>OU452186.1:11149604-13549604 GCA_911728515.1 Peribatodes rhomboidaria | reverse complement strand
CTCGGATGACACATTAAATTTGTATGCCACACACAGTTCTTTGTTCTTTATCAAAACTCGTCAAGCCATGTCAGAGGCTTTTGGGCGGCCTAGAAGCTCTGACATCAGGGCTAGCTACTCGGCCTATACGCACTTGCATTTTATTAAAGAAAAAAAAAACTATTTTCTTACTTTACTTAATAACACGTGTAATTGTTGGTTCAGGATGTCTTAATCACACCAACGAGATCTTTTTATTCTATTTGAGACATCAATTAGTTTTCTTTGTAGGCTTTCTTTGAATTAATAGTTTTTACCTCGGCAGAGTGAACACCAACAACTTTTTAATAATTTTAAATCAGTGTTGCAATGACTCAAAATTGAAGTTAGTCCGACATTCTAGCACAGATAAAAAAATGCGTGTAAAATTATGTCTGACGTGGTCCGAGTGGCATGGCGTGTGGAAGGTTGATGTTGCTCGCTTACATACGTTTCTCTATTAAACCGTCTAACCAAAGGTCTGAGGTTTTTCTTTTAAAATGATCTCTGTTCAATTTGCACAAGCTCATGCCAAGCACAGGAGAAGCTGTTCATATTTGTTGAGAGATCCGTGAAAAATACGGAGAGAACGAAAATTTAGCTTCCACGTAAGCAATGAACGGCAATGTTCCTAAAACAACTTTGAATTATCCTTGAATTAAGAACTTAAACACTTTCACCTAAACCAAAATATCAAATCCGTCAATGGGATTAAAATTGGAATATTACGGACAAGCCAGCTGTTCCCATTCCTATTATAAACTATGCCGAAACAGGAATACCTATCAACGAAATACGAACTATCTCTTATAGTCCGATATTGTATCATCGTTTTTGTTTAAGAATTTATTAATATTAGAATAACTTGTAGCGGGCCGTAGTTATTGTATGAGAAGACTGACAAAAAAGCAGACGGCCTTTTTGATGGTAAACGGTAACCGCAGCCTATGGCGACTGCAACACTAGCGGTGCTGTTGATGTGTTGCCAAGCCAGAGAGGAATTTGTAACACCTTTTTTTAAATCTCTCCATGTTGCATCTCGACGGGAAGACCTTCTAGAAAAGGCTTTTTCATATTATGCAAGTGTGTGGTTGAGAAGGAAATTATTTAGGGACTATTTTAGAAAAGTATTTATAAAATATTTTTTTCCAGGAATAGAATACTTATAAAATATTCTAGCGCGTCAGTCTACTTACTCCGTTGCTGCTTTAACCGATTTCTAGTTTATTTCCGCTCTAACGTCGCATTAAGTACGCCAAGGAATATGGGTTCCAATTCTTATTAAGCTAACCTGATCTTTTTTTTCTTGGCCACGCGTTCGGAGAGTCAACACGTCTTGAGGATGCGTCGTGCAGAGTCGAAACAAGTGTCGACAAAGTGCTCGAAGAATAAGGGTTTCAATCAGCTTACTATGTTTTTTTGCTAGGTTTGCGTTTGGCCGTTTGCTTAATGTTAAATAAAATAATACACTTTCCAAAAAACAACTAATGTTTATTGACAGGGACAAGTACGAATAATTGGCCCAGCCACTATCAATATCTAAATTGTTAATTTATGTAAATTGGACCGTATGTTATTTTGCAAAATAATCTAATGAGTATTGCAACGAAGGCGTTGATGTTAGGGAAATCGCCCATGACGACTTTTTGTAGCGATGCAGACGCAAAACAAACGAAAAACAGCCGCTAAACTGTTAAAATCAAGGGAAAAAATAGCGATGCAAACGCGATTCAAAAGGCGATTGTGGGCGATCACCCTTAAGCGGCAACTACACTATCCAATTTGCATTATGCTAAGTTAGTGCGTTGAAATAAAGCTCGATCATTACATTTAGCACTAGCTAGCCAAGCTAGTTATCCTGTTCAATGAATATTGCCAACATTTTTTAAAGAAAAAACGGTCAAATAACCGTATGTAAAAAACAGTGCAATAAAACAGCCAAAAAACCGTATGAATACGTTTTAATTTAATAGGTCTAGCAACACTACATATTACCATTCTTATATGACGTATGACACTGACAATGAACCTTGCACAGGCCCCTATTCTCGCTCTTATGACTTTTAATACGAGAGAGACAATGACTAGAAAATACCTCACGCGTTAGAATAGCAGCCCCAGTTAGCAATAAGCACGTTAGATGTCATTAAACCACCCAATTTTTGAGACTAGTTAGGTAGCACACTAGATGAATAGGCGACACAGTGCCCTTGCGATCACACTAGATTGAAAAACTGTCTAACAGCCATTGCACCATCCAATTTCAGCTTAACGCTAGCTTACTTACCGTATTGCAATATGGATGATGTGATAACCTCTTTAAATGAGGAAAATGTAGGTCGAGGCAAAACACGAGACAAGAAGAGTCTTATCATATCCATTGAATTTAAGTAATTTAAAGAAGGCACAAGACATGTTGTTTTAAATATGTTAATTAATGT
Organism: Peribatodes rhomboidaria; assembly: GCA_911728515.1. Classification (NCBI taxonomy): domain Eukaryota; kingdom Metazoa; phylum Arthropoda; class Insecta; order Lepidoptera; family Geometridae; genus Peribatodes; species Peribatodes rhomboidaria. Next base: position 13,547,145 of record OU452186.1, on the reverse strand, counting down.
TTCGTAGCTTGTGATATCAAGTAATTTGAATACCTGTCTAAACGTTTGTGCGTTTACATTCGATTCCTTAATTCTTGTTTTTATTTGGACATACCTTCCTAATCAGCTAAGCCACTTTAAGCTATTTTTAAAATATATTATTTAAATTTCGTTCAATTTTAATGTTAAAAATAACTGTGTGTCAGTACTTGTCGTGAAAGGTAACACATTTATTTTATATGGTGTATTAAATAAAAATAATTACAAAATATGGTTTTTTGAGTGAATGTTAAAGTGTAGTTTTAACTGTCAGTGGTTATTTGAGTATTGTAAAAAGTTGGTTAAATATGACCATAGCTCAATAAAATGGCTACATATACACTCACTCACCTGCATAATGTAAAAGACCTAAGACCAGGGTCAGATTGTTCTTATAGGCAATGTAGGCAACTTCCTATAAGCCCAGGACCGCCTCTGGAAGCACGGGTCGTGATATTTAAAAAAAAATATGACGTACAGTATTTTAAAGGTATTTAAGGTGATACATCTCGCTCATGGCGCGAAATACAAAATTTTAAACATTTTGATTTTTGCTTTTAGAGCCGGACCGGGTAACTATTGTACAGGCGAGTTGGTGGTCAAACGCGGACTTATTCGTGCTAAAAAAAAAAGGAATTGGCGGATGTGTTAGCGGTGTAAACCGCCCAAGACAACTGACATTGCTTTAAGACACTGCTGAATAAGACACTGCTTTATCCCAGAGGTGAATACTCTACTTTTCACACCTGCGATGCAATAAAAGGAACTATGAAAATATGTTACACCAAACACCGTCTTTTGTTTTAAATTTCGCTGAGCTTTTGGTCCAGCTGCGTTCTCTTTTCCTTGATAGCCTGTAAAATTTTCGAATAAACTGTTTTTACAGTGCCCGTGTGTTGAGTTATCTACCAATTTTAACCTCGTTGCTCGAAAACTACCTTGGAATTTTCATACAACTATATCTCCCTAGGGAGGCAATGCAATGCTTTACGTTGAGACTACTTGATTATGTAATTGATAATTGTTGAACAGGTGGTGTGATAATAGCATTAAATTGGTATACCTATAATTTAAAAAAAAAAACCCTCGTTTCAGTTTGGTGCTGGGTAGTGACCGCAATGAAGATAATTCTTGTGTTTCTGGCGTGTATTGCTGTAGCTGCGGCAGTAGGTATTATGAAACTATTTTAATTTCAAATTTTATTACCTATAAATATAATGTGGAAAAAAAAGCTTCTCCACAACGACCCCCATTGTGCCAATGCGGGTACGCTCATACAACGTGCGCTCTACACTAATTATTGCAAAATTGTATGCACCTTTCTAATAAAATTAAATGTTGTATAGCCCATTGAGAAAAAAAAAAATGAGTTGATACAGTTAAGAGGCCGCGACGCTCTGAAATTTCCATACAAACGCGCTACTCAAATTTCTTGAAAACCATTTGTCAGATTATGATGAAATTTAGCATTTACAATTAAATTAACAATATCTTCGCCCCTATGTTCTTGGTTTTTTTAAAAACGTTCGCAAGCGAAAATAGAGCTATGAAAAATATCCGCATTTTTGAGGCGTCACTTTTGACTGATTTATTCAATAGGTAGACAAAGCAAATCAAAAATTCCATTACATTGTCTACAATACATCATTAGCTGTTAAATGAATCAATACAAGGGAAATTCTTAGTTACTTAAGAATGATTACATTAGTGCAAAAGTCATAAAAAATATTTAAATTGCACTTTGTCACTCTGTAGGTAAGTTTAGAGGCTCGTCAGTATCATTACTCGCTCTCTTCACTCGTCTTTTTCTTCTAGACGAAATGGCGATAACCTTAAGCCAATGCGAAGTTAGTCTAGGTCGCCTAGGTCAAAATTAGTTAGGTCGCCGGACTCTTAACACATTTTGTCGAACTACGCAGGAGCACGAGGCAGTGAATATTGTTACGTGTCCCTTTCGAAAACTTGAATCGTGAAAAGTGACTCCGTCTTTTATTTTTTTTTCCTTTTTTTTGGATGACGAAATATTTAACGCCAAAACCCGTGATGTCTTTTTGAGTGTCTAACTACGTGTGAGTAAGAGTGTGCTGGCTAGCATCCTCGCGGTGTACTACTATGCCAGTTCGATATATCACGTCTAGTATGAAATACATAATAAGGTTTCTGGTAAAGCTTCAGAATAGTTTTACAGTGTTTCTGCTTTTATTTTATTTTTCAAAATTGTAATTCCATTGAAAAAGATAAAGCACTGTATTACTACTCTGACTTACAAATTTATCTTCAGTAATAAAGTGTTACTGAGTTTGTAATCAGAATTAAATATTATTTTACAGAAGAGTACGAGCCTGGCCTTCGTGGTGAGTACCCAGTAACTATTCATTAGTAACGTAAGAACACTATAAAAAGTAGTTTCTTCATAGTCGAGTGGATGGGTTTCTTGTAGGGCCATCCATCGTAGGCCGCGCAGGTGAGTTGCAGTAAAGTCCTGTTTAAACAATGCCAGCGTTGACTGGCAGTCAACGCTGGCATTGTTTAAATTAATTATTTATTGGTTTAATAATGGCCTCGTTTAAACATTTTTTCGAGCCAAGCCAGCGCTGACGTGCTTAGAGCACCCGTCTATTTTTCAAGCCAGAGTCCTCCGCCTGCATTCCTTGCAGTCCAGTGTGGTCGAAGGAAAATTCCGAAATTGAACTGACTAGCTTAGTCGTGCTTAGCCGTGCCAGAAGTGGCGTGTCTGTAAGACTGGCATCAGTCCACTAGCTTTGTTTAAAACATGCATAAAATGCAACCCTTATATCAAACAAAAAAACATTTGCATGATACTTACCCACCTCTGTTTGTTTGTAGTTAAATTCGGCGTAGTAGGGCCGAACTCGAGCGCTGGCGAGTCTTTCTTTTTTGACATATCAAGAACTGTAGCAGATGCTATAGCCGCGGGATGGAAGGACACTCAACGACCCGCCGGACCCCTGCCGCAGCTCGCCATGTACTGCCCGGAGGACAAGGTCATGTGCGGCCTATATGATGACACAGGCTACATTGCTGGTGCTCAGGTCGCTGTGAGTATGTCACTTGGAAACTTGGAAAATGAGGCCTCTCTATTCTGGGCCCGTACTGTGACATCTAATTGCGATGATTTTTAGATTCAAACGCCGATGCTGCCTGACCTTATTGCGCCACAATATAATTTGTCGGACAACAACAATGGAATATGAAATCACATTATTTATATACATATAATATTAGAAAGGCGAAAGTTTGTGAGTGTGTAAGTGTGTATATGTGTATGTTTGTTATTTCTTCACGCTCAAACGGGCGGACGGATGAAATTTTGTATGCAGGTAGCTTATACCCAGGATTAACACATAGCTGCTAGTAATAGCATAATTTTACATGCTAATAATACATGCTTTCCTTATTAAATTTTTCTTGTAAAATGATAACGTGCCATTTGTATTTCAGCTATCAAAATCAGAGAGCTCAGCGACTGTATTTGATTGGAAAAAACGCGGTTTCACCCCTTGGAACACTACTGTTGACGGAAAGCCTAAGTGCTTCTGGACAATACAGCAGTACTTTCTTAATGATGGTAACTTGAATCTCATAATATAGGTCCCAAAACGTCTTTTGTTAGAACAGCATCATCTAGAACGGCTACCGTAAACAATAGTGCTACGCCAGTCGCGGAAACTATACGCTAATCTGTGGCAATGTTGTTTACAACTACCGATAGGTAACGCAGATTAGACAATAGTAGCCGCTCGAGCCGCGCGTTCCATTGTTAAATCCGGAACAAAAGAAATCTTTCTGGAAAGCAATTATTGTGCACCGTTTTTATGATGTTTTTATCTATTTAATAATGGGGTGTTTATTTGAATCCGAATGTTCTAGATTGAACGCGTGGCTCCGCGTGATAAACAACTTTTTGTGTGTTTGCGCTATTGTTAAATCGAATGCTCTGGATATCTTAAAATTGTATAAATACGCGGACGACCGACAACTCGGCAGTCAGTTTTGATTACGCGTTCAAAGTGTTAACATCGAAGTGATTGTACGAGTAGTGTTCAGAGTGTAATAGTGCAAGTGTCTAGTGTAGTGTAATAGTGTTTGTGTTTGTGTACTTGGTGAATAAAGTGAATCTTCGGATACATCGACGTTTCATTCCTTTTATCCAACCCCGCTCGTAACATTTGGTGTCAGAAGTGGGATAAAAGGAAAATGCCGATAACTCCGCACGACGACGATTCGCTTCGCACCAGGAGCCAACGCCGACAAGAAGAGGCACGCCGGCTAGAGGATCAGACACGGCGACAGGAAGACGTTGACCAGAGACGGTTCGGAAACAACTCGTTCTTGGTTGATGTGAGTGAACCAGCAACCGACGATCGATCAGAGAATTTGGGAGCGGCTTCAGTAGCAACTGCGGCACCAACTCCATTGGACATGGCGGCTTTGGTGGCAATGCTTAGGAACGACATGGAAGAAAATGCCCGTCGTCAGGAGGAAAATGCTCGTCGACGGGATGAAGAAAATGCTCGTCGTCAGGAAGAAAACGCTCGTCGTCGGGATAAAGAAAATGCTCGTCGTCAGGAAGAAAATGCTCGTCAGCTGAAAGAAGAGATGACTAGCCTGCGGACATCGTTGATTACTGAATTCAAAGAGCTAAAGGACCAAGTTGACCAGCATGAAACCACCGTAAAAGAGCTTGACGTCACTGTTAAGGACCACGCAACCCGCATCTTCGAGGCCGAGACACAGATCGCCGACGTAAGAAAATCTTTAAATGTTCTCAAGTCTGCAGATGGAATAACAGCTCCTGTATTTTCTGCACCTGTAACACATGGATTCAAGGTGACACCTTTCGACGGAAGTTCTTCGTGGTCAGCCTATAAGATTCAATTTGACGCCATCGTTCAAGCCAATGGATGGAATAAGAAGCAAGCCATGACTGCTCTCACAGTAAGCCTCCGCGACCAAGCTTTGACTGTGCTTGAAGCACTGGGCAAGGACGTCACTTATGAGAAGCTTTTAGAAACTTTGGAAAGTCGTTACGGAGACGAACACCTAGAGCATGTATTACGAGCACAAATTAAGAAAAGAGTTCAAGGCCGCCGAGAAAATCTGCAAGAGTGGGCTCTCGAGATAGAAAAACTCTTTAGAAAGGCTCACAAGTCTTCACCTGCACCCAACGATGAGCAGCTGGTCGAAGCATTCGCCGATGGAATACGTGACAGTGAAGTAAGGGTTGCAGTACAGCTTCGACATCACAAATCTCTAAAGGACGCTTTAGCTCACGCTTTAGAAGTGGAAGCTGTAAGAAATTCAACGGGAGAAACCCAACGCATCAGAGAAGTGAGCGAAACAATCCAAAATCGTTCCTGGTTAAGCCCTAGATGCTACAACTGCGAAGAAAGAGGCCATCTATCACGCAACTGTACGGAGCTACGACAGAGAAAGGACTATCGTCAAATTGAGGAACGAGTGGATAACGATGTGTCACAGCAGCAAGGAAAACTAACGGAAAACGCCAGAACCAAGGGGCGGGTCCTGGCTGATTCTTTAAAGGCCCCGAAGATTTCGATCTCACAAGTTCAAGATGGAAATAGCCTCATCATCAAAGGTGAAATTAACGGAACACCCTGCAAGCTGACTTTGGATACTGGAGCATCTCGAACAGTGATCAGTTCCCGATTTGCTAAACGTTATCTTCAGGATTTTCGGGGCTGCAACAAAGTTCAACTCCTAACAGCGACCGGTCAGCACATACCCGTCCGAGGCGAAGAATCAGTGGCATTGAAGCTGGGTGAGGAGACTTACCAACACAAAGTTATTGTGGCTGATATAGTCGATGATTGCATTCTGGGACTCGACTTTATGCGAGAACATCATTGTGAGATCGATGTCAATCATGGAATCTTAAAGTGTAGATCAGAGGAGATCTTTATGGAAGGTGCTACAGCAGGAAAAGTGTACTGTCTGAAGAGGACTATCCTTCCACCTAAGTCGGAAACCATTGTGGTAGTAAGACTACCACCAAAGCTAAGGCACCAACGACGATGTGTGCTAATTGAACAATTGGAAAATAATCATCCATGGATAGTGGCACGGACTCTAGTGAAGAAAACTAATACTGGCGTAGTGCGTGTATTGAATCCCAGTAATGAGGAGCATCTCATAAAAGGTGGAACTCTAATGGGCACTTGCGAGGAAGTAGATTGGATGCGCAGATGTCAAGAACTACCGAGCAAATGTATACCTCGTGAGAATTTCGACGTGTCCACACTTTTAGAAGATTGTGAGGATCTTACTGGAAAAGAGCGTTCAATGGCAAGGAAGATGTTACTGCATTACGCCGATATTTTTGCTTCAACCGATGCGGACAATGGGAAAACCGGCCTAGTAAAGCACACGATAAATACAGGCGACCAGCAACCGATACGCCAGCGGCCACGAAGAATACCAGTTGCTAAGGAAAAGGAAGTGGAGACCATGATTGAGGATATGGCGAAGAACGAGATCATCGAGCCCTCATCCAGTCCATGGTGTTCTCCTGTGGTGCTAGTAAAGAAGAAAGATGGCAGTATGCGGTTTTGTGTGGACTACCGACGACTTAATGATGTAACTAAGAAAGACAGTTACCCTCTGCCCAGAATTGATGACACATTGGATACGTTGACGGGAATGAAGTGGTTCACAACTTTGGACTTGAAAAGTGGTTACTGGCAAGTGGAAATTGACCCTAAAGACAAAGAGAAAACCGCATTTTCTACGGGAAAAGGGCTTTGGTAATTCAATGTGATGCCATTCGGATTGTGCAATACCCCTGCAACTTTTGAAAGATTAATGGAGCTAGTGCTTGCAGGGTTGATTGGAGACGCTTGCCTGATCTATTTAGATGACATAATAATTGTGGGAAAAACCTTTGAAGACCACCTCAGAAACCTGGAACTAGTGTTGACGAAAATCCGTGCAGCCAACCTCAAGTTGAGCCCGAAGAAATGCTCATTCTTCAAACGACAAGTTAACTTTTTGGGCCATGTAGTTTCTGAAGATGGTGTGCGGACAGATCCGGACAAAATCAGCGCGGTCAAAGATTGGCCGGTTCCAAAAGACAAGAAGGAAATCAGATCATTTTTGGGTCTATGCTCTTACTACCGACGATTTGTGAAGGGCTTCTCTGATATAGCAAAACCGTTGCATAGACTAACTGAAGAAAAACGACTCTTCCACTGGGATGAAGACTGCGACACCGCTTTCCGAGAACTGAAGAAGCATCTGTGTGAAACACCAATCCTTGGATTCCCAGACACCGAGAATGAATTCATCGTTGACACCGATGCCAGTAATATTGGTATAGGCGGCGTACTATCACAACGAAAAGGAGATCAAGAGGTTGTGATAGCTTACTACAGCAAATCCTTATCCAAACCAGAAAGGAATTACTGCGTGACAAGAAGAGAACTGCTGGCAGTAGTGAAGACTTTGCGGCATTTTAGCAAATACCTGCTGGGAAGAAAATTCCGTCTGAGGACCGATCACGCTGCATTAACTTGGTTGCTTCAATTCAAGGACCCTGAAGGACAAGTAGCAAGATGGATTGAGCAGCTGCAGGAGTTTAATTTTACAGCGGAGCATCGCAGTGGTAGGGCACATGGTAACGCGGACGCATTGTCTAGAAGGCCTTGCCCGGAAGACTGTAAGCATTGTCTAAAGCAAGAGTCTAAGGAAATTGTACCCGTCAGGATGCTCAAAACAGATCTTAGTGATGAATGGAAGCAAACCCTCCAGATAGCACAACAAGATGACACGGACATAAAGCCAATTTTCGAGTGGATGGAGTCTGGTGCCTCTAAGCCAAATTGGAGTGATGTGGCTGGCATGAGCATAACGACGAAGAGTTATTGGGCACAATGGGACAGTCTTCTTATCCATGAAGGAGTATTGTGCCGTAAATGGGAAAATACACGAGGCAATCGATGTCATCTACAAATGATTGTGCCTAAAGCCAAGGTGCCTGACGTTTTACATCTTTACCATGGATACTCAGGAGGACATCTGGGAGTAAAACGGACGCTGCTAAAGATACGAGAACGGTTTTACTGGATAAATTGCAGAGATGACGTAGAACACTGGGTACGGAAATGTACAAGTTGTGCTGCAGTGAAAGGCCCACACACCCGTAGCAGAGGTGCATTGAAGCTGTATAATGTCGGATCACCGTGGGAACGGATAGCATTAGACGTGGCGGGTCCATTTCCTGTTACTGATAACGGAAACAAGTACTTCGTGGTGGTTATGGACTATTTTACCAAGTGGCCAGAAGTCTTTGCAATTCCGAATCAAGAGGCTCCTACAATAGCCGACAAATTAGTGCATGAAGTGTTCTGCCGTTTTGGAGTACCACTGGAAATTCACAGCGATCAGGGAAGAAATTTTGAATCTCAACTGTTTAAGGAGGTGTGTCAAGTGATGGGTGCTCACAAAACAAGGACTACGTCATACCATCCACAGTCCGACGGAATGGTGGAACGATATAACCGCACTCTTGTGACCCATCTAGCCAAAGTGGTCGAAAATAACCAACGAGATTGGGACAAGCACATCCAACCATTTTTATTGTCGTATCGTAGTGCTGTTCACGAGAGCACAAACGTCACTCCAGCCTTTGCAAACTTTGGAAGAGAGTTGCGGCTGCCTGCGGATTTAATAACCGGCATTCCACCAGACTCGCCACAACCCATAAACGAGTACGCCAGGGATCTACGGAATAAGATGAACGACATCTACGAACTTGTTAGAAATTCTGGTCAACAAGCATCGGAAAAGATGAAGACTCGATATGACAGGAAGTTCAACGACCCTGGGTTTGATGAAGGATCGCTAGTATGGCTTCATAATCGTGTACGCAAGAAAGGGAAATCTCCAAAGCTGCAACCCAAATGGGATGGACCATACCGTGTGGTGACCAAAATCAACGACGTCACATATCGCATACAGAAGGGTCAGCGAGGCGCACCTAAGATTGTCCACGTTGATCGACTGGCGCGATATCATGGGACTAACGATGCTCGGGACGAGCATGTCTTAGGAGAGGGTAGTGCTACGCCAGTCGCGGAAACTATACGCTAATCTGTGGAAATGTTGTTTACAACTACCGATAGGTAACGCAGATTAGACAATAGTAGCCGCTCGAGCCGCGCGTTCCATTGTTAAATCCGGAACAAAAGAAATCTTTCTGGAAAGCAATTATTGTGCACCGTTTTTATGATGTTTTTATCTATTTAATAATGGGGTGTTTATTTGAATCCGAATGTTCTAGATTGAACGCGTGGCTCCGCGTGATAAACAACTTTTTGTGTGTTTGCGCTATTGTTAAATCGAATGCTCTGGATATCTTAAAATTGTATAAATACGCGGACGACCGACAACTCGGCAGTCAGTTTTGATTACGCGTTCAAAGTGTTAACATCGAAGTAATTGTACGAGTAGTGTTCAGAGTGTAATAGTGCAAGTGTCTAGTGTAGTGTAATAGTGTTTGTGTTTGTGTACTTGGTGAATAAAGTGAATCTTCGGATACATCGACGTTTCATTCCTTTTATCCAACCCCGCTCGTAACAATAGTTTACATAATACAGTCAGTTTTAACAAAGCCATACTTTTGACTGCATAGTCTTTCAAATTTCATACATTAAAATAATTTTATTTAATTTTGAATTTACGTTTTTATGTATATCATGTTTTACATTTGCTATTTGCTCCAGAGTTCTTAGCAATGAGCAAAGAAAAGCGACTTGCGTCCCGCGATCCTTCCCGCACGCTCCAAGCTGGTGGTGTCTGGGTGACCGCCAACCAGAAGCTGCAGAAAATATCCAATCAACAGGCAGACATCGTTCGCGAGAAGTTGTTTCTTAAACAAGCGTGCATTCCTGGGATGGGTGAGTGATGGAAAAAGGAAGATCGTCTGGGTCATCCGTTCTGAAGATGGGTCTGAACAGTAGCGCACTTGTAGCGCCTCACTCAACTGCCGTCTTTGTACTTCTTCACGCTACAAAACTTCAAGGCCAGAGTGAATAAGTACCTTATAGGTCGTCGTGCTCCATCTTAGACCACAACGTCGCTTAACATCAGGCGAGTTGGTGGTCAAACGCCGACCACCAACATAAAAAAAAGGTCATCAGCAAATTTCTGGAACACATAGGTCAAATAAGTTATCTACATCGTTCAGATCATCGGCGTCAACAAAAACTACTGACGTGTCAGCTAGAAATCTCTCTTCACTCAAATACAAAGATGCTAATACTTTAATTTAAATAGATATTTGGCGTCGCAGAAATATTCTGTAAAAATCATATTATATCCGCCATTTTGAAAAATATCCAAAAACTGAATCGACACAAAAAAAAAAACTAAATAATTATTGAACTTACTCACAATTTTTTCAAAAGATTCGGTAGAGAATGACACCCGTAGAGAAAGACAAAGATCCGGTCAGAGATCCAGACAGAAATCGGACATACATTTGCATTTCTGTCTAAGCTGAAGCACAGACGCTTCCTTAGCTAACGCTCGCTCGGTCAAATGATGATAAGCAATAAAACGAGTTTTAGGGCGTTTGAAAATTGAACCAACTGATTACTAGAATAAGTTTCATATGAGTCCGGCGACCTAACTAACTTCGATCTATGCGACCTAGACTAACTTCACATTGGCTTCAGGTATTCTATAGCCATTTCGTCTAGAAGAAGAAGACGAGCGAAGAGAGCGAGTAATGATACTGACGAGCCTCAAAATTTACCTACAGAGTGACAAAGTGCAATTTCAATTTTTTTTATGACTTTTGCACTTCTGTAATTATTCTTAAATAACTAAGAATTTCCCTTGTATTATGGATTCATTTAACAGCTAATGATGTAGACAACCTCCCTATGTAATGGAATTTTTGATTTGCTTTGTCTACCTATTGAATAAATCAGTCAAAAGTGACCCCTTAAAATGTGGATATTTTTCACAGCTCTATTTTAGCTTGAGAACGTTTTTTAAAAAAAAAAACCAAGAACATAGGGGCGGAGATATTGTTAATTTAATTGTAAATGCTAAATTTCATCATAATCTGACAAACGGTTTTCAAGATATTTAAGTTGCGCGTTTGCATGGAAATTTCAGAGCGTCGCGGCCCTCATAAGATTGGATTAAGATTGTTCAAAATGTTTTTTTTTTCAACTTTTTTGTTTTTTACTCAGGACAACACTATTACTACAACCTGTCCACGACGACTGAGTGCACATGGGACCAGATGTACCCGTGGTTTCTGATGACTAAGAACGGCGAGCTCAGTGCAACTGCTTTTCTTACGTTCGGCAAACTGGAAGTGCCCCGTGGTAGAAACTGGTTCGAACGACCGAGCCTGGCAACCGTTAAGGTTAGTTCTTTCTTGATCGACTCTGCACTAACTGTTTCTTGTTTAAGACGCAGTAGTGTGTGTAATGCGTGTGCTGTTTTGATGGCTAATTTTGTGATACCGCATTATTTTATTTGTAAATGAATTAATTGCCTCATGGTCTGAGCCCTACCCCGCACCGTACGAATCGGTGGACAAATTTGTCATCGCTTCACACATTACATGAGCGCTCAGGCGAGGGCTCGGCACAGCGCACGCGTTTTCGACGGCGAGCGGCGGATTAATCTACAAGTCGCTCGCTGATAGCATTCACACGCAGATTCTTTCGCGGATTTGTCGCCAGCGACAATTCCCGCGGATTGGTGCGCGTGTGAATGGTAGACTTTAGGCCTCGGTCTCGAAATTAGCTGGTGAGAGGCGTCGAAGCGGCGCACTAGCGCAGGCTACTTCCCGCATCGCTGCCTACAAAGTTAGTTCCATAAAAATCCATGCAATTAAACGCAACGCTACCTGAACCGCCGCCCTCGCCGCCCCGCGCCTCCTGACTGTGAGACCGAAGCATAAAGGAAGACTTCCAAAAGAAAATGAATTTTATGAACAATCTTATCACTGACGAAATGCAATTTCAGGCTATCGTCCCGTACGGCCCACAGTGTATGTACGATCTGGTTGCTGACCCTGGCTCGCTCACCTTGCACTTCTTCTTCGTCGACAAGCCGTGGACCATCACCTGTCCTGCATGATGATGATGATTATTATAGTTGGGTATAACAGCTGTCCTGCATATGTAATAGCACCGGGTCAACAAATAGCACTGACTCCAGGTCCTACTCGGCCTAAACAAACTTACTTAACCCGTGCAAATATTTTATTACCTATATAAAATATATCAGATAGATAAATAAACACTTTATTGTTCACACCAGAAATAACAAAACAACAGAACAGAAAAACTTAAACTGTAGTGCACAACTAGCGGCCTTATCACTAAGAGCGATCTCTTCCAGGCATATAGGCATTCTAATATTCATGTCTCTTAGGTACGTAAGTCTGAAAACTAATGGCCACTTCCACTGAATACGAGTATAAGAATTGTGTAAGGCGCTTAATAACTAACTTATTAACTTGGTTAACTAGTAACATCTACTCCAAGCTAGCTCCTACCTGATTTTATTTAAACAAACAATAAGCCATCTTTATGTGCCCGTTCAGCGAATATTTCGCTAGGAGTAGTTTAAAACTAGTTAAGCAAGGACCTAGGCTATCCTTATATATTAGTGCTTGTGGCCATAAAGCAAATAAAAACCAAAATAATATGTTTATTGTCAGACTTAAAACCACGAACACTGTATTAGTTACTTACCCTAAAAACTAATGTTAGCTCTAGTAAAAATATTTAATAACTAGCTGCGCTCCGCGGTTTCACCCGCGGTTAAAAAGTATCCTATGTGCTATTCTAGACTATAATCTATCTCTGTGCCAAATTTCTTCCAGATCTGTTCAGCCGTTCGGGCGTGAAAGAGTAACAAACATCCATCCATCCATCCATTCTTACAAACTTTCGCGTTTATAATATTAAGTAGGATGTGCTATTCTAGACTATACTCTATCTCTGTGCCAAATTTCATCCAGATCTGTTCAGCCGTTCAGGCGTGAAAGAGTAACAAACATCCATCCATCCATCCATCCATTCTTACAAACTTTCGCGTTTATAATAAAAAAAAAAAAAAAAAATATCAGGACACTTACACACACGGTCGCCCGACCCCAAACTAAGCAAAGCTTGTACTATGGCTGCCAGAGACTGATATATAATACATGCATATGTATTTTTAAATACATACTTAAATAGATAGATATTTACACCCAGACATAGAACAAACACAAATGTTCATCGCATAAATGTTTGCTCTAGGTGGGAATCGAACCCACGCCCCCAAGCTCAGCAGGCAGGTTCACTACCAAATGAGCCACCGAGGCAGTCTATTAAAGATATTATTATTATATATTATAGATCAGAATATTAGTAGGATTAGTAGGATTTAATAATGTTTTCGAGTATAAATAAAATACCCTCAACCTCGTTAGAAACTCCGTCTAGAACCGTTGTAAAACCAGAAATATTCCCAACATAACTCCTATCTAAGACTATCCTAGTAATATCCCAGTCGATATTACACTTGTAATGGCAGCCATTTCCTCTTCAGTTACGAGTAGAGGGTGGTTCTTTGCGATCGTGTTGTTTGAGTGATTCCTCTGGTCAACTTTTCAAAATTTAAGGGTTTTGCTCTTGTCGGTCGAGTAATGCCCGGGCCATTGGTTTTTTCATTACTACTTCTGTTTATGAGTAATGTGATTCCTCTGGTATTGTTTTCAAATTATACTAGGCCTTTAATGGTTTCACACCATGAGTGGGACCAAATTCGAAATTAATAAAAAATAAAATTTGGAAAATAGGATATAACAGTTTCCTGTAAAAAAGTTGATTATGTTAAATAAAAATATGTCAAAAGTACTTACTTTGTAACTAAATTAATATATGACAAGGTGTTAAAAGTCAAATAATCGACAAAAAAATGTGCCAGAAGATTAAATTATACAGGATTTTGAAGAATTACCCAGAAGTGTTTGAGAACTTGTTAGATTTCGGAATTGAAATAATACGGAGTTGAAGTTCCATAATAATTTTCCTAACCTAACAGATAGGTGGCATAAAATTTTGTTGACTGCGCGAAAACAAAAGCGAGAAGGCTTTAAAGTACACTTATAATAATAAAATAATAATTGGACTCAATGAACGACGCGCGTTATGGGGGAAGATGGCGCACAGTCGCCAGCACCGACGGCGTGTAGCCAGTCTGTCCATTATTTACCGCCTCCATTTTGGAGAATGTGCACAGTAGTTGCACGTGATACCAACGTCTGATTTCCGCCAAAGGTCATCGAGGCAGAAACCCTTCCGTATGTCGTAAGCTTTATTAATACAGTCCGCGCGAAGCGATTTCTGAACATCTTCCTAATAATAACTATCAAGGAGTGGAACGCACTTCCTGCCTCGGTGTTCTCCAGCAATAGTTACAACCTGCGTCTCTTCAAGACAAGAGTGAACAGGCACCTCATAGACAAGCGTGATTCATCTTAGACAGCATCGCCACTTTCCATCAGGGGGGCTATTCCTGCGCGTGAGATGAGATGAGATTTTATCTTGGTCACTCTCAGACCTATGACGTTTCAAACGAGAGCAACAAGGACGAAAAAAAGTGAGACGAAAATCTCAAATCTCCGAATAGGGTCCCAGGTGCGTTTTGGTTAAACGTAGATCCATTGGGAGAGCTTTGTCACTAGAAAACATGTTTTATGACATTGAAGCTTATTTTAAAATAAGAGATTTTTGAACAATTATTATTTTGTATAATAATAGCTATACATAATATTATATTTAACTATTTTTACCATACTTAACTGTATAATGACATTAATGAATAATTTTTATATTTGACATAATTATCAGTTATTAAATCTGATATAATTAGAAGTAAGTGCTAAAGAAAATAAATTATATTTCCATTTCATATAATTACTGGCTGTTACCCGTTCGCATTTATTCAGAAAATAGTATCCAATAAACCTTCCTCGTAATATACTGTAACTAATTGTTAAATTTAATCAAGATCCATTCAGCCGTTTAGCCGTGAAAAGCCTATAAACAGACAGACAGACAGAGTTACTTTCAATTTTATAATTGTAGTGTGGATACATTTTCGAAATAGTCTAGAAACCATATTTTACAAAAAATAAAATTCAAAAGCCAGACCGTACTAAGTAGCTACCTACTAAATTCAAGTTGAACACAGGAAACTCCAACTTAAGAACTTCAAATTTTAAGTTTATAGTTACATTAACTTTTCTACAAACCTAACAGATAATTTCTAAAGTTTTCCGCTAGAACGAAACGGTCCAGTTAAGTTGAGGTGAGTTAACCACTTACTAGCCTCTGTTAATAGGAGGAAACCTCTTCTTGGTCTTTCGAATTTCAATACTTTTAATGATGGAACATTTCTGAGAGCGCTATGGATTTTGTCCCTTATGTGCCTAGATAAGTACTTGCTTAAGCAATAATCTAATGCTTTTTGAGCGTACATACTTGACTTATTAGTTGTCATTTCACAATCTATACAAAGTATAAATCAAAGACGCTTTCCGCTACTGTCTGTATATCCGCAATTTTTTTCTAAACCACGCAACGGATTTTCATGCACTTCTAACCATCAGCTAGTTTTTTTTTCACGGATATACCAAGCAAAGACGGGGCGAGGTGCTAGTAAATAATAATAATAAATTTGGGACATTTTTCACATGCGATCGCCTCAACCCGAAACGAATCAAAATTTGTACTATAGCTGCCAGAGATTGATATACACACATTATATATTTTGAAATACATACCTAAATAGACACCCAGAGAAAGAACATACACAAATTTAATGATCATCATACGAATGTTTGCCCTAGGTGGTAATCAAGTTCAAGAACAGCAGCAGGCAGGTTCACTACCAACTGAGCCATCGACGCAGACAGTTATGTAGTTCATGAAAAACTTATTTTAATGTTTCAAATTATAAAGATTGGCAAAGGACCGGAAAGCGTTTTAAAACAAACTCTTATGCAGATAGCGGTTTGCTCCTCTTACATTTTTACCGCATTTTCTACGTTATGAGTCTCACGTACGTCACGTGGGGCCACGTAGAATATTACCGTACGTACGCGTATCATACGTACGGTAATATTCTACGTACGGAGGTGAAGCATACATTTGTGTTTGAAATTTCTACTTGTAGTTTGAATTGTTTTGTTATGGAAATGGGACGATGAATAGTTTCAGTTTGTGTTTAAATTAACTTTTTACTGTAGAGGAGTTTGAAAATAGCTGTTTTGGTGTTATTTCGTCGAAATTTATCGACCAAGCGAGCGTTAGTGAGCGACGCCTATCTGCTTCAGATTCGACAAAAAATCGGATGTCCGAATTTTGTCCGGAACTGGATCTGTTTTTTATTCGAAAGGTCGTATTTCTTAACTGATTCTCTTGAAATTTTGGGAGTAGGTTCGAAAATTATATACTTAGTTTTTTAATTTGTCGAGACAGTTTTTGGATATTTTTGAAAATGCTGCAGATATAATTGTTAAAAAAAATATAATATCATTCTTCTAACTTAAAGACTATTATTATTTTTTTGCATGATTAGGTAAACGGTGAGCTTCTATTACCATCTAATCTATCTATCAACTGAATCCTCAAGTTCTTTCTTAGAGTGCACTTACTTATTCGCTGTATGTGAATTGACGTCGGAGTTTTTTGCACGCTTTGCCATAAAAACCTTGTTGGCAATCTATTAATTAGACAAAAATAATTTTCGATTAGCTGTATCCCTACGAATAGGTGCCCTTTGCTGGTTCCCTCACTGCTATTTATGTGTTAAAATGGTGGATCGGCTTTTTTTCTTTTTTTTTAATGTACAATAAATAGGTCGGCGTTTGACCACCAACTCGCCTGATGTTAAGCGACGTTGTGGTCTAAGATGGAGCACGACGACCTATGAGGTACTTATTCACTCTAGCCTTAAAGTTTTGTAGAGTGAAGGAGTACAAAGACGGCAGTTGAGTGAGGCGCTACAAGAGCGCTACTCTATTGACTACGTACTGTCATGCGCTAGGAGCGCAGCGCGCATATCACGGGACGCCAGCTTGAATGATATCATCAGTTGGGGTTTTGTCAGGCCGGCATCCCTAACCGACCAAGCTGATGCGGGATGATGGCAAAAGACCCAAAGGGATGACCATTCTCCCATGGAAGATGGAGTGGTTTCTGGTTCGGGGCGCTACATGTCAACACGCTAGCGCCGTCTCATCTCCATGCTTCAGTGGATCGGGCTGGTGCTGCCGCGGCTAAAGCAGAAAACCTCAAACGGCACAAATGCGGATATTTTTCTTAGCTCTATTTTCTCTTGAAAACGTTCAAAAAAAAATCAACAACGTAGGGGCGGAGATTATAGTTTATTTAATTGGTACATGCCAAACTTCATCATAATCTGACAAATGTTTTCCAAAACATTTGACAAGCGCGTTTGTATGGAAATTTCAGAACATCGCGGAACTCTTTAGTCCAGCGGATGATCCTGTAAAGTTTGGTAGCGATCAGATAAAAGGAACGGGCGCAACTAGTATTTACTTTTTTTTTTTAATTTAAAAATTACACTCCACGGACTCCGGGGACCGTGACTTTTGTTAACATAAATTTAAATTATTATTTAAGGGGAATACAGGTAGAGGGGGGTTAGTTATTAAGTCTTAATCTAAGGTTAGGTTAAAGGTTTTCACTTATTGCATTGTGAGTACACCACGAGCAGATCAGCGACCCGCAAGCAGCACCCGATCACGAGTATGACGCATGTGCCAGCCATCGCTCTCCTCAACCATATTTGAGGGAAGAGAACGACCCGACACACGACGCCGCCGCCGCAAGAAGGTGCCTGCGATAGTGAGCATGAATGCTCAAGATGGACCCACAATTTATATAAAACGATAACAAAAAAACTAGTACATACTTCGTACGGAGCCAACGCCGATATCGTCTATTTAAATCGCCACTAATGCACGGACGGTATACAAATCAACGTGCCTACCAAAACGTCGACAGCAATGACTCTCGCTGCGTTGAACGAGACAACTCCATTAGGCGTCATTGTTTCACTGGCTATGCATAAATTACAGTATTTGGAGAGAAATAGAGAATGCACATTGCACACTAATTGTACTGGCTAATTCGTCAAAAGTAACGCTACGGACAAACTATAGGTACAGTGCGCGTCAGAGATAGTACAGACAGAATATATACGACTACTAATAGTTATGTAACAAACCCTTACTAGTAAACGCTGTATAACATCTTTATCATCAGTATAATTATATAACAATTATTATTGTTCTGACATTATAAATATTCATTATGTTATGTTTATATATATTAGTTGATAAATTTGTTAATCAACTGTGACGTGTAACTATAGGATTTATCAATAAATTCTGATTGCTGATTTCTGAATAGATTTGGAATGTCAAATCCTTTTTTTTTATCGAGTTTAAAAATTATAAGAAAGTAAACTACAAAACACTCTATACCTATTCCAAGACTTTACAATGTTTAATACTCGTAATAAGCGATGATAGGCTAGTTGGAGAAGGCCTGCCTCTCAAGCCAGAAAGAGCGGGTCGAACCCAGCCGACGAAACGCATCAATTTGTTCATTGTGTGAACATTATGTGCGTATTCTATGCTATATGACTAGAGCCCGGTGTATGTTGACAGGCTCGCCCCCCGTCATATTTGGGACTGAATATCGTTCGGCGAAGTGTGGGTGTTGTATTACACCTCTGCCAGCCCTCTTGGGGGAAAGGCGTGACGATATGTTATATTATGTTGATAATGTATTGAACCTCCAAGCCTGTTATTATTAAAAAAAAAAAACATCTTTAGTTTTAATATTTCCCTGAAACGCATTAAAGCTATCTAACGTTAAGTTCCAGCAACATCTTATCTCAAAGTAGTTCTCTCATTCTTTGTAAAAATTACTTTTTCATAATAAAAGCGTCGTTTCCCGTGCGCCGGAGATGAAAATGTTCCCTTTATGTCAGTTTACGCCCTATTTGCCTGCATTTAGGATTAAAATATAGCTGAGCTTGCGGATAATATCTGGGTGGCACTACAATCTGTTACGGGAAGGTGGGGAAGCTACTTACTAAAATAAGGAAAGCCAAAGTAAAAAGTATTACTAACCCCCCTCTACCTGTTTTCCCTTTAAATAATAATAAAGATTTATGTTAACAAAAGTCACGGTTGCCGGAGTCCGTGGAGTGACATTTTTACATTAAAAAAAAAAGGAAAAAGGAACAATTTTTCCGAGATTTGTGCTGTAATGAGGAGGTAACTTTGTGGTCTGTGCCCTACTAGGAGATTTGAGATTTGGATCTCACCTTTTTTCGTCCTTGTTGCTCTCGTTTGAAAAGTCATAGGTCTGAAAGTGACCAGGATAAAATCTCATCTCATCTCACGCGCAGGAATAGCCCCTGGGCCCTTACCATGAGTTTCAATCGTTACGAAAGCTTTTTTAGATTTTTATCGGCTTCACACATTGCAATACGAGTAAAGCGCCCGTGACGGAAAAGTTAAGGAACTACGTTGAATGTATAGAGCCAAACGAAAACGAAAAAAGTTTTCGTTAACTATCAAAACTCGCGGTAAGCCCCATGTAGAGTCTTTGATTGGTTTGTATATCAGTGCGAGATTTATCAAAGTAACATTTTTTACATAAAATAGCTACAAATTTTCCTCTGATTTTAAAATAGTCCGATCCCAGTACTTCCACTTTGCCTTACCAAGTGCCCCCCTGGTGGGGTATAGCGGAATGGTAAAAAATTGTAGGTGACTTTACCCCACAAATACATTTGGCCCAAGAACTTTAATGACACTCTGTTGATTCTACATTATTATCTGCTGAAAGCCTTAAACTTTGAAAAATGCCTTTATTTTTAAAGATTATTTTGTATTTTTTCTGGTCTATATGAATTATTAGGGCTAATTCGCTTGTAGTATTTTCAAAATTTTCCTATGTCCCACCAGAGTGTCTCGGGTGGGGAAAATAGAAGTACCCGATTGCCCTGGGTCATAAAAAAGTAATAATAAGGACTGCGTATACATTTTAGTATAAAGCTACGACATAAAATATGCATAAATATTAAATTTGATAGGAGTGAGTATGTATGGAAACTGACGTGGCTTTCACACATTATGATTTATGAAACTGGAATGACTCACGTACAATTTAGTCGATTATTCCGACTATAGTTTCAGGCGCGCGCGCGCACTCGCCTTGATAAAGATCGCCGAATGCGGTTAAAACTGTAGTCTGAATAATCGACTAAATCGTACGTGAGTAATTCCCGATTAATAAATCATAATGTAAGTATGTAGTTCTGTATATTAGATAATCATGTCATGAGCAGGAAGTAAATACTATCAGGTAGTACGAGTATGTACCAACTACCTTCTTAGCTAGGCAGTCTAAGCGCCGACTTCAAATTTATAAGTGAAAAAAATAAAAAGGTGTACGCATTATTTTATTTTTTTCATTTCTTTATGCCGTTTTGTTGTTTACAAGCGGGTTTTTGTTTTTGTTCAAATGTTTTTATTTAACGTCCCATTCTCGTTCAAGTCTTATTCCTACCTGTCTGAACTATGTTTGAACTTCCACGAATGTTTACCGCGAGCCCTCAATATCTAGTTAGCTTCACAATTAATTACTTGCAGACTGAACTTCCTCTAATTAATTCGGAGCACTTAGCTTAAACTTCCAGTTTAGAAACTTGACGCTCAACTAGATGACGGATATGTATCCATTAACTCGTTTTAATTTGAACAATTTATATTGTTACTAACGGCACCCCACTGTTTCACTCTCGGTTGAAAAGTGGACTATGTGCTAATTCCGATTTTAATCTATCTCTGTGCCAAATTTCAAATACATCCAGTTAGCCATTCTGGTATGATTAAGTAACAAATATCCATACATACATCTACCCATCCATCGAAACTTTCGCATTTTTAATATTAGTGTGAAATGTGATGATGGAAGCGATTTTGTGTAGGATTATAAATTGGGTTTTCTTCATTTTGATCTTTAGTGATTCATTATTATTAATGTGTGTCGTTAAGCGTATTTCAAGATGATTGCTTGCAATTTGTTTTTTGAAGTAGTTGTTTTGACGTATGAAAAATTTATCGATTATTATTCATTATGAATACTTTTAAGTACGATTAAAGTGGTCTTCTTTATTTTACTAATAAAAAAACAGTCATAAAAATATCTGCATTTATTAATTCAGTCTTTTATTAAATAAAAGCTTATTTATTATATTTTATTGTTTCAGGAATGCACGACACCGTTATTCTCGCTCATCGCATAACTAAGTTTCATTAAATTTAATTTAATTTAACCGCATTGCATAATTAGGTCTACTTATTATTCTGTTTTCGATATTCTACAAATGTATGCTGTTATTTAAAATCCAAATTTTACATCTGAAATTAATTTTGCATCAAGTTCATTTATAGCATCAGTTACACTTTCATATTCAGATGCTGAACACAATGGAGTATCAACTGCAAATGTTTCTGACAATTTAGAAAAATCTACTTTATAATACTCTTCACTAACATCATTGGTTACTATTGGAACAAACCTATGACCCCAAAGTATATCTTTGGTAACGTAACTAGTTTTAGCTTGCATCGGCTGCCCTGTAGATTCTATCAACCCTTCAAATACTGCTAGTATTTCAACTTTTCCACACAACAAATCTGCTGCTGATACATTATACAGCGGACTCGATTCATCTATAATATGTATGATGGACACTGGCCATAAGAAAAATGTAGATTCACATCCATCAGTTTCGACTTTCAGCTCGATTTGTTCGTAATCATCTAGCGTGTGATTGTTGACATCAAACCTCATTATGAAAACTGATGCTTTAATGTTCAGAATCCTTGATGTTCTCATGTCCCCAACTCTAAATATGAGACAAAGTTTGTCGTTCCTCAAACTAACAGTCAGTTGTTTGCTAAACAATATTGTTTGTGTCCTTGATTTGGGACGAGTAATCTTTGCAAATAGGATACCAACCATGAATGCTTGAAATATAGAACTGACAATACATTGTAAACACATAGTGATGATAGTTTGAGGACATTCTAGCGTGATGGCTCGTCTGCCATAAGCCACAGTTGTGTGAACTTCAACGCTGAATAGGAAAGTTGACGTGAATCCGTATATGTTTTTAACGCAAGGAGTCCAAGTTCCGTTTTGATTGTAAGGTAGATGGTCCTCATTCAGGTCTCCGTGTGCTAAGGCGATGGTCCAATGGATGAATCCAAATAACAACCAGTCCGCAGTAAAAGCGGCAAAGAAGTTGAGCAAAGTCCACCTCCAACGAGCTTCAACTAAGGTGATGAACCAAGTGGAGAACTTACTGAAGTTGCTGTTGTTACATTTAACTCTTTCAATGTTGAATACTCCAGTCTTGCGGACAATTCTTCTTGTCTTTGGCGATTTTTGTCGTGACGGTTTCTGTCGACGAATGTCTGGAACATTTTGAAAGGTTTAATCAAAAGCCTTTAAATTTTATGGCATTGTCATCAACTAGTTTCAGACAGTTCATATTTTAAAATAAAACAAAACAACTTTCCAATTTTGCTAAAAAATAAAACCAACCTGTTAGTAAGTATGTCAATTTTTTGTCATTTCCAATTTAAAAAAAAAAGGAAACAAAACGGTTCTTTAAACGGAGGTATGCGTTAACAAACATTAAAAATAAATAATAATATACACCCGAAATCCAAATTGATAACCTTATCCTTAGTCGGTTAAAAATGTGTCGTACGACATTGCAAAACGGGAGATGATTGAAAGAATGGCTGGTAGCGTTGATAGTGTAGCTAAACTAGGTATTCATAACCGATAACCAAAGTTAATCAACGGACAACACTGTCGGTCTTCGGATGGGTGACCGCAGGTGGCATTTACAACTCAGCGCTACCGTGGCTCAGATGACACGCTAAATTGTACGCCCGGTTGTTTGTTCTATAACAACAATCGTTAGGCCATGCCAGAGGCCCTAGGGTGGCCTAGAAACTCTAACATAAGGGCTAGCCACTCAGCCCATACGAACTTGTTTGCTCAAGGTTGAACGAAAAAAGAGCTGTACATAGCAGTGAAACATAGTTTTAACTAATGCACACATTTACACGTAACTCAGTGTAAATTGAAGACAAATACGAAATGTTTACGAATCGTCTATTGCACGCAAATAATAGCATATCAATCGTTCCTTTACGAGTGAACCACGATACTGACATTCAAATATTTACTTACTGTTACGTGGATAGTAGGTTCCAGGAAGTATAGGCGTTGATCTGCCTGACACATCGTTTTCAGAATGCCCTTCTGTAGGCTGTATTCCTTCAAGTTCACTCATTATACTTGCACTCTGAAAATGTTGTTAAGAAAACCAGTATCACTTAAACGAAATCCCTTTTAGTATTAAACGATATACCCTCGGAATAGGTACATAGTGTTTTGTCTTTTTCAATCGAGTTAATAATATAATAGAAAGAAAGAGACAATACAGCGAATAATTATTCCGAGGCTAAACAACGTTTATAAGTAAGGGTATAAGGTTAGTATTCATTTACATTTTTATAAGTAATGGGTTTTAATCACAAACGGCCCCCATAATGTTATATTGTCACGGGAACTCAATGTTTTTGAAAGGTTTCACAAGAATCCGTTAAGTATTAATAAAACTTGATTCCAAGATAAATATAGTATAAATACATACTATCAACGTAAATAAAACCGTTTTATAATTAGATGAATGTAATTGCAAGTCTCATCAACATACCACTAGTAAATGAGTCAAGAGTACATTTCGGACGATTTAAGAAAATAAAATAAATCATTCAGGTGGATTGAATACTTTATGATGAGTTGAGATAATTTTAAGAAAAAGAACAACCCAAATCAGAAACAACCCGAATCAGAGAACTGACTGTTAAGAATTCACATGGTTTCTAAACCATGTGAATTTTTAATTCCATTTGCAGACACCCAGTATAGATACTGGGTCTGCAAATGGAATTAAAAATAGTCTTTGCGGCTGATAAGGAGATCTTAGTGGGATCAAAGAGATTAACTCTCATTCATTTATTTATTAATTAATTAGCACTGCATACTGCATTAATAAGCCCCTGAAGTATGCAAGAGAAAAAACAATGATTGTGAGTTTACTTCATTTTGTAGTTATAACGGTGCCATTCAATTTAAACCCTGTTTAAAGATGTTACATAATACAAATATTATGTTATTCATATTTCCTAGTTTTATTGGATAGGCGAAAGTTTGTTCCCGTGTGTTTAATTGTACGGATTTTAGCGAAATTTGTTAGAAGGTAGCTTATACCCATTTTTATAACCTAGGGAAAACCGTTTAAAGGTTCCACCACCTGCCACGAGGGCGGGCGGGGCGGATATGTGGGGATCCCGCCATTGGCAGCATACCCACTAAAAACCCTAGGGTGTTCCACCTCGGCGCAAAAGGGTAGTTCATATCCTGGATAAACACGTAGGCAACTTTTTAACCGCTGTAAACAACACGGGGTAAGTGTTATATAAGAATATTTGTAACGCAAGCGGTCCCAAAGTATCCACAGCAGTGATAAAAAAAGCAGATAATAAAATAAATGAAAATTCACTTACCAATTTCCGTGAGAATACAAGACGAGATGCGTAATTTCATTCCACTGCCGAATAATTCATGTAGCCAAACAGCGTGTGTAACATCTTTGCAGATCTCCGTGCTACTGATAAGTGAATCCTGCGAGATTACAGAAGCAGTAGCAACACAGGCAGCAGAATGTTTGATTACTTTACAATGTTGTTTTTTGTTATTAATATCAGTGACGTTTTAACTACGCAACGTGATTATTGTGTGTTATTTGAATTTTGGCTTTTGTGATTTTTTTGGTTTTTCATAGTTTTGTAACTTTGGAGCTGATTCCACACCGACGCGACGAGGCGAACCGCGGTAACAAAGCAGACGAAGCGACAAATATGCAGTACTCGGTTTCACTCGCGGTTAAATAGTATCCTATGTGCTATTCTAGACTACAATCTATCTCTGTGCCAAATTTCATCCAGATCTATTCAACCGTTCTGGCGTGAAATAGTAACAAACATCCATCCATCCATCCATACATACAAACTTTTGCATCTATAATATTAGTAGGATCTATATCCAAATTACAGATGAATAGAGGCCACTAAGTAGTTGTTTCATAATAAGTTTACCTTTTCGGCAGTTTTTAAAAAGTACTAGGTAGCTGTCGCAGAAAATGGTATCCAAAAAGCTTCAGAAATACTGCATAGTACGTGCCTCCATGATCCAGAAAAAAACAAGATCTAGCATTCTGCAAACACATCATGACGTCATCGCTATTCGTCTCTTTCGAACTTGTTGTAAATGACTTTTCCGGTCTTGCTTAAGCATCGATTGACGTCACTACGTGTTGCTGAATGCTATACCTGGCGGAGTATATTATTATATCATGCGTGCCACGAAAGATGAGACTTCACAAGCGACGTGGATTGACTTTGGTTGGTTTAATTTTTAGGCTAAGGTTTTTTTTTACACTTCCACACACGGTCGCCTGACCCCAAACTAAGCAAAGCTTGTACTATGGCTGCCAGAGACTGATATACATACTTAGATATTTTGGATTTTATGGATATTTTGGATTGAAATATCAGCGAAATATTCAAAATATTAAATACTTTGAAATATTTAATATACTTAGTGTTGAAATATTTCCCCACCACTGACGCTCAAATTTTATTAATCAATCAATTTTCAAATTTCATCAGAATCCGTTTAGCTGCTTAGCCATGATAAGCCTACAAACAGACAGACAGCGTTACATTCGATTTTGTAATATTATTAGTATGGATATTTCTACTCAAAAGCGCAAACAGACAAATACAAACATATTAAAATAGAAAAGTGTTTAGTAACAGTCTGATAACATTAAATTAAACTAAATAAGATAACAATTTAAATATTTTGTAACACTATATTGTACATCCATACATGCATGTCACGCCGTTTTCCCGAAGAGGCTGGCAGAGGTGTACAACACTCACACTTCGCCGGACGATATTCAGTCCCATATGTGACAGGGGGCGAGCGTGTCGCCATACACCGGGTTCCAGTTATGTAGCAGATGACATTAAATACGCTCATATGTTCACACAATGCACGAATTGGTGCGTGCCTTCGGCTGGGTCCGAACCCGGTCTCTCTGGCTTAAGGGTAGTCTTCTCTGACTAGGCTATCATTGTATTGTAGATTTAAATAAACCCTGGTATAGGAGACTGTGTTGTGCTAGACAAGTTGCAATCGCTCCAATGCATCGCAATTTATATTTATAATTTCTGTTATTTTCTGTTTCTCTTGAACATTAACTGCTGATTGGAAGAGTTGTCAGTAAAAGATTACGTGATATTTGTATAGCTCGTATTGTAATAATATTTACTGTATTCTATGAACGGTCCATAAGGCCATAGTTTGATATCGTATGAATGTTCCATCTAATTTAGATATCAAAGTCAAAACCCGGCTGTCATTACTGGTTAGTTGCGCAAAGCAGAGAGGTGGGATTTTTTGTCGAGAACCGAAAAAAAGTTGTCGTAATTCCGTATTATTTTCTAAATCTTGTGATTCTTCTAGTGTTAAAGTCTAATAATGAGAATGATTTTCAAAATTGTACTTAGGTTAAACTTGAGTTTATTATTATTTATTTATTTTATTATTAACATAAATACAACTACAGCTTAAACTAAACATGCCCTTAAAACCAATGCGGTTTGTCTTAAGGGCATGTTTAGTTTAAGCTGTAGTTGTATTTATGTTAATAATAAAATAAATAAATAATAATAAACTCAAGTTTAACCTAAGTACAATTTTGAAAATCATTCTCATTATTAGACTTTAACACTCGAAGAATCACAAGATGCGACTACTAGACAAACCAATGCGGTTTGTCTAGTAGTTAGTTATTATTAGTCTAATAGTTGGTTGTTTCTTTTACCAGTTGTATTTTTTTGCACCTGATCATCATAATTATTTTTATCAAACTATAGGCGCACAAAAACTTGTTTTTGGTATTTCGTGTAATACGGGGCCTTAACGTGCACGAGTGAGGGCAAATGATAAACACATCGCGAAACGTGGCTTTTCGTGTTCTCCACTAAACTCCACTTAAAGTTTCAGTAAAGTATCCATAACTTTACTGAAATGGGGAAAGAGGTGGGATTCATCATCACCTTTTCATCATTATCACCTTTTCATCATTACTCCATCATCTGTAAAATACCAAATTAACTTGACACTAGCAAATGCAAGACGTACGACGTCAAATTCCTTTGGATGGGAGAGCAAAAAAAAGCAGAGAGGTTATGAAAAATAGAAAAGAATTAATGTTTGATTGATAGAATTGTCTTATCACGTATACAACATTTGCTTAATTCAGTGGTAAAGAAAAAAACAACAACTATTTAAAGATTAAAAATAAAAATACATAAGTATACATAGGTAGTTATGCACGTCGGTCCTCATACCGGCAACATACGCATACAGGCGTAGGCGGACATTCCGCTGACCATGCGTCTGGCTTCACGGTGGCCGTCCGGCGTGCCGTAGAGATAAGAAGGCTTCTTGCCATAGTTAAGTTAGCTTTAGAGTTAGTTATAATTCAACTCCTGTGTATCGAACACGAATAGTTATTAATTCAAAATTGTCTTTTATTTTTAAAAAAGCTAAACAGTGCTCCCCAATCTTGACTGGCGCAGCCGGTAGGATTGCCGTGTAACGTCCGCCAAAGTATACGTGCTGTTCGGACGAACAAAGTAAACCGTTGTACTAGAATCAGTGAACGCGTTTTCTGGGGCAATCCTCGAACCAAAGAAATACGTCTCGTTGGTGAAAATTTTTAGAAAAAAAGACAACAAACAACCTAACTCCAGCAGAAGAATGCGGACGAGAGTATTGTGAGTAGACCTTTTCGCATTCCCCCTCTCCCATTTATTTTTGCTAGTTAGAACAGTTATTTGATTTTCCTTTAAAAAACGAACTTATATCGTCGTTAATTTATTGTGTGTTTTGTATTACTGTATCCAAACGAACCTCTATCGTCGTTTATTTTATTGTGTTTTATTGTGTGTTTTATTTTACCGTGTGTGTTATAATTAAGAATTAATTGCCATGGAGCAAACAATTAGAATAGTGCCAAAAGACCTTCTCTGTCTTATACCTAAGTTCGAAGGGGAAGAAAATCTTCTAAATTAATTTTATTAAAAAAAGTCAATACATTTATAACGGGTACGCAACCCCTAATAATGCAGCTCAACAGGCGTACGTCTTTCACGCCATCACAAGCAGGCTACACGGTAGAGCAGCCGCTCTACTTAGTGATATCAACTCATGGATCGCCCTTAAGGAGGTCCT
The DNA here is from genome assembly GCA_911728515.1 of Peribatodes rhomboidaria. NCBI lineage: Eukaryota > Metazoa > Arthropoda > Insecta > Lepidoptera > Geometridae > Peribatodes > Peribatodes rhomboidaria. Next base: position 13,518,562 of record OU452186.1, on the reverse strand, counting down.
TGTACAACATTTTGGTGACCCCCGTTCCGAAGACTGCATAGCTATAGAACTAGAACAAATGAAAATTAATTCAAACGAATCATATATAGAGTTTTGCCATAGTACAACACATGCGTAGTACGCTGTTCGCGAAAGTAAACCTACTCGCCGACGAGGGTGTAAAAGCGGCAAAAATGATTGTATATAACAACATGGCTCTGAATGTGTTTTTATATAACCTGAATGAGGATCTGATCCGCATTGTGCGCCTGAAAGGGTGCCCTAATCTAGAAATAGCCCTCAGCATAGTAACCGAGGAGGTAAACTTCATGAGTCAATTCAATGCAAAGCAGAAACAACGACAGGCTATAACACCTAGTAGAACACAGCCCACGCTTAACACTACACCTAACAATAACTTTAAATTTGGAAATTCTCAAGTGAACCCACCGACAATGAATAGCCAAAACGCTAGATTTGGCTTACCCCAACAGCAACCCCAAGGTTTCCGGTTTGGAAATCAACCCCAAGGTTTCAGATTTGGAAATCAACCCCAAGATTTCAGGTTTGGCAACCAACCCCAAAACTTTAAATTTGGTATGCCACGCCAACAAGGATTTACTCCGGGCACACCCCAACAGGGTCAACCCTTTAGACCCCCATTCAACCCTAATTTCGCTAGACCGCCACCAGCGTTAACGTTTGGACAAGCGCAACCAAAATTTAAATTCGGCATTCCAAACCAAAACTTTCAACGACCGAAACCGCTGGAAAACTCCGACATCTCAATGCGTACGGCACGTCCGTTAAGACAAAATATGTTAAATGCTTCAGCTGAAAATCTATTTTATAATAATGAACTTGTCGAGGCTTCACCGGAACAAGAATGTGACTATGATGAAAATTATTCTTATAATTTGGAAACATTTGACCCCCAAAATGATGACGCAGTTAATGACGCTTGTCACTACCAATACCAAGAGTCGAACGATATTGAAAATTTTCATGCACAGGCCTCCAGTTTTCCCCCGACTTAATAGAATTTTCACCCGAAGTAATAGAGTTAAACTGCGACTCTCTTTTGAAGCTACCCCACGTAGAAATTCCTGAAATTAAGTCACGTTTCATGATCGATACCGGAAGCACACGGTCATTCATTAGCCCCGCAAAGGCAAATGAATACTTTTCAGCTTTCAAACTCTATGAGCCTTTTGAGGTAATCAGCACCCACGCTTGTAGTCAACACACCGAAGCTATATGCATACCAATGTTAAAAACTTTTGGATGTTCAGGTAAACACAAGTTTTACGTTTATGACGTAGACAGTCGTTACGACGGTTTGATAGGTAGCGACCTCTTAACACTGTTAGAAGCTAGAATTGATATGAAAAACCAAATTCTACAGACGCCCTATGCAAACATACCGATTTTATACAACCCACCTCACGAAATAACTTTAGAACCAAGAACAGACACGCGAGTTAAAATCCCAACTGATCTTAAAAATGGAGAAGCTATAGTAGAGTTTACAGATTTTGGAAAAGGCGTAAGAATGCCAGGTGCACTTGTTACATGCATAGACTCATTTGCATATACTATAATTCAAAATGCTTCTGAAGACGTAATTTCAATTTCATTCGCAAAACCATTGAAAGTTACAAAGTATGAAAGGAAAGAATGTAGAGTAAATACGACTATGAATGAATGTGAAATTGATGAACTCCTGAAAGAAAATTTAACAAGGCTCCGTTTAGATCACACCAATAAGGAAGAGCGTGGCGCCATTGAAAAATTATGCTACGAATTTAGGGACATTTTTCATTGTGACGGAATTCCACTTTCCTTTACAAATAACGTAAAACATGAAATTAGGACAAAAAACGAAGATCCTATATTCATCCGACCGTACAGACATCCCCCGGTTTATAACGAAGAAATCCAAAAACAAGTCACTCAGCTTCTTCAAAATGACGTAATTAGAGAATCACACTCCCCGTGGAGTGCACCGGTACACCTAGTGCCTAAAAAGGCCGATGCTTCAGGCGAAAGAAAATTCCGAATGGTAATAGACTATAGACGTCTCAACGAAATAACAACTGACGACAAATATCCCTTGCCCAACATAGCTGACCTTTTTGACAAATTAGGTAAATCTGTGTATTTTAGTACCATCGATTTGGCTAGCGGATACCATCAGGTAGAAGTAAAGGAGGAGGATAGACTTAAAACCGCATTTTCCACACAAGCGGGACATTACGAGTTCACCCGTATGCCGTTCGGGCTGAAAACAACCCCAGCCACTTTTCAACGTGCGATGGACATTGTGCTTAGAGGTCTACAAGGTCTGCATTGTCTTGTATACCTAGATGATATAATAGTATACTCATCTAGTCTCCAAGAACACATAGAAAAACTACGTTTAGTCTTCGAACGACTTAGAGCAACAAACCTAAAGGTGACACTAGATAAGTGTGAGTTTTTCCGGAAGGAAGTACTCTATCTTGGTCATATGATAACGAAAGAGGGTCTTAAACCCAATAACGATAAAATTCAGGCTGTCATAGATTTCCCAATTCCGACAACTACTACACAGATCAAGAGTTTCCTAGGATTAGTGGGATACTACCGAAAATTTATTAGAGATTTTGCCAAAATAACTAGACCCCTTACTAATTGTTTAAAGAAACGTAATAAGATTGAGTTAACGGACGAGTTCCGAGGAGCTTTCGAGAGATGTAAGGAATTGTTGGTTAACGCCCCAATTTTACAATACCCGGATTTTACAAAGCCTTTTGTGCTTACCACAGATGCCTCTGACTATGCCATTGGCGCGGTGTTGTCCCAAGGTCCTATAGGTTCCGATAAGCCTATAGCATACGCTAGTCGGACCCTAAACGACGCGGAAACTAGGTACAGTACAATTGAAAAGGAGTTACTAGCAATAGTATGGGCCGTAAAACACTTCAGACCCTACCTCTATGGTAGACGATTCATTATATATACAGATCATAGACCCCTTGCTTGGTTGAACAATATAAAATACCAAAGTAGTAAACTCACGAGATGGAAATTGCGTCTCGCAGAATTCGATTACGATATTATTTATAAAAATGGTAAACAAAACTGCGTAGCAGATGCACTTTCCCGGATTAAAGTAAATGCCATAGAAAATGACGATGCATCAATGCAAGTCAACGTAGACGATAATATAACACTATCATCAGACTCTGAAAAAACGTTATCTATTCCATTGCGTGATCCTAGATCACCCTATTCTATTCCATCCCCATCTAGCGGTACTATTACAGCCTCTGAAACTTCAGGGACGGAACACTCAGTTTATGAAACAGACTCATCAGGCATTCCAATTTTGAACGAAGCAATCGACACTAAACCAAACCAAATCTTAGTACACACTTGGTTTAGGGAAGAACTATCCGTAAAAGATTTGTCTAGACCTAGACAAAAAATATTAGAAGTACATTTACCTTTAGACAAACCGGAATTAGTAAAGACATTTTTAAAAGAGTATATAAAACCAAAAATTAAATACTTTATTTATTTTGAACACGAAACTCTCAGAAAACAATTCGCGGAAGCAGTAATTTTCCTTTTTAAGAAAAATACCGTAAAAATTTTAGAATGCACAGAAAGAGTAATTTACGTAGAGGATGAAAACGAACAAAGGGAAATAGTAACAAAATACCATATTGGAAAAACCACCCATAGAGGAATTAAAGAAACACTCATGCGTTTAAAGCGAACCTATTACTGGAATAATATGGATTTAACTGTAGCCACTACCATAAATACATGTGCAGGTTGTAAAACTATGAAATATGACCGAAAACCATTAAAACCCGAATTACAACTCACACAATCGCAAACAAAACCATTCCAAGAGATTTTTATGGATGTTTTTAGTATAGAAGGCAAATCATACCTAACAATAGTAGACGCATTTAGCAAACTTGGTCAAGCCATAGAAATAAGTAATAAAACAACACCGGAAATAATTAGAGCCCTTTTAAAGTACTTTTCTATGTACGGAGTTCCGATTAGAATTAGTGCTGACTCTGGTTCAGAATTCAATAACGTTTTGTTAAAGGAAACCTTAAGTTTCTACAAAATAGACCTACATATAGGCACCCCTCATAACCCAAATTCAATGGGGCTTGTTGAACGATTTCACTCGACTCTGATCGAAATCTACCGACTGGCTAAATACGAACAAAAGATGACAGACGCGGCATCCATAATTACTTACGCACTTATGTCTTATAACGAAACTAGCCATTCCAGTACTGGCCTTACCCCGTTAGAAGTAGTGTTTGGTCACACTGACTCCAAAAACTCTTTTAATGTAGAATTCAACAAACAATATACCCAAAAATTAGTTCAAGATCATCAAAAACGCATAAAATTCCTATATGAATATTTAACAAATAAATCTATTGCAAATAAGGTCAAAATTAAGGAAAAACATAGCGGTGAAAAAGAATTTAATGTACAACAAGGAGATACAGTGTTTATTAAAGGCGTGAACGTAAGAAGAGGGAAAGATAAACCTCGATACGAGAAAGCAGAAGTGGTAGGAGAGACAGTCCGAAACATAGTGCCGGTTAAGGTCAAAGGCCGTGAGACCAAAATGCCAATAAAAGATATAAAACGTCCTTCGCAGGTACGTCCTGATCCTGATGCAGGTGGCAGCTACCCAGGCCCTTCTACTTCAGCGGATTAGGAACAATCCGGGAATATTTCCAATTAAAGAGGGCCAGGCCCTTATAAGTAGTGATAAGTGGGCCATAATTAAGACCTTAGATTTAAGTTTAGTTAGAGATGACTTAGATTTTAACACTAATAGATACGCAAACCTTAATAGGCACATAAGTAGGTATTTTGATAAAAAACCAATAGACGCGGAAATTAACGATATAAAAACTCAGACAGATTTTATCAAAAACATCACAGAGCAAAAATTGAATCAACTGCTGCCGACTAGGCGTAGCAAACGTGGCCTTTTAAACCCTCTAGGCTCTATAATTAAAATCATTTCTGGAAACTTAGATAATGACGATGCCATCAAATACGATACACTTTTGAAGGATATAAAAACGAAACAAAATGCAGAAAACCAAAAGGTTACAATTGTCATCAAAACAATTAAGTCTTTAACGAATATTACCAATAGCACTAAATATAATTTCATTCAGTTAGATAAAGCAATTTGGGAGATTCGGAAACAATTAAACAGTACAAATAATACTCGAAACATTTTTAAAATCACCAACACTTACCACTTATTTTTGCATAACTTCCAAACGCTTTATACAATACTGGACGAAATAGAAAATACTCTAGCATTTAGTAAGCTAGGAATTTTACATCAATCACTTACAAACCCTAAAGAACTGTTGTCTATGTTTAGAGAAATAGAATTAAGAAATAAACTGATGTTTCCTGTAAATCCAGATAATTTACTTAAGTTAGAACAATGTATTGAGGTAAAAGCGTATGCAAAGGAAAATCAAATAATTTTCATTTTCGATGTACCCCTTGTGGAAAACGATGTGTACACCTATTATAAAATCATCCCTTTACCTATTACTAATACCCGTAACCAAACTCACCTCATTTTACCTAAATTCCCTTACCTATTAGCGAAAAGGTCGAAAACAGCGTCATTCTCACACCCATGTAAGGAAGTAGAAGAGTCCTTATTTCTATGCGAAGAAGACTACTCATCCATGCGAGCTAAAGATGTCTGCGTCACCAACCTTATCAACTTTGCCGCAGATACAACCCAGTGTCACCCAATTTTAGTAGAGTTGGAGGACTTGAAAGTAGAGAAAATACAAGAAAATCGATGGATGCTTTTCACTAAATCCATTCTCATTCTCACCCAAAATTGCAAAGATGACGTCAGTTACCACCACGTTCAAGGTACTTACATGGTGACTATTGATGATAATTGTGAAGCGGAAATAAACGGAACCGTCATGAAAAGACACATAAGAAAAACGGGAAAAATTAATATTGCAGCAATACCGATTGTCAATCTTCCTACTGTAATTCCAGCTGAAAAGGCGTCTTCTGAACCTGTAAACCTGAAAGGACTGGACCTCACAGATCTTCAACACCTGTCTAACGTGTTAATGAAAAGTGAAAGTGTTATGGGCCAAAACAGTGAAAATAAAAGTGTCGTAATTACGAAGAACATCAGTGTTGGAACAATAATTTTATATGTAATCTTACTATTAATTTTTGTGTATTCCTTTTATAATTGGTTAGGCCGAAATTACCGGGCTCAGGAAAATTCCTCCGTTAATTTCGAGCTTAATGAGGGAGGAGTTATGCACGTCGGTCCTCATACCGGCAACATACGCATACAGGCGTAGGCGGACATTCCGCTGACCATGCGTCTGGCTTCACGGTGGCCGTCCGGCGTGCCGTAGAGATAAGAAGGCTTCTTGCCATAGTTAAGTTAGCTTTAGAGTTAGTTATAATTCAACTCCTGTGTATCGAACACGAATAGTTATTAATTCAAAATTGTCTTTTATTTTTAAAAAAGCTAAACAGTGCTCCCCAATCTTGACTAGGTACTTACTCGTAGATAATACTTACATCGAAACAAAAGTGAAAGAAAGTTAAACAAAACAAATTCAACATTATGAAAAAATAGCTAAAGGGACTTGATTAGTTTTGATTTAAAAACAGTTATTAGTTATAATTGGATTGCAATCAATATTTTCAATCTTCATCTTCATCGTCACAGATATATCAAACGGGGCCTAGTAGACCACCCTGGGGGACTCCCCTATGTTTGCACAGGATATCCAATCCATGTCAGCCATGAAACTACTTTTCTTCGCCCTTGCGTATTTTCTAATCAATAGACAACATTATCTGGCGAAAGAAATTGTTTGCTAAGCATTAGCGGTTATGGTGGTAGGGTCGCAGTATCGAACGCTTACGCAAGTTCCAAACCAAGAATTAGTGTAGTAGATATTTTTACCCTAAAATGTTGTGCAAACTTTACTAACATGTTTGACTAAAGTCATCATCGTCATCAAATACTCTCGATGATACTATCAAATGAATGATATTAAACTTGATGATGTTACTATTATGGTGTTGACTGTACGGTATTTATAATATGGGCCCATGTTGTGCTTGAATTAAATGATGTTTATTATTAGAGCAATTTTTAGTCAAACTATTAAAAAAAAGCCAAAGTTTGTGTGTGTGTTTATTTGTTTCTTCACGCTCAAACGAATGAACGGACTTTGATGAAATGTATGGGGACAGCTGGATTAACACATGCTATTTTAGCTGTAACACCGCAGGGTGCAGCCAGTACTTTATTTACTAGCGCAGACACTTTGTAGTCAGGATTGATGCTTCTAAACTTTACTGTCTTACAAAATCTCAATAAATAAATAACATAACATACGTCACGCCTTTTCCCCGAGGAGGCTGGCAGAAGTGTAATACAACACCCACACTTCGCCGGACGATATTCAGTCCCCAAATGTGACAGGGGGCGAGCCTGTCGCCAGACACCGGGCTCCAGTCATGCATAGCAGATAACATACAATACGCACATAATTATGTTCACACAATGAAAGAATTGGTCCGTGCCGTCGGCTGGGTTCGAACCCGCTCCCTCTGGCTTGAGAGGCGGACCTTCTCCCAACTAGGCTGTCATCGCTCTGCGGCTTGCCATAAATAAAAAAACAAACTATTAATTTTTGCCAACTGTTTATAAATTTTATGCAGGTAGATAAAAGCTACTAGAATGTTTCTTCCTTTTAACTTATTTTAGCTAAGTAGGTATCCTCATTTATTTAACTGTCATGACGTAGGTCAGCTTCTCTGACTCCTTATACTCCCACGCAAATAACGAACACTCCACATGAATGCTCAAGTAGGAGAGTCCTACCAAAACATCTGAACCGGTCAATGGAATAACATTTTTCTTCCTACCGCATATTATCACGTCTACACACCCGCCAGAAAGGTTGCAGTAGCCGAAGTTAGGAAGATCAGTATTTGTTGTTTTTTTCAAACCACCGAATGAATATCCTAACCTGATCCTTACTTCCTACACTAATCTCTATAGATCTACGAGTATATACTGACTGACTGATTGATACATCACTGGCCACAGCCTAAACCGCTTACCCTAGAGACAAATTTGAAAAAGAAATTTGGAAATTTAAGAGAGGAATTGGAGGGTGCCCTAACTAAAATTGTAAATGGAAAGTTTGTTCGTTTGTTACGCTTTCTCACTAACTATTCAACCGATATTCAAATGCCACAGAAAAGAAGCCGGTACCTTTCATATCGAAAAAATTGAGGTTTCTTTGGTGCCGCGAGTGAAACCGCGTGGGGCACGGTAAGTAATATTTGATTATCCGATAAGTAGTACAAATCATAACTTTTATTAATTCCTTTATTCCTACCAGTTAGTACTACTGGTTCCACTGGTTATGTATTGTGTTAGTGGTACTACCAAAACTTATAGAAGGAGATCTAGACCTAAATGCAAAAAATTGTATGGATATTTGTTACTCAATCACGCCAGAACGTCTGCACTGGTCTGGATGAAATTTGGCACAGAAATAGATTATAGCCTGGAACAGTACAACTGCACATAGGCTACTTTTTAACGCAGCTAGCGCGTAGACAAGTTAACTGATTTGCCAATAGTGCTTCAATAGATCGTTAGCTGGTATTTGATAGTATACAGAGCAGCTAAACAAACGTAATATCATTTCAGTTAAGCATCGGTGAAGTGCTCCTCAGTTTCTTGATATACTTAGATTTAGACAATAGTTAGAGCATTGGATTCCACAGTGTCCATAAGGAGCGAGTGAGAAGGGGCGCTGACAGATGACAGCCAATCCCCTGCGTTGCGGTGCGCTGTTTGTTGTTCTATTAGCAAAGAAAACATCTTTGGCAACGAGCCGCCTTTCTTTGAGATTCGTTTCCTTGATTCCATATGTTACAAATTGATACGTACGGTAGGGATTTATGTATTTAGTCATTTCAAACTAACTTCTGCAATTTTGGGGCTACTTTACCGCGCTATAATTCGTGTCGCGTTGTCGCGCTAATAACATCGTGTATGCCATAGTATAATAATATACTCCGCCAGGCATACCATTTAGAAACACGCAGTGATATCAATCGATGCTTAAGCAAGACCGAAACTAATAATTTACAACAAGTTCGAAAGAGACGGATGACGATGACGTCATTATGTGTTTGCTGAATGCTAGACCTTTTTGTTGGATTATGACGTATGCGATGTTCTTGTCTACATTTTGCAGAATAAAGCCTAGTTTACACAGTGCGAGCTGGCGTACGAGTCAGCCTGCCGAGTAGCTGCACTGCAGTGACTCGCACTGTTTGGACGTCGCTTACGAGTAATTCGTACGTGCGAGTTGGACAGTAGCTAGCATCCGAGTTACTTCAAGATTTTTTGTTTTCACTCGCATACTCGCCTGACAGCAACTCGTACATGACACGCCAGTGCGAGCGTGCGAGTTTTTTATTTTAACACGTTCACTCGACGTCGCGGTACTCGCAAGACTGGACAGCAGCTACTACTGTCGTGTAGACAGCAAAGGCGAGCCGAGTTATTGGCGTACGAGTAGACAAGCCGAGTAGCTGTCTACTGTCTGGTCAGCAGCTCGCACTGTGTAAACTAGGCTTAAGGAGTAACTTGTTCAAAAACCGTGCCGCGACCAGCATTCGTGTTCGTCCGAATACATCGCGATTGGACGAACTACTTGGCCACACTTCCGGCGAATATTCGCCAAATCTCGCTAATGTAGCCGTAGCATATCAAAAGTTTAGTTTTAAAATTACAGACAGACAGACAGACACGAGATACTCTTACAACAAAATCCATAATAAACCATTCTTTTCTATATAAGATTTGAAAATTGATAGTCTTTCTGTTTTACGCTTTTTACGACAAAAAACGGCTAAATGGATTTTAATGAAATTTGATAATTAATTACAGGATTTTTAACGAGGAAAGTTTTTGGATACTATTTTCTGAACAAAGTCGCGTACACAATAAAACAGTAATTGTTTTTTTTTTTGTGAATAGGCTTGTTCAATTCCACAAAATAAAATAAAAATTAGGAAGCGGTGCGGTGATGCGGTCAAATAATGCGCTAGGTGAACTAGTGTGCTGAAATTGGATGCTGTTATGGCTGTTCAGTTCAATCCGTGTCTTTTCCATGTTCTTTGGGAATAGCCACGCTAAGTTAGCATACTGAAAATTGAAAAGTGTAATGGCAGCTTCAGTGAGGTTCGGTGGATTTCACATTTTTTTGGTATAAAGTAAATGCTGATACTTAATGAACACTAGTTATTTACCTATTTAGACCTATCAATTTAGAAGTCATGATAAATGTGAAACAAAACATTTTGATAAAAACAAAACACAAATTGAACCTAAATTACGTTACACAATGGCTTAAAAGTTAAATGTCCCTAACGAAAACTGCACCATGTTGTTGACCGATTCTGGCAAACTTCGTAATAACAACTCACAGTTGTGAAAGCTATAAAATTGTACTCTGTGTTTCTACTATAATAATTCTAAGCTAAATAAGGTAATTTAACAATGACCCACCAGTTATCCACCAAGTGGTGGGGTAAAGTGGAATGTTGACTTTGTAGGCGACTTTACCCTAAGCTCTTTTTATGTTGCCGCTAATCAAACCTTTTTTGATTCTGCGTCAGGTGGTTTTTTTCATTAGGTTCCTTAAGTTATATTCAGCAGTACTTCATCATGTCAGCCCGGAGGACGTCCACTGCCTCCCCCAATGATCTGTACAACGACTGGTCCTGCGCTGCTCGCATCCAGTGGCTTCCCTCGACCCTCACAGATCGTCAGTCCGTCTTGTGGTAGGCCACGCTGCGTCTTCCGGTTCTTCGTTTCTGTACTTACTGTTTTTTGTTTTCCTTCTTTTTGTTTTGTTTTCCGTTTTCTCTCTCTCTCTCTTTCAATCTATAATTAATCAGCATCACTCGAGCTGCCTTCCTTAGATTTATTGGAAGTATTTTTAAATGAAACAAGTATAACCAAAATTACCATCAACACCGATTTTTATCAATCATAGCTAAAATACTCCCGACTAATTCACCTTTCAAATAAAAAACAGAATCAAAATCTACGAGCTACGATGGCACAGACAGACAGGCAGACACAAAGAGAGAGAATGAGAGAGAGAGAACGAGAGAGAGACACGTCAAACTGATAAAACTCCGTCTTTTTTGCGTCGCGGGTTAAAAAAGAGTAATTTTCTTGCAAGACACACACACACACACACACACACACAGAGAGAGAGAGAGAGAGAGACACGTCAAACTGATAAAACTCCGTCTTTTTTGCGTCGCGGGTTAATCTGCTTTACCTAAATGGATAGTAGGACAAAGTCGGCTTAACAGTGTTCAATGCCTATTCAAAGCCCCACACTATATGGCTCATAAATCAGGCTTTGGTACGAAAAGTGGAATTCCGCGCTAAAATACCTTTCGTATAAAATAAGTATAGCAAGTAAATAGTTCCTTGTAATAACTGAACGTTCGATCTCCGAGTTCCCTATTAGCTGAGAAGTTTCAAGTTCAGTTAAGCTAGTTTCGAAAGCGTCCCACATAATCAGCAAAGCTGATTATGTGGGACCTAGTTATTTTGGTAGATTTCCTTTCTCTGAAAAACTCGTATTATTTTAAACTAGCTGTTAAAACCGCGACTCCGTTCGCTTTTCTTCAGAAATTGGTAACCAAAAACCTTCCTCGTGAAATAATGTAACTAATTATCAAATTTCGTCAAGATCCGTTCGGTCGTATAGCTTTGAAAAGCCTACACACAGAGAGACAGACAGACACAGTTACTTTTGTTTTATCATCCTATTCCTATTAATATTATAAACGCGAAAGTTTGTAAGAATGGATGTTTGTTACTCTTTCACGCAAGAACGGCTGAACAGATCTGGATGAAATATGGCACAGAGATAGATTATAGCCTAGAATAGCACATAGGATACTTTTTAACCGCGGGTGAAACCGCGGGGCGCAACTAGTATTAGTATAAATATCATGGAATTAAAATATTTTTGAAGTTAAGTCGCGAACAAATATATACATGTAATTAATTATACAGGGATATTTAATTTGGATTATTTTTACAAGTCAAAAAATACACAAAAAATTAAAAAAAAAAACTTACAGTCGAATTAAAAACATCCCCTTGTTTGGAAGTTGGTTAAAATATCCTTTTTATGAATATTTTACAAAAACTGGCAGTTGGAACTGGCAGTTGGAACTGGCAGATGGAAGCTCATTATTGAATCATAATAATATAAAACAATTTCCAATTGTTTTGATACAGGATGTACGACGAGATACATTTTGTACTCTGGTCAAGATCAAGAGCAGTCTTGTCCCGAAAAAATCATCCTGAACTTAGTAAAATAATGGACCACATTATTTTTACAAAATATTTGTAACTAAAAGTTTTCAAATAGGTACAAAATAGGCCCATTCAGAGCACTAAATTGTAAATCTAAATAATAATTCACTATCTCGATATTACTAGTATCTAGCTAATAATACACCTATTATCTAGATACTAGTAATAATGCCTTTATTGCCTTTGTTGAAGTGAAGCTTCTAATGCGACTTCCAACAAGATTGCGTTAAACGTTTAACGCTCCTGGGGAGGGGGAATAGAAAGAGACAGAGCAAGAAGAAATGCGCGGCACTCGAACGCATGAGCGTAGTAAGAAGTAAGCGTAGTAGTAGTAAGTTTCACTTCTTCTCCACGAGGGATTCCACGCACTGTTTCTATTTTTTATTGGTACGTATTAGATAAAGACATGAATACTTTTAGCTAGTTTAGATTTAACAATTTAGCGTTCTGAATAGGGCTATTATACTCTGAAATCTACCCTTTCAGCGGTTGTACAGTTTTTTTATTCCTTTTCTATTCCATTACCTATTGATTTATTTGTGTATTTTCCGGCTCGCAGCCTGACTCAGCCACTTGGGTAGAATGCGACTATTCACTTGCAACTCTTAATGGAAACTTTTATTTTTTGGACGACTGTTGATAACGAATGCTTTCTTTCTTATTTTTAATTAAATCTGATAGTTTTTGTACTCGTATTTAAAACTATCGGTGTGTCTGTAAATACAAATTACTTGCTTTTATTTACTTATGTATATCACTAGATTATAGTAGCTGCGCCCAGCGGTTTCACCCGGGGTTCCCTAAGAACCGTTAATTTGTTCGAGGTGTAAACTACCTTAGGTTTTTTTCTGTAACTCAGACAAAGTGTATTCAAAATTTCATGATGATCGGTTGAGTGGTTGAAAGCGTGAAAGCGTAACAAACTAACTTTCACTTTTTAACCGACTTCAGGAGGAGGTTCTCAATTCGCCGGAATCTTTTTTTTTATGGATGTTCCCCGATTACTCGAAGACTTTAATAACTTAATTATTAGTTACAAATTAGTTAGGATTAGCAAGTTACGTAGGTGAAAAAAAAACTATCCACCCACAGCTGGTGAATAAAATTCTCCTAAACCTGGCGCGCCGTTATCGTAGTGAAAATGGTTTGATGCCTCAGTCTGGTCAGTTTGATGCCTCAGTCGGTAGTGAACCTGCCTTCTGACCTTGAGCGGGCAAACATTCTTGTGATGAACATTAGTTTGCTCTACGTCTGGGTGGCACCCATAGTTCCTACCGACATACTCGTACAAGCTTAATTACATTTTTTACCCACTGTCGTCTTTCCCTAGTAACTCGGAAACTTGCTTAGTTTGCAGTTAGACGAACATGAGTGCAAAAATGCCCCGAATATTTTTATTATTTCCGTGAAATCAAATGAAATTATTGCTGAAATTAGTTTTTAACCTTTTAACCATATCTAGCTCTTTGACATAACACATCGTCACGCCTTTCCCCCGAGGGGGCTGGTAGAGGTGTAATACAACACTTCGCCAGATGATATTCAGTCCCAAATGTGTCAGGGGGCCATACACCGGGCTCCAGTAGCTCATTGACATGTGAATAAAATGATTTAATTTGAAGATTTTTACCAAAAGAAGAATTGAGAACTATCTTAATAGAACATTATTACTTAGTAGAAAATACTTTAGTATTCTTTCTTAAAAGTTCTTACTTAAGAACTCTGTAAAAAAAGACAAGACGTACTTAATCAGAACAAAGCGCCTCATTTAATTCCATTCTTCAGTTAATACCGGCTCAGGTACAACCAATCTTGAAATTTTAAACCACACCATAAATTATGACTCCCCAGATTTCCGTGTCGGAATCCGCCAATATTTAAAACCCTGTGATATATTTAAATGAATGCTATTTAATCGTACATCAAAAAAAGGAATTGTACATCAGAAAAATGGATGAGGATCCCTTCAAATGGAATAAAGTATGAGTACTAGGCACTAGGTTAAAAAACTAAACGAGCGAATAGAAGTCTGCCTCACCGTGCAGTGTTAACATCCTAACCTACTGTCAAGATGAATTTTCGTTTGATTTCCGCCACAGATCATCGAGAAATACATCCATCCGTATATCGTTAATTTTAATAAAATCTGCACGAAACGAGTCCAGAACTCTTTAGCAGTTCTCACAAGAAAATATGAACTATAGCGCATGCCTGGATCGTTGTTCCCCATTAATAGTTCCAACCTGGATCTTTTTAAGACATGAGTGAATACTGAATAGGCACCTCATGGGCAAGCATGTTCCTTAGACTAAATTGACGCTGTCCATCAGGTGAGTTGCAGTGAAAAGTAAAAAAAAGAAAAGAATATAAACTTCTTCGGTCTTCGGTCTTACTTTTTTAAAAAGTTTTTTTTTTCTAATTGGCCGGTCATTCACAAACCACGAGCTTACTTACAAACAGCGTGTAATGATTAACAGAGATTTAATCTCCAAAAAAAATACGAGCTAATTTTTGATGTGCATTAATTTGAAATCATTCTCTTATTTAAATTCGCGTAATTTATTTAAACTCCATATCCTCACGGTGCCACGACTTTCTGAATTATAAACGGCCCTGCGTTTAATGGCTCTAATTTCTAACTTTTTGAAAAATCTTCGCGTAAAGTTTGCCGGTGGTGCGAAGGAGCTACGTTTCGTCAGTATCTTAAATTAACGTTTTTTGAAGGTCTAGAGCATACATTTTTAATGTAAGTTAACCTTATATAAAACATGATGTAGAATAAAATTATAGTACCTAAATGGTAGGTTAGTTTATTCAATAAGTGATATTCAGTTTTCTTAATCGGGTATGGAAAACTAGCTGCGTCCCCCGGTGTTAATCGAGGTTAAAAAGTAGTCTACGTGTTAATTCTGGGTTTTACGGTGTTCCTCAAGGTTAAGAACTAGCCTATGTGTTTATTCTGGGTATTACGGTGTTCCTCGAGGTTAAGAAGTAACCTATGTGTTAATTCTGGGTATTAGCTACCTCCATACTAAATTTCATCAAAGTCCGTCCACCCGTTTGAGCGTAAAGAAGTTATGGCGAAAGTTTGTCAGTGGGTTGTGTATGTTACAACACGCTCATAAACTTAGAACTTTTTGAGTTTAGAAGATAAAATTATCTAAATGGTATTTAATATACCTACCACATGACCCAAATAACATTTATTTTATATTTCTAGAGGTATCAAAGCCAAGCAAGCGAGAGAAGCGGTCCTCTATGATATTTTTTAGGATTTTTTTGCAACTTCGAAATAAATAGAGCTACTTATTTTATACTTTTTTTTTTAGAGTTGTATTAAAATTGCTTTGAAAACGTAACATTTTTATCAGTTGAAAAAAATAGAAATAGAAATAGAAATAGAAATAGTTTTATTTACCAAACACATTACATTAAACCTTAAAAACTAAACTTATAAATAAATAAAAACGAGCTACACTAAAGAATGTTTATAAGGTCAGCAGAGTGCTTGAGAGTACTGCACTAGGCGAACCTGTATCGCAGGACTCTCGACGGCTGCGTTTAATGCTAAGTGAAAAACTAGATGTGGTGCGGAAATGGTACATAGTGCAATTAATGAAATGATTTTACAGAATTCAAAAGTGAAGAATCATATTAAAACGAATAATTAATAATTTAATATACAGAAAGCAAAGTTGCAAACAGTCGTAACAGCGCGTGTGTGAGGTGTGAGAAATTGAATGTTGAGGGAAGTATGAGTCTGCGGTGAATAGTGTGGGTGTAAATATGTGTCAAGTGCGTCTTGTGTAGAATTCCCATACAAATGAGCAAAGGGTGCTAGACTTAGGTGACAATTTTCAGGAAATGCTCAGTTTCATCATGTGTGAGTGTGCATAAATATTTATTTATGATTGCTTTGCATTCCCTTACTCTTTTGTCCCTAATGTTGCACTTTTTATAGATCTTATTATAAATGAATGGGAATCTAAACTCTGGGAGACGCCGGGCAAAAGCAGTTTTAGCGCGAGGTTGTGTGACACCAGGTGGTCGTCTTTTTGGTGAGCTGGAGCTGAAGCTTACTACAGAATGCGTTTTTTGGTGGACTGCGAGTGTTACTCTCTGTATGTAGAGTTGGCGAACAGTGGGCACTCCTACTGTAGTGTAAAGATCAGTAGTCGGATGGCGGTAGGGCAATTTGAGCATGACTTTAAGCACTGCACGCTGCGCTCTTTCCACTTCAAGCATAGCCGAGGTCCCGGCTCCCCCCCAGACTGTTATGCCGTAGGAAAGAACTGCTTCACAAAGAGACACGTACACTAGTCGAAGAACACGATCACAAGCCGCATTTCGAAGGGATCTCATGATGTGGATAAGTTTGCGGGTTCTTTTACACAGAGCTGTAATATGTTCTTTAAATGACAACTGTTCATCCACGATGATTCCTAGGTACCTAATTGAGGGGGATCGAGAGATCACATCGCAATTACAGCAGGGCGTGCTACATGCTGAGTGAATTTTGAGGCACAGTTGGGGATCAGGTTCGGATATTTTTGTCTTATGGAAGCAAAGGTACTTTGTTTTATTTAGATTTAGAGTTAAGAGATTTGAGTCTAACCAGTGTTTGATGCGTGCCATGCCGATTTCTGCATTCTGAAACGCAGATTTCCAGGTTTTGCCGTGGAAAAGAGCCACCGTGTCATCTGCGTAGCAGATCAGGTCTATTTTCGCGTGACTTACTGTGTGGATATCATTCATATATAAAATGAAAAAGGTAGGTCCCAGAACGCTGCCCTGAGGTACGCCAAAACGAATCGGAAGTGTGTCACTGATGCTTTCACCTATTTTGATACATTGGCTTCTATCGGCAAGGTAACTTTTGAACCATTTTAGTGGCAAGCCTCTAATTCCTGACTGTTCAAGCTTTTTGATCAGGATTGTCACTGAAATGGTATCAAAGGCCTTTGCGAGATCAAGGAAAACACCAATCGATTTTTCTCCTTTATCGAGACTTGAGGCCACATTCCTAACCATAAGTTCCACTGCGTCCTGTCGATTTTCCTCGGAAAAAAATGTTAGGTTACATTTTTTGGATTAAAACAGTCATGAGAGCCGTATGTGCTTTCCACATTCTGTCTTGTTTCAATCTCCTATACTGCGTTACACACCCACATAAAGTGAAGAAGAAATTTTCAGGCACTTCACGTGATTTCACTAAAAATGAATATTTAATTCGTTTCCTTTGTCTGGCTTGGTTATGAAAGAATTTCAGGCGGTAATGGCGGTAGCTTTAATTTTTGAGATATGGTTACTTTTATTGCTGTTTACGAAGTTTCCCTGTTTAATTTTTGTGAAGATTGTTGTCCAGAGGCCAGGAAAAGTTTTGTGAGAAAATTAAGCTTGATAAAGTATTATGCCCAATTCATGGCAACATAAAAAGTGTGATAGGTGTCGTAGTAATTTTGTTGTAAATATATATTTTTTTTTTTACTTAATAGGCTTGCGTTTGGCCTCCAACATGCCTGATGATGCGGTGATGCGGCCTACGATGGAGCACGCTTGCCTAGAAGAAACCGATTCACTCGAGACTTAAAGACACCCAGATTATAAGTGTCAGGGAACACACACTCTGGCAGAGTATTCCACACTCTAGCGATCCGTATAAGAAAAAAATACTTAGTAAGTTCGTATACTTATGGGAGTCAACACACCAAAAACTCCGTCTGGCTCCGAAATGATATCGGTAACTATGTTTCTCAATGTCGGTGTCAATAGTTTTTTAGGAAATTAAGTTGCAGACGGCATGTTGGTGTGCTGTGTAACGTGTCGGTAAAACTGGTGTGTGGACGCCGCCGCGTCGAGCCGAACCTGTTTTCCCTCCCTCCACTTGGATCCACAGCTCGGCACCACATGTGGATCCGTTTTTGTGAATGACTTTGTGCTATTGCCTCTACAGCGTATCGGGCATAAGCCAAGCGCTGATGGCTCAGAACCTTAATAATGCTTCTTAAAGCTATGGGCACCTCTAAGGTACGGACCTCGGCTTCGGCTGTCGCCGAGGGGAGTCGAATAGCCCTGGCAGCCCAGAAGGGGTTTGCTCTAGGGCCCTAATTGAAACGGTTGAAAGTCAAATCAATCAAATCAAGTTTCTTTATTTAGCTAATAGTACAGAGGCAAGTTCTATACGCTGATACTGATTCCCAGGTGTCCCCATTTAAATTTTATCGAAATCAGATGACGGCAAGTTAAGAGAATTTAGGAATGGCTGGGAGCTTGAGTGATAGAAAAAAACACGCCAACTAACTTGCTTTCTAGCTCGTCTTCTACTTCGATGTTACCTTCCACCTATTTGATGTTTCCCAGTACTTAAAATATTTATATGCCGATGGATGTATTAAGTAAATTATGATTTTGAAACGCGAAGATTTTGAGCGTTTATTAAGCAAGCATTTATTATCCACAATAGCAGGGTATAGCTGAGACTGACGGAGCATTTTGTTAACAACCAAATTATGAACGAAAAACTACTTTTATGAAATGCCTGCACAATAAAATTGTTACTGTCGCTAATTGTTTACTAAGTTTTTTTTATGACGAAATACCGGGCTTTAACACATAGGATCGTCCAGAGTTTGAAAAAATGTATAAAGAATTTGCATACAGTACTAGACGAATTTCTCAGAACAGTGCTACCACTTAATAATTATTATCTACCTTGCCGGCTGAAAATTCATAAAAAATACAGCAAAAGCCTCACGTACGTAAAATTATAAGTGCAAAATATATGGAAACAGCTCACACCGAGATGAAAACTTAATAGGCGGGTTATTCACGGTGAATTCAATTAGAGCCCTGTTCAGGTGCGACTCGCACCCAGTTAAAACCGGCACGAACCGGTGCGAGCTGGAAATTTCCGGATATATCTAGATTTTGAAGTTGCCAGCGGGTTAATTTAATTTCGTACGGAATATGACTTGACATACATTTTGTTTATGTCCGCATAGTTTATCTGAAATGTTTAAAATTAAAAAAATTTAACTGAATTTAATTTTTTTTAATGTCTGGTTGAATTATAGCTGAATTATTGTTATACAATATAGAAGAAAGTCTACCATTTTCTCACACTTTTCCAATCAAAAAAACCTAAATAGCCAGAAGCCATAAAGAAAAGTTGAAGTTGAAGTTGAACCTAAATAGTTATTGTCATGAGCAAAAAAAAACTAGCTTTTCTAGCGTTCCGGGAGCTAGCATCTGATGACGTCACTCGCTACGTCATTTTCTCTTTCAAACTTACTGTAAATGACTTATTTCGGTCTTGCTTAAGCATCGACGTCACTGCGGTTACCCACGTGACCATTTGGACTCGGAAAGCTGGACATTTTGGCGGAATAAATTATCTATTTTTTTATATAAATTATGGCTAGCTAAATCTATAAAGCCTCTATTTAACAATAAAAATCAAAATTGGTTGTCTGTAAAGTCCATTTACGGACGATAGTTTAACGTGACAACGTTGTAACTAAACATTGATGAAATCTTCTCCTCGGACGCAAAGGCCAATCGAGTGGAAGAGATATAGATGCGGTGCAAGCCGAACGCTCAAGCCGATCGTGCCTTTCGCTCGCCCGTGTAGCGCTCTCGCTCTCGCGTAACGGGGCAATGAGTCATCCATTTTCATGCGTTCAGCCGGCGTTCATCTATTTATTAGCCATTTTCAAAAACTCAGTACATTAATTCACTTTTTCATAAACATAAAGAAACTTATGAAAACAAACTATAAATCCAATCGTTGTCCCATCAGGCTCCGACACATGTCGTCCGAACTCGCAACAATGTAACTGCGATTAGATCCCACATTATATATGTATTCTGTATGTATGCTGTACTTATGTAACATGTTTCAGTTAGAAACACACTAACTGGAGCGTGCTTGACCCAAGCGCCGACTTGCGTATGAAAATGAAAGATAGAAACAATTTTCGGTTATAACAAGTACTTAATTATGATGATGAGTATTTAATACTAAAATTACACTCACACACTGGAAAACCAATCCCGACAAAAGTGCAGTTATGTACTTTCACCCCACCAACCAGGAGCAACTCGTGCTTCACGGTCAGCTCATCTCTTGGGGTACCTCCACCAAGTACCTTGGCGTGACCTAGGTTCGTTCATTTTACGCCCCTCAGTTTCTTGCCTGTTCTTCTGAGGTGAGGCTCCCTTTCCGAACAAGGCGGTCGAGTCATTGTTAGTAATAATTTATTTTGTTTTAACTGTAATTTCAACCGTCCCTATTAGGGCCCTAGAGCAAGCCCCTTCTGGGCTGTCAGGGCAATTCGACGTCCCTCCCTCGGCGACAGCCCAAGCCGAGGCCGTACCTCAGACGTGCCCTTGCGCTCGTTGCCCATAGTCTTAACCATTTTTGAGGCCCTGCGCCATCTGCGATTGCCTAATGCCCGGTACGCTGTCGAGGCCTCAGTGGCCAACAGCATATAGTCATCAATAAAAAAAAACATTGGAAAACTAGGGGGTATTGCCCCCTAGTTTTTTTTACACTACACTAGCAATACACAATACACTAGAGCAATACACTAGCAGGATATCTATGCCATGGAATGCACACAATCACACGGACGTTACTAACACCCAGACTCAGAACAGGGGGCCTACCATGAAATCTAATTACCACGATGGTAACGTTTTGTGGTCAACGCTGAGCAACCGCGAATCGTATCACCGCGCAATAAAGTTCATGGTCGCGTAGCGTTCAAAAAAAACGTAATCATTATGACAATCGTCATGGTAGGCTCCCCGATATTTAAGCTCGTCATTCAAACATCTCAAAAATGCGTAACTCATCGTTCAGTTTTAGGGCTTTTAATATTACCATTAAACAAAACTAAGTGCATAAATTATGATTACGATTTCAAAAGCGCAATGATTTGTAAAATTCTGTTTGTTTCCCATAATAGGACTTAATGAGGCGTGCCTAAATAAATCATACGAGCCGTGGCGACCTCAATAACCAGAGATTATTAGCTTTTTGCCAAACAGTTATGTGAACGCTTGTATGAGTAACGCTTACACAATACAGTAGTAGTGTGAGTCCGACTAAATTGTTAGAAACAGGATTTTCAGTTTACTTGTAAACTCGCAGGATTTTAATAAAAAAGGGGAAACAGAGAAAGCTTTGTTAGAGTTTTTAGTGAAATGAGTTGACTATGTTGGATTTAGTTACCAAACAAGACTATTTCATTTGGTACAAATATTATTTTACTGTACTCTTTTTTTGCAGTGTCTACGCAGTATCGACAGATAGGAATAATTTTGAAAAGTGTTTTACAAAGAAGGAAAATAAAATGTTAAAATGAAAAAGATAGCTTTTCAGAAGTGGACAAGTGCAGGTTATTTTTTAAGAATTGAAAGCGCTTTCAGTAATCATTTTTAACTAAATGGCAACTAAAAGCCCATGAAACTAAAATGTTCAAATTGTGTAGACTCAAAATATCTTTTAATCAGACGCAGAACTACAGCGGAAGTAGTTAGTTATCCCCTACATACCCTACTAACTCTATCCTTTTTTTTTTCACCTTGGGAAAATCTTTTATGGATACCACCAACAGCCCGGGTGCGGGCACAGAGTGCTTATGTGGGAATCCCGCCACTGACGGCCTACCCACTAAAAACCCAAGGGTGTTCCACCTCGACGCAGAATGCCGGGACAACGGGAACACTCTCACACACGACCGCGACCCCGACAGCGCCAGCCCTTGCGGACACCTCCTCGAGCCTACGCTCTTCCTCACCAAGACGATGTATCGAACACTAAACACATCGTCATCAGCCACCTCGGGGACCAACTCAGCCATAGTTAGTTAGTTTTTTAGATTAAACGTTTTCTTAAACGAATCTAACATTTTATCATTTAAAATTAATTAATTTAGGTAAAATAGCGAAAAAACACTATTTTATTTTCTACCCACTTAAAAAAATTAAAACGATATTTTGTACAAGTAAAATAAATACTGTAAAAGTACTGGGAATATCAGTAATGTCCACCCGGGCATATTCATCTTGGCTCTACCTACCCTAACTTAAGTAATACCATAATAAAGTAGAAACAAAACACTCTCATTCACATCATAACATCTAACAATATAAACTTTGCCAGGTTGTTAAAATCAGAACAGAAACGTTTGCGGCCAACTTTTCATCGCCACAAGTTCCAAACTTGAAACAGCAATAAATACACAAAATCGACAACACTCAGCGAGCTGCACAAAACATTCTGCGTCATTATCTGAATTGCAGCAATTATCGGCAACAGAAGCTCTTAAAAACTTGGAGAGCATTGTCGAAGTAAAGGAGAGGTGAGTTGGGTAGTGACATGCAGCGAAGCTTTGCGACGGGAATAGAGGAGCGCCTTTTACCCGAATGCGCAGGAAGGAGGATTACTTTTTTCAAATGTATGTATGTAAGTATGTGGGTATGTATGTGTGAGGTTTCTTTGGCACACCCACAGCTTGATGGATGTCAACATTTAATTGTCATTTGAATCGTCTTGATAGTGGAAATGACATAGGGTACATTTTTTGCAGCCAGAATTTTTGGTTTTTCTTTTAATAATGTTACTTGTTTTCTGTGTGATTTATTTTAAAAGCCTAGTTGGTGAAGACTCATCTTTCAAGCAAGAGGGAGCGGGTTCGACCCCAGTCGAAGAGGAATGCACTAATTTGTTCGTTGAGACAACGGTGATGAGTTTAGAGTTGATTTTGGTCCGTCCTTGGACAGGTGGCGACGACCACTGAGAGCTATCATATATCACTTCACTTGTTTTTGCAATTTATCCTAAAAGTATCAGTTACCTACTTGTTACACTAGTGATTATCTCGCTCCCTGTCTCTCTGATTAGTAATGTCATAAGAGAGAAGTGACCAACGTGTTTTTTTAGTAGTCGAATTGCCATGTCATTATTTCGTTTCATGATACCTGTTGGACACGTAGAGATGCTTACAAAATCTTACACTAGGTACGCCCTGCAATTTTAGTCACGGTTAACAAGTAGCCTATGTGTTCATCAAAGGTATAAGTCTACCAAATTTAATCAAAATCCATTAGTTTGAGCGTGAAGAATTAACAAACCAACAGACAGACAAGCTTTTCCTTTCAATCAACAAGGCGCATCAAAACAAATTATCTCAACAGCTACGCAATTCTTTCTTCGTTATTTACCGTCTCTTATCACACAGGAGTACCAACCTTACGATTCGACAAGCGGAAACAGTAACGGAAGTTTGCAAAATGAAATGCGGGTAGATTTGAAGTAAAATAAAAGAATCCAGAAGCGTTCCCGTCGGAGTGTGTGTTTGATTCGAACTCGATGTGAAGATTGTGAGTTTTGCCGAGAACTCGATGTGTGAGGGTTTATTGTTCTTTTGATTTGAAATAGGTTAAAGTTAAAATTATTATGTTGCTCGATATTTTATACTGACTTTGTTTGCTTTTTCCTACTAATATTATACGAAAGTTTGTAAGAATGGATGGATGGATGGGTGTTTGTTACTCTTTCACGCCAGAACGGCTGAACAGATCTGGATGAAATTTGGCACAGAGATAGATTATAGTCTAGAATAGCACATAGAATACTTTTTAACCGCGGGTGAAACCGCGGGGCGCAGCTAGTTATTATTAAAATCGACAAGGCAAAGGATTAATTTGGCACGTGCTACTTTAAGGTTTGTCTCCACCGATCCCGGGATGATGTGTCGATCATTCTTAATCTCATGACTTTTATAATGAGAGAGACCTATTCTAGTGACCGAAATAACATTGAGCACACTAGGATAGAGACACGAGTTCGCTAAGCTTTTCATTGAGCTTGAAAATTCGATTTGATTCTAGAATCGTGCAATTGATCCGATTAGATCGATTCAATTAACACATTTAAATATTTGTCCTGGGTCTGGGTGTTAGTTGTTCAGGTCTGTGTGTGTTTCATGGCATGCATGATACAGGAAAACTTAGAGGACGAGAATTGTGAAATGTTATTATTAACCGAACTTTCGCCAGATTTCAGAGTCTATTTGGAATAACTTAGAATTTGGTTTGTCCGGTGATAACTTGAGTACCGCCGATTAATTGTCAAAATTTAAATCTTTGCCTAAAAGTTCACGCAAAAACAATTGAATTTGAAGTTTGAATTTGAGTCATATCGGAAAAACGAAATCGGCTCATTTCAAGGCGAAATATGAAATGGAATGAAATAAAATTTATTCTTATAAAAAAATAACAATTTTTAATGAAATATTTATTGTCAGAGTCCCTGCAGACTTTCTATTTGCCGATAGTTTGGGTACAGCATACAAATCCGCGTACATTAGTGCTAGCTTGATGACAATTGCGGACGATACTGAATCACTGTAATGTGCGCATTTGCTTACCTCCTCATACCGATTAAGAAGCCAACCAAACTATCCGTCAATAGAAAGTCTGCAGTCTGCGGGGACTCGTAATCGACATTTCCATTGAAAGCTATTATTAGAATCAAAAGCTCCGTTTCCCTAAGCTTCCCTGACCGATCTACATGGTAACTTCCCACGCCACCAAATACTGGCCACTTAGTACGTGTTTGTTCGGATAAACGAGTGTGTGACGTATCGCGTCTACAGATCGAGTCGGCTCGCTCTAGGACAGAGAGTAGCGATGGGCAGATGGGATGGTTCTTTGCAGCATGCAAATTATATACCTCACCTTCAATTTGCTTACGTAAACTCACTTTCTTCTTTTGTGGAATAATTTCTAGTGGTAATGGTCAGTCATCGACGAATTATAGCGTAGTCTAGTGATAATAGTTGGGGAAGGCCCGCTTCTCAAGCCAGAAGGAGCGAGTTCGAACCCAGCCGACGGCACGCACCAATTTGTTCATTGCGTGAACATAATATACGTATTGTACGTCATCTGCTACATGACTGGAGCCCGGTGTATGGCGACAGGCTCGGCCCCTGTCACGTTTAGGACTGAATATGGTCCAGCTGAGTTGTGTGGGTTTTGTATTACGCCTCCAGCCCCCAGCCAGCCCCCTCGGGGGAAACCCGTGACGATATGTCGAAGAATGGTAGAGACTAATGTGGAAATAGTACCTATACATACTATACCGACCGCACTTGAGTGGGATAAGGGATAAGAAGAAAGTTAGTCAGTTTGCGCTTGCTAGTTGCTTGTTGCTTGCTTGCGCTGCTTTGTTAGATGCTTTACGTTGCTAGCGCTGTCTTGCGGGACTCGCGTCAAACCTTTTTTTTTGTTGCGTTGTAATATTTTATTAATATGTTTGTTTCAATTGATTTCACATTTTGACAATAATTATTTTGTAAATCATTTTCTCAATTTTCAATCTATTTTGTTGTTATTAAGTTCTCTGTTTTGTTTATGTTTTTAATGTATACGCCTAATTTGAATGTAATTGTTGTGTATTTTATAAATATGCCGTGCACATTGGTCGACGTCCGTGCTTGACGTCATTTCCGGTCCCAACGGAAAACCAGCGTTTGTTGTCTACAGCAGCCGGCATTATGCTGAGTTGGGCCCGGTTTGTAGCTAAATATATTTTTTATTTGTGTATTTTTTTTGTATCTTTTGTTTTGTTGATGCAAATAATCTTGTCTATTGTCAGTCATCAATACTAGTAGGTCCTATGTCATAGGGAGTATTCTGTAATATGTACTGTTAGAGAACTTTGGTAAGTAATCTTAATATATATAAATCTCGTATCACAATGTTTGTCCTCAATGAACTCCTAAACCACTTAACCGATTATAATAAAATTCGCACACCGTGTGCAGTTCGATCCAACTTGAGAGATAGGATAGTTTAAAACGCGAACGAAGTCGCGGGGTGACAGCTAGTTTTACTATAAACATATTAATAACCTATAGAAAAATGAAAAATTATCATCAGATATTTTTTCCAACACTTTTGACAGACCAATAAATTTATGATGAAAAATAATTTTCTTTAAATTTAAAGAAAATTATTTTTAGATTCTAGGTAATTTTGGAGGTATATAAAAAAGAGGAAGGGCGGAAGTATCCTAGGCATTTTTGAAACAATAGTATATACAATAGTATATAATAGTAGTATACCTATCATCCTTGCACCTACCTAGCATCAATTACCATCAGTGCTTCAAAAATCGCTTTGCTCTGTTTGACCTTCTGTTAGACAATTTGAGGTCAAATATTTAATTGGTTTTCAATAAATCTTTGAAATCACTCTGTGAAATAATGCTTCAGCCAAAATAATAGTTTCCAATCTACCCCTAACAGTCCTACTGGCTTATTATTCTTTGTCCATACCCGAGTCCTGCCTAAGTAAATATTAGAATCTCTGTTTGTGTCCTAGAGGGCCACTTGCGATTGCTTGGCTTTCGGATCAGCATGATTGTCGGCCTGATGAATTCAAGGTTCTTTCGGATGTAGAAATAATACTCGACTAATGCAAGAACTTCCGTCTTTGAGGCAGGTTTGTGACGTGTGTTTTTAACCTCGCTCCGACGCGAAAAAAAACATCTCGCGGTGTTAAGTTTGACTTGTTTGTGTGTATGTGTGTGTGTGTGTGAGTGTGTGGCATCGCAGCTTTCGAACGGATGAACATATTTTGTTTTTGTTTTTTTTCTAACCGACTTCAAAAAAGGAGGAGGTTCTTAATTCGACTGTATTTTTTTTTTTGAAATGTTTGTTACCTCATAGCTTTTGACTGGGTGAATCGATTGTGATGATTCTCTTTTTGTTTGGTAGATCATACTTTATAGGTGTTCCCATACAATTATTTTTTTGGTCAAGGTTAGAGTGAATAAGTACCTTATACGAGTAGGTCGTCGTGCTCTATCTTAGACCACAACGTCACTTAACATCAGGCGAGTTGGTGGTCAAACGCCGACCTATTCTACATTAAAAAAAATATCGAAATCGGTTAAGCAGTTTTTTAAAATATCAACAAAAGTTTAAAACTCGTTTTCATGACGAATTACAGGATGAGAAGTCGAGTTTTTAGGCTTTGCTTTGTATATTATATGTATGTTTGAAAGGTGAATTAGTCGGGACTGTTCGTAAGATTTTCGTTCGTTCGTTGATGAAAAACGGTGTCGGTGTTTTTTTTTTATTTATACTTATTTTAATTGTTGTTCATTCGTTGGCTCAACATCGCACCAAAAACACAAGGCTTTTGATCGCATTTGCTTTCAAACGATTTTTTGTCCACAATCGCTGATGCTCGAACGTAGCTGCTGATCGGACCAAATAAGAGCTATAGAAATGGTAAGTGATCTTATTGTCAACGCAACTGACGTACGAGCCTTAGCGGTTGAAGAAATATAATCACTGGGAACAGAAGCAATTGTAGCTTGTCTAGTTACGGGTAAATATAATAGCTACCGGATTTTTTGACTTTGATGAATAAGCTATACGAGACATGTAGGTATCTATCGTACACACTACACAGCTATTGTAGTCGACTGCCTCGGTGGCTCCGTTGGTAGTGAACCTGCCTTCTGAGCTTGAGGCGTGGGTTCGATTCCCACCTAGGGCAAACATTTATGTGATGAACTATGTGTTTGTTCTATGTCTGGGTGTAAATATCTATTTATGTATGTATTTAAAAATATCTAATTAAGGATATCAGTCTCTGGCAGCCATAGTACAAGCTTTGCTTAGTTTGGGGTCAGGCGACCGTGTGTGGAAGTGTTCCGAATTTATTATTATTATTTATTTATTGTTAATCTTATTATAGAAACTGACGTGGTTTTCACACATTATGATTTATGAAACGTCCGACTACAGTTTCGACCGCATTCGGCGATCTTTCGTTTCATAAATCATTTTGTTAAACTGCTTGTAACTAACTGAGAACTGGTCAGGGACCCTATTCGGAGATTTGAGATTTTCATCTCAGCTATTTTCGTCCTTGTTGCTCTTGTTTGGAACGTCATAGGTGTGAGAGTGACCAAGATAAAATGTCATCTCATTTCACACGTAGGAATAGCCCTACAGGATTGTAAACGCATGAGATGGCAGTCAAACACAAGCTGATTGTAGTACAATAAAGTACAACCTCTCAGCCAAGAAACAAAAGTAAATACACTAAGTAAGAGGAAGATCATACTGAAAGATCACAGGTTTAAAAACAAACAACGGGTTGAAACCTTTTTAGTACATTACCATACCAATGGCATGGAAAATATAGGAAAATGTAAAGCGTTTTGTATTCCCAGCGCCTTTGAACGATGAATATTTTAATTTCCGGATCGTACCCTCTGAGATTAAGACGATCTGGGATTCTTTATTAACAATATTTGATCTGACATCAGAAGTGGGATGGAAACGCTGACGAATTAATCTGGAGAAGTGGTGTTGATTAATAAGTTGAGTTACTTTTGAAAGACAAGTAAGTAAGTTGTTAAGTAAGTAAATAAGTTGTTAAGTAAGTTGACTGCTTCGGTGGCTCAGTTGGTAGTGAACCTGCCTTCTGAGAGTGGGGGCGTGGGTTCGATTCCCACCTAGGACAAACATTAATACTCGTATGATGAACATTAGGGTTTGTTCTATGTCTGGGTGTTAATATCTATTTAAGTATGTATTTAAAAATATCTAAGTATGTATATCAGTCTCTGGCAGCCATAGTACAAGCTTTGCTTAGTTTGGGGTCAGGCGACCGTGTGTGAAAGTGTCCTGAATTTATTTTATTTATTATTATTAAGTAAAACCATACTTTATTCACTATAGCAGGGTTTCTTAAAGTGTGGTCCATGGACCCCTTAGGGGTCAGTCTGTGACATATTTATTAATAATAATAATAAATATTCGGGACACTTGAACACACACGCGTCCTGAGACTGATATACATACTTACTTACTTTTAAATACATACTTAAATAGATATTAACACCCAAACATAGAACAAACATTAATGTTCATCACATGAACGTTTGCCCCAGGTGGGAATCGAACCCACGCCCCCTAGCTCAGAAAGCAGGTTCACTACCGACTGAGCCACCAAGGCAGTCAAAAAGATAAAAAAGTTAGGAAATTTTATACAAAACTTGACTAGACGCATTGTCGTTGTCGGGTGGTGACTTCAATAGTTTTTAATACGTAATCACTGCGCGATGGTTTAATATCGACCACGAGGCTCGAGGTGTGGGGCGCGGGATAAGGAAATGAAAGTACCGATAAAAGTATTAGTTAATAAATATAAATAAGACTTTTTTTTTTTCATTTCTAAAAATATGTTTTGACAGCATTTTGGCGCATCGCTTTTTTGTGTAATGTAGGCATTTGTTATTGTTGTATTTTTGTAAGATTCTTCTAAGTGTAATTAGTGTATTCGAGAACTAGTTGTCTAGTTAAACCTAATATAGGTTTTAAGACAACTATTTAACTATAATTGAATTGTTATATTATGTATAATTAATAAAATAATAAATAAATGAATTGCGAAAGTGGTCCGTGACTGCAAAAAGTTTAAGAAACCCTGACTATAGGAATGTATGTATGGGTTACACTTGGCAGTATTATATAACTAGGGAAGTGATATTGTGCATTTAAATTTATCGATAACGATAATTTGTGTCACAATGTCGATGTGGCCCAAGTGTCGATGGTAAAATAAATAAAAAATCAATATACATAGAATCAGTTATTTTTATTTAACTAAGTACATAATCTATGTTTGTTAACATTTCATTAAACGCGGCTTAGTTATCAGAACATAATTATATTTCAAATTACGCCGCGACCACGCGCTCAACACGTTCTGAGGATGCCTCGTAGCGAGACGAAACACGTGGCGACGAAATGCTCGAAGAATAAGGGTTTTATTGTTTTTAATTGTATTTAAATTTTAATTATCTAGTATTTATTAAATTTATTTTTTTAGATATTATTAAATTACCTTTAAATGTCAAATTATAAGTTTGTTAGGTATATCTTCAAAATATTATTTAACAAAACTCTACAGAATTTGATACCTAAGGAAGTATCAAATTCTGTAGTGTTTTGTTATAAATTTAATTAAATTATTTTCGAATTTTACTAATTATTTTTTACTTCGTTTAGTATTTGGAACCCAAATTTCTTGGTGTACTTAATGCGACGTTAGAGCGGAAATACACTAAATATTTGTTAATATAACAATTTTAAAGGTCTTTTGTCTTTCTCAGTCGTTTAAAATTTTAAAGAAAGTGAAAGACAAAACACTGTAAATACAGGGTGCTGGTTTTGAGTGTACTAATACTTAAGGGTATTGTTGTACCCATCAAAGTGAACAACTTTTAGAACATCAGTTTGCAAAATTCGAGGGAAAAAAAATCTTCATACTAGTTTTTTTCTTAGACTCGGTTATTTTTCTTTAGAATTTTACTAAATTTTACTAAATTTACTAGCCACTACTACTCTCAAGCCAGAGGGAACGGGTTCGAACCCAGCCAACGGCACGCACCAATTCGTTCATTGTGTGGACATTTGTGCGTATAATATGATATCTGCTACATGACTGGAGCCCGGTGTATGACGACAGGCTCGTCCCCTGTCACATTTGGGACTGAATATCGTCCGGCGAAGTGTGAGTGTTGTATTACACCTCTGTCAGCGCCCTCGGGGGAAAGGCGTGACGATATGTTTTTATTTAAAAAAAATACCTTAAACTATTTAATGTTTATTAGTAAGAGAGTAATATTTAAACTTAGTACTTTAGCACCAACATTTTCATTCAAAATTCCTTTAAAAATAAGCTTTTACACTTAAAATTCTTCCCGTACCCTGTTTCTCTTTTAATAGAGCCCAAGGTCGTCGTTTATTGTCCCACAAAAATATAATTTTCTTGAAAAGCTCTGCTATTGTGTTGATAACCGGTATAATAATTAGTTGCCATCGTAAAAGTTTAGCGCCCGCCGCTGTTGATACCATTTTAGCTATCTGTGTAAAACGCTATGGGATCTTCATTTTCGTCTTCGTTTTAAGATATATTTTTTTATTAATTTACCTATTTTTACTAATAAAAATACTATGATTTTTAAAATAGGATGTCTCATCTCTATGTCTGGGTGTTAATATCTATTTAAGTATGTATTTAAAAATATCGATGTATGAATACCAGTCTCTGGCAGCCATAGCTTTGCTTAGTTTGGGGTCAGGCGACCGTGTGTGAAAGTGTCCCGAATTTATTTATATTTTTAATATTTATCCTTCTACCCTTATCTCTTTTTTATTTAATTACCTATTTTTAATAATAAAAATACTATGCCACTATGCCATTGCAGTGCGTAGTAGCGTCCGGAAAAGATTATTTTTCGCGATAAGACCGCTTTTTCTGGTTCTCACTATTGTTTTTCTGTATGTTTTAAGTACTAAACAACAATTAAACACACTATTTACCATCCTGCCGTCCAGCACTGCTTGCAGGATGTAGCACGCACACAATCCTACCTAGCATCCTGCACGTACATCCTGCACGTCGTTTCCGGACGCTGCGACAACATTCACCGTCCTGCACAAAGCGGCAGTCCTGCAAACAGAATGGAAAAACAAAACAAAACGAAGATTGTTATAAAAATATCTGACAGAAGTCAAAGATCCCAATGTTGTAAAACAGATTGTAACGATCATGAAATTCGTCTCCATTACCAACAAAAGGCCTGTAAAAAATTCTCGATTCTTATTTGACTAACAATTAGCCCGCAGTTCATTCCCAAGTTTTTTCCGTTCCAACTCCACTAACTTTCCTACAAAGCGTCGGTACTTCTATTTTAAAAGCAAATAAATGTTTCAACTTATAGAAATTCCATCCTTGCGCTCGTTTTTTTGTCTTGCTCGAATGTTTTAAGCTAGAAAGGGAGGGAAAGAAGGAGTAGCCAATTTTAATCAAAGTGAGGAATGAATTTTAAAATGCAAGTATGCATAATAAAGGCTTGGAGAGTTCTTGATTTGATGAAGTTTTTAAGTTTAAGTCAGCGGCATTTGTCGATGAAAGAAGTTATTATTTGGGTAGGTTCGTTGTCGAATTTATGCTGGGTTATATCGTTTTCAGATTAAGTATGAAAAAGTTCTGATTAATAAGAAAACATTTTCAGGATATTTTTGCACGACACTGTCGCCTGACCTCAAACTAAGTAAAGCTTTTGCTATAACTAATGTTTTAATTACAGATTTTTTTATTTTACTTAAGATGTAACTTACGGCCTAAAATCACCCAATCATTATATTTTTTACAGCTTAAAGCAGGCTTGGGAATTTGTTTGGTGCTCTGGGGGGCTATTCCTACGCGTGAGATGACATGAGATTTTATCTTGGTCACTCTCACACCTACGACGATTGAAACGAGAGCAACAAGGACGACAAAAGGTGAGATGAAAATCTCAAATCTCCGAATTGGGCCCCTGGTCTACAAATAAGTCATTTTAAACTGTTTTATATGGACAAGCTTTTAAAACCATCGCCTAAGGTTCAAAAGCCAAGGCTCTAGCAATGTTTGTAGCTTCACGAGTGAATCCGTCACTTACTTGTAGCTTCTGTCCGTGCAGTGGTGTATCATCGACTGGATTTCGAAGTGACGTATACGCGACGAAGTGTGGGTGTCGTAATACACCACTGCCCCTTCCCTTTGAAGGAAAAAGGCGTGATGATAATTATGTATGTATGTTGTGTACTTGTGTGTGTTTCTTACTTTACTTGACGATGAAACGGCTTAACGAAATCTGATGAAGTTTGATATGGAGAGGTAAGTGATACCTTGTTATACTTAATACACAGCCTAATTTTTGTTTCAGAAAAACTGAAGGTTTCTTGAAGGTACCTTGTGGAATGCAGCAGATAGTATTTGAGTAATAATAAAAACCTTTGACTCCTTGAAACTTTTTTCAGATAGTATTTGAGCAATAATAAAAACCTTTGACTCTTTGAAACTTTTTTTTTTTTTTTTTTATATAGAAATAGGTCGGCTTTTGACCGCCAAGTCGCCTGATGTTAAGCGACGTTGTGGTCTAAGATGGAGCACGACAACCTATAAGGTACTTATTCACTCTAGCCTTGAAGTTTTATAGAGTGAAGAAGTACAAAGACGGCAGTTGAGTGAGGCGCTACAAGTGCCCTACTGCTCAGACCCGTCTTCGGAACTTTAGCCCAATAAACATTAAAAAAAAAGTAAATTTATACTACTTTGAATAAAACTACGTTATTCGAAACCAATCAGCCTACAATTTGCGTTAGTCAAATAAAACCCAGCATTTAGCAGATTCGTATCGGAGTGGGATTAAATTTGAAATTGTTGGATATATTGATTGTTGCTTTGATAAGGATGAAGCATGGAAACAATTCCAAAATTCCAATAATAGTTGTAATATATAGTTAATCGTTCATACATTAGCCACAGAATGCTCCCTATTACATAGTCCTTATCATGGTATAATAATATACTCCGCTAGGTATATACTGAGGACTACTTCGCAAGGCTTACTGTTTTTGGCTCTCATATTTAACGTAACTATCATTTACCACGCTAGTTAAAGTTATGATGAAGTTGAAATTGTCTTTTTTTTTGTACTTATTTGTGTAAATAATAATAATAATCGATAATAATAATAATACTTTATTTCCAAAAAAGTAATTAAATTTACAATACATTATTATTCTTTTCTAATGAATAAAATGAATTATAAATCCTACTAATATTATAAAGGCGAAAGTTTGTAAGAATGGATGTATGGATGTTTGTTACTCTTTCACGCAAGAACGGCTGAACAGATCTGGATGAAATTTGGCACAGAGATAGATTACAGTCTAGAATAGCATATAGGATACTTTTTAACCGCGGGTGAAACCGCGGGGCGCAGCTAGTTGTAAATAAATAAATAAAATAGTAGCATTCCGGTCACGTGGGCAACACGTAATGACGTCAATCGATGCTTAAAGCATGACTGAAATAAGTCATTTACAAATAGTTCGAAAGAGGCGGATGACATATGAAATACAATCTCCATATTATATAAAAATGAATCACTATTTCCCTTAGTCATCCAATCACGCGTGAACAGATGGAACATTTTCGCAAAAATTTTTGTTGTGTTTATTGCCAGGAGAAAAAAATTGGTATTATCCCGAAAAGAATAACAGTTCCTAAGGAACGCGGGTGAAACCGCAGGTCACAGCTAGTTAAAAAGAAAACAACGTGGGAAACTTATTTTTTTTTTTTTTAATCTAAAATTCCAATTAAAAAGTGTTAAAATCTATCACTCAAGATGTAGGTGCTGAAACATTTTCCTCCTTTGTGTATAGTCTTGAAATAGTTATACTTGCAATTCAAAATTACAGTATCAAGGTTACAGTGGTTTATTTATTCAATCGAGTTCTAGATAAAGAAAGAAAGAAACAGAACCTTTTAAGATTATTCCGAAGCTATACAACGCTTATAAATAAGTAAGGGGGCTTGTGTAAAACAGATGACTTTCATCCCTTAATAAAGACTAAAGAGCGATGATAGCCTAGTTGGAGAAGGCCTACCTCTCAAGCCACAGGGTGCGGGTTCGAACCCAGCCGACGCGACGGCACGCACCAATTTGTTCATTGTGTGAACATATGTGGGTATTGTATGTCATCTGCTATATAACTGGCGCCCGGTGTATGGCGACAGGCTCGCCCCCTGTCACATTTAGGACTGAATATCGTCCGGCGAAGTGTGGGTGTTGTATTACACCTCTGCCAGCCCTCTCGGGGGAAAAGCGTGACGATATGTCATGTAATGACCAATTTAATTTAAACTTTTACGGGAATATTCCAATTTGATTTCGCTCGGGAATATAACGTCAGTTGCCATGGTAATGAAAATTGTTATACATTAGCTTATTGCTGTCATGATAAATGCTTGCGACCAGAAAAGGGACATTATTAAGGTTTTTTTTTTTTTTAATGTAGAATAGGTCGGCATTTGACCACCAACTCGCCTGATGTTAAGCGACGTTGTGGTCTATTAAGGTGATGTTATTAGGAATGTAGTCTTTGTTTGGGTGGTCTTGTTAGCGTGTGGGTGTGAGTGGAGTGTGAGGGTGTGCAGTGTGCACGTGATGAATGAGACTTAATAAGAGAACGTTTTTGAGGCATCTGCGATGATATCGTATCTTTGATTTGTAAAACTACCGCCAAAATAATTTCGGAAGAGTTAAAAATTCTTAAATTTAGTACCTACGTTTTCTCGAAAGAGGTGAATGGTTTTGTTAAATGCATTTCAAACCTGTTTTATTGCAATAGGTATTTACATAGAAAATTATAGGTAAGGTCAACTGGGGCAAATGGGGCAAATTAGGTGCTACCTACACTTTTTTTATCTTTTATAGGTGCAATAATCTGCACAAGATGGCGTTAGTTGCCTAATTTGTGAAGGGTTTGTCAGTAATTCTCGAAAGACGCTATTGCCCCACAGACACATTTGCCCCAATGTGTTTATAAAAGGTTTATTAGGTTATCTCCTAGTAAATGTTGGAATTGACGACATACAAGTTTTGTGAGTTTTTAGTAATAAAGCTGAATTTATTTTACTAAATTCATCGTTAAGCCTCGCAATTACAACTACATATTATTGTTTGAAAACATTTATTAGTTCAATAAAAATAATATTCGTATTTAAATTTAATTTATCATAAACCGTGTTTTCATTGCCTGCTTAATTAAAACTGTAAACACTTTTTTTAGCAAAAAATATTGTATTTTCGTAAAATATTCTGTTTACTGAATGTGAATTCTAAATAATTCCAAATGTAAATAGGTAAAGTAATAAAAACATTGCTACTTGTCGGCCAGCTAACCGTGTTTGCTAAACGTCTGTGTTTGCTTCTAATTACAATGTTTAGTTACACTTCTGAGCACGTGTGGCTTGATTTAGAACTTTGTATGTATGCACATAGGTCAAAAAGTTACTTTTTAACCGACTTCAAAGCGATGGCAGCCTAGTTGCTAGAAGGTCCGCCTCTCAAGCAAGAGGGAACGGGTTCAAACCCAGCCGACGACACGCACCAATTTGTTCATTGTGTGAACATAATGTGCGTATTGTATGTCATCTGCTACATGACTGGAGCCCGGTGTATGGCGACAGACTCGCCCCCTGTCACATTTGGGACTGAATATCGTCCGGCGAAATGTGGATGTTGAATCACACCTCTGCCAGCCCCCTCGGGGGAAAAGCGTGACGTATGTTTTTATTTTGTTTTCCAAATCCTATTTTAATCCACTAATAACAAATATAAATGCGTGAGTTTTTTCGTTTGTTTATTTGTTTACTTGTAACGCTTTCACGTCTCAACTACTCAACCGTTCGTCTTGAAATTTTGCATACATTGTTTTCTGGGGTGCAGAAAAGGACATGGGTACTTTTTATCTCAAAAAAATAACGGTTCTTGTGGGACCGCAGATGAAACCGCGGGGCGCAGCTGGTATGGAATTTACTCAAAAGTTATGTTTCGTCTAAAGGGCCAGAGCGAGTTTCATAAAATTTTCAGACAATCTTCAGTTTAACCTAGTAGGTGATTCTGAAAAGTTCGGTAGCGTTCAGGTTAACAAAAATCGGGGCAGCTCGCTAGTTTTTTGTGAAAATTTAAATTTAACAATACATGTCGTCACGCCTTTTCTCCGAAGGGGCAGGCAGAGGTGTACAACGCCCACACTTCACGAGATGCTATTCAGTCCCAACCCGAAAGTGATAGGGGGTGAGCCTGACGCCCGGCTGGGTCCGCTCGCTCCTTCTAGCTTGAGAGGCGAGCCTTCTCCAACTAGTTTACCATCGCTCGTTTTTTTTTGGTTCAAATTTAATTTTAAGGAATCATATTGCAGTTAAAATAAACAGGAAGGACAGTGTCCATCACTGCCCTAAATAATTATATTGATGATATTCATGATAGTGTCTTAAATTAATTTCCTATATTTGAAGAACGCTTGTGTTAACGGTTTTGTTAAACCGTTTTTATTGTTATCTACATACAGGGGGGACATTTTTTTTAAAAGAAACAATATAAGCCTAAAATAAACCAAACAAAAATAAATATAGTGTCTATTTTCACGATATTGACAACAAAATCTGTTGATCGGAAATAATCATAATGCTATACGACAACTCAGCTTACACCTAGAGTTCATAAGCTCGGGTGACATTAGACAAATCGTTCCTTATCACCCTTGAAAGTTGGCACGATTTACAAATCATGACTTAAAACAGTGCTAAAACTATAGCAGCACCATAAATATCACTACACTAGAATACGGAATCATTAATAACGAAGTAAATTAAGCCATAAACAAAATAGATAATGCTGTCACCCGCACTATAGTACAGTGTATACAGTCTACAGTTAGAATAGCTTACGCATAAGCGCAAGTATGGCCAGCGGTATACGGACGCGTTAGAGCATCGTACTTCCTACTAATATTATAAACGCGAAAGTTTGTAAAAATGGATGGATGGATGGATGTTTGTAACTCTTTCACGCCAGAACGGCTGAATAGATCTTGATGAAATTTGGCACAGTGACAGATTATAGTCTAGAATAGCACATAGGATACTTTTTAACCGCGGGTAAAATCACAGGGCGCAGCTTGTAATATTTAATTGTATTCTAATACAAGATTTAGTTCCTATAAATACGTAACATACATAGGTATAGGTATACCTACATAAATATTTCTATGACCACAGCAGCGAAACTATAGCAGCAAAATCGTTACTTATTCAAATATAGACTATAAATTGTAAAAGTACTACAGCCTAATTTCAAACGACACAACGACGTGACAAATAATCATTGTCGCCTGTCAATTGATATTTAGCTCTATGCACAGTGTGTTGGGTTCATATTACAACGAGTCGCGGTTGGGTACTACGATTTCGCGTGGACAGTACACGCGACAAGGTTACGTAAGTCCAGATCTCAAGTAGCGACACTTATATTCAGGGTCTTCTTTATTCAAAAAGGTAAAAAAAAAAACTTTGAATCACGTTGTCTTTTTGTATAGGGTTTCGTCCACAGAATACCTACTCCCTATTACAAAAGGCGTTTTGTCCTGTATAAAGCGCTTAGTACACTTGGCTGAGTTTAGTCATCTTAATTCAGTTTTTACTGAATTTAGTCCAGTAAAATCATATTATTATTCAGCAAGCTAGCATCCTAAATTCAGAAGCAAGAATAGCTTGTGACTAGGGTTTCGTTCCCGGGACCCGGGAATTCTTGGGAAATACATAGTTCCCGGAGTCGGAAAAAATGGAATTTCCCGGGAATTTCCGGGAACGTTTTTAAGTGATTTAGTTCTCTAAAACACTGTAAACGTTGTTAAAAATGAATAGAAAACCCATTCGTTTTTTGAAGAGCTATAGAATTCAAATAATTATATTTGTTTCGACCAGCCAGCATATGCGTTATTCGTGGTAATTCCTCAGAACTTTTTAAGTGTCCTTGGCTTAACCCAGCTCCAGTGCAAACCTAACTAATGCCTGCCTGCGTCTCTTTGCTTTAATTACCTCCGCCCGCTCACTTTTCGTGAGTCGACTTCTCTTTTCTTGTTTCGCTGAAGAGCTATCCTATTAAAAACTTTTTCGAGGGAGCTCCATCACCAAGAATTCAATTAACAAAACTCAACAAAGATTTTGAAGCATACATATCTTCACGTAAACGGACATCTAAGTGAGGCGCTACAAGCGCGCTACTGCTCAGACCCGTCTTCGGAACGGTTACACCGGACTACATCCCGAAACACGACTAGGTCATTCATTTCACAGCATGGCTTGGTCCGGTGGGTGGTAACTAGCCACGGCCGAAGCCTCCCACCAGAGTTTGCTACCCGGTTAGCACTACCCGGGGACCACGTGTAGGGAATCAGAATAGAGTACACTCCCACGGACGTGGGTAGCTCAGCCCCCAGAACGACGCTGCGCGACCGCTAATCGTATCGCCACGCAATAAGGTCCGTGATCGCGCAGCGTCGAAAAAAAAAACGTAACCATGATGGCAATAAGATGTCATAGTAGGCTCTTTGTACGGTCTTTGCGGAGTACAGCTTGCTGACTCATTCAGTAATTGCATTTTGTTAGCTATAGTTCGCTGCTTCCTCAACATTGATTTTGCCTAACTCACGACTCAGAGTCAGCCACGCGGACAGTCAGTCGCTTACAATTAGCTGCACTCAGCTAATTGTAAGCGGCTGACAATTTAAGCGCTTTTTTTATGTAGAATAGGTCGGCGTTTGACCACCAACTCGCCTGATGTTAAGCGACGTTGTGGTCTAAGATGGAGCACGACAACCTGTAAGATACTTATTCACTCTAGCTGGAGTTTTGTAGAGTGAACAAGTACAAAGACGGCAGTTGAGTGAGGCGCTACAAGTGCGCTGCTGCTCAGACCCGTCTTAGGAACGGTTACACCGGACTACATCCCGAAACACGACTAGGTAATTTCACGGCATGGCTTGGTCCGGTGGGTGGTAACTAGCCACGGCCGAAGCCTCCCACCAGAGTTTGCTACCCGGTTAGCACTACCCGGGGACCACGTGCAGGGAATCAGAATAGAGTACACTTCTACAGACGTGGGTAGCTCAGCCCCCAAAAAGACTGTCGTGCAACAAGATCGCCCATTGCACCTATATTTTTGAGTGTTTAGTTCAGATCCCTTTTGTATTTGGTGTCAATAACATATCGGATTCTATTGTGGAGTAAAGGACGTTAGTTGGCTTTTTCGTTTTACAGAGTTTTGTATTAGCACAGAATAAATAATAGTACCACGTAATTAGGTAGCATTATACGTTATAAACGTTTAACTACTATACGTCGTAATTTTTACCAGGCTG
Source organism: Peribatodes rhomboidaria (assembly GCA_911728515.1). Taxonomy (NCBI): domain Eukaryota; kingdom Metazoa; phylum Arthropoda; class Insecta; order Lepidoptera; family Geometridae; genus Peribatodes; species Peribatodes rhomboidaria. Next base: position 13,478,227 of record OU452186.1, on the reverse strand, counting down.
TCTAATGTCTTTTGGATGTATGAGGGTAAATATATAATTATTTTTGTCCCATTGTAAATAGCCTTTTTAATACTTTAATTCCTACGGGTTTATTGATTTTGGATTGCGAGATATCATTTTTATTCGTCTTCATATCGTTATGTGAACATGTGTGCGTATTGTATGTCATTTGCTACATGACTGGAGCCCGGTGTATGGCGACAGGCTCGCCTTCTGTCACATTTGGGACTGAATATCGTCCGGCGATGTGTGGGTGTTGTATTACACCTCTGCCAACCCCCTCGGGGGAAAGGCGTAACGATATGTTTATGTATAATATCGACAACGTAAAAACTATGTTTTTCAGATGTTTTTTTCAGTTATGTATACTGATTTCATTTTGTGTCGAAAGTATGTGGGTACGTAATAAATAGGTAAGTGACTTAAATATAAGTGACATAGTATAACATTTTTTTTAAGATGTTTTTAAATTAGCGATTATCGATTATACTTATACAGCGGTACTGATAAAATCAATAAGCATCTTTTTAAGGGCATATTCTAAGCATCAAAACAAACATCTTTTATTCTACGACTTTTAAAAACTCGTATTTATTTTCTACCATGTAAAATTAAAGAAAGAAAAATTAATTACCGGACTGAACATAATTAAATCTATGTACAAGCGCGCGCAACGTGCCGACAATTCGACAAGCGGGCGACGCGGACGGCTTGGATGATAAAAAGAGTTAAGAAGTGTTATTTTGGGATATTTGTTGAGTTTTCGGAAAAGCTATAAAACAAAAGATGTTTATTTTGATTACCAGAATACGCTCTTAAAAGGATGCTAATTGATTGTCATTAACCCTGTTTAATGAATAACCGTGAATAGGTTAACTCCGTAAAATGTAAAAACACGGGTCGATACACAAAGCAAAGCTTGTACAATTACAAAACCATCCACCATCAAACAAACAGCAATTAAAACAACCCTCCAACCGAACAATGAATCTTTATCTCAAAACAATAAAACTTTTAATGATAATTTCAATTAAAACACCCGAATTCATTTTCCGAGCGTTGAAACGGCGCCATTTTGTTTGGTGTTTTAGATAAGGACTTTACTCACTAATAAAGTGGCCCTATTAGGTTTACCTGCGTTAGTTAACGGACTTTTACTTAACTATTAAAACAAACAAGTTGATGTCGCCTGGGGGCCCATTCTCGCGCACTCGATATCTAATCCTAACTAATATTATAAATGTGCGCAAGTGAGTTTGTTCGTTTGTTTGTTTGTTTGTTTCTAACGCTTTCACGTCTCAACTACTCAACCAATCGTCTTGAAATTTTGCATACACGTTGTCTGGGGTACAGAAAAGAACATAGGGTAATTTTTATCCCGAAAAAAATAAACGGTTCCTGTGGGACCGCGGGTGAAACCGCGGGGCGCAGCTAGTTATTAGATAAAGGACACGATTTCTTAGTCCTTAGTCGAAGATTGACTGCTTTATAAGCAGGAGGTTCCGCCTTCGATTCTTGGCCGGCAGATGTTTCTGCCGGATGAGGTCTGGATCAGGGTGTTGGTTGTCCATGTCTGTGTGTTTGTTTCATAGCATCCCGACACAGTCATAATGGGGCTATGAGAGTGTAATATTATTATAATATTATTATTCTTAATGAGTTGTAACATTTATTTATTATTTGAAAAAATAATGCCCCTCAGTTTCTTGCCTGTTCTTCTGAGTAGAGGCTCTTTATCCGAACAAGGCGGTCGAGTCCATTTAAATAACTTTGACGTTCATAAATGTATCTTTGATACCTAAATTGAATAAAAACATTTTGACTTTGACTTTGACTTTATTTATTACTAGTGCCTCTGTTAGTTGAAGATCTGACGAATCAGTCCCAAAACTGCGCCATTTTGAAAAATGCGCTCTCTTGTTCAATGATTATCTGTCTATATTTTTTTTCCACCGTACTCAATATACTGTTTCTCACCTACGGTTCTCGTTAAAACTTTGATGCACAACCGTTTATTTCAAAAGAAAGTCAAAACGAATTCTTAAAACATTAAATACCTACAAACTCTGAGACCAAAAATAGTTCTACGATTCTTAAACCAAATTTTGTTCATTTATTCAACTCTAGGAATCTTAAGCTCATCTTGTTTATTTATTCAACTTAAATCCAGCAGCTAACCCGTCAGAAATTCCATAATCAGTTCCATAAATTACACCTACTTACAAGGTGCAAGTACACGTGTACAAGGGGATTAATTCCCTGTCGTGTAGTAAGCTGTGCACCGTGAAAGCGCATTAGTGTAGCGCCGTCTTAAAGTGCCACCGCATCGGGCGGCATAGAGTAGTGTAGAGAGGGGACGGATGTCACGGGCTGCTAATTAGACTGTCATTATTTTACATCATTTACTTTGAATATAACAACGTGTAACTATAGGAGTAATAAATAAATTTTGATTTTTGATAACAATTAATACCAGAATAAACCAAATCAGTTATCAAAGCAAACCAATGGTTGACGAAAAAATAATACAATGATTATTGGAAATTGATGTACTTATTTACAACTAAAATAATAATAAAAAAAAAAAAACAACGAACAATCACAGTAATAATCGACAAGGTTTAAGTACCAAAGAGTATAAATAGTAGGTATATAGAAGGCAGGGATGTCACGGGGTGAATAATTTATAATTTCGCATCATTAAAGGTAACAATGATCAAAGCATAAAAATTAGGATACAATGGCGTTTAGTGCAGAATTAAAAACGATGAATAATGGTCACATTAATTGAGTATTACAGGATCATAGCCAAGTCAGTGAAGACTCACCTCTCAAGCCAGAGGTAGCGGGTTAGATCCCAGCCGTAGGCACGCACCAATTTGTTGATTGTGTGAACAATATGTGCGTTTTTAATGTCATCTTCTATTTAAATGGAGCTCAGTGTTTGGCGACAGGTTCGCCCCCTGTGACATTTGGTATTGAGTATCGTCTGGCGAAGTGTTTGTGTTATACACCTCAGCCTTTTCGGGGAAAGGGGCATTACGATGTGAATTTTATACGTAGATATTTAGTTAAAACGTACCTTAATTTGGAATGCTAAAAGATTTCAGCAGAATTACGTTTTTTTTTATTATGTTTGATCAATATGGATTGGAACTCTTTTTAAGTATCTTTCTAGTATATAATATAATAGTTCTGATGATTCATACCATAGTTTTCAAAGTTTGACATCTTACCTCAGCATCATTACAAAGAATAGTGTACCCAGAAGCGACAAACATTATTATTTTAACATGAACCTGTTTTCTCGATAGAACAATATTTGTTTAGGCGTTGACGGAACGCTGGGAAGTGATGACCACAGAGAAATAGCTGCAGAAGAGTAAATTCAATTTAGTATAATATTATGATATTATACTATCAGCTACATTGCTATACTATTGAAATACTATATAGCATAGTAATGTAGCTGATAAAGTTGATCAAATCAGTCTTAACTTTGCGGAAGTTCATCTTCAAAACTGTTTTTTCGACAATTCTCTAGTGTATTTCCGTTTCAACGTCGCAAGAAGTACCTACACTAAAAAATATGGGTTTTAATAAAAATTTAAATAACAGAACAAGCAAAAAACACATATTCCTTGGTGTACTTCTTGCGACGTCGGCGTCGAAGCGGAAATACACTAGAGATTTCTTGAAAAAATAGTTTTGTAGCTGATAAATACATAAATGACAATGACGAGGGACATCATAACGTATTGGCTCTCGGAATACGAGACCTTGTATTTTTAGATCATGCGACAGACTATATAACATAACCTACTGCATGGAAAATTGTCTGTGTCAAAAGCTATGTCAGTTTGCTTTGACTCCAAGAACCAAGCCACCATCACTTGACCCCGATGACAGTGGCCATCGGGGAAATGTTTGTTTGAACGTTTATATTGAACTAAGGATGAGAAATATTGCCTGGCTGACACATTTAAGGCCATGCAGTTTTTTACACCCGCTCAACTGCTTAACCTCTACCAAGCGCAGGTGCGGTCCTGCTTGGAATACTGCAGCCACTTGTGGGACGGCTCTGCAAAATACCAGCTTCAAGCATTGGACTCAATTGAGCGACGCGCCATTAGATTAATCAATGACCAGGCGCTGGTAAAGAGGAAGATGGCGCACAGTCTCCAGCACAGGCGGCGTGTAGCTAGTTTGTCCATTTTGGAGAATGTGTACAGGAACTATACGAGCTGATTCCATCATCTGACTTTCGCCACAGGTCATCGAAGCAGACATTCCATCAATATGTCGTCAGCTTTAATAAAGCCCGCACGAAGCGCTTTTAAAAACTCATTCCTAATAAGAACTGCCAAGGAGTGGAACGCACTTCCTGCCTTGGTGTTCCCCAGCAATAAATACAACCTGGGTCTCTTCAAGACAAGAGTGAATAGGCACCTCATGGGCAAGCGTGATCCATCTTAGACCGCATCGTCACTTTGTGTGTGTGGTCAAACTTGGGCCCATTTAATCTTTACAAAAAAAAGAAAAAAACACTAAGGCAGGGCGCAAACGGACCACCGACCACAGCCACTGGTGTACGTTACACCAGTACGTGTGGCATACGTTTTTTCACACATTTTGTATGAACTCGGCGCACAGCGTCGCCGGTGGCGGCCTCTCGATACAGCAGCATCCGCGACTCTCGGTAGCGTGGTGGCTGTGGTCGGTGGACCGTTTGCGCTTAGCCTTAAGAGTATTGGGTGACAAATTCTCAAGTCAAAAATCAAATGAAACATCGCAAGCTTAGATTATCATATTTTAATGATTGCATGTAACAAATAGGTGCAAAGGTACTATTCCACGCCCGACCGCAGACGGCAGCAGCAGACGACTTGTCGTCGCGACACTATTTATTTTTTTATTACTTAATAGGCTTGCATTTGGCCGCCAACATGCCTGATGATAAGTAGTGATGCGGCCTACGATGGAGCACGCTTGCCTAGAAGAAACCGATTCACTCGAAACTTGAAGACACCCAGATAATAGGTTTGTATGTATTTAATTTGTAGGGGATACGTTCCGCAGCAAGCGACATGTGTCGTCTGCTGTAGCCACTGGCTTCATGTTGCTCGCTGAAGGACGTATCCCATACAAATAAATACAAACCAGTAGACGTGTCGCGACGACACATCGTCTGCTACTGCCGTCTGCGGTTGGGCGCAGAATGGTACCTTAAATTCCTTATTTCACATGCAACATTTTTTATTTTGAATTGGTTTATCCGTTTGGGAGTGCTACAGACAGACACCTAGATACATCATGTTTTGACTCAATAAAGATGACTTCCGCTCACTTAGATTCTACTCCCTATCTCTATCTATTTGACTCTTCTCTTTCGGATCTTTAGAAATCCTTAAATCCTTAACCGATTTCAGTAACGTTATTAAATTATCTTACAGTCAAATATTAAATAATTAAATCGAAGAAACATAAACAAACTTTCCAGTAAACATATTAATGAAAGTGGAATCTAGAACAATAAAAAACAAGCTTGGACCTACCTCCCATATTGTCTGCTTTCGCCTTTCCTTCATCTTACCGCGTACTTACAGGATGTGGTGTTAACTTCCCCCGAAGGTCTACCCTCCGAGGTCCGACATGGATCGTTTTAAACAGCGTGTCTACTTTTTTTCCGGGTTGGCAGCGCATCAACAGCATCGCTAGTGTTAAGCGGTAGTCACCGTTGACTTATCAACAAGGGTCATCAGACAAACAATCCTGCTTGTTTGTCACTCTTCTTGTAAAATAATTTATTGCAGTTTATAAGCAACTACATGTTATCCGCGACTTTGTTCGCGTTTATTCAGAAAATAGTATCCAAATACCTTCCTCGTGAAATACTGTAACTAATTATCAATTTTCATCAGGATCCGTTCAGCCATTTAGTAGTGAAAAGCCTACAAACAGACAGACAGAGCTACTTTCGATTTTGTAATATGAGTATGGATTTTCTTTTGAAACCGAGTGCAGTACAAAATTAGTTTCCTACAGAACCCTAAAGATTATTCGGCTAAAACACTTATCTAAAACTCTTTTCGTCTATATTTAGCCTTAAAAATAAATAAACAAGATTTTTGTACATTTCAACCATTTTATTAATAAAAAAGCTTTTCAAAAAATTACGAGTTTATCTCTCATTAATTAGATTTTAAAAGCAATGATTACGAAAGTCAACAGCGTATCCATTTCGAATATGAAATTGTAATTAACATTTTGTATTCAAATCTAGTCTAATAGTATGTTGGTTCGCGCTTTAACGTGTTTATTCACAAATATTAGCTTTGTAATAAACTTGAAAGTAGAAAATGGCGTATACCTATTAATTATTTTATTCATTGAGTTCATTTTATTCCCTGACTTATCTAGGTACTTATTTTAATTAACGAATTACCGAACTAATTAGTCTTCAAAAAGCTATAGACAGAGGGTATTTTGTTTATCTTGAATGAGAATAAGCCAATCAAATAGCACGCACAAATTTGTTCACTGTGTGATCATAATTGTGTGCATTTTAAATGTCATCCATACTTAATATTTTAAAATCAAAAGTAACTCTGTCTATCTGTCTGTCTGTTTGTAGACTTTTCACGTTTAAACACGTGGGGGTGTGGGTCATTTCCAGGGTACTCCAAGAAAAAGTTTCAAAATGCTCTACGAAAGAAATATCAAAATAATTAAAGATAATTTTGGTTTCGATCTGCTCCATGGCATTCTTACAAGTTTGACGTGTCTGTCTGTGTGTCTGAGCGGATGAACCGATTTTGATTTTGTTTTTTTTTTTGAATGGTGAATTAGTCGGAAGTTTTCATAGTTCTTAGCCATGTGTGATAAAAATCAGTGTTGATAAAAGTTAGTTCCGGGGGATTTTTTAATTTGTACTTACTTTCCTGTAAATTGAAATTTGTTTTTACAATAAAATCCCGAAAAATAATACAGGGCTCATCGAGGGAAAATTCAAATCACATGTAAAAACTACATTAATGAAAAGAGGATATTTTAAGGTTAAGAATTATTTAGAAGATAAATATGTCTGGAGCCTTCCACTTAGCCAAGTAGCCACTAGTATTTATAGATATTACCTAGTTGTAAGCCAAAATTTGTGAGACTGTAATTTATTGATTATTTGAAAAAATAATAATCCTCAGTTTCTTGCCTGTTCTTCTGAGTAGAGGCTCTTTATCCGAACAAGGCGGTCGAGTCTATTTAAATAACTTTGACGTTCATAAGTGTATCTTTGATACCTAAATTGAATAAAAACATTTTGACTTTTGATTTTTGTTGTTTCTCAAAACGCGGGTTTCCTCTAGTTGAAGCTTAAAGCTAGTTCGTCCAAGCACTCCTAAGCTTTAACACCTACGTTCACAACAACCAACTCCATTTCACAACCACTTACTCCAGTTAAATAACTTTTATAGAATGTCAAATAAATAATCCAAAAAAGCGCCCCACTCAACTCCAACTCTATTGTGGTCGACATATTTAGCGTGGACCTGTAAATGTGACATTTAGTAGTATACTGAGCCGACGTTATGTGGTCCAATATTGACTGTCGCACGAGTCGACGAGCCATGAGAAAAATGACTCGGCTCGAACTGAGAAGACTTGTGATGCGAGCACGACATTTAAACTGACGTTTCAAAACAACTAAATCGGTAATTTCTATACAAAAGAGAAAGGGCAAAACTAAATGGACGTTGATCCAAACGCCCGCAGGATTGACACTATAGCCAATTTGTAGGTAAGGTTTTCGCACAATAAATCTCGAAATCGAATCTACAGTTTTGGAGATATTTTGTATTGTATTTTAAATCCTACAATGTCCAACACGCTCAACCACACGACAAAAGAAGATGGCGTGCTCCTTTCGGTGCTCCGCTCGGTGAATATTTTTTTGGACCAATTTGCTCATTGTCTTTTGTCGATTTTGTCGAAAGTCCGTGCTCGCACCCTTGGTCGCGTTTGTGGCTCAAATTGGTAAAAGCCAACGCTTGGTATTTAGTTTTTTTTTGAGTGAGGCGCTACAAGCGCGCTACTGCTCAGACCCGTCTTCGGAACGGTTACACCGGACTACATCCCGAAACACGACTAGGTCACTTCACGGCATGGCTTGGTCCGGTGGGGGGTAACTAGCCACGGCTGAAGCCTCCCACCAGACTTACTTACTTGCGCATTTATAATTTTTAAGTTACGATAAGTCAAAGTTTTAATTTCTTTATTTAATTGAAAATAAACGTAACATTATATTTACATTAGTTACGTTATGACACAATCATGTTGTACATTTACGTAGGTATAAGGAAGTATGTGACACATAGATTTATGTCGAATTCCTAGAAACGAAATATTTATCTTGATAGAGGCCTCGAATGTCTGAAATGTATCGCAAATACCGGTAATAGAAATGTTTCTATGCTATTCACTGAATAAACGATAGCGAGAGCTGGTTCAAGCTTGATGGAACTAAGAAATGAAACTCAATATTTTTTCCTATGAAAAATCCTAATCATCGTTCGTTATTTTGTTTGGATGTTTGTTACTGTCACACGCTAACTATAATCAACTGTTCTTTACAAAATTTTGCACTCTGTACCCATACACTGCACAGAAAAGGATATAAGGTAGCTTTAATCCAGAAAAAAACTGTTCCTATGGGACCACGGGTAAAGTCGCGCGCGCGCAACTAGTTTTTTGACGTGACAACGTCTAATAAATCGATAAACGCTGGCTGCCCGCACGAAAAAGGATGACTTATTGTCCCGTTACGCTCGGTCGATCGGAGCGAGAGCGCTTTACGAGCAAGCGAAAGGCATGATCAGTTTGAGCGTTCGGCTTGCGCCGCATCTATCTCTCTTCCACTCTATTGGCCTATGTGTTCGAGGAGAAGATTTCATCAATGTTTTGCTAAGCAAGCGTGCTTCATTGTAGATCGCCGACGACATCAGGGCCTTGATTCTACAATGCAATTCTACTAGGTAATTAACGGTAGTAGAATCAGGAGGCTAGCGTTAAGAGCGGTCAAAAGCCAATAATTCATTCATCTTCAGCAGTGGGAGAGGAAGAGAATACACTAAGAGAAGCTTGTTACCTCTGTAAGCTATAAGCTCTACATCTCTTATTTTCTTCTCCAGCTTTACATCACCATCCATTTTTTAATATTAATAATGTAAACTATTTCTGAAGGGACGGTATTCGAAACCACCTTAATGTAAATGTAAACAACTAATACTTCTAATAATCCAAACCATGTACAATATGTAGGTAATTCCAATATGAATCTAATGGACACCAAGATCAATACTGCAGAAAGACACCCAAGAAAAACACTACGAGGTCCGACCTCTTCCGTGCTCCAGCGAGAAGTTGCCAGGTTGGACGGCGCGGGCGACTCAGGCGCTACTCCTTCATTCCTTACGCTACATTCATTCATTCATTCGCTACATTCCTTTGACAGTTCGCTCGCAAAACGTCACACAGCAGACCATAGACTGCATTTTTTTGTATGTGTTGCTAACAATAATTATTTCAGCTGGAAGACGTCCATTGCTGAAGGAAGACCTCCCCCAATGATCTCCATAACGACCGATCTTGCGCTGCTCGCATCCAGCGGCTTCCTGTGACCTTTAATAGATCATCGATATATCTTATGGGAGGCTTTAATTTCCCCCACGCTGCGATAAAACAAATTCGCCATCAGCGACTTTGTTTTATTTGCCTGTCTCTGTCTGCATATACCTCTACAACGTGTTGCATTGCATTCCCGCGGAATTTGTAAAGGTTGTTATTCTCCACTAGTAGAGCACGAATAAACTATGGGCCAACCTTGATATTGAGCAGAAAAAAAAACAGCTGTTCCATACAAAAAAATCGTTGATTGTCGACAAAATGTGCGTAACAGCTGCTTTTTTTTTTCAAATTCAAGGTTGCCCCATAATTTACAAATTTAACGGAAATGCAAAACAACACGTTGTATTTCCACTAGCTTCTTCTAAACCTCACAGCGGATTTTGAAGCGGTTTTCACCCTCAGTAAAACAATTTTCCACTAAAAACGAAGCCGGCACGGGTCATTAGTATAAAATAATTCGACATATTTTTTTTAGCAAGAGACTAGGCATGCGTTTTACCACTGACTCGCCTGATGGGAAGCGTCAACGTAATTGCTTTACTCTAAAACTCCCCCGGTTTATATTTAGGTGGAAAGACAGACGCAGACAACGAGTTCCACACCTCTGCAGTTCTAACAAGAAAAGTTGACTTGAAACGCTTAGTGCGTTTTGACGGAATTTCCACCATAAGAGGGTGTCTCTTACTGGTGCGCCTGATACAATTATAAAAGAACGGTGATGGCTGGATTAGGTCGTGCAGTTCTTGTGCACACTCGCCGTAGTGTACTCTGTAGAATAGCGACAGACTGGCCACTTCACGCCGGTGTGACAAGCTCTGAAGCTTGGATTCAACCATCGAGTCATTGTTAATGAGCCGTTTGGCGCACTTATCTCTATTTTTATCCTTGATCAAAAAGTCAATCCTGTTCCGGCCGCGCCATTGACCGACAGATTGCAGCAGTGAAGAGACGCCAATAAAAAAGTTAACTCATAACTTGTCCCAAGCGCAAATATTACGAGAGCAGAATGGCCGAGTCGATCCATCAACGTCGTTGGGAACTCTGTAATCGATAACTCGCGAGTCGAGTCGACAAACGTAGGAAATTCGACGGTGACTGGGCCAGCGTCAACTCGAAACCTGTTCATACTAAGACAGTAAATTTACTTAATTAAGTATAGTTAAATAAATATTTTTAAACAGCTTGTACTTAGGTCAAGAGGAAATTATCAACAGAAAAATTTAGTCGAATCGATGACGTAAACGACGCTGAGAACGCTGCAATTTAGAACTCGCAAGTCCAATCGACAAACGGAGGAAATTCTACGGTACTCGTCGGGCAGCGTCAACTCGAAATCCGCTCAAACTAAGATAATAAATTTACTTAATTAGGTACAGCTTAAAAAAAATGTTTTTAAATTACTTGTACGAGTATTTAGGTCAATAGGCAGTAATCAACAGAAAATTTTAGTCGAGTCGATGACATTGAAGTCACTTAGAAAACTGGAATCGATAACTTGCGAGTCGAGTCGACAAAAAGAGGAAAATCGACGGTGAATCGGGCAGCATCAACTCCGAACACGCTCACAATAGGACATTTTGAAAAATGCATTTAGTTTTTTTTTTTAGTAAGCTCTAAGTAAGAGAATAAAACAATTATTCTGTATTTTTTCATAGCGGTATATATTAAACAGAAAAAATGTGCTAAGTATTTGATTTATCAACAAAGCTTAAAATTTAAAAACTCGCGAATTTTTGATAACAGAAATTCGATAACTCGCGAGTCGAGTCTATGTTAGTAAATTAAACAGTGATTTGTTTGAAGCTTAGTCCTACTAATATTATAAACCTGAAAGTTTGTATGAATGGATGGATGGATGTTTGTTACTCTTTCACGCCGGAACGGCTGAACAGATCTGAATGAAATTTGACTCAGAGATAGATTATAACAATACAATACAAAAACTCTTTACTGACACCAAATACAAATAAATCTAAACTAAACACTCAAAAATAAAGGCGCAATGGGTGGTCTTATCGCTTAAGAGCGATTATATAGTCTAGAATAACACATAGGATACATTTTTAACCGCGGGTGAAACCGCGGGGTGCAGCTAGTATTACAATAAATGTTGCCAGAAAAAAAATTACATATAGAGCTATAATAATTTATAAATATAACAATAACAAAACAGCATCAAAATTAACGGAGAAGCTTAATGAGAAAATCTTTGTTATAATATGGAATGTGAAAATTTAAAAACGCTTTTTCATAGGATTTAAGTCCAACATACTATGAACAGGCTCCTCCTTAATCGAACTTTCATCCTGATTCCATAGGATTGGAGTCATGAACTTCATTGGAAGGATTATTGGTTTTTCTAAGCGTTTCTACTGTATTCGTAATACGGGTCCGGAAGAGGAGTTTAATTCATTTAACCATAATAATTATATGTATAGTTTTATTTATCAGTCACATTCCTGTCACATTTGGGACTGAATATCGTCCGGCGAAGTGTGGATGTTCCCTTCAGGGGAAAGGCGTGACGATATGTTATTTTTCCAATAAGTTTTGAATACCGTGGTCACACATTGGTCATGCTCGTATTTGCACCAATCTAGCTCTTGGGGCCAAGATACCAATGTGTGCTGTCAATCAGTTTTTAGAAACAAAGTTGATTATTAAAGCTAATGTAGCAGTAATAAGGTTCAATATTGGCCATTACAAATTGCAGCCAAGTTTGGGCCAAAATTAAGCCCATGTAGTAAACGGCAGCAAATTATCTTCGTCCAAATGTACAGTTGGCAATCTTAACAAATGTCCGATTTTACTTGACTTTTCATACTCATATATTATACGTAGAGCTGTAATTCTGTATTAAATATCACAATGTGGCTATTTATTTTAAAAAAAAATTTTTCACAACAAATAAATTCGAGACATTTTCACACATGGTCGCCTGACCCCAAACTAAGCAAAGCTTGTACTATGGCTGCCAGAGACTGTTATCCGTATATTTATTTTTAAATACATACTTAAATAGATATTAACACTCAAACATAGAACAAACACAAATGTCCATCACATGAATGTTTGCTCTAGGTAGGAATCGAACCCACGCCCCCAAGCTACCAAGCAGGCACTACCAACTGAACCACCGAGGCAGACAAATCACAATACCTAAATCGCTACAGAACATATTTAAATTCACGCTTGCCGTATTTTTTCCAAAGCCCATCCAAATTTCACCAAGCACTGTATTGACAGACACTCATCTGCATCTAACAGAAAATTATTCACAAATGCTAATTTATGTCCATATCGACGCAATATTTCACGACGCACCGTGTAAGCTCAATTACTGTCGAAACCCATTCTGATACAGCGGGCGCCGTAAAAAATGACACTTTTCCTCGTCACGGCATAAATTACGGTAGCCCACAGCTACAATGTGTCGAATGTTAAGCCTTGAATATTCGCCAAATGCGTCTATTCAACTCGTAATAGTGAAGAAGCTACGGACCCTACCGATATGAAAAAAATACCACCAATAAGATCATTCTGTTACCTATTAATTAGTCTAATTAAAATATTATATTACTTACTAGATTGCGAGTAAAAAAATATTAAATGAACGTTGTTTTCGTTCTCATGGCGTGCAATACCGTGCTTACGGAGATTACGTTACTATATATTTTTACACCTTCGGATAGGAAATTAAAAATATGATTGATCGTTCTTTTACCATATTTTTAGAGCTAAAATTGAGTTAGTTTAGTAATATTTTGTGTTATTTTGAAGTATTTCGTCAGATCACGTGACCACTGACACCCGCGAGCTCCTTTGCGGGGGACGGGCCAGTCGGCGCCAGCGCCTCACGAAGGAAGGACGTACTCGCCTTGCCGAAAAATATTTTCGCATTTTTTTTCTATTTGTACGTAAATCATCAATTAAACAGTGCTTAATTATCCAGAGCCAATCAAAAAAAGTAGTTTTTCAAGACATTTGATAAGTTTTTAGTGACTTTACTACTAGTGAAAATATTTGGACAATAATTGATCGCGTTGTGAGTAGAGGGTACAGAAGGTTGATCCGATGAAAATGGGAGATGTCACCAAGGCAGCTAGGCGTAACAAAAAAATTAGACTCCAACTAGGTAGCTAAGTGGTAAGTACCTACCTACCTATTAATATTTAATTACCACATAAATATTTTTACCCGTTTGTTCTTATTGTGTAGACTGAAGTGACTAACCCTAGTGTCTGAGTTTTTAGTGGCATATGATTCGGTCTGACGTTTGTTTTCCTGATAAAAATACTTAATAGAAAACTACAGACGTGTCCTCCGACCTATGTTAACTCTCAGGGCTTCACCGTCCATTACACCTTATTGCGATGATTGTTGGATTTACCCGCCGACGCTGTGCGACCATGAACCTTATTTTGCTGTGATACGAGCCGCGGTCGCGCAGCGTCGTGCTGTACTACAATCATCACGCCACGGCACGGGCCCCATTGTACATGTTGCTCATGATAATTATCCAAGTGCAAGACTTGTCAGAACTGTGTTTTTTTTCTTGTTATGTACAAATGTACCTATATGTGTCATATTAGTACATTGCACAGGGTTATCGGTATAGGGTGTACTAAGCCAAACGGGGGTCATTGTACTCTTCATTATAAACAACGATTACTTTTTAAACTTTTTTATTTGTAAATTAAATCGGGGAAAAAAGCATCTGCTTACATTTTGTCGACGATCGATGAGCTTTTTGTATGAAACAGCTGTTTTTTTTCTCGTGATTTCATTTGATTCAATTATTCACAAAAATTATACTAAGGTCAATATACCTAAGCCATTTCAAATTGAAGCTATGGCATACTTGCTGATGCCCCAACACCTAGTTAATAACATAGAAATGGGGAGTATTCTATAGTTAATAATAATAAATAATCCTTCTTGAACAATCGGGTAAAAATAAAATAATGATAATTATTATGTGTACTTACGATGTCAATATCGGAAAGCGGTCGTTGCGTGCGAACGGTGTAAATGACTAATACTAATTTTTGTTTTTGGTATACCACATTTCCTAAACTAACCTACCTAAACTAGAAACAATCATATTTTTATGTTATAGCTGACCAACCACGGTCCGCAATACATTATTATTTTTAGCAGTGTAGTGAGCATATTTTTCTAACTTATCCTGGTTTGTTAACCGACTTCAAAAATTAGGACGCACTCAATTATTACATTGTATAAATTTTACTAAATGTTTGTTGCAGCATAACTTCGTCATTTATTTTTTATTTGAAAGAATATGCTTACTAACACTCTGATCAGTCACTTTGAATAAAGTATTTTTTTGTAAAAAATAGTATTTAATACAAAAATTCAAGCATTTGCATTCAGAAAGTAGTGTTCCGAGTTATGGCCATTGAATTCGAAAGAAAAGTTATTACATTTTCTTACAACAATAACCGAGCGAGAGATCGTTAGCGAGCGAAGCGTCTATGCTTCAGATTCGACGAAAATGCTTTCGTATTTCCGAATTCCGTCTGGATTTCTGTCCGGATCTTTGCCCAGACCTGTCTTAATCTACAGGTCGCATTTCTTAACCTATTCTCTTGAAACTTTGTGAGTAAGTCCGATATTTAAAAAGAATTTTCTTGTCTAGGCGGTTATTGGAAATTTTTCAATATGGCAGAGATGTGATTTAAAAAAGGATATATCTGCATAATTGGAAAATTTCCAAAAAACTTTTTGATCCGAGTCAAAACAAAAATTTATATAATTGTCAAACCTGCTCACAAAATTTCACGAGAATCGGTTGAGGAGTGTGACCTGTAGAGGAGGACAAATACAAATACAAATAATTTATTTGAGTATAAAATACATGTGACAATTTCAAATCGGAAAGACATCGGTCACGAGATCTCCAGCTCACAGAGTCACTATTGTATGTATTGTTATTTATTTATATTTATTAAATACAACAATTTCTTTGGTAACTGATACCAACCTGCATCTAGTCTTAATAGTTATTTTAATCTAGTCTCTATTGCATGAAGACTAGAATAGTAATATATTTTAAACTGGGATTATAAATTGGTAATTGTTTTATATTTTATGGTATCATGGAAAGAGACAAACGAGACGCTTTGAGTAATATGAATATTGTGTAATTAATATCCTTAAATTGCTCTATTTCATTTTTTCAGAAACAGAGATCAACGAAATTATCAAAGTTTAAACACAAGCGTTCAGCCAACAAAAAATGCGAGTACTGAACTAAGGTGAGTTAAAAGACATTTAACATCTTATATTATTAGGGTGACAAGCATAGTGCATAGTCAGAGCTATGCCAAGTGGAAATGCTATTGCTAAAGTTATCGTATGTCCGGCGTCCAACGTCTGATTGCACGGATGTCCGATTGTTTTCCTCTACAGATCGCATTTCTCAACCGATATTTGTGAAATTTTGTAAATTTAGGTTTTATTTAAAATAGCGGAGATATGTAATTTGTGAGACGTTGCTCATAGAGCCACTACTTATAATCAGAGTGGCGCTGAACTGCTATGGGCATGCGTGACATTCACTTAGCGAGCGCGAAGCGCGAGTGAAGAACTTCCGTTTCAGTACTAAAAACTTATCCTATATTTTTATCTACAGATGCCTAGTTCAAAATCATCCGAAGGTTATCAGAGCATCCGAGGAACAGGGACTTTTTCACCTTCGAATAAACTGGTAATCATTTTTTTTTGTGTACACAATGTACATAAATAAATTATTGATACGAGCGTTGGGACTTAGTATGGTTGCAAATTAATTATTATTTAATATTGTTTTTAGGAACAACAATATCAGTCTTCAATGCCGAATCTCATCGTCGAAGAAGAAGCAGAACAAGAACAGAAAGACAAAAGTTATTGGCGTATTATAACATTAGCTTCTTCTTCGTAAAATTTAAGGAAATATCAAGACACAATGGATTTGGTTGCGCCAAACAATCGATAGACTTGATTGGAGAAAAGCAAACAGGTCTTGCTTCTAAATTCACCTTTTTGTGAATAAAGAGTAACAATAGTAAATTATGTACCGAGGGCACAAAGCAGTGCCTTACGTCGCGGGCGGCTTATTGTACCTTGAGCGTAACGAGGGAATCTAGAGTTAACTCCCGAGCGCAGCAAGGGAAGATGAGTCCTGAGGGCAGCGAGGGGTTCAAGCCGCCCAAGACAAAAACTCTGCTTTATCCTAGAAGCGAATCCTCTTCTAAAAATACTGTCTAATATTATACTCTCTCATAACTAATAAAAAGGTACTAGTAAGGTACAGTCTTTTATTTTAAATTTCGTGCAGCTCGTGGAGCACGTGCTCGTATTTTTTTCTTGGTAGCTAGTTCAATTTTCAAATAAACTCTTCTTACAGTGCTTATTTTGAGTTTTCATTCAATGTTAATCTCTTTGCTTGGAAACTCCCAACTGCAAGCTTCGCTCGAATTTATGTTTCATCTATAAAACCAACATTTGATTTTCATGTGTTAGATTAAGGATGTGTTAATCTGAGCGATTACTGCCTTCAAAGCATTTGATTTATTGATATTTTTTGATTCTCGGTTTATTTTGATTATTTTTTTGGTGTTTGCTAAAATCTAAGCACTATACATGTATTTCAGCTACAAAAGGTTTTTCAATATCCAATCTAAGACCCCTTTAGTCCAGCTAGAGAGGATTTTTTTACTATATTAACTACTAGCTGTTGCTCACGATTTCGTACGCGTAGATAAAAAAAAGCTCGTTCCGTTAGTTTCTTGTATTTGTCATTCACAGGTCCCACTTCGAACCTGCACCCTTCTCTCTACCATCATCATATTGCCAGACCATGGTACGGGCAACAGTTATCTAGTTGGCATTGGCAATTGTCTTTATACTGGGTTTGGCTGGCACTGTCCGATTAAAACGTCACGCTCAGACAGGTGTCTATGGCAAGGGTAGCGGGTAGGTAAGCCGTTAACTCGGCCTCCAAGCTAAATCTAATAGGTAGCCAAGTCTAATATGGAGTAGATAGTTACAATTTGTGTAGTAAGTAGGTTATTATACTTGTTGGTAATAGGTAGAAGTACTAGGAGTTACTCGTACTATGCCAAATATTTCAGTCTGAATGTTTAGTAGGAATTACCTACTACTCGGAACCAGCCAAGCCAAGTAGGTAGTATATAGATACTATGTATATGTAGTAATTAGGTAGATACTTGTAAGTAGTATCCTTCTTCTTCTACCTATAAGACTTGGCTGGCACCGACTTCAAATAGATGGGTAGCGCTTATAATAATTATATTAATTAATATTAGTGCTTATTTGTGGTTTGGAAGTCGCTTTAATTTTGTTACAATGATCACTTAAAACATCTTCTAACTTGACTTTTATTGAAAATCAGTTTACTAAAAAAATTAAGTAAACAAAATTAAGTCAAAGTGTAGTTTTTTATATCGTAAATTATGACACTTTTGTGCTAAGATCATTACACTCGAGGCGGTATTATAGCGCGAGCCGTATGCGAGCCCACTAATGGAGCCAATAGTGTAATTATTAACGCACACGCGTTTCATATGACGTTTTTCATCACACATGCGAGGGGAAAAAACACAGACTTGCATTAGTCAATACATTTTTCTGAAAATGTATGCGCATTTTGCTGCTTTTCCACCTATCAAAATTTTCCTAGGCAAAATCTTCAAGTAGGAACATTTCAGCAAAATCAGGCAAGAAACTATCGAGAAAATAATGAGGTTGTAAGTTCTGGGTCCACTATATTTTCAACAATTTTAGTCATTTTTATACTACCTACAAATTATATAAAACAGATTAGTACTATCAACTCGTAGAATACATTTTTAAAGCGGGCCGTCGATTGAACAGCTCTGCTAGTCCTAGTCAATATGTTTTTTGTTATGAGATTTTTGAAATGTTGTAAGCATTGGTTTAAGATAGGTTGAGTGATTTATCCCTGGTACCGGAGTTCTTAGAATGCCCATCAGGAGCCCTATTCTTGCTAAAAATATTTTCTGATCAATGTCTCTCTCGTTTTAAAAGTCATAGTGAGAGTGACCAAGAAACATCTCACGCGTCAAGAATAGCCCTCCAGAGCTATTCTTACGATAATAAGCATTATTCCCCCTATTCCTACGCACGAGATATGTTTTGGTCAATGTCTCTCTCGTTTGAAAAATCATAAAAGTGAGAGGGACCAAGATCCGATGAACCAAGATATCTCACACTTCAGAGAGACCGTGGTCTACGATTGTTTTTTTTAGATTTTACACGCACGACCAAAGGGAATCAAAACCTTTATGCGGGATATTTGTGAGTACATACTTAATCTACCTATACTTATAAACAAACTACCGCGCTCATGCTGCTTATAAGGCTCAACTTTAAAACGCCGTTGGCTTCAAATAATTTAGTAAAAAAACATTACAATAAAGCATAACATCACAGAGGGCTTTCATTTTTAGGCAAAAATATTTTTTTCACGGTGTTTCGTCTGAATTTGTTTGTCTTTGAGAAATGCTAGCTCAATGTTCAAAAGCTTCGAGCGTTGATCACTAGAGGCGCTAAAACCAGCTGAGCGCCGAATGCCAAATGTCATTGGCGCATCTTAACCCCTTAATGATAAGGGAACCGAAAAAAAAAAACAATCGACTAAAAAAGAAAAAAGCTTGGCACGTGGGCTTTAAAGCGCAAGTTCTGACGCTTGGTGTGCGTGGCTTGCAGCTGTGTGCGTGCCTCTGCAGGTATTGGAGGACAGAGCCTTCTCAGTTCCCATTGGGCCGCCGAGAGAGACGCACGGACGTCGCCGATTCGAACGCTCACGGATCTCGTAATTCCATTTTCGAAACGCGCCGACAATAATTCGAATTTCGAAGGGTTTAATTTTTTTTGCAGTTTTAATTTTCAATTGTAATCTTGATGACTGACATTGACAGTTTCGATAGTTTGACAGATGTGTGGAAATAGCGAGTGATTATTGAATAAGTGGATAGTGAACAGTGATTGGATGGTGTTAGCGTTTAGTGCGGAAATAGTGATCGTTTGGTCACGGTGGAACAATCGTGGTTTATGTAGTGGAGATTTTTCAGGACACATCGATTAAATTACCAGTAAGTGTTGTACTCTATTGTGGTTATGTTTCACGTCTTATGTTTTCTAACAAGAATATTCTTTAGTATATTTTGTACTAGACCGTTTATTTTGCGTAAAATGTATGTTTATCTGATTTTGTAGCGGGTCGACAGATTTTGGAGTAGGTACAAGATTTCGTTTTATTAGTCTCTACATCGAAATTGTTAGAACCGTAAACTATATTTTGTGGCCAGGTTTTTGTTTCCTTTAAGGTATCTGGCCAGTTATATTGGTATTGATTCCATTTTAAGTCAAGCTGAAAGCATAGACTATATATGTAGTAAGTACATAACATAATATGTTATTTAAACCTTTCCCAACTAAGATAATTCAATGCAAGAGTTAATGTTGACTTGACCAGCTTATGACCTCTTATTGAAATAACAGATAACAAATTCGTAGTAAAAACTATGTTATTAAAATACTCTTTGAGCTAATATTAATTTATTTAAGAATTTTTAGTATTTATATAACCAAGTTTTTTGGTGATAAAATCAGTAAGTAAAAATAATAATCTAGATAAAGTTTTCTATTTTTTGGATGCGCTGTTGCGTAGGTACCTAGTAGAAATATTTTGAAACTATTTAACCAGATTTTTTTAAATTCGTCAACTACTTCTCACAGGTAGATTCTCTACATAGTTACTCTACTTGTATACCACTTTCATGGATTTACTTTTAGTTTTCTTCTATAATAATTGTGATATGTTACCTTCATATGTGATGATCCTTTACCGCATCCTGCGGTTTTATGAGAGTGATTTCCATTTCCATTAGGTATTCAGATAAAATATTTTCTTAGGGAGAGAGATTAGAGATTATGATTAAGCTACAAACGGTACATAAGGTAATGGCAGGTTTGGTAAACTGTAAGTTTTTGAAAAATATAAATATTAACTTTCCGTTAATATTGATAAGATTAAAAATTTCACGACGACTAAGAAAAAAAATCGAATAAAATTCTGATTCTAGAGAGTTTGTTCGTATTTTTTGTTGTAGATTTGCTACGCTTTCACGCCTAACTACCCGATCGTAATGAAATTTTGCATACACGTTGTCAGGGGTACAGAAAAGGACAAGGGGTACATTTTATTCCTAAATGTTCTCGTGAATCGCGGTAGAAACCGAGAGCGCACCAAGTATAAAATGAAAATGAAAAATTTAAAAAGAAACGCAAACGTTCTCGTCAAAAAAAACCTACTTATCTACTGGTTTTAAGTAGTTAAATATATTTTTCTTTTATTTTTTAATCTGGCAGCTACAGTACAGCTCTGTTTAGTTAGGGGTCTGGCGACTGTATGTGAAAAATTTCCCAAATTAATTTATTAATAAAAATATACTTTCATTTTGTTAAGCCCTTCCAGATTTTAAAGTAAATAACCGAATGGAACACTCAAACTTGGTCAAGGCTACCAAACAAATTATCCAAAACTCGTCTGTCATTAAAACATAACATATTTTTAATGGCACCTACACACGGGAGCGACAATTATACGCGTACAAACGACATAATGGTGCTTCGAAATACATAAGCGTAGAATTTTAAATTCAAAATTAAGAATGTATGAATTCAAGATTGATTTATTACCTTCATTCATCGTTTTTCATTCATTTAATCAAATACATTTTGCTACTACTAAAAACTCCGTTATTGTTAGTAATATGAGCATTTTACTCTAACATATTTTGTATTACCTGCGCCCCGCAGTTTCACCCGCGGTTAAAAAGTATCCTATGTGCTATTCTAGACTATAATCTATTTCTGTGCCAAATTTAATCCCGATCCATTCTGCCGTGAAAAAGTAACAAACATCCATCCATCCATTCTTACAAACTTTCGCGTTCATAATATTAAGTAGGAAGTAGGATAAGTAGGATTATTTACTAACATCTGCATTTTTCACTAACATAATAATATCTTGGATTTCCCACCACCGGCACCGTCCGCATTTTTCTCTAATTTCTACATTTTCTACTAAAAAGTACCTCTATAAGGCTTACAGGCAGATGGCAGAAGGTCCTGGGTTCAAATCCCTATCATTTCAATATTTTTGAAATAAAAAAACTGGTATCAAATTGTGGAAAATTATGTTCATAATAGTAATTAAAATAGTTGATTATGTATTAATTTAAATTTTAAGGCCACTGCTGTAGAATATTTATTACATTAATTAAACACCATTTTATTAATGTTAGCGAAAAATAGAAATTGAAATTTAAGATAAGAAGTTAGTTACACGTTACAGTTCAATATTTTATAACTATTAAAAACATTTTTAATATTAGTGTGATGAAGTGTGTGAAGCAAAACATTATTCATTAGCTGCGCCCTACGGTTAAAAAGTTTGTGCTAAATCCTTTGTGAAAATCCTATGTGCTATTCTAGACTACATTCTATCTCTGTGCCAAATTTCATCCAGATCTGTTCAGCCGTTCTGGCGCGAAATAGTAACAAATATTCATCCATCCATTCATTCTTACAAACTTTCGCGTTTATAATGTTAGTAGGATAATTAAATACTACAGCAGAGAATACTAAGATACATTGTCCTAAATACTGTCTTAGTAACTCAAATTAAATTACCGAAACACATGCAAAGTAACATAATTTCGTTGGTAAAGATTTAAAGTTGATTTATAATGTTGTCGGCTACGGAGATTAATATCGGTGGCTCGCTCGCGCGGAACATGTTTCGAAATGAGAATTCGAGTAAACGAATTTCTCTGTCATTGATTAATTTAAGATATGATTTCGCTTGATTTGACGTATTGTGTCTTATTGCGGTAGCTGAAGATTGCAGAAGAGGGATTTGGAGTCGAAATAATTACATTGGAACAGAAATTTTGAATACAACACTAGATGGAATAGAAAAAACTGAAAATAAAAAAGTAAATTTAACTAAACTAAAAAAACTAACCAACTTTCAGAATGGACGTTTAGCAAAGTTAAAGAATCTGGTTAGATTTCATGGTTCCGTAATTAAACTTTTTGTATGAAACAAACAAACAATAAACAATGGACTAAGTAAGTATGCGAAATTAATTTTCTAAATAATACTATTTTATTTCCAAGTATTTTTAATTATTTCTAGTGTTGGCTACACATATTTATGGAAAAATACTCATAGAGGTAACTTATCTGACATACAAAAAGGAATCTCAACTTTCGAGTTCTTTTAAATTTAAACCCTTCAGGTACGAAACCCTACCACCTCTAAACAGTCTCGCTTCTCGAATCGTTTGAAACACTTAATCATTATCTCCCAAAACACCCTCCTTCGTAATGAAACTTGAAAATTGTTGAACACGAAAATATTCCGATTTCTCTCCCCTGTCCATTACTGGTTAGGGTTGTCACGACGCTCAGGTAATAAACGGTCGGGGCTCGGGGACCCTGGACCAGTTGCAATCGTATTTAATTATTATTATTTTTCTTTAGCACACACCACCGACCATGCTTAATTATAATGTTTTTATTCCATCCAAAGGTTGTCTGGAAGAGATCGCTCTTAACCGATAAGACCGCCCATTGCGCCTATATTTTTGAGTGTTTAGTTTAGATTTATTTGTATTTGGTGTCAATAAGGAGTTTTTGTATTGTATTGTTTCCAAGCGACAGAATCGCTTGGAATCACTAACGGTCAAATGGCAGCTGCTGATTGGACAAATGTCACGCGATCATATTGTCAATCAATCAGCAGCTATAGCATTTGAGCGATTCTATAAACAGATTCGCTTGGAAATGATTGAAAATTTTCTAGGGCTCCAGGACCTGTCTAAGTGATTCCATTTCTACAATTGCTAATGCTCGAAAGTCAGCTGCTGATTGGACAAATGTCACGTGATCATACCGTCAACCAATCAACAGTTGTAGCGTTTGAGCGTTAGCGATTCTCAAAACAGAATCGCTTGGAATCGATTGCAACTTGCGAAGGGCTCCAGGGCCTTTCTAAGCTATTTCATAGCTACAATCGCTCGTCCAATCAGCAGCTAGCGTTGGAGCGTTAGCTGCTGATGGGACGACTTGACAATCATGAACGAAAACATGAATGAAAATCTAAAGACCTTAACTCGACCATGCAGCTTAGAAAGAAAGCGAATGTTACATGACTAGGCCTAGGATTTCAGGGTACAAAACGGGAATTTCACGATTTTTTTGTGTGCTAGTCAGTTTTTTAAATGGAAAAGTGGATCAAGTCTTTAAAAATAGTGAAGAGTTTCAAATTAAATAATTGACCTATTAAAACGTTAAAAGGCGTTATTAAAGCCATTAGCGTTAATAATTACAGGTTAAGAATTGTAATTGTAGAAAAAAAATCTAGCATTTCCTTTTTTTTCTAATTATAAGTGACAAGGAATAACTTTCTTTAATTCTTCGTTCAAAAAATAGAGATGTTTGTATTGATCTATTGATAATATTAAACAAAAATATTTGGAAAATTTTTGTAAACACGATCGTTTAACCCCAAACTAAGCAAAGCTTGGACGTCTTATTTTTTTTATTTTTTATTTTTTATGTAGAATAGGTCGGCGTTTGACCACCAACTCGCCTGATGTTAAGCGACGTTGTGGTCTAAGGTGGAGCACGACGACCTATAAGGTACTTATTCACTCTAGCCTTGAAGTTTAGAGTGAAGAAGTACAAAGACGGCAGTTGAGTGAGGCGCTACAAGTGCGCTACTGCTCAGACCCGTCTTCGGAACGGTTACACCGGACTACATCTCGAAACACGACTAGGTCATTTCACGGCATGGCTTGGTCCGGTGGGTGGTAACTAGCCACGGCCGAAGCCTCAATTATTTTATTATTTTTAGATTATTAGAGTACAAAGATTCATTGAATTTAAATTTTGTTTTCCTAAATTGTTACAAGCTAGCTGTTACACGGAAAAAAAAAATTAGCTGCTGTTACTACATTTTAGTTGTAGTAGCAAATATCCTTTCAAACTATAGGGACAGCTAAGTTTTTTGTTAGCGTAGCAAATTGTTTTTAGCTGAACGAATTTAGCTGTTGCAGCTAACAATCTTAACAATACTTAGCAGTAGTTGCTAACAATCTTAATAATTAGCAATAGCAGGTAAATATTTTATCCTAAAGTAGTTAAAATATTTTGCTCTGATAGCTAATTGAAACATTCTGATTTGTTTTGTTTCTAAAGATAACAAATTTAGTAAACTCAGTTAAGTAATTTGCAGTAACTGCAACTTGAGTGTGATTCTCCTAGCAAAATTTTATTTTGAATAGTAGCTAAGCAGTCTTCGTCGTAGTCAACAAAACTTTGCCAGTGTTTCGAAGATATTTGGTGCAGCAGCTAAGACATAGGCAGCAAAACAGATTTAGTTGCCACAACTAAACCATTTTTTTCAGTGTACCCGCAGCTTCGTTCGCGTTTATTCAGAAAATAGTATTTAAAAACCTTCTTCGTTATATACTGTAACTAATTGCCACATTTCATTAAGGTGTGTTCAGTTGTTCACCCGTGAAAAGCATAGTTTGGAAATACCCCAAACAAACAGACAGACAGAGCTACTTTCGATTTTTAACCCCCGACGCCAAAATTACGGGGTGCTATAAGTTTTACGTACCTGTGTGTGTGTGTGTTTCTGTCTGTGGTATCGTAGTTGTACCGATGTATATATTAACCGATTTTTATTTAGTATTTTTTTGTTTGAAAGTTAAGTTAGTCGGGAGTTTTCTTAATGTTTGATGAAAACCGAAGTCGAGCGTTTTTTAAAATTTGAAATGTACACTTGTACAATATTGAGTATAGATATTTTGGTATGATTTAAACAAAGTTTTAATCGTTTCAAACAAATCAAGTTGTAGAAAATACCAACCTAAAACATTTTAACACAGAACTAAAAATTCAAGTCACTTACTTACAAAAAGTTTTTTTTTCGGGCCAAACAACTTCCGAACCTACTCTAAACGCTTTTCCGCTGTTGCCAGCCCTACTGTGACGTTGAATTTAAACGATAAATCTCTCGGGCAACGGTAAAGAGTTTTCTTTAATTACTTTTTTATTCTGATAAAGATTTTTTAAACTTCGGAGCAAAAATACAAGGCTATCGGGGTACAAGGTACAGGGTTATGGGGTTATTTCGCTTTGATGAATACGCTACTGGACATGTAACCTATCGTGTATACTGCTGAATAAGCTCACACATGTGATGGGACCGACGGTGTATAACAAGCTACCAAGTGACGTCGTTGCCGCTCCCAACCAGCAGCTCTTTAAAAATCGCTTAAAGCGCTGGCTTGTCGATCAGACGTTCTACAGTTTCAAAGAGCTCCTTGAACTGTAAATAACAGGGATAGTGTACAAATGTACAATGACTTATTATTACTACCGTACCATTTAATGTTTACCGAATAGTACTAATATTACTATACATTTTCATAATATCTTGACATGTAAATAATACTTACGAAATAAATGAATATGAATATGAATATGAATACTGTTGCAAACCCAACTTACTAAACTACTAAATATTTTTAGTTTTAACTTTTTCTAGCTGATGACTGTTGTGTTACCTGCGGTTTAAAAGTAAAACCTATCTGCAGTTAGTATTAGGTCCTTACGTATGAAATTGGCGTTTTGTACGGGAAGAATAAAAAGTTGATTTTTTTTTGGAAAATATATTTAATTAATCAAAGTATGCACCGTTGTTATCTATGCACTTTTGCCATCTTATGGGTAGTTCATTGATCCCTTTACTATAAAAACCATGGGGGCGAGAATCAATAAACTCTTTGAAGGCGGTTTGGACTGCTGCATCGGAGTGGAATTTTTTTCCTTGTAAGAAGTTGTCCAAATTCCGGAAGAAATGGTAATCTGTTGGAGCAAGGTCCGGGGAGTACGGTGGATGTCGCAGACATTCCAATTGTAGCTCAGCTAACTTAGTGGTTGTTTGTTGTGCAGTGTGTGGTCTTGCGTTGTCGTGAAGCAGCAGTGGCCTAGAGCGATTGACCAATCTCGGTTGTTTAACAGCTAGTTCTTCCTTCATGGTTTGCAGTTGCTGACAATAGATATCTGCCGTAATC
Organism: Peribatodes rhomboidaria; assembly: GCA_911728515.1. Classification (NCBI taxonomy): domain Eukaryota; kingdom Metazoa; phylum Arthropoda; class Insecta; order Lepidoptera; family Geometridae; genus Peribatodes; species Peribatodes rhomboidaria. The sequence goes on along the minus strand of OU452186.1, from coordinate 13,451,339 downwards.
GTTTGGCCAGATTTAAGAAAGCTGTAGTGAACGACACCGGCGCTAGTCCACCAAACACTTACAAGTAACTTTTTCTGAGTCAATTTTCGTTTAGGGCAGGATTTGGCTGGGTCTGCAGGGTTCAGCCATTGCGATGAGCGCTTTCGATTATCGTAAAATATCCACTTTTCATCACAAGTAATGATTCGATTTAAAATCCCTTCATTATTGTGTCGGTTGAGCTAAGTAACACAGCAGGCGACCCGTGTTTGCAAGTTCGATTCACTCAATTCATGAGGTACCCATCGTTCGAGTTTTTTTACTTTCCCGATTTGCTTCAAGTGGATTAATACAGTTTTGTCACTTACCCCGAAGCCTGCTGCTATCTCTGAAGTGCTTTGTGATGGATCCGCTTCCACAATAGCCTTTAATTCTTCGTTTTTCACTTTGATCTCCGGCCGTCCACGGGGTTGGTTCTTAAGGTCGAAATTTCCAGAACGAAAACGTTGAAACCAAAAACGTACCATGCTGTCTTTAGCGACACCAGCGCCGTACACATCATTAATTCTTCGAGCTGTTTCTGCAGCACTGGTGCCACGGTAGAACTCGTACTCGTAAATATACCGATATTTCATGTTTTCCATTGCGCGGTAATAAGCGACGCCAAAGAAAAAATAATGAGGAAAATAACAAATGAATGGCTGTATTCCAAAGAAAAAAAAAAACCAGCTAAATGAATTTATTAATTTGAATTTCGAATTCTTAACCAAAGAGGAGATATTTCAGATCAAATTGATCAGTACGACAAAACGCCAATTTCATACGTAAGGACCTAATATAATATGTTTAAACAAAATAAATCTATTCAATGTACAAAATAGTGCTGTAGAAAATAGGGATTGCTGGAAGAGCAGAAGGAAATAAATACGCTACTAATGTAATGTTAGCCCCCGGTGTAATAACGACGCGTGGGCGTGAGTGTGTGTGAGAGAGTGTGTTTGTGCGTGTGTCTGTCTGTCAGTCTGTGGCATCGTAGCTCCCGAACGAATGAATCGATTTAGATTATTTTGTTGCTTGATGGGTGAATTAGTCGGGAGTGTTTAAGCTATGTTTGATGAAAATCGGTGATGGGTTTTTTTTTAAATTTTAATTTATATCTAATAGACACGTCTTTCCAAAAATAAGACAAGACCTTAGAACATTAGAACATATTTTAACGTGTTGTTAAATATTACATTTGGATTAAACAAAATGACTTTTGTTGAAATAACCGTTCCGAAGACGGGTCTGAGCAGTAGCGCACTTGTAGCGCCTCACTCAACTGCCGTCTTTGTACTTCTTCACTCTACAAAACTTCAAGGCTAGAGTGAATAAGTACCTAATAGGTCGTCGTGCTCCATCTTAGACCACACCGTCGCTTAAGCGACGGTGTGGTCTAAGATGTTAACATCAGGCGAGTTGGTGGTCAAACGCCGACCTATTTTACATAAAAAAAAAGACTTCGTTCAAAATTTTTAAGCGTCTCACGTCCCTTGGTTTATATACCCGTGGTTTTAGGGGTACAGGAGTGGCGAAGCAATTATTTTGCCAGGGGTGGGGGAAGGTGCGAATTTTAGAATTTTGAGATGAAATTGTGAAATTTCACCGATGACAACGTAGTAACGTTCGTTGCGGTTGATTGGAAGTTAAAAAAAAAGTAAACGTTGACCGAGTGAAAGCATGGTCTTAGGGCCGTATTCAAACACGACGCTCAGTCATGAGTCTCGAATTAAAACTGTTTTTGTGTCTGGTAAAACTTGTTTTAAATCGATATGCAAGACTGAGCGTCGTTTTAGCATGCGGGCCTTAGATCCTTAGAGTCTATGGAAAAAAATGGCATTTGCTTGTCCAAAAATAACTTAAATATCGTTGAACTAAAAGTAAACATTGAGGTACGTAAAATAATAACTATTCTACATCCATATTTCAAAATACTAGCTGTTACCCGCGACTTTATTTACGTTTATTCAGTAAATACTATCTTAAAACCTTTCACGTTAAATACTGTCACTAATTATTAAATTTAATCAAGATCCGTTCAGCCGTTTAACCGTGAAAAGCATACATACATACAGACAGACAGATAGAGTTCGATTAAAAATAATGGTATGGATTCCAAAATCTACTAATATTATAATAAAAATAATAAATTCGGGACACTTCCAAACACTGTCGCCTGACCCCAAACTAAGCAAAGCTTGTGCTATGGCTGATATACATACTTAGATATTTTTAAATACATACTTAAATAGATATTAACACCCAGCCATAGAACAAACACAAACGTTTATCACATAAATGTTTGCCCTAGGTGGGAATCGAACCCACGCCCCCAAGCTCGGAGGGCAGGTTCACTACCAACTGAGCCACCGAGGCAGTCAATTATAAAATCAAAAATTATAGAATCAAAAGCAACTCTGTATGTCTGTCTGTTTATAGGCTTTTTATGGCTAAACGGCTAAAGGAACTTAATGAAATTTGATAATTAATAGTTACAGTATTCACAAAGAAGGTTCTTGGATACTATTTCCTGAATAAACATGAAGAAGAGCGAGGAACAGCTAGTACTCACATGAATACATGGAATCACGCCTCTTTCTCGTAGCAAGCAAATACCACTTCAGTCTACTTGCAACGATCCTGGCACAAATATTTTGCTTCGCGTATTTCAATGAGTCTAAGATGACAACTAGGTAATTATTAGGAACTAGCTGCGCCCCGCGGTTTCACCCGCGGTTAAAAAGTATCCTATGTGCTATTCTAGACTATAATCTATCTCTGTGCCAAATTTCATCCAAATCTGTTCAGCCGTTCTGGCGTGAAAGAGTAACAAACATCCATCCATCCATTCTTACAAACTTTCGCGTTTATAATATTAATAAAGTAGGATAGACTTTTCAGAAATAAGTGATTATGTATGATCCTTATTATATACATATAGTAAGCATCGTACATAAATAAAAAATATGTTACTAAGCGACCATAGCCTGACGGGAGTAGGTTCGCCTCCCAAGCCAGAAAGAGCGGGTTCGATCCCGTCCAGACCAATTTGCTAATTGTGTGAACATAAATATGTTTTTTTTTTATTTTTTTATTGTCTCTTAAAATTTTGGTACAAAAAATATTTAGGTGTTGCACCAAAAAACCAAATGGTTTGTTGCACCAAAAAACCAAATGGTTAAATAATAATAATAATAATGTGCGAACATGTTATCTGCTACATGAATGGAGTCCGGCGTGCGGCGACAGCCTCGCCTCTTGTCACAATTGTGATTGAATATCGTCCGGCGAAGTGTGGGTGCTATACACCTCTGCCAGCCTCTTCAGGGGAAAGACGTGACATATAATATATTTGGTTCCTCGTTTCTCATACGGACCGCTAGAGGGTGGAAAACTCTGCCAGAGTGTGTGTTCCTTGACACTTATAATCTGGGTGTGTTCAAGTCTCGAGTGAATCGGTTTCTTCTAGGCAAGCGTGCTCCATCGTAGGCCGCATCACTGCTTATCATCAGGCATGTTGGCGGTCAACACAAGCCTATTAAGTAATTTAAAAAAAGTATGTTTATGAGAAATGCGTGTTTAATATGATACTTAATCACTTGTGATATATAATTATAATATAAATTAATGGTTATTTATGCAGGTACTTGTACCTGCATAAATAACCATTCTCAGCGTGTCAAATCTCCCCGTCTTGTGTAATTCTCTAGCAGCCCAACTTCACTCTATATTCGTACATTCGGAATCGGATTCTGCGAATTTTCCCGCAATAATAAGCAGGTTTCCATGGCGATGTCACGCGAGTGTTTGCGAGTACTGCGGCCTTATTCTGGCGCGATCGATATTGTGGATATCCCTTTTGCACTTGTGATTTTCGTGACCAGAGAGACAGGGGCAGAGGTAATATAGTGCGCGTGAGAATTAAGCTCCTGCTGTAATTGGCTGAGGCGGGATGTTCGGGTAAAATCGTCAGTAATGCAAGATTAAAGGGGAGGAAATTACTAATCAGAATTTGTGGTTCGATGGCTGTTTTCGATGTGTTTTTGTTGGAATGGTGAGATTTTTTTTGTATGTGGTGTTTTTGAGGGTTGCTTCAGTATATAATAAGACTAGTTGCTAGTTTCACCCGCGGTTAAAAAGTAACCTATGTGCTATTCTAGACTATAATCTATCTCTGTGCCAAATTTCGTCCAGATCCGTTCAGCCGCTCTGGCGTGAAAGTGTAACAAACATCCATCCATCCATCCATCCATCCATTCTTACAAACTTTCGCGTTTATATTATTAGTAGGATTTCACAGAAAATAAAGAATATTATCACATTTTTTGTATTTAAAATAAAGTTGAAACAGCTTCTGCTTGAGAAGACATATTATACTATTAGAGAATTTATGGACGATAAGTCTTTTGTGTAATATTATATATCTATCCTCCATGTGACATAATTTTGTATTGATTGTTTTCAAAGATTGACATTGTAACATGAAATATTATTAAACAAATTTTTTGACCATTTAAATTTAATTACCCACCAGCTATTTCCTAACTTTTGCACGCTCCTTAGGGGTTCAATATAGTGAGACTCTAATTTATGACCAAGTATCCTGTATGTACCTATATTTCTGCAAATATATGATTTTGAATTTAATATGTACTTAACACTGAAAATAGTTTGTTTTTTAATTTATTTATTTTTTAACAATTTACAAATTTATTTATTTTTCCACTCAAGTTTACAACGTTTACAATATATTCATTTCACATGATACTAAATACATCAAATAATACTATGCTAGTAGCCCCTGCACTACGCAAGCCTGTATCGCAGGGGCCACCCACGAAACATTACTGGGTGTGGATTGACGCGATACGGAATAATTTTTATCTTTAATTTTATTTTAACATACATATTCTCACGCTTTTCCCTCGACGGGGCTGGCAGAGGTGTAATACAACACCCGCACTTCGCCAGACGATTTCCGTCCTAAAAGTGACAGGGGGTGAGCCTGTCGTCATACACCGGGCTCCAGTCATGTAGCAGATGACATACAATACGTACAAATGTTCACACAATTTATCGAAATCGAATAAACAGTTTTATAATATCAACAAAAGTTTTAAAAAACTATTATTTTTTTTTTTTTTATGTAGAATAGGTCGGCGTTTGACCACCAACTCGCCTGATGTTAAGCGACGTTGTGGTCTAAGATGGAGCACGAGAACCTATAAAGTACTTATTCACTCTAGCTTTGAAGTTTTGTAGAGTGAAGAAGTACAAAGACGGCAGTTGAGTGAGGCGCTACAAGTGCGCCACTGCTCAGACCCGTCTTCGGAACGGATGACGGATGGTTTACATGGATGACGGGATGTTTTTTGTATTATTTCTTCTTAAATTGTAAAATCTCCGACATTTGGGTTGAAAATCTGTTAGTGGTGGTGAACAACACTATAGCTTAATTTGCGTTGATTTTGTGATTTAAATTTAAAAATTAATTATTAAGACTCTAAAGACATTTATTAGTATTTATAAGAACACTAAAGTGTTTTAGAATGATAAGATTTATTTTATGAAGGCGCCAAAACGTCGAAGAATCTTTTATAACTTGATTATTATTTGCATCTAATTTAGGTTACACAAAATAGATCAATAAAGTTAAAGGTCAGGTAAAATCGTATCAATGTAAGTATTAGAGATGCATGTGGTGTCCGGCATATATTCGGCATGTACCTAAGTAAAGTGTGAAGTGATTATTGAAACGTGCGAATAAACATGCTGTCTTATGTTCAAGTGAACTAACGTCACTAGGGGGTGAGCGTCGTGACTTATAATCTGCTGCTTTTTTATGATTAAATGAATAAATAAATATATATATATTTGTTCCAGTTGTATAAACATATAATTGGAACATGTTTCACACATGGTCGCCTGACCTTTAACTTACCAAAGCTTGTAATATGGCTGCCAGAATCTGATATACATTAAGATATTAGCACCCAGACATAGAACAAACACAAATGTTCATCACATAAATGATTGGCCTAGGTAGGAATCGAACCTACACTCCCTTGGTAAGAAGGCAGGTTCACTAACAATTGAGCCACCAAGTTTACCTGGGCCTACATATTGTGACCACACCACACCTGTTGGAAAGCGACGATGTGGTCTAAAATGAAGCACGCTTGCCCATGAGGTGTCTATTCACACCTATTGCCTATTCAGATGCTTAACACATACTTACGTATGTGAATAGTTCGCCGACTTTGCTTCTATAACAGCTTAGTCTTTGTCGAGATGTATCCCATCTGCGATATTTCTGTCCGACTGTTTGGGCATCTTATTTTCCAAGCGAAATGATTTCGTCATCGCACGTCACTTCACTCGCGCCAGCTACTTACGTCATACTAGCAAGAATGAAGGTACATAATGACCATAGCCTTGCTAGATAATAGATAGACAGCTAGATAGATAGATAGATAGCTAGATACTAGACTACACTTGCAAGATAAAGAGGCTGGTTAGAACATCTTATAAACAAGACATTAAAAAAAGCACTTATAAAGTTTATAAGGCAATGTAATGGGTTGAGTTAGGAAAAAGTAGAACGAAGGATGAGACGTCATAGGATGAGAAAGGAACTACCCTCTTACATTTTTACGGGGCCCGTATGACTGTCGTAACGGCCAAATAAAACGAAGGTCAAGATTTCGAAAGATTTTTACAGCTAAAGCCAATTTCTCATACACGTAATCACTTAGTAAATCTTTATAAACAAACATTATTTATTTACCACACAACAACGAATGATTAATTGTCCTATTATAACTTTGTAGACATTGTATAACCATGATTCATTTGCATCCGGCAAAATCGGTCGACGCATCTCTATGAATGCTAATAAAAACTACGACTAGTGAAGATCCAATAAGTCGTTAATTATAATTGCCGGATCTTGTTTGACCGGATTGACAGAACCATAAACTTGTTAGCAGTTCAGATTTTATTAGGTACACAAATCTATAAGCAGGGCGAGAGAAACTATGTAACAACACTATTAAAATTAATATAATCTAAATTTCGAAAGTATGCATTTAAAAAATGAGATGGTTTTAAATTCGATTTTGTTTTTTTTTTTGTATGTATGGTACGCGGTCAAGATTTTTAAGATAAGAAAAGCAAATACAAATGATTTAATAAGTCCTATTCAAAGGCTAAATAGCTTGAATATATTGTTTGACTGTGTCTGTTTACCTGAACAGAAGACGATGAAAAAGAAGATTTTTTGGCAACAATAACTCTTTTAGTTTTAGGCGACATTACAACAATATTGGAACATCACATTATAGCTTATCTTGCTCATAAAAATATACTAACTGTTACCCGCGACTTCGTTTGCGTTTGTTCTGTATTTAGTTTAGTATCCCAAAACCTTCCTCGTCTTTACCCTTTAAATAATTATCGAGTTACATTACATTTTTTTATCATTTCCATTTACATTCGTTTTGCCATTCAGCCGTGAATAGTCTACAAACACACAGACAGACAAAATTACTTTCGATTTTATAATATTAGTATGGATGTCTATGCAAACAAAAGCCTATTACTTAATTTATTAAATATTTTATCTGAGGATATTTTTAAACCTAACGAATTCAAAAGGTCCTTGAATTTGATAAACTCGAATGTCGATACTAATATTTACCAAACAAAATCACTACTGTCCTCATCATCATTTCAGCCCGAAGACGTTGACTCCTGGAGATAGACCTTCCCCAAAAATCTCTACAACGATTAGTCTATAGCTCATCGCATCTTTTGCGGCTTCCCGCGAATTTTACAAACTATCAAGACGAATTAAATGACACCTCACATATCGAAATTCATCAAGCTGTTTAGGATGTAGGGCGTCCCATATAGAAACCTCACCAATACATACATACATACCCACATACATACACGCAAACTCTCAATAACACTCAAAAAACATAGCCCTCCTTCTTAAGACGATAAGCGACCTAAGCCTAAACATTAAAAAATAAATAGAGAAGCTCCTTTTTGAAATTAGTTCAAACCGGTCGAAACGTACAAAAATTACAAGAATTTAATTGTCATTAATTACTCTATTGTCCCAACTTCCGTTAGAACTATTGAACTATGGGCGAAGCATTTACTATTGAAGCCAATATTGTTTCCACTTCGGCAGCCATTAGTACTCTGTAGTCCTTGAAAGTGTTAACTAAGCGGCTTGTAATAAATCTACTATTGATTCTGTTAAACTGAACTGATTTAAGTGATGCCAGACTTGCTAGTTGGGGAGAATTTCCTCATTTTAGGGAGTTTTAATTTAGGTTACTTTTAAATATAGCCATTTCAGAGGCCTTTGAGCGGCCTAGAAATTTGAAATCAGGACTAGCTACTTAGTCTATATTAAGCTAGCGAGTTCGTTTAGGCCGCTATACGAACTTGCTTGATGAATGTAAACTATATTTACAAAAATTTACACTATTAGGATATTAGAAGACTGAAATAAATACAATTAAGCCAAGGTAACAGAACTAAAAAAATCACACACATAGATCAATCACATAGCATCTTCACACTCTTGGCACCCTAATAAGATACTCGTCTCAGAGTTTAGTCTGGATGCCATGAAACGAAATCCAAACAAAGTTGCAGACAATAGGAATTTTAAAAAAAATTGTTAAAAAATTACAGTTTTAAAACGTACTTTGGGACAATCTACTATAATTTGGAGCCACTTAACTGGCTCTGTATTAAGTAATTTCGAAACCACTTAATAAGGAACTCCCAAACACTTAACTGGCAACACCACTGATTATTATGCGTAAAGTTATTGTTAGGGAAGTTACGAATTATGACAATAATGGCCGGAATGCTGAGGACAGTTTGGGAAATAATATTGTCGACACTGGTAACAATAAGTTCATTGTGGTAAAAATTAGACTGGGAAATCGGGCACAAGCTTAGTATTATACCGGGAAATTTGATTATGATTAGCTCAAGGACAAGATTGATAATTATTTACTCAAGTAGTTTGTATTAATTATACCTGTTTATGTTCCTTTGAGTTAACAGACATAGGTTTCTTGCCTGTTCTTCTGAGTAGAGGATCTTTATCCGAACAAGGCGGTCGATTTAAAAAAAAAAAACTTTGACTTTCATAAGTGCATCTTTGATACCTAAATTGAATAAAAATATGTTGACTTTGACTTTGACTTTTATTAAGCGACAATGTCATTGTGGCTTAAGATTTTTTTTATTGACTCTTTGCTGTTGGCCACTGAGGCCTCGACAGCGTACCGAGCATTAGGCAAGCGCAGATGGCACAGGGCCTCAAATAATGCTTACGACTATGGGCGACGAGCGCAAGGGCACCTCTAAGGTACGGCCTCTGCTTGGGCTGTCGCCGAGGGAAGGGCGTCGCATTGCCCTGGCAGCCCAGAAGGGGCTTGCTCTAGGGCCCTAATTAGGGTTTAAAATAAAATAATTACTAACAATGACTCGACCCCCTCGTTCGGAAAGGGAATGGCTAGTTCCCTTACCTAGTTATGCGAGGTCGGTAAGGTATGTAGGTACATGTACAGTAGGTATCTATAGTATGCCAGTCGCAGCATGGGAAGGCCTTCCACAAGGTGGATTGATGATCTGGTGAGGGAAAGCTACTGGATGCGAACAGCGCAAGACCGGTTGTAATGGAGATCATTGGGGGCCTTTGTTCAACACTGATGCCCACTTGCACTGAATATAAGAACTGCTTAAGTCCTTGCTTAAGTGCTTCAAAATACTTATAGCGAAATTTTCGCCTATCGGGCACACAAGGTTAAAAATCTCTGATCGAATGTCTTAAGAGTCCGGCGATCACTTTAGACTAACAACATATAGCCATTTCGTCTAGAAGAAGATTACGAGCGAAGAGAGCAAGTAATGATACTGACGAGCTTCTAAAGTTACCTACAGAGTGACAAAGTGCAATTTCAATTTGTTTATTACTTTTGCACTTCTGTAATCATTCTTAAATAACTAAGAATTTCCCTTGTAAAATAGACTCATTTAAAAGCTAATGATGTAGACAACCTCCGTATGTAAAGGGATTTTTGATTTGTTTTGTCTATCTATTGAATAAATCAGTCAAAAGTGACCCTTTACAAATGCGGTATTTTTTCATAGCTCTATTTTCTCTTGAGGACGTTTTTAAAAAAACCAAGAAGATAAGGGCGAAGATATAGTTCATTTAATTGTACATGCTAAATTTCATCATAATCTGACAAATGGTTTCCAAGAAATTTGACAAGCGCGCTTGTTTGGAAATTTCAGAGCGTCGCGGGACTCTTAAGGTTCGTGCAAGAAAATTTAGGTAAGAGCTAGTTAAGAATAGTTTAAACTAGTTACGGTATGTACGCTTCCTCTAGTTTTCTCTGTCACTCATGATCTCGAAATTCTCTCTATTTTTGTTTATATATCTTTTTTTACGCAGTTCATTCAAACTTTTTTCGGCCATCTTCTATATGACCGAAGATGTAGCGTATATTATTTAGCGAAAACGAGACCAGCTTACAAATAACGTGCCTATACTAGACTTGACGTCTATCACGTTTTTACACAAAAGAGCGAAAAGGTAGGATTAGAATGGATTTGGTAGAAGTCAGCTTTTAACCTTTTATAGGCAAAGGTTTAAGCCTCAAGGGAGTAAAATATATTATGCCCTTAACGTTTTTAACAAATCCCTTATATTGTGGCCTAAAATGAAAGTACCAGATAAATTGTACATTATCATCACAGTTTTGTTTATCTATGCATTAAGTTAACTGTCATCATTTCACCAAAAGCTTATAAAATAAATAACGAAAAATAACTCACTCAAACCAATACAACTATATCCTAACACTAGGTCTCAATGTCAGGAAAGTCATGGAACACACACAAAGACATGGAAACAATCCAGAATAGATTTTTAAACTCCTTATTTAAACATCTGCTCGGCCTGGAATGGAACCTGACGCCTCCTGCTTATAAAGCTATCAATCAAACTCCAACTAAGCTAGGACGGCCGTCAAGTCGGTCGTTATAAATAGATACAATACTTAAAGAACCACTTTAAAAAAAATGGTCCATGTCAGCTTCCCCAATCATTTCCACCCTCCAGCTTATTGTGTATTTTGACACCCCCACGAAACAGCGATCAAGCCCAGCCCTCTTAGGAACAGCCACCTCATTACCATTTTACCATCTCACATCAAATTTCCGTGTCAAACCTCTGGCTAAATTATCCACTAGATAAGTTTAGTAGCGGCGTAACGGCCTCCCTTGACGGAATAGCACACCTTGATGTGGATTTAATGGAGCAATAACAATAACAGAGTTAATAACCCACTGTTTTGGCTTATACAGGGCTATACGGGCTTTGAGTAGACGATGAAGCAGAAAGACAGCTGATGATGGTTGGCTAAAACAGCGACGGTAACACATTAACGCGGAACTGTGGATGCCTTATCAGCGTAATCACCATTTGATGGTGACGTTACGAGCGGTGACTGGCTTAAGGTGTATGAACATAAGTCTAAATAATGAAAAAATGTTTTGTAGCTGCCACTATGTAACCAAGACATACCGAACAAAGCATTTTTTGATAAATTTAATAAAGTAGCCTCATGTATAAGACAATCTCCAGAATTTGCGAGCTGGAGGATTCCATTTGTCTTTGTCCCCCAGTGTCCATACATGACAGTTCTAAAACCAATTTTAGTTATAAATAAAAACCATTCACCACCCTGCCTTGCAGTCCACCGTGCAGGACTGCAAGCAGGATCTAGGTCGCACAACATCCTGCCGAGCCTCCTGCACGTAAATCTTGCACGTTGTTGCCGGACGCGATGCAGGCTGCACACATTGCACACATTCACCATCATGAAGCAGCGGCAGTCCTGCACGGTGGACTGGAAGGCAGGATGATGAATGGTTACCTTTACCGATGCTACTGAGTAGTGTCTCTGTTAAATACTCTACTCATATGTTACAGGCTTAGAAGATTGTAGCCTTGTTTAGAATCGTATACCCTAATGGCCAGGATTTATAGGAGTCAAAGGTGAGAGGGTCCTAATTGACTCGGGAAGAACTTGGGATAGTTTTTATGGGTACTGGGTTGATTAGTTTTTGTATTACATTCTCTTTATATGCTAATATTGAAAGCCATAAAATGTTATGCCAGTATCAATAAGTAAATATGTATAGGCAGCGCTATTGTGTCATAAAGCGGAACCTGGCTGAAGCCGAACCTCGTAACGTATCGTGTACGCGTATCGTTTTGCCGTAACAGTTCACTGCATGTATTCATCAGCCGAGCCGCTCGCTGCGAGTACACTAACCTTCGGAGTCTGCCTTTTCGCGAACCCTTTTAGGGTGTTAGAGTTAGGGTGACGATTAGGGTGCAAGCCACATCAAAGCCAAGCCGATCGCCACGAGTTTTGTAACATCGTTGTGTATCAAGGCTCACGACTGCGACTGCTGAAATGTTATGCAAAAATGCGTATCGACGTGAACGCGAAATGTTATCAGTCAATCTCTCTAATATTGTAAGTTGACTGAAAGCTTTAAGTAAAGATGTTTCAAGTTTGGAGGGTTTTTTAGTGTCCTAGGGCCTTAATATCTACGCTGTTCAGTGAATTTTCAGGTTGAAACAATAGGTGTAGTTGCTTTCGAGAGCGTTTGAGAAATTGAGCACTTAAGTACGCTTTTAATTTGAATAAGAAGTCTTTAAAAACTGAAATTTACAAATTCGTTTGAACTCGAGGAGCGTCCTAAAGTAATTTGAGATACTCTAAAGATTTTTCTGTTAAAAGTCTTTAAAAAAAGATCTCAGGCAAAGACTAAAGATGTACTCGTACCTAGTTACTGTTATACCTAACCTCTATTTTTACTAATCGGCCGAGCGAGCGTTAGCGACCGAAGCGTCTATCACAACAACCTCCTTATGAAAAGGAATTTTTTATTTGCTTTGTCTATCATTTAAATAAATAAATCAAAAGTGACCCCTTAAATGAAATGAAATGAAATTGTTTTTATTCCGGATTGTTACACCCATATTAAATACAAAATAAATAAATAAAAAACTAAGATGATTAATAAAATAGAAAAATAATAATAATAAAATTAGATTATGGGCTCGTGGTGGTTAAAAATGCGCATATTTTTCATAGCTCTGTTTTCTCTTGAGGAAATTAAAAAAAAAAGGAAGATAGAGGCGGAGACATAGTTTATTTAATTGTACACGCCAAATTTCATCACTATCTGACAAAATAAGGTTTCCAAGAAATTTGGCGCGTTTGTATGGAAAATTCAGAGCGTCGTGGAACCCTTTAAGGTGATCCAAATATTTATAAATAAACTGCTGCCAAGTTGAACCATTTCACTTAGCTTCACTTTAATTAGAAAGGCTAAACATCAATCAGTTTCACAAATAACGAATTAATCGCGTCAATTCAATCACGAAAGATCCAATTACTTGCTTAATTAGTATCAAGTTATTAACTTAATTATTGCTTAGATCGATCAATGTTTCAAACGGGGACACACACACAGAGGGACTTTGACTTGAGTTGTTTCGACCTGAGAAATTTTTTAAACTTTGAATGTCTCCGTATGCCCGCCATCTTGGCAGATGTTAAGCTCTGATGCAGATTATGGAGCACGCTTGCTTAATGACACAGCATCACGATGGGTCTAAACTTAGTACGGATTTGAAATTACCGATATTGTACCTTATTACTGCGTGACACATTGATTTCAATTTCAACATTATGTCCAAAGACACATATTGGTGTCTTGGCCCAAACACCTAGATTGGTTCAAATAATATAACCAATCTGTGGCCGAGGCATAAGAGAGACTGTATCATTCCTTGCTTAGCACTTAATGTTGGTGATCACTGATTAAGCATATTAATAAAGTCTAGCCTAACAATTTTAATATATTTTTAAGAACTAGCGACCCGTCCCGGCTTCGTGAGGTACCCATAAACCTTCCTTGAAAAAATCTAACTGATAATGAAAACCGCATCAAAATCCGAAGCGTGTTTTAGGAGGAGTTAGTGGATATGCGTACAGAGAGTCAGACAGACCCGTAAAGCAACTTTGTTTTGTACTATGTATGTAGAGTTGATGGATGTAGTTTTTACGAACTTCTCTGTTTTATGAAGAAATTCTAAAATGTTTTTTTTATTACTTAATAGGCTTGCGTTTGGCCGCCAACATGCCTGATGATAAGCAGTGATGCGGCCTACGATGGAGCACGCTTGCCTAGAAGAAACCGATTCACTCGAGACTTGAAGATACCCAGATTATAAGTGTCAGGGAACACACACTCTGGCAGAGTATTCCACACTCTAGCGGTCCTTATGAGAAATGAGGAACCAAAAAGTATTAAATTATGAACAAAAAGTAGCGTAGTAAGTTACATGCATGATCTACGGTGTTTATTTTTGATACTTTCTAAGTTCGAACATTCATTAATCATTCAAATACACTTCCATTATTGCTCGCCTGCTATTTGGCTTAAGTTGAGTAACTACAGGTATTCTGTGTTGTGTTAGTCTCATTTAAGAACTAGTTTCCATTCTAGACTATATAGGCAGTCTGTAGGCAAGGCAGTGCCAGTTTCCATTCTAAACTAGGCAGTAGGCAGTGATCTTTGATCACGGTAACTCTTCAATGCGGATGAAAACTATTTTTCTATCTCATTGATCATAACATATCGTGAGACCTTCCCCCAAGGGGATGGCTGAGATGTATTACAACAGCCACACTTCGCCAGACGATATTCAGTCGGAAAAGTGACAGAGAGTGAGCCTATCACCATCCACCGGGCTCTACTCATGTAGCAGATGACATATGCACATAATATACAATTATGTTCACGCAATGAACAAATTAGTACGTGCCGTTGGCTGAGATCGAACCTGCTCCGTCTGGCTTGAGAGGCGGGCCTTCTCCAACTAAGCTATCATCAAAGCAAAAGATAAGCTTTTATTATGCCATTGCTTCTAATAATTGATCTCCATAGTAACGGCCCGAATTTTCATCAAGTAAATAATCTCACTAATTTATATTTATGAAATACTTCACAAAGGCCGGTTTAATTTAGTTCGGAGATGATAAACATTTGAGCGTTGTGTCGCATTCTTTGTAATAATACTTGTTGACAGTCAGGCTCTATTAGGATCACTTTATTAAGTCAATTTGGCGCTGTTTGACTGCCGCGGTGGCTCAGTTTGTAGTGAACTTGCCTTCTGAACTTGGGGGCGTGGGTTAGATTTCCAACTAAGGTTTATGTGATGAACATTTGCGTTTGTTCTATGTCTGGGAGATAATAATGGGTTATTCCCAGATATCGAATTAACTAGGTGTGTATTTAAAAATATAATATACAGTGAAACCTGGTTAAGTGAGACATCAAGGGACCTGCAATGTCGTTTCACTTATAGAGGTATTCCACTTACCCAGTGTCTCAGATATACAGGTATAAATAAATATCTGTCTCATTTACAGAGGGTTCCATTAATAGAGGTGAGAATTTACTTCAGTTTTTCACGTAATGATAACGATTGTAGCTTTCGTTTTGGCATTTTTCAAATAAACATCTGTATGATAGTAAAGCGAAACTAAAACTGAAGGTAATTGAAGCTTAAAATTACTTACGTACTTAGAATTACGTGTGGAATTTGTGGGTAGAATAAGAATGAGTAAACAAACAATGTTATCTCAGTTACAGAGGTTTATGCATATAAAATTTACTCGCTGTCTCAGTTATAGAGGTAACTATGATGATAAATCGAAAAAACAAATCCCAGATATAGAGGCTTACCTCGTCCCACTAACAGAGGTAATTCAGTGCCAAAGTGTTGGGACCTCAGCATGAGTTCCAGTTATGGAGGTTTCTCACTTAACCAGGTCCCACTTAACCAAGTTTCACTGTACTTGCTCTTTTTCCCGCGGCTTCTATGTCACTCGGGGATATGTAGATTTCTAATCGTATTTTTTTTTTTTTATCGGGCCAGTAAGTAGTTTTTAATCGACAATCATACAAGTCTTTCCTCTTTCTATGTAATATTAAGTTTAGATGAATAGATGTATGTGTAGCAGTATCTGGCAGCCGTGTGTGCAAAAACATCCCAAATATTTGATAAATTTATTTAAAGTTTTACATAAGTAAGTATTTAGTACAAAATTGCTCGTGTAAACAAGTATCATTATTAAAAACGCGGCTGAAAATGTTGTACCATATGTCACTTCAAATATCAAGACGTTTCAAACGACACCTCACATATCGAAATACATCAACGATGAAGCTGTTTAGGCTGTAGGGCATGCCCAAAAGACATACTTACATACTAATACTCATACATACATACATAAAGACATACAAACATATTTACATTAAATTGTTTATTTTTTCTTGTTTATTGTGTATTGTTTTATTAAAGACATGATTTAGATTTAAATCTGAAATAAATGACACTATTATCTTATATACACTCTAAAAACATAACCCTCCTTCTTACGCAGTCGTGTAAAAATTGAGTTCGTTTAGACCTCCAAGGCGATGTATTGATAATGATGTTAATTTGTTGTTAATTAAGAAAAATTACATGTCCTAAGAAGAAAAAACAACAGTCTTATGAGGCTAGATGCACTTTACTTGCAAGAGGTAATAAAATAAATGGAGACTTTGAGTAGGACGAGTAGTAAAGTTCAATATTACAACTGAAATACGGTAACAGTAGTGAACTTGTATCCTTAATAATTATTAAATGGAAAATTACTCTGTCTGTTTGTAGGCTATTTTCACGGCTAAACAGCTGAACGTATCTTGATGAAATTTGATAAAAAGTTGCAATAGGTCACAAGGAAGGATTTTGGATACTTACTTTTTTCTGAATAAATTAATCTTTTTGCCTTGAAAATCTGTAAATTAATAAAAAATAACGCGCCGCTTACCAAATGCGTCAGACAACATCACAGAATAGTACGTAGTTGGTACTAAAATAATAACTGACAACTAAAATTTAAACTCCGCTCAAAACCAGCCAGTGTTTTTTTTTATGCTGGACTCTGATCTCTTTGGTAACGAATTATTTTTCATAATTTGATAAATAGTTACAGTATATCACAGGGAGGGTTTTTCGATACTATTTTCTGAATAAACGCGAACGAAGTTGCGGGCAATAGCTAGTTCTACTAATATTATAAACGCGAAAGTTTGTATGTATGGATGGATGGATGTTTGTTACTCTGTCACGCCAGAACGGCTGAACAGGTCTGGATGAAATTTGGCACACAGATAATTTATAGTCTAGAATAGCACATAGGATACTTTTTAACCGCAGGTGAAACCGCGGGGCGCAACTAGTTTTCTATAAAGCAAGAACTAACTTGCATACTTCAACTTCTAGCAAATATTCTTCCAAGTCCAGTCTCGTTATAAGAATACAGTTTTAGAATTAAACATCAAGTACTCAATCTGACTTTTCCCGACCCTAACCATATACTAAAGACTCGCGTACTGGAAAATTCCTTTTCCACCAGAATAAAAAAGTACACTGGAGATATTATCTTCTCTGTGTAAATATTGGTGGATTCAACCTTGTTCGGTATTAACCTTTTATGTTTATTTTTATACGTGGAAGGTATTATTTCGGGATCGAGAGTTACAAGAAATCGGTTACAGTCAAATTAACTTTGGGTTTTTCTTTTTATTTGATTTGTTTGTGTCAATATAATGTTGTAGGTACTTGTTGGAAAGTGCGGAAAGTTCTAAGTACTATAGGTACAGACAAAAACGTATTAGTACTTATCCTATTTGTTTGTAACGAGTTTTCTGTTTCTATCTTTTTTTTACCCTCAACGATAAAACGACGGAATGTTATAAGTTTGACTTCGAGTTTGACAGACATTGTGTGTGTGTGTGTGTGTGTGTGTGTTTGTGTATCTGTCTGTGGCATTGTAGCTCTCGAACGGATGAACCTATTTTGATTTTGTTTGAATGGTGAATTAATCGAAAATGTTCTTAATTATGTTTGATGAAAATCGGTGTCGGGGGTTTTCTACATTTTTAATTAATTTAAATCCAAAAGTAAATAAAGTAAAGGAAAGTACCCAAAAGACCCTCGGCTTGGTACGCTAAAAAGCTACCTATGAAAAATTATTTAACTATTGGTAAAGACGGCATTAAAATTGAGAAGGAAAGTTAGCGAAAGGGAAGTAAACAGACAGAATCGGAAAGCGACTTTGTCTTACTCCAGTAGTCTGCCTCGAATCGGAAAGCGACTTTGTCTTACTCCAGTAGTCCGCCTCGAATCGGAAAGCGACTTTGTCTTACTCCAGTAGTCCTTATCGAAAGGAGACCTCGCATAACTCCATAACCGCCGATCCAATTTGGTTCATATTAGAACTGAAAACAAATACTTGCATTAACTACTTGCCTGCAAAATTTTATAAAGATCAGATTTACGATACTCAAATTATAGTCGAACAAATAAATGCCGAGATGTTTAAATAGACTTCACTTCACTCGGACAACTGGGTAGGGTTGAAGAAGAGGAGAGAAGTTTAGTAGGGATATAGAAGAGAAGAGAAATGGGAAGACATTTTTTAGGGTACCGTACCCAAAGGGTAAGACGGGACCCTATTAGACTCCGCTGTCCGTCCGTCCGTCTGTCTATTCGTCTGTCACAAGGCTTTATCTCATGAACCGTGATAGTTCGACAGTTGAAATTTTCACAGAAGATGTACTCGTATTTCTGTTGCCGCTAAAACAAAAAGTACTAAATAGCTTAATAAAATAAATAGTTCAGAGGGTTCCCATACAACAGACATTGTTTTTTTTTTTGTTATTTTTATAGATAACTAGCTATGCCCCGCGGTTACACCCGTGGTTCTACAGGAACCGTTAATTTTTTCGGGATAAAAAGCCTATGCCCTATTCTATAACCTAGACATCATGTACGCAACATTTCAAGACGATCGGTTGAGTAGTTGAGACGTGAAAGCGTTACAAACAAACAAACAAAATCACTTTCGCATTTATCGTATTATTAATTTGGATTAGGATAGGATAGGATGGTACGGAGCCTTTCATACGTGAGTCCGACTCGCACTTGGCCGGTTTTTTATTTACTTACTTCGTATTTTTTTCGTAGAAACAACTTCTTAAAATTATTTACATCGAACCTTCTTCTAATAAGCCCTCAAGCAACAGGTCGTCCAAAAAATGCTTAAGTATGGTGACTAAGCGAAACGTATACATCATAACCCTTTATGAGAGCCGCAAATTAATAGTCATGACGAGAAATAAGTCAAAATCTGTTGAGGAAAAATAATTCTAATTTGGATTTTATTTAATATTTTTTACCATACATTTTGACGCGACAACGTCTAATAAATCGAGGAACGCCGACTGCACGCACGAAAAAGTGTCCCGTTACGAGAGCACTACACGAGCGAGCGAAAAGCACAATCGGCTTGAGCGTTCAACTTGCGCTGTAGCTATCTCTCTTCCACTCGATTGGGCTATGCGTCTGAGGAGAAGATTTCATCAATGTTTAGTTACGACGTTGTCACGTTACACTATCGTCTGTAAACCGACTTCACAGACAACCATTTTTTTTCTTTAGCACTAACTACCGTCCATGCTTAATCGTAATGCTTTTTATTTCATCCAAAGGTTGTCTGGAAGGGATCGCTCTTTAGCGATAAGACCGTCTTTGTGCTTATGTTTTTGAGTGTTCAGTTTAGATTTATTTTGTATTTGGTGTCAATGTGTTTTGTATTGTATTGAAGAAGAGTTATAATTTGCGGTGTTAAAATAATCACACTACGAGTATAGTTTGTTAAGCACTCAGATCAATCTAGAGGAAAAGATGGAACACTGCGTTATATCTCGCTGAAGCCACTTCTTTTTAAACGTGTGCGCGTGGTAATGTTGCCATGAAAAACATTTACAATTGCACGAAAACTAATATTAATTCGCAATCTCTACGTTAGCCATTTCCGTTCCAATATACGAGTACAACCTTAGGAGATGTAATATTTTAAAACTGCACATATTTGTAAGAGTTTAATGTTACGGCTTTTTCAAAATTGAATTGTAAAAAAACTGCACAGTTTTTAAAAAGAACCTCAAAATGTAGTCCTGGCCACACTTTTATAATGCACTATCTATATGCACTATCTATGCACTATCTAATGCACTATCTATACCACAAACCAATGTAAATAAGGTCGAGGTAAGAATGACCAAGCGAGTAGCGTAGTTTTTTTGCGTCAATGTGTGAGTCTTGTGTACCTATACGACAGTAGCGTAGTTTATGGATGGTTTTTGGCTTCACTAAGATCATACGCACGGCCATCTCATTCTCTAGGTTGATCTGAGGTTAAACATACCTTCATTCGCAGGACAGCCATCAAGATGACATGCTTGTCATACATCAAATGTCATACATTGTTATTATGTAGTTAAAAAGTGACATCTAAATGGCTATCCCGCGAATCAAGCTATGTTTAAAAATTTGGAAAGATGGATGGATGTTTGTTACTCAATAACGCCAGAACGGCTGAACAGATCTGGATGAAATTGGGCGCAGAGATAGATTATAGTCTAGAATAGCACATAAGATACTTTTTAACCACGGGTGAAACCGCGGGGCGCAGCTTGTAAACAATAATCAATTATTGTTTTTTTTTTCTTATAGTACATTATAGAACATTGTTCGTAATAGATTTATTTAAACACTAGCTGCGCCCCGCGGTTTCACCCGCGTTTAAAAAGTATACTATGTGCTATTCTAGACCATAATCTATCTCTGTGCCAAATTTAATCCAGATCTGTTCAGTCGTCCGGGCGTGAAAGAGTAACAAACATCCATCCATTCTTACAAACTTTACTTTCTTACAAACAAACGCGTTTATAATATTAGTAGGATCTAGCTGCGTCCTGCGGTTTTACCCGCAAATTAAAAATAGCCTATGTGCTAATTTAGGGTATACCTACCTCCATACAAAATTTCATCAAAATCTGTCCATCCGTTTAAGAGTGAAGAAGTAACAAACATACACATTAACACACACGCAAACTTTCGCCTTTTTAAAATTAGTGTGATATTACATTATAAAACATTTTAGTACATTATAAGTACGTACTTTAAATTTATCAACACTTTTACAAAGAATAAAATCGTGAACTTTTTTGTCTCCTATTAGGGATCCTTTGTCCAATTTAAGTGCACAGTCCTTCAACAAGCGGATTATACCATCCTTCTGTATGTAGTACGGAACCTCGTTTACTGGCTTTAAACTTGTTTCATTATATTGGAACGGAAATTATTTTAAATGAGCACGAAATATTTGGAGCTTTAAATTAACATAATCCGGATAGGGGTACGAAAGGGGTAATGTAGGGACAGGAAAGGGAAAAGTGGTAGGGAAGGGTAGATAGGAGAAAATCGGGCGCGGGGGTAGATTTGCGCTGAACTTGAGCTGAGATGATGTTTTTCTGTTGTGATCGTATTTTTGGCGGCTTTTTGCTGGTTTATGCTAATGCTAGCTGTGAATTTACTTGATTCTTTTGGTTGTTTATTTGGATCACATAGCACATCTTTTAGCATTTTTTTGTATCAATCTTATGTTTATTTTAGTTATTTTGGCACACCCTGTCCCATACCCATTTGTCGTATCCTCTCCATCCTAAGGTTGCCTGGAAGAGATGTGTGATGATGTGCGCTTTTAGTGATAAGGCCGCCAGTTGTTACACTATTGAATAAGTTTTATCATTATTTTTCTGTTGTTGTTTTGTTATCTGTGGTGTGAACAATAAAGAGTTTATTTATCTATCTATCTATCTATCACAAGTTGAGTAATTCATATTTATTTCTTTCCTAAAATAATTTCAACACACTTTACAGTGCAAATAAGGAAACGGTTCTCCTGCTACAGGATCTACAAAAGACTGATCACATAATTTAGTACTGAGCGTTTCAAGTCAACTTTTCTTGTAAGAACTGCAGGGGTGTGGAACTCGTTGCCTGCGTCTGTCTTTCCACCTAAATACAATCCGGGGGTGTTTAAGAGTAAAGTGAATAGGTATCTCTTAGGCAAGCGTGTTACACCTTCGATCACGACGACGACGCTTCTCATCAGGGGAGTCAGTGGTCAAACGCATGCCGAGTCTGTTGTAAAAAAAGTACCTTTTTTGTGTTCGTTTATACAGGTTGTTGGTTTTGGGTGTAGAAATACTTCAAGGTGTTGTTCTACCCGTCAAAGTAAACAATTTTTAGTACATCAACTTGCAAAAAACGATAAAAAAAAACTAATGTCTTCATGCAAATTTTATCATGTGACTAGTACTTTAGGAGACCCGATAATTTTTCTTTTGAATTTCAAAAACTTATGTTCTAAAAGTTGTTCACTTTCATGGGTGGGACAATATCCTGAAACGTTATTACACCCAAAACCAGCACGTTGTATTTTAAGCAAACAAAATTCCTAAGACTTCTTAGACCGCGCCATTGCACTTGAATTTTGCTCATCATTACCCCAACATACCCCAATTATCAATTGACTTGCCATACGTATCTAACACGTAATTTACGACTATAAAAGATTGAAAGACATCCATTAACCCTTGACTTCACCATTTAACTAAATAATAAATTCTGATACCAACTAAAGCTTCGGGGTATATCATCCCAGAGTATCAATTTACAAGCTCTTTGTAAGTTAGATAATGACCACCTACATAATTATCTGACCTGTTGCAGACGTCATGTCAGTTTGAGGTCACAACTGTCAAAACAACGTCTTCAATACAATACGTGCTTTAATTTTGACAGTATTCTGACACTTTGAACATTATTCTTTTGAAGATAAAGCTCCATTTTAGTTGATGGTTTCATAGCAAGGTTCGAATGACGCGACGGTTATTGGATATTTTAACTCTTATTTTGAGGGCATTAAGGTTGTTATAAAATCGAGTTGAGTAATGAGATTGTCGACGTCTGACGTGACTATGACATGCATTGACAAGCAATTCAATTTAATTGAAGTTTTTGTGTAAGTATTTTGTTACGTGTTTTGGTTACAACAGATTTTTGTAGCGTGCGACACTGGTGACGTACAAAAACTGGAGTGTATTTTAGTCACAGAGACCTGACAGACAGACAGGTTTTAAAATGTTCAGGTCTTTCGTACGGCGATGTAATTTAAAACATTGTCAATTTTTTTTCATTTTTAAACCTACATAGTTTTTTGCTCGTATTTAGCTTGTACCTACTTAAACATATAGTCACGCCTTTCCCCCGAGGGGGCTGGCAGAGGTGTAATACAACACCTACACTTCGCCGTACGATATTCAGTACTAAATGTGACAGGGGGCGAGCCAGTCGCCATACACCGGGTTCCAGTATGTAGCAGATGACATACAATAAGCACATAATATAATTCACACATGCAGGCTGGGTTTGAACCCGCTCTGGCTTGAGAGGCGGGCCTTCTCCAACTAGGCTATCATCGCTTTTTATTTCGTTTATATTGTTCACAAAACTAAGAATGCCAGACGAACGGATAGACACAACGATACAAGGGATTCCTCATTTTACTACGGAACCCTAAAACCAAACTATACAGAAACGCAGAGTTCTAGCAAACTGTTGTAAAACTAAGTCCAAATTTATAATTCGAGTGCATCAATAGCCAGTACTTAGCGGTTCTTCCGTACATGGACGAGACGTAAGCCGATGTAAGCCGTCGCTACCCTCGGCTTAAGGGGATGTGCGGGTAAAGCCGGGTGTTCATTGGTAGTGCTGCGTCATAGGTGAGAATTTAGATGTAAAGAGCATTTTAGTACACGAGAGGGTTGTTTTGCTGCAGTTCATAGAGCTTGTTAAATTGAAATATGAAATTAATTCACAAATATGGTGGTGTTAAATCATTTCTATACGTAGGTACGTAAATTTATGCTTAATATATTACCTTACTAGATGCGCCACGCGGTTTCACCCGCAGTCCTACAGGAACCGTTTATTTTTTCGAGATAAAAAGTACCCTATGTCCTTTTCTGTACCCCAGACAACGTGTATGCAAAATTTAATGATGATCGGTTGATTAGTTAAGGCGTGAAAGCATTACAAACAAACAAACAAACAAACGAACAAACTCACTTTCGCATTTATAATATTAGGTAAAATTATAATATTATTGAAAATGTAGCTTGGATTGGATTTGTAGAATTATTAGATACTAGTTGCTTCCTGCGGTTTCACCCGCGGTCCCACAGGAACTGATTTCGGATTGATTTGATTTGATTTTGGTTTTTTTTTTAAATAAAAGGTACCCTGTACAACATGTAAACAAGGGTACAGAGCAGGATCTTTGTATCCTTGACAACGTGTATGCAAAATTTCACGATGATCAGTTTAGTGGTTAAGGCGTGAAAGCGTAACAAGCAAACGAACAATCTCACTTTAGCATCTATAACACTTATTATATTTTATTAGTAGTTAGGATTAGGATTCTACAAGCATTTAAACAGCAGGATGGTTTTAGGAAAAAACTTGAAACTTATGTTTAGGCAGTACTAGTTATGTATATGTTCGTTTCGAAGACGGGTCTGAGCAGTAGCGCACTTGTAGCGCCTCACTCAACTGCCGTCTTTGTACGTAGGTATAGGTATAGGTCGTCGTGCTCCACCTTAGACCACAACGTCGCTTAACATCAGGCGAGTTGGTGGTCAAACGCCGACCTATTCTACATAAAAAAAAAATGTACTTAGATTATTAATAATTATTACACCTATTAAAATATGCATTATTGTGTGAGCATATGTGCGTATTGTGTGTCATCTGCTACATGACTGGAGCCCGGTGTATGGCGACAGGCTCGCCCCCTGTCACATTTGAGACTGAATATCGTCCGGCAAAGTGTGGGTGTTGTATTACACCTCTACCAGCCCCCTCGGGGGAAAGGCAGATACGAGTATGTTATTATTTTATGCGTAAAGTGTTACGCTCAGATGAGATGAGATCATAAACCGATGATTATCATGGCAATAAGGTGTCATGATAGAACCCCCTGATTACTCTTTAGTTAAGATAATGTTATCATCCTCTTAAGCTATGCTATAACATGTTAGACTTTATCCCTAAAACCTTATCAGTTCCATGTCGTATAAAAGAACACATTACGATCGAGGATTAAGCGTCAAAAACAGAAACTTTATTGTGGAAAGGTGGCGATGGTAATCATACTTATGCCTTCTCGCTCACTCGTGTGACTCTAACAAGTTGGTGCGAGAGGGAAAGCAGACGTTGACCATTGCCATTACACTTACACGCTCAGAATCTGTGACATTGAAATTCAAACCCCGTTGCAATCCCAAAGTTACGACTTCCAGTGTAAACCTACCCTCATACCTGTGGGCTACCCCAGTTTTATGACGTCATTAGCTTTTAATCTCACCCTAGCTAATTAATTAGGGTCAAAGGTACCATCCGTATACCACGACGATAATTTAGGGGTACCTACCGGATTAGTTCTGCAATAATTTTAATGGGGACCTTTCGCGCTAGTTTTATTAAAAGGGTCGAATTTATCGGACCTAGACTTTATTGGTTTTTGTAAGTCATAAAAACTATAGAATGCTGTTAAATTTATTGTATTGGATGGGGATTAAAAATTCAAGAAATTTGATTAAATTTTAACGAAAATATAGAGTCAAGTGACTGCCTCGGTGGCTCAGTCGGTAGTGAACCTGCCTTCTGAGCTAGGGGGCGTGGGTTCGATTCCCACCTAGGGCAAACACTTATGTGATGAACATTTGTGTTTGTTCTATGTCTGGGTGGTAATATGTATTTAAGTATGTATTTAAAAATATCTACGTAACTATGTATATCAGTCCCTGGCAGCCATAGTACAAGCTTTGCTTAGTTTGGGGTCAGGCGACAGTGTGTGGAAATGTCCCGAATTTATTATTATTATTATTATTAAGTGTTAAGCAAAGTTCAGTGGACCTACCGTCACATCTCAATGGTAAAATGGTTACGTTTTGTTACCGACGCGACCATGGACCTTATTACGCGGCGATATGACTTGCGGTCGCGCAGCGTTGAAAACGTGACAATCATGGCTAGAAAATGCCATGGTAGGCCCTCAGGAGGTCTTACTTCAGAGCAGCATTACTATGGGATTCTACACACCAAATTCGCCGGCAGCTACAATGATGTCTGTAAAAGCAAGCAAGTTCGTATAGGCCGAGTGGCTAGCCCTGATGTCATAGTTATTAGGCCGCCCAAAAGCCTCTGACATGGCTTGATGATTGTTGTTATAGAACAAACAACTAGGGCCTACAATTTAACGCAGTCAATGTCTGTGACTCAATTATTTCAATGGAAATCAAAACACAGACTTGTAGGCGGGCTGTGTCGGCGGGTCGGCGATTTTGGTGTGTAGACTTAGTTTTTGGTGTTTAGTTCGATGATTGCCTTGAAGGCTCAGTTGGCAGTGAACCTGCCTTCTGAGCTTGTGGGCGTGGGTTCGATGCTAGAGCAAACATTTATGTGATGAGCACTTGTGTTTGTTCTATGTCTGGGTGTTTATATCTATTTATTAAGTATGTATTTAAAAATATTATATGTATGTGTATCAGTCTCTAGCAGCCATAGTACAAGCTTTGCTTAATTTGGGGTCAGGCGACCGTGTGTGAAAAATGACCCGAATTTATTTATATTTTATTTAATTAGGCTTTCTAATAGGGAGAAATCTGTGTTTACACTATGTGGTATAATTATGTAGGTAACCTCATTTTCACAGATAAGCTGTAGTCATACGATAAGCCTGTCTGTAACTTTTTTTTTCGTCATTTTACAATTTTAAGTGAATCACACATCACACTATCACAGTCACGCTGCATATTACATATATTTAAAAATTAGTGTGATATATACAATATATCACACTAATCACACTGATTTGATGTTAGAATGGCGAAAGTTTGTGAGTGTGTGTGTTTGTTTGTTTGTTGGATGGATTTTGATTAAATTTGGTATGGAGGAAGCTTATAACCGGGATTAATACTAGGCTACTTTTTAACAGCGGGTAAAACCGCTGGGCGGAGCTAGGACATACTAAATAGATGGTTTGTGTTTCTGTTCGTCATCTCCTCCCTAGGAAGCGCTTAGCAAATGTCTAACAAAAGAAACACGACGATTTGTCAATTTACCGTGACTAAGCGCAAAAAAATTACGTTGGTCATTAAAAATGTACCTGCTTACAACCTACAACATGCGTGCGTCTTTGTCTGACAGTGAATGATCTTACGACAATTTTTCTAAAACAAAGTCAGATGAGTGCAATTAACTTAAAAACAAAAAGTAATAATTAATCAACAAGCTTCAATTGTAATTAATAAAACAACAACAGTTATAGCTAACAAATTAAAAAAAAAACGCCCGACACTGATTTTCATCAACACCGGTTTTCATCAAATATGGCTAAGAACACTCCCGACTAAATCACATTTAAAAAAATCATTGCATCCGTTCGGGACCTACTATGCCACACACACACAGGCACGTCAAACTTATAACACCCCGTCTTTTTGCATCGAGAATTAATAAATGAAATCGATCGCATCAGCTTTTAAACAGACAAAACCGCATCAAAATCGGTTCATTCGTTTTGGAGTTATGATGCCACAGACAGACAACAGATAAGTACACATACTAACTTACATACACACACCCCATTTTTGCGTCGGGAGTTTAAAAAAAGGAAAAGTTAACTCCATAAGCTCTGTTTTAAAATATATTGCTCAAAACAAATCAAATCATTTTAAAACTAAAAAATTCACGTTATTCCGTGTTAAAAACACTCGAAACTTCATTCAACAAATCTTGAACTGTAATAAGATTTTTTTAAAGTTTTGAGCTTTTTTTTCTCTTGTTACGTACCACTTTGGTTAGCCTCACACAGTTTTAATAATAATAATTCTTTATTTCAGACCATAAGTCCATATTAAGTTAGATAGTAATTGATTAAAAAATAAACAATACAAAATAATTAAAAATGTCAACCCGTTACCAAAATGATAATTAGATGAACACAAAACAGAAAAATTACATTTTACACAAAATTTGAAAACAATTTGAAAAAAATAAATAAAACATACGAAAATCTTGTCACCTTAATAAACTCTTGGACCCAGAGTGCTCAATATGCACACTTGTCCAGTGTTAGTTTTAATGATCATGAACTCAAAAATACGTATTTGACATTTTTTTGAAAATTATTGCAGTTTAAACTTAGCAAGACTTTAGTAAAAAAAAAAGGATTTTCATAACATAACAAAATCTCTAAATATATTACACTATGTACTTACTAATACTATAAAATCGAAAGTTACTCTGTCTGTCTGTTTGTAGGCTTTTTACGTCTAAACGGATCTGGATGAAGTTTGATTATTAATCACGAGGAAGGTTTTTGGATATTTTTTTTGAATAAACGCGAACGAAGTCGCGGGTAACAGCTAGTAAATATTAAAAAAAGGGCCATAAATGATTGAATGGAAACTACATTTCTTTTACTTTTTAGTCGAATATAATTTGGTAAGTATCCCTA
The DNA here is from genome assembly GCA_911728515.1 of Peribatodes rhomboidaria. Lineage (NCBI taxonomy): Eukaryota > Metazoa > Arthropoda > Insecta > Lepidoptera > Geometridae > Peribatodes > Peribatodes rhomboidaria. The sequence goes on along the minus strand of OU452186.1, from coordinate 13,422,648 downwards.
TAGAAAGGTTTTACGATAAAATATACGCTATACTCTCACGTTTACGTTATTTCTTTACTAATGTGATACTTATATAGTACAGCGAATAAACGATGATAGCCTAGTGGAATAAAGGCTCGCCTCTCAAGTCACAAAGTGCGGGTTTGATCCCATCCGACACACCAATTGGGTTGAGGGCCAATTGGTTAACTTAATAAGTATTTAATGTCATTTGCCACATAAATTGTGTCCAGTGTATTGCACACTTGCAACAGATTTCCCTGTCATATTTGGGACTGAATATCTTCCGGAGAAGTGTAGGTGTAGTAAATAGTAATACATCTCTGCCAACCATTTTGAAAGAAAAGGCTTGACGATATTTATAATATTATGTTAATAAGTGAGTAACGCTTCCTTTAAACGCTTAAACTTGTAAACGTTTTACGCAACGGTTAATTATTTTCTTAATTCTAATTAAACATTATTTAATCACAAACTTACCTAATTGTACATGCCCTAATAAAATTATTATGTTAGCAACTAATTTGTCATCGATCACACACATCAAGACTTGTCAATCTTTTTACTTCTAACAAAGCTTATGCACTGTCACCTACGTATAGGGTCTCCAAAAGAGTTGAGGTCACCGGCTGACATTTAATGGAATCCGTAATGAAACAATTGTTTAGCTCACTTGTTACCTATGCAAGGACAAATTGGATTACTGTAAACAATTTGTTTGGAACAAACACAATTTTGTTTCGATGCTTATTTTGTTTTGATTTGGTTTACATGTTTGTTCAAGGAATGAGATGGGATTGCGATCTATACAGACTATTACGGACTCTAGGCTATTTGCTGTTTATAGTTCAATATTGATATTATACAGTATGTATTTGTATTATGTACCTATAGTAAATAATACTGTACTTGTAGTTATTTATTTTATTCCGATTTATTTAGCAATGATAGCGATAAAAGCGATGATAGACTTAGCTGGAGAAGGCGCGCCTCTCGAGCTAGAAGCGGGTTCAATCTCAGCCGAAGTTATTCATTGTGTGAACATACGTGAATATTATTTTAATGTCATCTGTTACATACCTAACTGGTGCCCAGTGTATGGCGACAGCCTCACCCCCGGTCATGTTTAGGACTGAATATCATCCGGCCAAGTGTGTCTTCTGCTAGCCCCTTCGGGGGAATGGCGTAACGATTTGTTGGTGTTATTTTTGACCCACTTATGTTTATACGTAGGTAAGTACAGATTTTCGCTCAATACAGCTAATAGCCAACGCTGTCTTCACTTGTAATTATTGTAAATGCATTCAAATTATTTTATTTGCATTATTTTGTTAACAATGTGTCGTGTAACACATAGCATAGATGGACTATAATAAAAAGTAAAAATTGGTTGTCTGTAAAATCGGTTTATGGACAATAGTTTGACGTTACAACGTCATAACAAAACGTTGATGAAATCTACTCCTCGGACGCATAAGCCAATCGAGTGGAAGAGAGATAGATGCGGCGCAAGCCGAACGCTCAAGCCGATGGTGCTTTTCGCTCGCTCGTGTAACGCTTTCGCTCTCGCGTAACGGGACAATGATTCATCCTTTTTCGTGCGTGCAGCCGGCGTTCATCGATTTATTAGACGTTGTCACGTCAAAACGTAGAGAAGTGTATACAGAAATGTATACCTACGTCACGAAATTCCGACAAAACTTCCCGCAAATGTCACCGCGATTTGTGTAAATTATGGAAATGTCTTCGCGCCGATTTGGCTACAGCGATAGCGAATATTCACGCTATCGCGATGAGTGTGGCCCCGACTTTATAAGCAATTATTATGTCGCTTACAAAGCACGTTTTTTAAATTTAATTGCATTTTAACAGCTCAAAAACACCCTTTTCAAACTCACGCTTTTTTCTTAATTTCATTGCATTTCTAACAAACACCCTTTTCAAATTTTCGTGTACTATTTTCCCTTTCTTTGTTTCCGAAGTATCGAAAACTCCCCCACTTCAGATGAGAGCGTGTTACGAATATCAATACCACGATTTAATTAAGCTGAAATTCGGACTTTATTTGAATTTTAATAGGGTTTTAATTAAAGATTCCTTTGATTCCTTAGCTTCGAAGGATTGTACCTGACCTGTGTAGATACTTTGGTTTTGAAACTTTTTTAATTAATTATCTTGTACGTTTGTAGGATGCTTTATTTTTTAAACCAGAGGTATATTATAATTAACAGTTTATTAACTTTAGATTAACTTTTTTGCCAAATATTTGCATTTGTCTATGAACTTTACTATCAGTTCCAAACGAGATATTTTTTTCCTTTTTGTCCAAGTTCTTTCCAATTTTTGGAATTTTGCAGAATAAAATATTTTATGGTCGTGACATGCTTCCACATCCTTAAAATGTTATTATCCAAACACGTTGTTTTTTTATGGAAAACCTATTATTTATTTAGTCGTATTAGTTTGTCACATAAACACAGCAAAGACTGATATAATGAGAGAAAGATAAAATAACCCTCCTCTTTCGACTGCCTCAGTGGCTCAGTTGGTAGTGAACCTACCTTCTGAGCGTGGGGGTGTGGGTTCGATTCCCACCTAGGACAAACATTCATGTGATGAACATTAGTGTTTGTTTTATGTTTGGGTCTTAACATCTATGTAAGTAGGTATTTAAAAATATCTAAGTATGTATATCAGTCTCTGGCAGCCATAGTACAAGCTTTGCTTAGTTTGGGGTGGTGGTGATCATATGTGTGAAAGTGTCCCGAATTTGTTTATTTATTTATCTTTGCGCAGTCGGGTAAGAAGAGAGATGATAAAATAACTTATCTTTAACACTGTTCCATTTTATACTTTCATTCTCTCTAACAAAATAATCTCTTTAGAAAATAGAAAACCCAACAAAAAGAGCGCAAATTCTCCTTCTTGAATCATTATGTTCAAACACTTTGACATATTGAAGCCGCATTTTCAAGCTTCAGAGCTCAAGATTAAATAATAGTTTCCACCGTCCTAGCCCAGAATACCTAAAGGCGGAGACTGACTGAAGCGAAACCTCGTAAGTCGTAACGTATCGAATACGCGTAACATTTTGTCGTAACAGTTCATCATGTTAATTTAACGAGCCGAGTTGCCCGCCGCACGCAAGCCAGCTCGCAGCGAGCACGCTTCAAAGGGTTCGTGAACAAGTTACATTAGTAGAAGGTAAACAAAAAACCCGACTGCAAAAAGTAGTCTGACACCACGGATTATAACTAAAATGTTGTACCCTATCAAAACGACTATCATTTCCACTATCAAGACGATTCAAATGACACTTCACATATCGAAATCCATCAAGTTGTTTAGGTTGTAGGGCGTGCCAAAGAAACCTCATAGCTACATACCCACATACATACATACACTCGAAAAACATAACCCTTTTTGCACCGTCGGGTCGCCGACAGGCTCGCGTGTTCGCAGCGAGCGACTCTGCTCGTTGAATTGATACGCGAACACGATACGTTACGAAGAAACTTTATCAGTCAGTTTCTACCGGGCTCACAGATTCCATTACAGTTACTATGGCTCCATCACAGATTAGGTAACAGGAACTACTCCCGAGCTCCAATGTTCTAGCAGTTTTAATATTGGTTTCTTATAGAAAGGCCATCTTTATGGCCGCGTTTGTAATATGAAATTTAATGTCCATAATTTCAAAGCTTTTGTAAGTAGAATTGGCGATTTTTTAGAAAACGAGGAGAAAATCGTCTGGAAAACGTAATTTTCTTGAGTCAATTTTCTTAGTTTATCGTTATAGTATCTGGTTTTCGTTAAAAAGATTGCCTATTACTACGTTAATGTCATTAAGATTTAAGTCGTTTTTACAATACTTTTATAAAGTAGACAGTTTAAAATCTAAAGGTTCAATTACACGTGAGTGGCGAGTTGATTTGCTATTCTGGCGAGTTTAGTTACAATGCGCGTTTGGACACTTCAATTCTTTAAATAAGTTTATTGGAATTGAAAACGATCCTATTTTTCGGCCAACCCAGGCGAAGTAGCCTTTACTCTTGCGTCTCTCGCACCCTGCCAACTATGACAGTGACATTTTTGACAATGACTATGACAACAAAACAATTTAGCGTCGCGGAACTGCTGGTTAGAACTTGACTCGCTCGCCAACGTTAGGACGACACTAACTAGAGACCGTTCACTATAATTTATCTCTTAAAAAAATATCATTATCGCTGTCTGTCAGTTGACATCACTTGCTGCCAGAGCGAGAGGAAATGATGTTGCGCATGGACTAGTTATAGTAAACAGATTTTACTTGTAACCTAATTCTTAACTGTCAGATTTCCAAACTCGCCACTGTACTATTTGACGTGTAAATCGACCTTAAGTGAGTTTAAAAATTTTCCAACACAGTGTTTTCTCCTTTCCATTATCTTTTGAATTAAACTCTTGTGACCTTTGCCATTACCGCTTCGATAGAAGTTTGATGCGAGAGTTCACAATAGCATCTGGTTTTAAGATAGGTATAATTATCTAAGATTAAGGTATAATCCACGTCATTGACGTTGTGGAGGCAGCTGGATGGAAACAGATGAGATGGACATATATTATTAAAACCGGAAAGGATGGCGTAATAAATCAGAGAGCTATGTAGTATACCGGTTGATTTATTTTACCGTCTCGAGAAAAAATAGGGTAAAATAAAAGTTGAACGGAGTAGGTTATAGAGACGAACACCTTAGAAGTGCAAAAATCTAAAAAAAAATCCAAATTCAAATAGTTCGAATAGTATCGCGGTCTTATTTGAAGCCATACGATAAGTAGATACTCGTTGCACGTGCTGCCGACCTCCTTAATATTGGTCTTTTCGCATGCACGCGAGCTGCTCGCGCATCCGGCCAGCCCGCCAAATACGTCTCGTGTAATGTTTCTGCTCTGATTTACACAAGACACTGAAGACACCAAATTGTTCTCGAGACGATAAAACAATCAACCGGTATAGATCAGCAGTTGGTGGAAAATAGTAGTTGTTGGTTTTGATGAAGTACTTGTTTAATTTAGTTTATTTGTTATTGTAAAATCAATTCAGAAAACCCACCCCAATCAAGAACAAATACTCCGCCATCAGTTCTTAAGTTCGGAGTCACGAATGAACAACTCAGGAACTCGGTGAAGAATCGAATCACCTAAGGCAAGCAAGATAAGAGAGTATTTTATTAGCCCCTTTGAAAGAAACTTCGAGAACGTAATTCAAAGCTGGGAGTACACTTCAGAGTTGGAGTCGATTTTTCCAGGTAAAAAAAGGGTTGGTGTTTTACTTTCGGATTCGGATGGATTTGAGATCTGGCTGGTGATTTACTAATATAGCACTAATACGAACCACTGATTTGTTTAGTGTGAAAGTTTTTTTTAATTCATGTTTTTATATATATTTATTGTTCATTTAATAATAGGTATGTACTTACTATAAGTAACTTAAGCTGATCATAAAATGAACAAAATATTTTTTTGAAAAACGTTATTATTTTAATTATTTGCATTTTATATTACGTATATAAACATATCGTCGAAGGGGCTAGCAGAGGTGTACAACACCGACACTTCGCCGGACGATATTCAGTCCCAAATGTGACAGGGGCTAGCCTGTCACCATACGAGTACATCGGGCTCTAAACATGCAGCAGATGACATACAATAATTGTATTATATACTTATTACAAAATGAACAAAAAATATATTTCAAACATTAAAAAAAAATACTGTGAAATTATATCATAGGACAAGAACCCTAGCTGATTTATTATTTAATTTAAATATTAAAAATAAATAAAATAAATAAATATTCGGGGACATTATTGCACATACGGTCGCCTGACCCCAAAACTAAGCAAAGCTTGTACTATGGGTGCCAGAGACTGATATACATACTTAGATATTTTAAAATACGTACTTAATAGATATTAACACCCAGTGTGTGTGTGTGTGTCAATTCAACGACAATGTGACAACAACTAATCCTAATCCTAATTATTGATAATTTCTAATGATTGCTTATTCACTGTCATGGCAAGATTAAGCGCCCTATGTATGCAGAGTAAGCACCTGTTATGTAGTACACTGCACTATATTATGTAGTGAATTAGGCCATGTAGAGCTGTCAGTCTTCTCACAGCTCTAATTTAGGATTCTACCTTTTTTTTTCAAAACATAAAAGGCTTGCTTTTGGCCGCCAACATGCCTGATGATAAGCAGTGATGCGGCCTACGATGGAGCACGCTTGCCTAGAAGAAACCGATTCACTCGAGACTTGAAGTCACCCAGATAAAAAGTATCAGGGAAGACACATACAACAAAATTGGTATGTCGACCGTAAAACTACATGCATTTAAATTCTACTACATAGGTCGTGCATTAGATGTAGTGCAGTGTAATCGACGCTTTACCTTTACTAACATTATACATATGAAAGTTTTGATAAGCTTTCATGCCTTCAATACTCCACCAATCAACATGAAATGTTGCATACTCAATGACGGTATTGAGCCTAAAGTATTTTATGCCTAAAAATAAAACAAGACAGAACCCTCGACAAACATTTTTATCGCCATTTATCAAATTCATTTTCAAAGACGAATGTTAATTTTGAACACATCTTTTCCTTGACTACATGTTATAGCTTGTTTAAATTTGATTCCATTATTGTTATCGTTATTTTATACAAGCCTAATCTAACCTAAAATTAATGTCATCTTGTTTGTATTACTAGCCACAGTCGATGGTTATTTGCCATTTCTAGTTATTAAGTTATGTTCATGAATTTGAATTTGAATTTAATTCGGAATATAAATAACTTTATCTGTATTAGCTTGGGTTTCCTCTATCATATGTGAAGCTCTCTCTGTATATCTAATGTGTGGGTTAATAGATAAAATGTGTTAAATAGATTTAGAAATACTTCTTAGATTTGGTTTGTGGTCTGAGTAAACTTCACTCAAAGAAATCTAAAAAACTCGATCAAGTGATCGCGACTGATTGATGTGTATTATGTAGTGTTTTTAACTAAATGCTCAGTCATTTTACAGAGAACAGATGATAGAGCAATCGGTCTATTTGAATACCAACATTCCGTATCCTTACCTAGTTTTAAAATAAAAAGTACAATTTTGTCCTTCCAAGAAACCGGAACAAATTCGTAGGAAAACATACTATTTATCATACCTAGAACGTAAGGAGCGATGATAGCCTAGTTGGAGAAGGCCCGCCTCTCATGCCAAAGGAAGCGGGTTCGAACCTAGCTGACGGCACTCACCAATTTGTTTATTGTGTGAACATATGTGCATATTGTATGTCATCTGCTTCATAACTGGAGCCCGGTGTATGGCGACAGGCTCACCCCCTGTCACATTTGGGAATGAATATCGTCTGACGAAGTGTGGGTATTACATCTCTGCCAGCCCCTACGGGGCTAGGCGTGACTATGTATAGATACAATATGTATTTTTTTTTAAACGTCTCTATCACGCATTCTGAATACACTTCCTTCTCGTTCTGTGTCATGTCGTTTTTCACGGATTCCATCCACACTTGCTTCGGCCATCATATACTGCTATAGCAAAATTTAGATCTCATCAATTTATCATACCCAAAACTCAAAGTCTTGCTGTTGCCGTGAACTCTCTTCACCAAATTTACCGATGTTTGGTCTGTTTCGGACGTATTGATTTCTCCGTTCCAATATTTACGGAACTCTCATTCAAATCTTCAAGCAATAACCCTTTCGAAACTTCAAACACTCCAGCTCTTGAAATCGAAACCACTAGTCCTTTCCAAATAGCCGAACTAATACATCTCCAGAACTGAGTTGTCGGTACAAGTCGAGTTTACCACTTTCAAACACGGCGGGTGTTATAGATACAGTAAACATACGTTAGCGGTGATTTAATGAAGAGTTTGAAGACGCCTACGTTACGTACTCAAATGTATTGATAACTAAAGAAAAATTATAGAGAGGTGGTATGTGAGGTACCAGGGGATTCTAGTGACCAATTCTACGTTTACCTACTATTTATGATATACTAGCTGTAGTAGCTGTCACCCGCGACTTCGTTCGCGTTTATTCATAAAATAGTATTAAGTGCTATGCGAGATGTGCTATGTTAAAATTACATACATACATATAGTCACACCTGTTTCCCATAGGGGTAGGCAGAGACCACTTCTCTCCACTTGCTACGATCCTGGCATACATCTTTCGCTTCTTCTACTTCCATGAGCTTTTTCATACACGCTCGTCGGTTACAGGTGCTCCTGACCTGGCCTTTCTTTAAAACGTCTTCGACTTGATCAATATACGTTCGCCTAAGTCGACCCTTACTAACTTGGCCGTTCACACCAAGGCCGTTAGTTAAAATTATAGTCGGTAGAATCGACTAAATTGTACGTGAGTAACTCCCGTCTCATAAAATCATAAAGTGTGAAAACCACGTCAGTTTCCATCATAAAATCAGAAAATAGTTTCATTAAAAATCCTTCCTCGTGATAAACTGGAACTAAATGTCAAATTTCATCAAGATCCGTTTAACTGTTTAGCCATGAAAAGCCTACAAACAGACAGACAGAGTTACTTTCGATTTCATATCATTAAAAGTATACGTCTTTGTACTTCTTCACTCTAGTAAACTTCAAGGCTAGAGTGAATAAGTACCTTATAGGTCATCGTGCTCCATCTTAGACCACAACGTCGCTTAACATCATGCGAGTTGGTGGTCAAACGCCGACCTATTTCTACATTAAAAAAAAAGAAGTATAGACTAAATAGATAAAACATGCGTAGTCCCGTCGTATTACAACAAAATTTAGTTGTTCCGTGTTTTAATTAGAATTTATAATTTTTATTCTGAGTATCATTTCGACTTTTATAGATTCACTTGCTGCGTCTCGTGGGTTCTCTACTCACATATTCACCTATTCAACCATAATCCTATAGAACCGGTGATTTTCGGAATTAAATATAGCCTAAAGCCTGTTTTTGCATAATTGAGTAGCTACTATAAAATTAAGAATGATATGTTATAAGGACGTTGTGGTGTTCTCGAAGGTATAGTGCCAAAGATCGAGAAAGGTGCTTAGATGGTTTGGACATATTGAAAGAATGTTGAAAGAAAATTGACGAAAAAGATTTACAAGGCGAGTGTGAATGGTTAAGTCGGTAGGCAGACCTAGGAAAACGTACCAGGATCAAATCCAAGACGTTTTGAAAAAAGACCAGGTCAAGAGTACTCGCAACCGACCAGCATATCAGCATGTTTGAAGGGACTCATGGAAATAGACGAAGTGAAAGATGTGTGCCAGGATCGTAGATAGATAAACACTTTATTGTTCACACCAGAAATAACAAAACAAAAGAGCAGAAAAACTTTAACTGTAGTAACAACTGGCAGCCTTATCATTAGGAGCGATCTCTTTCAGGCAACCTTGGGATGGAGAGGATACGTATGAAAGAGTAAAGGACAGGGTGTATGAAAGTGTATGGATCATAGCAAGTAGAGAGAAGTGGTATCTACTCGTACCTACCCCTACGGGAAAAAGGCGTGACTATATGTATGTATGTGTGTATGTAACTATCCAAACTAGCTAAACGAATATAACCTTCGACATTTATATTATTGAGTAGATTACAACAATTAGCTATCTAGTTTAGCTCACAAATTGCTAAAATTTCGCAATCGACAAAACAGCTATTGCAATCAAAATGTCGCCCATACAGTAGACGTAATCGAGTTTACGAATCCAGACACTCGTAATGACGGGGTGCTGTTCCAATCAACAACTTGCATGTATGCAAATGGGACTTATTGCCTGCAGCTGGATTGTGATGGGGCCGGACGGGGACGGGACGGGGACGGGACGGGTAACTGATATGGATTTATGTTGAATATGAAATCGAGCTCCTTTTATAAGCAACATTTTGTAAACTTTGAAATCATAAAAACGGTCAAAATGGCTTACATTGTGAATTATGATTATGTATACCTATAATTATTGGAGGTATTAGTTGTTATTAAGAGCGATAATAATCCATTCTGACTAACGCGACAACGGTATGTCGACTCTTTTTATCGAGACAGACGTATGTTTACACATAGCTTTGTCACGTTCTCACACGACAAAAAATTTGTCACTAGTGTTAGCAACACATACAAAAGAATGCAGTCTATGGTCTGCTGTGTGACGTTTTGCGAGTGAACTGTTAAAGGAATGTCGCGGATGAATGAATGAATGTAGCGTAAGGAATGAAGGAGTAGCGCCTGAGTCGCCCGACCCGCCCAACCGGCACTTTTGGCTGGACCATGGAAGAGGACGGATCTCGTTGTTTTTCATTGGTGTCCATTCGATTCATACTGAAATTGCCTACAAATTGTACATGGTTTGGATTATTGGAGGTATTAGTTGTTTACATTTGCATTAGGGTGGTTTTAAATACAGTCCCTTCAGAAATAGTTTACACTAGGCTTGCTGATATAGCATTCCGGTCACGTGGGCACGTGGCACGTCAATCGATGCCGAATTAAGTCATTTACAAATACATAGTTCGAAAGAGACCTATGACGATAACCAGTGACGTCATTACGTGTTTGCTCTTGAAATGCTCTAGACCTTGTTATTTTGGAACATGATACGAGTACATGATATTTTCACAGCCCTTATGTACACGGAAAAAAAAAATTAGCTGCTGTTACTACATTTTAGTTGTAGTAGCAAATATCCTTTCAAACTATAGGGACAGCTAAGTTTTTTGTTAGCGTAGCAAATTGTTTTTAGCTGAACGAATTTAGCTGTTGCAGCTAACAATCTTAACAATACTTAGCAGTAGTTGCTAACAATCTTAATAATTAGCAATAGCAGGTAAATATTTTATCCTAAAATAGTTAAAATATTTTGCTCTGATAGCTAATTGAAACATTCGAATTTGTTTTGTTTATAAAGATAACAAATTTAGTAAACTCAGTTAAGTAATTTGCAGTAACTGCAACTTGAGTGTGATTCTCCTAGCAAAATTTTATTTTGAATAGTAGCTAAGCAGTCTTCGTCGTAGTCAACAAAACTTTGCCAGTGTTTCGAAGATAATTGGTGCAGCAGCTAAGACATAGGCAGCAAAACAGATTTAGTTGCCACAACTAAACCATTTTTTTCAGTGTAACTATCATTTTACATTGTGGTATCTTGTGGGGTATGAAAGGGTAGATTCTGGACATTCTGCTCGCGTTGTAATTAGTGGTTTTGCACTTATCTTAGACCATACTCTTTCTTTTGTAATCTAATTATTTTTCATGGCCTTTGACTTTTAGACTGCCCGATAGGCAGAACATTAAAAAATGGTCACAAAAAATCGAAAACCAACCGGTTATAGTTTTCAGCCATGAATGTTTCACAATATGGATGATTTCGTGTGACAAAATTGCAAAGATCTTCATATAGATATATGTATAGATAGATAGATAAACTCTTTATTGTTCACACCACAGATAACAAAAACAACAAGAGAAAAATAATGATAAAACTTATTAAATAGTGTAACAACTGGCGGCCTTATCACTAAAAGCGATCTCTTCCCGGCAACCTTAGGATGGAGAGGATACGAAATCGAAATATATATATAAAGTGTAATCGAAGATGAAGTTTTAAAAATGATATTAAGTAAATCGAATAAAAGAGAAGCTGATATAAAAAAAATTTGGTTACACTTATAAATTTCGACGTGTTATGATTTGTACCATTCACTCCACACAACTCGCATCCAAAGCGAAAACTATACACCAATCCATAACCACTCAATCGATTATACATTTTCCTCCCTTATTTCAAAGTCCACTTTCCCCTGCAACTGTTTTACCCCTTATTCCATCCACATTTTAATCAATTTTCACGTCCATTCACTTGTCATAAAGTTCATTTTCGCTTGCAACAATGCTGTCCCCTAATCCCCGAAATGCCCCTAGCGGCCTTTCGGGTCCCATTTGGGAAACATCCGGACCTAATTGCCGGAGCCTTGTATTAGCGATTGAAAAGGGGACCTCCGATTTATATCGAATACGGATTTAGTGTTTTTGGAATGTTTGTTGATGTTGCCAATTATTTTGCATGTCTCGGGTGTTGTCGGACCTTTCGATTCGATGTTGGATTATAATAATTTTATTGGTAGGAAGAGAGAGAGAGGGAAGATTTTTGTATTGGAAATAGATTGATGTTCCAATCAGATAGCCACGCGCGATGCGATGCAAGAAAGTCGTTGAAATATGAACTTTATAGCTATAGTGTTACGTCCGATAGAATTTCTTAACGTGGAGAACCGTATGTTATTAGACTAATGTCGCAGCCACGTTGACGAAGCGACGGAAGCGTTGACAGTGTACAACACGTTTTTTAATATTAAAAAACTGATGGTGTACCTAAAAGAACAACGAAATGTTATCAAGCAGAAATTAATAAAACCCCTGACACTGATTTTATTTTCATTGTACGTATAGATATAGCTAATAACACTCTTGACTAATTCACCTTCTAAACAAAAAAAAAACAATTCTAAATTGGTTTATCCGTTCGGGAGCTACGATGCCACAGACAGACACCTACCCCCCCCCCCCCCCCCCACACACACACAAACAAACACACACACACGTCAAACTCACACCGACGCAAAAACGACTAGGTGTTATAATCTAACAATTTAAACCCCTGTCGTTTTTGCGTCGGTGTGAGTTTGAGGTGTGTGTGTGTGTTTGTGTGTGTGGGGGGGGGGGTCTGTCTGTGGCATCGTAGCTCCCGAACGGATGAACCAATTCAGAATTGTTTTGTTTTTCGGAGTAAAGCAGTGTGAAAACAACCTTAGACAACTCAAGACAATTTACTAGCTTAATGGTAAACGATGGTAGCCTCAGATAGAGCATGTATATTGTAGTTATACAGCAAAACACAATTAATTACTAAGACGAATGAACTGTTCAGTTTGCCGTGGAGACCGAGTATAACATAAAACTGCGATTTAAAATGTTCTTCCTTTTTAATACACATATCGTCACGCCTTTTCCCCGAAGGAGCTGGCTGAGGTGTGATACAACACCCACACTTCGCCGGACGATATTCAGTCCCAAATGTGACAGGGGGCGAGCCTGTCGCCATTTACCGGGCTCCAGTTATACGTAGCAGATGACATTAAATACGCACATTTGTACAATCAATGAACAAATTGGTGCGTGCGTTCGACTAGGTCCGAACCCTGTCCGAACCCTGAGGCTATTTTAAGCACAGTACCTGGATGACCGAGCTTTGCTCGGTTTTTTTTTTTTAATTGTGTTTTTTGGAAAATAAACAATTGATTTTAGTCTAACCTCAAAGCAAACACTCATTGACTTTGTGTTACTTAACAACGCCATCTGCTGTTGTGTCGTTAAAACAATTAGCTGCTCACAAAAAATAGTATTATTATTCGCCAATAGATGTCAGGAAGAGTTATATTTTTCAGTTGAGACTACTCAAACGCCTCCTTTTTGTTATTTTTCTTCCAAGTTTATGTTTAAGTTGATTATCGATAAAACACGAATAAAATGACATTTTCTAAAAATGATTCCTAGCTAGATCGATTTATCGCCCCCGAAACCCTCTATATACTAAATTGTATGAAAATCGTTGGAGCCGATTCCGAGATTCCAATTATATATATATACTAGCTGTCACCCCGCGACTTCGTTCGCGTTTATTATTTATATATATATTTATATATATTTAAACTATCCTATCTCTCAAGTTGGATCGAACTGCACATGGTGTGCGAATTTTATTATAATCGGTTAAGTGGTTTAGGAGTTCATTGAGGACAAACATTGTGACACGAGATTTATATATATTAAGATATATATACAAGAATTGCTCATTTAAAGATATAAGATAAGATATACTAATACCGCGGGCGCAACTAGTTTCTATATTTATATTGGACAACCCATGATAAATGTCAATGTTTTATCTAAAATAATTATGTTTCAAAAGGATGTTATGCATTTTTAACGGATTTTAAAAAAAAAGGAGGTTCTCAAATCGTCCGTATTTTTTTTTTGGATGTATGTTATGCGATCATTCCGCCAATTGTAAATTAATTTTGATGATTCTTTTTGACTGCCTCGGTGGCTCAGTTGGTAGTGAACCTGCCTTCTGAGCTTGGGGGCGTGGGTTCGATTCCCACCTAGGGCAAACATTTATGTGATGAACATTTGTGTTTGTTCTATTTCTGGGTGTTAATATCTCTTTAAGTATGTATTTAAAAATATCTAAGTATGTATATCAGTCCCTGGCCGCCATAGTACAAGCTTTGCTTAGTTTGGGGCCAGGCGACCGTGTGTGGAAGTGTCCCCAATTTATTAATTATTATTAATTATGATTTGTTTGTTAGATCATATTTTAGAGGTAACATATAAATTTTGTCGTAATTGGTAAATCAGTTTTTAAAAATATCAACAAAAATCATGGAAAATTGTTTACAAAATCCAGTTCGAATGACGGGAAGTCGGTTATTTACCCGACTGCGTAAGAAAGAGGGTAATGTTGTTCGAGTGTATGTACGTATGAAGGAGGTTTCTTTGGCACGCCCTACAGCCTAAACAGCTTCATGGATTTCGACATGTGAGGTGTCATTTAAATCGTCTTGATAGCGGAAGTGACATAGGGTACAACATTTAGCAGTCGGGTTTTTGTTTGTCTTTCAATAAAGATACTTGTCATGCTAAGCTTTTTATATTATCCATACTGTATTCCCATTTTCCACTGTGCCCGACCATTGTGCCCGGACAGTGGGACCCATAGTAAATCATCCTGGCAAGGAACACTTTTTCCGGGCGATGTCGGTTTCAATTACAAAACTCCTTGTTTCCTGTCCCGAGCTCTTAGGAAACATTTTGGTAATTGTTTCCAAGTCTCTGTTTTGTCTTGTACTGTAATTTTTCAGTGTGGTGTTAGAGTGACTTTAAAAAAAGAACTAGGAAATTTGCTTAGAGGTGATGAAGAAATCGCTATCATCACTGGTTTTAATCACTGAGGAAACCGTTCAGGCTGAGATCAGCCAGTGTCATAGAGCGTCTAGTTTGCTAAAACTGTCACGTCGCATTACGTCTAGTCCAACTTATGTCTAATGTCCTAAAACGCCTAGTGTCTCAAAATGTCTAGTCCAACGTAACAATGTCAGAGTAAGGTAGGTATGTCATGGTTCTAGGAAATAAAATATAAATTCGGGACATTTTTCACACACGGTCGCCTAACCCCAAACTAAGCAAACCTGTAACTACCTGTACTATGGCTGCCAGAAATTGATATATATTTAAATACATACTTAAATAGATATTAACACCCAAACAAAGAACAAACACAAATGTTCATCACATGAATGTTTGCCTTAGGTGGGAATCAGGGATCAATAAGCAGGGTCACTACCAACTGAGCAACCGAGGCAGCCCGAGTATTATAATTTATTTGTAACCTATTCAAAGAATACAAAGTATATTCAATGGTGGTTATAAGCCACTGAACGTATCTTGCCCCTTCTAGCTCAGTTGGTGGCGCGTCTGCCCACCCGTCTGTGGTTCGTTTCCCGACCGGGTCAGATCTTTTAGTGATGAATTATTATTTAAATACCTATATCTTTGCTTGGTCTTGGTGTTAGTTGTCTTGTCTATATATTTGTGTGTTAAGAGCATCCCTACCAGGAAACAGGGTTTCCCAATAGGGAAACCTAGTTGAGAGCTACATACGAGTAAGACACATAATAATCCCCATATACATATTACATACCTACGTAGTTAGTATGAAACATTTTAATTTAATCTACAAAGCATGGGACAATAATATACTCCGCCAGTTATAGCAGTCCGGTCACGTGGGCAACAAGTAGTGACGTCAATCGATGCTTAAGCAAGAACGAAATAAGTCATTTACAAAAAGTTAGAAAGAGACCGTTAACTATGACGGGTGAGGTCATGACGTGTTTGCTCCCGGAATGCTAAACCTTGTTTTTTAGATTCATGTTACAAAGTACAAGATTGTATTATGACATCCGTCATTTCAAACACGGACCCTAACGACCGTGACAGCCCTCTAAACTACCGAGAACACAAAAATATAAACGCGAAACGTTTTCCCGAACGCAAATTAAATTTCAAAGGCATCCGCTGACCCGAAAATATTCACGAATATCGCACAATGGAACATTTCAATAAAAAATCCCTTATGTAAGTGAGTCCTCGCCTTCACGGGGCAGGTTTGAGCTTGTTTTGACAAAAACTGAAATATCCCGCTGATATTATCGTCTTTTATCACGTAAAGTGTCGGGCCTGTTCTAGTATAGAATATGGCAGGCTGGGTTTAAAGTCACACGCATGAGCGGGTTAAGTTTTGAATTTTGATAGAGATGCTGACAGAAATAGCAATATTATATGTGCAAGCTGTCAAGCTATGGAATGAGCTGCCTGTTGGCATCAAACAGGCCCAATCACTGCCCATTTTTAAAAATCTCGTTTTTAACTATTTTTTCGCTCTTTACTAATTCGGTACGCATAATAATACACCATATATGTATTAATATATTATTATATTTATTTATAATATTTATAATTATTCATATTTATTATATTTATTTTTGGTTATTTATTCAAGTACTTATTATTATCTTTTAAATTTTAATTTAGTTTAATGTACACCACCTACCCTTTTCGTATTTCTGTAAGTTCCTGTCCATCCAAAGGTTACCTGGAAGAAATCGCTTTAGGCGATAAGGTCGCCCTTGTACTGCCGAAAATGTATTTTTAGTTTTTAAGATTTTCATGTAGTTTTTGGTGTGCAATAAAGATATATTGTATTGTATTGTATTGTAAATAGTACGCAATGTGAATTGAGTTAGGCGTCTCCCAGACAGATGCATTGTACAGTGACGGCCAATGGACTTTTGCATTGGCGGTCACTGGCCACTGGCCACGTCTGTATAGGAGATGCCTTACACAATTGGTATGTGAAATACATTACAAGTATATGAACCCTGTACACTTCAGTTTTGCTTGACAAGTAAAAAAACGGTTGTGACAGACAGACAGACAGACTTCGAAGTCTTGTCATAACAGTTTCTTTCACCGTTTCACCGGGTTTCGTACTAAGTATGAGACCCTAAAAATGCAACGTGATTTTTATGGCATAAGCGTGATGACTGGAATTCGATTTCCTCGCAGAGAGCAGCCAGACTTGTAGGGATTCTACAATTCACCTCTTTATATGAAAATTGATTACTTATTTGCATATTGAAAAGGTGTCAATCAATGCTTAGTGCAAACTTAAGCAAGTTAGCATATTTCATGTGCAATGGGGCTGAATATAATGACATGCTTATCAATCCTGTAAAAGGAAAATATTACTTTCTACCCTTACAATAGTTTCCGGATATTTTGGTATGGTATGGTATGGTAACAAGCTGATTTTGGGTGTAGGAATAATTCAGGCTGGTCTACTTGTGAAAATGAACAGCTTTTAGAACATAAGTTTTTTTTACTTCGAAAGAAAAATAATCGAGTCTCCATAGAAAATAACTGGTCACGTGGTCAGTTTTGTATGAAGACTTTAGTTTTTTTTTCTCGAATTCTGAGATCTTTTCGTGAGACTCTTGAATCTCTTAAGTACGAGTATTATTACATCCAAAACCAGCACCCTGTATATCCTGTCACCAACCTCCCAACTTTCTCCCAACTTGCACCACAACACTAATGTGTCTCTTTGAGTGAAAATTTTGCGGAAAATGATAAATAAGGGTACTGACGAGCTCCGAATTTTGATGGGATCCCCTTTTGTATAGATCTTGTTTCAAAGTGGGCTTATCCCATTGAATAATAGTGAGGACATATTCGTTGTTATCCTCACGCTGAGGTACACGCATAATAGGGATACAATGGAGACCGTACACTTTACATCCAATGTTTGACGTGTACCCAAAGGGTACAGGCTACAGGGTACAGGGTAGTACCCTATTAGTTTCGTCTCCTCTTGTTTTGTAGGGCTATAAGATGTATCGCCTCTCCGGAGGGTTCTCGAAAATAAGATAAGGTGAATCAATAATTAATTTTAGTTGAAAGCGAGATCTTGGTAATCTTCTGACAGGGTAACCCAGTCTTAATTATGAATCATGCTTAAGTGAAAGGTAGGGATGAGTTATCTTGCCTCGTTGGTGAGCTGTTCTTTGTTGTTTTTGGTTGCAGCAATGATGATAGCGGGTTTTTTGATAACAGGTCTTGGCGTCTGTTTAAACAATCTTAATTCACATTTTTATTGTTCTCAAATTATTTTTCAATAATTTAGGTTAATAAAAATATGGAGAAAATGGGTCTTGTTGTTAGGGTTCCGTACCCAAACTGTAATACGGATTATTAAGACTCCGCTATCCGTCCGTCTGTCTGTCACCAGGCTGTACCTAATGAATGGTGATAGTGAGACAGTAGTAATTTTCACAGATGATGTATTTCTGTAGCCGCTATAACAACCAATACTAAAAAAAAAACAGAATAAATTAAGGGGGCTCCTATCCAACAAACTAATTTTTTGCCGTTTTTATAAATAATGATACGAAACCCTTCGTGTGCGAGTCCGACTTGCACTTGGTCGGTTTTATATTTATGAGTTTCATTTATGAGTTTCTAACTCTAATATTATGAGTTAATCAACTTAAGTTGGTCGTTTTTCCTTATTGAGTAATAGGTCTCTTTCTTAATCTTTTGAGAATACTCTCGAAAAAAAAAACACAATGAATAAAAAGTAAATTTATTTTATTGAGTAGTTATATGTAACATTGCATTGTAAAAGTTAGAGGAAACCCTCTTGAAAGGGTGATTTCCTAAGAAAAAAATACTTAAATTCAAGCCCAGCCGAGCGCAAAATGATGTGGTCAGTAGTTCAAGATAGAGTTCAAAGAAATATGTCCCGAAAATAATCCTTCAAAGGGTTCCTTATAAATCTACTACACCCCTAATAATTCGACCTCACTTTTCTAATCTTCCCTCTTGGCAAAAAACGGTAAATAGTCTCGGAACAGTCACAAGTACAGTGTTTTGTCTTTTTCGAGCGAGTTAAAAAATTTAAAAGAAAGAAAAAGACAAAACACTCTATTCCGACGCTATAAAACGTTTATTGTTAAGGGGCAGATTAGAAAAGTGGGATCGAAATTATTACAAGAAAAAAATAGTATTCTGCTGGTAAGTACAAAACAGTAAATGATGCAATTTGAATGAATATTTTTTAAACTTATTTAGTCTCTTTAAAAATTGTGTCTGCCAATATTTTTTTGCACTGC
The DNA here is from genome assembly GCA_911728515.1 of Peribatodes rhomboidaria. Lineage (NCBI taxonomy): Eukaryota > Metazoa > Arthropoda > Insecta > Lepidoptera > Geometridae > Peribatodes > Peribatodes rhomboidaria. Next base: position 13,403,282 of record OU452186.1, on the reverse strand, counting down.
CGCCGTTCTAAGTTCTAAGGTAAGACGCGGTTTCCAAGTACAGTCGTATCTTTCAAGGTTTATTCTACGAAGCGTACGTAATAATGAAAATAATCTTACTTACATAAATAAATAAGCATTACTTTCGATTGCTCGTTTTTTTTTAAATTAATTCGTTTAAATTGAATCCATTTATATTAGCCTGAGACAGGAAACATTTTGAGAATAATATAAAAAAATAAATAAAATAAATAATAGTATACAGAAAAACATGCGGACGACTTGAGAACCTCTTCTTTTTCGAAGTCGGTAAAAAAACATACAGGCAAATTTGAAAACCTCCTCTATTTTTATAGTCGGTTAAAAAAGGTCTCCTTTTTTATCCAACATAAAAAACAGAAATGGGCCTAGTTTCCAGATTAATGTTTTTGCATAATTATGTGTCAGTACAATAATTAACGCATTAAATGTGTTATTCTAAACTAAAATATCGACTTCACTTACATTTTGGTAAAATTTTAAATTTTCCATAATAAAAGAAGCACTATGTTAATGCTACCACGAGTTACTTAGAAATAGAAAATAGCTTTAACTGCTAACGTAGTTTATATTAACTTCAAATGAAAAGCGAAATGTCATTATACGTCACAAATGGTTTCATAGAAATAAGTCTTTGTGCAAAACTGGTTACGAAGCTTGGGTTCCGTAGGCGGCAAAGAGGATTTAAACACAGAACCGTGACGTCAATTTGCCTATCATACGCCTACAGCATTATACCGTGGCTTAATCTATCGACTGTCCTGCAGTCCGTCACTGACTTACGGCACGTCACTGGCTAATCCTGCCGTTATCGCTACGCTGTGAATAGAGCCTGTGTCAATGGACTAAACACAGACTAAATAGTATAGACTAAATGCTATAGACAGACTTACTAGGAAGCACAGTAACAACTGAAATAGCAGCTATAAGTGTGTAGATTGAGCTAATTATGTACTTCGAGATAGTGGTCAAGGGGAATGTGATGTGAGTCAGGAAGCCTTTTTGTCAGACGTATTTTAGACTAGGCCACTAAAATGAGCTTAAATTCACTTCAGTCTTTGACAAGCGTCTCTATTGTCTAACTGAATGGCTATCGAGAGTAGAGACATCTTTTTTAGATCTTATTTATCTTTTTTATTGACCTGCTTACTATAATACTAACTAGCTTTGTACTTATAAAGCTTTCGTAAAAAAATATTTCACTGATGGTGAAAACCGCAGCAAAATCCGTACTGTTACCTATATATACGAGTACTACTACACGTATAAAATAATTAATTTAAAATTTATAAGAACCCCCGACCAGAAGAAATAACCTCAACCATTTGTTGAGGTTATTTCTGACTAAATCACCTTTCAAACTTCAAACAAAATAATTATAAAATTAGTTCAATCGTCACACACACACACACACGTCAAACTTTTTACACCCCGACGTTTTTGCGTCGCGGGTTATTCAAAACAAGAAAAATACCAAATAAAAATTACATAATACACAAACCCCAAAAGCAGTAGGCATTAAAATAGTAGTGAATTGTAACATTCCCCAAACTACCTCTAGAGAGAGGTAAACATAAATCGATTTATACTTGCCATTTATTATGGAGAGGTTTCATCCCACCAGACAACGCAAAGCTTTTACCATAGGGTGATATCGATATTTTTCATTCGATGTTTTTTATGTATTCGATATTTTAATTACGTTTCCGTGTCGAGGGAGATATATTGAATTACCCGATATTGGTTTCCTATCGAGTTTTTGCCGTTTTTAGGTGGTATTCTCGAGTTAATAAGAAATGGGAGTATTTATTATATTTTCAGTTTTGAGGTTAGATGGCGCGCTAAAATGGAGATGTACCTAATAGAGATAAGACTAAACGACGATTACGACGATTATTATATACAATTTACTTAATAAGTAAATTCATATAAGCCGAGTGGGAAGCCCTAGAGTTTTTATCCGACTGCGCAAGAAGGAAGGCTATGTTCTTAGAGCGTATGTATGTGTGTATGAAGTTTCTTTGGCACGATCTGATGTATATGACATGTAAGATGCCATTTGAATTTTCTTGGTAGTGGAAGTGACATAGTACAGCAGTACAGCATTTTGCAGCCATTTTTTAAATTGTTTTTCTTTTAATAATGTTACGTGTTTCATGATTGACTACCAATCATCCAAAGTCAGAAACTATCCTATTTAAAAATATTAATAGGTACAGTTTACAGTTTTATACCAAAGTTTTTTTTTAATTACTCCATTTTACCCGTTCTCACCCTTACAGGTGACCGTGTTAATTACGAGTCACACCTCCCCTCGCTGCACCACACGCCTAAGGCTTCCATGTGAGCTGTGAGTACTCCCGTTTTCTGCTTTGAACTCACCTTTACTGAATGTAAATGCTATAGGTTTCTGTACTGTATGATTGACGTTAAGAAGCGTAGGTATAATTGAAGTTTATATGCGTAGTTTATAACGTGTGAGTTCAAATGAATTTGGTAAAAGTTGACTAATGTTTTAGCACAAAATATTGATTTTTTCGCAATTAAAAAAAAATTATAATCTTATCAACGATAGAAACTATATATTCTGGGGGCTGAGCTACCCACGTCCGTAGGAGTGTACTCTATTCTGATTCCCTACACGTGGTCCCCGGGTAGTGCTAACCGGGTAGCAAACTCTGGTGGGAGGCTTCGGCCGTGGCTAGTTACCACCCACCGGACCAAGCCATGCCGTGAAATGACCTAGTCGTGTTTCGGGATGTAGTCCGGTGTAACCGTTCCGAAGACGGGTCTGAGCAGTAGCGCACTTGTAGCGCCTCACTCAACTACCGTCTTTGTACTTCTTTACTCTACAAATATTTAAGGCTAGAGTGAATAAGTACTTTATAGGTCGTCGTGCTCCATCTTAGACCACAACGTCGCTTAACATCAGGCGAGTTGGTGGTCAAACGCCGACCTATTCTTTATAAAAAAAAAAAAAAAAAAAAAAGAAACTTACAGAGGAACTTATGAGGGCCATGAGAAATTTCCATACAAACGCGCTACTCAAATTTCTTGAAAACCATTTGTCAGATTATGATGAAATTTAGCATGTACAATTAAATTAACAATATCTCCGCCCCTATGATCTTGGTTTTTTTTTAAATGTTTAAAGACCTCTAACATGACCTGCCAGTTGTTTTTACTTACAAAAAAAAATCCAATAGGTACTACATTGTAAGTAGCTACTTTTATTTACTAACCAATTTTAATCAAAGCCAATTTGTCTGTTACAGGTACCAGAGCAGTATGTGAATGTAAGTATAAACCTTTACAAAATGTAGCAAACATTTTTCTGGGTCGCGCTAACCAATAGGTAACCAAAGGTAGCCGCAGCCGATTGGGCCGGGTAATGCGAATTAGTTCACGTGAGTAGGGTTGTCACATATTCATTTGTAGAGACAAATTGAACTACTGAATATATTAACTTTTATAATCGTACTTAGTGTAGCTAAATTAGACAATTTTTTTAAGGGAATTTGTTCTATTTTTTTTATATAAAAACTAGCTGTGCTTCGCGGTTTCGTCTGCGATGTACCAGCTGCACCAAATTTGATTAAAAAAAAACTCTGATCGTTACCAAACTTTACAGGATCACCCGCTCGGCTTGTCTGAAGATTGCTTTAAAAATAAACATACTTTTCGATTATTATAAATACACAGATATAGATTATAGTTGTCGCTGTTAATGATAACTATTAAACACGGGCCTCAATATCTTTAGTAAGTCTAGACAAGTCCATTAGCCTTCAGAATTAGACCTAACGTGTTACTATTTTAAGTTTTACAACGATTGAAGAGCTACGCGCGTAGCTTGCGTCGTAGCACTGCTACGGGTTAGAATGGAATAATTGTAGTTGATTGTTTTAACCTCAGGTTTCAATCACATTTGTAGATATCAAAATTTGGGTCACGTACATCCTTCTATCTTACTAATATTATAAACGCGAAAGTTTGTAAGAATGGATGGATGGATGTTTCTTACTCTTTCACGCCAGAACGGCTCAACAGATCTGGATGATATTTGGCACAGAGATAGATAATATATAGTCTGGAATAGCACATTGGATACTTTTTAACCGCGGGTCAAACCGCGGGGCGTAGCTAGTACTTAATAATACCTAATTTTGTTGTTTGTCATTACCACTACAGTCTTTGACGTCCTACTGTACGGAAACCGACCTACCCTACATATTATAATATCTTACCTGATACCTTTAAAAACCTTGATTATGGTCCATCTTAAGTTAGCGCTATTTTTTTAGATTATAAAATTAAAAGCGGTGATAGCCTATAGATAGAGTGGGCACGGACCCAGCCGAAGGCACACCTCAATTTGTTCATTTTGTGTATATGTGTGCCTATTTAATATCATCTGCTACATAACTGGAGCCCGGTGTATGGCAACAGGCTCGTCCCCTGCCACATTTGGTACTGAATATCGTCCGGCAAAGTGTGGGTGTTGTACACCTCTGCAAGCCCTTTCAGGGACAAGGCTCTACGATATGTTTTATTATTTATTTTTATGCTAACGTATAACAAAGCCAAGCTGAAACATTTTGTCAACCCTATGCAATTCTTCGGTCATTCGGTCGATCGGTCGACCGTTCAATTGAATGAATTGAACGAATGAACGCGGTCATCCCTACCCCAGAGATAAATTCTATTTGTCGTGTTAGGAGATAATATTAGAAATGTGGAAAGGACTTTGTCATAGAAAGAAAAAAACATCTACTGGGCAGACAATTCTAGAAGAAAACAACGTTGTAATTGTTCATCGCCTGAAGTCTAACCATAATTCATTTCTATTTGAGTATATTTCAGTGAAATATCATTTTCATCCTATATCCTTCTTCCTTTCCTTATCCTACTTAAATGGGATCGGTACAGTAAGAACGTTTTCTGTGAAAAGCATTGTTATTAAATTAATAATAAAAAGCCAACATCCGTAAAATGTAGCCAAATACTAAAACAAATTCTGCGAAACCCCGAAATCTAAAAGCGATCAAGCGGTTTTGGGAAATCAAATTATCCTCTACGAGTACATCCAAATTCCCAAACTATACCTTTTAATTTAAGTATAAATTAAATATTTAAAAAAAACCCCCACACATATTTTCATCAACACCGATTTTCATCAAACATAGCTATAGTAAACACTCCCGACTAATGCCTCGCTGACTCAGTCGGTAGTGAATCTGCCTTCTGAGCTTGGGGGCGTGGGTTCGATTCCCACCTAGGGCAAACATTTATGTGATGAATGTTTGTTTTTGTTCGATGTCTCGGTGTTAATTATCTATTGAAGCATGTATTTAAAAATAGATGTAAATATATATCAGAGTCTGGCCACCATAGTACAAGCTTTGCTTAGTTTGGAGTCCCCAAACAAAGGGGTTGTGTGCAAGTGTCCCGAATATTATTCTTTTTATTTATTAATAATTTTATTCACCTTCCGAAAAAAAAAACAGAATCGGTTTATCCGTTCGGGAGCTACGATGCCACACACATACACACGCACACACGCACACACACAGAGAGAGAGAGAGAGAGAGAGAGAGACGTCAAACTCATTTAATACGCTTTTGCTTCTGGGTTTCAAAAATTGTATAAAACTATAGATAGCATGGATAAAGAATTACATACTTCCTATTATAAGCCTTACAATAATATATCTACACACAAACAATCAGGTAAGCACTATCCCACGCCTCCCGATCATCGAACCCTCGCTCCACTATTTGTATGGTAATCCGACCACTGTGTGTGAGTGACACCTTCAATCTCATGGCCAAATAACCACGTGGCGGTGGTTTGCCGAACATATAGTGTTAACGAATTATTTAGAGGTAGAAAGGCAGTGTTTTGAGAGAATGTAGTAAAAAGCACGACTATTTTATCTAACGAAACAGGAATAGCTGATTTTTGCACACCCGTATTTCTCTGTTCAAGACTCAAGATATCATGATTCATAATAATACTTTTTTTTTACAACAGACTAGGCATGCGTTTGACCACTGACTAGCCTGATGGGAAGCGTCGACGTGATCGGAGGTGTAACTCGCTTGCCTAGGAGATACCTATTGACGTTTTTCTTGAACACCCCCGGATTGTATTTAGGTGGAAAGACAGACGCAGGCAACGAATTCCACACCTCTGCAGTTCTTACAAGAAAAGAAATATTATGTCAATACGTTAAGGGTTCCGCGAAGCTCAGAATTTTCCGTACAAACGTGTTCGTCAAATTTCTTGGAAACTACTCATCGTATTGCGATGAAATTTGGCATGTACAATTAAATTTATCTCCTCTATGTTTAAAAAATGTCCTATAGAAAAAAAATAGTTTTGTAAAATGTTCGCATCTGTAAGGGTCACTTTTGACTAATTTATTTAATAGATAGACAAAGCAAATTATAAATTCCTTGCCACAGGGAGGTTGTCTCTATGCCTCTACAGTCTACAGCTAAGTTGTTTTCAGACATTTAAAAAAAGTTGCAAGTGTCAAAATTAAGCCGATTCCGATTACCAGTCATTTTGAGAATGATGGATTTACACGGGTGACGAAAGAAAGACACGCGATTGTTGCCGCGCGGTGAAAATTGACTTGCAAAGCGACTAGCTGCTCGGAAAAAATCGACCCGTGTAAACTACTCATAAGGCTACATGTGCCAAATACGAAAAATAAAAGATTGGCTTTTGTCTATTTTGTCCAACGATAACTTCAGCGCACTTCGCGAAACCTAGCCAAAAAAACACTTACAGCGTAGCTTGACTACTCGTAGGTGTTCGTAGCCGATCACCGATGCTAAGCAACGGACGACACGGTTAGTCCTAGGCTGGGTGACCGCGGGCGGCATTTACAACTGAGCGCTACCGTGGATTGGAATGACACGTTAAATTGAAGGCCCCGGTTGTTTGTTCTATGACAACAATCGTCATGCCCTTTCAGAGGCCATCGGGCGGCCTAGTAACTCTGACATCAGGGCTTGCCACTCGGCCTATACGAACTTGCTTGCTTTAGCAAAAAAGCAGCTTAAGTATTTCAATACACTAAAAAACAAATTAATTTCTGCAAAATCTGTTAAGGGTTATATAAATAAAGGGCTCGCAATAAATCGCAACCAGCTACAAGTTACATACTAGCCATTTTAATGTCTTAAAAACACTCGTAGGTACTTCAAACAACGCCATACTCAACGCAGCCAATTATCATTAAGAACAATAACAATCTTATTAGCTACAGCAGATTTCACAATTTCCCGAAACAATATGCATTTCTTCTCAATTTATCTCCCGAAATAAATTGAGCCAATTTAATTCGCACCGTGAGCAACGTCGAAAAGGGCCCGGCCATATTTTCAGTAACTCAATACGCTAATTCTGTGAAGCTACACCACTTACCGGAGCATGCCTCCCCAGGCCCCTTGTGTTTTATGGTACGGTTCGAGCGATGAGCTCTGAGCGAGAATAATTTAAGAAAATAACATTTTTTTAAGGTAAAAATGTATTATGTACGCGACCGACCGCATTCATATTTTTCTGGCCTGATCGTCCAAAGGATGCCTGGAATGTTTTGTTTTAAGCGAGAAGGCTACCCTTGTACTGCTGAGTGATTTGTTATTACTTCTAAGATTTTTATTGGTATTTTTTGGTGTGCAATAAAGATGATAAATTAATTGTATTGTATTGTAAGTGTGATAACAACAGCAATTTTATCAAAGCAGAAATTTAAATTTATCGAGTGACATAATTATGGTATTTATTTGTACACAACTTAAAATAAAAACAGAAAATTAAAGAAAACTTAAACTATTAACTAAAAACTAGAACTAAATAAATCACAAAAATTTAAACTAAAAGACCATTAGTGGAAGGAAAGGTCCCCAGAATGCTGGCGGCATTATAGTTTATTGTAATTTTGTGTAAGGTTTTGCAATGTTATAATGGTGTGAACTAATTTGGTAACCAAAACAACAATCAAGAGGAGGTTTTTGATAGAGCGCATTGACAGCCAATTAAAGCTGCCGCCAAAGGTCTCTCCTAACCTAGTTTCCGGCACCGTCCAGTCTTCTTATTTTTATTCGAGCTGAGGGCGATAAGTTCTGCACTGACATCCCGCTTGAGGTGTATTCTGCATTTCCTCTTAGCAACACCTACCCGAGCCAGCTCAACTCCCTGAAATACCGGAGTGAGGCCCTGGGGTGCTGGTATAGCTGCTCCAGTGGCGTAGATGGTAGTGTGCATAATGTTGTGAGCCGTCTTCGTCACCGTCCAGTCTTATCGAAACCACCCAAGATCTCATTAAACGCGATTAATAACTAGTATCACATAAAACTATTTAAAATAAATTTAAAATGAATAAGTTGTATTGTCATAGAAACTACATTAATACGCAAAGTTTCATGAATCATATTACAAAACTGTAGCACTAACATACAACTGAAGATAAATAAAACCTTTACATAAAAAATCGCAGTCTCTCGAAACTCAACCCACTCAACAATAATTACACCATGATTCCACTTTCATTACTTAAATTAGTCACCGTTGAAATAAACCGTTTTATTTTTATGAGCGCCGACGTTGATTTACAAAAACTCTGTAATTAACAGATAGTGAATTCATTTTAACATTAACTGTTAGCGAAATTAATGGTTAACAGAATAACGGATAAAATGGCGATATCACGCTTTTCCATTTTGACGTGGTATTAAACTCGTATGTTGTATGATTTTATTGGGTTAAAGGATTTTTATTACAAAAAGCGGAAATTGGCTTTGTATGTGTCATTTTTGAAGTCTAAATAGTCTTATAAATAACAAACAGTGCTTCACGTTTTAACAGTGGTTGAATCGTGAAAACAAACAAACAAGCGAACCAACAAACAAACTCACTTTCGCTTTTATCGACAGAGCGAGCTTTAGCAAGCGAAGCATCTATGCTTCAGCTTTGACAAAAATGCTTCCGTATGTCCGAATTCCGGATATCTGGCTTCGTCTACTACAGGTAGCATTTCTTAACCGATTCTCTTAGATCTTTGTGAGTAGGTTCAATAATTATATAGTATTTTTTTTTTGTTGAGACTGTTTTTGGGAATAAATTTAAAATGACGAATATATTGTTTTGCCATTTTGAAAGATTTCCAAAATTAACTCGGCAAAAAATCTGTATAATTATCGCACCTCCTCGCAAAATTTCACGAGAATCGGTTGAGCATTGCGACCAGAGGTGCTATTTATAATAATTCGGAAACGTTTCCGATCGGATCCCACATATTTGAAACTCAATTTGTTCACATCTCAGTCTACTTTTATAAATCTTGGAATAGGGAATTGAGTATAAACCGGACCGAAGAATGAATCATGTTTAAAAACTTATAATAACAGACTGAGATTCATTTAATTAGTTCAAAATTTTTGGAATCCGAACGGAAACTTGCCTGTTCTTCTGTGTAGAGGCTTTTTGTCCGAACGAGGCGGTCGAGTCAATTTAAATAACTTTGACGTTCATAAGGTGTATCTTTGATACCTAAATTGAATAAAAACATTTTGATTTTGACTTTGAAACGTTTCCGAAAGATTATGAATACCTATGCAGTAGAGGAGACAAACGTCGGCCGCGAAGTCGACAACTCACAGAGCCGATAGTGATATTAATTAGGAGTAGGATGTGTTTGCATCAGTACATATTATCTAGTTTTTATGTCTAAAAGTTTATAACTCTTTTTCTGTAGCATCTCTAATAATAATAAAAATATAGAATTTATTTGACAAGAAAAATTGCACAGTGGTTGACAGTCCCTAGGTACCACGGTAGGACACCCTGTGTTGTGGTAGCCAGTACTCTTTCAGTTATTTACATTATATTTGCAATTCTACATAATTATCTATTTTTTTTTTATTTATTTATAAACATACAACATTACATTAACTTACAAAAACTAACAGTTTGCACCAAATCGTTTTTGTGTCAAACTTATGAATAAAAACACACATCTGGTAAGTGTCTAACGCAATTTAGCAACAAAATACGGTTTCCCGAGAAGAACAAACAATATGGACACTATAATAATATTACACATAGTCTCTAAAATCGTGTTATCTATTAATTATTAACTATGAATTGAAAATCAAATGCCTAAAACTTAGAACCAAAACTGAATATTAAAATTTCCATACTACTTTATACCTTCTGGTTTAACCAAACATAATTTTCAAACAAAAAGATTTCGCAACAAAAATTTCATTTCTTTTCTCTCTCAAATATACTAACACAACGAAACAAGAGAGCCTTTTCAAACGAAACTAAAGCAGGTTTGAAATGTTAACTCTACATTTTCGTACATTCAAAGTAGGTACCTACTTACCAGTTTAACTCTTGAGCTCTCTGAGGTAAAGCTAAAGTTGAGAACACACTGGGTTAAACAGGGTGACATTTCACAAGTCATACATAAACATCTCGTCACAACTTTCCCCAGAGGGGGCTGGCAGAGGTGTAATACAACACCTACACTTCGCCGGACGATATTCAGTCCCAAATGTGACAGGGGGCGAGCCTGTCGCCATACACCGGGCTCCAGTCATGTAGCAGATGACATACAATACGCACATATGCTCACATAATGAACAAATTGATGCGTGTCGTATGCTGGGTTCGACCCACTCCCTCTGGCTTGAGAGGCGGGCCTTCTCCAAAATAGGCTGACATCGCTAATATGCGATTATTACAATATGTTTTTCTCCTTCTGCAATTCTTTAAAAAGTTACGCATTGCTTCTGTATTCTAGAATTTTCGCAAGCGTATAATACAGTACAATAAATACAATACAATATAACTTTATTGCACACCAAAAACTGCAATGGAAACCTTATAAACTAACATACTCGTATATTATATATTTATTCGTACAGAAGATCTTCATCTTTGCTCAACTAAATATTGTCAATTCGACACGAGATTAATTCAATATGGATTCGAGATTTTTACTTCATCCAGAATTAAATATAATGTACTTATACCCACTTAATGTTTTTGTTAATGTTACTCGTAATGTTTGAACAAGTCTTTTATTAAACAGTTTTCTTAATTTTCGAAAACTGATCGAAAATAATTCTTATATTTAGATTAATTTAACACTTGTAAAAAATCTTCGGGCGTTGACATCTGCAACTCAGTTTTAAACTTCTGCAGGTGTCATCGATAATCATCTTTTGTAATGCCTTGTGTTATTGTAACAAAAATAAACTTATTGTTAAACTTATTCTAATACGCTGAATTACCTCACGCACATACAAACCACTAAATAGGTTCACTGGTTTCTTATTATAACACTTTGTCGTGTCGAATGAGTCGCGTGTTGTCTTAGCACAGATATAACCCAGCTTTATATAAAGCACAGACACCTTATCAGTTAGTACGTAACGTAAAGCCTCGTAGAGCGCAGAGCCAACATCAAAAACAAAACCCTTGGAAACAACACTAACTATTGAATATTTCAGTGGCTCGACCGCATCGAACTTCCGAACGGAGTTAAGGGTTGTAACTGATAGATTACAATTCGATATTTGGGTTGAGGCCGAAATCCAAATTACAATTCCAGTTCGAAACTTTGAGAGGAGGCGAAATAATGCTTATTTTTTTGTTTTTTCATTCGGTTGTATTTTTTATTTTCAATAATAATTAATACATTGCTACCTTTACCATCAACTATTTTCTATCTACTGCTGAATAGGTATCTTATTCAGCGTGCAGCATACTATCCGCTCCGATCCATAGGCCAGAGACCGTATTTATCCGTGCTTAGACGAGACAAAATTAGAATACGGATATGCTTGTCTCTTTCTCGTAGGATGAAAACTGTGGAAAGACACTTTGTTCACGTCTCATGCTACCCTGCTGTGCCAGTTTCATATGCTGCCTTCCTTCGCCTTCATCCGGCACTTGAGCTCAAGGTCTGCCCGCTGTTACTATAGAGTACAATCCTACTCCTACTTATCGACCGAGCAAGCGATAGTGAGCGAAGGGCCTATGCGTGAGCTTCGACAAAAATGCTTTCGTATGTCCGATTTCTGTTCAGATAATTGACAAATCTATGACCGGATCTTAAAAAAAAAAACATCTCCGCCGTTTGAAAAAGTTCCAAAAACTGCCTTGACAAAAAACTCTACATAATAATCGAACCTGCTCACAAAATTTTAAGAATCGGTTAACAAATGCGACCTGTGGAGGAAGACAAACATCTGCCTCCAGGTCTTCAGCTCACAGAGCACTAGTGGGTATTATACTTAAGTGACATTGAAGCCCGCGAGCTAATCGGGGAGATTGGGAAGAGGCTCTCAGATAGGGATGGTGACTCTCGCTCCGGGTCGTTCCTGGTGCAGAGGATGTGCCATCGCAATTCAGCGTGACAATGCCACGGGTGTAATCAGCACTTTTTCACCAGGAACGATTAGCGGTAGGTTATTTAGTAATTAATTTTTGGACATTAATTACTAACCTTTGTTGTATCAAAAAGTGACTGTATTAATTTTGTAAAGTCCTACTAATATTATAAACGCGAAAGTTTGTAAGAAGTGATGGATGGATGGATGGATGGATGTTTGTTACTCTTTCACGCCAGAACGGCTGAACAGATCTGGATGAAATTTGGCACAGAGATAGATTATAGTCTAGAATAGCACATAGGATACTTTTTAACCGCGGGTGAAATCACGCAAATCAACAAATGTTTATATTGATACCGAATCGTTAAATCGTCCCATCCCTACGTGTAATGATAAATTCAAATCTTTGGATCCCGAGGGAGCGAAGCAATCAGACGTCGAACAAAGGTTACGTCGCGCGCCTCGGGCGGAACTTGGCGGGAACTTCCATGTGACTGTACACTGTACAGTTTGATTTCGAAGCATAAGATGAATATTAGGATAAAGATAACAGTGGAGCAATTCATATAACAATAGTCGATACTTAACTGAACCGTTGACGTTGCGTTTGCCTTAAAAACGGACGGACGACTCAGTATCACTAAAGGTATATACATATCAACTCGTTCAGGCATCGTCACCGTATCGCTTACTTTACCAAGGTAAAGCGATTATGTTACGATTGCGATTATGTTTGTTGCAGTCAGGATTTTTGTACAAAGAATTCTGCACGGCTCGAGTTGATACGGTGACGATCCCTTTCCGAGTTAATATTTGTGCTACGATCTTAAAGATTCACCAACGTGTCACCTGTTGTCCCGCTGGCTCGATTGTGAGGCATTGATGATACGTTTTAAGATGTTCTCCGTTTGTTATCATCGGTAAGCTGCGGCTATGGTTAGCTGAATTATTCGCCTGTTCATTGTATTTACTCGATGTGACAGCAGCTGGATGCGGGTAGCGTTATAATTCTTTTTTCATGATGATAGTAGGCCCGGCGCTGCCATTGAGATCTTATGGTACTTATAGAAGAATTCACTGCTCCTGCAGCTCCACCTGCGGTTAAAAAGCACCCTATGTGCTACTCCACCATAATCTATCTCTGTGCCAAATTTCGTCCAGTTCCATTCAGCCAATTTAGCGTGATTGAGTAACAAACATCCTTACAGCAATCCAAACTTTCGCATTACAATATTAGTGAGATAAGATCAATGCTGCACATTTCTCCCAGAATGTATACCATATCGTCACGCCTTTCCCCCGAGGGGGCTGGCAGAGGTGTAATACAACTTCCACACTTCGCCGGACTATATTCAGTCCCAAATATGACAGGGGGCAAGCCTGTCCTCATATGTCGCCAGTCATGTAGCAGATGACATACAATACGCACATTATTTTCACACAATTAACAAATTGGTGCGTGCTGTCGACTGGTTTCGAACCCGCATCTCTGGCTTGAGAGATTTGTGTTCCAGCTTCCCTTTGAATCACGTTTTCTCTCACATTAATGTTTTTTGCATTCCTCTGTCCTCACATTCTTCTAAGCCCATAAGGCACGTACCATCGCCTAAAAATCGCCACCGTGGGTGGTAATTTTATAATAGTAACCGGCCGTAGTAATCACAGCGTGGTTACGAACCCACGTGGCTCCAACAAAACAGCCGTTTAAGACCACCCGTTAAATAATTACGGGTTAAATTTAACCAATCGATAAATTATAATTAAACAAAATAACTTACAAAGTTTATAGATGTATTGACTGTTTTTTGTTGCTTTCTTTATTGTTTTAAATTTTAGTGTAGAGATTGTTTTGTGGTTATTGTTCGAATTCCTGTTTTTAGTGTTGACATAATTTTTAAAAGAATGGATTTGAAAATTTAAATGAGCAAAAGTTTTTGCCGTTAAAAGGCAATAAACATTTTGTTTTGTATCGGAATGTTCTCATAAATGTAGTAAAACTTTTATTAGATCCGATCCTATGTTATGTAGACACGTATAAATGTAAATTTAATTATAAAATTTTAACATCAAAAACTTTAATTCACAACGCAAAACATTCTCGTTTAATCTAAAAATATAATTAAATCTTCAATGTTTTTTTATCGAAAAAACCAAATTATCAAGTTCTAAATCATACGGTTGTCATTTGAGGATAATTAATAGCTATTAATGATATTCATATTAAAATTCATTTGTATACACCTGATCTGTCCTTATAATACTTAACATTATAATAACTTACTTATAACTAAAATATTGTGGAAAATACCTATTAAAAATATTGTAGATTGTTATATTAGGGCAAGGCAAGAGAAGTCAAAAAACCAGCTGAAAACCAGCTCTGCGTGGACCTCGTCTACTCAGAATAGTGCTGAGCCTACTCCAATTGCCAAAACAATTTATATAAATTTTTAAATTATACTTAGTTTAGGTGTAATGATATAAGTACTTTTCTTTAATGTGTTTTTAACTCATAGGTTTTGGCAATAAATAAATTTTTTTTTTTAAACAATATTGTTTTCACTAAGTTGAACGAGTGACTTTTCCATACTTACTTAATCTAAAATTGTTGTTTCTTAAAATAAATGTAGACGTGTGGCGATTGTTTTCGGCCACTCGACTCCTACGCGTTGACCTGATGCATCCCTAAAGACAATTGTAACATTTGTCTCATCCCTACAAATGTCAGAGACACTAGAGACAAGCATCTAAGATTGAATGGTAATTTGTATTTTTCCAACCTTGTGAAAACTTTCTGTGAGTTATAATAACTAAACTGCCGTTCGCTGAGGTCTTTCATTAAGCAACCGAGAAGTTACGTCAGGAGTACGTCACCGTACTCCCAAAGACGTGATTCTAATTGACCATTGCTTACTCAAGCAAACCCTTTGTATGACATCATTTGTACAAAATAACGGTCAAATACGTAAGGAATCTACACACTAGAGTCGGCGACAGCCGCCGAAGTTTTATTATTTGTATGATGGCTTGATGTCGGCGACTTTATTTCAAAAGAAATTTAGCCGCAACGCAGCCTGCGACACAAAGGCATTAAACAAATCTGTAGACTTTTTTGTATAACTTTTGGTGTATAAGTATTACACGAGTTTATATAATGCTTAGTGATTGCGGGAACAGCATTTGTTTGCGGGAGAAAATTGCATAAATTATTTTTAAGAACAACAAGTCAATTAGAATGTTGCCTTAGTGTTCATTCAATGTACCTTACCTAAATACAAAATTAATTTATAATTATATATATTTTATAAATGCGAATGTAAGATTGTTTGTGTGTTTGTTTGTCTGTTTGTTTGTTTGTTGTTTCACGCCCTAATTACTAATCATCATATAATTTTACTTACTCGTCAGGGGGTACATAAAAGGACTAAAAATACCTTTCGTAAAAACAAATCACGGTCACTGTGGGGCCACGGGTAAAACCGCCAAGGGCACCTACGTTATATAAAAAAAAGGAAAAAAAAATCTTAAAACAAGTTAAAAAAACAATTTTCACCCAAACCTCTTTCCTATTAAGAAAACTGATATCTACAAGCATTTATACAAAATAACACAAATAATCCTCTAACTACGCAACTACATCGATATTGCTTTAGAATATCTACAAAATACTCATAAAAACAACATTCGGGTCGTCAACCGGACTTCAAACGGCCTTCTGAAACCTTGACTCGATTCCACGAAGAAGATTATACAGATATAAGCATAATAAAATATAATGTTTCTTTATAAATATTCATGCGTGTCTCCTTAAAACTAGATTATTTTGATATTGCTGTTGGGTCAAAGAACCGAAATCTGTGAAAGACACGTTTGGCTAGTCCTACTAATATTATTAACGCGAAAGTTTGTGAGAATGAATGGATGGATGGATATTTGTTACTCTTTCACGCCAGAACGGCTGAACAGATCTGGATGAAATTTGGCACAGACATAGATTATATTCTAGAATAGCACATAGGATACTTTTTAACCGCGGGTGAAACCGCGGGGCGCAGCTAGTCTTACGTAATTTCACTGAATGCTTTGATAGTAGGTTTCATAAAAAAAAAAAAAACAATTAGATAAAATCAACGATGATCGCTGAGCACCGCTCCTCTCATCTCTGCTTCAATGGAAAAGCACGCCTAGGAGTCCTTTTTTCTAAGCATATTTTTTTATTGTCAACACATAATTATTATTATGCTGATTAGTTTTTAGAAAGAACATAGAAAAACCAAAGGTCATACCTAGGTGATCACACCGCAGACTAATATTATAAGTGTAAAAGTTTGGATGAATGGATGGATGGATGGATATTTCTTAGTTAATCACGCTAGGACGGTTGAACGGATTAGGATGAAGTTTGGCACATAGATAGATTTTAATCTGCAATAGTAAATAGGCTATTTGAGGCCACAGCACGCAGCTAGTATTAACTTAAATAATACTTAGTTAGTTTTAGCCCAAATAGTGATTTTAATATTTTAAGCATAAATATTCAAACAAATTTTTATGTATTACCGATACATAATTTACATACCGACGCAACAACATAAAAAGTTACGTATTTTATAACGTAACTTACCTACATTCAAGAATTTAAAAAAAAGTTAGAATCAGCAACGCTGTTGAGGTACGAGTACTTATCCAGAATATGCTGTTTCACTTTTTGTAATAAACATTACTTAGAATTAAAAAAAGGGTTTATTAGTTTGTATGCACCTAGCTAATAGCCAGAACAACAGGTCCGATAAAAAAAAAAAAAATTGGATATTATGGTATGGTATGGTTATGGCATAACCTACACTATCACTTAGTTGCAGATATTTTGAAACGCATACGAAACTGGAAATAAATAGCTACTTATTATATGATTGACACATAATAATAATAATGCACTCTTCCATCGGCTTTATTTTGGTTGGAGAAATGAAAAAAATAGTGGATATAGAGGCATATTACGAGCTCGATAATCGAGCAAATCACTACATTCCCTTATTTTTTTAAATATCTTAGCTCAAAAAATTTTTTTTCAACAACTAATGAAATCTTACAACTTTTAGCTTCAAAGTGTTACCCTTTAAACAAATTATTTTAATTAAATTACTATTTCTAAAGTTTAACGTCTGCATTAAGTGTGTTTTTATATCTCAGTAAACGTTTATCCCACCGTAAAACAGTGTGGAGTATTTTAAGTATAATTTCCTGTGCGGAAATTTCACTTTAACATTCTCGTCGAAGTTCATAAAATTTGTGTTTTATTACTCTCTATAATAGAAAGGGTATAAGCTCAAATATAATCTTAAAAGGTAATGCATATTGTGTGATATAAATTGTTTTGAAGTTACAAAGTTAATTAAAGAAAGAGAAAGACCAAAAAATATTATTAAATTATTGTCTGACTTTTTGTTACCTGCTAAACTATACATAAATTAAATTTGGCAAAGATGAAAAATGCCTTATTTAGATTGACACAAAATATCCCTTTCTTTGAAAACGAAAAAATAAGAAAAAAACGTGTAAAATGAATCCAACTAACGCCGAAAGTTTTTTTCATTGTCTTGTTTCGCATAATTCAACAAATAATATAAAAGCTTTTCGTTAAAAAAAAGTATGAAATCCAATACTCATACAATACATTTCCTTCTAATTTTACATACGATACAAATTGTGTTTCACGTTCCAAAAAAGAAACGTTAAATTAAATGAGAAAAGTACTAAAATAATTATTCGATATTCTTAGAATGGTTTTAAATATAATCAAATTTTCGACATTACAATAAAAAACCGACTCATACGTACGTCATACGTCAAACTCCAACACACATATTACATTACCAATTTTATTTTATCATAACCCAATTGACAATTCATTTTATTAATTTCAAAACGAATGAAGCAACGACGAACTTTTGAACTCATTATAATCCAATTGTAACAAGCCCATATATCAGGTGGCATCTACATTCATTAGCAATTGAAAATAGCCATAAAAACAGCAGCGTCTTATTTATTGCGCAAATTTTACGCAAAACAGACGTAAAATAGAACTGAATACATTTGAAATTTAAATCGTAGTAGTAAAACACGTTTGGAATGACATTGAATTTAGTGCCAGACTGCGAGGGACCAAGCGGTGAATATTTTAGAAATTCGCAAACGGCCTCATTGTACTTTATCAGAAATTTATCTGGACCTTATTTTGAAATATAAATGATATTGCAAGTTTGGGACAAGCATCAAGTAACATAGCTACTGTTTTTGTAAAATAAGCCCCTACTCATAAAAATGTTAAAGTCATTTACTTCTTAACATATTTGACAAAAATCTTGATAAATTCTTAAAGTTATGTTTTTTATTGTTGTTTTTTTTTCTACGAAAAGTACAAAAAGCCGCTCCAAGTACATTTCTTCAAGCTTACCCTCAGTTAAAATTTTCACCTTTTATATTTTTTCGAACAAGAAATTGAACATAACGGTAAAAGCCTAAACTTTTACCAAAATCCATATTTTTCCTAATATTAGCCATTACGGACGATAAAAAATGTACACTCCCATTACGAGCGCCGTTAAACATAAATCCTATTCCATCGCACAATTCACACATTAATGATTCAGGAGATAAGTGCTAAATATCGATCTGGAAAATCTGTGAATTACAGAATGGTTTCGGTATAAAACGTAGATAGCAGTAGCAGAGCTTTGTACCAAATTAAATAGCAAATAATTTGGCTGCAAAAGTTGTTCTGCTTGTAAGGTTTCATACGTCTTAGACTAACTGTGATGTGTAACTATTGGATTTATCAATGATTTCTGATTTCTGATTTTTAAAACAAAATTTCGCACCAATGTCATCACAGTGATGCTTATGAATTATGTTTATTAACAAGTAGGTTAATAAATCTTATATTATTTTGGATATGGATAATGAAATGTAGTATGTCATCTGCTACATGACTGGAGCACGGTGTATGGCGACAGGCTCATCCCTGTCCCTGTCACATTTGGGACTAAAAAACGTACGGCGAAGTGTGGGTGTTGTATAACACCTCTACCAGTCCCCTCGGGGAAAGGCGTGATGATATGTTATGATAATTAAATAAAAGATTCTTAATTCTAATTATCCCAGAATCCATAGCAGAAATTTAATAATGACAGCTTTGAAAAAACTAAAACTTACTAGCTTTATGTGCTGGAGACCTCACGACTGGCGTGTTTCCTCCTCTACAGGTCGCATTCCTCAACCGATTCTCGTCAACGACATCGTGATCTGGACAAAATTCAGACAGAAATCCGGACATACGAAAGCATTTTTGTCGAAGCAGAGCAAATGAGGGTCAACTTCAACTAGCCTGCAACCGTGTTTTGTCCTTTTCTTTTTTTTAAAATGTCCCAAACGTCCTTTTAAAAAAAACAAAACACAGTCGCGCGCGAGTTGACCAATAAACCCTTTTAACCATCCCTAGATAAGCTACTGATTCGCCACTCCACCATGCTCTATTGAGTGCTCGGGTCGTAAAAAACGTTGCCGCTTTGGTTGCTTCATTAATTATTTATGCAGGAGCTTGCCGTTTTCTTGTTCTAGTAAGAAATCATGGAGGATGAATAATAAAGTCTGTAGTTCGTTGTTTTGCGCCAAAGCTGTTGGGAGTCCGGAATCGTACTTCGGTTGGGAACGGAATAGCTAATTGAAACGTCTTTAGGCGATGGAAAATGTTTTTGCTTAGTAATGAGGTGGAAATAAGTTGGGCTTGGAATTGTGTTGTTTAGAAGTTGTTTAAACTGCTTTGGAATTTCAAGATATAGGTAATCAAAGTAGAATATTAATCAATTTAGGAATCTTATTTTTAGGTGTACATTAATTACTGACACCTGTCACTGGCACGCGTATACGTTACCATTGCGACGTCGTTGTCAAATATTTAACTTCGTGCAGTTAACTATTCACGCTTTTTCCCCGAAAGGGAGTATTACAACACCTACACTTCGCTGGATCGTGCAATTAAGAAATTATGATTATGCTAGAATTGACGATATTGCCTTACATATAGGGTTACGTACTTAATTCGACAAACTAGATAACTTGATTACATCTATTGACAATAATTAATAATACTTATTCATGATTACGATTCTCTATATTTGGAAACTCGTGACTAATTTAATGATTTATAATTTCCCAGCAGTGTAGTTTGACTTTGGTATAATAATTTTGAGAGATTTGTGTGAACCACGCCTATTAATATTTGCAATTTTAATAAAATCGTAGGAGTTAATGAATCGTGAATTAATAAAGTTTTTATCTTAATTACTATTTTATATTCACTGCAGGAAATGAATGAAATTCTTCGTGGCTTTTAATATTTTATTACTATATCGGTGGCGTCATTTTAATGATTCAGCGTGTCATTTAATAATATGAAGATTAGATTTTTTGCATTTCGGCTTGTTTGTCTGTTTTTTAATCATCGTTAATACTTAGTTAACGTTTATCTTTATTATTGATCAAAATTAATTTGAGTGCTAATTTTTTAATCGTCAAATACTTACGTTTTAGTAAGAAAAAGTTTTATGACATTCTCATCTCTGTGTATCGAAATTGCCTAAACATTCAGAATCAGCTCTAATACAAAAGCATCTTTGAGTTTAATCCACACTGCGTTATTTGTACTTTTCATCATTGTAAAGCTTTTTAGAAGTGACACACAATATTTATAATTTGGCTTTAGGGAATTTAAATAATAATAATAATAATAAATTCGGGACACTTCCACACACGGTCGCCTGACCCCAAACTAAGCAAGGCTTGTACTATGGGTGCCAGAGACTGATATACATACTTAGATATTTTTAAATACATACATAAATAGATATTTACACCCAGACATAGAACAAACACTAATGTAATCACATAAATGTTTGCCCTAGGTGGGAATCGAACCCACGCCCCCAAGCTCAGAAGGCAGGTTCACCACCAACTGAGCCACCGAGGTAGGAGAATTTGGTATAATAACAAACTTATTTAGGATGGGAATGCGATGATAGCCTGTTAAAAAAAGTCGCCTCTTAAGCCAGAGGGAGCGGGTTCGATCCCAGTCGAAGGCCCACAGCAATTTGTTAATTGTGTGAACATATTACGAGTATGTGTCTAATGTATTCTGCTACGTAACTTAAGCCCGGTGAATGGCGACAGGCTCGTTCCCTGTCACATTTGGGACTGAATATCGTCCGGCGAAGTATGGGTGTCTTACACCTTTATCAGCTCCTTCAGGGGAAAGGCATGACGATTTGTTATTAATATGAGATGTTTCGACTTACCTACTACCTTATTTCACCTTATCAAATAACTAAAACATCCAAAATAAGCTTGTCATAATACCAAAATCCCTAAAACCAATATTGACACTATCACGTCAGTTAATCACAAATTATTTCTATAATCTACATCGATATTCAAATAATGATGGCAACAAACAATAATCTCCCACGTTTTGACCCAACATTTATTCAACAAAAAAAATTGAATAAAGTACCAGCGCCATAAAGAAGTGTCAATGTCATAAAGTTGAGGTCATTTGATTAGATTTTTACAGTTTAAAAGTTATTATGCAGTACTATTCCAGATTAGAGATTAGAAGGTACAATCCTGTGAATTTTATGACGGGCATCAAAATTTGAGTTTGTATTTTGAATTTATTTTTGGAGGTATTTGTAGTTTTTATACGTATTAAATACGAATACATACAGGTTGACAGATTATAACAGAGCCCGTAACCTGAACTGAAAAGCTTATTGCGATAATTATAAAGTACAGTCCCTGACGCTGTACGACCGCGAATTGTATTGCCGCGCAATAAGGTTCATAGTCGCGCAGCGTCGGCGCCTGAACCTAATAGTAATAGCAATAATAATGACTTATTGGCCTGTTTTTACTTTTTTTTCTTACTTCTAGACTAGGTATCGCAATAATAATGTCACAGTATTGGCTTGTTTTTACTTTTTTTTCTTACTTCTAGACTAGGTATGTACCTTTCCCAAATGGTGGTAAAGTCAGTCGTTTTTACTTCACTCCTACACTCCGCTCTATTCTCATCAATTCGAAAAACAAAATCTTTTCAAATAGAAATATCTTTCACAAAAAATATCTCAAAAACCATAAACTAAACTCCACTTGAGACGTATTGATTAGATTCAATAGAAAGAGCTAATATTTTAAAAGTGATTGTTTTTATTGGGCTGATTGAGTTGAAACCCGATAGAGGCGCGCTTAATGGATCCCTACGTAGAAATAGAAAACTGTAGAATCACCCATAAAAGGTTTCATTAGTTCATTAATTAATTTTCCAGATGCCTAATTCTACATTTTTTAATGAATATGGAAGCTTTGATTACTTACTTTCAGGTATTTTTATTCCTACATATGTAATTGTCTAGATATCTTTCTTCAAACTTTTTCGTTGAGTTGATTGGTACTTTTTTGCTAATATAAATTATATTGTTTACACACAGTTTTTATGTACTCGGTTTTAAATTTCCGAGGAAATACTTCACTTTTCGGCGTAAGTAAGGTCTATGTGATAATCCAGGGTGTCGGCTTCCTCCACACTAAATTCCATCAATATTGGTTTGGCTTTTTGAAGAAGTTACAAACATACACACTTACACATACACAAATTTTTGCCTTTATAAAGTTTATATTAATTTAATTAATTAATTAATAATTAATGTATAATTAATTATTTAAATAATTAATAAAAATAATTAAGTAATCAATTATTTAAATATTTAATTAAGTATATTTATATTAATTTAAAAGCGTCATTTTAAAAAAAAAGCAGATTTATTTATTTTGTTTTATTTATTTAAACAAAATCCACAGCTCACAATAATGACATGAAATAAACATACAGATAAACTTACAGCTAATTACGGATTCACATTTTATGTACAAAATAATAAAAACAATCACTAAATTAACTTAAATAAACATAATACTTATCAATATTAAAAGAAAAAAAAAATATGATGCTAAACATAAGTACATTTAAAAATAAGAATTTTTGGATAATTTTTAATGCTTCATATTATTTTATTATGTGCACACACAGGCATTCACACGCTTGAAGTGTGTGGATGCCTGTGTGTAAGAGGGTGATAAGAGATAATATAATTTATTAAATTCTGACTAATATAGGTATGTACATACAATCTTACCAGTTATAATGACTATTAGGTTCTTACTATAACACTCTACAAACTTATTTATAAAACAATCTCCATGATTCTTACTTCTAAACATTTCACTTCTACGTTAATGATATCAAATTTTAATGGTTTTATCAAATTTGTAAATTTATTTCGAGCAGTTACGGTTAAGTTAGAGCAGTAGATAAGTGATACGTCGTA
Source organism: Peribatodes rhomboidaria (assembly GCA_911728515.1). Classification (NCBI taxonomy): domain Eukaryota; kingdom Metazoa; phylum Arthropoda; class Insecta; order Lepidoptera; family Geometridae; genus Peribatodes; species Peribatodes rhomboidaria. The sequence goes on along the minus strand of OU452186.1, from coordinate 13,379,401 downwards.
CTTAAGTTATATGGTTTTAAGTGGCTGTTTGATACAGAGCCAAATGAACTTATCACAGTTGAGTGTCGTAAAAATATATAACTACCTACGATCGTTTTTAATTGGTGCCAAAATATTTTCTGGCGGTGTTTGTGAAACAGGGATTTGAGAATTTAAATCAGGCCATAAATTAGATTAAAAAACCTAAATTAGATTAAAAAAGTAAATACAGCTTGGCTTGGAATTATGTCAAGATAAGTAAGAAATGTGTGTAATTAAGCGGTATGTTTGGTAAGTTATATAAAACTAAATTTCGTCGAATGGATAACTACATACATACCGTCACGCCTTTCCCCCGAGGGGTTGGCAGAGGTGTAATACGACACCCATATTTCGCCGGACGATATTCAGTCCCAAATGTGACAGGGGGCGAGCCTGTCGCCATACACCGGGCTCCAGTCATGTAACAGATAACACACAATACGCACACATGTTCACACAATGAAGAAATTGGTGCGTGCCGTCGGCTGGGTTTGAACCCGCTCACTCTACTATGTAAACTATGTATGTATGTACTATGTATGTTATATAAACTAAGTGAAAATAAATTTCAGTCATGTTAAATTTTAAGATTTTTTCTGATATTTGTAACGTATTATTACCTATCAATACCTTATGTTGTATCTAGGCGTTATCAATGTGACTACTCTAAATATTAAAAGCTAGGTCTAATAAGTTTAACAAAACTGTTCCAGATTCTTAAATTTACTTAAAATTTCTTTACAAATTTACGCCCACCGTCCACGAGTTCATCGCCTTTGCAAACCCCCCAACAACGTCAAAAAAGATTATATCTCTCTCCACTCAGATGTTTTTTTCAATTAGATTTAATCTGTCTCGAAAACAGGATTAGCTCAGGCACAATTACTTTTAATTTTGCAAAAAAATAAAAAATATGGTTGCTTAAGTGAAGCAAGGCTAGGATGTTTTGGACCTTATTAAATTTGTGCTGTGTAGACGCTTCTTTATTCCTCTCGTATATTTTGCGAGCTACTTAACAAATGTGCTTGTCTTGGTTCACAGGTATTTCTTTTTTGTTACGGCTTGGATTTTTGGCTTCAAATACGAGCCATGTTATTCTTTAAGCAGATTTTTACAGAATAAATTACTTTTACAACCTGAAACACGACGTCCTTATGATTTTTCAGAAAAATCGAAGGTGGCCAGTCCCTGGCGTTATTTTCTTAGGTAAAACTGCAGTAGGTATGATTGCTAACAATCAATAATAATAATAATATTCGGGACACTTGAACACACGGTCGTCTGACCCTAAACTAAGCTTATACTATGGCAACCAGAGACTGATATACATACATATATACTTTTAAATACATATTTAAATGGATATTAACACCCAGACATAAAACTAACACAAATGTTCATCACATGAATGTTTGCCCTAGGTGGGAATTGAACCCACGCCCCCCTAGCTCAGAAGGAAGGTTTAGCTACTACCAACTCACTACCGACTGAGCCACCGAGGCAGTCAAAAAAAAATTTGGCAACGCTTTTATACAATACGCCTTTAACTCAATTATTTGTACATTTTTAATTAATTAATTTTTGCTCTCATACCGTCTCCATTGTGTACATTGTTAGATACTTGTTTTTTTTATTTGCGTAATACAACTTTTAATTTTACTACGTATTAATAATGTACTTACATAATTTTAATGGACGAATAAATTTAAAAATAAATACTTACAATTCGGTTGAAACTACAGTCGGAATAATCGACTAAATCATAACATAACATATCGTAACGCCTTTCCCCCCAAAGGGGCTGGCAGAGGTGTTATACAACACACACACTTCGCCGGACGATATTCAGTCCCGAATGTGACAGGGGGCGAGCCTGTCGCCATACACCGGGCTCCAATCATTTAGCAGATGACATACAATACGCACATTAGCTCACACAATGAACAAATTGGTGCGTGTCATCGGCTGGGTTCGAACCCGCTCCCTCTGGCTTGAGAGGCGGGCCTCCTCGCAACTAGGCTGCTATCGACTAAATCGTACGTGAGTGCTTCCCGTCTCATAAAATCATAATCTGTGAAAATCATGTCAGTTTCAAATTAAAGTTATTTATTTTATAATTTTGTTTAGATTGCAAAAGAAAATATATTTCTGCCATCCTACTGATTCAGAGAAAAGTCCAAGTATGCGACATGTACGCGACATGCATTTAACAGCACAGTCCAATCCAAAATCAAGTGCCAGCAATCAGTAGTGTTTGCCATTCATTGATCTAGTGACAATGCTTCGGACCGTATTGAGGCTCAATCAGTGAAAACAGATTGCAAAATCACCTGAATTAAGCACAGTTGAGTGCCGGGACACTGTCGTGAATATGCTCACGGGATCATTGTTTCCATGTATGGCCATCAGAAGCACGGCAGCAGTGGTAGTCTTGAAAACCAAACATGAATGAAACGAACACGTATGAAATATCGAGACGGGTTTTTACTTCCTGCCATGAGGCTTACGGAAGCTCACTTCACATCACTCTTATATTATACGTGCACAAGCTTAGATGGATGGATGGATGTTTGTTTCTCAAATTTGACACAGAGATAGATAGATAGATCTGAATAGAACACAGGCTAATTCTACACACAGGGTAACACCGCGGAGCGCAGCTAGTACGAGGAGGTTCCATTTTTGATTTATTAACCGACTTCCAAGAAGGAGGATTTCAATTTGACTGTATGTTTTTTAAATTTAAATTTTTTTTTTGTATGTATGTTACGCGATTACTCCGTTAATTGTGAATCGATTTTATTGATTTTTTTTTTCATCATCATACTTTACATTTACATTTTATCGCAATCGGTCAAGCGGTTATTAAAATATCAACAAAAGACTAAAAATTGTTTACATGGATGACGAATTACAGGATGTGAAGTCGATTTTTTAAGCTTTGCTTTCTATTTTATACCTAATATACTATATTTTGTACCCCTTTTTGTAAAACATAAAATCGAAAAATATTTATTTCAAAATTAATACTCGTAGGTTAACATTTTTATGACCAGAGACCTCTACCCCAGTAAGAAACCAACTTGCAAAAGAATCTTGTCTCTCTTTCAAAAAATCTGATTTAAAAATTCGCTTTCCTTACTCGTATTGTATTGAATTGCAAAAATAATAAATGCGTATCTCTCACCATCTCAAAAACTCACCTGAAAGGCGGTTCTCAATTTTTGTAAAAATGACGGAACTTGTATCAAGTGGGTACTTTGAAAGGTCAAAAATATTGAAGTGCCGTGAGGCCAGACGATGACCCTCGATCAGGAAGAAATGAATGAAAATATTTGCCGTGTCGTTGAATTGTACAGTAAAGTTTCAAAATACAAGATGCGGCGAGCTTGTAAGAAAATAATAATTTATGTACCTTGTAAGGAGGTACACAATTAGAGGAAGGATGATAGAAAAGTCTTTGCCCAATGGTGGGACGAAACCAGCTTAAAACAATAAATAACAAAGTAATTAATATACACACTTTATCATTATCATTAAGTACATAAAGGTTATGTACAAAACCATTAATTAGTTGGTAATCTTTTTGTCAGAAAGGGAAGATAGTAAAAGTAAAGAAAAGTTTTCACTTTTGGCTCAAAATTTAATTTTAAACATTTTTTTTTTGTTGTTTTTGTACTTAGCTAGATCGGCCAACTATTCTACATGATAGAGACAATATAATTTTCGATTATCTTTCGAAATATTTCTTTCGTTATTTTACAGACATATTTGACAAATATGCTCCTGATTACTCAAAAAGGTCAATAAAAACTTTATTCGTCAGTTTATCGGTTAAATGACATATTAGAGCAATCTGGTACATTACTGTTTACTATTTCTACAAAATATCATAAGGAATGATAAACCTAGCGGAATGCAAATTCCATCATTGGGTACTAAATTTAGTTTAGGTCTAAAGCCAGAAACAAAAAAAAAAAAAAAAAAACATCCCGCCATTTCGAAACGTTACACTCTAGGTTTTTACATTGTCTTTGTTTTGTTTTACTGTATTTGATGTCCAAGAATTTAACCGTTTTTTTTGGGAAAACATAAAAATAAATTATCAATTACCACCTCCTAATGAAATCAAAAGATAAATCCCGAAAGCTCTTTGTAACTAAACGAGAGATTTATAGTTATGTTCAGTTATAAATTAACGCTAGTATCTTAATTATGTTCAGTGTCACTGAGGACTCCAATAAATTCATGTCTAGATAAAAGGACGTCGTTCTAAAATGTACCAATAGTTTGTTAATTAATTAAGTGCTTCTGGAAGAACTTTGTAACTTGTGATCTTTTAAAGATCATTTTAATACTTGTGATCTTTTAATAGAACATTTCAATACCCTGTATTTTGTGTACTGTTAACTATAAGCTCTGGATTATTTGACGGAAGTTTCTAGAATTTCATAACTTCTGGTAGATACAAGTTGGATTATTAATAAAAGTTATAGAAATGGCAAAATGAAAACTGAAAGTTATTTAATATCTAGGTTGCTTTTCTTGAAAACGTTTTTAATAATGTAAATTTTAGATTTGTTAGGAGCTAGTACCTATTTTGTTTCCTGAGGGTGTGAGCAAAAATATTTAAAATGTGGGTTATTTGCATACTAACCAAAAAGCAATTTTGGGTTTAAAAATCGACTTCAAATTTGACAAGATACTAGATCATAAAATTTAAAAAAAATTTAGTATAGAAAAAAACACTTTTCTCCTAAAAATTCATCCCAATTTCAACTTCGCCGCATAATTGCGATCCTCCTTCAAAGGCGGCGTTATCTCCTAAAATCTCATTCTTTCAAAAACCGGATGTCATCTATAGAAAACCGGGAATAACGCGATAAAGCCCGCGATCCAATCACGCCAGCTTTAAGATCCACCTTCGTAAGATTACGGCGGCACTCGTCGCCATAGAGTTATGGGACGAATTCACCAGAGGGAATTATGTTCGGGTCATGAGAGCAGCGGGATAGTGAGAGGTAGCGGATAATTATAATTTAGTCGAAACCGCTTGTAAAATAGCTAGTTAGCTTTATTCTATCCTGACAAGCCACTGTTTTTAGCAGATAATGTTCGTATTTTTAACCGACTTCAAAAAAAGAGAAGGTTCTCATTTCGTCAAAATCTTTATTATCTATGTTTCTTCGATAACTCAAAGACACTGAACTGATTTGAAAAACCCTTTTTTGATTCGAAGGGTAGTTCCATTTCAATTGGATCAAAATGGATAAGCGGTTTTTTTTTAAATCAACAAAAATCCAAATATTGTTTACACAATCCAATTTACGGAAACTCGGTTTTTTTAAATTATAATATATTATTATATTTAAAGACCTAAATTATATAAAACCATATAAATAGGACGTAAATCCCCCAATATGTTTTATATTACGGAAATCTGCTATGTGTTGTAAGTTCCTGCTTTCTTATGCAAGTTAAATAAATAGCAGATAAAAAAGGAACACGTATATTACATAGATCCTGTGTACGAGTATACTTTGTAGACTTTTGTACCTAATGCATGCATGCATGCATATGTATTGTGAATTAAAACATCATGACGTGCACTGTACGGTTAAAAGCATCAAATAATCGAAATCAGAATCTCTGTCAGCATTAGCGATCCTATCGTAGTGAAAGAACACTGCTTTTGTTCGAAATTATTTTTTCAAAGCATGGTCTAGACAGGCTAACGGCAATTTTGTCTAAATGCCAGTGGGTATCACTTGACGCCTACGCGGTCACCTAAATAAAAAGGTCAGATGAAAGGTCAAAATTTGAAAGGCTATAATTTGCTATTAAAAATCGTGACTAAAGTAAGATTATCATCTGTGAACTGGTCAGTGCACATCGAAGGTATTTTTTTTTTTATTACTTAATAGGCTTGCGTTTGGCTGCTAACATGCCTGATGATAAGCAGTGATGCGGCCTACGATGGAGCACGCTTGCCTATAAGAAACCGATTCACTCGAGACTTGAAGACACCCAGATTATAAGTTAGCTTATTCGCTATACCTTTTATGCTATTGTCAGTGTGTTTTCAAATCGCAAGTCTCGTGGCCCCAAGCACAAGTGGAGAAGCAAAGCACCTGAACGCTTCGTTTAACCTTCGATCTTTGAATGGAAAATTTTCAGAGCATGGTCCCAGAGATCGAGTTTCTGAACTTGAGCAGATTTGAAATCGTCGAGGCTTGTCCATGGCATATTGTGTCTATGACCTATATCACACAGTGCAATCTTTTCTGTTGATTTTTGGGGTTCCGTATGTCCAAAGGGTAAAACGAGACCCTATCACAAAGACTCCGCTGTCCGTCCGTCTGGCTGCTAACCAGGCTGTATCTTATGAATCAAGACAGTTAAAATTTTAACAGATGATGTATTTTTGTTGCCACTTTAAACAACAAATACAGAAAAAACGATTAAAATAAATATTTAAGAGGGCTCCAACACAATAACCGTATTTTTTGGCATTTTACAGATAATGGTACAAAACTCTTCGTGCGCAAGTCTGACTCGCACTTGGCTGGTTTTTTAATTCATATTACGATAAAGCACAAACATTGTGATATCAATAGATAATACTTATGTAGTACACACTTGTTTATAAGGCTTTGGGCTCACAGTGGCCAAACACTGGCAAGAAATAATGTGAACATGGATTATTGGCATATCATCACGCCTTTCCTCCAAGGTGGCTGGCAGAGGTGTAATACAACACCCACACTTCGCTGAACTATATAGTTGACACAAAGAAGATTTTTTTTAATTTTACTTAAAGTATAACCATTCACCATCCTGCCTTGCAGTCCGCCTTGCAGTCTGCCGCTTTATGTAGAATGGTGAATAGTTTCTAATTGGTGATAAATTAGTAAATTTAAAAAAAAAAACAGACTAACAAACACAACTTTGTTTTTTTAGCTGTGTGAAATTTACATTGCAAACAGTATGAGTATGCGTAAAACAGAAATGTACATCCAAATTCCCGATACAGGCTCTCAGTTCTCACTAATGAAGGCGCGTCAATCAGTCGGTTGGACCGTCCGCGTCTGTCAGTCTCGCAAATTAGTGACAACGCAGTACCGACCCCTAGTAATGATCTTGTCAGTGGATATGTTGACACGGACGTGATGTGTACGGTTAATGACGTGTCTGTTTTAAAGTTTTGCCTTTGTGTTGCATCCATTCATTCGCAATTTAAGAGCGATGCTCTTGTCAGTGGAGTAATGCCTGTTCTGTTTTCTCTTATTTTTGTTCTGTTGTTGTGATCTTCTGTTACCTAGTATCTTTATACTAACAGCACCTTCTTGCACGAAATGACATCTGCTTTTTTTTTTGGGCTATCTATTAACAGAACCTATATTATAAATGCGAAAGTGAGTTTGTTAAGATTTTATGAGACAGGAATTACTCACGTACGTTTTAGTCGATTATTCCGATTATCGTTTTAACCGCATTCGGCGATCTTTATCAAGGCGAGTGCGCGCGCGCGGCTGCGTCTCGCATGGCACACTCAGTGTGTTTGTTCGTTTGTTACGCTTTCACGTCCTAACTGATCAACCGATCACCGTGAAGTTTTGCGTAGGACACGTTGCCAGGGGTACAGAAAAGGACATAGGGGGGTACCTTGAAACTTGGAAACCCCAAGGCGCGAGTAGTTTGAGCTAAAAAAAACCAAGCAAGTTCGTATAGGCCGAGTGGCTAGCTCTGATGGCAGAGTTACTAGGCCGCCCGATGGCCTCTGACAGATGTTGTCGTAGATGATGATTGTTGTCATAGAACAAACAACCTGGACCTACAATTTAACGTGTCATCCTAGCCATGGTAGCGCTCAGTTTTAAATGCCACCCGCGGTCACCCATCCTAGGACTGATCGTGTTGTCCGTTTGAGCTATAAATTGTTCTTGTATTGCATGTGAAGATTGAGTAAATTATTCTACGTTTATTTTGGCTAGATACGGAATCCGCTTTCCTGCTGCGTTTTTTCCACTGCATTCTTTGCATGGTGTGTTAGTTATCTAAAACTTTATTTTTTTTTCCTGCCATTCCTGTTTCCAGTTTTGCAGAAATCCTAAATGAAAACAAAACTGCTTGCTGCTAAAACATGACAGATATCTTTTACATGCATTGTTTAAGAGTTATAATTTTTAAAATGTGGAGAATTACCAAATCCAACCAAGTTACAATTGAATCGGTTTCCTAAGAAAGCGTGACCCATCGTATACCACATCATTTATCAACGTCACGTGAAATGGTGTCCAAATGAAACTCTATTCTCAAAAAAAAAAAGTTTTCTAGTACACAAGTTCCACGATTCTATTGCATTTTTAATCATCGAACGCTGTTTTCGAACGAAACATGAATCATTCCGTGTAACGTCGATCAAGCAAACTATCAATAATTGCCTCCAATCATCACTGCGGGTGTTTACCTTGTAATTGGTGGCTGCACACGTTACTATACAGTCGTAGTTGTTGGTAGTAGGGAGTCTGATTTCAGAAAGATATCAAATTCAAATAATTTATTTCGGATAACTACCTACTAGATCCATGGTGTAAGTACGAACTTACAAACTATTTTATGAGATAAAATCAAATAAAAATATAATAAGCCAGATCCTTCGCATATTGAGGCTGTCCGTGCGGTCTGATGATCACTACTTGATCATCGTCCACACGAAATGCTTCAACAACGGCGCATGTGGATCTTCCGCTATAGTTTTCAGGATGCTATTGTGGCTTCCCCGCACTCACCTCACTAGTGACGCAATATTCTTACGAATGACGGCCTGAAAGCCGTCAGGTAGATATCGAGATATGGAGGTTAATTGAAAGCAAAGGAAATAGAAAAAAAAGTAAGTAAAAAAAAGTGTAAGCAGTATAACGACTTTAAGTTAGGCACTTCGCATTTAATTTATAAGTTAGTTTTTTTTTTTTTTTTTTAATATAGAATAGGTCGGCGTTTGAGCACCAAGTAGCCTGATGTTAAGCGACGTTGTGGTCTAAGATGAAGCACGACGACCTATAATGTACTTATTTACACTAGTCTTGAAGTTTTGTAGAGTGAAGAAGTACAAAGACGGCAGTTGAGTGACTACTCAGACCCGTCTTGGGAACGGTTACACCGGACTACATCCCGAAATACGACTAGGTCATTTCACGGCATGGCTTGGTCCGGTGGGTGGTAACTAGCCTCGGCCGAAGCCTCCCACCAGAGAAAGTTTTTAAGTTAGTTTTTATATTAAAAGGCATTTAAATCTACCTTTATTCTGATAATACTTTTTGAAATCAAACGTTCTTATTTGTCTAATTTCATGGGAATCAAAAAATTAAGAAAGATAAAGGTCAGACAGACTGAGAGAACAAAAGACAAGGGAAAAATTACTCACTAGCTGTGCTTCGCGGTTTTGACTCGCGTTCCCACATATGTTTAGGAATTGTAAAATTTTCGGGATAAAAAGTATGTGACATATCCTTTTCTGTACATGTTGTCCCCCGACAACTTGTATCTATGAAAAGTTTCATGATGATCGGTTGAGTAGTTGAGGCGTGAAAGCGTAACAAATAAACAAAAAATTTGACAAACGAACCAACTTACTGTTGTATTGATAATTTTAGTTTGGAAAAAGATTTATTATTTGCGATTAAAAGGCGAAGGCTCGCAAGAAGCTTTCTAGACATAGGAAGCTGGTTCGATCCCAGCGCAGACACGCACCAATTTGTTCATTGTGTGAACATGTGTGCATATTTTCATCTGCTACATGACTGGAGCCCGGTGTATGGTGACAGGCTCGCCCTCTGTCACATTTGGGACTGAATATCGGCCGTCAAAGTAAGAGTGTTAAATACACCTCTGCCAGCTCTCGGGGGAAAGCGTAACTGTATGTTATGTTATGATTAAAAAATGTGTACTTTTGCAATGTATTCTTTTCTAGTAAAATCATACGATGCCAATATCATCGATAACAGCCCTGAAACTAGTCCTATCTACCGGTACCTACACTCATATCCATCCGTTCGTGTTTCTTTTTCACGTAGAAAAAGCATAAGCATTTTAGTAACGGTACATAATAAACATTTTATACATCTCAAGGCCAAAACCGAGGTTTAACGTAACCTGAATATAAACATCATGGAGAATGATAGGTTCCCGTTAAATTTTGTTGGAAGAATATTTTGTAACGTTGTAACAAGCGGGTGTGGCAAATGGCAAGCGGGCGTAATAAGGCTTTGATTTGGGGGATAAGCGGGGGATGAATATGAATGGGGGAGAGCAAATTAAACAATAGACAACATTTTGGTGAAATACGTTTATCCAATGCAAATTTTCATGTCAGGTACCAAAATATTAGCGTTCTAAAAATTACGAAACTGAATTGTTTTTATTTTGTTTACAATTTATATAGCTATAGATACTTTGCAATACATTCGCATACTTATATCTGGGTTTTTAAAAATAGGTACGATTCTGACTCATCAAATAACCATCAAATTGCACGAAGTACCATCAAGCTATAATGTATGTAAAAAACAATCCGATTTTTCATCTATAAATAATTAGTGTTTTCATAATCACAATTACTCTTAAATCTATTATATTTACAGATTACGATATCCAAAGATAAATAGAAAATACTTTGTTTTATTTCTTTGAAAGCAATCTAAATATTTTTTGAAGTCAAATTAAAACTTTACACCAACTATGACTTTAAAGTTTTTTTTAATAGCACGGGAGGCCCTAAAGTGACCCTAAAGAACCCATCCTGATTACGCCCACACAACGCAGCCACCCCAAACGAGCCCTTCACGTGACTCCCACAACATTATGCGTGGCCGCCAACAAAAAGCTTCTTTGGAACTTTGAAAGCATTCATTTGCTGGCCAAGTTCCGTATCGGAGCGGAGATCTGCCGACGAAGTGTGGATTGATGACGAATCATTTTTACTAAAATACGCGGGAAAGTTGGTGAAATAATGGGTTTCGGTAAAATAATGGGTTTTGTTGCAATCTTGGGGCTGGTTCTTTCTGTGGGTGTATTTATTGCGCATTGCGGCCTCATCTGCTTATTCATCATCAGCCTAGGGGCGTGGGTTCGATTCCCACCTAGGGCAAATATTCATGTGACGAACATTTGTGTTTGTTCTATATCTGGGTGTTAATATCTATTTAAGTATGTATTTAAATATATATATATGTATGTTTATCAGCCTCTGGCAGCCATAGTACAAGCTTTGCTTAGTTTGGGGTCAGGCGACCGTGTGTGCAAAAATGTCCCGAATTATTTTTTTATTTATTTATCTGTTTTTTTTTTATCAAATTACGAGTATACATTTATTTTCTATAGTTTTTCAGTGTGTTATCTAATTTGTGTACTGTGTTTTTATTTCTGGGGTGAATTATTTAGACTTCCTTGCATTTTTAACACCGGTTTTATCAGATTCCGTTCTGACTCAATCAAAGTTCAGGGAGAACAAACGTAATCTACAGGGACCCTATTCGGAGATTTGATATTTTCATCTCACTTTTTTTCGTCCTTGTTGCTCTCGTTTGAAACGTCATAGGAGTGAAAGTGACCAAGATAAAATCTCATCTCATCTCACGCGCAGGAATAGCCCCTCAGGACGTTCTAAGCTTTGTGTTGGAAAACTTCAGAATATTCCTATTTCAAATTTTCTCCTTTTCCACAAACTTCCAAGATGCAAAACTTCCACAAGCAATTAATTCATAGAACTAATCCATGTTTTACTTTTCTTAAAAGGGAAATGTCGCGCAGATTGTAGATAAAACAGACATGAAAAAGATTAGATTTTTCTAAACTATTAATCATTAAATTTCCGATACAAAATCTGTGTCAATTAAATTAGCATTAAGGTCGACATCATTAAATCCTTGAAACTGATCAGCTTTTCTCAACCATAATCACGTATCTCAACTTCAGCCAGATGTTCCTTAACTCAGAACAACTCTACTAATTTGCACCATCTCGGTTTCAAAGCGAGTATTCTCGTCCAATCGACATCATTTCAGTCACTCTTACTCCAGAGACGTTAAGAATAAAAGAGACAGTGACGGAGAAAATCTCGAGCGAGCCAGACTGGACCCGCAAGAGTTTCAGAACTCACAAGATCACACCCTTTTGTCAAAGACAATAAGTATCAGAGCATCACACCCTTTTGACAAAGACAATTCCTAAGTATCAGAACGTGGAAACTTTTTAATGATCTCACACTTGGATTATCAAAGCGCGGAGTTACAAGTTGTTCCTGGGAACTTTTGACTGGAGTTTACGTGATTTATAGTAACAACCGTTTTGATGATATTTTTATGCGTTGATATTAAATTTGTTTATTATATTGTTTGTATAATATATTTAAAATCTAGGCTAACGTGAATCGGTCGCTTCTGGTGCGGCTATATTAGCGCGCGATAATTTGTAGCACGGAAATCATCGTTACCGGCTATCGACTATGTTTTTTTTTACGTTAGCGGTCAACTAATCGCCTTTCTGCGGGTTGACGTAGGCGATAATTCGCCCTCCCCCACGGGTTCCCGCCTTGTCGTGGCGGGGGGGCTCAGTAGCCGTGGCTTCGGCAATCACGGTGAAGCCAAGAGGAATCCGAGGTGGGGCCGCTTCCTGGGGCTTTTAGCCCAAAGCCCACATGGAAGCGGCCTAAGTAGGGTGTGGGTCTGTATGGGCAGACCCACAACTGAGGCGGGGTGCAGTGTCGCGTGTGCGACACTGCAACCGAAGGCTGGGGGCCGCGGCGGGAGAGGACTGTTGGTGTGTCGTTGCCACTTTCCCTACCTTCCGCGGCCCAAACGGGGTTGCCACCGTTTTGATGGCGGACGCGGTGGGGCCGCAGAGGAAGAGGCGTGTCGGTGTGTCGTTGCCGCTCTCCCTATCGGCGATAATTCGCCGAGTGACGAACTAACCGGCTACACTTTTCGCGGTAGCCTGAATTGCTACTAAATAAACAAAAAAATATTTGTTCAAAACACTTTGCAAGCGCACAATTAATTCAGTACACATTATTTTTTCTTTTCAATTATAAATTAAAGAACAAGCTCTTGCAATTCTTATCTTGTCTTTGAAAGGCTTTGAGAAGAATTTTAATAAAATCACAGTACGTTTTAAATACGACGTCATGATTTTATTTTCATTTCATTTCAACAGAGCTACAAAGCAAAGAAGCAACATTGTGGCAAAGAATGCAGCACGTTCTAAGAAAACAATATTGTTGAATTTAGAAATAAAACGATTCAGCACCAACTGTTTGTTATCGTATAGTAGACTGGGGGGCAATTCTAACCATAGCCATAGCCGATACTTAACTATACCGTTGACGTTGCGTTAGCAAAAAAAAAACGTATGGGAAACGGCTCAGTGCCACTAAGATCTCACAAATGTGCCAGCTGGACTACCCGTGAAACGTTTGTGAATCATAAGCGAAACAGCCGTTTCTCGTCGGTTTTTTTAAAGCTAACGTAACGTCAACGGTTCAGTTAAGTATCGGCTAAATTACCCCTCTGATCTGTAAAAGGACGTTTTGCTTTTTAATATAAGAAAAAATCTCTTAGGAGAAAGACTTTGGACTCAAATTGGAAAACCTGCTGCTACTCTTACTATATCAATAGGTATCTTGTATTTATTTTCTCTTATTTTATAGAAAGGCTTGTATCCTTGTCCCTAATGTTACGTGTTATAATAGAAAGAAGAAAACAAAATCGTAGTTGTCAAACTAAGTATTCGTGTTTGATTTAAATTGACGAAATCGAACATGTTTTTTAAGATGATTAATTATAAGGGTTTCTTGTTTTATTAAGGAACTTTTACTCTAACAAGATAAAATAAAATAAAAAAAATCTACAATCTAATAACACTCCCGACTCACTTAAAAAAACGATTCATCCATTCGCGAGCTACTCGTACAATGACACTTACAGACACGTCAAACTTTTAACACCAGCTCATCGTTTTTGCATTGGGAGTTAAGTTTTACTCGTAACTTACTCGTAACCACAGATGACTATGAATTGAAAATTATAGGTAACTTTAGAACCTATATTTTAGGCGTACTTAGTGCGACGTTAAAGCGGAAATACACTAGAGATTGGTTAACGTAGCAGTTTTGAAATTACAGGTCCTTGTTTGATCTGGTTCAGCAAAAGGTATCACCATTACTCGTTAAAGGAGTTTGAAAGATCTAAAAATAGATATGTGAAACTTTCAGTTTTTTTTTTTAATTAACTAAAGTTTCTCATCGCACAGCACACTCATCAAACTCCTGATGGCTTCACTAGAACCAAAGCCGCAAGACGAGTCAACACAATTTTAATCGCATTCCGTGAACGCTATCTTCCATCGTACAATTATTGTCCGTCCGGTTGTTGTCAGTCCGATTATGACCGTCCGATTAATGTCCGCACAGTAAACAACTGTCCGATTAATGTCTGGACAGTAAACAAACTGGCCGATATCGCGTGGATGCCACATGTCATTAGCCGCTGTAATTTCGTACAGCAATCAGGAAATATCGAGTTCTTTTTGCCTGATCGGCACTTATTGGAATTTTTTAATTTAAACTGGGGGCACAGACACTTTGTTTTTTGTTTTTTTAGTCGTTGTGTTAAATTACATCACACTCATATTATAAACTAGCTGCGCCCCGCGGTTTCACCCGCGGTTAAAAAGTATCCTATGTGTTATTCTAGACTATAATCTATCTCTGTGCCAAATTTCATCCAGATCTGTTCAGCCGTTCGGGCGTGAAGAGTAACAAACATCCATCCATCCACCCATCCATCCATTCTTACAAACTTTCGCGTTTATAATAATAATAGGATGCTAAAATTTGGATGGATGTATGGATAGATGGATGTTTGTAAACTCAATCACGCCAAAATGGCTGGACAAATTTGGCACAGAGGTAGATTATATAGTCTGGAATAGCACTATGGCTACTTTTTAATCACGGATGGAACCGCGGTGTTCAGTTAGTTTAGAATAAGCTCGTCTTTTCTAGAAGCTATAAAACATCAGGCACTTGAGTAAAAATTAAATAATAATAAATAAATAAATTCGGGACACTTTTCACAGACGGGACCTCAAACTAAGCAATGCTAACCTGCCACCTAAGTGAGAGCGCCACCTAGTGCCACCTAGGTGAGAATCAAAACCACGTCCCAGCTTAACAGGCAGGTTCACAACCAACTGATAGCCATTATATAAAATGAACAGATCCATTAAAGGTGAGTAGGTCCTCCTCCTCAAGTCGCATTCCTCATGTCTGAGGGTCGTGACCACCACCTCCAATTACTCTCTCTCTTACGATCTTCCGCCAAAGTTTTCTATCTTCCGCAACATGTAGCGCTTCGTACATTGAAGTGTCCAGAGCGGTGTGAATCTGGTCGGACCAACGTATCGGGCTGCGGCCTCGTGACCTCTCGAGTAGGTAATCAGTTGTAATAAACTCTGCCATCACACCAAGTTTGTGAATCAAGTCAGAACGGATGAACGGATCTTAATGAAATTTGGCGCAGAGATAGATTCTAATCTGGAATAGCACATGGGTTACTTTTTACCCGTGAGTAACACCACGGGACGCAGCTTGCTTGATAAGAAAAAAAAATTTCATACCAATTTTTAAGACACAAAATAATAACTGTTTCAAATTATAGAAACCAATTTAATCTCGGAAATGACCACAAAACCGTTTTTTTTCTCGGATCTGTACCCATTTAAAAGTGCGTTAACGTGGGTGGTCGACCATTTGCCGTTACTCCGATAGCAACCATAACAATTACCGGATAAATTGCTGAACTACCGTATTCCGAACAAAATGATACAAAAGCCAATACTACCGCAAAAATATTTCATTCCGAACCCATTATCAGGAAACAGCGTTGAATAATATTCCTAAAGTATGGCCCATTTGGGCCGTTTCCTTTAGCATTCGGATAGCAATACAGCAGCTTTACTCCTTCTGTGCAAACTTTGACCATAATTTTGTACGGCTAAAGATCAATTTTGAATGTGATCTAAAACGGTAGATGGGAGAGATAGTTTGCGTGGTTAACCACCTTGTCTACTCGGAGATTGATTTGTAAAATTAGGTATCTATTGGTTGATTTGGTTGTGATTAGTAGGTGTTAGAGGCGATTGGTGTTTCATTTGTGAATTTGGTTTTCTTTGTTATACACGAGACTGTGAGAGATGATAATGGTGCGGAATGTGGTGGTTGATAAAATACTAGTATATGATTTAGTACCTATGAAGAAGATTTAGAACCTATGGTACTCACTAAATGTTATTCCCTAGATATATTTATGCATATTTATTGTATGCATCGAAATAATAATAATAATGGAAGAAGCGGTCCAAGTCTTATTTCTAGTACATAGCACATAGACCAAATACAACTACAATCAAACGCACACTTTTCAGCTCAGTTGACAGTATTACGTTACGTGCATCAATAACAAAGATAAAGAGACTGTAGTGAGAACGAGGCAACAATAATTATCACTTTTGCGACTAATTGCGTTTGTTTTTGGCTACGGTGAATTGTGTGCATGCACCTAATTTATGCGATCCATGGTTAGGTTCTCGTACCGTTTCTGCCTTATTATACTCGTATTATGATCAAAGATTGTATATTATTTTCCTACGAAATCCGTATTGCAATATTGAATTTGGAAATACCCTATGATAATCGCACGTTTCTCAATGAAATCGTAGTTTTCAAATATGACATCAAATTTTAATACAAAACATAAAATGTAGGGACTACAGCTTAATTAACATTATCAATATTGTGTACAAATTCTATCGAAACCAGATATTAATTCGCCTACACGGGATAGCTATCGTAATTACTGTGGTTTAACCACCCAGCTCGTGGTTAACTACTCGTATTTCATATAATATTTGGGCTTGGACTGATTGTAAAATTCAAAGCTTGGATTAGAAAAACTTCCTGCTATTTCTTACAACCTGCTGCAAGTTTCAAATTTACAACGAGTCCTAGCTGTGAGTCGAGATCGTTTTAAAATTGGAAATTTATTTACAGTTATTTTCGCAAGTTACTTTTAGTTCTTCAAGCGAGTCGAGTACTTACTACTTCGAGTCAATAACTGCGCTATATTTAAGAGTGCTGATGAAGGAACACTAGTGGCTCTTTGAGCTGGAGACCTCGAGGCCAACGTCTGTTCTTCTCTTCAGGTCGCACTCTTCAAACAATTTGCATGAATTTTTGTGGGCAGGTTTGACAATTTTTTTTTTTTTTTTATGTACAATAGGTCAGCGTTTGCCCACCAACTCGCCTGATGTTAAGCGACGTTGTGGTCTAAGATGGAGCACGACGACCTATAAGGTCACTCTAGCCTTGAAGTTTTGTAGAGTGAAGAAGTACAAAGACAGCAGTTGAGTGAGGCGCTACAAGTGCGCTACTGCTCAGACCCGTCTTCGGAACTGTTACACCGGACTACATCCCGAAACACGACTAGGTCATTTCACGTCGCGTGGCTTGGTCGTTTTTGGATACCTCCTCACAAAATTTCAAGAGAATCGTTTAAGAAATGTGACTTGTAGAGAAAAACAGAAACAGAGATCCAGATGGAAATCCAGGCCGAAACCCAAACAGAATTCGGACATACGATAGCATTTTCGTTGAAGCTGAAGCATAGACGCTTCGCTCTCTAATCACATGGTCGATTAAACGTGAAACGTTTAATATTACTTAATCAGCATGAATTACCCGCATCAGTTTCCTGACGTACATAATAATTATTTCCTTCTCTCAAACTATGCTACTTAACCACATCTCAGCTTTGAGTTTCCTGTTACTTGATTAACTTAATTTTATCCTAATCATGCCTACTCATAATCATTAGGATTATCCTAACCAATAAGAAATATGAAAATGAGTTTATTTGTTTGTTTGTTACGCTATTACGCCTGAAGTACACAAATTCAACCGGTCATGATAAACATTTGTTACACGTTGTCAGAGATACAGACATGACATTTAACAGGTTATGTGTGACGGCGGGCAAAACCGTGGGGCGCAGCTAGTAGAATATAAGCTCCAAGCATGAAATACTTCCATTGTTATTAGTTTATTGTCAGAACATAATCAATGATTGACAAAGACCACATCCGATTCCACGTAGCCAAAATCAAAGTCAAAATGTTTTTATTCAATTTAGGTATCAAAGATACACTTATGAACGTCAAAGTTATTTAAATAGACTCGACCGCCTTGTTCGGATAAAGAGCCTCTACTCTGAAGAACAGGCACAAAACTGAGGGGCATTATTTTTTCAAAAAATAATAATAATTTCGTCGACCCGTGACGTACTCAAATCAGTCGGCAGGAATTTTCGAACCAAAGTCTATTTGCACGTTTACCATTCATTCAAAATTCATAAATCGGGAAGTAAGCAAACATCTCCATAGAGCAAGAAATTAAACAATGACATAGGTTAGTAATACATAATGCATAGTTTCTTAGCTCTCCCATCTCTAGGGGTTCCATGGAAATGAGATTCTGGTACAGGTAGGTTCGTAAATTCAGAGTAATATTCAAATAGAGATATTTCCCTGTTGGATAGCTTTTACTAGAAATTCTGAATGTCTTTAGGAACAAGAACCGGGGTCTTGTATTAGTTTTAATGAGAAATGGTTGCTTTTGATTGCAAATTCCTTTGAAAGCGTTTTTGAATATTCTATTTCGTTTGCGAAAGAAATTGGTATTCAAACTTTACTCAGTACACGGAATGATTCTTTTATTTTTTGATTATGTTTCTAAGGTTTATTTAATTGTTCTTCTATAAATCTTTTAATCTCATCGTCCTGAATCTGTTGTTGTTTTCCTCGTATTTCGTATTCTCTTCTTCTTCGTCTTAAATGACTGTTTTTATAAAATGAAGAATAATTTGAATTGCATAAACACCGTTCGCAACTTTACGTGTTGTATCAGATAATAACTTTAAAATAATACGTATTTAGACTTGTTCGTTCTTTGTATTAGTTAATTGCGTGCGCGCATAAATATTCAATTCGATAAGATAATCAGTTGAATAAAGTTCCCTTGCATTCAGTCAAAAGCAATCATTTTCATAGGTGTTAGTGACAGTTGACAGATCATTTTATGGCAAACCTACTTTAGATAATGGAACGTGCATAAGAATTAGAGTAAGTAGCTGTTACACTCATTTTGATCGTCTTAGGGTAAATAATTTGGCTAGATAGAGAACGAACAATTCTTTATTCTAGCGGTCGCCAGAATTGTAAATGCTACTTGCTGTCACCTATCATTAAGCTGGCCAAATCAAGGCTTGCTTAACTTCGGCAATCAAAATCGTAATCAAACGCTATAAAAAGTATCAAAAACATATTTACGAAATAAATAAATGGCAATAAATAGAAAATAAAATAAACCTTAGTATTTATTACCTACCTTCTTGTCATTTTACGTCTTTACGCAGTATTTATAGGGAGTACAGGCATAAAACTCGCGTGTGAATAAAAGTCGCGTAGTCGTAACACAACTTTAGCGGCGAAATCCCGCGTTGCACGTAAAAATGTTTCCGAGCGTACAACCCACCTGTAAAGTTTTGTCGTTAGTCGGTAATGTTTTTGTTAACAACTTGAAGCGAGTGTGAATCGTCATAGTAAATTTTTTGGAGTACTCTACTGCTAATGTTAGCATTTTTTGGATTAAAGACTTACTTGCATTGTATAATATAATGCCACAATGCTCATTTTGCTCTGTATAATTATTGACCGAACGAGCGTTAGCGAACTAAGTTTATATGCTTCAGCTTCGACAAAAATGCTTTCGTTTGTCGGAATTCTGTCTAGATTTCTATCCGGATCTCTGTCCAGATCTAAGGTTCAAATTTCAAAAAACAGACTCGGCAAAAAAAAACTTAGAGTTATTGAACCTGCTCACAAAATTTCACGAGAATCGTGTGAGGAATGCGAAGTCAGAGTCAGAGAGTCAGAGACATCAGCCGTGAAGTCTACAGCTTACAGAGCCACTAATTTAAAAACCTGCAACTTGTATGCAATGTACAGATCTTCTTTTCTGCAAATAATTATTTATCAAGTTGATAAACAAATTACAAACAAATGTTTTAGATGAAATTAAACTAGATGGCGTTTTTCATAATTCTCTAAAACAGTCTGAACGTTTCAAGGGCCGCATGCGTTCCGCACCTCAACACAAAATAAGTCAAAGGTAAGTCTTCTATATAGTGCTCTGTGACTGTAGACCTCAGGGCCGATGTCTGTCCTCCTATACAGGTCCCATTCCTCAACCGAAACGAATCGGTTAAAAAATGCGACCTGTAGAGGAAAACTGAGATCCGGATAGAAACCCAGACAGAATTCGGATATACGAAAGCGTTTTTGACTGCCTCGGTGGCTCAGTTGCTAGTGAACCTGCCTTCTGAGCTTGGGGGCATGGGTTCGATTGCCACCTAGGGCAAGCATTTATGAGATGAACATTTGTGTTTGTTCTATGTCTGGGTGTAAATATCTATTTAAGTATGTATTTAAAAATGTCTAAGTTAGCTTAGTTTGGGGTCTGGCGACCGTGTGTGGAAGTGTCCCGAATTTATTTATTTTTGTCAAAGCTGAAGCATAGACGCTTTGCTCGCCAATACTCATTCCGTCGATTAAGTCTAAAGCTTAAAATTCAATCAAAACCCCGCCCACGTCTCAATCAGGCATCCAAACTTACAGCATAACCACCATACAGAGCCATAACTCAACTCGGATCTCGGTATCGCGATAAATAAAAATTTACTGGCAGTTTCAGCAACATATAAATTGGATAAATATTTGAAATGGGCGAAGCTCGAATGGTCCGTATTTATTTGGCCCGTTGATGGTGGATTGGATGGACGTGGTAGAGTTTTGTATCTATACAGCGTACAACGACTGCATCTAATAGACATTACCCCCCTTAAACGGTGCATGGCCTCGGAATAGATAGATAGTGTTTTGTCTTTTTCAATTGACTAAGAAAATTTTAAAAAAGAAAAAAGACCAAACTATATATAATTATTTCCAGGCTTTCTATACGCTATGCTTTAATTTTGCTAGCTTTCCAGAACGCAGATTCCATAAAATGACCATGAATATGCGCATTCTGCTTAATCCTTCTGCCTTCCTCACACGTGCAAGACACGCTGTCATGCATGAAATCACAAATACATACAGTTATTAGACCAGCACATAGCGCTGAAGGATGCTTAATAGCTGCATGCATCTTTTGGCAACTTGATTATTCCGTGCATTATCCACAAAATGAAAAGCATAACCATTAGAGTGAAGTATGTTAAGTCACAACACACACACAAACACAGTTGTTGTAGGAAAGATAGAGAGCAGGAGACCACGGGGTTGATCACTGACCCGATTGTCCGAGCAAATGAAGGCGATTACAGGACTCTCCGTTACTACTGCCCTGAGACAAGCTGAAGACAGTTTGGTGTGGAAGCAGCTAGTGAACGCCTCCGTGACGGCGTTACAAGACGGGCTTCAGTTATGAAGTCCAGTTCAGTTTTTTGCCTGTTCTTCCGAGCAGTGGCTTTTTTTTCCAAACAAAGTGGTTGAGTCTATTATAAAACTTTGAAGTTTAAGTGTTTTTTCGAAACCCAGTTGAATATAAACATTTTAACTTTGACTTTGACTTTGAAAAGCACGAAGAAAAAGAAGTGAAGTGTATTTCATAGGCTATCCTGTACCGATGAGTTGTCTGAAAGTAATTTTATGCGAGATGTCTATGATGTAGGAGCTCGTTGCTGCTACGGTACAAATTCGATAAAATGTAGAGACTTCTGTTTAAAGCTTCGAGGTTTAAAGGTCTAGAGCGCGAAATCTGAGGATAAAATGGTTTATTTGAAAATAAGTTTTGTTCTGAAAGTATTTAATGTATGACAACAGTGTTAGACACATTACAGTACAGTCTACACAGTGTTTCCGTTTTATAAAATCACTAACTGCACCCCACGGTTTCACCCGCGTTTTTACAGAGACAGTTATTTTTTTCGATATTAAAAGTAGACCATGTCCTTTTCTGTATCTCGGACAACATGAATGCAAATTTTTATCACAATCTGTTAAGTAGTTAAAGCGTGACAGCAAAACAAATAAACAAACGAACAAATTCACTTTCGCATTTATAATATTAGTTAGGATTAGGATAGGATTAGGATTAGGGTAGGATGAGGCCTTAGGATAATGAGTGAAAACCTCATCAATTTCCATAAGAAAACAGTATAAGACTGGCTAGCACTTGGAACCAATATACTAACGGGGCGCAACAGGTAGGTATAGATTCATACTAATATTCGGTCTTAATTGTTTTTATAGGTTGCTGCAGTCATCAGCTAACTCTGCGGTATCTTTCATAACTTACAACTAAATTTAGAAACACATCAAGACTTTATAACTCTACCAGCTTACTAAGTCTCTCAGCAACGAGCAGAATTCAAAGATCCCATTAACCATACATTGATCGAAGCAACCGAACCCAAAACTGAATTTCTGCACCAAAATTTTATATCCTATATCTCCCACCGCTCGTATTACTCATAGCAGATATCGTAAAAGTTGAAGCGGGACAGTAAACCGATAGTTTTATGGGTATACATATAATATGTAAGTGTGTGTATTGACGACAGGTGAAGCTCAGGGGTCTCAGTGGTTTATGGGCCGGAACTGAATTACGTTGGTTACATTGTAGGAGTATTCTGGAGGGTACTTGCTGAGATCATTGTTTGTGTGATATTGAATCTATTTTTTGGTAGGTATCCTAATCCGAAAATAAATCCTAATCCTATCCTACCTAACGTTATAATGCGAAAGTGAGTTTGTTTGTGTGTTTATTTGTTTGTTTGGAACACTTTCACGTCTCAATTACTCAACCCATCATCTTGAAATTTTGCACACACGTTGTCGAGGGTACATAATAGGACATAGGGTACTTTTTATCCCAAAAAAAGTAATGGTTCCTGTGGGACCACGGGGCGCAGCTAGTAAAAATATAAATGCGAAAGTGAGTGTGTTCGTTTGTTTGTTTGTTACGCTTTCAGGGCTTAACTACTCAATCGATTATCTTGAAATTTTGCACACACGTTGTCAGGGGTACCGAAAACAACATAAAGTACTTTTTATTCCGAAAAAAAATACAGTTCGGGAAAAACCGCGTTGCCCAACTCGTTATCAATATTATTATAATTATAATGTCTTGAGTAAAAGGACGCTAACTATGCAAATCGCTAGGAAAATAAGTGCAAAAACAAAATCGGTATCCAAAGGATGCTTAAAAACAAGTAGCATTATTAAAAAAAAAAACTCGGCTGCAAAGTGTTGTACGCTGATCGTGGAAGTGACACCACTTCCACTATCAAGACGATTCAAATGACACCTCACATGTCAAAATCCATCAAGCTGTTTAGGCTGTAGGGCGTGCCAAAGAAACCTCATACATACATACATACGAGTACCTACATACAATACAAAGATACAAAAACCCACACAAAAAACATAACCCTCCTTTTTGCGCAGTTGGGTAAAAATATCTTCAGGCTATAAAGCCAGCCTAATAGGTACAGTATTAAATTAGTATAATATTATCTGCTAATTCGTTCACTCATTGGATTGATTAGGATTTTGGTGAACAAGATTATTAACATCAATACCTATTGTAATGTAGTTATTATGATGTTTCCTGAGTGGGTGTTCCTCGTGTTCCTCAATAATTATATTCCTGGTCTTGTTCTTAAGTAATTAGGCAGGGATTTGGCTTAAAATGTATTTAAGCGAAAACACGTGTACACGTAGTAGTAAGTAGGTAAGGTACTCGTATTTCTGACCGAGTTTTACTTTGAGACGTACTGTAAAATGGTAAAAAAACCGGCCAAGTGCGGGTCGGAGTCGCGCACCCAGGCTTCCGTACAAACCTAATTATTAACAAATATTTTTGATTTAAATGATTAAAAATATTTTTACTATTTGATGGAACTAAAAATGTTTGCTTTTCGCCTTTATCTGTGCTATAAGACGTTGTTTCGTAACTAATTTCAAGATTCTGAGTTCACGGGAATTACCCTGTAGGTTTTATTCCCGGCGTCGGTGGCTCAGTTGGTGGTGAACCTGTTTTCTGAACCTAGGGGCGTAGGTTCGATTGCCACCTAGGGCCAAAATGTATGAACATTTGTGTTTGTTCTGTCTGGGTGTTAATATCTATTTATGGGTAGATTTAAAAATATATTAGTTTGTATATACTTATACTGATATAAGAGACAGATGCCAGAGACCGATCTCTGGCAGCCATAGTACAAGCTTTGCTTAGTCACGCGACCGTGCGTGAAAATGTCCCGAATTAAATGATTTAATTAACTAGATGTTACTGACACTACGAATAAAACTTATTTATTTATTTACGCCTATTTAAAGTTGATAGCGCCGTTGTAAAAGTGGCTTATAAGTTTTTCTACAAGCTTTGTAACCTTGCAAGTAACATATCGTCACGCCTTTCCTCCGAGGGGGCTGGCAGAAGTATAAAACAACACCCACACTTCGCCCGACGATATTGCGGTTTTAAACCTATTAAATTTATTAAAAATGTTTATACTCTAGAATTCAAAAGTCGGAACCAATATCCCCGGAAAATTACATAAAAACACGCCGAAAATCGATTCACACAAAAACGGATCGGACGTGCCTTACCGACCGACAAAAAGAAGGCACTCAATTAAACTCCGATAAAATTTATCGGATCGCACTCGGGTTAATTCGTTCAGATCGCCGCGGGCCGATTCTAATCGAATCGAAACGAATCATTCGTAATGGTGACCACACGCATTTTGTTGGAGGCGGTTGACTTGGAGATATTGCTGGTAGCTACCGGTGTTTTCTTTGCGGCTATTTTTTGCCTTTTCTGGGACTTTGTTTGGTTTTTTAGATAAAGAGATCTTCATCTGGCAACATTTAAATTTTATATTCTTCTTTTTTATAAAGATATGGCAATTTTCATAATTGCCAAAACACACCCCGTTTTTTTGGCAATTTTTAACCCCCGACGCAAAAATGACAGAGTGTTATAAGTTTGACGTGTCTGTGTGTGTGTGTGTATGTCTGTGGCATATTAGCTCTCTAAGACCTTCTAACCAAGTGGCTACCGACCGGATGAACCGAATTTGATTTTGTTTTTTTTTTTGTTTGAAAGGTAAATTAGTTGGGAGTGTTTTTCCAGCGATTTTCATCAAACATAGCTTAGCAATGTTGAATCAAAACAAGCAAAAATCGGTGTCGGAGGTATTTAAATTTTTGATTTATAATTGCCATTAAAACAATAATTTCCATCAAACTGAATTAAACACCTACGTTTAGCCAATTTTAATATTATCCCAGCAAAGTTAGATGAACTTTACTTAGGTATAATTCTGTACGACTCTTGACTTATACGGATTCCGATAATACT
This sequence comes from Peribatodes rhomboidaria, assembly GCA_911728515.1. Taxonomy (NCBI): domain Eukaryota; kingdom Metazoa; phylum Arthropoda; class Insecta; order Lepidoptera; family Geometridae; genus Peribatodes; species Peribatodes rhomboidaria. The sequence goes on along the minus strand of OU452186.1, from coordinate 13,353,843 downwards.
CGTTCGGATTCCAAAATACCCTAGAAAGTAAATAAGCCAAGTTTCTAAGAAACTGCTGAGAAAACAGAACCCTACCCGGCCTAAATGTCGTCCATCTTCGGAATATTTTGGCGCGAAGACATTGAATACGCGCGAAGATTCGCTTTATTTCAGTTATGCTTACAAGCCAGATCCGAAGGGAAAGTTTTGAACACCCAAAGACGTACCAGTCTTGGAGACGTGCCCTTGTACATTCAGATTGAACAGATTGTTATCTTGTGAACTGTAACAATTCTTCGTTTCCTCGTACTTGTTGAGACTATTCTCGACCGAACGAGCGTTAGGGAGCAAAACGTCTATACTTCAGCTTCGACAAAAATGCTTTCGTTTGTCCGAATTCTGTCCGGATCTCTGTCCGGATCTATGTCTTCCTCTACAGGTCGCATTTAATTATTAACCGATTCTCTTGAAATTTTTAGAGTAGTTCGATAATATGTTTATATTTTTTTGACTATCAGTTTTTGGAAATTTTCAAAATTGCGGAGATTTACTTTCTGTTTTAATTTCACGAGAATTGGTAGAGGAATGCGACCTGTTTAGGAGGAAAGACGTCAGCCGCGAGGTCTACAGCCCACAGGGCCACTAGTTTATTCTGTGTAGATAGAGTAGCTAAAGACAACCATACAGAGTTATCATCAGAGGGCAGGGTAATCTGATAATCAATTAACAAATTGATTACCAGATTACCCTGCCTTTAGGAGCATATACTGCTCAATTAAAAAAATTTTGGTCTGCAGCTTTTCCCAAAACTCAACGAATTTTATAAAAATATTTTTTTTAAATTTATGGTTATCTCTAATACTTCATACCTTTTTATAAAGCACTCGCTTGTAGGCTTGCACCTCAAAGTGCGCGCGTGCTTTTACATTAGATTAATTATATTTAAACCGATATTTTTTTTTTTTAATTTTCTGATAAGAAAAGAAAGAAGTAGTAGAACAATAAAATTTAAAAGTTATAGAACAAAAGAGTTTGTTTTGAATAAACCTTCAAAGGATGCTAATTGATTACCAGTACCCCTGTATAGAATCTATTTAACAGGCAACTCTGTAGACCGGATGCGATACACTTTTATTTTTTTTTATTCTTAACATCCTTTGTTGAGACCAATTTGATGACGTAGCTACATATAGTTAAGTAATTTTAAATAAATGCATTACAAACCTCGAAGCACGTATTTGTACAACTTAGAGAAATTTAATAAAACTAGCCTTCATGATCTAAATTCAGAATGTCGCCAAATATTCCAGCTGTTCCAGCTCCTAAACGCCCATTCAGGCCACAAAGAGCTGGGACGGACACAGTCCCCTGGCATTTGTTATTTCAACGGCATTTTGTTACATTTTCTTGTGGCAACGTTCGTGGAGGAAATTTTCGGATTATCACATTTAAATATCTGCTTGGTCTGTTGTCTTATCGTTTTTGTAGTTTTTACTAAGCAGGGAAATTGTATTTTTTCGAGAAGCTTTGTATGTGTTGCAATTTAGAGTTTTGCCTTCTAGTTGGAACATACTTTATTATCTACCGGCAAATGTTCTACTTCACGTATTATCTTTCTTGTGCGAAGTTCTTTATTTCGAGACATACTCTTCAAAAATTTGCATTTTTTAAATTTTTTTTTTTTTAATAAAACACAATTATGAAAAATCAAAAGCTTTACGTAAAAAACCATGGCGTGATTTAGATCGGGTCTAGATACTTGACAAAACGTACAAAAGCCTTACTTATTCAAGTACTTTAGTATTTAGATACTATTTGGTAGATTCTGATAAGTATTTTAATAAATATGCTTGCAGAGGTTATTACCTTTTTTGTAATTTGTAATAATTATCTATACAAATGTACAGGCATATAGTTTGTTCCGTTGAACTGTTTTAATATCAAGAATAATGCAGTGTTCTGTTTTCCTACACCGCCATTAAGATATTTTTCTCAAGACCGCCCGCAAAACGCTTGTTTACTTTTTAAACAAGCTCAAACAATAGACAAAATAAACAATTGTTTTAGGTCACAGTTGTGAACACTAGCTGGTGTCGGAAATACGAGCTGAGAACTAAAGTTTAGTCTGCAGTGCATTGGGAATTGAACCGAATAAAGGTGGAAAAGTTTTCTTAAAAAGCATGGTATAATAATATACTCCGCTAGGCATTTCGGTCACGTGGGCAACACGCAGTGACGTCAATCGATGCTCAGGCAAGACCGAAATAAGTCATTTACAAATAGTTCGAAAGAGACGGATGACGATGACGAGTGATGTAATTACGTGTTTGCTCCCGGAATGTTGCTTGTTTGTGAATGTGTTTTGGATCATGGTAAACGGTAGCTGCCTGCTTTATACCATTTGATGGTGATTTATAGGAAACTTTGGAGTCTTATTTCAAGCCACTTCTATATTTTAGACTTACCTGCGACTCCATTCGCGTTTATTCAGAAAATAGTACCCAAAAACCTTCCTTGTTTTATACTGATACTAATTACCAAATTTCATCAAGATCCATTCAGCGGTTCCGTGAAAAGCCTACAAACAGACAGACAGACAGAGTTATTTTAGATTTTATAATATTGGTATGGAAGTATGGATGGATACCTACATAATTACATTGTACCATACAAAAGCACTAATTAATCTTTCTACATATTTATCATAGAATAGACAAAATAGTAATAATCATTTTAATTGTAACTTGAAAAGAATTCAACAAACAAAGATTGTAAGATCGTAATATAGGTTCGTATACCAAGTGAAGGGCCAGCCCTAATATTCAATTTTTTTCTTATTATTTTGAAGTGCAAAAAAGGTAAACTAATTTTGCTAAATCAATTTCAATCGCTTCCCCAACATTTCCCCACCACCTAAAGAAGATAAATGTTAAACAACGATTTTTCCCCAACAATTTGTAACTCGGACATTTCACAAAGAATTTCCTTACTTTTCGCCTCCCCTTTGTCACTTTAATCGCTAAAAAAGGCTTGGGGCCTCATAACTAATTTAAACTTAATTCGGTTATTTCTGGATTGTGCCGGATGCTAATTTTCTGAGGAAATGTCTCTGAGGATCTGTTGTTAGCATCTCGAGCGTGACTGCTTGGGGAAGACCGAAAGCTGTGAGCAAATTACGGTATTTTTAGCAAGTTTTTTGTGTTTTTAATATGTATGTATTTTTGTAGGTGGGAATAATATATGACTTATAATATTGAAAACGCAGTTCTCTGTAACTAGGAAGTATTGACTGCAATACAATGGATTAAAACTTAGAAAAAAATTGGAAATAAAACTTAGACAAAGCTTTCGTTTTAGATTTGTTAGTTTAGTCTTACTTTAAGTTTTCAATCACATTAATTACTTCACAAGTGTTCATAATAAATTAAACTCATCAGATCCAGATATATGTATATACTTAAAACCAATTTAGTGATCATTGTGATTTAATCGATTCACTTAAAGTTTTTGACCTACTAAAAATTGAAATTTTCCGGTTATTCTGTCTTAACTGGGGCTGCCTGTTTAGTATTTAACCGGTCTGCGGAGCTGAAAGGAAGCACCTATTTGCATTACATTGAGAGCTGTCGAATGGGAACGAATGAATATTTTCATTCTTTTGTGAGTCTTTGTTTTGGAAATTTCGCTTTTGAAGTTCTGTAATAAAGGAAGTTTTTAAAAATGGTTTTTCGGTTGGTTTTTCTGTGAATTTGCTGTATGTTTCGACGTGTTTTAATAATTCATTGTTGCATACGCATTTTTTTGGTAGTCGTTGCATTTTAAAAAATTTTCTTTTTAACTGTTATTGAAAAGTTTCACAAATAATAATTAAAACTTTGAGTTCATATCATTCTGTCAACAATACAATACTCTTTCAGACAACTAACTTTAACTCATGGGTACTACGTAATTGGTTAGACAGCCAGATAGCCAGTTAACCTAGCAGCTTTACCAATCTGTATCGAAGAGTATGATACTGGTAAATGATAGGTACAATAAAGTACGTAAAACAAAGTTTAATAACGCATTTATAAAATTACCGGAACAAAGTCCTCATTAACAGCATCCATAATACTGTTAAGTTTTGAACACCATCCACATAATTTATACCTAATAAAGTTGTCTCCATATAGTTAGGTGGTGATTTAGACGTAAAGATGATTGAAGCCGTTCGAGCTATAACCATTACTGGTGCCATTTGAGCTGCAACAATCACCGACATGGCTCATTAGACTAAGAGCTGCCGTCGCTTAGCTACACTACATTTTGCGGGACAGTAAGTTAGCTATACTTGGTGCTGGCTTTGGGGGCAGTAATACTTAAGGATGTTGCTTTACCCGTCAAAGTTTAACCCTTTTAAAACGCAAGTTTACAAAACTCGAGAAAAAAATAATCAAGTCTTCATACAAAATTTACTAGTACGTAGACTACGTAGACTAGTTATTTTGTATGGAGACAACATTACTTAGCTTTCGAATTTTGGAAACTTATGTTCTAAAAGTTGGCCATTTTGACGGGTAGAACAACACCCTTAAGTATTCCTACACCCAAAATCAGCACTCTGTATAATATTGATTGTATTTTATCTGTAGGTAACTAATACTGAAGTAATGCGCAAATCAAATATTACTAGTGTATTTGTAAGTGAAGACTTTGCGAGTCTGTAAATCCCATATATATTCGTCAATTCCAACCAACAAAAAAATCTATTTAGTAATCGAACCTGCTCACAAAATTTCACGAGAATCTGTTAAGACCAGTGGCCCTATTCGGAGATTTGAGATTTTCATCTCACTATTTTTCGTCCTTGTTGCTCTCGTTTGAAACGTCATAGGTGTGTGAGAGTGACCAAGATAAAATTCTCATCTCATCTCACGCGCAGGAATAGCCCCCCTGTACAGGAGGACAGCTGGATAAATGCCGGACATTCGAAAGTATTTTTGCGCAAGCTGACGCACGCTCGGTGGAAAAATATTTTACTTGAATTTTGATATTTTCACAGTTTTAGGTTTTTTTATGGTTTGTGGTAGGTACTTATCTAAGTTATTTAACTGTGTTATAGACAACACAGAGCCAATAGTAACAAAGTAAAATCCAAAATAGATTTTAAGTACTTACTGAGAATCGAACCTGTGCTCGAACATGGACATTTAAACTGATATCATATCATCATCATCATCATCATACAAATCAACTAAATCTAAAAATTTCGGAAATTACCGATTTAGTCGATTTGAAACGTCATTTTGACTGCCTCGGTGGCTCAGTTGGTAGTGAACCTGCCATCTGAGCTTGGGGGCGTGGGTTCGATTCCCACCTAGGGCAAACATTAATTATGTGATGAACATTTGTGTTTGTTCTATGTCTGGGTGTTAATATCTATTTAAGTATGTATTTAAAAATATCTAAGTATGTATATCAGTCTCTGGCAGCCATATTACAAGCTTTGCTTAGTTTGGGGTCAGGCGACCGTGTGTGGAAGTGTCCGGAATTTATTTATTTATTTAGATGTCCATGCTCGCATCCCAGCATAGGTATTCACTGTCATTCGGAAACGTTTCCGTGCGCATTCCAAAAATCTCAGGCCGTATTCATAAGTTTTTAAGCGTGTTGCATTCTTACAAACGGATGTAAGTATTGTAGGTATACTTTATTCTCTATTCCAAAAATTTAAAAGTAGACTGAGATTCGAACAATTTGAGTTTGAAATTTGTGGGATCCGATCGGAAACGTTTCCGAATCATTGTGAATAGCACCGCTGGCTTCTAAAGCGGATGCAGAACTGAGCTAAGTCATTTAGGCCTGAAACACAGGTTGCATGGACATCTCATACTGCTATATGAAACATAAGCAACGTTGATTGCCTTGTTATAAACAGTGTTCCTTAGATGTGATTTAGTATACCTAAGTAAAGGCATTAATTAACCCCCTTAGGGCCGATTTTTCAATGGTCAGTTAAGTCAAACAAATAGTGTTTATTGAACTGATAGCTAATTATTCTGTTTTTCAATGGTCAGGTATCATTTACTAGACGAATAACTCATCTATCTGAGGTATAACTTTATTTGTCGGTGGAACGGCCAGATAGCAGTTTATTCTATGGAATAAATTGTTGAGACTGTCTAAATGATGTCTTATGGGTTGTCACTGTAAAAAAAGATTGATATTTCCGACACGAAGAAACTAAATTAATTTTAATAAAAAAAAAACTACCATAACAAACTGAAAGTGAGTTTGTTTGTTTGTTTATTTGTAACATTTTCACGTCTCAACTACTCAACCGATCATCTTTAACTTTTGCATTCACGTTGTCGGGGGTACGGAAAAGGACATAAGGTACTTTTCACCCCGAAAAACACAACGGTTCTTGCAGGACCACGGGGCACAATAAAATTAGTAAGTATTATAAATGCAAGAGCGAATTTGTTTGTTTGTTTGTAACGCTTTCACGCCCTAACTGCTCAGCCGATCGTCATGAAATTTTGCATTTCCGTTGTCTGAGTTACAGAAAAGGACTTAGGGTACTTTTTATCCCGAATTAATTCATGGTACCCGTAGGGACGCGGGTGAAACCGCAGGGTGCAGCTAGTTAGAAAATTAACACTTCATAAACTCTTTGATCAGTTCGGAAAAGTCCTTGGCTTTAAAACCGTTGCACAGATTTTCATTAAACTTACTTATCTTATGCTTACATGCACTGAAAATAAGAATTGCCTAAATCCTTACTAACTAGTTTAAACTACTCCTAGCTAACCTATACCTATATTTTCATGAACGAACCTTTAGCCGTTCCTTGAGACTCTTAACTTTATGCGCCCGATAAGCGAATATTGAGCTAGTAGTTTAAAATAGTTTAGTTAGCAAGGACTCAGGCACTTTTTATATTCAGTGCAAGTGGTCATTAGAGCTAATATGTTTCTATAGTTATTTATAGAAACATGCTTTCATTGCTTTTTGTAGAAAAATAGCAGACACACAAAGAAACCATTGTTAAGCATACATATAAAAATAGTAAGGTAAGTACATTTCCTTCGCTGCAATCTTTGTTCTCTGACGTTTATAAGACACTACTGTGCTGTGGCAAGACGCTAAATAATTTTATTTTTTAACCGTAACTTCAACCGTCCCAACTAGGGCCCTAGAGCAAACCCCTTCTGAGCTGCCAGCCCAAGCCAAGGCCGTACCTTAGAGGTGCTCTTGCGCTCGTCGCCCATAGTCGTAAGCATTATTGGCCCTGCGCCATCTGTGCTTGCCTAATGCCCGGTACGCTATCACTACTCGTGACTCGGTACTCAGTGGCCAATAGCATAGAGTCATTAAACAAAAAAAAAGTTGCAAGACGTAAATTCATTTGAATTTTAAAATAAATAAATAATAAATAAATTTGGGACACTTCCACACACGCTCGCCTGACCCCAAGCTAAGCAAAGCTTGTACTATGTACATCCTTAGATACTTTTAAATACATCCTTAAATAGATATTAACACCCAGACATAGAACAAACTTTTTGTTTGCTCTAGATGGGAATCGAACCCACGCCCCCAAGCTCAGAAGGCAGGTTCACTACCAACTGAGCCACCGAGGCAGTCAATATATTAGTGTAATAGTAATAGAAAATAATAGTGGGTTTGCTTTATTAAAGCAATATATCCACATATAATGTTGAGTTGTTCTTCTATATATTAATTGCCTTATACTTCATACCTTGATTTGCAATTTTGAGCCTTGACTCGTGTAAATACATTCCAATTTCTAAAATCGTTTTTTCAGCAAAAGACTGAATTCGTTCGATATTGAAAATAGTACAGATTGATCAGAGAGCAATCAAGTGATGAAAGCCCGAGATTGCGAGTGTCATTTTCAGCGTTTCGAGCTTTCGGTTCAGGGAGCTTGCTGAAATCGACACGGCGAACTTATTGCTTGTATTGCAAAAAGTCAGATAATATTTGCAGCACAAACGAGTCCATAGTACGATTTTGAATAAATAACTAGAGACATTTTGATTTGACATTTGAGTTTGTAGCAAAGGCATAATATTTTCATTGTATTTAATATCATTTGCTACATAACTGGAGCCCGGGGAATGGCGACATGCTCGCTCTGTCACATTTGGGACTAAATATCGACCAGCGAAGTGTGGGTGTTGTACACCTCTGCCAGCCTTTTTTCTTTTTAAATTATGAACTCGAACGAAACAATGAATGAATATTCCGAGGTTAAGGCTCGGTCATTCCACGATTATCTACCCACATACGTTTATTTAAGCTGCTTCATTTAGAGTTGAAAATCGTATATCATATTTGATGGTAAAATGAGATCGGCGCCTAGAAATACATTTTTGTCGTTTTTATTGATATTAATCGTAATAATAACACAAATAAAAATTAGTTGCTCGGTTAAACCTTAGAGAACTAATCTGGCTATTTAATAATCATTGAGAACTATGTTCCCATAGTTTTTTAAGAAGATACTTTTTATGTTTTTTTTAAATCTAAGAATGATTTTCAAAATTGTTCTTGGGTTAAACTTATTTTTCTATCAGCTTAATTTTTTGCACCTGATCATCACAATTCTTCATATGACGCTTCAATTCTAGGCCCAAACAAAATACTTGTTTTCGTTGATTTCGTGTAAAACCGGGCCTTAAATAACGTTTATTAGTAACGGGCGGGTAGCTAGCCTTGGTATCTGAGTTAGTAGGCCGCCCGAAGACCTCTGACATGGCTTCACGGTTGTTGTTACCAGACAAATAACCGGCCTACAATGTAACGTATCATCCTACCCACGAGTAAACTATCCGATGCCTTATTCCAAGGTGTAATAAGCGAAAACATAATCATTATAAAAATCTTAATGCTGTTTTAAGAGTGAATGCGATGATAGCCTTGTTGGAGAAGGCCCGCTTTTCAAGCCGGAGCGGGTTCGATCCCAGCCCATGCACCAATTTGTTCATTGTGTGAACATAAGTGCGTTTTGTATGTCATTAGGTACATGCCTGGAGCCCGGTGGATGGCGAAAGGCCCGGGACTGTCACATATGGGACTTACTATCTTATGGCGAAATGTGGGTATCATATTACAAGCCCCTTTGGGGGAAAGGTTTGACGATAATACTCGTATGTAATGTAATGTTATCGTATGAGTGCAAGGGACTATGCTACAGTCAAGTTAAGATACGAGTACATAATTATTTATTTTTAGCAAAAACTTCTATATATATTTAGCAGAATGTACCTACTTAAGCATGACGAAACTCATTGTAGTAAAAGTAGTAATAACTGGAAGAACTAATCCCTCAATGGTTGTTGTTAATGGTGGTTAATTTTAGCTAGTTTGGGGATTAGCGCTCCAAAAAACAAGTGTTCTACTATGAGCAAATAAAGAATTTGAATTTGAATTCAAACAGCTGGAGAGATGCAATTTTTAGGCAATCCACTGGTTAGTCCAGTGGGTTGATCCTGTGGAGTTTGTTAGCGATTAGTTCCAGAGAAATTGGGGCGGGTCCCTATAATATTGATCTTATATCTTATCATAATATTTCTTATACCTAAGTCTGCGGCACACTTTAAGGGGCCGCCGATCACTTTAGACTAACTTTGCGTTGGCTAAAGGTTTTCTTTTGCCATTTCGTCCAGAAGAAGACGACGAGCGAAGAGACAAAGTAAAAATAAAGTTATGTATAGAAGGCGTAGTGTAAGGCATATTTCAATATTTATTTATGACTTTTGCACTTTTCTAATCATTCTTAAATAACTAAGAATTTTCCTTGTACTTATATTATGGATTAATTCAAAAGGGAATAAAATAGACCAACCTCCTTATTTAAAGGGATTTTTGATTTACTTTGTCATTAAATTATACTATTAAATAACTCAGTCAAAACTGACCCATTTCGAATGCGAATATTTTTCATAGCTCTATTTTCTTTAGCGGAAGTTTTATTTAAAAAAAAAAAAACAAGAACAAAGGGGCGAAGATTTTATTAATTTAATTGGACATGCCAAGTTTAATAACAATTTGACAGATAGTTTCAAAGAAATTTGACAAGTGCGTTTGTATGAAAAATTCAGAGCTTTGCGGAACCCCTAATGATTTATTATATCAGTTTCTACATAATATAATCAAAAGTTAGACAGTCATTACTTCAATGTTGTTACAAAATTTCAATTTCAAACGATAACATCTCAACCGAGTACGTTTTAACTTTGTTATTCTATTAAGAAAAGTAAATTTCAATTATAGACAGAACGGTCTTTCAGAACATTTAGTGCTCACAATTTTGAAATCAATCCTAATCCATAGAAAGGCAATCAATAGAAAGTGCTTGTAGAAAATGATACAGGCCTAGCCTAGTGTCGCCGACTCTTATTTTACCCGCACCGGGTTCGAATTGTACCTAACTCTCAGATCAACCTAGAGAATAAGATGGCGCACGGCGTATGATCTAAGTGAAGCCAAAAACCATAAAAAAACTACACAACACTTACACATTGACGCAAAAAAACTACGCTACTCGCTTGGTCATTCTTACCTCGTCATTATGGACATTGGTATATGGTATAATTTCGTGTACTTAAATATACATAGTGCATTATAAAAGTGTGGCCAGGACTTGTCAAGACCGCAGGATCGCGCTGGATGCAGGCCGCTACCAACCGGTCTTATTGGAGGTCTATGGGGGAGGCCTATGTCCAGCAGTGGACGTCCTATGGCTGATGGATGGATGATGGATGATGGATGGCCAGGACTACATTTTAAGGTTCTTTTTAAAAACTGTGCAGTTTTTTTACAAGTCAATTTTGAAAAAGCCGTAACTTTAAACTCTTACAAATATGTGCACACGGAAAAAAATGGTTTAGTTGTGGCAACTAAATCTGTTTTGCTGCCTATGTCTTAACTGCTGCACCAAATATCTTCGAAACACTGGCAAAGTTTTGTTGACTACGACGAAGACTGCTTAGCTACTATTCAAAATAAAATTTTGCTAAGAGAATCACACTCAAGTTGCAGTTACTGCAAATTACTTAACTGAGTTTACTAAATTTGGTACATAAATAAACAAAACAAATTCGAATGTTTCAATTAGCTATCAGAGCAAAATATTTTAACTACTTTAGGATACAATATTTACCTGCTATTGCTAATTGTTAAGATTGTTAGCAACTACTGCTAAGTATTGTTAAGATTGTTAGCTGCAACAGCTAAATTCGTTCAGCAAAAAACAATTTGCTACGCTAACAAAAAACTTAGCTGTCCCTATAGTTTGAAAGGATTTTTGCTACTACAACTAAAATTTAGTAACAGCAGCTAATTTTTTTTTTCCGTGCAGTTTTTAAAATATTAAATGTCCTAAGGTTGTAAATTGGAACGGAAATGGCTAACGTAGAGTTTGGGAATTAAATATTAGTTTTCGTGCAATTGTAAATGTTTTTCATGGCAACATTACCACGCACACACATTGAAAAAGAAGTGGCTTTAGCGAGATATAACGCAGTGTTCCATCTTTTCCTCTAGATTGATCTGAGACCTAACTAAAAAACTTTCGTGAAAAATTATTGCGATGATTAAAACCGGATCAAAATCTGTTGCGTGACTTATGAGTAGTCAGTAAATCTAAATCGCTTTTCGCGTGACAGACAGACAAACGTGAAAAGCGATTTTATTTTATTCGTAACTAGCTGCGCCCCGCGATTTCACCCGCGGTTAAAAAGTATCATATGTGCTATTCCAGACTATAATCTATCTCTGTGCCAAATTTATCTAGATCTGTTCAGCCGTTCTGGCGTGAACGAGTAACAAACATCCATCCATCCATCCATCCATACATACAAACTTTCGCGTTTATAATATTAGTAGGATATCCTACTATCCTACTATCCTACTATAATATTATAAACGCAAAAGTTTGTAAGAATGGATGGATGGATGTTTGTTACTCTTTCACGCCAGAAGGGCTAAACAGATCTGGATGAAATTTGGCACAGAGATAGATTATAGTCTAGAATAGCACATAGGATACTATTTAACCGCGGGTGAAACTGCGGGGCGCACCTTGTAGGTTCATATGTTTACATGTTCATAAATTATATCTTTGCTTATCGTGTATGTTTATGGTACATTTTATTTTCTATTTGCTATTTTCATTTATTTTTTTCGGCATAAAAAAAAGTTCGTTTTTAAACCCGACGCAAAAACGACGAAGTGTCATGAGTTTGACGTGTCTCTGTGTGTGTTTGTGTGTGTCTCTGTGTGCGTGTGTGTATCTGTCTGTCTATCTGTCTGTCTGTGACATCGTAGCTCCCGGAACTGATGGAACGATTTTGATGTTGTTATTTTTTGGTTCGGAAGCTTCGTTCGGGAGTTTTCTTAGTTATGTTTGATGAAAACCGATGTTGAAGAAAATCGGTGTCGGTGGTTTTTTACTTTTTTAATCTACTATTTTTACAAAAAAAAAAAACAATTTGTTAATCTGTTCAGAACTAATTTCTCAATTACAAATTAAAAATAAATTTCACAGTTCTAAATTTAGGTAGGTAAATAAATTTAGGTCTAAATTTAGGTAAATAAATTTAGGTCATTGCGTGTACAAAATAAAATCTTACCCTCGTCCTATGCATGCAGAATTTATTCCATCCCACTGCAAGAAAATTGGATTTGTAGCAAAAATATGAGTTTGAAATCTATTTAAAAACTTAAAATAAAATAAAAATGGACGTCTTTGCACGCTGGGGCCTTTGGAAGCGAATTATAAAGTTTTTCTTTGAATATTCTTGAACATTATGAAGAGTTCCAATTTATGAGAGTTTATGTTTGGTCTCTCTGAAAGCGTTTGAGAATAACATCTTAGTTTTAAAATGTTCTTCATTAAAAAAATCTGTCTAAGTTCGGTTGGATACAAAATAGAGACAATATACAAATAGATCATAGTTTATATGTTAAAATAACACAGAAACACAAAATTAACAAACAACAACTCAGCGTAATGCCAGATGCTGTAGAAAACCGGCGCTGGTCTTCCTCTGGTACCGGCAGGTGACGTCACCTTTTCAGAGCAGAGCGTCAGAGTTCTCTGACCCTGACGCTCTTTAGCGAGAGCGTCAGATCGTTTAAACCGACTTTCAAAAAAAGAGGAGGTTCTCAATTCGACTGTGGTTTTTTTACAAATACAAAAACACATAACTTTATTGTTCAAAAAATTAGAGCTAAAAATTACAATATTAAAAGTACCTATTACTTACATTTATTTGGTTTTACAACTTAGAACTTCAATATTAATACAAGTAAGTACAATAATACTATTAACCCTGCCCTCGGAACTAGGGCAACTGTATCTCAGAGGGCAGTTGTTTGTTTACTTATATCTTAGTTCGTTACAAAAATAATAATTTAAGTACGAATTACTAATAAAATGATGAAATTTGAATAATATTTTTCGATCTTACCGATAGAATAATAAAAACATGAACTGGTTATTTAAAGAAAAAAATCATGAGTGCAATTAGTTTAATCTTCTATTAGAAACAAATTTTTAAGTGAAGAAGATATACAAATAACATACATAAACAATTGATTTTAGTCTAACCTCAAAGCAAACACTCATTGACTTCGTGTTACTTAACAACGCCATCTGCTGTTGTGTCGTTAAAGCAATTAGTTGCTCACAAAAAATAGTATTATTTTTCGGCAATAGATGTCAGGAAGAGTCATATTTTTCAGTTGAGACTACTCAAACGCCTCCTTTTTGTTATTTTTCTTCCAAGTTTATGTTTAAGTTGATTATCGATAAAACACGAATAAAATGACATTTTCTAAAAATGATTCCTAGCTAGATCGATTTATCGCCCCCGAAACCCCCTATATACTAAATTGTATGAAAATCGTTGAAGCTGATTCCGAGATTCCAATTAAATATATATATCTAAACAAGAATTGCTCATTTAAAGATATAAGATATATCATAGAGTATTAATCGTATGTATGTTACGCGATTACTCAGCCAATTGTGAAAGACTTGACGGGTGTTTAAGCTATGTTTTTTAACCGACGGAACGGAGGAGGTTTACAAGTCGACGCGTAGGTAAATGTACAACGTGCTGATTTTATGTGTAGTAATACAGAAACGGCACATGCCGAGACTGATTTGGAATTAACCCTGTACGGTCTCCTTATCCTCAACACGATAGATTTTAAATTATCACAAGGTAAACTTTCACGGACTCATCTATTTTTTTCTAATGTATGATCACGCATAACTTTTTACAGAGTTATCCGATTTTGATAATTCTTTTGTATTGGAAAGAGTATAGGTACTTCCAAGGGTGTCCCATATAATTATGTAAAAAAAATTCAAACTTTAAGTGTTAGGACACAGGGGATGATTCATTGCTCACTCTATGATTGTATCGATGACCACGCATAATTTTTAACAGAGCAGTCCATTTTGATTTAAAAAAAAATATTGGATGGTATACCTCGAAGTCGGTCTCTCATGAATTTGGAAAAAAAAACCTACCCTATGGGTGGGAAAATAGGAGTGATTTACTCTCATAGATCTAAATGCTGGGTTTAGACCGGTCAGATTATTTTATTTACCTAGTCATTACTTCTGTTACAAATTAAAATGCATTAATTTTTTTATACAGTAGGTAATGTAATGTTAATAAAAGTTGTAATATATGTACACATGTATTGAAGTCTTAACAAACATATAACTATTATTTTATTCAAAATGACCACCTTTAGTTTGGCCTTGATACAGGCCTTTAGTCGGTCTACCCACAAAAAAATAAAAAATAATATTTTTTTACCACAAATTAAACCATGATGTTAAGTTTTGTTTTCGACGCTGCGCTACTATGGACCTTATTACACGGCGATACGATTCGCGGTCGCTCAGCGTCGACAACCAAACGTAACCATTATCGCAATAAGATGTCATGGTAGACCCCAGGTGCAGCATATTATGAATGACTGGAGCCACATTAGTTTTTAAGAAATATGACGACATAGTTTGAAAGTTAAAATAAAAGACAGTGACAGCTGGTTTGAATTTTAGTACGATTAACTATAGATGACTGCTCAAAGGAATAACACCATGATTACTGACAGGTTAATTTTCTACATGAGATACTTACCAATTTATGGGATGACGGGGCACTTTAAATTTGAAAATCACTGTGTAATAATTTATATTAGTTTTTGGTTTTGATAGCGATGGTTGTAGTCACATTTAAAATAAAATGGATAGGTATACGTAGAAATCTTTATCTTATTGGAAAGAAATCAGTCGAAAACTGTTATAATAATAATTATACATATATTTGAGCTCACGGTCAATGCTCCGGGCTAACATTAGGTTCCTAGCCTTATCACAAGCCTCCGACCAGGCCCCTTATTCTTATCGCTCGAAGTGTCTATTGGTCACTCTCACTCCCATGACTCTTCGAATGAGAAAGACATTGACTAAAAAATGTCTCGAACGGTAAGAATAGTGCTCCAGACCCGCCGAGTGCTATACACACAGCTGCATGTGTGCTTTAGGAACTACCTACATGCGAAAAGCAACTCTCTTCTGCACACATAAGGTCGAAGTTTTTTGGTTTTTGAAATTGAAGATCATTGTCCGGACATGCAATAAGCAACCGCTGCAATGTGCGATTTTTCAAAAAAAATTATTTTCACGGTCCACGGGCTGTGGTGCACTTCACTTCGGGTTAAGATCATTGACACGAAAAAAAAGGTTGGGTTTATATATGTATATCGGTGGTTAGGGTGATATGTCCTCAAAATTGATTCCAAATCAATTTCTCAACGTTTAATAAATAATATCAGATTTTTTTTATATTTTCTATGCGGTCGTAACACCATAAATGATTTTTATTGCACGAAATACGCTGTCGCATTAAAACGTATAAAAAAATGCGATTCCGTTTATCGTATAAGCGCGTGTAAATCATTCGCTTGCTTCGAGCTTTTGTCGAAACGATGGATCTGCGAATTCAGGTTAGCGAGCACTAGACTGCCAGACCAGAAATGTGCTTACGCTTAATTTATTTTATGTACACCTCATTTATCTACTTACTTTTGTAGATCACAAGCATTTTACTATTGTTGAAAAAGTTTTAGAGGGTTATTTCCAGAATATTCTTTTGTTTAAAAAAATAATGATTTTTAATACCTACATTAATTCGCAAAATGACTCTTTGCTGATGTGGGATTTTAATTCAGTTGTTAATAAAGTGCTATTATAAAAGCAAAGACTTATCTTAAACTGTAGACGACATCGCACTTTATCATTCTAAGAGTTATTTTAAGCGATTTAATCTATGCCTATCCGAATCAGCGTTGAGTCGCTAGTTTCTATTATTAAATTCATGTTGTATGTTTACCCGACTGTGCAAGAAGGAGGGTTATGTTTTTTAGTGTATTTATGTATGTATGTACTCGTATGTATGTGGGTATGTATAAGGTTTCTTTGGCACGCCCTACAGTTTAAACAGCTTGATGGATTTCCAGATGTGAGGTGTCATTTGAATCGTCTCGATAATAGAAAAAAATAGTGACATAGGGTACAACATTTTACAGCCGGGTTTTTGTTTTTCTTTTAATAATGTTACTTGCTTAAAATACAACCAGAATTTCGGTTAAACTGAAGAGATTAGGATTGTGGTCGAAACATCAGATTTGGTCCGCTGGTCAACCTAACCATACCAGACCTATAAGCAAGTTCCGCGTATCTAATGTGCGTGTACCCCAACTTGAATCGTCGATCCCTCCATTATCGCAAGTAAGCGATGCGTCGATACGGATTTCAGATGATTTCTGCTGCGGACGTGCTTCCAAGAATTATTGCCCGAGGATCAAATCGATGACGATATTGTTTTAGAAGTGGTATTGGGATATAGCGGATTTACCCGCTGTTACGATGATGAGGTAAATTCTTCTTACAAAATAATAGTTATGTCTGTATATCAGTCTCTGGCAGCCATAGTACAAGCGTTGCTTAATTTGCGGTCAGGCGACTGTTTGTGAAAATGTCCCGAATTTATTTTATTATCATTTTATAATTGACCTATTAAGTAAATATTTTACACGTAAAACTTTTGGAAGTAAAATAATTTTGGATTTATTATTTATACATGCACAAGTTTTAGGTGTAAAATATTTAATAGGCGAATTTTATAATAATTAATAAATAAATTTGGGACATTTTCACACACAGTCGCCTGGCCACAAATTAAGCTAAGCTTGTACTATGGCTGCCAGAGATTGATATACCCACATAATTATTATTTTTAAATACATACTATACTTAAATAGATATAAACATTTGTGAACATTTGTGTTTGTTCTGTCTGGGACTTAGAACAAACACAAATGATCATCACATAAATGTTTGCCCTTGTTGGGAATCGAACCCACATCCCCAAGCTCAGGAGGCAAGTTCACTATCAACTGAGCCACCGAGGCAGTCGATCGAGGCAAATTTACCCCACTATTATGATGATAGAGTCGTCGTCTAAAAATTAAACACCAAAATTATTTAACTATAACACATTTTGGTTGCGATTCAAAATAGTTTAATAAAATATGGGTATATAATGTTTATATTAAGTATGTTACAAAAAAGCTTAATTTATGGATTTTCTGTCAGTTTGTTGAAAGACTTTGATCGAGTGTTATTAGTCATTTAAAAATTACACATGTCAGGCGCTGATCGAATAGATGTAAAAAAATTTGATTGATCTCCTATTAAATTTGTATTTTTTATTTCAGGTGGTTGACAGAATTCATAATGTAATGTAAGTATTTTTGCTAACTTTTGACCTCGGCTTCCTTTACGCTTTATAGTTATTATATATGTATAGTGACATAGACATAGTGACATAGACTCTATGTCACTCAGTAATTGTGTGGTATTCTATTACTGAAAGAATTGGTGAACTCTGAACAGACCTAAAAAACGCCCCCCTGGGGGGCAATCCAGCTAACTATAGCCAATGCTTAACTAAACCGCGAAACGCTAACGTTGCGTTAGCGTTAAAAAACAAACTTGGCACGGTTCAGTATCACTAAAGTTTTACAAACGTGTCCAACGAACGAACCGGCAGTCCAATCCCGGTCCAGTCGGTAGTCAGTTAACCTTAGCCGATGCTTAACTTGACCGTTGATGTTGCATTCTTTGTTTTTTGTCACATGAAATCGGACGGGGAACGGCTCAGTGTCACTAATGTCCCACAAACATGCCAGCTGGACTACCGGTGACACGTTTGTGAAACGTTAGTGCTACTAAACCGTTGCTCTTCCAATTTTTGTTATTAAAATCGCAACGTCAACGGTTCAGTTAAGCATCGGCTATGGTTAGCTGAATTGCCTTGTAGCTGGCACGTTTGTAAGACTAAAATAATGAGGCTAAATGATAAATGAGGCTAACGTTACGTCAACGGTTCAGTTAAGTATGGGCTGGTCAGGACTTGTTCTCTTGGTACCAAGGGCCACAGATTATCCCATGCGTCTTAACTTTGCTTATTTATAATAATGAAGTACTAATTAACATACATGTTTGATAGTATTAGACAAATCTTGAGATGAAAATAATAAATTATGCAATACATACATTATAGTTCATTAGACATAGGCTTTTAAAATTGCTCATCAAGTTATCTATTTACTACCTGGTTTCCAGTAAATAAAAATTTATAACCACTAAAGCCTTCGCAAAAGAGTCCTGCCACCTGTTTTCAGTCCGATTGGTAATAAAATAAGCTATAAAATTTTCCAGCCCAAGATCTTTATTCATTCGAAGTGTGCGGTATCTGCCGTTGAAACACTTTAGCCACATAAGACGATCCCGAAAACCGCTGATGTCATAAATCCTGAAATCAAACGGGTTTCAGGGTTTTGGAGATAAAAATCTCGTCTCGAAGCTTAACTGTGGACATTAAACTTTTATAGAGCCATTACCGTTTTATAACAAAGAATATCGAGAGCCAACGAGTTGATATAAAATGGTGTTTTGATGCAGTTGGTGCAAAGTATGAGTTGACAGCGATTTATGGCGTAGATCGCTGAGCTGCGGCGTTAGGGCTGAGTTGGGGCCGGTTTGTTGTGCAAAAAAAACGGAACTTTATTGTTACTTCTTCATTTTGTACTTACTGTCTTATTTTGTCTTTTTTTGCTACAAATTAACTATTGTTTATTGTCTTCTACTACTTTGATGCGTTCAGCGTGCCAGTAGACGCCCAGTCATTGTTCAAGTGGCTGACGTCACAGACGTTGGTTGGACGCCGCTGGTTGCTACCACATGATTAGAAAGGGTTATGCTGATCTATTCAAAAGCTTGTTTGGTATTTCGAGGTCGAAGCTGTAGTAGTTGACCTAAACACATAATAATTATAAATCAGTACAAAAGTTGGTTCTAATAGTTTTGTGACAGATGAGATGAGTATGAGTGGCAGGAAAGTACGTAATTGTTTTTTTTTTTCAAATTAATCTATTGAAAGTTGATTGTTGAAATAAAAAAGAAAACGACTGAAACATGCTTACATCGAATTTTCGTAGGTACAAATCTGTAGGGATACATTTGACGAAACATTTTATTTGAAAAGTTGTCTTTAAATTCAGAATGCAATTAATTATAACAATAATCGCTCCCGCTATCTCTTCTAACTTACCCATTCGTAAACAATTGCTCCCGTGCTCTAACTCGTTTCTTTTGAACGCTGTCGCTTTGAAGAACCAATTGAATTAAGTAAATAAATACCTATGTATAGCTATAAATAAATAGTTGGTTCACTTTAAACGGTTAATGAAACTCGATGGAGACGTTTGATACGGAAATGGAATTGAAGAGGTAGTTTGTTTATTTCTCGGTATTTATGTATTTTAATTATTGAATTTGGTTTCATAGAATTGTGGAGTTTCGTAGAGTACAGTACAGTACAGAGTGTACAGTACAGAGTGTATATTTTGATGTGGTTCCTGTTAAGTGAAATGAGGTGGCATAGTTCTTGTAAACTATCAAGGGTTGCGTTTGAGCTACAAATCGTTTTGCTTGCTGGATAATTAATAATGCTGGGGTTACATTAGCGTGATAATTCGTGTCGCGTTGTCGCGCTAAAATCTTCGTTATCGGTTTTCGGCTATGTTCTTGTTTACATTAGCGGTCAACTCGTCGCCTTTCCGAGAAGTTGACGATAGCCTTTATTTTTGAGTGGTTAGTTTAGATTTATTTATATTTGGTGTCAATAAAGAGTTTTTGTATTGTATTGTATTTGTATAGCAATAATTCACGCGATACATAGCCCTAATTATCATTGTAGGCTGCTAATGTAGCCGTAGCGTAATAAGGAGGACCAGTGGGAATAACGTTAATAAGGTTTCACACTCATAGCTACACACTAGGTTGCCCCGTGTCCTGCTATGGTACACACACAAAGAGATAGACAACTAGCACCCAAACCGAGCTATTTAAATTCATCATTGTAACATCTTCCCGCCCGGGAATCGAACCCGAGACGTCCTGATTATAATATGACAAGAAAATGTGGTAACTAACTTACTTGAAATTTAGGAAGAGTTTAACTCATTTTGTTTTCTATCGCGAATAAGTCTGTGTTGAACCATCAACTCTTTAGTACCCAAACGAGGATGTGGTAAAAGATGAATCAGAAAGACCTAGTAGGCCTATCCTTAAAAGAAACTAGCAACACTCACTTTAATTGAAATCACTGCACGGTAAAATTAGTTACTTCAATTCATCATCATCATCTTCAGCACCCTCTTTTCCACTGGAAAGTATTGTTTCTATTTTGTTAAGCCATTTGCATCGGCACCGTACCAATAGTTGAGTCCAATTTTTTGAATTACTAAATTCGAACTTACGTATTTCCATTTTTTTAGTCTTGGACATTTTAACAGGCTGTACCCTAATCCTAACTAATATCATAAACTTCTCGAGCGATCTTCACGAAATTTTACATACACTTTGTCAGGTGTACAGAAAAGGTTTTATGGGACTTTTCAAGCAGGTAACACCGTGGGCCGCAACTAGGTTCTAGTAAAAACTAGAACGAGAACTGTGTACCTAACTAAGGCCACGACCGCCGGTGAGTAAGCGAGTAAGCAGCTATCGACTATTTTCTCGCTCAAAATACATAACATAATATATCGTCACGCCTTTCCCCCGAAGGGGCTGGCAGAGGTGTAACACAACACCCACACTTCGCCGGACGATATTCAGTCCCAAATGTTACAGGATGCGAGCTTGTCGCCATACACCGGGCTCCAAATATGTAGCAGATGACATACAATACGCACATATGCTCACACAATGAACAAATTGAAGCGTGCCGTCGGCTGGGTTCGAACCCGCTCCCTCTGGCTTGAGAGGCGGGCCTTCTCCCAACTAGGCTGCCATCACTTTTTAACAACGGCTCAAGATACATGCAATGCTATAAATGTCGTATGAATGAAAGAGACACAATAAGGATATACCTATCACCAACCATTTAAAGCCCGACGTCGCAGAATCGCGTCGTTCGAAAAATCTCCTCTAAGTCCCGGTGACTCGGTATCGGGACTTAAGATTCCGCACGATTTTATTGTGAATTCTCATTAAATTGATGTGTATTTTCATTTAACCCACTTGCTCCCATCCATGGTATAATAATATACTGCGCCAAATATAAGCATTCCGGTTACGTTGGCTATACGTAGAGACATCAAGACCGAAATAAGTCATTTACAAGTAGTCTGAACGAGACGGATGACAAGTGACGTGAGTGAAGTGAGTGACTAGATCTTGTTTTTTTGGATCATGCTCCCATCGTGTCATAAACGACACACCCCAACATATAAAAAATATAGACATAAATGTAGACATAAATGTCTATATTTTTTATACCATTAATATAGACATAAATGTCTATATTTTTTATACCATTAACAACATACTAAAAAAAACCCTAAAGGGTTTTTTTTTTGGTATGTTGTTTTTAGCTCTTAAGACCTTGATAGTGGATCGTTGATCGGCAGCGAGATCTCGCTCGACTAATTTGTCCTCGTGCCACGAGTAGATAACTCTCGCTCAGTGTACACTCGCTTTAGCCCAGCGACAAAACTATCAGAACTCGCTTCTCGCTGCTCGCTAGCTCGTTTCCAGTTTCTAGCTCTACTCGCGACTCACTCATCGCTAGCAGTTGCACAAGTACCTAATATCACCTAATTTACAAAGAACAATTGACCCACTTTCTTATTTGACAGTATAAACTGATGATAGCCACACGATCTCCATTTCCACATCTTGTATGTTTTTCTTTGAAAGTGGTGTTTTAAAAGCACTTGTGAAGATGAAAGAGTGCTTGAAGTAATTGCGTAACCAGTGTTAGGAAAACAGGCTGTTTTCTAGTGGTTTCTGGTTGACCTAAATAGAGGTTTAAAAATCGAAGACGGACAAGTTGTATTCATTTATAGGATTCCGTGCCATAATAACCTTATGTAGCAGATCCCGTGTTAGAAATATGTAAAATGGCCACTGCACTAAATATAAGAATTGCCTAAGTCCTTGCTTTACTATTTTTAAACTAGTCCTAGCAAAATATTCGCTTATCAGGCACATCAAGTTAAGATTCTCCTAAGGAGTGGCTTAAGGCTCGTATGAAAAAAATGAGGTAGGAGTTAGTTAGGAGTAAATTAAACTAGTTAAGCAAGGACTTAGGCCGTTCTTATGTTTAGTGCAAGTGACCATTAAACTGCTATGTTTATGTGCTATGTCTTTAATGCGCTTAAATTAAATTGCTAGTGTTTAATTATTCAAAGCGAGAATGGCCTAGTTGGAGAAAGCCCGTCTCTCAAGCCAGAGTCAGCGGATTCTAACCCAGCCGTAGGCACGCACCAATTTCTTGATTATGTGAACATATTATGTGCGTATTGTAAATCATCTGCTACATGACTGGAGCCCGGTAAATGGCGACAGGCTCGCCCCCTGTCTCATTTGGGATAGAATGTCGTACGGCGAAGTGTGGTTTTTGTATTACACCTCTGCCAGCCCCATCAGGGGAAAGGCGTGACGATATGTCTATTTCTTACCACCTTTATGTAAACAACTACGTTTTTGAAAAATAAATTGTAGTGACATTATTACACTTACCCAAATATAAGTTACCGTTCTGACTACTTACTTAGTTACGGCACACCTTCCAAACAGTCCCTCTTGGGAAAAGGGATGGGTGAAACTGGTCCTTGTAATACAATACCCTATATTTTTGCATTCATTACTCACAGAACGTTAATATTACGAAAAGCAAATAACTTCATACAAACCAAGCACACTTAATTAAATTTTAAAATACGCCAATACCAACCGAATTGCTTAACGTTTAAATATCATTTTAGCCGCAGCCAACACCTACGACGTCTCCTAGACCGATTTTGAAGACAACTAGAAGCGGGCGTATCGTGACTGCTCCGGTACGCTTTCGCTAGGGGAAGAATCATGTAGCGCCGCGCCGCATGTAAACAAGCGCGGCGCACGGAGCGCGCGCGCGCGTCGAGCGCACTCTCCACTGGCCGCCGCTGGAATGCGAGCTCGCCTCGCCCGCGCCTCTGTTTCTTTATACGGTGCGAGCAGGACAGAGTGCGGAGGCGAGAGAGCACTATTGTTTTTTTACGTCTAGTTCTATTGGATAGGATAACATTAACACTGTTGTACTTTAGTCTAGGTTTATTGTAAGATTTCGCATTTATAAAGATTGTTAACAAATAAATGTTCACTACGATTTCATCTTATCTCAGCGTTTCATTATACCTAGCAGCTTTTAGTCTCCTAAATACGCTTCCATGGCGGTGTTCTAAATAATACATCACAAAGAGCCTTTTATCCGCACATCCTAATACGAATTAATCAAACAAGATGTTCGAGTGAAACAATAAACAAATCCAATAAATATTCACAGATCGCAACCCTAAACGGCCCTCCGGGGCATAATTTGCCACCCGTGATGCAGGTCAAACTAGAGATGGGCAAGTGGAATAATCAGTCCGTATTTACTTAGTGAGTCATTCGAATCGTTTCTCAGAATTGACTTAGCAGATAGATAGGAACTTTTATTGTGTTGTGGATACTATTATGATAAATCAAAATCCAGAGAACACTTTACAGTACTTTATTCTTTGATAATAACTTATTAAATACTCCATACAATTAGGCCTTATAATACGCAGCCTATCGATGTGATTTCACTTTGAAATGTCAAGCTCGACTACTCTCAAAATCAGTTTTGTCTTCCCCAAACAATTAGCCACCTCTCTTGTATATGCTTGGCCGCCCGAAAACACGCGGGAAATCCTCATAGGCTGAAAGCTGTTTCTCGACCGGCCAATCATACACTGGCTAGTGTTATCATTACAAGAAAATATATTAATGAATAAATGCTAAATTAAAAATATAACACAGACTAAAAATCATAACACTATACTAGAATGAATAAAAAATAAAAAAAAACCCTTACCACCACCGACGTCATCAAACATAGCTAAGGACACTCGACTAATTCACTTTAAAAAAAAAAATCGGTTCATCCGTTCAGGAACTACGATGTCACAGACATACACACACACACACACAGACACGACAAACATAGAACACCCCGTCGTTATTGCGTCCGAGGTGAAAAATTAGATACAGAATAATTCTACAAAACACTGATCCCGTTTAACAATAGACGTTGTATAGCCTAAGAATACTTTTACCTAGTGTTTTGTTTTTTTCGATCGAGTTAGAAATATAAAAGAAAGAAAAAGACAAAACACTGTAAAACTATTCCGGGGCTTTACACGTTTATTAGTAAGGGCTTAAAAGGTGACTACTTGGTCGCTTCTTCCATAAATAAATTTAAAATAAATTATAAGTTACCAATTATAAATCTTTCCTACGATGTTAAGTTAAATTTTATGAGCATTGCCCGGTGTATAGCGACAGGTACCTATTACACCTCTGCCAGTCCCTTCCGGGAAAGGCGTGACGATATTAATATTTTGAAAATACAGTTGTAACGTACGTACGCAATTTTTAAAATTATGAAATAATTATTAAAGTAAATATTAGATGTTTAATTTAAGTAAATAGGGTCAACTGGGGCAAATGCGCCTGTGGCGCAATTCCGTCTTTCGAGAACAACTGACAAACTGACAAAATTAAGCAACAACCGCCACCTTGTACATAACAGATTATTATTGCTACTAAAGATAGAAAAAAGTGTAGGTGGCGCCTAATTTGTGAAGATGACGTGTCTATGATGTGAAGTTTGTCAGTAATTCTCGAAAGACGGAATTGCCTCACAGACAAATTTATCCTAGTTGACCCTCCATTACAAATCGAGATGTCAAGAAATCTAACTCGTGTGGAACTATTAAACATAAAGAATATTATTTACTAGCGAAGCTTCTGTTGCTAATAAAAAGTAGCTTAATTATCTGTATTTTTTTCCTAACCCTGGTACCACTAAACAGTTTTTAAAGATCCATGGCACCCCCAATCATACCGCCAGTGGTTTCACGGCCCCTAGGGGTCCGGTGACCACTTTAGGCTAACTTCGCATTGGTTAAAGGTTTTCTATTGCTATTTCATTTAAAAGGACACGACAGGCGAAGACAGCAAGTAAAAACACTGATAAGCTTCTAAAGTTATTTAGAGAGTGACAAATTGCAATTTAAATCATTATTTATGACTTTTGCACTTCTCTCATAATTCTAAAAAAACCCTTGCAATTTGAATTAGTTTACAAGGTGATGATGTAGACAACCTCCCTATGAAAAGGGATTTTTGATTTGCTTTGTCAATCTATTTAAATAAATCAGTCAAAAGTGTTCCTTAATATTGCGGATATTTTTCATAGCTCTATTTTATCTTGAGTAAGTTTAAAAAAAAAAACTAGAACATAGTTATTTTAATTGAAATAACTATACCTCGGCCCCTATGTTCTTGTTGTACAATTGTACATGCCAAATTTCATCACAATCTGACGAATAGTTTTCAAGAATTTGACAAGCGCGTTTGTATGGACAATTCAGAGCGTTGCGGAACCCTTAAGAGGGACAGACAAACCCATAAAGTGACTTTGTTTTATACTATATAGGAAAGTACGAAAACCTTTAAAAAACGGTTCAAATGAATCGATTGCTTAGTTTAGTACACACCCTCATCTCTAACTCAACCCTTCGTACAGTGAGTTGGCAAAAAGTGACAGAATTACTTGTGTCTGTCCTCTAGAGCCTTAATTATGTGTATAAGTTGAGGTTTTTCGGGTATTAGTGGAATGTTCTAGTAGGAAAGGTTTAGTTTAGTAAAGGGTAGCACGGTGCTAGTAGGTAAGCGTTAGGAATTATTTGGGAAACGGGTCTACTGTTCAAGCTTTAGTTTTTGGCCCTTTTGTCAGGTCTGGTATACCTGTGTTTTTGTTACTCGACTGCTTTGAAGCAGAGTAATGTTCCCAGGTGTAGGTACCATCCTACTAATATTATAAACGCGAAAGTTTGTAAGAATGGATGGATTTATGGATGGATGGATGGATGTTTGTTACTCTTTCACGCCAAAACAGCTGAACATATCTGGATGAAATTTGGCACAGAGATATATTATAGTCTAGAATAGCACTTACGATACTTTTTATCCGTGGATGAAACCGCGGGGCGCAGCTAGTGTTGAATAAAACTGTTTGTATGTCACTTTCATGAAATCTATGAGACGATTGTTATGACATTGGACCTACCTTACAAGAGTATAACAGATAATTCTTACTAAGGGTGCTCCTAGCCGGGTCATATCGTTACGCCAATACTGGCAATATTGTCGACTGTATCCCGGCCATCATTAGCCTTGCTGGAAATGTATGACCATAATGGCCGGGACACACTCATAATATTGTCGGGCCAGCATTGCCCGGCCAGTATTGCAATCAAAATATAGCCCATCTCAAATCTAGAAGCACCCCAACGATAACATTTTTTCAAAATATAAAGTCCGATAATTTGGATTGAAATAATTTTCAATCAAATTTTCGGTGGCTCAGTTGGTAGTGAACCTGCCTTCTGAGCTTGGGGGCGTGGGATCGATGAATGTGTTGAACATTTGTGTTTGTTCTATGTCTGGGTGTTAATATCAATTTAAGTATGTATTTAAAACTATCTAAGTATGCGTATCAGTCTCTGACAGCCATAGTACAAGCTTTGCTTAGTTTGGGGTCAGGCGACCGTGTGTGGACACAAATTTATTTATTTAAATCAAACGTCTAAGCGTTCTACTTTGACCAACACCGTCAGTGTCTATGTCATCAATCAATGCCTACACCAATATACTCCGCCAGGTATAGCATTCAGCAGCACGTAGTGACGTCAATCGATGCTTAAGCAAGACCGAAATAAGTCATTTACAACAAGTTCGAAAGAGACGGAGGACAATGACGTCAGTATGTGTTTGCTGAATGCTAGACCTTGTCTGTTTTTATGGATCATGCCTACAACAAATGGTTACTTATCAACTTTGAATACAACAATTACTTCTCTCTTATAAAATTTCTTTAAATTTAAAAACAACTAACTACCCCAACTCTCAACTCCCATTACCTATTAAGGAGACGATCAAAGTTCAGCCAGAAGTCACCGGGCCATTGAAACTGGTCTCCGAGACATGAAAATTTAATCAAAACAACATCTCGAAAGTTTCAAGTGGCAGAAACTGGAACTTTGATCAATGGCGGTAGTTGAGGTTTTAATAGCTTATGTAATATTAATTTTGAAGTATGTCCAAGTAGGACCTATGTGACAGTTAGGACGATAAGTTTCGGTTTAGTTATTTGAGTTAAGGTGCATGGTGAGGCACAGCAGCTGTCTCGCTCGCTCGCAGCACAATTATGTTAGTGGCTCTGTGACCTGGACACCTCGCAGCCGACGTTTGTCTTCCACTACAGGTCGCATCCTGAACCGATTCTCTTGAAATTTTGTAATTATTTTACAAAACTTTTTTTGAATTTTTTGGATTTGTTTTCATAATGGCGGAGAAATGATTTTATTTTAAATCATATCTTTGCAATTTTGAAGGTTAAGAGTTGTCGCCTGTTGAGGAAGTCAAAGATCGAGAGATTGTTGAAGCTGAATCATAGACGCTTCGCTTGCTATCGCTCACTCGGTCGACTAGATATAAAATGATAGAATGTATTTAGGTTTGATAAATTTGCACTTATCAATGCATTAAAAACTGTATTACAAAGAGAATGATTGTCATGTTAACAGTAATAATAAGTACCTACTCAAAAAAACGAAAACACGTAGTTTTTATGAGTTTAAATTTTTAAGTTTAAACTTTAAATATCAACATGACAATCCGCGTCTTACCATGGACCTTAAGGTGAGATGAACACATTGCTAAATTTTTATACGAAGTATGTAAACCAGAATTTGCTGAAGGTTAAGGACGTTTTTAGTTAATAGACTCTTGTAAAGTCACCAATTAAGTAAGTATAACGTGATGACTCTATGTTAAAATTAGGCTAAGTTTTAATTATGTGACGGTGATTGGTTACCATAAGGCAGCCCGTCTGCTTGATTGCCATGTTTTATGTGGTTGTTCTATTTGGTGGGTGAAGAGTGGGTGTTGTACACCTCAGCCAGCCCCTTTGGGGGAAAGCCGTGTATGTTGTTGTTTGGTTCACATTACATAATCTAGATAATTATTAAGATGCTTTAAAAGCAAAATCAAACAAAATAAATTGCAAAAAATAATCTGAAGTGTGGGTAAAAAAATTAATTCTAGACTTCTTTCTTCCTAGACTTTAACATTTGGTTATGTTTGCCAAAATAAATCTGGGATTTCACAAAATACAAAAAAAAAAAAAATGTTTGCAGAATAATCTGTAGAAAGGTGAGGAGCTGTTGAAGTGTTAATCTTAACAAACGAGATATTAGTGGAACAGATCATTATCAATAAATCTTATACTTATTCGTATTCCACGAAGATATTTTTGAATTTTTTCAAATTGGATTTGGATTTTTTTCATTGTCTTAACCATTATCACATAATTAATTATGTCACGCTCAAGAAGAGTATGTAAAAAGGTAGATACTTACCTATAATTTTACAGGTACTTACTTCAGTTCTAAACTAATTAACAGAAAACTATCAGCGCACGCCGCCAAAGACTGACCTCGGAGCATGAAGAAAGATTTTTTTGTACGTTCGGTATTTAAGCAAAAAATACTTTAATTCAATGGCATCCCGTAAAATATTATTTTTAAATTAAAAATCCCATTCCACGCCATCTGTTACTGTTTGCCGACCCTTGCTCAGTTTAAAACACACAATACCAATATACCTATTATCGCTAAATAACTGTTACCGAGTTTTCCATTAAAATACACTACCCTCATAGCTAATTCTATTTTTCTATAAAACAGACTACAAAAAAACTTAAACTCAGAATAAAAATGGAAATAAAGTCTTTTAAAACATTGTTGCATTTACACGACTCAAATAATATGAAGATTTTATAGGAAAAACTTCTCAGCCCATTACTACAGAGAGGGCAAAGAAAAATGCAAACTTCAACAGATTCTTTACAGAGGGTTCTCGAAAGATGTTGAACACTTTCTATCGTTATTATTTTTGTATTATGCAGCGCTCGTGTTTCGCTTTGACTGTCTGAGAGGAGAGAGCTGTTTTAACTTGATTACAATAAATCCTTGATTCAAAAATAGTCCTTTAGCAAGTGTAAAATATGATGGAAAAACATAAACATTTTTCGGAGAATAACTGCGAAGGAGAGAATACAAAATTAAACAAAACAAACTGCAAAGAGGTACATAGTTGCCCGTGAATATATTTGTTGTTCGTGACACTTCAAAAAATCAATCTTATGTCAAGACTTTTAGAACTTTCATAACTTTAGAATGTTAAGCTCAGTTTAGCTACAAAGGAACAGACAAACTATTACACACATAAGACACACAGACAGCAGACAGGGTCCTAATTTAGCTCTCTGTAAATGTATTGAAATAAATAAATATTTTGTATTTGTAAAAGTAGTAAGATCATGATAATAATAAAAAATGTTCATTTTATTACAGAACCTTTACTAAAGTAAACTTATGATTCTAAACTTATCTGTGCTTTGATAATAATTTTTAAATCAAATTATTAAAAAAAAAAAAATAGAAAACTATTTTACTAAACTCAAAATGTACAATACAAATGATATAAAACAATAGAAAATCAAATAGAAAAACAAAACATAAATTTAAAAAAACAGCCCGTAAGAAAAAAAAATGTAAGTAAGAAAATGTTTAAAACAATAATGTGAAGATTTACCATCCAAAAAACGGTTACAACCTGGCAATATTTTATAGTTTAGAATCTATAATGGCACTTAAATATGGCAACACCGATAAAGAAGAACATCTATTAGTTAACGCGCCACCACGCATGCGTTTACAATAAATTAAACGAATGTCTAATTTTTTCTAACAAAATCACCAAGTTGTAAGTGAAACATGATAACTATGCTTGTGATAATGTTACGCGATCATAAATTTATTAACTTAATGACTTATTCGAAAACGTATGCAATGAATGACAAAGGTAATTATTTCAAGTTATTTCTGACTAGCTGTTTTTCCCGCGGCTTCGCTCACGTAAAACGTGACAACAACAACAGCCTATGTCAATCAGGAAATGTAGCTTACTATTGGTGAAAGAATTTTTTAAATCGGACCAGCAGTGGTTGAGTTAATTCGTTACAAACATTTTTTACACATACAAATATTTTTTCTACTTTATAATATTAGTATAGACACAGTTTTGTTTCACAGTGTCAAGTCTCTTAAGCAAGAATTCTCCAAATGTAAAACTTTCACAGACAAAGTTATCCTCATTCTAACGCATCTGGGTCACTATGTTTAGTAACTGTATAGGTCTTCGAGTACTTTATTGGAACGCCGATGGCGTACGCAACAAACAGCCGGAACTAAGCCTTGCGGTAAGTGAGCTAAGCATTGATGTAGTCGCCGTCAGTGAAACCAAATTATCTAATCGTTCTAATTTTAATATTGCGGGCTTTGCATGTTACCGTAAGGACAAACGCACTAACGGCACAGGTCAGGGTGTAGCAATCCTGGTCAGATCCGACCTAATCCACAGCCTTGTTCCTTCGCCAGCCACTACAAACCTTGAAGTTGTAGGAGTATCACTTAAACTCTTTAATAGTCATACCTGTGTTTTTGCGATGTATCAATCGCCCAACTTACCTCTCATAAAAGGTGATCTTGATTCACTCATGGCATCTGGAAGGTCAGTGATAGCAATGGGCGATCTTAACGCTAAACATCCCTACTGGTCTCCTGGACCCCTGAACGAGCATGGGAAACGACTGTATGAACACATGTTGGGTGGCGATTATCTTATTCACGGTCCCCAAGACGCAACCCTTGTCCACTATTGCCCCAAGTTTAAACCATCTACACCTGATCTCTTACTAACCAAAAATCTACACAATTTAAATCAAATTTCTACGATCAAAGCTTTATCGTCTAACCACTTACCTGTTTTAGCCAACTTTAATGTACCAATCACTCGTAAACCAATTACTATGTTTAATTATTCAAAGGCAGACTGGGTTAAATACCGCCAAAGCATAAATAGCCGAGTACACCTTTCAGCCCATACCTATCAATCTGCGCATGAAATTGATACGGCTATTACCCAGTTTCAAGATTCCATTATTGACAGTAGAAACGCATGTGTTCCCACCTTGACACTAAAACCCTGGAACGCAACTTTACCCCGGCGCATTAGGAGATTAATTCAGTTAAAAAATCGCCTTCGCCGCTTAGCTGCATCTGAACCAGTCCCCCTAATACGTAAGCAGTTTAACAAAAAAGTTCACAAACTGCAATCTGAGATTAGCATTGCCCTAAAATCACACAACGACAAGAAATGGGATTCCAAACTGAAGAAAGTAGATAACCCTGGTGCTG
Source organism: Peribatodes rhomboidaria (assembly GCA_911728515.1). Classification (NCBI taxonomy): domain Eukaryota; kingdom Metazoa; phylum Arthropoda; class Insecta; order Lepidoptera; family Geometridae; genus Peribatodes; species Peribatodes rhomboidaria. The sequence continues at coordinate 13,321,803 of OU452186.1, read as the reverse complement.
ACCTATGGTGCGTAGTGAAATCGCTTCGTTCTAATTCTTCTCTTCCTATTCAGGCGCTTAAAAAAAGTGATGGAACCGTAACATCTACCGAACAGGAACAGTGTGACGCCCTTGCTAATGCCTTCTTGGAAAACATGCTCCTGACTCATCACTGGAGCAGCGATGAGCTTGAAGTAGTTGCCTCTTCACTAACAAATTTGGACACTGATATGCAAGATAGCGATTGCACTTATCAACTCGTTCGTCCCACAGAAGTTAGAAAAATAGCTCAGAAACTGAAAAGACGCAAAGCTCCAGGGCCTGATCACGTAACTAACTTACTCATCAAAAACCTACCCCAAAAAGGCATCGTTTTCTTGACAAAAATATTTAACAACTGCTTGTCGTTAAATTACTTTCCTTCGACCTGGAAAACGGCCAAAGTAATTGCCTTACACAAACCCGGCAAAAATTCATCAGATCCCACATCTTACCGCCCTATCAGTCTACTTCCATGCTTGGGTAAATTATTTGAAAAAATTATTTACACTCGATTATCTCAGTTTACTGATAACAAATTAATCAATGAGCAGTTTGGCTTTCGAGCAGGTCATTCCACAGTTCAGCAATTAGCCAGAGTTGCTGAAGCGGTATCGCATAACCTGAACCTGAAACGATCAACCGGAATGTTTCTGCTCGACATCGAAAAAGCTTTCGATACGGTCTGGCACGATGCCTTGTTACACAAATTGCTTGGCTTAAACATACCTATAAAGCTGGTGAACCTGATCAAATCTTACTTAACTAATCGCTTTTTTCAAGTTTACATAAATAATTCGCACTCTTCTCTTAAACCTATGCCAGCCGGAGTACCCCAAGGTTCTATCCTTGGACCCCTCCTTTTCTTGAATTTCCTGAATGATATACCCATACAACCACGTACAAGTATAGCTTGCTTTGCTGATGATACCGCCTCATTTACGTCCTCCGATGATATCGATCTTATAATCAGTAGGCTTCAACTGTCAATCGACCTTCTTTTGTCATATTTTCTCAAATGGAAACTAAAAATTAATTCTGCTAAAACGGAAGCTATACTCTTTAGTAGACAGCGTTCATTACCTTCTCGCAGGTTGCAAATAGACAGCTACCATATCCCTTGGAGTCGTAATGTTAAATATTTGGGCCTTATTCTTGATAATAAGCTTAACTGGTCGGAAAATACGGACAAACTACGCCTAAAAGGTATAAAAGCCCTCAATGCACTAAGTCCAGTTCTTAATAGAAGATCCTGTCTCAGCAGTCAAACTAAATTGAATATTTATCGTACCTTAGTCCGGCCCTGCATATCATACGCATGCCCAGTTTGGAGTAGCACTTGTGCTTCAAACATTAACAAACTTCAAGTAGTCCAAAATAAAGCAGTGAAATATTCCTTCAACACCCCATTAAATACTAACCTCAGTAAACTCCACTTAGAAATAGGCCTACCTAGCATTTCAGAATATATTCTAAAGTTGTCCAAAAAATTTTACTTATATAAAAACCCCACGAATAAAAATGAATTGGTCAGAAATATTTGCAAAACCCGTAAAACCGACTTAATTTTTATCGATAAATACAAACGTTACAAATTACCCCATCACTGGTTTCTCGACGGCGATGAATAGGGACAGTGGCCCGCGCAAGCGCGCGCCTCCGCTGCCGGCTGCCGCGCGCGCCATACACGCCCCTATTATCCTGGGATATGTGGAACGATATGGCGCGCGCGACTCCGGCCCGGACAGCGCGCGCTTGCGCGGCCGTCATTCACAACATGCTTCGCTCGCTTGGTGTAGCGCTGTATTAATGTTAAGTTGCCTACCCCCTTTCGGTCAGTTTTTTTAGAATATTAAATTCCAATTTTAAAAATGTAACACTCTTACTAAAGTTTGCATAATATTGTTAAGCTCAAACAAAATACCTATCATTGAAGTATATTTAATCAAGTTTTGTAATCACCAGCTGAAAGTTTATAGAAGTGTATTTAGCTTGGAAACAATGAATTTATAATATTTCTTGGCACCTCTAGGACTAAATTACACTAGAGGTGTGCAATGTATTAATGTTTAATGGTAATAAAGATATTTTTTTAAAACTTAAAAAGTTTTGTTTCTACTTTCAATAAAGTATCTAGGTGTCTACCGAGTTTCGATATTCTTAGAAGTGTGTACCTAACTAAGTAGTTGTGTTTCTAATTTTAATTAAATAAAAACAGATTTTTTTGCGTAAAAAGAAAGTACATTACATTATAAATTTTGTGCTCTAGCCACCAAAGTGGGTGATTTTATTTTTATTTTTTTCTGAAAATCGTTTTTTTAACATTTTTGCCCAGGATGTTATTATTATACCGTACCGTGGAGCTAGTTCCTTCCAGAGTATTCTAAATAATCATAAAGTAAAGAAAGTAGGGAAGTATTGTAAGTTGTTTTTCATCTTTTTACCTGACTGCGTAAGATGGAGGGTTATAATATTTTTCGAGTATATTTATTTATGTATGTATGTATGTGGGTATGTATGTGTGAGGTTTCTTTGGTTCGCCCTACAGCCTAAACAGCTTGATTGTGTTCGACATTTAACCTCATACATAATATTTTGCAGATCGGTTTTTTTATTTTACTTTTAAAAATATGACTTGGTGTTCAATAGTAGTTGTATTCTAAATTCTTTGTGACCGACTTCAGAAGGAGGTTCTCTTTTTCAGTTTTTTTTTTCTTAACGTCTTACTACCTGGCCACCTCAGGTATAAGCACAGAAAAAACTATTTTCATCCATCATACATACTCGTATATTCATCCACATATATAATCACATAATGTATATATTCATCCATCTTATTACTTAAGACTACCGTCATTTCTGTATCGTTATCAAAGCTTTCAGCAATTCAATTAGAATGCGTTTTTTCAGTTTTGACCAAAAACGCGCCACCGACTCTGCTAAAAAAGTTCTCAAAAATTAAAATAACAAAACCGTCTATTTCAGTACCGAAAGTCCTTAATTGATGGAAAAATCCTGGACAGCTCTCGAAAATGCAGCTTCGAAACGGTCAAAACAAACAAAACAAGATCCAATTTTACCTCATCGGCTCTGGAGGCTCGGTTCGGTCCAGAATAAGTCCGGAACTCCAAACCTATTGAATATTGATCAATTGAATAAATTAGCCGCAACACCTGTTATACGGAAATCTTCGTGTTACCCAAATTGGCAATTTACATTTGAAATTACTGATGGAAATCAACTAGCCTGGACTTTATTTTCGAACTATTTATGACAGAAATATTTATAACTAGCTGCGCCCAACGGTTTTACCCGCGGTTTTAAAGTATCCTATGTGCTATTCTAGACTATAATCTATCTCTGTGCCAAATTTCATCCAGATCTGTTCAGCCGTTCTGGCGTGAAAAAGTAACAAACATCTATCCATCCATTCTTACAAACTTTCGCGTTTTTAAATATTATAGTAGGATTGATGCTCGAGAATTTGTATAGTGTGGGGTTCTGCTCTAGGCAATTTGCAGAAGATCGGATTATCTTTTTGTCTCGAAGTTACAGCTAATCAGAGGTTAAACTGACAAATCGTCTTGCCCCATCAAGAGTTCGAAGGTTGCCTTGAGCTAATACAATGTTAAAGTGACATTTATAACATAAAAACTTTGAGTTAATTAACCTCACTTTTACGAATTGTTCTTTTGCAAGTGGGGGTTTTTTTTCTTTATTATTTGTCAACTTACCCCGAATAACGTTCAGGATTATATTACACAGGAATATCTTATTCTACTACATACAATTTTAATACTACTTTCTTATTCTAGTGACTTATCGTATTTATTTTTTAACCTACTTAATTTTTATCTTAAATGTTACTTACGCTATGTAAATTTACAATTTATTACTATTCTAGGTCTTAATTTTGCTGCAAGTGGGGTTCGAAACTACGGATCAGCTGTCACTCTCGCGGTTTCTTGTGTTTTGTGTATTTGTTTTTTTAAATATTAATATCAAATCTTAAATACATTTAAACATATAAAACTGCCTTTGACTGCCTCGATGACTCAGTTGGCAGAGAATTCCCGCCTAGGACAAACATTCAAGTGACGAACATTTGTGTTTCGTCTATGTCTGGGTGTTAATATCTACTTAAGTATGTATTTAAAAATATTTATGTGTGTATATCAGTCTCTGGCAGCCATAGTACAAGCTTTGCTTAGTTTGGTGTCAGGCGACCGCGTGTAAAAATGTTTGAAATTTATTTATTAATTTATTTTTAAACCATATTTTAAAATACTAGATAATTTTAGTAATAGATAAATGATTTTATTCAACTAATAAAAATTCAATCTGTAATAAAGTATAGTAACAACTTTAAACTTATTACCAAACTAAAACTATTCCGCTAGTTTGAAGCGGTTTTTTTTTTACAATTCGTTAAACATTGCTTGATTCGCGGGACAGCCAACAAGATGACCACTTTGTCATACACTAAATGTCATTTTGACATTTCTTTAACTTATAAAAATGTCATCTTGGTGGCTGTCCCGCGAATCAAGCCATGTTTAACGAACTATATACGAGTAATAGTGTGAGTGACACACAACCCCAGCCCCACACCCCGTCTTCCAAGTAATTGTGAAACTCGGAAGGTAATTTGCAAGTTACGAGGCCCTGTTTGCCGGGAAATAAACCACATGGTATATTAATTACATTTAGTTGACATATTAGACGGGAGTGCTCTTGGGACGATTTCTCAAATGAATGTGAAGAGGATTGAGGGGAAGGAGGGGAGAAGAGGTGAGGGGGTGTTAATGCGTCCTTTTGTAATGAAGAAAGTGTTTGTCATAACTTTCGTCTAAAGTGTTGTCTATAATGTTGAGTTTTGAAGTAAGGCAGTCAGAATATTATTATGCCTACTCATTAAACTAATACGTGTGGTTCTGTGAGCTAGAGACCTCGCGGCCGATGTCTGTCTTTCGAGAATTGGTTGAGAAATGCGATCTGTAGAGGAAGACTGAGATCCGGAAAGAATCCAAGTTTACGAAAGCATTTGAAGCAAGCTGAAGAACAGACGTTTCGCTCGCTGACGCTTGCTCGATAATTACTAATTCACGGGTTAATCAATGTGTGGTTGTCTCATAAAGGTTCTAAGTATTAGGAGTTTGCCTTTTAATTATGTTAAAATGAAAAACTGTAATCGGATTCAAAGATGATCGATATTGTAGAGCATGCGAGTAGCAACTTACTAATTAAATAGTTGTTGTAAAAACCACGCCAATAGTAAAATTACAATTTTATTATTATTTAGTTAGCTATTTGTTCATAATAAAATTAAATAACTTGAATTTCAAATTTTCGTAATACAATCTGATGAACTGTCAGAGAGTGAGTAGCTGATAAAAACTTTGAAAAGTAATAGTCATACTCTGAACAAAACGAAAATCATGCAGCTGCTTTGTAATAAATTTTTATGTAAGTATTAGAATTTTCACAAGCATTATTCAGCTCATTTCAATCATCACACCCATTGCTATTTTCAATTCTATTGCTTTTTCTTTTCAAATATTCAAAAGCAATGCCATCCACAAATTGCACGAACACGCTTTCAAATCAGCCGTTTGAAATCAAACTCAAATACCTGCGTAAATTGAAACAATTGAAAATTCGTATTTACACATTCAATTGACTCCTATTTATCAATCATTCAATCAGCTCCGTCTCGGATTCGTTCAATATTCCAAGATTGCTTTCAGGTGAAACAAATACCCATATCAAGTATCGGGGCTTCGGAATTGAAAATCACAAGTTATGTTTCCAATCGAACAATACGTTTCGAAACGAAACGAGAATTATGTTTTGGAAATAAACACTGGGATCGTACTGAAGCAATGCGACTAGTGCGCTCGTGAAAGTCATTCGTTTAGAGGACAAATTTTGAACGAAATATCTTTATAGTGCTATAATTAAGTACTCAAATATAGCTGAATGACTTGAAACGTATGGCTTAGTCAATTTTGCAAATTGTCATGACAGCAAGTGGTCCAAAGTATCATGATATCTCTGGTATTACAGGTATCCATAGACGACGGTGATCGCTAACCATCAGGCAGCTCGTTAGCTTGTTTTCTACTCATGGCATAAAAAATGGCCATATAGTAAGATACAGTCTTAGTATATGGCCATTTTTTAGCTTTTACTCTAATATTATAATTTTGTCTGTTAGAAGCGATGATAGCCTAGCCGGAGAAGGCCCGCTTCTTAAGCCAGAGGGAGCGGGTTCAAACCCAGCCGACGGCACGCATCAATTTGTTCATTGTGTGAACATATGTGCGTATTGTTTGTCATCTGCTACATGACTGGAGCCCGGTGTGTAGCGACAGGCTCGCCCCCTGTCACATTTGGGACTGAATATCGTCCGGTGAAGTGTGGGTGTTGTGCACCTCTGCCAGCCCCCTCGGGGGAAAGGCGTGACGATAAATATGTCTTTGTTAAGAATTTGTAACGAATTATCGTTCCTACCGAAAAAGCAAATTCTTCGCACCAACTATTCGGTGTAACGGACAAATGAAGCAAAATTTTACTTAACTACTTACGATATTTTCCATAATTGCTTAATGCTTATACATCAGCGACGTCAAAAGAGCAATTAAAGTTAGGCGATACGAGCTTGTTATGCTAGTGGAGTGCGCAAAATGCGGGCATTGGCACGGTGCCACTGATACAGACCGACCAACTTATACTTGCAGTTGGCAAAATGAAGGAACTAAGATTTCCCATGAACACGTGCTGGTTTAATTAAAAAATATACGATACCGGCTCCCTCTTTCAACTGAACAGATAAGTTGGTCTAGCTCTATAGCTGAGGATAGTAACTAAAGAGCCAGTTTCCGTGCTTGTACGGATTTTTACTCCAAAAAGTGGCGATCGATTTGAAGTGTTGAAAAATTTATGCAACAGAAAAGTGTTTAAGTCCTAAAAGCTTCTTTTATGTGGTTAGTATTTAAGATCTTCCTAAATATAAAGAAAGTACTAAAACCGGAGCTAAGAACTCTTGCTAGTTGAATAATTATTAATAACATACTGTTACTTTTGGTTACTGATTGGTTGGTGGTCAGTACATAGTAACACAAAAGATCAACCAAAATACTAATACAGATTTAATTGACTACCTCAGTGGCTCAGTTGGTAGTGAACCTGGGGGCGTGGGTTTGATTCTCATCAAGGGCAAACATTGATGTGATTATAATCTATTTAAGTATGTATTTATAAATATATATGTATGTATATCGGTTTCTGGTAGCCATAGTACTAGCTTTGCTTAGTTTGGGGTCAGACGACCGTGTGTGCAGAAATGTTCCGGTTGTTTTTTTTTTCATTATAGTATTTGTTAAAACTAATAAACGAAATGACCCCGCGCACTATAAACTCCTACTCTCTCTGTGGACGTTGTCCATTGCTACTAGTTAACATTTTCAAATCCATTGTTCAGCAAGAACTGCTCTGCTGGACGTTTATTCCATTTTCCTTTTTGCTCAAATCCTTTACTACCTAAAACCATTGCCGCTGGAAGAGTTAACTTATTTGCTAGTCCAGTCATATTTTACAGTTCAATAAAGCCCACCCAGATCCAATAAAAAGCTACAACCGCGAGCCAAACACTTACAAATTCGCACTCAACCCGGGATCTATTATCATACCATCTGTGGATAACGCGGTGCCATTGTAATTCAAGTGGCAGTAAAACACACATTAAAACATTGACAGAGAAACTGCTACCAAAATGTTGGTACTAACACTAACTAACTAGTGGCTCTGTGAGATGTAGATCTCGTGGCCGAACACAAAGATCCGGACAGAGATCCGCACAGCGACCCGAACAGATATTCGGACAAAGATTCTAACAGAGATTCGGACAGAAATCGGACATACGAAAGCATTTTTGTCGAAGCTGAAGTAGAGACGCTTCGCTCGTTAAAGCTCGCTCGGTATCTTAAGCTCCGTCCTAACTAACCCATTGTAAGCGACTAACTATTTGCATCCAGTTTTCCGCCCTTTATAATAGTAATAAAATAAAATACGAATGTCAAACAGCGCGTTTTGAGTACGCGCGTACTCAGTTTTCAGCGTATCGCTTACTGACGAGCGGCTGATTCGCACTTTATTCGCCGCTTGCTCCACATTGAGTTTTCCCAATACGTGACTCAGAGTCCGCCAGTGAACAGTCAGCCGCTCACGGTCTGCTCCATCAGGACGGAGCCTTAGCGTGCTGTCAGAATCGTTTACTAAGCTTATAGAACCATCGGTAGACCGCATCCGGCGAGGTGGCGGCTAAACGCAAGCCCGTAACAAGTGAAATAAACAAAAAGAAAGAAAAAATATTGAATAATAATAATTTAAAAAAGAAAACAGGTACGTTTCCGTATTCGATGAATTGACATTCTCAGATTGCTGATATTATTTACTCACTTGATTCTGTGCTATTTCTCAAGGCTCAAATATTATCACTCACTTTTAAACGTTTACAGAGTGAGTATAGACATTTAGAAAACAATAAAAACAAAGTTTCGCTAATTAATAACCATGTTCTCTCTCACTCAAGCATTATTGTAGTGCGAGCGAGAAGACCATGATAAGCACTGCTTCGCTTAGATTAGTTTCTTCACACGCGGTGATAGTGCATTCATGGGTCACATTGTAGGAGTAACAAATGTGTGGAGCGTAACGTTACATCATTGTTTATGTATTCAGAAATACACAGATGCGAAGATTCGCACGTCAGATGTGCAGAGAAGTTATGAAGCGTCTGCACCGTGCCTGTGCCATAATTATTATGTCACTACTGTGTAACTCAGACCAGGAGGGCTATTCCTACGCGTGAGATGATCTGAGATTTTATCTTGGTCACTCTCACACCTATGACGTTTCAAACGAGAGCAACAAGGACGAAAAAAGGTAAGATGAAAATCTCAAATCTCCGAATAGGGCCCCTGTGGCGCACCTGCTAATCTTTTACACTTTGCAGAACGATTTTTCTGTACGTTCTCTAATCGGCAGCAAAACTGGCGCAAATACCTTGCGCTAATGCCGACTCGCTTATTCCGATGGTCGTGAATTGAGCCGGGTTTTATGGTCCTACTGATCCCGAATATGGCCACTGGATTGGACTGTTTACGGCCTTGTAATTATTGAATGATTTGAATGGCTACAAAGAAGTTCAAAAGAGATAAATTGTATGGATGGATGGGTTTTACGAGAAAACGACTGAGGCTCAAGCTTTTAAGTCGTCAAGGCGTGTTTCATTTTTCGACAATACTCGTGATTTTCTGTTGTACAATGGCGAAGCGCTTAGACAAGTCGTGACAAGAATTTTTAATAAACCACTACCCACCTCGATTTTTATACAGGGTGTATTTAGGAGGTTTTTTTATTCAGAAAAGGGTGTACGAAGGGTGTACGTACTCCAGTGGAAGAACCGGAAGTCGCACTGTGGGCAGAAACTATCCAAGGTGGACCGGGAATCTGGTGAAGGAAGACAGTGGATGATGGCAGCGCAAGACTAATCGTATGGACACCAATATGGTATAATATAGACTAATATAAGTATTGATATTAGCCTTAGTCCAGCAAAGGACATCTTGGCTGCGATAGTGACAAAATAATACCAACTAGTAACATTATTAAAAGAAAAACTAAAAACCCGACTGCAAAATGTTGAACCCTATGTCACTTCCAATATCAAGACAATTCAAATGACTCCTCGCATGTCGAAATCTATCAAGCTGTTTAGGCTGTAGAGCGTGCCAAAAAACCTCAATATCCACATACATACATGACTGCCTCGGTGGCTCAGTTGGTAGTGAACCTGATGCCTTCTGAGCTTGGGGGCGTGGGTTGGATTCCTACCTAGGGCAAACATTTATGTGATGAACATTTGTGTTTGTTCTATGTATGTATTGTATATGTATTGTGTTCTGGGTGTTAATATCTATTTGAGTATGTAATTAAAAATATTTAAGTATGTATATCAGTATCTGGGAGCCTTTAAGTACAAGCTTGGCTTAGTTTGGGGTCAGGCGACCGTATGTGGAAGCATTCCGAATTTATTTATTTTATTTATACACTCGAAAAACATAACACGCCTTCTGGCGCAGTCGAGTAAAAACAGGTAGTTACGCTGAGCTCATTTTTTTACATCGACAATCGATGCCAATTTAAATGCTTAAAACCACGAAGCAGCATGCAAGATTGACTTGCCTGTATATTCTATATCGATTCAGCCCCATTCTGCCCTTTACAGAATTAATTTGTCAGATCAATCTGAATTAACCATTTCCTTGACATGTATTGGAGGAACTTTTAATTGAAATCGATGGTGTGTCAGTAAAAACAGTATTAATGGCATTTCTGTGTTTGCTGCCCTTTTCCTCTCACGATTTCTAGCAATGAGTGAGGTTATTTTATTTCTCTTTATTGTTAAAGCTTAGAGACTAGCTCGTGGACCGAACTGAAATAGATTATTTATCAGCATGTCTCTAAGGTTCAGCAACTTTTCGCTCGGTTAGTCTTTGGATGGGTGACCGCAAGGCAATTTGGGCTAATCGCTGAGAACCCGATATAATTTGAATCATGATCCAAAAATAAGGGATAGTCTTGCGGAAGCCCACACGTGATGACGTCACTTGTCATCGTCATTGTCTCTTTCGAACTATTTGTAAATGACATATTGCGGTCTTGCTTAAGCATCGATTGACGTCACTGCGTGCTGCCCACGTGACCATTTTTGACTATGAATGTTATTTGCTGTATCCTGTTGGATTAGATTAACAATCAAGCGAGCGTTAACGAGTCTCAGCTTCAGCTTCGACAAAAATGCTTTCGTATGTCCGGATTCTTGTTCGAATTCCGTCCAGATCTCTGTCTTCCTCTACAGGTCACATTTCTAAACCGATTCTCTTGAGTTTGTGAGAATTTCCAAAAAATTACTGGACAAAAAAAATCTGAATAATTATAGGACTTGCCCACAAAATTTCACGAGAATCAGTTGAGAAATGCTACCTGTAGAGGAAGACAGACATCGGCCGCGAGGTCTCCGGTTTACAAAGCCACTACTTTTACCATGGTTTAAATGAAATGAAAAAAGCGATGGCAGCCTAGTTGGGAGAAGGCCCGCCGTCATGCCAGAGGGAGCGGGATCGAACCTAGCCGACGGCACGCACCAATTTGTTCATTGTGTGAACATATGTGCGTATGTCATCTGCTACATGACTGGAGCCCGGTGTATGGCGACAGACTCGCCCCCTGTCACATTTGGGACAAAATATCGTCCGTCGAAGTGTGGGTGTTGTATTACACCTCTGCCTGCCCCCTCAAGGGAAAGGCGTGACGATATATGTTTAAATGAAACATTACATTTTTGGATATCGGTTCTTTGAATGATGAAAAAACGGTAAAAACTTTAGATATTCTTATTTATATATCATTACGAAATCTGAAACCTTGGTAGTTCAATAAAATCGGACCATGTAAATCAATAGCCCAAGGTAAAGCAAGATTTTCAATGAAATCGAAGCGCTCCCAAAACAAAATGAATCCTCGTAATTTTTCGTAAGTATTTTCGTTCCTTTTCCTAAACGACCTTATCTGAGATGCTTCGAGTTTCGATTTCTTGGCCGTTCGTTTGAGATCCTTTTCAGGGCCGATAATATTTACTACTGGAAGGATACGCTCGTGCTGAAAGGTTCAATGACCTAAATCAGGAACGTTCGGCAATTTTCTCGATTTTTCTAGAAAGTTTTGTGGGAGATTGAAAACAAAAAGAATGCCTCGGTCAGTTTATAGTTTTACTAGCTGCGCCCTGCGGTTTCACCCGCGGTTAAAAAGTATCCTATGTGCTATTCTAGACTATAATCTATCTCTGTGCCAAATTTCATCCAGATCTGTTCAGCCGTTCTGATGTGAAAGAGTAACAAACATCCATACATCCATCCATCCATACATACAAACTTTCGCGTTTATAATATTAGTAGGATTCAGTTTTACGTTGATCGATAAAGTTAGCATAATCATAACATATCGTCAGGTCACGCACTTCCACCATTAAGGCTTGCTTGCAACACCCACATTTCGCCGGACGATATTCAGTTCCAAATTTAACAAGAGCCTGTCACCATACCATACCATACCGGCTATGTAGTAGATGAAATTAAAAATGAAGTCAGAAGACCCTAAAATTTGATTGTTCAGCAACCTTAATTGTTTAACAATTTTACACTTCTAAAACAAACAAAAATATACTTAGCTTTTAGCATTAACTTTAAGGAAGGACTAACTACCAAAACACGGGTTTCTTACACCCAGTTTGGTTGTTAGTGCCAACAAAAACAAAATGTACTTTTCGTAAATAAATAATTTTAATTTTTTTTAAAATTTTGTTACACATTTTAAGAAATCAGACAAATTTAATTTAATGACTAATAACAATAATGCGAAAGTTGGATGGATTGATGTCTGTTACTGAATCATGCTAAAACAGCTGAACGAGTCTTGATGAAATTTGGCTCAGAGATAGATTTTAGTCTGGAACCTACTTTTTAACCAAGAGTAACACCGCAGTAAGTATTTCAAAACTTCGTGGATTTAGACTGACTGCAGCTGAGCCAATTTTTTGTGAAAAATTAAATGTATCAAATTGAGTAATTTTGTGGTCCAATAACTTTAATTGGCTGAATGAAAATTAACTCGCGCAAATCGGAATAAATTTTCCAAATTATTTCATGACTATTCAATAAAAAGCACAGATAAGAAATAATCATGATTTCTGAAGAAATTCACGAATCAAAGTTACTCGAGCGTTCCGTCTGACGGCATCCTAATAAAACGTTATTAGGAAGGTGTGTCAAAGGACACAGTTTTTTGCGCCGAGCAACTACAGAGCTGATTAATTCTCAGAATCGCAAATATAATGGTACAATTATCTTGATTATTAATCATTTAAAAGCTGATATTACAAGTAGCACACAAGAATAACAAAAAACCCGACTGCAAAATGCTATATCCTATGTCTTTTCCATTATCAAGACGATTCAAATGACACCTCACATGTCGAAATACATTAAGCTGTTTAGGGTGTAGGGCGTGCCAAAGACATCTCAAACATACAAAACACACATATATGTACTTACATACATACACTCGCAAAAACATAACCCTTCTTCTTGCGCCATCGGGTAATTAAAAGTTTATTGGAAATACTTTTCTCTGTGTTACTTTTCAAATTGATAAAGTTATCTCCCAAGTAAAGATAATCAACTGCTAGGATCACACGCTGAAACAACTCTAACAGATGAATCTCGATTTAAAACTGGTTTTCCCATACTTAAAATAAGTTTAAAACCGGGATTCATGAGTGTCGTTTTACGGCCCTATGTCTACATATAGGGTTGCCTTGCCTCACCAAAGAGTAATAAAGAGATAGCCTAAATTAAGTACATATAAAACAAATCTAATTATTATTATATTACTATTGGCTCTGTGTGCTGAAAACCTGATAAGTTGTTTGTGCATATTTCCACATAGCTGAAATGTGTTTTTTTTTAGTTTTTCACCCCCCTATCTCTATCATAAAAAGAAAAAAACTGGATCGCCAATAAAATGTATAATTATTATGATTAACAAACCTGCTTACAAAATTTCACGAGGATCAGCTGAGAAATGCGACCTGTGGAGGGGAAAATCCGGACATCCGTCGCACAGACTTACGTAAGCATGTTTTTCCAAGCTGTAACGGAGATACTTCTCCTACCCTTCACGTTAGCTCAAGTACACAGATCGAATCCTACTTCCTATTAATGCTATAAACTCAAAAGTTTGGAAGAATGGTGGATGGATGGATGGATGTTTGTTACTCTTTCACGGCTGAACAGATCTGGATAGAATTTGGCACAGAGATAGATTATAGTCTAGAATAACACATAGGATACTTTTTCGCGGAAACCGCGGGGCGCAGCTTGTCAGAAAATATTTTCATCAAATTGTCACGCCTTTCCTCCGAGGGGGCTGGCAGAGGTGTACAACACCCACACTTCGTCGGTCGTTATTCAGTCCCAAATGTGCAGGGGGCGAGCCTGTCGCCATACACCGGGCTCCAGTCATGTAGCAGGTGACATATAGTACGCACATATGTTCAGCACAATGAACAAATTGGTGTCTGGGTCAAACTGGGTTCGAACCCGCTCCCTCTGGCTTAAAAGGCAGGCCTTCTCCGGCTAGGCTATCATCGCCTCAAATTGTATGCACAATAAAAGCAAACCATCGTGGATCGTCTGCAGCGGGCTTTAAAAATCATTTATTTAGGTGTGGTTACGCGCCTGGTTCGCCAAAAGGGCTCCCAAAGTTTAAAATTCCATGGCTTTTTTTTATCGCCAATTGCGCGATGTGTTCTCGAGAAGAACCTTGTCTCGTAAAAAGGTGGTATTCTGGCAACGCTCGGATACTTCCCACTTCGGCGCGTAATCTCTGTGCGAGTTGTGAATCCTTCACAACGATGGGGGACGTAGTGTAGCGGCGTGAGTAGGGTAACTATGGTTAGGTCTGAGCTAGAAGGTAGTGTGAGATCTTGCGAGTTTTACTTAGTGTTTTTTTTTTAGTTTTTTTTTTGTGGTTCGGAAAATTCGAAGTCAAAGTCAAAAGTCAAAATGTTTTTATTCAATTTGGATATCAAAGATGCACTTATGAACGTCAAAGTTTTATTATAGACTCGACCGCTTTGTTCGGATTAAAAGCCATCACTCAGAAGAACAGGCAAGGGGCATATTTTTTTCAAAGAATAAATAAATTACATATCGTCACGCCCTTCCCCCGAGGGGTTGGCAGAGGTGTAATACAACACCCACACTTCGCCGGACGATATTCAGTCCCAAATGTGACAGGGGGCGAGCCTGTCGCCAAACACCGGGCTCCAGTCATGTAGCAGATGACATACAATACGCACATATGCTCACACAATGAACAAATTGGTGCGTGCCGTCGGCTGGGTTCGAACCCGCTCCTTCTGGCTTGAACACAATAAAAAAAAATTTTACGGTGCGGACAAACTATATAAATTTAGTGTGTGTGTGTGTGTGTGTGTGTGTGTGTGTGTGTGTGTGTGTGTGTGTGTGTGTGTGTGTGTGTGAGTGTTTTCTTGGCATCGTAGCTTCTAAAAGGATGAACCGATTAAGTTTTTTTTTGTTTGAAATGTGAATTAGTCGGGAGTGTTCTCAGCTATGTTTAATAAAAAAACCAGTGCTGACGAAAATCAGTGTCAGGGATTCTTAATTTTTTAATACATACTTGTAACATTATCTTCTTCCAGTTCTGGCACTACACCCGGAGGTTATTAAACCGGAGTGGATCAACCGAAAAAGGTTAGGCAACAATAAAAAACGTAAAGGAGGTAGGGTCCTGCGGCAAGGCTTTGTTCCACACCCATTGTTCCAGGACGCCAGTTTACATGGGGATGCAAAAATAATACCCACTGAAAAATCTTTTGATAAATCGAAACGAGGTGGCGTAACGACCTTCGCGGCTTCCGATTGGCGAAGCTTGGAAGGAAATGGGCCGTAAATATTACGCTTAATGTAGTGTAGTGTTACACTGAGAGAAAAACTAACAAAAACATAGTAATCTTTATTAAAATTGTAATAAAACCGAGGACAACAATAGAACAAGCACAAACCGCTTTTTGGTTCTTCTTTTCTTATACGGACCGCTAGAGTGTATGTTCCCTGACACTTTTAATCTGGGTGTCTTCAAGTCTCGAGTGAATCGGTTTCTTCTAGGCAAGCAGGCAAGCGTGCTTCATCGTAGGCCGCACCACTGCTTATCATCAGGCATGTTGGTGGCCAAACGCAAGCCTATTAAGTTAAAAAAAAAAAAAAAAAAAAAAAACAAATGCCCTGTGTTATATCCTACTAATATTATAAACGCGAAAGTTTGTATACAGGGTGTGGCGTAATGAGTGGATAATCCTTATCCACTCATTACACCACACCCTGTATAAGGATAGATGGATGGATGGATGGATGGATGTTTGTTACTCTTTCACGCCAGAACGGCTGAACAGATCTGGATGAAATTTGGAACATAGATAGATTATAGTCTAGAATAGCACATAGGATACTTTTTAACCGCGGGTGAAACCGCGGGGCGCAGCTAGTACATGAATATTTGCAAATGTAATTATGTAGTAGGTATTATCAATGTCTGTTTTTTTTATATGTAGTTAAGGCCCCAGTAGTTTCAATAGAGAAGCTTGATTTACATGTTCCTATCTCTTTCTCCTAGATCTTTTTCCAGTAATGGCATGCAATTAAACCAGGCTGAAAAATTTCGATAATATGAAATGCTTCGATTAATAAAATTGTAATTTAATTTCTAATTGTAATTTTAATTGTATGGACTTATTTTGTTACCAATATGAATTTGATATTTGAAATAAATTAATTTGAATTTGAATTTGATGGCGTGGCGACCAAAATGTTAGCGTTGTACACTAAAATGTACATACGATTGTAGACCAATTAATACTGTTTGCAAAGATCCAGATTAAATCAGGTAGTCATTAACACTCTCCTTCTTAACAATAAACGTTGTATAGCCTCGGAATAGTCATACAGTGTTTTGGTTTAATCTCTCTTTTCAATTTTAGAATTCGACAGATAAAGACAGAACACTGTAAAACTATGTATTCCGAGGCTGTACCTCGTTTATTGCTAAGGGGGTTGGTTTATATTTTGTTTATTCCAAATAACAAAACAATAAAGGAAACAGGTTTTTCAAAAAAATCTTGTTAGCAAATATGATTCTGACTTCAAAAAGCGAGAAGGTTATCAATTTGGTTGTATTTTTGTTTGTTTGCTACCGCATAACTCCGTTGTATTCGATTTTGAATTTTTTATTTTTATTTGATTGGATAATTAGACACAGATTATTTATTACAAAATTTAATTCGGATGACAGGAAGTCGATTAGATAAAAATATCTTTCCTCAATCACAATTTGTAAAACAAAGTTAAATATCTGGCAGTTATTTATGCGCTACTTTTTTATTTTTTATTTGGGTTAATATTATATATTGATACACTTGTGTGTGACAAATTGTATAAAAATACCAAGTCACTTGATTATCTTTGAGACACTATCTGCTAATAATATTTTTGAAATTAAGTTTTTGTAAGTGATGATATCATCACTGATCATCATTCTGGGTCCGACAGGAACTTGAGTCGTCTTAGTTGGGCTCAACAGAAATATTTCATAAGTTTCATAAACAAATCTATGCGTAACAAATTTAGACAAAAAAAAAATCCAAAATAGCAAACAATAATAAACTTTATCTTTTCCTAACTTAAAGTTCTTTCATCAATATTATCATTTTACCATTTTACTGGAAACACAAAAATTTCCAACAACATCCGAACTTCCCCTATAAACTTCGCAAGTCGAAAAATTAAACTCCGAACAATGAAAACTTAATCAACCTTTCGATACTTAAAAAAATCTATTCTCGATGACAAAGCCGACACGGTCCAAGCCCTTTTAAAGAATTAATCAACCCGGTTGCGGCGGTTGAGGTTTTTCATAATTTATTTGGCATAAAAATCAGTTCTCAATGCAAGGCTCTCATAATGTCTCAATTTATCATAAATACTATGTTTTTATTTAAATGAGTTAAATTCACGTTTTGTGTATTTGCCAAAAGTAAGTTATTAAAATATTTATTAAATCGTTCAAATCGAATAGTTATCAAATTGTTTGAATTAAAATATTTATCAAGCTACACTCCAAAATATGTTACTAAATCGTAAGAAGATTTAGGTGCTGCATACAGCAACGGCGGGTTTTAAAAATGTGTCAACAATATTATCTGATTTTTTAAATAGTTTATGCATTAATAATTAATCACATAAAAGTTATAAACTTATGTGAAAAAAAAATTTTAAGAGCTATTTAAGAATTCTAAGACAGCCAATATTAGAAGAAACCATTTTATGACAACCAATAGTGAACTATTAACTCGTTGATACTGCGGAACAACCCCTAAAGCCGCTGAAAATTGAATTTCTTAATTGCCTATCCGCAACAGAGAAAATACTTGAAACAACTTCCTTCCTTTCCGGTCAGCGGTGGCTGTGGAAATTTCATTAATTTTTTTTCGGAGCAGCGCGGTTTCGCGAAGTTTTTTAATCTCAATCGGGGCGTCTGATGTGAGACTCCGCGGTTGAGGTATGTTGAAACTTTTTTGATGTATAAATCGGAGTTTTTGGAACTGGTTTCATTAGAGTTTTGAGGGGGCTTCTAGTTTCAAACAGATTTAAGGGTCTTCGTTCTACGAAAAGCTTGAAGTTGTGAAAAATGTTCGATAATTGAGTGGACTGTATGGAGGTTTTAATGGCGACACGAAATATTTGCTTGAAGAGCCAGGACTTAGGTGGTTTGCTTACCTGCCGGGAGCGCTGCTGCTGGCCTTGGACACAGGAGGCGAAGGTTGCTGGGCCCAGTTCTCCACCACCCGATCACGGTGTAGCGGCCTGACCGGCCTTTGCACGAAAGCGTATTCACCGCCGTGCACTAAACCACTAAAGTCCTTTCTATCACTATTCGACGTATTAACGGCGCGAAAAGGGGTCGATTGGTCGGTACGGGTTGTACTTTCGAAAAGGAAACGAAAAATAATACGTGTTGCGCTTGAGCGATGCGAACACGACGACAAACAGTTAACGACTCAAAAAACGGAAGAAAGATGGCGGGTCTTCCCGCTACTTATTATTGGCAGAACGGAAATCGACGGTCATAGCCAAAGTTGCTCTTGTTTATTTTATATTATGGCAAGACTGAACATTCCGCCCACCTAAATGCAACGTATTTAAAACGAGAAAATTGAATTTACTTATTTATTTTAATGGTAACGATAGCGACAACTAATTCTATGGTTCGATAATAAAAAATATTTTAAGTATATGGTCGAATTTTATTGGTTAATTTGATAGGGTAATGGGCAAAGCTTAACGACAGATCTTTTGTACTCCCCCAGCGTGGTCTTTACTGTAGCCACCCTACAAATAGAGTCAGCTCCAGGATGTAGAGCAACGATTCTACCTAAATTCCAATTAAGTGGAGCTGTTTGCTCGTTAATAATGAGGACTAAGCTACCGACTGTGAGGTTCTCGTGAGTGTGGTTCCATTTGTGGCGTTGTTGCAGGGTGTGCAAGTACTCGTTTTGCCACCTCTGCCAGAAGTCTTGGTGCATTTTTTGGATTAATTTCCAACGATGAAGAACACTAATTTTTTGCTCTACAAAATTTTCCTCAGGGACCCCAGTTAAAGGCTCAGTGGTGAGAAAATGACCAGGAGTCAGAGCCGTCAGATCATTTGGATCACAGCTCAATGGAGTAAGAGGACGAGAATTTAGCATAGCCTCGATTTGGGAGAGCACAGTGGAGAACTCTTCATATGTGAGTCGTTGAGTCCCAATCACACGAGTCAGATGAGTCTTAACAGATTTAATTCCTGCCTCTGCCAATCCAGAGAAATGGGGACTTCCTGGAGGATTGAAAGAGAATTTAATGTCCTGAGAAGACGCAGCGCTCTGCATGAGAGAGTTCAAGTAGTTACTGGCTCCGACAAAATTCCGGCCTTGGTCGGACACGAGCTGATGACACCGACCACGACGTGCGACAAATCTTTTCAACGCGGCGAGAAAAGCGTTAGTGGAAAGCTCAGATGCCAGCTCAATATGGACACAATGAGTGCTGGTACAGACGAAAACACAAATCCACGCTTTAAAAGTTTTTACACCGCGACCGCGTCCCAAACAAATGTCGTAGGGGCCACCGTAGTCTACGGCTGACGAAGAAAAGGCTTTGAGCTGGTTAACTCGATAGGAAGGTAAGTTGCCCATGAAAGGTGCAGGAGTGGGTTTTGGATTAGCTCGGAAGCATCGAATGCATCCCGACACGACAGCACGAATGGCTCGTTTAGGCGAAAGGATCCAAAAATCTTGCGCTAGCAAATTATGGAGAGTTTGAGTACCAGGGTGCATGAAGCGATCATGGTAATTTTGGATGATTAGGTGAGTTAACCGGTGATCACGAGACAAAAGCAAAGGATGTTTGACGGCAAACTCTACCTTGGCGTTCGCTAAGCGACCGCCCACCCTCAGAAAACCCGCCTCATCGACGAAAGGAGAAAGCTTGCGCAAGCTTTTGGGAAGTGAATTGAGAGAGCCCTTCTTTACCTTCTCGATTTCCGAAGCGAAAGAAACCTGCTGAGCATGCTTGATTAAAAAATCAAAGCTGCTCTGAGTCTCCGTTACCTCTAGAGGGCCGTCAATTTTTTGAAACGGTAATCTTGCATTACGGGAAAAACGACGACAGTACGACAATATTCGCTTTAATTTAGAAAGCGATGATATTTTTTCTATTAGAAGATCGACAACATTGACGTCAACAGCGGTCAGGAGGCTGAAGATGCGTTGCTCTTCCTGCACATCAGCATCTGGAACGGACGACAATTCCGCGAAAAAGGTGTTCCAGTGAGCCTCAGGCTCTGCGAGCCACGCGGGACCTTTCCACCACAAGTCGCAGCGCACGAGGTCAGCAGGAAGCATACCACGTGATCCAACATCAGCAGGCATCGACAAAGTACTGGTGTGTCCCCAACAATCAGGAGACACAATTTCCTGGATGTGGCTAACGCGGTTAGCGACAAAAGTTTTCCATTTCGATGGACATGATTTGATCCACGCCAGAGCGACAGTAGAGTCGGACCAAGCGAAAATGTTTTCAAAGCGGTGGAAAGGTTCCAGCGCTTGAACGACAGATTTGATAAGGTCAGCCAGTAATACAGCTGCCTGAAGCTCCATTCTGGGAATAGAGAGCTTTCGAAGTGGAGCTACTTTGGTTTTTGCGCAACAAAAGTGCACAGAGCAAGCACCTGCGGCGTTGATGACCCGAAAATAAATGACGGCACAGTAGCCACGCTCCGATGCGTCGCAAAAACCATGAAGTTGTAGCGCGACAAAAGTATCGATAAATCGACGCGGAATTGCAATTGACGAAAGTAACGGTAGCTGATTTTTATAAAGTGACCATTGCGAAGAGATTTCCTCAGGTACCTCCTCGTCCCACGCGACTCCCTTTGCCCAGAGCAGCTGCATGAGGTATTTAGCAAGGAATATCACGGGGCCCAGGAATCCTACCGGGTCATAGATTCGAGCTATTTCCGAGAGTATTGTCCGCTTTGTGCAACGCAGGTCACCCTGATCGGAAACCTTGAAACCGAAAGTATCTGACGTCGGTCGCCACTGCAGACCTAATATTTTCAGAGAGAGGTCCGTCGCCTCATCAAAGCTCTTGAAGCTTTCGTCATAAAGATCTGACGAAGCAACACCCTCTAGAAATGCAGGGCAATTGGAAGTCCACTTTCTCAAGTGGAAGCCACCCGACGACAAAATCTGGATCAAGTCTGACTTGAGCTGTAGAGCATTCGAAAGCGAATCAGCACCAGAGACAACATCATCAACATAAATATCTCTACCCAATACGGTAGAGGCAGCTGGGTATTCTTCAGCTGCTTCGACAGATAGTTGAGCTATGCTGCGGAGAGCCTGAAATGGAGCAGCAGAGACACCATAGGTGACCGTTCGGAGTCTAAAATCTCGAATAGGGTCAAGCGGAGAGGTACGCCATACGATCCGCTGGTAATCTGCATCCTCGACCGGTACCAAAATCTGTCGATACATCTTCTGCACGTCAGAGCTGAAAACGACAACATGCCAGCGAAAACGTAGGAGTAAATCGAAGATGCTAGTCTGCAGCTTCGGGCCAGGGTAGAGAGTACTATTCAGCGATTTACCTTGAGCATCTAGAGCTCCAGCATCAAAGACAACCCGCAAAGGTGTGCTTATAGAGTCCGGCCTCAATATGCCATGATGAGGTATGTAATAAAAGGCACCCTCATTAGTAGTGGGGGGCTCTACTTCCTCCATATGATGGCAGGCCTCATAGTCCTCCATAAATGCAACATATGCCTTTCTGAATGCTGGATTCATTTGTAGTTTGCGTTCAGTTGAGGCAAACCTCTTTAAAGCGATTTCACGAGAATTTTTAAAGGTAGGCTTGTTGTGTATATCGACAAAGGGAAGTGGTACAACAAACCTTCCTTTCTCGACCCTACGGTGATTATCGACAAAGTATTTTTCACACATTTGATCCTCCTTCGACAATAATTTGGAGGTGAGTTTCACTTCTTCAATCTCCCAGAACCTTTTTATAGAATTATCCAAATTAATATTGGAAACGAAAAGACAATTTTTAGTATTAGTACAACAACGAGAAATCTGTGGCAAGCTGGGTTCAGTACAAGCGCCCATCAAAATCCATCCAAGAGTGGTATTCAATGCCATAGGTTGCCCCGGTTGACCTTGCTTCACCTCAGGTAGTAAGCATGATGCAAAAATATTTGCATCAAGCAACATCTCAACGGGACCTGGGATTGCAAATTCTGGATCAGCTAATGTTAAACCATTCAGATGTGGCCATTGGGATGTATCAACAAGACAAGAGGGTTGATCGGCGCAAATGGAGGGCAAGACAAATGCTTCCAAGTCAAAATGCAATAATGAGCCTGGCCTACCTGACTTTATTCGACACGAGAGTGAGCCAAGAGGTTCAGCAATGGCATGCCCAATGCCACTCACTGTTTGCCTATTTCGCCAAGTCCTCAGTCCCAACCGCTTCACACACTTCTCCGAAATGAAGTTACAAGCACTCGCTGAATCTAATAAAGCACGCACTGATTGGAAATTACCAAACTGATCACGAACCAAGACCTTGGCAGTGGCGAAAAGCACGGTACCATTTCCACTCACTGAAGTTAACGCAGTATTCTTGTTAGTATTACTAGTTGGCCCTGCTACCTGTTGAGGCACACGCTGTGTGGTATTGGTGAAGTGTAGTAGAGAATGATGCGAAAAACCACATTGACTACAGCGCGCAGAGTCACAACAATCTTTTAATCTATGACCACTCGACAAGCAGAGTACACAGAGCCCCTTTTGTTTAATAAAATTAAAGCGCGCACCTGGGTCCAAACTCAAGAAATCCTCACAGGCAGTAAGACAGTGTTGTTTTGAGCAATATGTGCACAAGTTATTCGATACTATTAAAGCAGGTTTTGATTTCCATTGATTATTATTATTATTGTTATTGTTCCTTGATCCACCAGTGTGTTGAGTCGGGCTTGCAATAACCTTTTGTCCTGTAATGTCGGACATTTGAAGAGCTTTGTAATGCTTTTCAATGAAATTGTGAACATCAGAAAACTTGGGTATATCATCATTATTCACATCTAGTTGAAAAGCTTCCCTAGTGGCTTTATCGAGCTTCGACCATAACAAACTAAACATCATGAAGTCTTTATCAGGCAAGGCATATTTTTCCAGCACTGATATGTTTTCAGAAAAGGTCCTGTGTAATTTTTCAAGTTCCTTAGCTGATTTGCTCTTCAAAGGTGCACAATGTACAAGCTTATCATAATAATGTGTGGCAATATAC
Organism: Peribatodes rhomboidaria; assembly: GCA_911728515.1. Classification (NCBI taxonomy): domain Eukaryota; kingdom Metazoa; phylum Arthropoda; class Insecta; order Lepidoptera; family Geometridae; genus Peribatodes; species Peribatodes rhomboidaria. The sequence continues at coordinate 13,298,197 of OU452186.1, read as the reverse complement.
CGTTTATTATCAAAATGTTTATGCAACAAGTTGTACGCATCGGTATAATTCGCGTCCGTTATTGGGATATCGAACTTACCTATTTCAATTTTAGGTAAACGCGCTTGCACTAAGGATTCTGTCGCAGTTTGTTTACTATTTGAGTTGGTCTCGCCCTGTGCCAGCCTCTTCTTTATCTGGCGGACCACATCCTCGAAGTGATAAGTAACTTCGAGTTCGTGTTTCTGTTGTGCTTTGCCCTTAAGTCTCGATAACAACTTAATTTGTGCGTCATGAAACTGGGATTGAATTTCAGACACATCCGTTAAACACACGAAATCACTCTGCTCCAGGTATTCTAATCGCAATACTGCATAATCCCGGGCAGTCCTATCCATGTCTGGTTCTTGTTCTACAAATTCACTAGCACTTTCAACACTCATTTTGCAATCACTAATTAAATTGTTATTCACGAAAACTTTTCACCGAAAAAGCCGGTATTTGAATGAGTATTGACAACTGACACTAAGGCACCTGACAATGACAGCCAAGAACGAGCACCAATTCAAACAAACGAAAAAATAAAATCGACCATAGACAAAAAATAATTTATTTCCCACAGAGCTAACTATTTAATATTCCCGAACGAAACTTAAAATTGACCAAAGACAAAAATATTTAAAATAAGTTTTTAAACGAAAAGGTATTTTAACTTTAAAATGTAGGTAGATAAATAAGTAACTTTGATTTGCAAAATTAAATATTATTATTTCTACAACCACGATATTTCGTCAGACCAAATCGGCCATATTGTCGAATGTAAATTGCAAAACGAAAGAATGTATGACGAAATAACGAAAATTAATGTAATATAATACGACAAAAAGTAATTTTCGACCGACAAATCGACAGATATTACGAAAATAATGCAAATTAGGACTGTTTCATTAACAATCCGGTTCGAATGACCAAAAATGTTCGATAATTGAGTGGACTGTATGGAGGTTTTAATGGCGACACGAAATATTTGCTTGAAGAGCCAGGACTTAGGTGGTTTGCTTACCTGCCGGGAGCGCTGCTGCTGGCCTTGGACACAGGAGGCGAAGGTTGCTGGGCCCAGTTCTCCACCACCCGATCACGGTGTAGCGGCCTGACCGGCCTTTGCACGAAAGCGTATTCACCGCCGTGCACTAAACCACTAAAGTCCTTTCTATCACTATTCGACGTATTAACGGCGCGAAAAGGGGTCGATTGGTCGGTACGGGTTGTACTTTCGAAAAGGAAACGAAAAATAATACGTGTTGCGCTTGAGCGATGCGAACACGACGACAAACAGTTAACGACTCAAAAAACGGAAGAAAGATGGCGGGTCTTCCCGCTACTTATTATTGGCAGAACGGAAATCGACGGTCATAGCCAAAGTTGCTCTTGTTTATTTTATATTATGGCAAGACTGAACACTTCTTTTGTCTTTAATTGTGTCGTTCTCGAGTAGGAAAGTAATTGGTGATTTTATGTCAACGAACAAAATAAAATTGATACATTGTAACCGTCAAGAAGAAGTGTGCGAATATTACTTTGTTTTGGTTTGAAGGACACTTTTTAAAATATCAGAAGAATTAAAAAAAGTGTTCTTTACAATTAGGAACTTATAGAAAAAAAAAACATAGACTGCTCACATGCCATAGGTGGGAAATTACGCATAATATTTATCATGGTAAAAATCCACACTTCATATCATAAAATCAAAAGTAGCTCTGCTGTAGCTGTCTGTCTGTTTGTATGCTTTTCACGGCTAAACGGCTGAACGGATCTTGGTGAAATTTGATAAATAGTTACAGTATATCACGAGGCAGGTTTCTAAATACCACTTTCTGAATAAACGCCAACTACAAGCGAATCTAATCAAAAATGTCTACAAACAAACAGAATCTACAAACTAGAAAAGCGTATAAACAGACAGATAGACAGAGCTTCTTTCGATTTTATGATATTAGTAGTGTGTGTGTGGTTTTTTTTTGTGTGTGTTTTGTGGGCCGATGGCAGCCTAGTTGGGAAAGGCCCGACTCTCAAGCCAGAGGGAGCGGGTTCGATCCCAGCCGACGGCACGCACCAATTTGTTCATTGTGTGAGCATAATTATGTGCGTATTGTATATCATCTGCTACATGACTGGAGCCCGGTGTACGGCGCAGGCTCGCCCCCGTCACCTTTGGGACTGAATATCGCCCGGCGAAGTGTGGGTGTTGTATTACACCTCTGCCAGCCCCCTCGGAAGAAAGGCGTGACGATTTGTTATGTCATATGTGTGGATTTTTGTGACAAAGTATGCTTGTTCGACACTTTAATGCTGCCATTCCTTTATTTGCGGAGATAGTGCTGGAGCATACTCCGTGGAGACACTTCCCTAACTAAGCAATTCATCTTGCCGCACGATTAGATGAAAATTTCGATTATGTGTGAAGTCTAGATTTCCCCCGTGGCGGGCTCGCTTGTAAGATACGCAGATTAGTTATAATGGACTTGTACACTGTGTACTCGTTTATAGTGTTTGTATTAAGGCGGGGATACACATGCCAGTAAATCGGAAAAGTAGCTGGTATGAAAGTAACTGGCATGTACGAGTAACTGGCATACTGCGGATACATTTGCAAGTAATACTGGCATGCGCACTGTGCCCTTGCATGCTAGTATTACCATCGCGTATACACAGGACAGTTCTTGTGCCATGTTGAATGCAAAAACCAACAAAAGAAAAACTTGACCTTCAAAATCATAACAAAAAACACGCGCCTGCGGCCACGAGTCGGCTACTGGCATGCCCGTAGCTGGCGCGTCTGTTCACACGTTCCAGGTAAGCAGCCCCCCGCGTCCCCTCCCTCAACGGGCATGCAAGAAAATCAAATGTTGTGCTAGCTACTTGCAACAAGCTAGCTTCCAGTTACAGGCATGCCAGTTAGCGAATACACATGTCTGTAACTGGCACTTGCAAGGAGCTGGTATGCTAGTGTGCAAGCTACGGGCATGTGTATCCCTAGCTATAAGCGCAGAGCGCTACTGGAGCGTTTGATTTTTATCATTATCTAAAAAAAACAAGATTCAGCATTCCGGGACTAGCACGCAATGACGTCACTCGTCATCGTCTCTTTCGCACTATTTGTAAATTACATGTTTGGTCTTGCTTAAGCATCGATTGATGTCACTACGTGTTGTCTACGTGACAATTTTTGACTCGGAATGCTATACCTGGCAGAGTATATTATTATACATTGGTATTTATATCTATCACTAGCTGCGCCCCGCGGTTTCAACCGCGGTTAAAAAGTATCCTAAAAGAACAATTCTTCTTTTGTATATTATTTTATTTAGTTTATTTTTAAAAGATGTTAATTTAGAATAATTACGGAACTATTGTGAAAATCTTCGGACGAGGGCGTTGACATCTGTGACTCAGTTTTACACTTCTGCAGGTGTCATCGATCGGTAAATTTGTAATACCTTGTGTTGTTTGTTCCATAATAAACGTATTATTATTATTATTATCCTATGTGCTATTCTAAACTATAATCTATCTCTGTGCCAAATTTCATGCACATCTGTTCAGCTGTTCCGGCGTGAAAGAGTAACAAACATTCATCCATACCAGACGTACCTAAAATTACCTTCATTTTTCAGACTGTTAACCTCCAACTCCGAGAAGGAAATGCACCGCCCCATTTCCAAGCCACTTAAAATATATAATTCACACCCAGAAAGATAAAGTTTCAAAATAAAAATCGTACAAAGTGCACAAATGTCCCGAACCCGAGTCGAAGATAAATGGTGTAATTCCCTTTATCGCCGAGAAAAAAAGTCACAAAGATAACAAAGAAAAAAGATTTTTAAAAGACTATAATTCACAGACTCCAGGAAAAACCCTTCTCTTTGCTAAGCTATGGAATAAATTGTGTAGATGAGACACTTCTTCGCTTTACCGGATGACGAATGGTAACGTTGTTTGGGATGCAACTTGCCTGACGAAGAGTATTCGAAGGTACCTGTACCTATTGAAGAAATGAAATTTAATTTTTTTTTTACATCGGACTAGGCTTGTGTTTGATCACTGACTCGCCTGATGGGAAGCAACCACGTGATCGAAGGTGTTACACATTTGCTTAGGAGATCCCGCTATTCACTCGTCTCTTGAACATCCCAGGATTGTTCTTTAGGTTGTTGTTCTGTAACTTCTATAAGTTGTTGCCTGCTTGCACCAAATACAAGAGTTGCCTAAGTCCTTGCTTGACTGGGCTTAAACTACTCCTAGTTCGCTCCTACCTACATCTCTTTTACTCGAAGCTTAAGACATTCCTTAGGAGACTCTTAGCTTTTATGTGCCAGATAAGCGAATATTTCGCTAGACGTAGTTTAAAATAGTTCTTAGGCATTACTAGAACACGGAGCACCAACTGGCGAACTAAAAGAGCTACTAGTTGTTTGTCACGGAATGCTACTTTACGACCCCCTCTGAACAAATTCAAAGCACCTTGACTGAGTTTGCTCATATTAGAACTAAATAAATGTATTTATATAAAACTACCAGCCAAAATGTGCGCAGAAGCTCATTAGCAACGACTCCCTTGTCCAGACCAAATTTATCGTTATATTTATAACGTTTGGATCCTCGGCGCAAGGTTGCTAGTCTATCGGTTTTTTATCGGATACATTTCGGGGAGTGTGCATCTGGTTTGCATGACCTTATTCTCCCTAGCCCGTTCTTCTATTAAACAACCAAGAGTACAAAAAAGCGGCATCGTTTTATGGTCGACATACCTACAACACGTACGAAACGCTTTGGCTCCTCATTTCTCATACGAACTGCTAGAGTGCGGAATACTCTGCCAGAGTGTGTGTTCCCTGACACTTATAATCTGGGTGTCTTCAAGTCTCGAGTGAATCGGTTTCTTCTAGGCAAGCATGCTCCATCGTAGGCCGCGTCACTGCTTATCATCGTGCATGTTGAAGGCCAAACGCAAGCAATTAAGTTATAAAAAAAAACGGTTCAACGGTGCTCAAGTTATTTTGCAAAAAAATAGTATAGCATCACTGATTCTTGCGTAGACTCGGAGTCCTCACCTTGATTGTTTAATAATATTTACTTATCCACATTGCATAAACTACTTAAATATCGTCTGAGCGTAGCGTGTATTCTTCAGCTTCGACAAAAATGCTTTCGTATGTATGTATGATTTCTATCCGGATCCCTGCCTCGATCTCTGTCTTCCTCTACAGGTTGGGATTCCTAAGCGATTTTCTTCAAATTTTGTGAGTAGGTTCAATAATTAAATAGTTTTTTTTTGCGAAGTCAGTTTTTGGAAATTTTAAAATTTTGATGATTTTTTTCCTTCAGCCGCGAGGGCTACAGCATCACATAGCTACCTAGTATTTTTAGAATTATTTATTGATGCACGCAAGCTAGTAAGGTAATGCTAAGCACTTAGCTTATCACACTATTTTGTAATAAAGATAATGAGTGATGATAGGATAGCTGTACCGAGGTTTAGACTGACTAAGTCAAAAAAGTCATTTTTAGGCAACTGCGTTCGTTTTTACAATAAAATCCCGAAAAATATAACAGGGCTCACCGAGGGAAAATTCAAATCACATGTCAAAACTACGTTAATGAAAAGAGGATATTATAAGGTTAAGAATTATTTAGAAGATAAAGATCTCTGGAGCCTTCCACTTCCGTCAAGTAGCCACTAGTATTTATAGATATTACCTAGTTGTAAGCCAAAATTTGTGAGACTGTAATTTATTTATTATTTGAAAAAATAATGTCCCTCAGTTTCTTGCCTGTTCTTCTGAGTAGAGGCTCTTTACCCGAACAAGGCGGTCGAGTCTATTTAAATAACTTTGACGTTCATAAGTGTATCTTTGATACCTAAATTGAATAAAAACATTTTGAATTTGACTTTGACTTTGACTTTGACTATAGCCTACTCAGAGAAGACTCGCCTCTCAAGCCAGAGGGAGCGGGATCGAACCCAGCAGAAAGCACGTACTAATTGTTTTCATTGTGTGAACAATATTTAATGCCATCTGATACGTAACTGGAGCCCGGTGTACGGCGATAGGCACACCCCCTGTCACATTTGAGACTGAACATTGTCCGGTGAAGTGTGGGAGCTGTACATCTCTGCCAATCCCTTAAGGGAAAGGCGTGACGATATGTTACAAAAACTCTTTATTGACTCTAAATACAAAACAAATCTAAACTAAACACTCAAAAATATGCGCACAATAGGCGGTCTTATCGCTTAAGGGTGATTTCTTCCAGACAACCTTTGGATGTATAAAAACATACGTTATGTATTTTGTAATATTGTAATGACAGCGTTATAAGCCAACTACAAAAACTTGTTTGCCCGTATCTCAGAGCGAGTTGAAAAGCGGTTAGTGGTTACCTAAGGAGTTTTAAACACAATCAGAATTTTAAACCGTAGTTTACACTTGCAAGTAGCTTGCAAGAAATTTTGCAGTCCAGTAAAATGACCAGTTTTGCCATTTTTTTAAATTTATGATTTATGACACGGGAATTACTCACGTACGATTTAGTCGATTATTCCGACTATAGTTTCAACCACATTCGGCGAGTGCACGCGCGCACTCGCCTTGATAACGATACTTTTTTTTAATTTGTTTTTTTAGTCCTAATTTTCTTAAAAACATATTCTTGGAACGGATTACCCACAGAAGGTCGGATTTAACAAAACATTTCACACATAAAAATCCACACAATCACTGTCATTGGCCATTAAAAGCGGGTATGGCCATTGCACCTATATACTTAACAATAATAATTACTATAACAATAATTGTTGAGATTTTATATTGTATTTGGTGTCAGTAAAGAGTTTTGTATTGTATAGCCAATTGTCAAAAGCCATCGGGTAAAATCGGTGTAGCTACCTTTTTTTTTTCTCTACCTACTCGTATTATAAAACGGTGCTGGTTCCGGTTGGAACCCAAAACGGCTGAAGCGATTTTGATGAAATTTTCAGGCAGTCTTCAGATAAGCCCAACGAAAGATTTTGGTAAGGACCAGAGAATTATTTTTTTAGGCAGATACAGAATTAGCGGAGCTATGACCTAGCTAGTTTACTATTAATATTTATTATATTATAATATTCTTAACAACGTTTATTGTTCTTGATCTTGATTGGGACTAACGACCAGAAAATGTTTTTTCTTACTATAAAACGTTCATTTCCTAAACAAAGAAAAACCGCCCCTATTGCCTTAGACTAAACAAACAAAAATTTACCGTTCAGTTTTTCGTCTACACAATAATATGTGATTTATTATCTTGGCGATAAAACCTATTTTCTCTTGACCGCGGTAAGTGGGGTGTAATTGAAACGGCATGATTTATAAAGAACCCGCGCCATCTTTGGGGTGACTTTATTTATCGCACCGCGACCAACTTATCTGCAACTTGAATGAGGGCACCACCATCGTTTTTTCGTAACAAAACTGTTAGCTTTACGTAGAAAATTGAGGTTCCCTCATTTGGCCAGCTCCTTAGTTAAGTTGGTCGCAGTTTAGATTGTACACAGATAAGGAAGTTGAGCGATGTTTACATAAGAACAGATAAAATACTACAATTATTTATCAAGTAAAGAAAAGTTCTTTTTTTACGTTCAACTCAATGTTTATTTAAGAGCCAGCTCAGAGACACTAAAGTTAGTGACTCTGTGAGCTGGAGACTTCGCGGCCGACGTCTGTCTACAGGTCCCCCTGTATGTCTATCTGTCAGGTGTCCCTACAGGTCGCATTCCTCAACCGACTCTCGTGAAATTTTGTGAGCAGGTTTAAAAATTATACAGATTTATTTCGTCTTGTCAGTTGTTGAAAATTTTCAAACTGGCGGAGTATTTTTTTTTTCAATTTTTCTCAAAAATTTCAAGAGATTCGGTTAAGAAATGTGACCTGTAGAGGAAGACAGAGATCCGGACAGAAATCCAGACAGAATTCGGACATACGAAAGCAATTTTGTCGAAGCTAAAGCAGCGACGCTTCGCTCGCTAACGCTCGCTCGGTTGATTTAACAATTTAGCTAAACATAGCCGATTATCTACCTGCACTGAATTGAATCGTGCCAGCTAGACTATTTTGAAATAAAACATATTGTACGGTGCCTTTCCTGTTGTTTTTAAGACTAACGTAACGTCAGTGACTCAGTTAAGGATCAGAGAAAAATAAAAAAAAACTCCCGACACCGATTTTCATCAACACCGGTTTTCATCAAACACAGCTAAGAACACTCCCGACTCATTCACCTTTCAAAAAAAAAAACGAAATCAAAATCGGTTCATACGTTCGGGACCTACGATGCCACACACCCACACCCACACACACACACCCACCCACACCCACCCACACCCACCCACACACACACACACACACACACACACACACACACACACACACACACACACACACACACGGACACGTCAAACTTATAACACCCCTCGTTTTTGCGTCGGGGGTTAAAAACACGAAACTAAAAGCCCTTGTTTACTCTAGAATCTAATAGAAAACAGAAAAAGTCGCTTCAAAAGCCCTTGCATCGTCAAAAAAACCCAGACTATTCTTCCGAAAAAAATTCCTCTGACATTTCCCAGCACACATATCGATTACTTCCACTAATTATATTCACTGTTTAAAACACTATCAACAAAGAGTGGTTCCCTTGCGATAAAACAACATCGCGGGGTAATTACGCATAAATTATGCATTATGGACATGAATAATTATCGTATGAATGTGGGGAATATTATCTGCTTTTGTTTAAAATTAAAATTAATTAGGCTGTCTGATAAGTAATTATATCTTTAGTCTATTTAAATCTTTGAGCTTAGTTTGAAATGCTGAGATGTCTAGATTCTATCGACACTCGCAACCTTGTTGTAACGCACCTGAGTTACAACAAGGTTGTAAGTCAGGTTACGTCTAATTTGAATTGACGTTCATAAGTTTAGTGTACCTTTGATACCCAAATTGAATAAAAGCATATTGACTTTGACTTTGAATTAAAGACTCTAAAACTAACCTACTTTGGTTTATTCTGCATTGTTACAAAATCAATGTTAGAACCTTGTTCGTTGCGGGTGTCGCTATGTTTGCAGCAGCTTTTATTAGCTTGCTCTTTCTTTATAGCTCTTTCTTTATGCTCTTTTTATAGCGATGGCAGCTTAGTTGGGAGAAGGCCCGCCTCTCAAGGCAGAGGGAGAATGTTCGAACCAAGCCGACGGCATGCACCAATTTGTTCATTGTGTAAGCATATGTGCGTATTGTATGTCATCTGCTACATGATTGGAGCCCGGTGTATGGCGACAGGCTCGCCTCCTGTTACATTTCGGACTGAATATCGTCTGGCGAAGTGTGGGTGTTGTATTACACCTCTGCCAGCCCCTTCGGGGGAAAGGCGTTACGATATGTTATGCTCTTTCTTTACAAAACTGATTCTTCTTTTCTCCTTTTTTCTACCTTTTTCTCCACATAGTACAAAACAAAGTCGCTTATCCTCGTCTGTCTATCTCTTTGTCTGCATATTTTCTAACTCTTCCTAAACCACTCAACTCAATTTTGACGCGGTTTTCACTATTAGTTAGATAATTTCCAAGAAAGATTTATTGGTACCGTGCCCAGTCGGGGCGATTGCTAGTGTTTTGTAAAGTAGGTGGGTGTTGAGTGCCTTCTCGGTCACTCGTATGACGCGGGTAAGGTGGAGTGAGCGGGATGACTCGCGATGCACAGCAAAGGGCTTACAACGTAATCCATCCGACTTACAATGTAAGTCGCTCAGCTTTTAATGACATAAGCCATGCTTAGAGTGTAAGCAACTTATCTTACAATGTAAGTTACTTAGATTACGATGTAAACTACTTCACTAATCACTAACTCTTTTGCCCGCGGCTTCGCTCGCGTTTCATAGCCTATGTCACTCAGTGATAATGTAGCTTTCTAATGGTGAAAGAATTTTTAAATTCAGACATGACTGGAGCCCGGTGTATGGCGACAGGCTCGCCCCTTGTTACATTTGGGACTGAATATCGTCCGGCGAAGTGTGGGTGTTGTATTACACCTCTGCCAGCCCTCTCGGGAGAAAGGCGTGACGATGTTAAATATGTTACAAACATACAAAGATACAAATCTTTTCTCTTCATAATATTAGCTAACTGCTATTTCCTACACATTATTTTGTCAATCTAAAAACACTCCAATCACTAACAACAAATAAAGTATACTATAAGCATAATAATATATCGAAACCCACAATGAACAAGGTTGTAACTCAGGATACGTCTAATTTGAATTAAAGACTCTAAAACTATCAAACTTTGGTTTATTCTGCAATGTTACTAAATCAATGTTAGAACCTTGTTCGTTGCGGGTGTCGATATACTCCAATCATAACAAATGGAGTAATTAGATACTTACATAAAATATAAGTAATCATTAAATCAATTTATATTTTCACGCCTAAAAACGATAATTTCCAATTATGTTAACCAACTGGTACGGACTGATAGATTTCTCTCATTAAACACACAAATAATTATAATTAAAGGCTATCCCAATTCCAAACTCCGCAACGCACTTCCGATTTCACACTGGTGCGTTAAACCGGTCCGTGTTTTTGAATAAAGACCAAATCGCACCGCGAGAAATTTTTAGGTAACATTTGATGTTTCAAATATTAATTAAAAAAAAAAAAACGGGACACTTCCACACACGGTCGCCTGACCCCAAACTAAGCAAAGCTTGTACTATGGCTGCCAGAGACTGATATACATACTTAGATATTTTTGAATACATATTAACACCCAGACATGAATAAATAACATTATCAAAAGAAAAACTAAAAAATCCGACTGCAATATGTAGTCTTACGCTCCGGATATAGTTAAAATTTTGTACCTTATGTCACTTCCACTATCAAGACGATTCAAATGACACATCACATGTCGAAATCCATGAAGCTGTTTAGGCTGTAGGGCGTGATAAAGAAACCTCATACGTACATACATAATATACACTCGAAAAACATAACCCTCCTTCTTGCGCATTTGGGTAAATAATAATTATAAAAAAATAATAAAAAATTATTTATTTCGGACAACAAAAATCCACACTTTATACTAACATTACACTACAAAAATTATAAACTAAATCTTATAACTTTAATTTTCATAGAATTATATCTTTAATTTTATGAAAATTATACTTTTACTTTGAAAATTGACGTGATTTTCAGTTATGTTAAGATACCTATATGGAAGCCGCAAATACTTACGAAAGTTTTGTCCTTTTACTCAGTTGTAAACTTTAAGATATATCCCATCCTTCCCCATTTATTTTAAGATATATCTCATCTCAAATTACTTTAAAACAAAGTCATAACTCGTGTTAACCAAACCTTAACAATCAATAATTAATTTAACTTTGTTTTATCGAGATTTTATTTAATTGGACAGTTGTCAGAAGTAAATCCTAAACAATAATTATAAATTGTAAAAGCTTGTGCGGATACTATTGTTTTGTTACTTCTTTTTGCTCAAACGGCTGGGCGAAGTTTGATGAAATTTGGTACAAAAGTAGAATATACCTTGGAGTAACACTGCTAGGAAATACATAAGCTCTCTATTGTAAAAACAGTTTTACAAAAGCTAGTTAAAATTTTAATCGCCTTGTCAGGCTTCGGTGAACTTGTCGTAGTGCGGTTGTGGTTTAAACATCTGTTTAACCGATCGCGTCTCATTCCGATCGCAGTAAATTTTACAAGCGATAATACGAGGTCATTATGCGTTGATTATGTGTTTTTAGTTAGCGTTTATCGAGGAAAGTCGCCCGCGGGCTTGAATTAAAGGTTTCACACTGGTGGTTTACAAACGCGCCTTATTTGTTGGTACGATTTGTTTTATTACAAAAATAAAATATTACTGCGCCATCAAAGTTATAACTTTTAATGGAGAAAAATATAAGTGGTAACCCTAGTAAGAGTAAGTATATAGAAATATCTATCAATCAAACATAACCCTCCTTCTTGCGCAGTCGGGATCAAAACAGTCCATCATTAAAAAAAAGTATTAATCATTTTGCTGTTCAGCTTTTTTATCTGCACAAGTGTGAAAGACTATCGAATTTTTGGAATAGTATTTATGATACGAAACGTTATGAGTTTCTTTTTAAGTATTTTAATAGACACATTTCCCATGCCATGTATTTTTGTTGTAGTTGTAGGTAAGTACCACGTTTGTTTTGGTCAAAATTATACACTGACGTTTGGATTTCTTGTTTTTACATCAATATGAAACAACAGCTATTAACTATCTAGATAATATGGTCTAATAATATTTTTAGGACGTATATTTTTTGCGCTTTGCGTGCTATCACTCACTCGATGTATAAATCCACATAAACACAAATTAACATTTATTTTAAGATCTTTAAACATTAAGTAATTGATTTATTACTCAAATCAAGCAAACGATAGCGAGTGAAGCGTCTATATTTCAGCTTCGAGAAAAATGCTTTGGTATGTCCGTTTTGTTATTTCGTATGAAATCCGGACAGTTCTAAAAAAAATTAAATTGTTATCGACCCTAGTCACAAAATTTCACGAGAATCGGTTAAGACGAGAGCCGTTAGGTATTAAACTTACATAGCCTCTAGTTTTTTTTTTTGTGAATCGCCTGTCCATAAATAAATGTCAACTTTCAAATTGAAAAAATATACTAACTTAGAAAAAACCAAAACAAAAACAGTAAAAAAAGTTTTTTGATTAAAAGTACCTTTTTAGCAAGTAATTAAATTATTGAACAAAAGTTAGTGAATTTAAGGTATTTCTTTACTGGAAAATAAATCAGCTAAGAAGTAAATTACATTAAAAAATCCTAAGTATAGGTTATCCGAAAAATACTTAACTATTAGTATTTCTAAATCGTCTTCTAATTTTTAAAAGCTTTTTGCCGCTGGCTGGAGACATTAATTATACCTCTAGGTAATTTTCTTTCGTATCAAGATAATAAGATACGTTCTAAGTGAATCCATTCGCATTTTAACAGTAAAAACATTTGTAGACGGTTTACTTATTTTATTTTTGATTGACAAAAATCTATGGAAAAAGCTCTAGAATTTAAAAACTAACTAGACAAGTGCTTTGTTTTAATTAAATAAATTGTTAAAGCATTTTTATTTACTTTTTTTCTCTTTCGAAGCTTAAAATGACGCTTTAGGGCCACTCGCAGAAACTCAAGTTATCGTCTTTATTTGGATTAAACTGCTCATCAGAGCTCTGATCAGCATTAGCTTCACTGAGTGAATCATCGAGAGTTATAAGCTAACCTTGACTTACCACAATATTAGAGTGACATTTCCACTTTGAGCTAACTAACCCTGCGTTTAAGAATTTAGCTCCGTACTTTCTGCAAGTAGGCCTAGACGAATTACCAACGAAATACCAACGAATTAACCAAATGCATTTTAGACTTGATGGCCATTCAAAGAAACGTGGTTGTCATAATTATACAGGCAAGTAGACACAATGCCTAAAGGATTTTGTATGGGCACAAAAGTGTGTCACATAACGTAAGTCGACATTAAACCTTATAGTTAAAAAAACAATCTGTTGCGAACACTACCCACGGCCTTTTTGTTTAATCTAACTCAAATTAATCGAATATTATTGCACACACGATCGTCTGACCTCAAACCAACAAGACTGCAGTGGCTGCCGGAGACTGAATACTTATAGCTAGAGACATGTTATTAATATTTAAATCTTATGTATTTCAAATTCAATGAGCCATTCCGGCAAAACAAATTATAATTAAATGAAGTATAGTAAATATAAATGCAATAGCAATTGAACTTAGGACGTAAATTTTGACTTTAAGAAAGGAAGCGTAGGTGCCTGTAACACAGGTTTTCTTAACCTAGCACAGGCACCTGAGCGAAAATAACTAGTGTAACATAAGGTTTCCTTTTATTGATCATCGATTTGTAAAACTCTATTTGTAAACTGTTGTAACAAATAATATTTGATTGATTGATTGATGTATTTTTTTTAACACCCAAAGCATAAACGACGGGGTGTCATAAAGTTGACGTGTCTGTGCGTGCGCGCGCGTGTGAGTGTGTGTGTGTACGTGTGTCTGTGGCATTGTAGTACCCGAACGGATGATCAAGTTAAGAAAAAATGAATTAGTAGGGAGTGTTTTAAGTTGAATGTATGTTTGTATGTTTGATGAAAGTCGGTGACGGGTTTTTAAGTTTTTAACTTTTACTTCTTTAAATATATACTTGAATAGATACCGAGACATTATGTAGATATAACCCACAAATGCTAATCAAAATATGAATGTTTGCCCTAGGTGGGAATTGAACCCACGCCCTTAAGCTCAGAAGGCAGGTTCATGAGGTCCAAATGAGCCACTGAGGAAGTCAGAACTGACTGATAATCGTTATCAGCTACGTATTGACATTTGGAGCTTACTTTAAGTGTGAAAATTAGTTATATTCCACTTGCCGACACTGTCCGGCCCAGCACAGCACGGTGCCGGCAGGATCAAAGGCCGGCCACGACCGGTAGGTGAAAGAGCTTGCCATACGTTTTCATTTTTCATACATTTATGCGTCCCCGGCTCCCGTGACGAGCCGTGCCGGGCCGGACCGGGCCGGACCGGGCCGTGACGGCAAGTGAAAAAAACGCAAATCGGAAATTGGTCAAAAACATCCCATCTTCTCGTAGCCCTTTACCATAATTTTCAAAAGAAACTTTAATTATTCCACCCACACCCGAGGTTATTCACCAAATTTCAATATGCAAACACGAAAACTTAATAAAGAGGCCAATTTTACCGTAAAATGTTTTTATTACATTTTTAGTGCACCAGTAACATGTTAATTCTGTTGTGCACATACTAAAAGGTTTTGGATTTTGTAATTAAAACTGGAGTATGGAAGCATAGCTTACTTTAAAACCCTTGAAAATGTAAAATTGTGATTGAAAATGTAAATGTTTTGTTTGTGAAACTGAGTTGTTACATATCAAGGCCATGTCATATGACAAACTGATGACGCCGTCACACCATCTCGCCAAGTCAAAGAGGTCAGTATATATTTTAGGGCCCGCAATCTATAACCGAGTACCGGCTACCGTTCGGGATGCACCTTCTACCCCGTGCTTCAAACCAAGCTCAGACCTTGGTTATTAGATAATCGGTTTTATGACCTTATCTTTTAAAAAAAAATAGATATTTTAAATGACTGTTATTTCATATACTTAATGATAGTTATATTATTAATAGGTATGCAATTTATTTTGTTGACATTAATTATTTATTTCTTATTTGACATGTGTAATTGCTGTTTTCACATTTATTTACTCTTGTATTTTGTGACTTTTATTGAACTGAAACGTGTAACTATTGGAGTTGTCAATAAATTCTGATTTCTGATTTATTTCAAGTTATTTTAATATGTTAAAATATTTAGGTATTTACTTATTTCAGACACAATGGAAATACATATTTATTATTTGCCTGCATAAAATATTGAGTTACCAAATTACAACTACTGATACAAAATCGATGCCACCATTTTTTAAGTCAACTCAAATGGTACTGAAAAGCATCTGCGACTTTTATTTGAAATCTCAAATTGGCAGAGAGTCCGTAACATCTTGAATTCCATATTCAATCGATAACAAATAAAAATCAAAGAAACTGAAGAGGACAGAATTTAACCAAAGACACGGAATATTTAAATTTAATGCAATTAACTTAAATGCATCTGAGCAAGAAGCGATCGCGGTTTCGATGCGGCGTGCGCTATCGGGCTTCTGAGGCGACTGGTTGACGCACAGATTAATATAAGGACAGATGGTCTACTTCAGAACTTACACCGTAAAAAAGTAAAAATCAAAGTCAAAAATGTCTTTATTTACTTGGGTATCGAAAAGCCACCCAACTTACAGAATGATGATTGTTACCAGTAGTTTCCCTCAAACAGAAACCTCGCAAGCCTCCACAACGAGATTACCGCAACCCATCATAAATATAGCTCATAATCGAACTACAAAATGTAATTACATGAATGCAGTACAAAATAAAAACTAAAAAAGATTTTGATTTAATTTAACAAACATTAAAACAAGATTTCAGTGTTTGATTTAAAGCTTCAAGACATCTCCTCCAAAGTGTGTGCTATTAACCTACGTCGTATTTCTTAAATCTATAGACACTTTGTGAACGTACAGTCAATATTGAAAATTATTTTCGTATTTGTCCATCTGCTCCATTCCTAGTTAGTCGTAAAGTAGGTTGAATATCTGTGGAAGCCATCGCATCGTAGTCACCACTGAACAATCTTGATGCAAACTATTTGACTTTGTATGTTCACAAAATGGAAATTCAGTAGAAAAGGCACCAGTTTTCTTCACTCTAGATGTTCCACGACTTGCCTAGATCTGGTTAAATGACCTGGTTATTCACGATTTGCCTAAATAGCACAGATTTTGACATTTTGTTGGCATTCGTTACAAGGCTTTTGTAACGAGTAACATTATATTTTGGTAAATGCTTTAAAAGAGAAGTTCTCAACCCGTTTCCGTAACGCTTTTCGCCAACATCAATCAAGCTAATAGTTAGTTTCTATAAATGATTCGGGTCCTGGTAGGCTAGAGTTTTTCCGCATCATTGCTCAACATCAGACAGGATGACAGCCAAGCGTAAACCAATTAACAAGTAAAAATAAAGTGAACTTTAGAGCGTTTTGTCGTAACAATGACTCGGAATACGGCTATTCTGTTTTCCTTCCTATAGGATCACATTTTAAAATAAGCACAATACATTTTCGCTTTCAAACTTCACTAAATATAATAATTACAGCGCTGTTATCGCTTTATCGCTGTACTACAACCCCTATCAGCGACTACGTGGAAAATTCGAGCTCGACCCTTGAATAAGAATGAAGTTTTTCCACCTGAATTTAATACGGTTGATATTAAGTATTCTGTTTCTTACTCGGGTGGGTTATTAAATTCAAGCACTGAATATTGGGTTAAGGGTTTAAGTAAGCGCTTTAAATGCTTTAGTTTTATGAGCGCTTTGAAGTGTCTTTTGGTGGAGTGCTTTGAAATTTGTGTCTGTCATTTGTTTTGTGGTTGTTAGTATTATATGTTGTTTTATCTTTGCTAAGTTTGGTTATTTTAACTTTTACTAATGTGCTTATGTGAGTGAATGTGTGAGAGAGAATGTATGTGAGCATTTATAAGTAGTTATAGTCTTTCGTAATTTATTACTCTGTATATATGTATCTATTTTACTATGCAATCAGCCTTAAGGTTTTCATGGTTTTTCAGTAATCAAAAATCCCAGTAAATAATCCTCTATGTACTCATATGAGTAAATAGCTATACCATAAAGGCTTCTATTTCCAAACAATTGTCGATAAAAACGCATCAGGCTACCTACGGTTTAGTCCGGTTGAGATATCTTAACCCGGACATGACTGGCCCGAAATGACGGAGGCGTACCTTCACTGCCGACGCAGGAGACGAAACTTGAATACAAATTGACAGGTTGAAGTCGTGAGGAAAGACAGAGGTGAAACTTGGGTAAGTCTTTGAGTAAGTCTGTCAACTACTGCTAGCTTTTAGGGGCTTTATGACGTGCCCTCCCTAATTACCTTAATTGAACTAAATGGTGTGCCTTCCCACTCACTCGTGTGATCCGAGTAAGTTGATCAGCACCTATACTCACAATTATTTCCGATTTCATTCGGAAACGTTTCCGATTGGATCACAAAAATGTTAAATTCACATTGTTCGAATCTAAGTCTACTTTTATAAATTTCGGCATAAGAAATCGAGTATATATTCGATTGGAAGAACAAATCACGTTTAAAAACGTGTAATTGCGGACTGAAATTCGAAGAATTTAAGAATTAAGAATGAAGAATCAAATTTGTAGTTTAAAATTTATGGGAAACGAACAGAAACGTTACCAAATGATTGTGAATAGCCCTGCATCAAGCGCGGTTAGTTTAGTATACGGCTTTGTATCAAAAAGGGTTGCTCGCGGTTGAAGAATAGTTCTTTCCATGTGTCCATCTTCAATTGATTTATTCTTGGCCAGCGTCGCTTGGAGGCCAAAGGTGTTTCTATTTTGAACTATTCTATTAAAAATACGCATTTGGTAACTTTAAATGCGTTATAATAAGAAATAATAGCTACGTAGGCAGTAATTCTGATCGATAATGATAATTTGTTTCATTTGTTGTCATTGTTTTTGGTTCGAAGATAAATATATCAATGGGAGGTACTTTAGAAGTCGTTAAATAAAAATTGCACTTTAAATGATTTGCAATAAACTACAATTAAAATATCATTGTTTTAAAACGACATCAACTGTTGTAATAACAAGAACGTTTAAGATCTAAGTAACTTGGGTATTTTTATAAATATTGTAGTTAACGCCATCTAGCGTACGAGATGGAGTTAAATTGCAAAGTAGCACAGTTTTACGGCCACTAGCACTGAATGTAAGAATCGCCTAGGTCCTTGCTTAACTGGTTTTAAACTACTCCTAGCGAAATATTCGCTTATCAGGCACATAAAGTTAAGAATCTGCTGAAAGAAATGGTTTAAGGTTCATCTAAAAGTTTTTTTTAATTTTTTTTATAAAGATTAGGTCAACATTTCACCACCTACTCGCCTGATGTGAAGCGATATTGTGGCCTAAGATAAAGAACGAAGACCTAGTAGGTACTTATGCACTCTGGCCTTGAAGATACTTAGACTAAAATGTAGGAAGGAGCTAGCTAAAACTATTTAGAAATAAGAATAAGAATTATTTATTGCAGAAATGTGTACAAAGGTCTTAATTCAAATAATGTCTCAACAGTAGACCCAAGTCGGGTGTGCAATATGATGTACATAGGTACTTATAAATGTAGTTAAACAGTATGTAATAAACACTATTAAAATAAGAGTAAATAATTGCTATTTTAATAATTAAAAACTCTTTCAAATCGTAAGCCCCTCTTGTTAATAGCCAGAGTAGATTAAACTAGTTAAGCAAGGACTTAGGCAATTCTTATACTTAGTGCTTAGTGCAAGTTGACATTAGTAATTTTTCAGTAAAATTGTAACTCTGCAGTCTCACATTTTCTGTGTCAGAATTAAGATGGACAACGCACGAGGTTTGCATGTGAAAGCTTCTACGATTGCAGGAGAGAAAACTGAACGAGGTACCAAGTAACCCTGAATGAGATTCGTGGAAAATGGTCTTATTGGCGTTGTTTGAGTATACTCAAGCTTACATACAATCCATAAAGGATTGGATTGCAAGCTTAGCACAACTGGCTGGTTGGGAACTAATAAATAGTTTACTGTGAGCTGAAAATCTCGCAAAACCGTATCCATAAACCATATATCACCATCATAATTATAACCATATATACCTAGTTATATAACCATCCGTAAACCATATAAAATATGATATATCCGCATTTTGAAAAAAATACAAAAACTGACCAAACAAAACATTTTTGTTTAATTAACAAACCTGCTCACAAAATTTCACAAGTTTAGGTCCAACGGGGTGGGTACGAGTATCTTGGTTATTTAATTTTGGCTAGTAAAAAGTTAACTAAAATCAAATAACATTATTATGTCTTATTACAATTATAACAAGACTTTTCAAACGCTACATTGCTAGATTTTGATTGTTCTTAAACAAAAACTAAATTATTACATGACAAAAGATTACAAAGGTTAGGACGGCGTCAAAAGTACTCATCTTATAACAGCACACTAGCTCCCGCTCTGAGCCAGCGTGGTGGATAACGGCTCAATCACCCTTGACGTAGGGTAGTTCAGTGGCCCTGCAGTGAGACCTAAAAGACTGTAATGATAATGAATAATGACATAATATGGAAAAAAATAAATAAACAATAAATACAAACTAAATAATTAACAATAAAATTAAGTAAAAGAAATTAAACAATTACATACATAATCATTATAGGTAGGTTCTATAGAATAGACGTTTCTATTCTTTATCTCTTTTTACTTAGCCCAGATCAAAATTTATTGTTCGTTGACTAAAGCAAAATCGGTAAATTTATCGGCCGAATCTTAAATCTTATTTCGATCTGAATTTCTTGGCCGATAAATTTCTCAGGCATTCGTCCCAAAGCTGAATTTAATTTTCGTTCTAAGCATTAATTTGCGATGCTTATAACATTAGGGGCTTATAACTTACAGGTTTAAATAGCTTTTGAAAAAAATTGTTATTTTGGATGTAAGTAAATGGTAAATGTGTATGTAGTTTTAAAAATCCTCCCATTCATGACGTGTATGTATGACAACTGGGGCAAATACGTCTGTTGGGCAATTGCGTCTTTCGAGAATTACTGAAAAATCCTTCACAAATTAGGCGCCACCTACATCTTCTTTCATCTTTAGCTGCAATAATCTGTACGACATGGCGTTAGTTGCCAAATTTGTGATGGCAAGTGTGGGCAATTACGCACAAATTAAGCAACTAACGCCATCTTGTACAGATTATTAAAACTAAAGATAGAAAAAAGATGTAGGTGGTGCCTAATTTGTGAATATTTTGTCAGTTATTCCCGATCGTCATCTCCGAATAGGGTCCCAGGAGGGCTATTGTTACAGAGTGAGATTAAATCTCACCATTTTTCGTCCTTGTTGCTCTTGTTTAAATGGTCATAGGTGTGAGAGTGACCGAGATAAAATTTCATCTCATTTTACGCTTAGGATCCTGATCTCTGTCCAGCCAGATCTTTGTCTTTCTCTACAGATCGCATCCCTAAACTTAACCGATTCTCTTGAAATTTAAGGGCTTAATCAAGGGCTGTGGATTTAATTAAGGGCTGTGGATTTTGTATAACAAGTCAAATAAAAAAAATAAAAAAATAAAAATTTGTGGGTAGGTTCGATAATTCTAAAGTTTTTTTTGCCAACTTAGTTTTTGAAATTTTTTAAAAATGGTGGGCATATGATTTTATTTTAATTTTCACGAGAGTCGGTTAAGGAATGCTATCTGTAGTCACTCTACATTAAATTAGAAGTAGAAGTATTAGCTTCTACAATAGTCTAGCTCACACCCTGTGTTCCTAACATTGCCATAATATTTTTTAAAATAATTGTCACATTTGTTTTGTGACATAATTATGAAATGAGACATTATACCTACCTCGTTTAAAATAATACAGACCAATTTTCCGAATATTAACAATAATTATCAAAATTCGGACAATTTACATAAAAAAATGTTATAATTCCATATTTTCCTAATTATGGGGTAACTAAAAATATTTTTAAGCATTTTAAAAATAATTATATTGAACCTTATGTAGTTGCAGCAAGGTTTCGATTTGTACATAGAACAATATTTTTTTGTACCGTTTCGAAAGTAGTAGATGAATAATTATCAGGAAACAGGGTTGGTAATTTACGCGCTATCAAGATTATCTACCCATTATTCGTAGATCTCCCCTATTTTGTGGGAAAATGCTCGTCGAGGGTGATTTGTCTTCAAATCAATTAGAGCATTTCATGTCAAGCGATTGTCAGAATTAATGATGCTTGTAGCTGTCCGGATTTGTGGAAACTTTCCTGTTTTAATTTCCAGGGACTTACTAACGTGTTTGACACGGTTTTGACAGAGGACTCCATGGATATACGAGAGCTTCCTTGACAACGTTGTTTTCTTTGTTGTCAACGAGCACTAGTCCTTGATGCTCACACACACACACACACACACACACACACACACTCACACACACACACACCCACACACACACACACACACACACACCCACCCACACACACACACACACACACATATACACAATCACACACACACACATACACGCACACGCTGAAATTTATTTTGTCCATTCATACATTAAATGTTTTTCTTGTTGTCGTTATTTTTAAAAGGTATGTTTTATGTTAAGGGTACTTTCTATGTACCTACAACTCTCCTGGTAACTTCACACCCGAGTCCCAAGATACAGGCCTAGACCTTACTTTGGGACTCACTGTCAACCTCTATAGTTCAGTAATAGCTGATTTAGTAAATCCTATTTTAAGTTAACCTTTGTCTGTTTACTTTTCTTTTTTAATAAATAAATTTGATTTGGTTTGAGTTATAAATATAATGTAGTACATACTAGATTTCATCATACGAACATTGACGTGCGTCCACTGCAATGTACTGCAATCCTTACACTATACGTTAGTGTGGCTTCACCACGCACGCCGTGTGGTTGTGTTCAGAGCGAGGAAACTGGAATCTAGCGCTGCATGTTCTAATAGTTTGGTTGGATGACACGAATGGTTTAGCGCTGTAGCAAACCTGTAGTCAATCCACGCGGGCAGGCCCCGCTGTCATCATCATTTTTTGTTTTGAACAGCATGTCTAGTACTTATGTAGTTGACTGCCTCGGTGGCTCAGTTGGTAGTGAACCTGCCTTTTGAGCTTGGGGGCGTGGGTTCGATTCCCACCTAGGTCAAACATTTATGCGATGAACATTTGTGTTTGTTCTGTCTGGGTGTTAATATGTATTTAAGTATGCATTTAAAAATATCTAAGTATATAAATCAGTCTCTGGCAGCCATAGTACAAGCTTTGCTTAGTTCGGGGTCAGGCGACCGTGTGTGGAAGTGTCTCGAATTTATTATTATATTATTAAGTAGTACTTATATGTCAATAGAGGATTCCTATTGGTGCGTTGAGAAAAAGCTCGGTCACACTCTCATAAGATTTGTATGGAGAGGGACAGGGACGGATATATCAAAATATAACGTGCGAGAACTCCACATCCGATAGTATTATTTAAGAACAAAGAGAGCAGAATCTCTCTAAAGCGTCACGTCTCTTTCTAAATTAGTTTTTTAACATTTCCTTTTCACTTGTTTCAGGTGACCGACATTCTTACGCGTAGTGACAAGTGAGTGTGTAGTGTTAGTGTGTGAGTGAAATGCCAGTGTGAAGTCAGGGCCGGATCGAGGCCAGGCCGGGGCCATGAGAAGGGCGTCAGGGGCGGACTGCTCCGCGTGGGCCTGGCTGGCGGTGATCGCGGCCCTCCTCCAGGGTCGGACTACGGCCTACACAGACACGGAGGACTTCCTCAGTGACTTGGATAAACCAGGTAAGAAAGCAGGGACGACTCCAAATCTTCATTGTTTATTCAAAATTGTGGAGTTGATGGTGAATCTAAGCTGCCACCGTACCGTATCTTCTCGGTATGCGTTTTCAAAATAGCTTCAAAATAGAGTACTTATAATAAAAATAATTGTATTTTTTTTTTAATTTTGTTCTATCTAAAGTGAAAACCATAGTACTGTAATGTAGCTGGACCAGCCAACATACTCGTAGCTATCATTCTAACAAAAAAAAGTAGATTCTTTCGTTCCATCGGAAGATGAAAAAGTCAACGTTTTTACCAAACTAGGAACAAATTATTTAAAGTCTGATAATTTATGCATTACATTTATAAGCCAGTGTCTGGATTTGATTGCTCCCAAAAAAAAACATAATTCTTATTATGACAGAGTACCATTGTTATTCAAATCAAAATCTAAAAATACCGTCATTAAATCATTAGAAACATGATCGCTGACAACCCCATATTGTTCGTAATGAGTTGAAATGGACATTAACATGGCAACCCAGCGCGTTATTTATTGTTGCCAGGTGAAAAAATAATCATACTGCCGCCTTTAGATGATAGGATAATAATTAAAGAAAACTTTTTTCTCTGTGTTTCTTTGATTTTTTTGTGCTTTGTTTGGTTTTGTTGTTTTTGTTTTATTTGAAATTCGAATAAATAGATTTCCAAGTGAAGGAAGCGATGGTCTCAAAATTCATTAGAAAATCTCGCAATTTTTAAGTCGGTATGTGCGTTAAAAAACACCCATATGTAGATAAAAGTAGGTGTGCTAAGAAACACCCTGTGTATTTTAATACACAGGGTGTTTCTTTAGGCGACGGACATATTATTCTAGACTAGCTGAGCTCCACGGTTTCACCCGCGGTTAAAAAGTATCCTATATGCTATTCGAGACTATAATCTATCTCTGTGCCAAATTTCATCCAGATCTGTTTAGCCGTACTGGCGTGAAAGAGTAACAAACATCCATCCATCCATCCATTCTTACAAACTTTCGCGTTTATAATATTAGTAGGAAGTAGGATAGTAGGATAGGAAGCAGGATTAACAGGGTGTTTCTCTAAACGAGACGTATTCTAGATTAATATCTAGATTCTAGAGCATAACAAATCGTCACGCCTATCCCTCGAGGAGACTGGCAGAGTTGTAATACAATATCCACACTTCGCCGGACGATATTCAGTCCCAAATGTGACAGGGGGCGCGCCTTTCGCCATACACCGGACTCCAGTCATGTAGCAGATGACATACATTAATTCAATACATTAACATCAGTACCTTATAGGTCGTCGTGCTCCATTTCGACCACAACGTCGCTTAACATCAGGCGAGTTGGTGGTCAAACGCCGACCTATCCTACATAGAAAAAAAAATCAAGATATCTAGAATAATTGTGTCCGTCGTTTGAAGTAGCACCCTGTGTATTTGAAACTTATAAACTCATTCTAATTATTGTATTAACTCAAGGTCAGCTTCTAACTCTTAGTAGCGCTTTAAGAAGATGATTTCATCGTTAACTCGTGAGTTAAAAAAATAAGCCCAAAGTTCTGCAGGTGGCCCTGTGTTACACGGACATAAGGAGGTATGTATAGTGAAATATGGGTTATATGGGCAGCGTGACCCCGGCTTATACCAACGAGTTCCGTATGGTTTTTGTGATCTTCTGTCGACGCAAACGTTTGCTGTGACAAAAAGCGGAATTTAATGTTATGATGTTGAATGTCGGCTGCCATAAATACATTTACGTATGAGTACTTGTTAAATAACATGAAATTCTAGTATAACTTTGAAATGTCTTTTTTTATCTGGCAGTTCTTTTTTAGGATAAATTTAGCAAATACGAAAATCGTTGCCCCCGGAGAACAAAATGACAATCGATTGATCAAAAAATATTTGACTTCAGTGAAGCTTAATACATCTATATTTTTTCATATTTTTCTTGCGGTTACTTGTAAAGTTGTAAAACAATGTAATAATATTCGAAGTTTTTTATAACACGTAAAATTACAAGAACAAAATTACCAGACTGTGTGGTCAACATTTCTCAACAATTTTCAAAATGGTAAAATCATTTGCCATAATATTCCCGTTCAAAGAAGTCTGTTAAATAGCGCAATGTATATTGTAATTTTATTTGAAAGCAGGAATAGCAGTCTAAAGTTTTATTATCATACAAACAATATTGAATATTTACCAGAATAAAATGATAAGGTACCATAATTTTCATTCCTTGAGACCTTACTAATCATAGAAGAAAGTTATGAGGTAATGTTGCAATTTTTATTCCGCGCTTGGACAAACCAAGAATAAAAGGATAAGGGACAATGAAACTATTGACGCTGATTATTTTTTGCGTATTATCTTATTTTGTTAGTATCTATTTAATTGCTAATGTCATTAATCATCTACTAAGATAAAAAGAATACTTAAAAAATTTACTTTAATCTGAGGTATTTCACTGCTGCAGTGATTCAGGAGCAAATAACAAAATTCAGTTTTTTATTTTTCCTAAAAGTTGACTTTTTGCAATTGTCATTTTGTTCTCCGGGGACGGCGAAATGATAAGTACTGACTTTATTTGAGAAATGCGACATGTAGAGCAAAACAAAAATACGGGGCGAAATCTGGACAGAGATCCGGACGGAGACCCGGACAGAAATCGGACATACGAAACCATTTTTGTCGAAGCTGAAGCATAGACGCTCGCTCGGTCGAAAAAGGTATTTTTTGTTACATTACCTATATCATAGTTTTTATCTTTGGTGGTATGTATATTATTGTTTTATTATTTAAGTGGTAATGAGTATTTATGATCGCAGTTCGTAAAAAAAAATAGACTATTTTTACATCAATGATTATTTATTTTTCTTAATCAAAGGTTCAAATCAATCAAGGTTGCTAGTCTATCGGTGTTTTATTGGATACATTTCGGGGAGTGTGCATCTGGTTTGCATGACCTTATTCTCCCTAGCCCGTTCTTCTATAAAACAACCAAGAGTACAAAAAAGCGGCATCGTTTTATGGTCGACATACCTACAACACGCACGAAACGCTTTGGTTCCTCATTTCTCGTATGGACCGCTAGAGTGTGGAATACTCTGCCAGAGTGTGTGTTCCCTGACACTTATAATCTGGGTGTGTTCAAGTCTCAAGTGAATCGGTTTCTTCTAGGCAAGCGTGCTCCATCGTAGGCCGCATCACTGCTTATCATCAGGCATGTTGGCGGCCAAACGCAAGCCTATTTAGTAACAAAAGAAAAATCGAAACATAGGCGTTTAATTTTGATTTCACACATAATGCATTTTATTATTCCGCCAATCCGTGAAGATAGGTTACATGACATTTTTTCCAAACTAATTGCGTCTCATGGTTTCACCCGTAAATAAAAAGTAGCTTACGTGTTAATCCAGAGTATGAGCTACCTCTATAGGTATACCAGATTTCACCAAAATCTGTCCAGCCGTTAAAACGTCCAAAGCTAAAAAGTAGCAAGCACACACAGACTTCATATGTAGAGTTCACGTCATTTATCTACTATTTTAATTAATTTTAGGGTTCCCATGGCAAAAATGTGAACCAAAACTACACCAAACAACTTTTACCTCAATTCTGCATTAAGCTCGCTTCACACTCAAACTATCCATCAAACTATTCAGCTCATCGGCATACACCTTTATAACTTTAAATTGCATGAAAATTAGTTTCATTGCGAGAGGAAGCCAGAAACTCCGCAATAGAGAAGCAAAGAAGTAATCTAGCTGGGATGCTTTTAAATGGGATTTTTATTCGCTCTCAGGCTTTGCTTGGTGCGGTTATAGCATTTTTATTACTAGTGCTAGAGCTACTGTATACAGTTATAGTACGTAAAAGAGTCTTTAGCTGATGAAATGATAAGAAATTCAATTCTAAACGTGTACGTCGGTCGTAACCTAAGGCTGGCTTTCCATCAAAATATGAACGATGCGGAGAAATAGGAACGGTAAGGAAAATTCCACCAATATTATTTTGCTGTGCAAATCCTAGTTACAATACAATACAATACAATATTACTTTATTGCACACCAAAAACTACATGAAAATCTTAAAAACTAAAATACATTTTGCGGCAGTACAAGGGCGACTTTATCGCCTAAAGCGATTTCTTCCAGGTAACCTTTGGATGGACAGGAACTTATGGAAATACTAGTTATATTTTGTTTGTTACTTCTTCACAACAAAAGCGATGGCAGTTGGAGCCCAGTTGGGAGAAGGCCCGCCTATCAAGCCAGAGGGAGCGGGTTCGAACCCAGCCGATGGCACGCACCAATTTGTTCATTGTGTGAGCATTTGTGCGTATTGTATGTCGTCTGCTACATGACTGGAGCCCGGTGTGTGGCGACAGGCTCGCCCCCTGGCACATTTGGGACAGAATATCGTCCGGCGAAGTGTAGGTGTTGTGTTACACCTCTGCCAGCCTTGTCAGGGGAAAGGCGTGACGATATGACTGTATGTTTATGTTTATATTACTTCTTCACGCACAACCTAGTGGAAGGATTTTTATGAAATTTGTTTTGGAGGTAGCTTACACCCTGGATTAACATAGACTTTTAACTGCTAGTGACGTAATAAAAAATAATACTAGTTATTATAAATGCGAACGTTTACATGGATGGATGGTGGATGATTGTTACTCAATCAGGCCAGGATGTCAGAACGGATCTAAATGAAATCTGGCAGCAAGATGGATTAAATACCTATAATCTGGAATAGCACTTAGGATTTTTTATCCCCCGACGCTAAAACGACGGGGTGCTATAAGTTTCACGTGTCTGAGTGTATGAGTGTGTATGTGTGTGTGTCTGTCTGTGGCATCGTAGCTCTCGAACGGATGAACCGATTAGTCGGGAGTGTTCTCAGCTATGTTTGTTAAAAATCGATGTCGGTTTTTTTTTACATTTTTAATTTAAGTTTGTTTTTACCGCGGTTGACATTTTTTTTTTTTTTCTATGTAGAATAGGTCG
Organism: Peribatodes rhomboidaria; assembly: GCA_911728515.1. NCBI lineage: Eukaryota > Metazoa > Arthropoda > Insecta > Lepidoptera > Geometridae > Peribatodes > Peribatodes rhomboidaria. The sequence goes on along the minus strand of OU452186.1, from coordinate 13,269,966 downwards.
GGTTTGACCACCAACTCGCCTGATGTTAAGCGACGTTGTGGTCTAAGATGGAGCACGACGACCTAGAAGGTACTTATTCACTCTAGCTGGAGTTTTGTAGAGTGAACAAGTACAAAGACGGCAGTTGAGTGAGGCGCTACAAGTGCGCTACTGCTCAGACCCGTCTTCGGAACGGTTACACCGGACTACATCCCGAAACACGACTAGGTCATTTCACGGCATGGCTTGGTCCGGTGGGAACATTGCGGGGCGAAGCTAGTGAAAGAGTAAAGTATTGGTGATTTTTTTACAAGCTGCACATCCTTGCATTGCTCATCTTCTGGTGGTAAGACAGCCTAACTTACCAAGAATGTAGGTCAATAGGGCAAGAGTCAGAAAAGTTATGCAGAGCTTACCTATAGCAGACTTCGGTAGGCATTATACTAAAGTGATTCTTACATTACTATGCACCGGTGCGCGAAACCATATTCCCAAATCTCGCAAAAAAGGGTTGTCAGTGTCGCGCTCCCTTTTTTACAGAACCTGACATTCGGTACATTCGTAAGCGTAGTCCCACGATTGTCGCGTGGCACAGAGCAATGTGGGAACTGCCTAACCAAACAATCATTTTTACGTTCCACCATACATTCGTACCGTGTGCGTATGTTACGGCCTCGAAATCTTCGTGCATTCGGATTGACTTGACTGAAATAAAACGCAAACGAAATTGATGAGATTGTAATATTACACGCATCGAGCTATAGGGTCTACTGGTACAAATGCGTCTGTGAGGCAATTCTTGACTTACATAAGTGTATGTTTGAGACCTAAATTGAAAAAAAAACATTTTGACTTTGACTTTGACTTTGACATTGTTTTTCGAGAATTACTGACAAACCCTTCACAAATGATGATAGCGATGCAATGATAGTTGGAGAAAGCTTGCCTCTCAAGCCAGAGGGAGTGGGTTCGAATTGTGTGAACATTTGTGCGTATTGTATGTCATCTGCTACATGACTGGAGCCTGGTGTTTGGCGACAGGCTCGCCTTCTGTCACATTTAGGACTGAATATCGCCCGGAGAAGTGTGAGTGTTGTATTACACTTCTACCAGCCCCTTCGCGGGAAAGGCGAGACAATATGTATGCATGTATTTTTTTCCCATTTCGGAGATACCATCAAAATGTATCTACGTTAAAATCCCACAAAAAGCTTTGTAAAGTTACACAAAACTATTAAAACCCACGCAACTCAATTCCGCTCAAAACCGGACGCGTCCACAACTTTGAAAAATCCTGCAAAATTTCTGCAAAATTTGTAACCCCGTGGCGATTTTCGCCAAAATTCCGCGGCTTAATTACAGGGGTCCACTCGACTGTTTCGACAACATTCTGTATAGAAGACAACAGAAGTGAACCCCTGTAGAGGTGCTTGGCATCCCGAATATTTAGGGGTCTGAAGCAGTGGGGCAACGTTGAACGTATAATCAGTATCGAAACTTTTGGAAAACTAAATTTTATGCCGTTGTCTTACTCAACCTAATGCGATGGCAGCCTAGTTGGCAGAAGGTCCGCCTCTCAAGCCAGAAGGAGCTGGTCCGAACCCAGCCGACGGCACGCACCAATTTGTTCATTGTGTAATCATTATTATGTGCGTATTGTATGTCTACTACATGACTGGAGACCGGTGAATGGTGACCTGTCACATTTGGGACTGAATATCGTCCGGCGAAGTGTGGATGTTGTATTGTACCTCTGCCAGCACCCTCGGGGGAAAGGCGTGACGATATATGTCTTACTCAATAATTTTTACTGACATTAAAAATGCGCAAGTAAGGTTTTTTGTTACGCTTTCACGCTCTACCTTTTCAACCGACCATCGTGTATCGTAATATTTTGCATTCATACTGTCAGGGATACAGAAATAATATATTAGTGTACCATTCCGAAAAAAATGTGGCGCCTGTAGTCTCGCGGCCGAAACTGCTGACCGTAGCTAGTTCTTACGACGTAGTTATAATTAACAAGTAATTTAAAAAAAAAAGTAAAAACCCGGCTGCAAAATGTTGTGACGTATGTCACTTCCTTTATCAAGACGATACAAATGACACCTCCCATGTCGAAATACATCAAGCGGTCTATACTGTAGAACGTGCCAAAGACCACGTCGTACATACATACAAACATAAATACCCACATACATACATACACTCGAAAAATATAACTTTTTTTCTTGCGTAGTCGGGTAAAAAGCTTTAGATGTTGTCTAAAAATCATATAATAATTTCTTCTTAAGCTAAGTAAAGTACGAGTATATTTCGTTTGTTCAAATTACTTAATTCTTTATACCCTATTCCTGAAATAATGCTTACAAGGAGGAAAATCACGTTGATGAAACAAGACTACTTTATTTAATATTGCTTTATCACAAATTACATCCACGAAGCGTTAATTTCGAGGCCCAATTGACTGTACTGCTTATCCTTCCCATTATTACGCAACTAATAAGGCATGGAATATCAAACCTGGCCATGCGTTAATGCATGCCTCATTGCTAGCTTCTTTGTTTACACAAGTTGAGTTACTGCCCTCCACTGTATTGTAAACCAGGGCACGAGCGCTATGTACCGGAAAAAATACTTTTAATATTTTAGAAGGTTGCGTAATGGAACGGATTTTTGCGTGATCGCACCGCGTTGTTCCTACAAGATTTCTGAGACGGTGGAAGTATGAAATTGTTCCTGAATCATTTATTTTCATTTTACAATTTTGATGCGTTATCTGATTTCGCGAGAGCGTTAAGGTTTCTGGTTGAAAGCGCGCTAAATATTCTTGAGATATTTTCTGGGGGAGTGTTGTGAATGTTTTCTGTTATCGAATTTTTACGTGCGATCGGTTTCTGTTTTTGGTTTTACTTTTTCGTGGAAATTGGGTCGGACAAATCCTGCTTGTCAGTCAGCAGCGGTCGGATTGGTGGTTGTTTTCGCAAATCATTCGGGGAAGTACTTTTTGTGGTAATATTAATGAGGATTTTCTGTAGATAGGTCTGAGTTTGTTGAAAAAAAAAACAATGACGATGAATAAAATTATTACAGTTATTTTCAAATTTTGTCGTAGTGAATTGTCTTCTATAAGTATTTATTTTGTAGTATACCAGCTGTGCTCAGCGGTATCACAGGAACCATTAATTTTTTTCAGGATAAAAAGTACTCTATGTCCTTTTCTGTACCCCAGACAACATGTATGCAAAATTTCAAAACGATCGGTTGAGTAGTTGAGACGTGAAAGCGTTACAAACAAACTCACTTTCGCGATTATAATAGGACTAGCTGCACCCCGCGGTTTCACCCGCGGTCCCACAGGAACCGTTTATTTTTTCGGGATTAAAAGTACCATATGTTACTTCTAGTACCTCCCAGGATATGTGTACAAAGTTTCATGATGATTCGTCAAGTAGTTTTTGCGTGAAAGCGTAACAAACATCCACGCTTTCACATTTATAATATTAGTAAGGATAACACGCTTAAGCGAAATAGCAGTAATTTCAGGCGGTTCTTAAATTATTTTACGCCATCATCGTAAGAAAAAACTGTTACTAATAAATTGATTCACGTTTCCTATATTAATGTGTGGTGCGGAGCAGTGTTAGAACCGCCTAAGACCCAAAATCTTTAGCGACCCACAAAAACAAAACTGTCATATCCACATGTCCAAACTAAACCTCTATTCAACTAACTACCGTAAAAGCCATTAAAGTGACATCAGTCACACTCATACCTACATCCAGACCATGAGCCTTATTCTAGCGAGTTCCACATTATCCCGGTCCTCTTCTTTCTCACGACTTCTCTTACGAGAGAGACAGTGACCGAGTCTATTTCCCACGCGCCAGAATCAAGCTTCTGTACCTACTGCTGCTTACATTGAACATAGTTCCATGATAAATATTCAGTGAGATTCCATGTGGGCGGGGTGCTGAGGGCGTTTTGAATTACACGTAGGAAATAGAAAAGTCAGTTGTTGAGTTAGGATTATCGTATTGGCTTCTTTTTGTCATATTTGAATTGAGCTACTAAAAGTTTTAACACTAAAATAAATAAATCTAAAATGTTATTTCGTTGCAATTAAAGAGCGAATTCTAATTTTTATTTCACTTATTTAAATCAACTACACAAAGAAACAAATGAATTAAGCAACTATGTAATTACCAAAAAATATGGTCACATAAATAAAATCTAAGCATTGTAATGTGACTTTTTGCCTAGTTACAACCAAACACAACTAATAAAACATGCTAAAAAGTTATAAACGAAAAAGTTTACAAATATCAACCAAAAAATTTGTTTTTCGCGTGATGAGTCAATATCACTTCTATGTTCACACGTGTAATTAAAAAATGCGTCATATCCTAAACTAACAATAATACATACATTAAATGCTTACGGTTGATATATAGCCTCTTTCTGTTACTACTAAGTATAGGACCTCATATACATTGCAAATTTCAGACCGAAACTTCGAGAAATGTAGTCATAAATCATGCAAGAAAAATTACAGGGTTTCAGCGAATAGTTATAGCAGTTTCAGGCATTTAGGTATTTTGCTATAACTATAATTATTGTTTGTGCTTAATAATTATTATCGAGTACAAACAATGGTGTATATGTAACTGTTATATTGTAGCTCTCGTTGTAGGAATAAAAGGTCAATCACAGCCTATTTTTTTAAGCCAAATTAAAAACGTAAATTAAAATATGTAGGTAAAACAAAATTTGACTAAATATTTGATTAACAAGTAAAATACTCACAATCCTCACAATCACACTTTCCCACATACACGCACACACACACACACACACACACACTCACAAACACACACACATTTGCACACATACCTAAACTCACACACATCACTGCTGACAACATTTACACAAGTACTCAATGTGACATAATTATAGAACTTGCTGTAATTTTTCGAAATAATGTATAAAGTGAACACTCGCATGACTATACCCTCGATGAACATCTTAATTCGAGTCTAGGGGTAAGCTGAAAATCAGCCTTGCATAAACTGATCTACCTAGTTTACGCAGCTCAGTGCTGAGCTTACACCCTTTGCCACCGTATTTATCTAACTATTGTACCTAATTATTTCTATTGTGTTTTTTTTTCTTTGGCAATAAATATATTTTCATTTCAATTCATTTCAAAATTATTAAAAGAAAAAAAAAACCGGCTGCAAAATATTGTTTGTACCCAATGTCACTTTCACTATCAAGACTATTTAAATGACACCTCACATGTCGTAATCCATAAAGCTGTTTAGGCTCTAGGGCGTGCCAAAGAAACCTTATACATACATACATACCCAATATACATACACTCAAAAAATATAACCCTCCTTCTTGGGTAGTCCGGTAAAAATAAAGGGAAATATCATGCCTTTTGCATTTGCCGGCACGGCTCCGCCTAGCACGGCACAGAGGCTTGGTCCCCCGGTGCCGTGCCGCGCCGGACTGAGCCATGCTGGCAACTGGCAAAACGGCAAATCTTTGGGTTACGAATACAACGAAGTGTTTGCCCCATAATTAATAATTTATATTACATAAATCAGCTTTAATAAAGCCCGCACGAAGCGCTTTCAAAACTCCTTCCAAATAAGAACTGCCAAGGAGTGGAACGCGCTTCCTGCCTTGGTGTTCCCCAGCAATAGATACAACCTGGGTCTCTTCAAGACAAGAGTGAGACGGCATCTCATGGGTAAGCGTGCTCCATCTTAGACCGCATCGTCACTTTCTATCAGGTGTGTTGTGGTCAAACGTGGGCCCATACAATCATAAAAAAAAAAACAATTTGAAGCGTGGGTTCAAATGTTCAGTACAGTTGTGATTAAAAAATATGCGATCTTAGTTTTCTACCTAAATCAATTTAAATTGTAAAATTATTTTACGGAAGTAAATGTTTCTAAGTTTGCCTAACTTTTCAGATCCTATCAACTCAATACAATACAATAGCAACTAAAAACCAATAATTCCAAAAAACGACGCATCATAAAAACACATTTATAGATAAAATCACCATTACGGTGGACTGATCAAATAAGGGCTGCACTTAACGGCTCCATAAACACATGCACAAGAAAGGCTGCTATACGTGACGAATGGCGACGACTTGTGAAGCGAGCCACCACCCTGAGTCAGGGTGGTGGCTCGCTTCATCGGTCAGGGTCCCTGACCGATGACCACGACCACTCTGACAAGAGTGTAAACGACTAAGAAGAAGATAAAATCAAAATGCCCACAGCACTAATAAAGACTGACCGATGACCACGACCACTCTGACAAGAGTGTAAACGACTAAGAAGAAGATAAAATCAAAATGCCCACAGCACTAATAAAGACTGACCGATGACCACGACCACTCTGACAAGAGTGTAAACGACTAAGAAGAAGATAAAATCAAAATGCCCACAGCACTAATAAAGACTGACCGATGACCACGACCACTCTGACAAGAGTGTAAACGACTAAGAAGAAGATAAAATCAAAATGCCCACAGCACTAATAAAGAATACAGTAGCCAAGCTACTGTGCCCCGTTCCTACTTGACCACCCACACACAAATACACTTAAAACATCTTATACAATCTCAACAAGCCGCTTTTGTACATCTTCAGTGTTGTTAGGTTGACCACGCTAACAAGAAAACCAAAAACAAATTTGGAAAAATGAAGATGGAATAAAAAGCTATTTGCTACATTGGATTGGAAGCCATATAATTTATTTATTTATTTATAATATTTTCAGATGAATCAAATATCTCTCTATTTTCAATTTTACTCTCTGTGGATAGAGTTTCCAAACATAAACCAGACTGGGCATATTTGTATTTATATGTACGTACATAAGTGATTTTAATTACAAAAACTTTTGTAGGGAATATACAGAAATCACTGCAAAGCACAACACAGAGAATATAAAAAATAACTTAATTTTGGATAGTACTACACTTTATTGGATTATCATAAGTAAATTATAAAGAATCAAAAAACAATTTTATATGATTTTCTTTTCCTATCTATGGAACACAAAGTAATTTTTGAGAGGTACACAATAAATAGACTCATTATAAGTACACATTTATAATATAAGCCACACACAAACCATAGAAACTAAATCTATATAATTATGCAGTTATGCACTAAACACAAATATATATATATATATTATTTCTCCTGCGGAACTCATTATCACAGTCACACTGTCTACCTACAGGTTACTATCCTAATCTTATCTTTGAGATAACGGAGGCACGCGACAATGGGAACTAATGTACTGATAGGGGATCACACACGGCGTTTGTTTAGGGCCTGTGAGATACTTGTAGAGAGGCGAAGAGAGGCTTCATTAGAAACTGCTAATAAAACAAGTAGTGGCTCTGTGAGCTAAGCACCTTGAGAGTCTGAAACTCTATTACTCCATCGTTTTGAAAATTATCCAAAAACTGATTAGACAAATAAATCTGTTCAATTATTGAACCTGCCCGCAAATTTCATGAGAATCGGTTGAGAAATGCTACCTGTAGCAGAAAACAACCGGGCAGACATCCGCCAGACGCCAGCCGGACAGACGTCCGAATACATTTTCGCCAAAGCTGAAAGAGAGATACTTCGCTCGCTAACGCTCGCTTGGTCAAAAATAATCCAAGCTGACCATTGACATAAAAAAGAACAAAATAAATGACATCAAAAAAAAAAAAAATTAGGGGTTGGCTAGAATCGGATCGGAAGCAGAAAACGGCTGGAAATAACTGTTAGCCATTGGAAATAAATATAATAAATGAGCTTTTTTCAGCATATCGTACCTATTTGTTCAAAGATTAATGGTTTTATAATTAAGTATTATATTAATCGCCGGTCAGTCATGCTGAAGATACATATCCTAAAAGAATAATTCGCAGCCGAGTTATAAAATATAACGCCTCGTATAGTGTTATTTATCTGATCACTTTCTCGTAGCATGATTGACGTTAGATATATTATCATTTTAACGTCCTAATTTATTATTTGTTTATGTCTTAATACCATAGGAACACAAACATAACTCCACCTTTGATGCATCGTCGAGATAAGATGAGATAGTGATCTTTTATTCAAACGCGGCGCGTTAACGATTCATTGACATTCCTGGGGCAAGCAAGGAGGAATATCCGGGCCTGCGTTATAGGTAATATATAAAGTAATAAGGACTACACTTTGGTAGGTAGGCGAGGAAACCGTGACTTTTTTTTGTTTTGTTTTGTTTGACTGCCTCGGTGGCTCAGTTGGTAGTGAACCTGCCTTCTGAGCTTGGGGGCGTGGGTTCGATTCCCACCTAGGGCAAACATTTATGTGGTGAACATTTGTGTTTGTTCTATGTCTGGGTGTTATTATCTATTTGAGTATGTATTTAAAAATATCTAAGTATGTAAGTACATCAGTCTCTGGCAGCCATAGTACAAGCTTTGCTTAGTTTGGGGTCAGGTGGCCGTGTGTGACAATGTCCCGAATTTATTATTATTATTATTATTATTACTTTCACATAGTAAAATTAAATAGGCACTTTTTCGCATCCATGAGTACTCATTTATTATAGGACAATATTATGAATAGCGACAGTAAGATAGTAGATGAAATGATGTCCAAACTTAAAAGAATGGTATACAATATTACCTATCGGTAATATTAACTAATCTTACCTATCAAGTGACTAGTGATACAATATTACCTATTCACTAGTCCGATTTTTTAGTTTCTTTCCCTAGTTAGAAAACTACACAACACAATCCCTAAGGCCCATGCTCACCATAATTTTGCATGGCGATTATTTGTTTAATCGTCCATTGTTGAAATGTAAATTATTGAATAGCTGTCAAAAACAGACGGTTAGAAATTAAATCGCCTTCTCACGTTAATTTTTCACATCCTGTCGCATACTCATTTGTCATATCCTCTCCATCCTAAGGTTGCCTGGAAGAGATCGCTTTTAGTGACAAGGCCGCTAGTTGTTACACTATGGAATAAATATTATTTAAATTTATTATTCTCTTGTTTTTTTGGTATTTGTGGTGTGAATAATAAAGAGTTTATCTATCTTTCTATCAAGTTTCGGTGCACTTTGGTCTAAGTGTTTTACGGCTATATTATGAAACGTAGAAGATGAGCCAGTACCCCAAATATCATCAAAGTCTACAATTTCACTAATCTATGAATTTTTTTGGCAAACCCTAACTAAAAATAAAATCTCCTTGTATACACAATAAAACTACTGTTAGAATAGTTACTTGAGTTCTCAATACCGTTCTCACTTCAACTAAAAGTAAGTAAGTACTTGACAAAGAAGTCAAAAGCCCCAAACACGTCGTCAACTACTAAGCCCGATTCCGAACCAAAAATCTAATTACCAACCCTCGACCTGGCAACAATATAAGCCGTACAAGCTTTATCCGTATAAAGTGTATAAACCTTTATATATCTCCGTATTCATCGCGGCTCATAATACCCGTGTTTTTATAGCCGCCCGGTAATCAACACGTTAGAGCTTTATTGTCTGCTGTTTTTCATATATCGGTGCTAGCTGTGGCTCCCGGTTTCACCCGCCATGCTAAAAGAACCGTATTTTTTCTTCTAGATATACGATATATTTTTTCTTCCCTTATCTTATATCTTTAAATGAGCAATTATTGTATATATATATATAATTGGAATCTCGGAATCGGCTCCAACGATTTTCATACAATTTAGTATATAGGGGGTTTCGGGGGCGATAAATCGATCTAGCTAGGAATCATTTTTAGAAAATGTCATTTTATTCGTGTTTTATCGATAATCAATCTCAACTGAAAAATATGACTCTTCCTTACATCTATTGGCGAATAATAATACTATTTTTTGTGAGCAACTAATTGCTTTAACGACACAACAGCAGATGGCGTTCTTAAGTAACACGAAGTCAATGATTGTTTGCTTTGAGGTTAGACTAAAATCAATTGTTTATTATCCAAAAAACACAATTAAAAAATAAAAAAAATACCGAGCAAAGCTCGGCCATCCAGGTACTATTTTCTTATACGATCTTCTCGTAAAATAACCTATGTTAGGTGTTCGAGTAAAGCGATCGGCAGAATGTAAATGTTACATGTATCGAAAGGCTATGGTGGTCATTTACCATCAGCAGACCCGTCTTCTCGGTTGATATACCAATCAACAATACCTATGTTTACTATCAATATTTCACCAAAACCTGTAGAGCCTCTTCAAGCACAAACATGCCACCTCTTAATTTTCTTACATGCTAACTTTCGCATTTATAATATTAGTATGATGAATGAAATTATTACTGTAGGTTAGTACTTATTTCTAGCAATTTTGGAGGCCATCTGTAAAAACTCTCAGACACTTTATTCCTACTGCATATTAATTTTGTGTTTGTGTAGGTAATCTTGGGACACTGTCTCTTATTTCGTTAAGCTTAATGCCTCTGGGAATTGCTTTGCTATGCGTCTAGTATATACTTAATCGACCGAGCAAGCGTTAGCTAGCGAAGCGTCTACTTCGCAAAAATGCTTTCGTATGTCAGGATTTGACGTATTTGATGTTCATAAGAGTAAGTGTATCTTTGATTTCTAAATTGAATAAAAACATTTTGACTTTGACTTTGACTTTGAGGATATTTGTCCGAATTCTGCCCGGCTCTCTGTGGTCGTCTACCGGTCGCATTTCTCAAACGATTCTCGTGAAATTTTGTAAGTAGGTTCGATAATGATGCAGATTTTTTTGCTGAGTCAGTTTTTGGAAATATTTGAAATACCGATCTCATATTTGTTTTAAAAAAAATCTGCTCACATAATTTGACGAGAATCAGTTGAGAAATGCGACCTGAAGAGGTAACAGACGCCAGCCGCGAACTTACAGAGCCGCTAGTACATTATAAAAGCGATGGATGACGCGACGCATAGTCACAAAGGTGGTATATATGTAGGTCACTAGGACACTTGTAAAATATAAAAGTACCTACAAAACAAAAAAAGCATCATCATCAGCATCCTACTAATATTATAAACGCGAAAGTTTGTAAGAATGGATGAATGTATGGATGTTTGTTACTCTTTCACGCCAGAACATGATCTGGATGAAATTTAGCACAGAAATAGATTATAGTCTAGAATAGCACATAGGATACTTTTTAACCGCGGGTGAAACCGCGGGGCGCAGCTAGTAACATTTGTCTACTGCTTGATATAGGTAAGTAAGGTAAGCTGGTTTCAAGTAGATGTGTAAAGCAAAAAAACGCAGGAAGGTCAAACTAAGTAAACAATTATTTAATTTTTTACAACACGTCAACTAAAGGGTTAACTAACCAAGTATGAGAACCTTTTGTTCAAACTACCCACATTTTTTTGGTAAACAGGTGCTTGACACAGTGCCATTTTATAACAAACACTTAGACTTCAGTTACGAAAGCAATACAAAATATCTATACTTCGTGCCAAATGGATAACGCCAATATCCAACTACATATTTATTTATCGCTTGATTTAAAAAAAAACGCGTCAGCTTGTAACCCTTTTCCGTTTTGTCAGTCGAAAAGAAATCAAATCAAATCACACAAAATCAACAAAATTATTGTATAAAAAAAAACCATATTTTATTGTGCGAACAGTATGGGATGTTTTCTGTGGATGTTTTGCTAGAGTGTGTGTTCCCTGATAGTTATAGTCTGGGTGTCTTCAAGTCTCGAGTGAATCTGTTTCTTCTAGACAAGCGTGTCCTGCCATAGGCAGCATCATTGCTTATCATCAGGCGAGATGGCGCATGGTGGATGGATGAGATCTACCTTCCTATTTCCTATCATAACTATCCATACTTTTTTGATTTTATAAAATCGAAAGTAACTCTGTGTGTCTGTTTGTAGGTTTTTCACGGCTAACCGGCTGAACGGATCTTGATGAAATTTGATAAATAGTTATAGTATATCACGAGGAAGGTTTTTAATACTATTTTCTGAATAAATGTGAACGAAGTAAATCGCGAGTAATAGCTAGTAACATAACATATCGTTACGCCTTTCTTCCGAGGGGGCTGGCAGAGGTGTAATACAATACCCACACCAAATGTGCCAAAGGTGGCAAAGGGCGAGCTTGTCGCCATACACCGGGCTCCAGTCATGTAGCAAATGACATACTATATGCACATATCCTATCCTACTAATATTATAAACGCGAAAGTTTGTATGTGTGGATGGATGGATGGATGGATGGATGGATGGATGGATGGATGGATGGATGGATGGATGGATGGATGGATGGATGGATGGATGGATGGATGGATGCATGGATGTTTGTTACTCTTTCACGCCAGAAAGACTGGACAGATCTGGATGAAATTTGGCACAGAGATAGATTATAGTCTAGAATAGCACATAGGACACTTTTTAACCACGGGTGAAACGGCGGGGCGCAGCTAGTGTTGACATAATAAACAAATTGGTGCATGCCGTCGGCTGGGATTGAACCCGCTCCCTCTGGCTTGAGAGGCGGGCATTCTCCAACTAGGCCATCATCGCTATCTAGTAATATATAATAATATATTATATATGCTTTCACGCCTCAACTACTCAATCGATCATCATGATATTTTTCGCACACATTGTCAGACGTACTGAAAAGGACATAAGGTCCTTTTTTTCCCGAAAAAAATTGCGGTTCCCGTGCGAAACCGTGGAACGCGAGGCGCAATTAGTCGTCTAATAAAAAATAATTTGTAGCATTCTTTAATTAGTTCTCAAATTTATTATTTCTTTACAGTTTTATTTTTCGCTAGCGTCTGGAGTGTTTCAACTTTTATCTCAATCCATTTGGCACGAAGTACACAAGTCTTGTTCTTGACACGTCGATACAGGTGAGCGTGGCCAAGGGCGCTCTCCCAATTATTGCCAAAGGTCGAAGGTTTCCAAGTTATTTTTGCTTAATACCCGTGACACGGTTAGGTATTTCTGATGTTTTAGCTTTTGAAGAAGAAGGTAAGCGATGTAAGCGATGATAGCCTAGTTGGAGAAGGCCTGCCTCTCAAACCAGAGGGAGTGGGTTCAACCCCAGCCGACGGCACGCACCAATTTGTTCATTGTGTGAATATATGTGCGTATTGTATGTCATCTGCTACATGACTGGAGATGACAGGATGGGAAGTCAGTTTTTTAGGCTTTGCTTTTTACATTATTTTTATCATTTTCATTGCTTTGATTAAGCAGAGTTCATTTAGTAAGAAAATACTATTTTCAATTTATTCTCATTCTATTGTTTTCTTCAAGACCTACATTGGCAGAGGTGTAATACAACACCCATACTTCGCCGGACGATATTCAGTCCCAAATGTGACAGCGGGCGAGCTTGTCGCCATACACCGGGCTCCAGTCATGCAGCAGACGACATACAGTACGCACATATGCTCACACAATGAACAAGTTGGTGCGTGCCGTCGGCTGGATTCGAACCCGTTCCCTCTTGAGAGGCGGGCCTTCTCCAACTAGGCTATCATCGCTTCGGCTTAAAATAAATGCCTTTAGAATATAGGTTTCCAAACAACGCCTTCTCAAAACGCAAGCCACAAATTCCCTACGTGTGCTGTATTTACTTGCCGTGTCTCGCACACACGCAAACATGAAGTGGTTAGTTAAAATGTTTGCTCCCTAAAAGTTGGTTAATTGGTTAATTGGCAAAATCTGCTCCATAAACTGATCAAATAGTAAGATTAGGGATATCCCCAAATCGGATCGGATCAACGATACTCAAGTTATCTTTGGACAAACAAGTGCAAAGTGTTCTCAGTAGATAGACTCTAATAGGCCTACCACACGCACAAGCTTCACCACGCTTTTAACTGCACAAACGAGGCTTGAACTCGGAACACCGCGCGCGTGGTTGGTGAGACTGTACACCGCGCCAACCCCACGGCATGGCTTGCGTTTTTTTCGACTTGCCTATGCAAATCGTAAACTGACCCGTGTGCTGACGATACGTGCGTATCGTTACCACACGGCTAAGTTAAGTACACGGTTAAGTTAAGTACGTGTAGGCCTCAGTAAAGTACGCACAGTTAAAACTGTGGTGAAGTTTGTGCGCGTGGTAAGTCTAATGGCTCGCTTCACTCAACTTTTCAACCGAACATCATGAAATTTTGTACACACTTTGTCAGAGGCACAGAAAACATAGGATACTTTTAAGGCGCGAGCAACACCGCGGGGGCTACTAGTTGTATTATACAACCGGTATTCTAAAGTCTCACGAGCTAGTAATTTTAATTAGTGCTGTCACAGCGATCGTAGAAGACCTAACGTAAAATTAATTACCCAGAACGCTTTAGTACTTAACTGCGACTTGTGGCGTGTCTGGCCTTACTGGGAGTAGGGTGACTATGGAATAATGTCTGCGAGAATGTATAGTTTATCCACTAAACTGCTTTTGTTTTGTATGGTCTAAAGAATAACCATCGTTATTTTCATCATATTATTTTGCGTCACACTGCAAGGACACTGATCTACACTATACGTCGAGCGTCATTCAGCCATTATCAATCAGGCAGACTCTGTGGATGTCATAAAAATGGGAAGAAAAATTTAGGTAGTTAATCCTACTAATATTACAAACGCGAAAGTTTGTAAGAATGGATGGATAGATGGATGTTTGTTACTCTTTCACGCCAGAACGGCTGAACAGATCTGGATAAAATTTGGCACAGAGATAGATTATAGTCTAGAATAGCACATAGGATACTTTTTAACCGCGGGTGAAACCGTGGGGCGCAGCTAGTTACAAATACTTAGATGTTTTATATTTTTTTTATAAATTTAATGTGTTAAGTAATGTGGTAAGTAATGTGTTAAGTAGTTTGTAAGGTACTTACTTATTATTTACAGATATAACACTCAACTGGAAATAAAATTATTATTACATTACATAAAATTTTAGAATATAATAATATCACTATTTATATAATACAACTTTACAATACAACTTAGTTGATTTTTATATTTATTTTACACAAAAAAACATCTATGAGTACATTATGTACTGCTGATCAAAGAGTACCAATCTCATACCGACAACATCAAAACAAGTTCTTCTCGTATACAAATTTTCATGAACCTAGATTAACATAAGCCGTCACAAAAAAGGCCAACGTCGCTAAATTGCGGAAACACCAAGTACCGAATACCGGAATTATTCAAATATCCAGCTGTTATTAAACATTACCCGGATTTAATAAACAGCCCGCATTTTTCGGGCATTGTCCGAGGAGCGGACAATGCGGGACATATCCCAAAAATCCGCGGATTCTTGGTCACAATACGAAATTATGACGCACTGCGGTCTCGCGATTGTTTA
The DNA here is from genome assembly GCA_911728515.1 of Peribatodes rhomboidaria. Classification (NCBI taxonomy): domain Eukaryota; kingdom Metazoa; phylum Arthropoda; class Insecta; order Lepidoptera; family Geometridae; genus Peribatodes; species Peribatodes rhomboidaria. The sequence continues at coordinate 13,254,569 of OU452186.1, read as the reverse complement.
GCCTTTTAACCGCAGATATAAAGGAAAGTTAATCCAGCTGGACTGGGCAAGTTATCCATACCATCTTGTAATGTCAGTGTGTGTAATGTCAGTGTTTGTAATGGCAGTGGGTGTTCCCATGCTTTCACTACAGTAACCCACTAGTGAGTCCAAGACTATGGGTTTTTTTTCCCTAGTCCCACTGCAATAGAGATTACATTTTTCTTTCTTGGTGATTTGTAGTTAATAAATATAGTTAATTATTGGTAAAAAAAACTTAATGAATCATGAAACTAAGCCCCAGCTAATGACAGCCAAACTAACAAACGTTATTTAATTTTCATAATAATATACGTAAGATTTTTAATGTATGTTATTCTGCATTTTCTTTGGGCCTCTGCAAATTGCATTGTATGCAAGTTATATTGCCTGAATTAAGTGCATTAATAATTATTGTTTAAATATTTGTTATTTTGTATTCTTCTTATTTCTGCTTTTTGCTATGCATAAAAGCTGTCAGAATGACTGAAGTATGTACTTACTTAGTTTTGTCAACAATTTTGATTTTCTCAATGTCTGCCATCTTGAGTCGTCTAATTCCTTCGTCTGTTGCACTCCACGAATGTTTAGCCTTTAACCAACTACAATGAAAGAGGGTATTAACATTCGCCGCTATTTTTCCATTTGTTTGGGCGGAAGGTCACGCATTGTTTGGAAGTATTAGGAAAATAACAAAATCATTCTTAGGGAAAAATATTTGTGATTATTAGAGGCTTGAATAGGTGGCTTTATTTATGTAGTTATTTTATAACATTTGGTTAAAGTAATAATTTATTTACATTAAATATTTAACTCATGAAATATTAATTTAAACGAAATTTTGTTAATCGTAAATCGCTGTTATGAGCATTATACATTTTATTATATACTAGCAGCGCTTTGCGGTTTCACTTTTGGTTTCTATCTACTTTTCCTTTCTAAAGAGATTTTTGTACTGATTATGCTTTTTAGGGCTTTGTACCCAAAGGGCAAAACGGGACCATATTACTAAGACAACGCTGTCCATCCGTCTGTCTGCCTGTTCGCCTGTCACCAGGCTGTATCTGACGAACTGTGATAGTTAAACAGTTGAAATTTTCACAAGTTACCTATTTTTGTTGCTGTTATAACAACAAATACTGAAATACAGAATTAAAAAATATCTAAGTAAGGCTCTCATTCAACTGACATGTTTTTTTTGCCGATTTTATAGATAATGGTACGGAACCCGTTCGCGAGTTCGTGCGCGAGTCCGACTCACGCTTGGCCAGTTTTTTAATTAATTTGAATCGTTTCAGTTTCTTATTAGTTTTCGAAAGGTGTGTTTTTATTACTAAGTGGCCACCAAAAATCCAACTATAAAATTTAATGTAGTTTAAGTTTGCCACTCAAAAAAAAAAAATTTACAAATCGTACGCCTCGAAATCCAAAATCAATCCATGCTGGTTCAGACGGTAGGTCATACAGGACAAACAAGCAAACCTACTAACAAACACCCAAATAACATAACCCTTGATCCTTTTTTCGGGCAGTCGCGTAAAAAGAAAAAACCTACTGAACATATTTTTATTTTACATACATAAACATATCGTCACGCCTCTCCCCCAAAGGAGCTGGCAGAGATGTAAAACAGCCAATCTTCGCCCGACGATATTCAGTCCCAAATGTGACAGGGGGTGTGCCTGTCGCCATACACCGGGCTCCAGCTAAGTAGCAGATGACATTATTGATTTTTTATTTTTTATTAATAAATTGATAGTTCTTCGTAATTTATAAACCTCATATTGTAAAACAAGGTCGGTGAATATAACGCTTATTACGTAAGTTAACATTATACTACCGATGGGCCGAGATTAATTTGACTCCGTAATTAATGTGTTTTATATTTATTGGTCAATGTCATATCTAAAATTGTGTTAATTAATACTTTAAGTTACATAATAAACAGAAAGCGATGATAGCCTAGTTGAAGAAGGCCCGCCTCTCAAGCCAGAGGGAGCGGGTTCAAACCCAGCCGATGACACGCACTAATTTGTTCATTGTGTGAACATATGTGCGTATTGTATGTCATCTGCTACATAATTGAAGCCCAGTGTATGGCGACAGGCTTGCCCCTGTCACATTTGGGACTGAATATCGTCCGGCGAAGTGTGGGTGTTGTATACAACACCCACAATACAGGGTGAATACGAATACAGGGTGTTGTATTACACCTCTGCCAGCCCCCTTGGGGGAAAGGTGTGCCGATATGTAATTAAACAGAAGTAAAACTCCAAGTGGGTATTAACCTCTTATCATATCGTCACGCCTTTCCCCCGAGAGGGCTGGCAGAGGTGTAATACAACACCCTGTATTCGTATTCACCCTGTATTGTGGGTGTTGTATACAACACCCACACTTCGCCGGACGATATTCAGTCCCAAATGTGACAGGGGCAAGCCTGTCGCCATACACTGGGCTTCAATTATGTAGCAGATGACATACAATACGCACATATGTTCACACAATGAACAAATTAGTGCGTGTCATCGGCTGGGTTTGAACCCGCTCCCTCTGGCTTGAGAGGCGGGCCTTCAACACACACTTCGCCGGACGATATTCAGTCCCAAATGTGACAGGGGGCGAGCCTGGCGCCATACACTGGGCTCCAGTCATGTAGCAGATGACATACAATACGCACATACGCTCACCCAGTTTTAAATCGAGATTCAAGCATCGTTTTAGCATGCAGGCCTAAAAGTTTACTGTAAACTGTGCTGTGTGCTGTTATTATACACAGGGTCAACTGAGGCAAATGCGTCTGAAGGGCAATTGTGTCTTTCGAGAATTACTGACAAACTCTTCACAAATTAGGCAACTAACGCCATCTTGTACAGATTACTGCAACTAAAGATTTTTTTTAAATGTAGGTGGTGCCTTATTTGTGAAGGATTTGTCAGTAGTTCTAGTAGGACACAATTGCCCCACAGACGCATTTGCCCCAGTTGACCCTATATAGAATTAGATCAAAATGATTACAAGTCTCACTAGTCTAATAGCCAATAGTATATAGCCAATAATAGCCATGTCCATATTTTATGCTCTAGAACAGCGGTCGGCAATCTTTTGGCAGGCAAGGGCCGCACAGTGCCAAAATAAGCAAGTGACGGGCCGCACTTGTTCAACAATTTTACTATAGGTTTCTATATACATATTTTAACCATAGGTATCTATTTATTTATATAGGTATTATCTGATCTCTAAAAATCAATCTTTATCTGTCTCTGGCAGCTATAGTAAAAGCGTAGTTTGGGGCCAGACGACTGTGTGAGCAAAATGTCCCGATTTTTATTTATTTACAAAACACTCGCGGGCCTCAAGGAGAAGGGCTGAGGACCGCATGTGGCCCGCGGGCCGCGGGTTGCCGACTGCTGCTCTAGAATAACGATTTTAAACTCTATTCGGAACTGGAACTAAAATAATTAGTTTCTGACGCCACAAAATTGCATGCAACTTTTGCAAGTTTCCATTATGGACTAAAAGCTATTATTTCAAGTGGACGCTTAAATTAGAAATCAGAAATCAGAATGTATTGATAAATCCTATAGTTACACGTCACTTATTTGGTATCTAGGAAAAGGTTATAGAGACAAGCATCCATATCCTAACTAGTTGACTGATTGAGCGATGCGTCTCTGCGTTATAGCTTCGACAATTTTTTTTTTTAAATGTAAAACTAGCTGCGCCCTGTGTTTTCACCCGCGGTCAAAAAGTATTTTAAATGCTATTCTAGACTATAATCTATCTCTGTGCCAAATTTCATTCAGATCTGTTCAGCCGTTCTGGCGTGAAAGAGTAACAAACATTCATCCATCCATCCATCCATTCTTACAAACTTTCGCGTTTATAATATTAGTAGGATAGGATAGGCCAACGTTTGACCACCAACTCGCCTGATGTTAAGCGACGTTGTGGTCTAAGATGGAGCACGACGACCTAGAAGGTACTTACTCACTCTAGCCTTGAAGATACCCAGTTTTAGTTAGTCGGGAATACAGACGATGGCAAGGTGTTCCATTTCCTAGTATTGTTAGTTGATTGAATCAGGCGTTACTTTACGGAAGTTCATCTTCCAAACTGATACTTTAACCATTCGTTAAAGTGGAAATACACAAAAAATTGGCTGAAGGATCAGTTTCGACAAAAATGCATTCGTCTGAAAATTGTGTTCGATCTCTGTACGGATCTTTGTCTTCCGCTACAGGTTGTGAGTAGGTTTGGTAATTATATAGATTAATCATATTTCCACCATTTCGAAAAAAATCTAAAGTCAAAGTCAAAATGTTTTTATTCAATTTAGGTATCAATGATACACTTATGAACGTCAAAGTTATTTAAATAGACTCGACCGCCTTGTTCGGATAAAGAGCCTCTACTCAGAAGAACAGGCAAGAAACTGAGGGGCATTATTTTTCTAAATAATAAATAAATTACAGTCTCACAAATTTTGGCTTACAACTAGGTAATATCTATAAATACTAGTGGCTACTTGGCGGAAGTGGTAGGCTCCAGACATCTTTATCTTCTAAATAATTCTTAACCTTATAATACCCTCATTTCATTAATGTAGTTAAAAACTAACTTGCCATAAAAAATTGTATAATTATTGAACCTGTCCACAATATTTCAAGAGAATCAGTTGAGGAATGTGACCTGGGGTGCTATTCCTGCGCGTGAGATGAGATGAGATTTTATCTTGGTCACTCTCACACCTATATGACGTTTCAAACGAGAGCAACAAGGATGAAAAAAGTAAGATTACAATCTCAAATCTCCGAATAGGGCCACTGTAGAGGAGAACAAGTGTCAGCCGCTAGGTGTATAGCTCACAGACTCGCTAATTATTATAATGATTACTTTCATAGTAATCTGTACTTACCTAATCTTGGTCTCGAGATTGAGTTAATTTTTGAAAAATGTTTCCTTTATACCTATTTACTTGTTAATCAAAGATAAGCCTACGTGACACAACCTTATTTCTGTGAAAGTATAGCGTCTCTTCTTAGCTAATTCCATCCATCGTAATAAGTAAGATCGCATCAGAGCGCCAGCTTCTACGAGTTTGGTCGCAGAAAGTCCAATTCGCTAAACGATCGGTCACAAAACGCTCAATTCACATTCATTTAGTGGATGAGAATGATCGTAATAAAGCAGGTAAGTGCTATCTTGTATCAAAACGTCCATAGCCTTTGTAACATACATATCGTCACGCCTTTCCCCCGAGGGGGCTGGCAGAGGTGTAATACAACACCAAAATGTCGCCGGACGATATTCAGTCCCAAATGTGACAGGGGGCAAGCCTATCACCATACACCGGGCTCCAATCATGTAGCAGATGACATACAATACTTACATATATGTTCATACTGTGAACAGATTGGTGCGTGCTGTCGGCTGGGTTGGAACCCGCTCCCTCTGGCTTGAGAGGCCGGCCTTCTCCCAACTATATAACTATAGCCTTTGTAAACAACTATTTATTATAATAAACCACCAACAAACATCAAAGTGAAAGAATCTCGTTAAAATGCGCGGCAATTCCGCTAAAGCGTCATCGTTCCAAACGAAGTAATTTTCCTTGCGCTTAATAAAAATAACAGTTTTTGAGCGACGCTCGGGTAAAGGGTTCAAAGTAATCGAGTGTCATTACACGACTATGAATAAATTACACAAGTCCCGCGTTGGCTTTGGAAGGAGGTGGGGCGAGAGACGAGCGTTCGCGGTTTAAACTCGCATTTCGTCATTGGCTTTATGCGACAGTAACGGCGCGCAAGTTAAAGAGCTTAAAGGTTCAGGAAGTTTTTTTTTTTTTTAAATAAGCTATTTGTATAAAACAAAGTATTGCAACATGATATTAGTTAATTACTTAAGAAAGTCATTCGTTTTGGTTAAAATAGCACAAGTAATAGTTACGAAATTTACTGTCACCATTTAACCGTTCTCACTGCGACGACTGCACAAGTAGGTATTTACAGTTGAACTGGCTTAGTTAGACATGACAAGCGGCACTAGCCAGAAACCTACAACAGCTGTTTTGGGTGAGCGCGCGCAGCGATGTGCGTAATGTCATTGTTACTTTAAATATTTATTTTAAGGCATAAAATGGCATATTTAAGTTACTTAAGGGTGAGAACTTTTTGTACTAGGCAAACCGTATTGGTTTTTAAAGGCATGTTTACGTCAAAACTGTAATTATATATAAGTTAAATAAATAAATAAATAAAAAATAATAAACCAACGCAAACAAAGATTTAATAATATAATCTCTAGTTGACGTTATGATTTTAAAATACAGCAATTACTCAGGAACGTACTCGTACGATCGACTATTTAACCGTATAAACCTTTATCAATGCGAGTGCGTTCGTGCTTGCTTCGCTCTCGCGCTTATTCGCGCATCGAAATATAAAAAAATCTGTTCACCATATCGGTGGGAATAGTACATGAGTTATTCCCGTATCATAAAATCGTTATGTGTAAAAACCACGTCAGTTTCCACAAGAAAATCTCTATCAGCTTTCTTCTTAGACCAAACCAACCTGCGGGCTCGCACCAAGCGCGCTTCAAATTCGTTATTATATCGTACCCACTTTAGTGCGGCCCTGCGCGTTAAAACTGTGCTATATTGCACCCTATGGCCTAATAATATTTACACCTACGGTCCTGCGTCCTTTAAAAGAGGATAAGAATCCCAGAACCGAATACTTTAAGAGATTTGGTGGAGTTAAGTTCGGCTCACGAGTGAATGGTCTACTTTTTATTGGGATATCCTTGAATGATGGCCACTATAATTATGGTATAATCATGGTCAGTTACCTTGTTCCCTTTTTTGCCAGCTAGTATTTTTAATTCCGACGAAAAAAAGACGGGGTGTTATACGTTTGACGTGTGTGTGTGTGTGTGTGTGTGTGCGTGTGTATGTGTATGTGTGTATGTATGTGTGTGTGTGTGTGTGTGTGTGTGTGTGTGTGTCTGTGGCATCGTATCTCCCAAACGGGTATACCGATTATGATTTTGTTTAAAAGGTAAATTAGCAGTGATCTTAGCTTGTTTTCCCAACTATCTACTTTTATTCTTACTTTTTATCTGTGAGAGTTAAAATGTTAGGCTATATAAGTATGTACATACCTATAGTGGGTTAGCGTTGCTAAGTTAATCAATGCTCTAAAGTGTGTTTCTCTAAAATTTACATACTGATGAGAATCCATTTTTTAATGTAATTTAGTTCATACGACTGCTAGGAAAAGGTCTGCCTCAAGTTTTCCTACTTTTTTTATCCTGAACCAACACAGTCCAGCTTCAGGTTAGTAATTCTGTTTCGGTGATATTTGCTTTTGTTAGCTTGTGAATTGATTTTCTCGTAAATCAAATAGCTTAAAAAATATATTACTGTTACCAACATTTTCGGTTTGATTCGTTTTACGTAGCCTATTTCAGATTTTAGCTTACAAAAAAGATAATATTTAAGCCTATAAAAAAGATCCGATTTTGGCCTACAAAAAAGATTTTGCTTTGTTCTCTTACTTCTCACCAACGAGTTTAAACAAGCACGTGAAACCTTCATCGAGTAGGTATAAAGGTAACCATTCACCATCCTGCTTCGCAGTCCTGCACGGCTGACTGCAAGGCAGGATGGTGAATGGTTACCTTTATACCACCATCCTGCCTTGCAGTCAGCCGTGCAGGACTGCGAAGCAGGATGTAGCTCACACACCATTCTGCCAAGCATACTCCACGTCGTTGACGAACGCGATGCAGGCTGCGATAACATTCACCATCCTGCATGAATCAGCAATCCTGCACGGCGGACTGCAAGGCTGGATAGTGAATGGTTACCTTTAGGAACCCTTTTACAGGAGGCCTTAAAACTTTCCCCTATAAAAACGTGACGGCTTGAGAATACAAAGCAGAATTACGGTTAATCAAACAGCTTTTGTTAGGTCTAGGTCACACTGTAATGCTATTAAACTTTGGTAATTTGGTGCGATCCGAAAATAGGGCGGAGTGATGTGTATAAATCTTCCTTGGGTATAAAAAGAGACTACCTAGTTTGGAACTGCGAAGTTTGAAATCCAAAATGAACTTTGCTCCAAAATTTTTTGTTTTCAATCTGTGTGACTTGAAGAGTGAGTAGTGAGAGAGAAGAGTAAGAGAGAACGTCGAAACAACAAAATAATCATAAAAAAGTGAATAATGTTTTTTCTACTGACTTATTTTTTTTCTGATCGCCAAGTTGTGATGTGACTGTGCGTTACCATAATCATAGTTGTCCATTCAAATGTAATGCATAAATCATTAAAAAAATAACTGATTACTGATAGTTGATTGAACTAGGCGTTACTTTGCGGAAGTTCATCTTCAAAACTGTTACTTTAACAAATCTCTAGTGTATGTATTTCCGCTCTAGAAATACACAAGCGATTTCTTAAAGTAATTTAATATTATGCTATGTTTGAAAACGTTTATTAGTAACTAATGACTTGTAATTTTGAGCACATAGTCGTCAGTCCAATACCTTAGTGTAATACATAATTGAGCAAACGAGCGTCTCAGTTTTATACATATATATACATACATAAATAGTCACGCCTTATTCCCGTAGGGGTAAGCAGAGACCACTTCTCTCTAGTTGCTATGATCCAGGCACACATCTTTCGCTTCTTCTACTTCCACGAGTCCCTTCATACATGCTCGTCGCTCCCGGAGGCTTGTGGCAGCCTGCAAAGGCTGCTAACCTTCTGGGAACACCTGGGTTGGTTGGAGTTGGAGGGATTGGGAAGAAGAGAAGAGTGCGTGAACTCTTCACGCACAATGGCCCAATCAAGTGGCTAAGTGCAGAAAATGCCCCGCAAAAAAACAAGCAAACAAACAAACATGCTCGTCGGTTACGGGTACTCCTGACTTGACCTTTTTTTCAAAACGTCTTAGATTTGATCCTGATACGTTTTACTAGATCGCCCCTTACCGACTTGAGTGATCCTGATACGTTTCACTAGATCGTCCCTTACCGACTTGACCATTCAGACTCAATTTCAGCTTCGGAAAAAACGCTTTTGTATGACCGTCTGTCCAGCGTCTGTCCGGCCGTTTGATTTTTTTAGCGTAAAAAACATACTTTCGCCATTTTGAAAAAAAAATACTGCATCGAAAAACCTTAAAAATATTTGTACTTACCTAACACGAATATTGATCGAACCTGCTCCCAAAATTTCACGAGAGTAAGGACAGCCGGACTGACACACGAAATCATTTTCGCGAGATATTCAGCTCACAGAGCCACCAGTTCGTAATGTATATAATTATGTAAGGTACACTACAAATTTTCCATTTGATTCACAACCTTGTGACCATTTTCCACAAATAATAATGCTATCTTCATCACCCAAAGGCAAAAGCAATCCCCCATTTCTATACAAACTCCACGTCTCTGACTAATAACTTCACCTTGCTCTATCCGTAACTCTAACATACTTAGCCACTTGGAACAAGCTAATAATTGCAATAGTTTGTGTATTGCTAAGTATAAGTTACGACTAAGTATGGAAACTTGAGCTTCCACGAGTTACCTACTAAGTTTGCGTTGCGAGTTGGTATGAGAATAGGAAACTGGTAAATCAAACTCTGTCAACGGTTCGTGAGTCTAGAAACGGGGAGAATATTGTGCGGGTAATAGTAGCCCGACCGAATTGCAATGGTACCTGCCTGTTAAGTAAAAATGAACTTACTTCTTTTAAACATAAAGTCTTTTTTAGAACGACTCGCCAAATTGCCGGCGAGTGGTGACCGCTGGTGGCCCGCGCGCGGTCCGCTATAAAAAAGGACTTTATATCAATAAGTATTAAGTAAATTTTTCATGAATACCATTGCGGGATAGTCGGGCGCTGAGCTTACAGGTGGACGGACACCCTTAGGGTTAGCGTACAAAACTGTAATGCTTCGACGCATCGCAGAAATTTCCGAGCTCGCACGACAGATCGTAAGAATTTGCGGATTGATTTGCGTCTTTCATCCGAACCGTGGCCCACGAAAGCCCCGGTGCCTCACGAAGTTTGCATCGCAATAATGTCCCGAATGAGTTACCGTACATTTTCAGAGCTTTAACAATACCTTTTTAATGGGTCAATAATAGGTATAATACGGTTCAAGGTTTCTATTATTGTGTGATATTAACTGAGTCATTGCCTCTCTCATCATCACCTGCCTAACCTTTTCCTACTTAAGTGGGGTCGGTACAGTTCGTAGATACGCCTAATTTCTCTATTCACCTATATCACCTGCTTCATTGTCAAGAAAAATCACCAGAGAGAGAATGACAGATATAACGTCGCACGAACAAGAATAAGGCCATCTAGCCGACGATGTAGTCTCCTAAGTGACATTTCTAGCATATCTCACATTCCTCCGACAGACATACCAGTGGCGAGTTGGCAAGTAGGTACCGTGTGACATCAAACGCACTGCCGCCCTTTGATGTCGCCGATCTGTAGATAACTGAGATGACTAGCAAGGGGTCTGTCAGTTGCATAGCTTTGCCATACTTAGCATAAGCGGCTCATTATATTGGCATTAATAGTAGCTCTAGGGTAAAACAGACTACCTGTTATATAACTACAGAGAAGCGTGGGCGTACCTAGACATTTGATAGGGGTGAGTAGCAGAAAAGATTTCTGTAGGGGTGGGTTGGAGTAAATTATACCTACTATTTTATTTCAAAAATTGAATTTTTTAGTGAGCTTTGAGTTAGGGACCAGGGTAGGGCAGATGCCTTGTTCAGATGATGCAGATGATTGCCTAGATAGGGTATCATCATCTTGCCCTGTCGTGGATACACTCATGGGTTGAAATAGGATGACCTACAAACGTATTACTGACTTATGACTATTATTGTATTAGCTGTGCCAGTAAATAACTATACACCTTATTTACTACTTTACTAGAGACTTCAAATTTTGTCCAGCCAGTTAATCTTACAAGATAGATAGATAGATAGATAGATAGATAGATAGATAGATAGATAGATAGATAGATAGATAGATAGATAGATAGATAGATAGATAGATAGATAGATAGATAGATAGATAGATAGATAGATAGATAGATAGATAGATAGATAGATAGATAGATAGATAGATAGATAGATAGATAGATAGATAGATGGATAGGTAAACACTTTATTGTTCACACCAGAAATAACAAAAACAAAAGAACAGAAAAATCTTAAACTGTAGTGTAACAACTGGCGGCCTTATCACTAAGAGCAATATCTTCCAGGCAACCTTAGGATGGAGAGGATACTTATGAAAGAGTATGGGACATGGGTGTGCAAAAATTAACAAAAATAAGAGTGTTGATACACCTGCTTAAAGTACTACTTGTCAGTAATTCTCTAAAGACATTTGCCCCATTTGACCCTATTATTTTAGTATATATGGTCGGTACAGTATTCTCCATTCATCTCTTTCACTCGTCATCTCAGAAATCACTCCCTTCCCATTCACGTCCACCTTCACACAGTCCATCACCTTCTTCAGTTCATCCTCAACCGCTATAGCCACACTACGTTTTGTAACGTAACCAAAATAAAATACCGAACGAAAATTCAGGAGCTGCGACAAGAAAGAGTTCCTGGAAAAGCGGGCCCTGGGAGGCGAGAGATAGTTGGATATAAGAAGCCTATAAATATTAACTGTGACCCTCTTTTCTCATTACACGCGCACTATTTTTAGGCCAAGCCTTTTCAGGCTGGAGCTGAATTTATTATTATAGCTACGACTGCCGAGAGTGAAAGGAGTACGGCTACTTACTTCCTAATTAATACCTCAACTTTGAGTAGCTGACCTTAAGAGTCCCGCGACGCTCTCAAATTTCTTGAAAACTATTTGTCAGATTATGATGAAATTTAGCATGTACAATTAAGTTAACAATATCTCCGCTCCTGTGTTCTTGGTCTTTTTTAAAAACGTTCTCAAGCTAAAATAGAGCTATGAAATATATTCGCATTTGTAAGGGGTCACTTGTGACTGATTTACTCAATAGATAGACAAAGCAAATCAAAAATCCCTTTACACTGGGAGGTTCCCTACATCATTAGCTTTTAAATGAATCCATAATACAAGAGACATTCTTAGTTATTTAAGAATGATTAGAGAAGTGCAAAAGTCATAAAAATAATTAAATTGCTCTTTGTCAGTCTGTAACTTTAAAGGCTTGTCAGTATCTTTACTTGCTCTCTTCACTCGTCATCATCTTCTAGACGAAATGGCTATGGAAAACCTTAAGCCAATGCGAAGTTAGTCTAAAGTGGTCGCCGGACTCTTAAGCAAGTTGCAATCTCTTCCAAGAGGATCTGTTTCTTGTTTCTACATTCGCTAACGTCCAATCAGCAGCTAGCGTTCAAACTGCTGATTGGACGAATTGACAATAAGATCACGTGACTTATGTATGGGTCGTATTTCGTCCAATCAGTCAAGCTCAAGCGTAAACGGTTGCAAAAATGCACAAATAGAATTGTTTCAAAGCAATTGCAACTTTTCTAGCTATTCCACAGCCATTCATATTTTAGATAAGACTAATGCTATTGACACAAGTTTAGACAATGTTTAATAGTGAAAAAAAAAAAATTATGTCACCTGCTACATAACTGGGGACCAGTGTATGGCGACAGGCTTGACCTCCGTCACATTTGGGACTAAATATCGTCAAGCGAAGTGTGGGTGTTATACTCCTCTACCAGTCCCTTAGTGGGAAAGACGTGTCGATATGTTATTATGATAAGTGAAAGGTAATAAATAAACACTATCTAAAACGCTATTATGTTAAATCTAAACCAGCTCAAAATATACCTGTCTTTGTTAAGGCTGCGTATTAGATAAGGACATTCATTTTAGCTAGTTTAGTTCAGCTGAATAGACCTATTCATGATGTAAAACCAGCTAAACTAGACACACCGTTCGTTGTAAATCCCCATACTATCTGCATATTTTGTAGTGTCTCATCATTCATATTGGGGAGAAATTACTTTTTTCGCTATAATGCCTGTGAGCTATGAAAATATTACGCGGTACGAGATTGAAGCTCGGCTCGGAGTGTTTGTCGATAGTTCGGGTAAATACAGGAGTGCTATTCTGGTATGAATAATATTATCGCATGTCTTTTTAACTAGAGCTCTTTTAAAATAGAGATTTGCTAACGATTTAGTAGCAAGGCGATTGCGCGGCGTGATTGCCGCGAGCTGGTGACGCCACGGGCGCGAAGCCTACTAAATAGTACTCCATCGCCGCATCTAGTAAAATCGTGGCGTCAACGCGACACAGTTGCAAGCTAGCAGCGATCACTCCGCGCAATCACCTCGCTTTGAAATCACTATTGTGATAGAGTACTTAGACAAGTCATGAGTAATAGTGTTCGAGAAAATGTCACGCGTTCTAGAATAGGGCCGCAGGTAGGTAGGATTCAGTATTTTATTTCAGTTAGGTAAACACTTTATTTACTAAAAGCTTCGTCTACTTATACTGTTTTATTTTATTTTATTTATGTTCTATTTATTTCATTTTTATTTTATTTATTTCATTTTTAGAGCGTAAAGTAGTTTTGAAAATGAATTTCCGCAAAGTACCTACACAGTTACTTTCTTTAATGCCTATTTTAGTAATGGGGCTTACTTTTAATTACTTTACTGAAAAGGACATTCTATGCCATTCCTAACGAACGGTACATTACTATTTTGAATTCAATTAAACAACTGGGGAACAATAAAACATCAAGACATAATATTCAGGGCATAAATTTTTAAAACCGCAGGACCGTAAAAACGGTTAATAATGGTAAAAAACGGTTAATACCGGTAAAGAATGGTTAATACCGGTAAAGAACGGTTTAGAACGATGGCGAAAGGTTTTTTAATGTTTCCCGGTAGAAAGGGGTTGTCGCGGGTAGGAAATTGGAGGGGCGACGCAGTCGGAAAACATAGGGTGAGTATAATTTCGGAAGGACACTTTTAGAATCGTTTAATTTTTGGCTGATATTTTATTGTTTCTTACAAGCTTTTATTTAACTTGCAATGTATGTATGTATGTATATTTGTTCGGGTGGAATCTTGCAACTCAATTTGAAGCAGATATCTTTAATTGGTTTATTTATCTTATTAAAACAATGCTTTTCGAAATCCATTCGAGATCTCGAAAATGCCGAGATTTAGCCGAGATCGAATTTCTGATCCCTCGAGATCTCGACTTAGCGATCTCGTCTCGAGATTGCATTCCCTAATTATGAACTTAAATTTGGCGCTTACTCAGAATCAGACACACATTTTTGTCAAATCCTACTAATATTATAAACGAGAAAGTTTGTAAGAATAGATGGATGAATGGATGGATGGATGCCTCTTTCACGCCAGAACGGCTGAACAAATCTGGATGAAATTTGGCACAGAAATAGATTATAGTCTAGAATAGCACATAGGATACTTTTTGACAGCGGGTGAAACCGCGGGGCGCAGCTTGTGTACCATAACAACAAGGCAATCATGGCCACCCTACCCGACCTCCCTTCCCGGTTTAATGTCACCTCGTCTCGTCACTTCCTCACTACATTTCGTACATTTATAACAATATTTTGTTCATCTTTAAGGTAACCTCCCCTTTACTCCGAGGAAATTACCTCGGCCCTCCTCTGAATACAAAAAGGGCGACTTTTAGTTGAAGGAAATTTAGTTTAGGTGAAATAGGGCGGCAATGTTGCTGTCCTTGCGATCCTTTGAGGTATTTTTCTTTTTAACCTACATTTTCTGTGTGACGGGATCGGACGTGCGGGTTAGGCAGAATTCGTCGGGAATAGACGATTACAGTTCATGGGTGGTTTATTCGGTTACTTATTCTTTTTTAGTGTGGTCACACTGTGTGTTGGTACAGCAGTTAGTTTCACAAAAAAATATGTAAGCAATTTTTTTTTAATTTTTTTTTTGGAAGCAATGTTTTTTTCAATGTTGGTTTGAGAGGAGAAAAAGGTATCCGTGGATCCACATGTGGAGCCGAGCTGTGGATCCAAGTGGAGGGAGGGACAGTTTCAGTAAAAATTAGTGTTGTTGCTTGAGTACTAACTATGTAGGGTTTTTTATGAAAATAATTAGATAGATTATTAGTTGCGACGATGCTCGTACATACATATTGTAACAATTGAAGTACTAGATACTAGATGACTTATGCTTCCAGTGCGCTTAATAAATCTTATTTGGCAAATTCTCGATACAGGCTTGCCTAGTGAGAAAACCAAAAGACTGGTTCAAAATTTAGTTGAATTATGCAAAAAATGAGTTTATTTTTAAACCATATCATTTGCATAGTTTACTTACCGACTCCATTTTTGCATTAATAAACTTTTACCCGACTGCGCAAGAAGGAGGATTATGTTTTTCGAGTGTATGTAAGTATGTATGTATGTATGTACATACGTATGTGTGTATGTATGTAGGTGTGTATGTATCTATGAGGACTCTTTGGTACACCCTACAGCCTAAACTACTTGATGGATTTGGACATGTCTTATGACATGAGGTGTCATTTGAATCATCTTGATAGTGGAAGTGACATAATTATGTAGAGTACAATATTTTGCAGGCGGTTTTTTTTTTTCTTCTTTTAACAGAATGGCCAGACTTGTGACTTGAGCATGAATAGTGTTACCAACTACTCGTAGCATTGCCGCCGTCACCTTGTATACATAATTTGTATACCTACGAGTATATAAGCGATCTTATATATTTTAAACATACCGGTATTAGTAATGGATGGCTAAACAAAATTAAATAAGCTTAAAACAAACCATTAAGTACGCATAAGCTAAAATGTAAATCTGAACGAAGAAAAACTTTTCAGAAACTTTAGTAATGAAATACAAAAATATCTGGCTCGGTTTGACGCAAGAATACGAAATTAAATCACAAACAATAAGATATTTCCAAGTAATGTTCATAACATGTAAGGTAGGTATCACTGTTGAATATCTTGGTGACTTTTCCACAGAATAAAGGCAGTGGGTTATCTTAAGCTAAGAAGAACATCCAATATCCCACGTCGTTAAAAATCTAATCCAGACGGAGCGGCCCTAATCATGTCTTCACGCTCACACGAACTCTCAATATCACTAATGCGACAGAGATGACATGATTAGTACTGCTTCGTTTGAATTTAGTCCTTTATATCGCGTCGTATAACTTACAAGCATTATGCTTGGGACACGAACTGCACGCGGCCTGCTACTGATTCTACATCATGGCTCAGCCTGTGCATTTTCAGGCAATCAGCGCCATCTAGTTTCATCATTCGCTTCAAACTTCGAAATTGTCATGGCTGAGATTTTCTATAACATAATCACCATGTCAGTCCGGAAGAGGTCTACTGCTCGACGAAGGCCTCCCCCAATGATATCTACACCGACCGGTCTTGTGCTGCCCGCATCTAGTGACTTCCCGCGACCTTCACCAGATTGTCAGTCCACATTATCTAAACGTGGATTGACGTAGCATGGGAAGGACTTCTGGCCTTCCCACGCTGCGCTTCCTGTTTGTGGTCACCACTCCATTATCTTTCTGCCCCATAGGTCGATTCCCTATATACTTATTTACAAAATAGTGTTATTCAAACTTAAATTATATTTACTTTTTCAGTAAACTTAGCGTCCTTTAACCGGGAGGACATCTGGTAAGATTCCTCAACAAGTTATCCTACTTCTACATTGTAACTCGCATCTCGAGAATTTTATTCCACTCGGTAACGTTCATCCGTATTGTTAACAAAAACTCCACAACTTTACAAGCGGAGTGCCGTGTTATGAATAAATTAGAAAAGTTTGCCTTTGCTTTGGGGCTATGGAAATAGCGATTAATATATAGGGTAAAGCGATGATAGCATAATTGGATATCGATGATAGCTTAGTTGAAGAAGGAATGCCTTTCAAGCTAGAGGAAGCGGGTTCGATCCCAGCTGAAAGCACCCACCGATTTGTTCATTTGTGAACATAATTATTGGCGTAATTAATGTCATCTGCCACATAACTGGAGCCCGGTGTATGGCGACAGGCTCGCCTCCTGTCACATTTGGGACTGAATATCGTGCGACTTAGTGTGGGTGTTGTACACCTTTGCCAGCCCCTTCGGGGGAAAGGCGTGACAGTATGTAATGTTATGTAACATCGACATTAGAGAGTTATTGAAGTACCAATATCAATTACTACAATGTAAGTATCTCCTTTTAGTTAGTTATCATAACACGATGATCGCGTATTTAAATTTAAAGTTTAAACCTACCCAAATATATAACAATAATATTGTTTTAAAATATCTATTACGATTAGTAGACGACTAAAATTTAAGTGAATCAAAAATTATGGACTAGAAAAAATACTGGAGTGTACTTTCGCTAGTTTAATCGAGTTTAATGTAGTTCGCAGCTATCCTTTAGTAAAGTGACTATTTATTTAATTTAATTAATTAAGCCGTTTTGAAACTATTTCTGTAGGCAAATGACAAAACTTCTAAATACTTTTCTGAAGTTTCTTTCCATTGATTTTTCTATTAGTTAATTTTTTAATTATTAATCAGCTTCCATTACTAATTTCGATACTTTGATTCGCCAAGTATGTTATCCAAACCGCCGTTTCCCTGGCCCCAACTTATCCGCGACCTTACGACGTCTTCGCGCTATCGTAATGGTTATATCGCCAACTGTACCGCCCCGTTCGTTCCCACTTTTCGCTCTGACTGTACTTTGTTCCCACGTTTTCGGCGAAATTCAAAATTACTAACAACTTTGACATTCGCAACGAGGGAGTTATATTACTTTGGTGATTGTCATTTGTTTACGGGATTTTATAAACTTTGTTATCACATACGCAAATTGTAGAGGCTGTCGACGGTTGATTGATTGACAAGCGCGCAATGTGATGTAAATAATTTAAAAATATTTTTTTAAAATTCATACAAGCTTTTGCTAAAATCATTGACAGTATTCATCCAAAAAATTGAAAAAAAATTGCTTTATGTATTTAAATAGTATTAATGTTACTAACTAGCTGCGCCCCGCGGTTTCACCTACGTTAAAAAGCTTCCCTTGTGCTATTCTAGAATATAATCTGTCTCTGTGGCAAATTTCATCCAGATCGGTTAAGCCGTTCGGGCGTGAAAGAGTAACGAACATCCATCTATCCATCCATTCTTACAAACTTTCGCGTTTATAATATTATAGT
Organism: Peribatodes rhomboidaria; assembly: GCA_911728515.1. Taxonomy (NCBI): domain Eukaryota; kingdom Metazoa; phylum Arthropoda; class Insecta; order Lepidoptera; family Geometridae; genus Peribatodes; species Peribatodes rhomboidaria. Next base: position 13,236,275 of record OU452186.1, on the reverse strand, counting down.
AGGATAGGATAAGTACTCCCATAAATAAATATAAAGTGAAATAAATCTTGTAATTAAAAACAGTAAGTACCGTTAAATTTTTTATACCTGTACTTTTTTGTTCCCTACAAAACCATAATCATCGACTAGTGACAATATACGCAGTACGCAACCTCGCGCAAATTAACGAGCTAGCACACTTTCACGTTCATTTCATTTCATTCATTTCATTTATTGACAAATACTTATCACACTAACAGCAATGCCAAGGCATGTGATGAGCTAATGTTTATAAAAATAAATAAAAAATAATTAAATCAATTTACACATAGCAATTAAGAATAATAATTACATATAAGTACCTAGTCAAATTAAAGAATTCATTAGTTAAAAATTAAATCAAATTAAAATAAATAACTTTAGAAAAAAAAATGTCCAACAATAAAATAAATAGTATATCAATCAAATGTCCCTTTTGTCATGTCCCTATCCTCTTAACTTGAGTACTGTAGTGACTTAAGTAGAGTAGTGAAGGGTGCAATCAGGGTTGCAAAGTGGTATTATTTGTATTTTCGAGGAAAACAGAAAACAAGCATATATTAAACATAAAAAAAAACCGACAACGATTTACTTAAACACTGATTTTCATCAAATATACCTAAAAACACTCCCGACAAATTAAAAAAACCATTTGACCTTTAATTCAATATTTAAAAAAAACACAGACACGTCAAGCATATAACACCCCGTCTTTTTACGTCGGGGTAAACAATATAACTATATGGATAATGTACGAGTAAGTTAAAAATTAATGTAATCTATTTTTATTCGGAATAATCATTAATGTCTGAAGATTAAGTACTACTCTCTGTTTTAATAAAATTTCTTTATTGATGAAATATAAAATATTCTACTTTTCTGTTAAGATTATATCCAGAATAATAAAATAAGCGAAAATAAAAAATGGCTAGGTAATAAAAATATCTAGATATTTTTGTAGCGAAAAGAGACTTATTTTTCTCGGTACCAAATTAAACATTAAAACAGTCTTCAAAGCAAACTGTACACGAAATTAACTATTAAAAAGCTCCAAAAGCCTAGATTACGAGATCCCTCAAGGGAATACCTACGGTTTATACGAGCCTAGATAAGCAACCTTTATTGTATTAAGTAAGTAAACGTTAAAATTACCAGAGCCAAATATATCTTGTGTAAAATGAGAACTTAAGCAGTGTTTTACAGCTTAGTAGGTGTTTTGTGATTTGACTAAATAATCGCTTTTGGTCGCCCTATGATCAAAGTCAAAGTCAAAGTCAAAATGTTTTTATTCAATTTAGGTATCAAAGATACACTTATGAACGTCAAAGTTATTTAAATAGACTCGACCGCCTTGTTCGGATAAAAAGCCTCTACTCAGAAGAACAGGCAATCCAACAGATCAACAGAACAGGCAGATCCAAAAGAGGGCTAGCATTCCGGGAACAAACACGTAATGACGTCACTCGTTTCGTCATCAACAACTGCATTTACATGGCAACTCTCATTTATAATTCCCTTCCAAACAGAATAGTAGATTTGCCTTTTAATAAATTTAGTACGGAGTCGAAAAAGTGGCTAGTGAGCGAAAGTTTTTACACAACAAAAGAATTCTTGGACAAAGCATCGTGTCGCTACCATATTTATCACGATAAATATTAAGTTTTTTGCCAACATTCTCATTATTTCATTTTTTTACAAGTGTTTAAATACGTTTCTATTTGACATTTTATTAAATTTCATAACATTTTATTGACATAATTGATTTGCACACCTAATGTGAGGTAGTTATTGGCTGTTCAAACCTAAATTAAGATCATTGATCATTTGACTGCCTCGGTGGCTCAGTTGGTAGTGAACCTGCCTTCTGAGCTTGGAGGCGTGGGTTCGATTCCCACCTAGGGCAAACATTTATGTGATGAACATTTGTGTTTGTTCTATGTCTGGGTGTTAATATGTATTTAAGTATGTATTTAAAAATATTTAAGTATGTAAATCAGTCCCTGGCAGTCATAGTACAAGCTTTGCTTAGTTTGGGGTCAGGCGACCGTGTGTGGAAGTGTCCCGAATTTATTTATTTTATTTATTTATTGTAACCCATTGACGAGCAAATAAAGAAATTGAATTGAATAATAATTGTCATCGGTCTCTTTCGATCTATTTGTAAATGACTTATTTCGGTCTCGCTTAAGCATCGATTGACGTCACTACGTGTTGCCCACGTGGCCGGAATGCTGTACCTGACGGAGTACATTATTATACCATGGGTATTTGGACTAGGGCTAGCCACTGGGCCTCTTACCTCTACTCTATTGCACATCATCCTTATCTACGCCAGATTTTCGAATAAGCAAGCGTTATCGAGCTTTGCTTCAGCGACAAAAATGCTTTCGTATGTCTCAATACTGTCCGGATCTTTCATACGGAAATATGTTTTTTTTATATCTCTGCCATATTGAAAAATTAACAAAAACAGCCCTCTGCCATATTGAAAAATTAACAAAAACAGCCTGGACAAAAAAAAACTGTGTAATATCGAACCTACTACAACCTATCGTCTACAGCTCGCAGAGAGTGTTAAAATGTTTCTACAAAACTATGAAAGACTAGCCCTGTGGTTTTGCCCGCGGTCTCCGTTAACCGTTAATAAAGGCATAGGATAAGTACCGTAAATAAAATATCTAGGGACCTTAGGATTTTGAGGGGCCTTTAAAAAGGAGTCGGTTAAAAAGGAGGTACCTAACTCCTTTTTAACCAAAAAAGAGGTTCAATTTGACTGTTTTTTCTTGTAGGTATGTTAAGTATTACCCCGCCAATTATGAATCGATTTTAATGATTTTCTTTTCGTTTGGTAGATCATACTGTAGAGGTGGTCCCATATAAGTTTTATCGAAATCGGTTTAGCAGTTTTTAAAATATCAACAAATATCTAAAAATTGTGACGGATGACGGCCTGACGGGAAGTCGGTTTTTTTAAGCTTTACTTTTTATATTATCTGTACTCCTGACAATATGCATGCCAAATTTCACGATGATTGGCTGAGTAGAAGCATAACAAACAAACAAACAAACTCATTCCCGTATTTATAATATTAGTTAGGATTAGTATTAGACAATTTTCACAAATAGACGTTCGTCACGTCATAATAAGGGTAGCAACAATATAAGGGTAGTTTACACTGTTCAGCGTTAAAAACTAGTAGTAGTCATTTACAAAGTTGTTAACACTTAACTGCCTGTTGTTAAAGTGTTGTAAGGGCATTAAAAATAGAGTATGGTACCTCAGTTAAAGTTTCGTAGAGGTAGTTCTATGTTAACACGTTATAGCTATGGGTCACGGTTGCACCCGCTAGATCCTTTATGTAAAGACTGTTTTTGGTAGTAAAGGTTAATATCTTTATAAGCTGAAGCCGTGGTTTCCTTCGCGGTCTCACAGGAACCGTTAAAAAGTATCTTATGGTTGTTTCTGTGAGTCACTTTCACTCACATTAATAAAGCTAGTTCATCATCGAAATCGAGTCGATCCCACGCCGGGTTCGATTCGATTTCGATGCCCAGAGTTCAGAAGACAGGTTTATTAACAACTGAGCCACCGAGGCAGTCCGTTACTTTCCGCGTCTATCTGTCTCTCTCTATGTGTATCCGCTAACCCCTAAACCACGCAACGAATTTGTTAGATTTCACTATCAGTTATATACTTTTCACGGAAGATTTGTAGGTAACGTGCAAAGCCGGGGCTTGTCGCTAGTTTAGAATATGTGTGTGGATAAAAGCAACTCACGTTTTTACCCATTATCCTCATAAGAAACGTTTTAGTACTAATAATTTTCAACGAATCTAATGAAGCAGAGCTATTCAGTTCATTTCGCTCACACAACACATAATGTTGCTAATTCGAGTGAGAGAACACGATTAGCGCTGTTTCGCTTCGATTCGTTTCTTTGTTAACTCAGCTTATCATGCGTTGCACCACGCACTACGAGCAACGCCTCGCCGTGCAGGAGATTTGTCTTGCCGTCCCACTTAACGCCGCGTGCCGCGGAGCAGTGTGCTATCCCTTAAAAGTCAATATTAATAAATCTGACAGCGAGTCAATTTGAAGTCAATAATGATGGTGTTACGTAACATGATATTAATTAAGAGGCTGTCAAGGGCGTGACTAAACGGCTAGGTAATTACGATGTTACAACGTTTTAATTATAGTCATTGATTAATATTCAGTTTAATACTTGGTATTATTTAGATTAACATACATTCTCCAAATATTTCTTTTTAGCTTAATTGAAAAATTGGAAATATCGTGTCAGTATTGATATTGTTTTTCATACTAAAGTAGAAACCAAACTTAGCTAAAGGCTCGGCCACACGCTCCATCTCTATCATTCCACAATTTCCAATTTGCACAAGCAAGGACGGCAAAACGGTAAACCTTACAAATGGCTTGTACAAAAAGTTATTTTGCACAAACTAAAACACAAATGACTTGAGCATGTTAGACACTGACAGGCCGGGAGCTCACTACATTGTGAGCTCCCGCAAACAAACTGTTTGCGTCTGCAAGTCGCTGTCGCGTGGACACCGCACAAGTGCACCATGTTTATTTGTGCCAACTTTTGCGCAGTTTGCGTATGCAGTCGCTATCGTGTGGACACCGCACAAGTGCACTATGTTATTTGCGCCAACTTTTGCGCAGTTTGCGTATGCGTCGCTGTCGTGTGGACACCGCATAAGTGCACCATGTTATTTGCGCCAATTTTTGCGCGAACAGTTTGCGCATGCAATTTACTGTGTGTAGCCAGGCTATAAAGGACTAGTTAAAGCAAGCGCTGGGAGCACATCATCGCACGCTCGACGCACGGATTCAGAGCTTCAGACGGATATACTCGTAGCACACATTTGAACTCGGAAAAAGATCGTCACCGTATCAACTTGAGCCGTGCAGTATTCTTTATATGGAACTCCCTATTGCGCACGATAATCTGAATCGTACCATAATCGCCTTGCCTCGGAGAGGTAATGTCAAAGTCAAAGTTTTTATTCAATTGAGTATCAGAGATACACTTATGAAAGTCAAAGTTTTTCAATAGACTCGACCGCCTGGTTTGGGAAAAGAGCCACTAATCAGAAGGACAGGCAGGAAACTGAGGGATGTAGGTTTTTTAAAAAAAGAAAAAAAATAGTGCTTCACAAATTTTGGTTAACATACCTACATACAAACATACATACATATCGTCACGCCTTTCCCCTGAAGGGGCTGGCAGAGGTCTACACCCTCAACACCAAAACCAATTTAAACCCATTTTGGTTTACAACTAGGTAATATCTATGTACTAGTGGCTACTTGGCGGAAGTGGAAGGCTCCAGAAATCAGAAATCAGAAATCAGAATTTATTGATAACTCCAATAGTTACACGTCACAGTTCGATAAATGTCAAAAGTGTATACATGTCAAAACAGTAATTACATATGTCAAATGAAATAAATAATTAATGTCAACAAAATAAATTGCATACCTATTATTCTTAATAATATAACTATCATTATATAAAATAATAATAATAATTTAAAAGTCTCTTATTTTAAAATAAGATTCAAGGTCATAAAACAGATTATCTAGTAACCAAGCTCTGAGCTTGGTTTTGAAGCACGCGGTAGAAGGTGCATCCCGAACGGTAGCTGGTATACGGTTATAGATTGCGGGCCCTAAAATATAATATACTGACCTCTTCGACTTGACGAGACGGTGTGATGGCGTCATCAGGTGGTCTTTCTTTTTAGTACTACGCTAATTAAACCTGCTATGGACGCCCCTACGTCGAAATTTATCTAGGTTCGCATGGGTGAAGAGGGCTAACTGGTAAACGAGCTCACATGGTAGAGGCAATATCTGGAGTTCCCGAAACAGCTCCACGCATGAGACTTCGTCCTGTACCCCGTATATGGCACGTATAGCTCGCTTCTGCATGACAAACGCTCTGTTACGATCGGCAGCACGGCCCCACAGCTCCAGCCCGTACGTGATGTTACTGTGGACGGTCGCGAAGTAGCAGGAGCGCACAACGTCGCGGGTGGCGGTGCTGGCGAGCCATCGGAGCGCAAAACACGAGCGACTCAGCTTCCCGCACAGTTCGTCTATGTGCATTTCCCACGTCAACGCGCCGTCGATGTGGAAACCTAGCAGTTGTGTGTAAACCTCCAGACATCTTTGTCGTCTAAATAATTGTTAACCTTAATATATATGCAATACGGTGACTATCCCTTTTCGAGTTGATATGTGTGATAGGATCTTAATGATCCGTCGCTTCTAGCTCCAATATTAGTAATAAATTTCCGCCAAGAAGCGCTTGAACCGCGCGACACCGGCGGTACCGGAAGTGCCTCGATCTCGAACCCAGCGCTTATGTATCTATTCATACTAATCATACTACATACTATACATCCTATCCTACTAATATTATAAACGCGAAATTTTGTAAGAATGGATGGATGGATAGATGTTTGTTACTCTTTCACGCCAGAACGGCTGAACAGATCTGGATGAAATTTGGCACAGAGATAGATTATAGTCTAGAATAGCACATAGGATACTTTTTAACCGCGGGTGAAACCGCGGGGCGCAGCTTGTACAGCTATAAATAGCTTATAATATCTAAATTAATGTGCTTATCTTTTTGCAGCATAGGTCTCTATCAAGTTAGTGTCAGAGGTTAAGTCAAACATAAATCCCTGTCAGACATGAGGTTAGGTAAATTATCCCTAGCAGGAAGAGATTGGTCTTTGATCTTTTGTAGCACAATCTTCTTACATGTTGTCGTTAGTTGGTATACTTATCGCACTAGTTTATAAAGCAAATATTATGGCTAATCTATAGTAGTAAGTAACGTAAAGCTGTTTGTACATGAGGCGACAAAGGTCGGTATCTCTGAAGTTGCATTGTATGACTTGTATGATGAAGACATATGTACATAAATCTCCGCCACCTTGTCGTTTTCTGCGCATGGCTCTAAAGTCAAAGTCAAATTTTTTTTATGCAATTTAGGTATCAAAGATACACTTATGAACGTCAAAGTTTTTTTTTTCAAATAGGCTCGACCGCGAACCTCTACTCAGAAGAGGAGGCAAGAAACTGAGGGGCAAACTTTTTTTTAAGGGCCACTATTGGCTCCTTTCATAGAACATAGGTCTATAAACTTTTAATTTGGCGTTAACGTTTCCGCCAGAAAACGGCGCTTTATTGAAAAGTGTGGAGCCAAACAAAAAGAAACAAGAATAAAATTAAAATTAAAAAAAAAAAAACCCCACACCGATTTTCCTCAAACATAGCTATAAACATTCCCGACTAATTTACTTTCAAACAAAAAAAAAACAAAATCAAAATAGGTTTATCCATTCGGGAGACACGATACCAGACAGACAAACACATACTCACACACACACACACACACACACACACACACACACACACACACACACACAGACAGACACAGACACACACACACACAGACACACACACACACACACACACACAGACAGACACACACACACACACAGACACACACGTACACACACACACACACACACACAGAGAGAGAGAGAGAGAGAGAGAGACAGACACGTCAAACTTAAAAACACCCCGTCATTTCTGCGTCGGGGGTTAAAAACTACGTAACTGGGTTATAACGCATTATAACCCAGTACTTGTAAAATGATGATAGAATGATAGACAAATTTATCTATACACAAGTACCTAAAAGTGCTTACTGTTTTATTTATTTTCTGTGTTCAACATTGAGAATTTGGCCAGCAAAATGTTCTAGATTTTTCTTTTTACGAAATTTCGAGTGTTCTCGAAATATATAACTTTAGTATTCTTATGAAGAATGCTGCGCTCCGCTAAATTCAAGTAATTTTGGCTTTTACTCAAACGTGTGATATTGCCTTTGGAAGCCTTTGCTTCTGTAAATCGCTGACTTAAGGAAAATATGTAAAAATGTTCTTGAGTTTTCACTCTTTTAAGTTTGAAGCAATTTTTGCATTCTTTATTTCTTGAAAAATGTTTTCGCGGTGGTTTTTATTGCTGGGGGATAAGATTTTATCTTGGTCACTCTCACACCTATGACGTTTCAAGCGAGAGCAACAAGGACGAAAAAAGGTGAGATGAAAATCTCAAATCTCCGAAGAGGGCCACTGGTTTGACAACATTAATCATTAAGGCCTAAATAATTATAATAAATGTTGTAGCTTCGGAAGAGGTTTAATTACTTAAAGAGTTTTGCCTTTATCGATCGAGTTTTTTTAAATAGGTAATTAAATGTAGGTACAGATACAAAACAAATACTATTCTACGAGACTGACGTGGTTTTCATACATTATGATTTATGAAACGATAATTACTAACGTACTACGTTGTATGGTACATACGTTAAATACTATACTATGAGTTATAATACGTTGAGTGCTATGCGAGACGCAGCCGCACTCGCCTTGATAAAGACCGCCGAATGCGGTCAACTATAGTCGGAATAATCGACTAAATCGTACGTGTGTAATTCCCGTGTCATAAATCATAAATACTATTCTGCAACTATACAAAGTTTATTAGTAAGTATATTATGTGGGTGTTGTACACATCTGCCAGCCCCTTCGGGGAAAGGCGTGAGGATGTCAAATCATGTCATGTTATGCTGCGTTCAGACGCGCGGCACGCAGCCCGGCATGCAGCCTGTCGCTCGCGGCGCTCCAAGCAAGCTGTTCACACGCACTAGGGCGCGCCAGTGCAGTCTGTAGTGCAAGCCGACCTCAGAAATCGCGACTTCAAAAATAAATTGAAGCATCTGCTCCTAACGTTGTCCTACGATGAGACTGAGAATCTCATATGCAGTCTGTATAGTAAATAATAGTTCTTCGGTAGTAAATTACACACACAGGCTAAGCATGGCAGTGTCAGACGAGAGCTTCCTTGACAACGTTGTTTTCTTTGTTGTCAACGAGCTCTAGTCCTTGACGCTCGTATACATACATACACATACTTACACTCACACACACACACACTGACACACGCTGACATTCATTTTGTCCATTCATACATTATATTTTTTCTTATCGTTTTGCTTTAATTTGTTGCTACTTTTAAAGGTATGTGTTATGTTTAAGGGTACTCTCTGTCTGAGTGTCTTCTGGAAACTTCGCACCGAGCCCCGAGGTACAAGCCTAAAAGGCTTTGGGGCTCACTGTCAACCTTTACTTCAGTACTAGTTGATTTAGTTAATCCTATTTTAAGTCAACCTGTCTGTATGTAGTTTTATTTTTAACAAATAATTTGATTTGATTTGAAGCCATTGTAAGCTCTCCGAGCGACCGAGCGCCTGTGACAGTCGGCCGATCGGCGGCATTCACGAGCACGAGCACGGGCGCGAGCACAAGCAGCCTGTTCACATGCTTGCGCCCGCGCCCGCGCCCGTTGAATGTCGCTTTGAACGCGAGCGTCTGAACGCAGCATTATGTTATTTTCTTTTGTGTAAATTAATAACATTTGATATTAAGTTACATTATCAAATGATTTACATTAAAACGCTTCAAAGTCGTACTTAACTCAATACTAGGCAAGATATTTTTCTTTCCAAAAACCCATCCGTTTTGAAATACTCATACTACAAATAAAAAAATGTACTATCCATTATCAAGCGTATATCTATCCTTACTACTATTATAAACTTGAAAGTAATTCTATCTGTTTGTTTGTTTGTATGCTTGTAGGCCGTTTACGGCTAAACGGCTGAACAGATCTTGATACTGTAAGGTATGTTTTTAGAGAATAAGGGTTGGCAACACTCAAGTGTCATGTCGTCAGTCTGGAATAAACCCTTTTGTACGGATCACGTTGTCTCATTTATGATTGTTAATAGTGTAAGATATCTCTCAAATACAATTTGATAATTAACTACAGTATTTCACGAAGTGGTTTTTCGATACTATTTCTTGAATAAACTTGAACAATGTCGCGGGGAACAGCTAGTTATAAATAAATATCTCTAATAGTTTATAAATAAAACTTATTTACAGCATCATTATAATAAACTATAAGCTACGCTACACTATACGAATTAATTAATTATAACATCGTAACTAAACAAGCAGTGTTTGTTATACAAAACATCACGTCTTAGAACGTACCACTCATATTGCACTGGATTACCCCTCTTAGGGTCGATTCACACTTGTCAAACTACAACGCAGGTTTAGCCAATAAATTATAGTCAGGGCCGGATTTAGGGGAGGGCAGGCAGGGTTTAAGCCCCGGTTCTCCACAAGAGATAGAGGTTTTAGAGGTGGCCCCCACGATAGAGATTTAAAAAAAAGCCTAAAAAGATTTTTATTTCAATACCTATAATTACAAATGTGTTTTGTCAAAATTATATAGTTTGTTTCTTGCAATAAATAAAATTACAATAAATTTTTGACTGTTTTTATTTTTTATTTTATTCGAGTAGTAATTAGAGACCTCCACTTTCATGTTGCCCTAGTGTCCTAGTGTAGAGGCCCCACACCTCTAAATCCGGCCCTGATTATAGTTATACAATTGTGGCTCAAACTGAAAACTATCAACAACTAGTAAAGTATAAAAAGGAGTGGAATTAAATGATCTTAAGGACCCGGCGAACACTTTAAATTAACTTCGTATTAGCTTAAGGTTTTCTGTTGCTATTTCATCTAGAAGGAGGCGAAAGAGCTAGTTAAAATAACCTCTAAAGTAATCTATAGAATGACAATTTGCAATGTAAATCATTTTTATATGAATTTCGCACTTTTCTAATCAATCTTAAATTCTTATATTTATTAAAAAACTTCCTTGTATTATAGATTAATTTAAAGCTAATGATGTAGACAGCCTCCCTATGTTAAGGGCTTTTTGATTTGCTTTTTAGATCTACTAAATAAATGAGTCAAAAGTGACCCCTTAAAAATGCGGAAATTTTTTAGAGCTCTGTTTTATTTTGACTTCTCTGGCCGTTTCTTAAAAAACCAAGAACACAGGAGCGGACATAAATAGTTTATTTATTGTACGTGCTAAATTTCATGATAATCTAAAGAATAGTTTGCAAGAAATTTTACAAGCACCTTTAGGAAAATTCAGAGCGTCGTGGAACTTTTAAATAATATTCAGCTATATTTTATTATGGAAACTGACGTGGTTTTCACACATTATGATTTAAAACACGGGAATTACTCACGTACGATTCAGTCGATTATTCCGACTATAGTTTCAACCGCATTCGGCGGTCTTCATCAGGGCGAGTGCGCGCGCGCGGCTGCGTCTCGCATAGCACTCAATGCATCATACTCATGCATGCATACAATGCATCATACTCATGCTCATAGTGCTATGCGAGACGCAGCCGCGCGCGCGCACTCGCCCTGATGAAGACCGCCGAATGCGGTTGAAACTATAGTCGGAATAATCGACTGAATCGTACGTGAGTAATTCCCGTGTTTTAAATCATAATTCAGCTATTTTTTAGGTTTCTTTAGCTTCAAGAAAAATAACTTTCATCGGGGTTTCGAATTTCTGTAATATTATTAAATAAATGCTGCTAAAAGAGAGCCGGTTCTGGAAAAGTGGACATGTCTTGTGTCAGCTCAGACGGCACAAGGATCTTCGATGCATGTGTACGTCTTGAATTACGCCGACAACAATTTGAAATAGGTACCTCTCAATGCCATCCGAAAAATGGTAAGGCTAAGTTTTTATGCCAGTCGCGATTAGATATCAAATACCAATTAGATATCAAATGCAAATACATAATTATGCGAGTGGAAATCGTGGCTATTACAGTCTCTTCAATATTAAAAATAATAGAACCATATTTCGTGCACTTGCACACGGACGTCTGACCCCAAACAACGCAAAGCTTGCGTTATGGCTGCCAGAGACTGATGTAGATAGATAGATAGATAGATAAACTCTTTATTTTTCACACCACAAATAACAAAACAACAAGAGAAAAATTATAATAAAACTTATTATATAGTGTAACAACTGGCGGCCTCATCACTAAAAGCGATCTCTTCCAGGCAACATTAGGATGGAGAGGATACGACAAATGAGTATGGGACAGGGTGTGCAAAAATAACTAAAATAAACATAAGATTGATTTAAAAAAAAAAACAAACAAACAAAACATCATGTACTTACTTAGATATTTTTAAATAAAAATTATAGACATACAACAAACACAAATGTTCATCACAAAAATGTTCGTCCTTGGTGGGAATCGAACCCACGCCCCCATTCGCGTTGTAATATCATAGAGTCATGTTTTAAACACTGAAAACCGATGTGCGTTGCGTTTCATCTTATATGAACAGATCTTAACAAGTTTACCACCTTCCAGGATCCCCCCCTTTTACCCGATTGCCTCCATACCCTATTACCCCCTCACAAGACATTGTATTATAATAACCTGATCATGTCGCGGGTTCTGAACCGTTTACAGGGACAGTGTCGTGTAAATAGCTTCTGGGAAATTCTGGAACATTCTGGAAAATTCTGGAGCGTTCGCGAAGTTTGTATCGAAAATTCTAGAGGTATGTATTTAGTAGATTAGGTTAGTAACAGTTTTATTAGTTTGAGGTTTAGAGATTATTTTAGTAGGAATTAGGGATTCGGGCGGCTTAGAAACTCTGACACCAGGGCTAGACACTCGGCCTGTACGAACTTGCTTGCTTTTTAGTAGGAAAATTGTTATGACTGTATTTAAGATTTTTTTGTGATAATGAATTGACTAAGTAGTTATGTTTAATGAGTTATATTCAACTGCATTCATCAAAGAAATACTCGTAATTGTCAACCAGCTCCGACACGCGGTGTTTAGACCCGTTGTTTAAAGTAGTCTACTTATTAGCTACCTCCGTATCAAATTTTATCAAATTCCGTCTATCCGGTTGAGCATGAAAAACTAACAAACACACACACGAACTTTCGCACTTATAATAATTTAAGTAGGTTTTAAACTTGTTAAAATTGAAAAAGTTTTTTTTTTAAATTTCATATTGGCGTCAATTTTGCAACACTTAAGTATAATATTTTCTGTAGTAAATTAGCTTTGAATTTAAAGATTTTTTTACTCAGAAACATTCACAGATTAAAAAAATTGTACATAACAAAACATAAAGAAAAAAGTTTTTGCGCTTTCAAACGCTTAAAAAACATAATAGTCACGCTTTTCCCCCCAAACGAGCTGGCAGAGATGTAATACAACACCCACACTTCGCGGGACGATATTCAGTCCAAAATGTGACAGGGGGCGAGCCTCTCGCCATACACTCGGGTTCCAGTCATGTAGCAGATAACATTCTCGTACAATACGCACATATGTTCAAACATAATTATGTTCAAACAAAGAACAAATTGGTGTGTGCCGTCGGCTGGGTTTAAACCACTCCCTCTGGCTTGAGAGGCGGACCTTCTCCAACTAGGCTATCATCGTTAAAAGCAAGATAAAATTTATTTCGGTGGAAGTACATCATATACAAAAAATAGTTATTTGATGTAATATTTCCTTCACGAAATCGTGACAAAAGATTCGTTCGACAAATTGTCGCGACTTGCATTTAGTGCAAAATTAACATGTTGTATGAACAACACGTTAGAAATCTGTTTTGCACGCTATTTTTCATTCGTGAGCGCAAAATTGCTTCGTGCGAAACTTCTATTTGGTAAAGTTGATTAGCTCTCGTTGCATGCTCGAAAAATGCAATGAAATGAATAAAACAATAAAATCTTTTTATGGCTAAATCTTTAGTTTTCGTTGCATGCTTGCATGCATGTACTTAAAAACTAGAAATTTATCGGCCGAGCGAGCGTTAGTGAGCGAAGCGTCTCTGTTTTAGCTTCGACGAAAATGGTTTCGAATGTCCGATTCTTGTCTGGATTTCTATTCGGATCTTTGTCTTTCTCTGCAGGTCGCATTTTTTAACCGGTTGTTTGAAATTTTGTGAGTAGGTTTGATAATTATATAAAAAATTGTCAAGTCCGTTTTTTTTATTTTTTTATAAATGGCGGATATTTAGCAAAATTTCCAAAATCTGCCTTAGCAAAAAAAAGATATGTATAACTATGGTTATCGAACCTGGTCACAAAATTTTACGAGAATCTATACAACGTTTATTAGCAAGTACGAGATATAGAGTTCTTTTAGAATATAAAATGATATTGGCAACAAAAATCTATCAATTTTGAACATAAACCTAATAAAAAGCCGTTTAGGTTATAAGTCCTTATTCGACTTCAAGAAGCTTATTCAACTTCTAAGTACGTCCTACATTCTTTGAAATGCTTACCGATTGATAGATTTACAGAAACGTTTACAGTCTTCATCGATAATGTCATTATTTATTGACTTGTTCCATTTACCTTGAAACAGTAAGAAAATCTATTATTCATTTAATTGTTTCGAATAATAGACTCGAAATAATTACATACAAATAACAATCAAAATATCATACTGACAACAGGGTTACATAAACCACTTTTAAGTGTGTAACCTCAATTTTTCTTTTTGTGCGATAGACGACATAATAATTCCACAAAATATTTGCTTCACAGCGCCAACAAGTACCAGGGCAGCAGAGAGTGAAGCAGTCTCGCTATCGAGAGATCTCAATTTAATCCGTGTGTAGATCGCATCGCACGATCCAGTCAAGATTGTGCTCATGAATGACTCCGCTTTCACAGCTTTTGCTGCTTTTCAGGAAGGTAGTCGGAACGTTCTTATTTGATTGAACACCAGATTTGCCCTCAAGCATTTTAGAGAATCAAAACTCAAAGCAGTTTCACTTATTTTGATTTATATCTAAATTCAATTCTTACAAAGAGTTTTCATAATGTGCATGTTTTTGGAAATTTGAGTAAAATAATATTGATTTTACTCACTATGTATTTATTTTGTTTATAAATAATAAAACTGTTTGCTTCATTTTAAAAGTACCAGGCTCTCATAGAACCCAGAAAGTCACCGAATCTCAGTAATCCATGTGCAGATCACATCTCACACGAGCCAGCCAAGGTTTTATGTACAAATGACTGCGCTTTTACAGCCTTTGGTGCTTTATAGGGTTCTAAATTGGACTTTAAACTAAGCCTATAAAAGTTTGTTTTACGGTAATCTTCTGATGCTAGTAGGTACAGTAAATTGACTGCGATAAATAGCAAACCGAACAAGATCTTTAGAGAAATTGCTTGTTAAACGAGTCCTTTTTTTATTAGTCATAAACTAGTCAATGCTTTGTGACATTTGAGAGCCAACTAACTCACATTGCAAAACGGGTCTTACAAAGTGAAGGCATTACAGTAGATAAGACAAAAAAGCGATGGCAGCCCAGTTGGGAGAAGGCCCGCCTCTCAAGCTAGAGGGAGCGGGTTCGAACGCAGCCGACGGCACGCACCAATTTGTTCATTGTGTGAGCATATGTGCGTATTGTATGTCATCTGCTACATGACTGGAGCCCGGTGTATGACGACAGGCTTGCCCCCTGTCACATTTGGGACTCAATATCGTCCGGCGAAGTGTGGGTGTTGTATTACACCTCTGCCAGCCCCCTCGGGGAAAAGGCGTGACGATATGTATGTATAAGACAATTGTGCTTGTTTGAGCTGAAATAATACCCACATTATAAGTAGAATTAAATTATATTGTAGGGATTTAAATACAGAATTTGAAGAAGATATAATAATATGCAGCTTTAAGTAAAATGCAGCATGATATAATTTATCAGTTCTTTTTAACCGAAAATGTTCAGTGCCTTTAAGAAAGAGGGTAACATCAAAAACTCCAACTCAACGAAGCCCAACACAATTCAAATGAAACGCACTTTCGAACACCTATAAATTATTCAATAAAACTCCTTGCTTCCGGCAAACAAGAGCCAACAAGCAATAAAAGTGTTTAATTAGTCAAAATCAATTCTTCAGTAATTGTTAACGTTTGTATAGGAGACGATAAATCTGAGAATAATGTTGAGAATTACAATGGCAAAGGATTTATGGGGACCTTTGGGATTGTTGTAGGTACAAGAATTGTTATCTGTAGATGTTTAAATAAGATGAACATAAATAAATTGATGACTGATGACTGATTAACCTTTTAGATGATTCATTATTTTCATCACCGTTTTTAACCCGTCATCGTCCATCGCTGAGCGTGCTACTGTTCTTGTACCCCACATATTTCGTTGCTATGTCAATCTGGTCCAGGTTCGACCAACATTTTTACAACATCATCGGCACTATCTGTGACACGATTTAAAATATGACTAAAATATTTTTAGTCTTCACTTCGATACAACGTTTGCAGGTTTGCAATATAGTGTGAAAAATGTGAGCAAACTTTTTAAATTGTTGGTTAGGGGTAAATTTTGCTTACTTTTTAAATTGGTGATATTTTGTGAGCCTGAAATAAAATATTGTGACGGTACAAATATTCATGCGATGGTTTTAAATTTACCGTCAAAACAATAATATTGATTGTTTCATTTCCAATTTCCATTAGGTATATGTTTAAGTTTGAAGCGAATAAAAAAGTGCTTTTTACGAATTAAAACTAATAATGGACCATACCCTGCTGTCGAAACGCGTCCCGGACATACTAAAATGATTTTTTTTTCTGATTGAACGTTTATAATTGCTTCCAGGAAAATCCGTTTTAAAATCGACACAGATATAATCTCCCAAGCATTCAAAATTATGATTTCACTCGTATCATATAATGGCATAAGAGGATTGTCAGCTACAATCAAACGCTTCAATGATTCAGCCATAAACGCCTAAATTTGGAGCCCAAAGGTGCCTTGGTAAATTAATTTCTCCAAATATATTATGTATATTGCTATGAATATAATTATTCCCCAATCTTGTACAGGATTTACAGCGTACGTGAAAATTGGTTTTCGTATTCAGTATGTCTGAATTCAAGGTCTTAATGCTCTGAAGCGAGGCTTGGGGTTATTTTGTATTGAAAAAGGTGTTTTGGTAGATTTTCAAAAGGTAGCAAGTTGAATTTATACAGATACGAGTACAACCAATTTACTGGTTATTTTATCGCTCAATGTTTATTTTCAGCCATGAGTGATTGGTTGGAAGGAAGGAAAGAAGGAAGTAAGGAAGGAAGTTATTGGTTGATCTTGCCTCTCTGAAACATTAACATAGATATTAATGGGATGGGTTTTTTTTCTTTATTAAAGCTTGTTAGGAATATTCTGAAAATAGTTAGATGAAGTAATAAAATGGTTAATCTATTATCTGTTAGACTGCCTCAGTAGCTCCGTTGTTAGTGAACCTGCCTTCTGAGCTAGGGGGCGTGGGTTCGATTCCCACCTTGGGCAAACATTCATGTGATAAATATTTGTGTTTGTTCTACATCTGGGTTTTAATATCTATTGAATTAAATAAATAAGAATATATATGTACAGATATCAGTCTCTGGCAGTCATAGTATAAGCTTTGCTTAGTTTGGGGTTAGACACCGTGTGTGAAAATGCTCCAAATTTATTTCTTATTTATATTTTATTTTCATCGCCATCTCTTGGCCTTCATCGATCCACTGTACCAGATACAAGTCTCTTCTTAGCTGCAAATATTTTTCCGACCTTGTGTTAATATTTTCGATGTCTTTCCTGAGTCCTAATTTATGACATTAATTAAACGTCGTTATCAGTCTTCGCATTTTTTTGATTCTCTAGATACCAGCTTTATTAATAAGTTAATTTAGTCCTGCTAGAATAATTTAGCTTGAAATTTCTTTTAAATTTTTGTAGCCTGTTAATTTAGGAGGGTAGGCAAATTGTTTTGCTAATGCGTAATATCTACAAACACAGCCCAGAATTAGTCCACCCAACCATGCCAGCGGTTCCCAATCTCCTTATCCGAAATATATTACAATCACTTATAGGCGAATGTTTCAAGCAAGCGTAAACGATGATGCGGTAGAACAATTACCTTCGAAATTAGTGGAGCGAGTGCTCGAGCGGTCGGCGAATCGGGCCTTATTGTATCGTCTGGTATTGGATTATCCTGGTCTTATACTTAGCTGGGAAAGAATGGTAGCTTGGTTATCCATTTTTTGCATCCGACGCAGAGAGAGAGATGTTAAAAGTTTGGTGTGTGTATCTGTCTGTGGCACCATAACTCCCAAACGAATGGACAGAGAATGGACAGATTTCAATGCGGTTTTTTTTCTGTTTGAAAGCTGATGTGACCAAGATGGTTCATAGCGCTGAAAAGCTCTTCTATTCAGTGTCTGAAATGGGAGTGGAAAGGTATGAAATTTCAAAAGTCCCGGTTGTATCCCGATTTATGTTCGAAATGGGACCAAGCCAGAACCAGCTCGATCACATCGGCTTTCAAACAAAGAAAATCGCATCAAAATCTGTCCATTCATTTGGGTTGTCGGGGTTTTTTTTACAATTTGTATTTGTGATTTGGTATGAAAATAATTATCCTAGGGTTGGAACCGAAAATTCCTTTTTGTTATTAATATTAAGACGCGTTTTGGCGTAACGTATGCAAACTGACAACAGCTTTCAAGTAAATTTAAACTTTTGTTTATAATTATTATTAAGATGTACCTAACCAGCCTTTCATTGCATTTCTGGATTAAATCACGGTAACAGCACCAATTAAAACCTAGTTAGTAATTCACATTGCCTACTCAAGTTGCAAGATTGGTCGTCAGACAAGTTGATTGATTGATACAGTTGCTCAGTTCACTAGAACATAACAGTTGTATAGCATTACAGTACGCTTCACGGATGGACGCGAGAGCAATCGACCGATTCATTGCTTTTGTCTGGCTCAGGATTATACTGTCTTACCCTGTGAAGGGATGAGAATAGAAATTCTTGGTAATGAGACGTTGAGACGTTGAGCAGACGTTGTTATTGTAAACTTAACCTTACATTTAAATTTCAACGTAAATACGTACGTGATAAAGTTTGAGTAGTTGCGCAACTATTCTAGAACGTTTGAATTAATTTAAAGCTAAAATATAATTATGTATCTAAATAGTGTGGAACATTTGTTTTGGACAAAATCAAGAGAGCACTGTGTTATATGTAAATTGGTGCTCAATTAATCAGCATGGTTTTTTATTATAAAAGAGGTATTATGGACAGTGTCCCATGTATATAAGAGTTATGAAAATGAAAATGGTCTTTTGACAATGCCAAAAAACGTCTAACATTTTTTCTGCTACTAATCATGCAGTGTTAGGTAACATATTTTTAATTATAATAATAATTTTATATTATTACTCGTCTGACCCCAAACTCAGCAAAGCTTGTACTATGGCGACATATTTATGAAATACATACTTAAATAGATAATTAACACCCAGACATAGAACATACACAAATGTTCATCACATGAATGTTTGCGATAGGTGGGAATCGAACCTATGCCTTCTAGCGCAGAAGGCAGGTTCACTACCGACTGAGCCACCGAGACTGTCATATAATTAGATATTATCATGATAACATTTAGAAATGGTGTCAATCATCATCATCTTCAACCATTTTCCATCCACTGCTGAATATTGCTTGATGTTGGGTTTGTCATAAAAATGGACAGGGAACGGTACAGTATCACTAATGTCTTGTAATGGGTTGTAATGTCACAAACGTGCCAGCTGGACTATCGGTGACACGTTTGTGAAACGTTAGTGCTACTTAGTCTTTGCTCGTCCGTTTACTGTCACTTAAACAATGTCATCTGTCATCTGACCACCGAGCTGATGGTCTCAATATATGGGTATACGACCACGTATACCCATATATTGGCTAAAAATACCACTTTCATTTTTATCACAGCTTACATAAAGTTACAAACACACTTACATAGCAAATAATTGGTGTTTACATACATAAAATTGACACTTTAATTAACTTAAAAAACAGACCTGTCTGTATGTAGAACGCTACTGATTACTAAACCGAATCTTCAAAACATTCGTCATAAAGTTTTATGATCGCAACCATTAAATCTTAAAAGCAGTTTGCATAACTGATTAACGTTTTGGGAATGTAACCAGTGTTGCCAGTAGTGCTGGATGTATTTACCAGAAATCAAGCACTTATTACTCACTCATTATTAGTCGATGGCAGCCTAGTTGGGAGAAGGCCTCTCAAGGCAGAGGGAGCGTGTTCAAACCCAGCCAACAGCATGCACCAATTTGTCCATTGTGTGAGCATATGTGCGTATTGAATGTCATCTGCTACATGACTGGAGCCCGGTGTACGGCGACAGGCTTGCCCCCTGTCACATTTAGGACTGAATATCGTCCGGCGAAGTGTGGGTGTTGTATTACACCTCTGCCAGCCCCTTCGGGGAAAGGCGTGACGATATGTTACGTCATTACTTACCTACAAAAAACAAAGTTAATGCATGTTTTAAATACTTACTATTGGTTATTATTGTATTCTTATGTGATATCCCTTTTTCATCATCACACTACTCATACTTATATTGAAAATTCGAAGGTTTAGGTGGATAGATGGATATTTGTTACTCAGTCACGCCAGAACGGCTGAACGGATTTGGATGACATCTGGCATAGAGATAAATAGCAAATAGGCTACTTTTTAGCCGCGCGCGTGTAAAATCGTACGATACTGCTTGTTATTACTTAATGTTGATGCAAAATTTCAATTTTCAAAGTATCTAGAATAAAACTTGCCAAAATGGTCACTCCCTGAAACATCAGTTTAAAAAAAAACTTATCCTAGTAGTAGAGAGAACCTGATCTCGAGAAAAGGTAAAATTTCACCACCGTTATGGCAACACGAAACAGATTTATTAAGATAAGCCAGGTTTCTTTTCATAATACTAAAAAATAAATGATCTTAAAGATTATTCCTGCTTAGCGGATTAATGTTTTAATGGTAGCAAACTAATTTAAAGGGGAATGTAAAAATATGATTCGAACATGGCTTAGACATGTTAATTTAGATTTAGGTCTCACATTCGTCATTTTTAAGATTACCCGTTCGTTAACATCTTGTAGTTGTATTTTTAAGTATATACTTAATCTTAAATCTTACTGATTATGAATACGAACGAGTGAGATTGTTCGTTTGTTTGTTTGTAACGCTTTGACGTCTCAACTACTCAACCGATCGTATAAAAATTTTCCAGACACGTAGTCTGGGGTACAAAAAAGGACATAGGGTACTTTTTATCCCGAAAAAAATAACAGTTCCTGTGGGACCGCGGGTGAACCGCGGGGCGCAAGCAGTAATGTTCATATAGCAAATTGGATGAAAGTTTTATTTATACCTGGGTACCTTTTCATAATAAGTAGAATATAAAATTCAATAAACGTTGCAAGATTCAAGCTGAAAATAACGTAAGTAAATAAATAAATTACTGCACTTACCTACTTTATTATCTAACTTGCTGCTTTGAATGGAGATGGTTGTCATGGTCATATAGTAAATTAAGAAAAAAAAAACTTGTAAGTCTAGGGCTCTAGACAAGTAGCATAGATTCCCATTATCCAAAAAAAAACAAGGTCTACCATTCCGGGAGCAAACACGCAATGACGTCACTGGTATCGTCATCCGTCTCCTTCTAACTATTTGTAAATGACTTATTTCGGTCCTGCTTAAGCATCGATTGACGTCACTCCGTGTTGCCCACGTGACCGGAATGCTACATCTGGCGAAGTATATTATTATACCATGGCGACTCCTATCTTACAATCACTAACACATGAATGTTAGCTGCAGATTTGATGAGTAAACACTAACAGCCTTAGAAATAAAAAAATGCATAAACATCTGCTAAACCAATGTTCAGTTAGACATTGAGTAGTCAGTAAATAGCGCTACACAAATGTGTAACTATTGTTTGAGCAATAAAGTGTGAATCGGCATTGGGTATTTACACACATGCTTAACACTTTTTTCTTTTTCATTTGGCAACTTTTGGTAAATTCGTTTAGAAACTTGTTTGTCCAAATGGTTTTTTAGTAATTATTTTTTAAGAAAGCTCCCTAATTTTTAATATTGCACGTACAATTTACGTTTTAGGAAAGTAATATTAATAAACTATGTTGTTTTTTGAATCTCTTGTCCAAAATTCGTCGATATAAACTATTTTAGAGGAAAACATTTTCTTTTGGTTATAGTGGGAGACTAACAACAAATTTCTGAACGGAACAATCAACGTCAACTGCACTACAATGTGTCTAGTGTCACACTACCAACTACAAACGTTTTTATTTTGACAATACAGAAACATTACACAGTTTCTATCATAGTTACTGAGTGTAGATCAGCTGTTCTAGTGAAATCCGCCATCTTGACCCCGTACACACCCGCTAAACAAGGGTACCCGACCGTGTAACGAGTGTTTATTTTCCTTTGATTTTGTTACATCTGTACACGAACTGTACACAACGGTTAAGTCAAAAATATTTTTATTTTTCAGCTTTTGTGTTACACAATGTGTGTACACATGTTTTAAAACTTTATTTCTAAGGCTGTAAGATTACGTAATATTTAAATATTCGTATTTCGCCCAACCAGCAGCTGAAGTTAGACCATTAACAATTGTAGAAATGTAATAAAATTGTTTGAAAGTGATTGCAACTCTTTTTTTTTTAAGTGTTTGCAATTTAATGGCCTAACATTTCGTCACCAACGAGAGCAAATTAAAACGCTTTAAAAATCGTAATGATAATGATCGCTTTAAAAAAAACTATCACTTCACTCTTATTATAAAAAGCCTGGAAGAGATCGCTCTTAGTGATAAGGCCGCCTGTTGTTATATACAGTTTAAGTTTTTCTGTTCTGTTGTTTTTTTAATTTCTGGTGTGTTTTTCGATCTATCTATTATATTCCGAACACAGTTAGAATTTCTCAGAGCCAAGTTCCATACAGAATTAAACAATCTCCTTTTAAATTCATAACCTATGTAAACTATACACCACTTGGGAGCCCCCGGTCTAAGCTCTTAATGAATCTGCGTTAATCTGGGATAATGTTAAGCGTCTTTAATAACGCTGCTTCGAATTATGTGTTAAAAACGTAATTGTTCATTTAGAATTAAAATGGGACGTTTTATGGCGTGGAAAGTTGGCGGCAAGGTTATTTTTTTCTATGACCATTAAAAATATGATGTGTTTCATCCATCCATCCATCAGCCATAGGACGTCCACTGCTGGACATAGGCCTCCCCCATAGACCTCCAATAAGACCGGTTGGTAGCGGCCTGCATCCCGCGCGATCCTACGGTCTTGACAAGGTCATCTGTCCACCTTGGAAATTTTAAAAAGTTTTGATTATTGGGTTCACTATCAATCCTACTAATATTATAAACGCGAAAGTTTGTATGTATGGATGGATGGATGTTTGTTACTCTTTCACGGCAGAACGGCTGAACAGATCTGAATGAAATTTGGCACAGAAATAGATTATAGTCTAGAATAGCACATAGGATACTTTTTAACCGCGGGTGAAACCGCGGGGCGCAGCTAGTAAATAATATTTTGTAAATCTTACAAAACTTTACGAGAATCGGTTTTTTTTTTAAAATAGGTCGTCGATTGACCACCAACTCGCCTGATGTTGAGCGACGTTGTGGTCTAAGATGGAGCACGACGACCTATAAGGTACTTATTCACTCGTACACATGCCTTGAAGTTTTGTAGAGTGAACAAGTACAAAGACGGCAGTTGAGTAAGGCGCTACAAGTGCGCTACTGCTCAGACCCGTCTTCGGAACGGTTACACCGGACTACATCCCGAAACACGACTAGGTCATTTCACGGCATGGCTTGGTCCGGTGGGTGGTAACTAGCCACGGCGAAGCCTCCCACCAGAGTTTGCTACCCGGTTAGCACTACCCGGGGACCACGTGTAGGGAATCAGAATAGAGTACACTCCTACGGACGTGGGTAGCTCAGCCCCCAAAAAAAAATCAATAAAAAAAAATCGGTGGAGGAATACGACCTGTGGAGTAGGACAAACGTCGGTCGCAAGGTCTAAACCTCACAAAGCTTATACCTTCCTAAACCTGCGCGTTTGTATTAAATAGTAAAGTTTAGAGTACTTAGCGATGATAGCCTAGCCGGAGAAGGTCCGCCTCTCAAGACAGAGGGAGCGGGTTCAAACCCAGCCGATGGCACGCACCAATTTGTTCATTGTGTGAACATAATGTGCGTATTGTACGTCATCGGCAACATGATTGGAGCCCGGTGTATGGCGGCAGGCTCGCCCCCTGTCACATTTGGGACTGAATATCGTCCGGCGAAGTGTGGGTGTTGTATTACACCTCTGCCAGCCTCTTCGGGGGAAAGGCGTGACGTTAGAGTACAATAAATTATCTCATCTCTTATTTCTAATATTTTTAATTATACTCCGCGAAGAGCAGGGTACAAGGTATCTCCAAAAGCTGAGCCCAAAACATAGTAGTGCACTACGAATTTTACTTACAAAATCTACACATATATACACACATATTGTCACGCCTTTCCCCCGAGGGGGCTGGCAGAGGTGTAATAGAACCCCCACACTTCGCCGGACGCTATTCAGTCCTAAGTATGACAGGGGGCGAGCCTGTCGCCATACACCGGGCTCCAGTCATGTACCAGATGACATACAATACGCACATATGCTCACACAACGAACAAATTGGTGCGTGCCGTCCGCTGGGTTCGAAGCCGCTCCCCTATGGCTTGAGAGGCGGGTCTTCTCCCAACTAGGCTGCCATCGCCAAAATCTACAGTGGGCACACAAATCTCATTCCAGAATTTAAGTAGCTCCTGCATCCAAAAGATACCGCCATTGGTCAAGGTTCCTTATCAACATTTCATAAACTCGTACCTTATCTAAAGAACCCCTGTCCATACAGGGCGCCGGAAAAAAATGGATGCCAAAACTGGGCAGCGTTCCGTAATTTACGGCCACGTGGGTCGCGGCAGACGGGTATAAACTGGGTTCCGTACATAAAACGCTTCCCGAATTTTGTTGATGTTTTTTTCCTCTTTTCATTTTTTAATTTATCTAGCTCGGTGAGTGGGCGTGTACGTTACACCAGAACTTTGTTCGGATGAAGTAAAAACAGTGAACTAGCGGGTTTTGTTTTCTGGGTTGAAATTGGTTGGTATTTAATTTGGTTGCTAGATATTGTGTTGACTTTTGGGAATTAGATAAATGTTCTTTTTTTATTGGATGTTCAAGTTTCGAGTCCGTCAATTACTTATCAGAAATAGGTCTATTAGGTAAAATCCTAACCACCCAAGCTGAAAAATTGTTACTTGAACTAAAATCTAGTGTAATTCCGCTTTAACGTCGCATTAAGTACATCAAGGAATATGAATTTTCTATTCTATTCTTAATTTGAATTAAAAAAAAAAAAAAATTAATGACATTAACTAGAAAACTTTATACAAATTGATATTTGAATCTAATTTAAACGTTATACAATTTGATATTAACAATTTGGTACTAAGTAAACTGAGATTAATTTCTGAAATTCATTAAGTACATACGAAAGTACATAGTACATCAAACTGCGCCAATAAAGAAACGAATCGAAACGAAACAGTGCTAATCGTATCTTCTCACTCGTATTAGCAATAATGTGTGATTGTGTGAGCGAGATAACACGAATAGCTCAGATTCTTTAGATACGTTTCTTTATTTGTCCAAGTTTTAATATTGACCAACCTTTGTACTATTCTTTCCTTATTTGGGTAGCACATGTTTCTTCAAGTAAAGAGGGAGTTTAGACGGCAATACTTCACTTAGCGCGATATAACTTGAAATTCAATATTCAACACGACGTTTTGGTGTAAACGTCGCGTGACGGGTTTTGGACGCGGCTTAAGGCATAGACTTATCATAGAAAATATTCTAGATATCTTTGGTCATGGTATAATAATATACTCCGCCAGATATAGTATTCCGGTCACCTAGGTAACACGTAGTGACGTCAATCAATGCGTAAATAAGACTGAAATAAGTAATTTACAAATAGTACAAAAGAGACAGATGACAATGACGAGTAACGTCATTGTGTGTTCGCTCCCAGAATGCTAGACCTTGTTTTT
The DNA here is from genome assembly GCA_911728515.1 of Peribatodes rhomboidaria. Lineage (NCBI taxonomy): Eukaryota > Metazoa > Arthropoda > Insecta > Lepidoptera > Geometridae > Peribatodes > Peribatodes rhomboidaria. The sequence continues at coordinate 13,210,156 of OU452186.1, read as the reverse complement.
TGGATTATATCTTTGGAAGAATCTTATCATAGAAGAATCTAGTCGTTTTTAATTTAGGTTTGGACTTATCGTAAAATATTCTTGAAAGTTTATTGAGTCGGATACTTTAATTATAATTTCGATCTCATCCAGTAAAAATTTTTAAAGGGCTGATTACATGACGCGTGCGTCTGCTTCTGCCTTCCAATAATAAAAAAAAAATAAAAAAAATGCAAAAAAAATTGCATAACACCAAGCGAGACAGCAGCGATCAGACACAAGCATATTTAAGCAACTAGCTACGCCCCACGGTTTCACCCGCGGTTAAAAAGTGTGTATCCTATGTGCTATTCTAGACTATAATCTATCTCTGTACCAAATTTCATCCAGATCTGTTCAGCCGTTCTGGCGTAAAAGAGTAACAAACATCCATCCATACATCTATCCATCCATCCATCCATACATACAAACTATCGCGTTTATAATATTAGTAGGATAGGATTTATTTTTAATGTAAAATAAAAGTTCTCAATAGAAATCTTCGTAACAATATCGTCACGCCTTTCCTCCGACAGGGCTGGCAGAGTTATATTACAAGTTAACACCCACACTTAGTCGGACGACATTCAGTCCCAAATGTGACAGGGGGCGAGCCTGTCGCCATACACCGGGCTCTAGATATGTACCAGATGACATTAAGTACGTAGGTGCATTACGTTCACAAGCAGGTAAACAAATAATAATATTAATAATAATAAGCCTTTGGCCGAGACCAAACTCACACTCTTTGGCCTGGAAGGCGAGCCATCTTCCAACTAAGCTATCATGGCATTTACAACCTAAAATCGCAAAAGAAACCTAAGCTGTCTGAAATGGTGGCGAATACGCAGAGCGCAGTATTCAAATCAAATAAACAAAGTAAATACCGTCTATTTCAACAACCGAATAGTTCCCGTAGGTATCTAAAAGTTCAGTTCACAATATGAAAAAAAAGTCAGTATATTGTGCGCGGCTTACAGTACTGAGCTATCGAGTAGAGAATTAACAGAGGAGCACGTTCACAAAAACTATACAGACATCGAAACTACATCTACAGCAATTTCTGCGTGCGACTGTGGTCGGCTCTCTTTACGACTAGCTTTTCAAATACGAAGGGACTTTTACTCGTGTATTACTACAGCAAGCATAGTTGCACTCAGCTTCCAACTCTTGTAATGGAGTCAACATTTAATTGCGTTTGGAACCTCATAATAACCTTTGAATTTTTAACATCTTAAGTTCGGAACCCATATAGTACTTATTTGCTTGAAGAATTAATTTAAGATAATTTTTAGCTCAAACACTGTATAGTTGTTCTAAATTAAACGTATGGAGCCAAATGAAAACGAAAAAGTTTTCAACTATCAATACTCATACCAGGGGGGCTATTCCTGCGCGTGAGATGAGATGAGATTTTATCTTGGTCACTCTCACGCCTATGACGTTTCAAACGAGAGCAACAAGGACGAAAAAAGGTGAGATGAAAATCTCAAATCTCTGAATAGGGCCACAGGCCTTCAGTGCTGTAAGTACTTTTACTATAAGTACTTTACCTATTGTACAAGGTGGCTAAGGAATTGTTCCTCTGAAGTGTATTCCACTCAGTAAGTGAACTCAGTGAATGCACTCAACTAAAGTTGCTGCATGGGTTAACGCAAAAAACGTACAGCGTGTCCCAAAACTTTTGTCGCAGCTTGGCCTGGAGTTTACGTCCAGACATTTTATTATTTTGACAATGTACTAAAAATACCAGCTGTTTCATGTATTATGAGTTTGAAAATGGACACATCTTACTTATCATACAAATGAATTGCAACAAGTTTTATTGTACTGTAAATTTAGCGCCGACTCACCGTGAACTTCAATGGACAAGGTTAACGTTTCTAAAAATTTAGTTAGATCATTTAAACCACTGTATTGCAAGACCTGTTAAAAATGACTAAAACGATCAACCGTAAGCGCTCCTTGTCGTCAACATTGATTTCGACTTATTGATGGATAATTGTTAAAAATTGTTAATTGTCAAATTTGTTAAGAAATCTTTTAAAATATTGTGAAAATCTGACTGATTAGTCGGACTGGTGCAAGAGACACGACAGCACAGATAGCGTTGACTGACATTCTTATGCCATGTGTCATATTGTCATAGTCATATTGTAATTTTTTATTATAATTACATTTTTATTTACATTTATTTGTTATTGTCATATTGTCATTTTTTTAAATCATTATTATTATTATTTTGGTAATTGACATTATATGTAATTCTGTATTACTATTATTTTAACGTGACATGAATGTAATTGTGTAATTGTTTTTATGTTAGTAAATATGTATTTGAATTTTTGAGTTTCAATTTTGTAAGTATTGATCTAAGCATGTATTTTTGTCGTCATTGGCTTTCGTAACTGCTGAACCGGTTTGAATAATTCATGCGGAGATAGCATCTTCGATTAACACATAAAATAGTATCTCTACGCTACAAAATCTAAACAACAAAAGGATTACCTCGCAGTCTGCCAAAAGGCCTACCGTAAACTTTTATAGCTGTTATAAATTATTAACCTTTACTTGAGTTGTGTCTCACTCCTTTTACTGTAGAAAGAGCGAGAGCGTTAAATTATTCAGATCAGAATCCTAAAGGATGAGAAGTCAACTTTTGTCTTATTGACATCACTTACGTGTGCTTATTGTAGCATAAATGCTATCTCTGTCATAAACTAGTGTATTTGTCAGTAACTAGTGTATTTGAATCTCTACGCTATTTAATTTATTAAAAAATGTTTAGAATGGTCATAGGTGATACATAAGGAGTTAATATTAAAGTGCATATAACCTACAATTCAGACGATGAAAAGAATCTCCTCTGGTGAGCTGCATTTTTACTAAAAACCATGTGAAATCACTCATAATCACCTCACACACACAAAACTGATAGCCGTTATTTTGAAAGAATATTTGTGTTAATTAGAATTTTGGCAACTATATATATTCTCTGACGACAAAATTATACCGCTATCCGTAACACAAACTGAAATGAAGTTGAATGAATGACATGACATTGACAATCGTTAAATAGAAATGTCAATACTGTTTTTTGACAACAAAAAATACTTTCGTTCAAAAACTGAGGCATAAACCATAGCTAGTACATGTTTTTTTTTATTGACGATAGAATTTGACGCCGTCAAAAATACCAACTGTAAATTTAACAGAGCAGCCAGTAATCAAACAAATCTACTATTTTAGTAGAAATTTTGACTAGTTCGTAGCCTTTCATAAAACTCGACATGATTACACGAGCAAAAGCCAAAACTGCCTCGGCAAAAATACAAGCAATATCGGACCAGGGAAATAAAGATTTAGATGTGACAATAAAAGAGTATGAGAAAATTATAAATGTCCTCAAATTTGACGTAAAAGAAAAAGACCGGTTAATTAAACAACTAACAGAAGAACATGAAAACAACTCAAATGAATTTGAGAAAATGTGCAAGCAGATTAAAATGCTAAAAAAATCGATATCGGATTACGAATCAGTTAAAAATGACCAGCTGTCTGACGTACTTACCTTGAAAGATAAAATTGAAGAATTGGAAAGTATCAACAAAGAATATGAATCAGAATTAATGAAAAACATAACTCCCTTAAAAAAAGAACTTGGCGAGATGATTAACAAATATAACACGCTACAAAACAAATACAGTATTCTGCTTGTACAATCTGCTGAAACTCTAACAAAAAAGAAAGAAGTCAGGAAGAAAACATGTAAAACAATATTCAATACACATAATAAAAATACGTCAATAAACAGACTTATGAAAACATTGTCAAAGCTTAATAGAAAAATAAAGTTTTTAAAACAAGAACTAAGCAAATATGAACTAGTGAAATTCTCAAACGAAGAATACAACACAATTACAGAAAATGAAAATTTGATCAACAAACTAAATTATGAACTGCTTTCGCAAGAAAATACGATTCTTGCACATGAGTTGCTGAAGAGAAACACAACTATTGAGTCCCAACAACAGTTAAACAATAAATTAATAGAAACTCTCGATCAATTCAAGAAAAACTTAAATGAAAAAGATAAATCTGTTAACACGCTGAACTTCATCGAAGGTAAATTGCATAGCATAAAAACATTTATTGACAGCAAAATAGGAAAAACTGATGAAATGGTGATCATGGAGAAAAACGAGGAAAATTTTGGCGCCAATGATTCTAGTGACGTCATAATAATTCAAGATACATCTGTAGCTAATGGAGAATTATGTGCCGAACACCCCGCTGCTGTAACACAAGTTTTGACAGCACAAAGCAATAAGAACCATACCCATATCTTTTCTGACAAATTTGGCATCGGGTTAGGACATCGTCTCCGAAATAAGACATCAGAAAAGGTCTTCAATCACTGCACTCCAGGTGCTCATTTAACACATATTGTCAAATCTCTTGAAGATGCAGCGAAAGCAGTACCTAACAATACGTATGTTTTAGTTGTAGGTGAAAAATTTTACATAAAACGTAAAGACTTTATTGAATGTCTAAGAATATTAGATGTTCTTAGCATGACATCTGAAATAATTATAAGCTCACTGCCTTATCACCCCACATACTCACATAGCTACAATCAATTCCTTTACAAATTGAATTGTGATCTATGTAACTTAGCCTCAATGAGGGACAATTTACGTGTGATTGACATAAATAATAATATTGACATGAGCGAAAACAATAAGAAAATCTTTAAAAAGACATTATCTCAAAAATTATGTAATGTATTATATTGGAATATTGACTCGCCCATTTATGGGAATAGAACTAGAACAATCGTAGAAATTAAATGTGAACCAGCTACAGACTCCATTACCAAAGTATCCCCAGCCACTAAAAACGTAATGATGAACCAATGTTTGCCGTTACGTCCAACACATTTTTTAGACCACACCCAAGGGATCATAAAATCTCCATAGTACACCAGAATATTCAAGGAGGTTTAAAGGACAAGGAATTGGAAATAGGCTTGTTTTTGGAAAAATATGATATTGATGTTTTATGCTTAACCGAAACTTTTTTGAAAGAGGACCAGCTGATTCTAAACTTTGACAACTTTCACCTAGTCAGTAGTTTCTCTAGAAAGTCTGCTTCACGTGGTGGTTCACTCATTGCAGTAAATAAATCCCTTAAGGTTAAACAAAGAAAAGACATAGAACGACTTTCATTAGAATGCCATGTAGAAATATCATGTGTGGAAATAGATAAATATATAATAGTTTGCATGTATAGACCACCATCTAGTAAATACGAAACCTTTGAATCTGTGACTGATAAATTACTTAGCAAAGTATGTAACAAAAATAAACAAGTCATAACCGTTGGTGACTTCAACATTGACTTACTTAAAGAGTATAAAACTAAGGACAACTTACTTGCTTTGTTTCAAAGTTATAATTTATTTCCGCAATTTAATGAACCTACTCGTATCTCTAAAACGACTGCCACTTGCATTGACAATGCCTTTTGTGAATGCGAAATATTGTCTGGATCTATTTTTAAGTGTTTAACCTCGGATCACACTGGTCAATTCATCACTCTTCCGTTAAATAAAAATAATCCAAAAATACAAATTAGTAAACGGCAATTCACTGCAGAACGAGTAAACCAGTTCCAGAGTGTCATAGAATATGAACTTTTCTCTAAACTACATATTAGTGACGATCCCAACACATGTTATAATGACCTACTTCTTATATTGATGCAAAATTTTAATTCCACATTCCCTATCGTTTGTAAAAAAATGAATATTAAATTAGTTTTTAACCAATGGGCTACTCCTGGTATAAGAATCAGCCGTGACAGAATGTATGAGCTGTACAATCAAAAGTCAGGAAGTCACGATGAAAAACTGATCGATTATGTACGAAGATACAGTAAGATATTTAAAAGAGCCTGCAAATATGCAAAATCTTTATTTATACTTAATAAAATAAAAGTTTCAAAAAATATGTCCAAAACAGTTTGGTCTATAATTAAAACTGAAACTGGTAAAACCGAAGCTCGTGAATTAGAGTATAAGCTTACGATAAATAAGGAAACATTTACAGACAAAAAAGAAATTGCTGACCAATTTGTTGACTTTTTTGGTGAAATACCCTACAAAACCACTAAGTCATTAGCCAGCAACTGTGCGGAGGCAGCGAAGCTACTGGTTAACAATGTAAATGCATGTTCTAGACAATTCAAATTTCACAAGGTAACAAGTGTCACTGTAATTAAAACATTTAAATCTTTAAAAACGAAAAAATCAGAAGACCTTTGGGGAATGTCAGTCCGTTTTATATCGGAAATAATCAACTGTTTAGCTCCATATTTAGCTCACATCTTTAACTCTTGTGTCGACAGCAATGATTTTCCGGATCGCATGAAATGCAGTAAAGTAATTCCTCTTCTTAAAAGTGGCAATAAAAACGACCCCAGTAATTTTAGACCAATTTCTATACTGCCCTGTCTTAGTAAGATTTTTGAAAAAATAATGTTAAACCAGTTAGCTTCGTTCTTTAATATTAACGATTTGTTATATAATAAGCAGTTTGGTTTTTCTAAGGGCTGTTCCACCATTGATGCAGCCTCAAATCTCATTGAAACTATTTACGAAGCGTGGGAGTCTCATCATGATTCACTGGGTATTTTCTGCGATTTGTCGAAAGCATTTGATTGTGTGAATCATGAAATTCTACTTTTAAAACTTGACCACTACGGTGTAAAGGGTGATGCATTAAAGCTGATGAAATCGTACTTAAGCAGTAGAACACAAAATGTAGATATTAACGGCACACGATCTAAGTCAGCTAATGTATCAATCGGAGTGCCGCAGGGATCAATTCTTGGACCATTCCTCTTCCTTGTCTACGTCAATGACCTGCCTTTTCTAGCGCGCAGGCATTGTGAAATCATTCTGTTTGCCGATGATACGTCTTTGTTATTTAAAATCAATAGGAAAGATTGTTATGTATCAAATATTAATATGTCGCTTAACACTATCAACAAGTGGTTTAGTGTCAATAATTTAATGTTAAATGCCAAGAAGACCAAATGTGTTAAATTCACCTTGACCAACAAACCAACTTTGCCGAATATTGTTATCAATAGTGATCTCCTTACCATATCAAAACATACTAAGTTTCTTGGCCTTACTTTGGATAGTAAACTTCAGTGGGGAGCACATATTCGAGAATTATCGAGTAAATTAAGCTCAGCAGCATATGCAGTGCGGAAAATTAGAGAACTGTCAGACATAAAAACTGCACGTATTGTATACTTCAGTTATTTTCACTCCATTATGTCGTATGGCCTATTGCTGTGGGGAAATGCAGCTGACGCAAATAGTATATTTGTTCTACAAAAGAGGGCTGTCAGAGCAATTTATAAGCTAGGATCTAGGGAATCGCTTAGAAAAGTTTTTGCACAAGCAAAAATATTAACTTTGCCAAGTTTGTATATTTTCTTAAATATTATGTATGTACGCAAAAACTTACATAGATTCCCCACAAGAAGCGATACCTATGACCACAACTTTACGACAAGGAACAAGTCTAAACTTGTTCTGCCAATTACTAGATTAGCCAAAACTGGCAACTCCTTTGTTAAGAAGAGTTTGACATTCTACAATTTACTACCTGTTAGCTTACTAAATAAAAATGAGACAACTTTCAAATATATATTAAAAAATTTCTTGACCCAAAAGGGCTATTATAAAATTAGTGATTTTACTAGTGACAAAGCTTCATTGCGCAAGTTATGTACATAAGTTATGTTCACACTTGTTTCATTTTTATTTTTATTTATGACATTCTTGACATCTGTTGATTTAAATTTGTTTTTAAATTTCAATTTACACCATTTAATTTAATTTGACATGTTCTATTTTTATATTTATTTTTGTTGTGCTTTTTAATGTTTAATTTTATATATCATTATTTTATTTTCGATTAATTATAATTTTGGCAATTTTTGTATTCTGACATATCATAAGTGTACTCTGATGTACCTATTTGAAATAAATATTTGAATTGAATTGAATAAAACAAGCTTTAGAACATTGTGTTCAAAAGAAATTATCGCTGTCGCATTCTCTCGTACCTTACCTCCCCGTCATGTTACGTCATCGATCATCCCTCCCGCTCGCGTGGTGTCGAAAATTACTTACGGGACCAACTACAGCCTCGGCAAAAAATATAACCGGCCACGGAAAATATAACCGACCACGGAAATGTTGGCACGTACCACCAAATGCGTTTAAGCTTTCTCTTAAATTGATGAAAAGGAGGTCAGGGTATTGCTGTGTAAGGAATGCGTGTGACTTTTATTTGGAACACGAAGTGACCCGAAGGGAGTTGTGAGTAGGCTTAATAAAATAATGACAACCCTGTATGGCCGACGGAGTGAATTGTACGGACAGTTGTTTTTTTTTTTAAGATTTCAGCAGGGCATTCACAATCATTCGGAAATATTTCCGTTCGGATTTCAAAAATGTTAGGCCTAAATTATTCGAATCTCAGTCTATATTCTTAAGTTTTCAAACGTGATTAATTCTTCCGATCGGATTTACATATACTTACTTGATTCCCTATTCCAAAATGTAAAACAATACATTGAGATTCGAACAATTTGAGTTTGAAATTTCTGGGATCCGATCGGAAACGTTTCCGAATAATTGTGAATAGCACCACTGGATTGATTTTTGAAAAGCTGTTTTAAAGCGACTTCCAAAAAGGAGGTTCTCAATTCAGTATGTTTTTTTTAATGTATGTTACCCGATCACTTCGCCAATTGTGAATCGATTTTAATGGTTTTTTTTTTGTATATTATACTTTAGAGGTCTCATATAAATTTTACCGAAATCGGTAGCGTAGTTTGTAAAATATCAACAAGAGAATTGTTTACATGAATGACGAATTGCAGAATTTGAAGGCCTTTTTTAAGTTTTGCTTTTTATAAACAGTACCCTAGTAACTAACCTAACCTAACCTAGACCAAAGTTCGCCAAAACTTAAACGAGGGCTTAAACTTTTAAGTGACTGTTTTTGACAGCTTTTCAATAAGACAACAACGGATAGTCAAAATAATCGCCTACTTAAAGTTTGGTGAACATGGGCCTTTATCACATTTATTTATTTACCATTAACATTGTGTACTCTAAAACATTAATAAATTCAGTAAAAAATTACTTTAAAAAAAATTCACAATAATTATAAATGGAGACGACATGCATAGGACTTAAAAAAAAAGAAATTAAATAATGTATGCAATAAAGATTACCTAAGTAATAAAAAGTCAAAGAAACCCTCACAGATGGCCAAACGTTTAACTGAATATTTGAGCACGAGTGAAGAGCCATCGAGTCAGCAGATGAAAATCGAAGCCATCGAGTCGGCCGACGGAAATCGATGCTCGTTGCTCATTAGAAGTGGCTTGTTTGCTCACTCTTATGAGCAAATGAGCAATTATGCTGAAATATTCACATTATTCTCATTTGAAAAGTTTATTTAGCTACCTTACTTGAGTCGTTCGAAGTGGTTAAGATTTATTGAGTATCTCGCGAGATTTGATATCGGGCTTCTTTTTTTCAACATTTGTGATCAGAAATGAAATGAAAATGAAATAAGAAAGCAGTTTCTTTTACCCGACTGCGCAAGAAGGAGGGTTATGTTTTTCGAGTGTGTGTATGTGTGTATTTATAAATATATATGTATGTTAAAGTTTTCTTTGGCACGCTACAGCCTAAACAGATTGATGTATTTCGAAATGTGAGGTGTCATTTGAATCGTCTTGATAGTGGAAGTGACATAGGGTGCAACATTTTGCAGTGGGGTCTTTTGGTTTTCTCTTAATAATGTTGTTTAATAATAAATATTATTTTGTTATTTTTGATATCGATTACTTACTAGTTGCGCCCCGCGGTTTCACCTGCGGTTAAAAAGTATTATTTTAAGTTTTATTAAGTATTGTGCTGTTCTAGACTCTATCCCTGAGCCAAATTTCACACAGATCCGTTTAGCCGTTCTGACGTGATTGAGTCAAACATACATCCATCCATCCAAACCCTTACTTTCTTATGAGATAGAATTCTAAAATAAATCTAGTCTAGAATATTATAAATGCGAAAGTGAGTTTGTTCGTTCGTCTGTTTATGTTTGTTTGTAAATCTTTCACGCCCTAACTACTGAACCAATCATCATGAAATTTTGCATACGCGTTGTCAGGGGTACAGAAAAGGACAAGGGGTCCTTTTTGTGCCAAAAAAAAAAACGGTTCCTGTGGGACCGCAGGTGAAACAGCGAAGCGCAGCTAGTATTTCTATAATTCATAATCATTTCTTACTTAAGATTTTTGTTTGAAGGGGGACAAGCTTGACCTAACTAAACCATTGATTTACCTACCTTTACCTATTTATTACCTACCTTCTCTTTAACAAAAAACATATTTAGTAAGAATAACAAGCATAAATATAGCACTAATTCTGATTGAGATAAGATACATTTTTACAATTACAATGTTTCCATTGGCACTCGACTCAAAACAAAACAATCACGAAACAGACAAACGAGGGTAATATAATATTTTCGAGGAAGTAGGTAATTAAAAACAAACAAGTAAAGTTTGATTAAAAGCCATATCTATAACTTGACGATAGGAACGGAGCCCTATTCTGGCGCACTCAAGATTATAACATAATTATCGATCCCTCGATATCGTGTTTCTCCTGGTTGAAAAACTTTTTTCGTGACAAAGTGTTTTAAAGGATTTTTACTAATAACAAGTAGCATTATTACAAGACAACCAAAAATCCTGACTTCAAAATATAGTGTAATAACTCACTTCTACTATCAAGACGATTCAAATGACAATTCACAATATGTTGAAATCCTTGATGGATTGCTGTTCAGGCTGTAGACCGTGCCTAAGATACTTCATACATACATATCCATTCCCTTACTTATATGAAATGTAAGCAAACTGTTAAAGAAGCTCTCCAAAATATGTCCTACGAAGATACAGAGAAGTTGTTATTTGTTTGTGTTTAGTTTGTATGTTTAATTTTAAATTTCAGTAAGTTTATTTTATAGTTTAAAATTAATTAGAATTTTAGTGAATTAGAATATGGGAGTTTGCAATGACTATATTAAGTTTTTGCCGTATTTATCGCCTGACAAACAGTACTACCTAGTTCAGGCAAAATCATTTTATTGTTTCTAAAAAAATGTTTGTATCTGATAGTTTTTATCTTTACCATGTACTTTTTGAAATAAAAAATTTATTATTATTATTATCATTTTTATTATGTATACCCAAATGCATACATTTGTATATACTTACATACATACACTCGAAAAACATTACCCTTCTTCTTGCGCAATAGGTTAAAAATTAACTAGCGACCCACCCCGGCTATTAACGCTCACGGTTGACAGTACCTATAAACTTTCCGTAAAAAAATATCCAACTGATGGTGAAAACCATTATTTAGCGGATGTACAGACAGAGAGACGGACAAACGCGGAAAGCGACTTTATACTATGCAAACAAGTAACATTTTTTAAAGAAAAACAAAAACCCGGCTGCAAAATGTTGTACCATATGGTACAATATTTTATCAGGACGAATCAAATGATACCTCGCATGTCGAAATCCATCAAGCTGTTCAGGCTGTAGGTCGTGCCAAAAAACCTCATACATACATACCCACATACAAACATAAATACATTTAAACATACACTCGAAAAATTTGACCTAAACATACCTAACTATTGACGAAAAATAATTTCCTTCCCAACAAAGTCAAAAATTTATTCACTTAAATAGGGTAAGTACAGACAGTTCTTCAATTTATAATTTAGTTCTGCCTGTGTGTCAGACCTCAACCTGACATGAATTTGTTAAAATAAATGTCATTATTTACAATCAATATATTAGTCTATTAAAATTATTTAAGGTAAGTCCATAAGTAAACACTATTTTAAATTTAAAAACTATGTACTATTTAATGTAAATAAGTTTCAAATTAAAAAAAAAACCCGATTCCGATTTTTAAGAATACTGATTTTCATTTAACATACATAGCTAAGAACACTTCCAACTAATTCAACTTACAAACAAACAAAAAAAAAACAAAATCGGTTCATCCATTCGTGGACACACACACACACACACACACACACACACACACACACACACACACACACACACACACACACACACACACACACACACACACATATACACACTACACACACACACTAACACACACACACACACACACGTACACAGACACGTCAAACTTATAACATCCCGTTGTTTATGCATCGGGCGTAAAAAAGATCCACATACAACAAAATTCAATATCCACGATAGATAAGATAAAATAGCCTTCAAGTAAAGTACTTTGGCAAAACGTTTCCCAAACTTCACACTCCTACTTAGTTCTAATCATATAATGTTCGCATTACTCCCGACCCGTATGTCCAAAAAGCTATTTACTCCACACGCCCTTTCATTAGCCGAAGCGAGCCTTCAAAGGTCAGGGCAGGAACTCCTTTATTTGTTAAACCCTTGTTGAGTCCAGTAAGACTGGCTCATTACTAGCTGTAATTTATGAATGGACTAGATATGCTCCATGGATTCTTAAATTTTCTTTTTACCCGATTGCCAGGAAGGGTTATTTTTTCGCGCATAATATCTTGTTACCCGATAGCTAGGAAGGGTTATGTATTTCGCGCATATCTTGTTACCCGACTGCCAGGAAGGGTTATGTTTTTCGCGCATATCTTGTTACCCGATTGCCAGGAAGGGTTATGTTTTTCGCGCATAATATCTTGTTACCCGATAGCTAGGAAGGGTTATGTTTTTCGCGCATATCTTGTTACCCGATTGCCAGGAAGGGTTATGTTTTTCGCGCATAATATCTTGTTACCCGATAGCTAGGAAGGGTTATGTTTTTCGCGCATGTCTTGTTACCCGACTGCCAGGAAGGGTTATGTTTTTCGCGCATAATATCTTGTTACCCGATAGCTAGGAAGGGTTATGTTTTTCGCGCATATCTTGTTACCCGATTGCCAGGAAGGGTTATTTTTTTCGCGCATATCTTGTTACCCGATTGCCAGGAAGGGTTATGTTTTTCGCGCATAATATCTTGTTACCCGATAGCTAGGAAGGGTTATGTTTTTCGCGCATGTCTTGTTACTCGACTGTCAGGATGGGTTATGTTTTTAGCGCGTAACTGGAATTTTTGTAAGTTTTTTTACTACGTTCTATCTTCCAAACGGCTAGATGGATTTTGATAGTTAAGATAAGCGGGCAGTCGGGTTTTGTTTTTTATATCAGACCCACTTGTTTGGGAAAACTAAACCAACATTTATTAAAAATTATAGATAGATTTACATACATATCGTCACGCCTTTCCCCTGAGGGGGCTGGCAGAGGTGTAATACAACACCCACATTGCGCCGGACGATATTCAGTCCCAAATGTGACAGGGGGCGAGCCTGTCGCCATACACCGGGCTCCAGTCATGTAGCAGATGACATACAATACGCACTTTGGCAGCCTAGTTGGGTGAAGGCCTGTCTCTCAAGCCAGAGGGAGCGGGTTCGAACCCAGCCGATGGCACGCACCAATTTGTTCATTGTGTGAACTCTTAGGTGACTTAACTTTTTGCAGCGGTCTTTTTGTCTAATTGGTAAATCGTCTTCATTTTGCACCTAAGTATACTATTTTATACTTCTAGCAAAACTAGCGACTCGTCGTGGCTTCGCACGATGCCTATATAAACCTTTCGTGAAAATTATCTAACTGATGGTGAAACCGCATCAAAATCCCTTGCTTGGCTTAGGAAGAGTTAGCGGATAAACAGACAGAGACAGAAAGACGTGGACATGATTTTATTTGTTTTATAATATTAATGCCTAGAGTTAGAGAAGAGTTAATTAAATACGTGGACTTATAATAATGATAAAAAAATATAAAGTAGCTTATGAGTTAATCCTGGGTATAAGCTACCCCCACACCAAATTCGTCCACTCGTTTGAGCGTGAAGATGTAACAAACATACACACTTACATACTTACACACAATCTTTGGCCATTATAATGTTAGTGTAAAGTATGAAGAGTGAGCTTGGCTAACTGCGTACATAATCTTTATAACTGTTTAGGTCCGAAAACACCTTTGGATGTTATTAATAATAATAATTATTTATTTCAGACCATAAGTCCATATTAAGTTAGATAGTAATTGTATAAAAAAAAATAATAACAATACAAAATAATTAAAAATGTCAACCCGTTACCAAAATAATAATTAGACGAACACAAAACAGAAAAATTACATTTTACACAAAATTTGAAAACAATTTGAAAAAAAAAATTAATTAATTAATGACACGCCTCTGAACTTTATTACTTTACTATTTCTTGTCACTTAACTTTATTATTTCTTGATAGCCCACCTGAAACATCAAGATCCCATGCTTCCAACGTAAATCCCATTACTCACAACGTTGCTGTGATTCAGGACTACTTTGAAAGCGACGACTCACCTGAGCCAGGCCGCGGAAATTGATCCAATTCCACATATTTATTTCCGAAAGAAACCGACATAATCCCTGAACGGGAAATATGTGGAAACATGAGCGTATCGGTGGAAGTATAATCCGCGTGAGATCAAAGACGAGGGATAGGGATGTGCTGGCTGAATGGCCGGATAAGATTTGATTGGTTAGCCGGATGGTATTTGGCCGGAAAGATTTTTGTTAGCTAAAAATATGTTTTTGGTTCTTGCATCATTATAAGTACCTAATAACTAGATTAGCCCGCGGTGCTACTCGCGGTTGAAAAAGTAGCATATGTGCTAGTTAGATTTTAATCTATCTCTGTGCTAAATTTCATCCAGATTCGTTCAAGCTTTCTGTCGGAAATAACAAACCCCATCCATCCAAGTTTTTGCATTTATAATATTAAGAGTGATTGTTAAAAAAACGTTGAGGCTTGCACACGCTGCAATTTCTTGAAAAAGAACGCTTTTTTGAGACAGCGAGACCAGGCGCAAATTGTATCTGCTTTTTTCAGTTACTTAAATAAGAACAGTATTTTATTCGACCTTATTATGTTGCACAATAAAGTCGAATAAAAAATAGTTTTCAAATAATAAAGACCAGAATAACTCAACCGCTTTCTTGCACCTAAATAAGTAACACAACGTAGGAGCTAATAAATGACCGGATAACGTAACATGCACATCTCCAACAAATATATTGAACAAAAAGCATTTTTCCATTTCCGAATTATATTTTTTAGAACATCAAACGGGTTTTCGTGTTTTTTATTTGAGCTAATAATCAACTGAAGATTTTTTATTTGAATTCCTCGTCAGATGCTCATAGAACGTGAATGTACGAGTTACAGGTGAGCGAGCAAAGAACTCCTGTATGGCAAGGGTTGCTGAAATTGAGAGGAATTACTTTGGGGGAGGGGAAGGAGGGGTTAATTTATAATATTAGAAGGAGGAAATATAAATTTCTTGGCGAGTTCTTGACTTTATTTGAGGAAAATTTTTACAAAAAAATGTAGATACGTTAGCAAATTCATTGGTGAAATTAGAGGAAACTGTTTATTCGGATTGATTTGGAAGAAAAGTCAAAGTGAAAAAAGTAGGTGCAAATTAATGATTTTATTGACTACTAGCTGGGACTCGCGGTTTCGCCCGCGGTGCCACAGAAACCGCAATTTTTTTCGAAATATAAAGTGTCATGTCCTTTTCTGTAACCCAGGTAACGTGTATGCAAAGTTTCATGACGATTCGTCGAGTAGTTCGGGCGTGAAAGCGTTACAAACAAACAAACAAACTCACTTTCGCATCTATACATATATATATTAGTTAGGATTAGGATTAGGATTAAGGAAAACCTATTGTTAGATACATTATACATAATAAGACCATTGCTAGACGGGCTAAGGTAGAATCATGATAGGTACCTAATACAATACAAATAATATATGATAATATGATATGATTATGATTATGATGCTATAGGAATTAATTTATGTCTGCGTAGGTTGTAATATTCTATTCTGAAATTAAGTCTGAAGGCGCCTACAAAATGTTATACGAGATGGAGAGTGGGATATAAATAATTTTTCAACAGGTTATATAATTTTTATTTTGTTACTACCTAATTTATAATAGGTTAGGATACTATCAATATAATCCTAACTAATATAACAAATGCAAAAGTGACTGTGTTCGTTTGCGTTGTTTGTTTATAATGCTTTCACGCCTTAACTATTCAACCGATCGCCATGAAATTTTGCATATACAATTTCCGGGGTACACAAAAAGACATTTGACCTTTTATATTATCACGCCTTTCGCCCGAAGGGGCTGGCAGAAGTGTTTTAGCACCCACACTTCGCCGGACAATATTCAATCCCAAACTTCAAAGGTGGCGAGCCTGTCACCTTTTTTCTTGACACAAATAACAGTCCTACAGGTAGTAATACCACACATTATCACAGCTCAACAGAAAAAAAAACTTTTTTTTGTCCTGGATATTTCTGCGGATTTTTATGTTCTCAAGCGGCCAATTTTCGAATAAATTCATGAAAGTACTGGTTTGGCTCAATAAAATTTATACTACTGCTTTCTCTCTCCCTCTGCTTTGGAACATTGTACTATTATTATAGGGCAATGTGAAAATGAAGATTTTTAAAAACTAGAACTAATATTCCCTAACCACACATTTTTTTTTACGTAGTTTGTTGACGTAGAAGTATTTGAAATCACTCTTACATCAAGAGCAAAAAATCACTGTCGACCAGTGTTATTATTATATTTTAGTAGTCCTACTAAGATTATAAACGCGAAAGTTTGTAAGAATGGATGGATGGATGTTTGTTACTCTTTCACGCCAGAACGGCTGAACAGACCTGGATGAAATTTGGCACAGAGATAGATTAAAGTCTAGAATAGCACATAGGATACTTTTTAACCGCGGGTGAAACCGCAGGGCGCAGCTAGTACTACATAATACAGTGAATCTTCTAAGTCTGCGTGCTTCATCTTCGACCACATCGTCGCTTATCATTATTAAGTACCTTTAATTATTAAGTTTTTTTTTTTTTTAATTGTTTGTTTTTGGAAAACAAACAATTGATTTTAGTCTAACCTCAAAGCAAACACTCATTGACTTCGTGTTACTTAACAACGCCATCTGCTGTTGTGTAGTTAAAGCAATTAGTTGCTCACAAAAAATAGTATTATTATTCGCCAATAAATGTCAGCAAGAGTCATATTTTTCAGTTGAGACTACTCAAACGCCTCCTTTTTGTTATTTTTCTTCCAAGTTTATGTTTAAGTTGATTATCGATAAAACACGAATAAAATGACATTTTCTAAAAAATATTTCTAGCTAGATCGATTTATCGCCCCCGAAACCCCCTATATACTAAATTGTATGAAAATCGTTGGAGCCGATTCCGAGATTCCAATTATATATATATATATACAAGAATTGCTCTATCTAAAGATATAAGATTCTAAGTCTGTGTGCTTCATCTTCGTCGCTTATCAAATAGTAAAGTTAGTGTCAAACGCGGACTTATTCGCAATAAAAAAAAATACAAATTCAAATTCAAATTCAAAATCATTTATTTGCAGAAATATAGGTACATACAGGATAGTTGGTGATAAATAAGAGTCTCACTATATTCAACCCCTAAGGAGCGTGCAAAAATTAGGAAATAGTAGGTGGATAGTTACATTTGAATGGTCATAAAATACATGTCATGTTACAATGTCAATCTTTGAAAACAATTAATTAAATTAAATACAATATTATGTCACAAAACCACAATTAATTACGTTAATAGATTTTATTAGAGCTATTCGATAACACAACTGGGACAACGCACACAAAGACCATAATATATTTTCCGCGCCAACAAATCAGCGTTACTCTAAACTATGATTTGAGGTCGGAAATAGTCGCAATCCTATTGATTCTGCCAGTACCTAATTAGCTCAAATATTTGCATCAAATGCCGCTGATATTTAGGCACAAATTGGTCCGGGTTTAGGGTTAATGCTGTGAGTATTAAGTTATAAGCGCAAGTATACATTTTGTGAATGAAAACGAAATATAAAAAAATACATAAGCTTTGTATTTGGACCAAGTTAGGACGTCAAAGTCAACTGGGAAATTTGTTATTTGATTATTTTTTAACCTTTTTTTTTGCGTCGGAAAAACGACGTGATATAAAACTATAAGTTTGACGTGTCTGCCTGTGTGTGTGTGTGTGTGTCTGTCTGTGGCATCGTAGCTCCCGAACGTCAACTTTTTTTTTGTTTGTAAGCTGAATTAGCCGGAAGTGTTCTTACCTACGAGGAAAATCGGTGTGGGGGGGGGGGGGGTTAAGTTTTAATTTTTACTTGCTTAAACTGACTTGTTAAACTTGTTGTTTTTTGACGTGACGTTGTCACGTCAAAAAACCTTTAAAAACGTCTTATAAAAATAACGTCTTATAATTCGATAGAGCCGGGTGCACGCACGAAAAAATGCGGCGTTACCTCGCTCTGAGGCGTTGTATGTAAGGCTTGAAGTGCAAGCGAGAGCGCGGAACGAGCGACAAAGAAGCACAATCGGCCTTTGCGCTCGGCAGCGTTCGACATCCGTCTCTCTCCTACTTGAGTGAGCTCGTTGTCACGTTCAACTATCGTCAGTAAGCCGACTTTACAGACAACCAATTTTTTTTCAAGTACCTACTTATAGCTAAAGTTAAAAAAACATCTCTAATTAACATAATTAACATAACTAAGTGTGCGAGAACACTTCATTATTAAGCCGCATAGGCACGAGCGAAGACAAACATCAAACATGAACATTTGGTTTGTACGTATGGGACAAACACAGTGTTCGATGCTCGTTAGAGGTGAACACGCGAACAAATTAATTGCGTAACATGCAACGCAACAAATTTGTTCGTACGTGCGTACGCGGCTTTACCATATCAGTTCTAAGACTTTTCCGGGTATTCTCGGCGCATTTTCATCGTTTCCCTCTCAGCAGCATTTCGGTGTTTGTTTTCTCGTAAAATCTGAACAGTTCCACTACTTACGTGGCATAGCTTTTATCCACACTTAACACCATTCGTTTTCCTCGACTATTAGAAACATTTATTTGGCAGAAAAGGCTGAGAGAGAAAAGGAATGGAATATAAGTAAGTAGCTATTAAGAACGCCTATTTAAACGGTTTGATTTAGATCCAGTCGTTTATGTGTTGGTTTGTTTCTTGTTGGAAGTCTTGCAACAGTTTTTTCAACTAACTATAGAGAAGCGATTCTTGTGAAAGTTTTGCGTACACATTGATAACCCGTGACAATGAATACAACATTAGTTAAAAACCGTGTAACTTGAAAGTATTTTTACCCGACTGCACAAGAAGGAGGGTTATGTGTTTCGAGTGGATGTATGTATGTTTATAAGTATGTATGTATGTATGAGTATGAGGTTTCTTTGGCACGCCCTACAGCCTAAACAACTTGATGGATTTCGACATGCGAGGAGTCATTTGAATCGTCTTGATAGTGGAAGTGACATAGAGTTTAATATTTTGCAGTCGGGTTTTTTTTCTTTTAATAATGTTACTTGTTTTTTTTATCTAAAGCAAGAAATGTTAAACCTGGATGTAAGTAAATAATAGTATTTTTTTTTCCAGACAATCAAGTCTATAAATAATATGTTTTACTTTTAATAATGTTACTTGTCTTGAAACTTGTTGAACAAGTAGCGTCTAGTAGTAAATAAGCAAAAGGCTGAGAAAAATGACAAAGTAAGAGGAAATATAATTATGTACAACTTTTTTTATCGAGATGGGAGTTTTTCTTCGAGGTGAATTCTGCACTGAAATGTATCCATTGTAAAAATAGCAACATATTTGAAACAAGACGAACTTACTTTTAGGCATTGTCGACCATATTAAAAAATGAATAATGAAAATGAATAATGAAACTGATTAAAACTTTTTTGAATTAGGCCCCAAAAAAAACTTCTATTGCCTTTTAAGTGCCGCATTCACATCTAATCATAAAATCAAAATAATGCTCTGCTATAAAAATCATAAGAAAGTAATTATGCTCCTATATTTTCGGAATTAGTTTGAACTCTCAAAAGAATATGTACTTATTTAATCCATACTATCCTATCCTACTAATATTATAAAAGCGAAAGTTTGTAAGAATGGATGGATGGATGGATGGATGGATGGATGGATGGATGGATGTTTGTTGTTCATTTACACCACAACGGCTGAACAGATCTGGATGAAATTTGGCACAGAGATAGATTATAGTCTAGAATAGCACATAGGATACTTTTTAACCGCGGGTGAAACCGCGGGGCGCAGCTTGTACTTAATATAATAACCTCATAAAATGGAAGTAAAGCCTGTCTGCTTTTAGGCTTTTCACGGCTAAACGGCTGAACGAATCTTGATTTAATATTCGGTTAGTTGTAATTAATATTATGTTAATTTTTATGCTAGTTACAGTATATCACGAGGAAAGTTTTTGCGTACTGACTAAATTTTCTGAATAAACGCGAACGAAGTCGTGTTTCAGGTCATTAATAACAATTACCAACCTACTTATAAGCACTTAGATAATAGCTAAATGCCTTTTACCTCCTACGCAAGTATAGTGAGCTATACAAAGATGTCCGTAGTTTCGGAGTCCGCGCCATTTAGCGGTCCGGTGAGTAGATCGCGAGAATTCCACGGTATGTTTGCTCCATTGTATTCCTGTTAGGTATCATTGGTCCAAGTTAACAACTGACTAGAGATTCTACTACGAAGTAGGCCCAAAATGTGCACTTTGCAAAACGTGCTTTAGGTTCAAAATGAGCGTTTCTCAAAAGATGATTTTTTTAATAATAATAATATTCGGGACACTTGCGCACACGGTTGTCTGACCCCAAACTAAGCAAAGCTTGTAGTATGGCGGCCAGAGACTGAAATACAAACATAATTTATATAATGTATTTAATAATGTAAAATTTATAAAATGAATTGTGTTTTTGCAATGATTTTAATACTTATATTTATTTGAATTTGACATTTTGAATTGACATTTATTTTTATTATATTTTTGAAATAATATTATTGCTTTGTAATTTTTAATGATAAGTGTAATGCCGTTCTTATTGTAATAATAAATAAATATCATATTTCACATCCTTACAATTTATTATAGGCATGTTTCTTACGGAGAAATATACCTATGTGATCTTTTCTAATTTGTGAAATTAAGGGGAGGGAAATAGGATTTTCAGTTTTCATCCCTTATATGCAAATTAGAAAAAAAGTGCTCCAACTGAGAATAGCTCATTTTGAACTTTGTGCATAAGTGTTGCTATCCTTTACTGAGTAGCTGGTAAAGGTCGCGGAAGACCGGCAATCGTGTAGGTCAGTAGCATTGACCTTCGTCGAGCTGTAAACGGCTGAGGCTAAAAGATGATGATGACTGGTTCCTGGCTGGTAATTTTCACCTGGTATGGTACCTTGGTAGTGCTTGGCTTTCGGTCTCGTAAATAAGTTCCAGAGCTTAAACTCGAACAGAAGATTGTGTTGGAAAACAATAAAAAGCGAACAAACATTACTGTTTTTTAAGGTGATTTTCTTTCTCGAAATTGATTCCCTAGAACTACAATTATACGTACAGATACAGTGTTGTTACAACATTTTATTGAAAACAAAAAAGCAAATCAAAAATGCTTCAATGACTCTCCATTTTCCTCATCACAACTGAGATTTAATAACCCTTTAAAAAGAAGCTCAAACTTAATAAAGCTCTTCGCATCGCTCTACCAACTCTCAGAGCAAAAATGTAAAGGTCTGCTCAGACACTTTTTGACATCAATGAAAAATGACACGTATCAACATAGTGCAAAACACAAAGTCGCTTAATATCGAAGCGATGCTGACTTCTCTGTAGAATTACGATTTTGGATTTTAGGCTATGGTGATTTGGTTCATTTGTTAATGACGTCAAAACTTGGTATAGCCTAGTTGGAGCCTATATCATCGCTAGCCTATGCTAAGCGATGGCTAGTTGGAGAAGGCCGCCTCTCAAGTCAGAGGGAGCAGGTTGAAACTCAGCTGACGACACGCACCAATTTGTTCATTGTGTGAACATTTGTGCTACATGACTGGAGCCCAGTGTATGGCGACAGGCAGCTCACCTCCTGTCACATTTGGGACTGAATATCGTCCGGCTGTTGTATTACCTACACGTTTGCCAGCCCCCTCGGGGGAAAGGCGTGACAATAATAAAATGTTAAATATCAAAACTTGCTCTGGCATTATTCAGTTTGGTCTGGAACGACCCTAATTCTCCGCGGTAAAGTTTTAACCACCTAGTAACACTTTCATTAAGGAACGCTTTACACTTGGACCAAACGTTTATAAGCATATTCGACGGTAAAGTTGTGTATATTATGCAAGAAGGTTTTAGTGGTGTTTTGTTCACTTAAAATAGATTGCGAGTCTCAGGAATGAGGTACAAACTATAATAGAGTTAGAGTATGCAAAATAATGAATTAAATTTAAATTTAGTTAGGCGACCCTATAGTTTGGCAACAATGTACGAGTATGTCAGTAGTTCTATTCTGGTACGTGCGTGCAAGTTTTTAAGGTGTATGGTATCGCGCGCTATACTATTATATTAGACATAAATTATAGAATGTATTTTTGATAAATTTGCTTCTATCAATGCATTAAAAACAATATTACAAAGTATTCAGAATAATTTTCATGCCTCGCCTCACGCCTTATCATACACCTTAACTATAATATATGAACATGACAACACATTTAGCTGACAAAGATAAAAATATTAGGTACCACTTTTCTGCCATTACTCGCCGGTCAAAATATTTCCATGAAATAAATCCATTTCCGTATAGTGATTGCTGGATTAATTGCGACCGTAATTGAAAATAATAGAGCACTATCATAGTATAAAAACTAATACATATCTGGTACATTACTGATACAGTCATTATGGTAGGTACCTATAATTTATTCCGTGTAATGGATCCCATTTTCATAAAAATAACTCAGCTATCTAGCAAAGACGCGGGCTTTGCTAGATAGCTAATGAAAGCTAGCACGTCCCTTGACACATTTAAGACTGAATATTGTCCGGTGAAGAGTGGGCGTTGTAAAACACCTCTGTCAGCAGCCCATTCGGGGGAAAGGCCTGACGATATGTTATGTTAGCTTCGTTAGCCTTGCTTGCCTGTTCTTCTGAGTAGAGGCTCTTTATCCGAACAAGGCGGTCGAGTCTATTTAAATAACTTTGACGTTCATAAGTGTATCTTCGATACCTAAATTGAATAAAAACATTTTGACTTTGACTTTGACTTTAGATAGTTATGTTAGCGAACGAGCGTCCCTGCTTCAGCTTCGACAAAAAATATTTTGTAAGTTTGTCCGAATTCTGTCCTGGGGGGCTATTCCTGTGCGTGAGATGAGATGAGTTTTTATCTTGGTCACTCTCACGCCTATGACGTTTCAAACGAGAGCAATGAGGACGAAAAAAGTGAGATGAAAATCTCAAATCTCCGAATAGGGTCCCTGATCTCTGTCTAGGATCGAGGTGTTTAGCTCAAAGAGCCAATAGTAGCTAACGTTTCAAGTAATACTTGGTGATTGTTGCGCTTTTTTCTGTTAATCAAATTCTGTCGATCCCCTTTTTAAAGTAATTTACAACCTATTTGCAATCTCTTTCTAATTAACTAACTGCGCCCCGTGGTCTCACTCGCGGTTAAAAAGTATCCTATATGCTATTCGAGATTATAATCTATCTCTGCGCCAATTTTCATCCAGATCTGTTCAGCCGTTCTGGCGTGAAAGAGTAACAAACATCCATCCATCTATCCATTCTTACAAACTTTCGCGTTTATAATATTAGTCGGATAGGATATTATTACAACCAAATACAACCTGGGTCTCTTCAAGGACTTGAACAGGCACCTCATGGGCAAGCGTGCTCCATCTTAGACCACATCGTCACTTTCCATCAGATGTGTTGTGGTCAAACCTGGGCCCATTCAATCGTAAAAAAACCACTTTAAATGTCAGCATGGAGAGTGTTTTCACCATTTTCGCCGACAGACCTCCGACATAACGTGTGCGACTTGATTTCTTTTGAAATATGGCCGCCAACGTCCAGATACACAGTTATCGACATCATGTTGGTGACTGTCGGCGACTTCGGTGTGTAGACTCCGCGAGCACTTTATAGTTAACTAGCTGTTACCCGCGATCTTGTTCGCGTTTATTCAGAAAATAGTATCCACAAACCTTTCTCGTGAAATACTGTAACTAACTGTCAAATTGCATCAAGATCCATTCAGCCGTTTAGCCGTGAAAAGCTTACTACAAAGAGGTAGACAGACTTACTTTCGTTTTTTTCAAATATTCGTTTTTGTACCTATATATAGCGATGATAGTTGGAGAAGGCCCGCTTCTCAAGCCAGAGGGAGCGGGTTCAAACCCAGCCGACGGCACGCACCAATTTGTTCATTGTGTCATATGTGCATATTGTATGTCATCTGCTACATGACTGGAGTCCGGTGTATGGCGACAGGCTCGCCCCTGTCACATTTGGGACTGAATATCGTCCGGCGAAGTGTGGGTGTTGTATTTCACCTCTGCCAGCCCCGTAGGTCGTCATGATAGGTGACATATTTGACGAAATGATAATTTTATATTTTGTACGTTACTTAATTATTTGTTTTTGGGCGTTTTTCAAAAAAGATGTACACGTGACGAACCGGAGTTGATTTTGATTTTTTGAAATTTTTTATGAATTTTTTTATCTTATTTGATAAAAAGTACTTTAAATTAAGTAAAATTCAAAAATAAATAACAGTATTATGAAACAC
Source organism: Peribatodes rhomboidaria (assembly GCA_911728515.1). Taxonomy (NCBI): domain Eukaryota; kingdom Metazoa; phylum Arthropoda; class Insecta; order Lepidoptera; family Geometridae; genus Peribatodes; species Peribatodes rhomboidaria. The sequence continues at coordinate 13,185,138 of OU452186.1, read as the reverse complement.
ATCGCGATAATCTTAATTTTTACGTAAGAGTTCACAGGCATTTGCTCCGGTTAGTCACAATAGCAAAAAGTTAATAAAATGAAAAATAAGAGTTGTTATATTAATTTATCTTGATTAATCATTAAATAACTTTAAAATCTTTGAAATACCAAGTCAAAACATAGATAAAACACAATAATTATTGCGTAGCAATAATTTTTCTTTCGAGATCGTCACAGTAGGAACTTTTGACCTTAAAAAGTTTACATTTACATACTTTCTTAATAACAGTCAACTTTAAGGCTAACAAATATTATAAATATACAACATCAGTGTCCTAAACAACCACATATATTAACAAAGAACTAAACATATATTGAATTGTATTTGTTATTGTCTACATAAAAATTTGGGACAGTGACTATCTGGAATTCTACGAGACTAACTGGAAAAAAATAAGCTATGTTTACACTTAGAGAACTGAGAGAATATTAACTCTTATTTTAATTATATAGTTATTTAGTTAAGTACTAGCATAGTATGTGGCCTACATAATTTTATTTTTAACAGTCTTTGTTTACGTTTTTTGATCACAACTTCTTACTATTTTACTAATTTGAATAATGCCATATACCACATACCATATGCCATATACCTATAATGCCATTCCAAATAACAACTTACCCTCATGACAAATCAATCAAAACTAAAATTGAATAAAATAAAATAATTTAGTTAGATTAGAACAAAAAACCTGTCGATAGCTTTCTATATTTCAAATTCAAATAAAAAGTTAAAATAAGTAAGTTAGCCGTTTCAAAGATAGTGATGACAAACATACATGTACCAAATTTTATAATAGAATAATTAAAGGATTTTTTTGTACTGTTCGTCAAATATAGCCCCAGCCTAATAGTTCCGGTGCGTCACAAAATGATTCCGTCTATACAATACGTGACGAACCTGACGTGACGAATTGATACCAACTGAACTTTAAACAATAATTCAAGCTGTTGTATTCATTTAACGGCTCCTTGCGATTTGTTATACAATAGTTTAATACCACATTTGTGATTGTATTACGGCAAATAACTTGATAAACTGCTACATACCTCATAAAATCCCGTTGCTATCTGGAACTTCAATTCGCAACCAACGTGTCGCGCCCGCTTTCGTCACAGATCCTGACTACACTGAGATATGTTTCAAAATACCGGTTATACTATAGTAAAGATTAATACTCCCAAAAACTAAAAATAACCATAGTTTATGGTAATATTTTGTCTAAGTATTAAAAAATGTATCGTGACTATTGCCGAAATTCCGGTTCGGCCATATTCCTGGGACAACACATAAACAGTATTTTGAGCTAGTTTAAGCTCAATTACGACATTATAGAGCTCTAAATCGTATTTACAAGTTCAACATTTGTCTACAGAATATAAGATAGTGGCGCTATTTAATTCGTGTAATTTTTTCTGAGACTTGAAAGTTCTAATCATGCAGGTGGGACATGAAGATTTTACACTTTTTTGCCGTTTGTTTTTATAATAAATTAATACTGACGAGTATTAGGTTGCACATAATAGTAAATTTGGTAACTTAAATATGTATTCATTAAACAAATACGCCGTTTACTCAAGTACGTAAATATATAAATTATAAAAACAGAACCAAAGTTTTGGACGCCATATATTCGCGAATGTACATCTTTTTTGAAAAACGCCCTTTTGATTTTATTTTTTTCTTTTGACTTGTTTATGTTTGACAATTATAATTATGACCAAATGGAATTTGAATTTGTAATTATTGTTGTTATTATTATTTTTTGTTATTATTTAATGTTAAATTTAAAATTTGAAATATAATGTGAAATTGAATAATGTAAATACATATAATTTGTAATTAATTAATATAATTGGCATGTGCCGTTTTAATAAATAAATAAATGTCGGGGGAAAGGCGTGACGATATGTATGTGAGTTTTTGTATGTAAGTATAGATGGCGAGCGTTTTTTAGCAGCACTGCTTTTCTGGGTCCTTTTTTACCTACTCGTGGAAAGAGTTAAATTTGCGGCGGCCACTCGCAGCGCTATCTCCGCAAACCGAACCACTCCGTACATTCAGCAACTCGTTGGACTCGTTTATACCTGTCCGAGTGTATCTACAGGGGGCGATAAATATTGAGCCCCACGTCGATCTGATGTATTTACCCCGGCGAGAGTTTTTAAACGGCCCGTGTGAAGCGATCCTTGATAAATTATGTTTACCGTGCGGCCTCGGGCAATTTGGGCTGTTCTGAGGATGGATGTTTCTTTTGGGATGGTTATGGTGAAGTAGATTGTGGTGATTGTTTTGAATTTGTTGGTTGGTCGACTTTTTTTTGCTGGTTTTAGGACACGGAAAAAAAAAATTACGTGTGTTGTTTTACTTACTACGGCAAAAAAAGACTTTACAATACAATACAATACAATACTTCTTTATTGCACTCCAAAAATACAAAGTAAAGCAAACATAAAAAAAAAAAACATTCGGCGATAGAAGGGTGGCCTTATCGCCTAAAGCTTTAAGGAGAAAATAGTTAGTAGCGAAGTTAATGATCAAAAATAAGTGCTGTAAATCTAGGATAAATCAAGTCAAATATTAGTTTTTTCAAGATCGTGGGTAAAACCTAGACCTAATTGGCATGATACGACTGGTACAAACTGCATAGACTGACAACATAGTAATAAAGAAGTCAGTTTCTTCTAAATAAGCAAACAATATAATACATCTTTATTGCACACCAAAAATACAAAGTAAAAGAAACATAAAGAAAATATTAAACAATAAAATACATGTTCATTGTTCTATCGTTGCTCGCCGCATTTCAAATACAAACCTATTTTGAACAATTTTAGTGCTACGCTTTTAAAATAAGAACAATTTTAAGAGATATTATATTAAAGAGAACTGAACTTTAACAAAGCCCATAACAGACTATTTTTGTTTATTTTATTTTTATTATCTTGCTCTTGCTCGCTGGTCTTCCGTTGGTACCGCTTGGTGATGCCACGGTACAGTTTGGTTCCGGCTTAAGACAAAACTATTTTATCCATTTCTATAAGTGCCCTTTTAAATCATCCCTACATTTGACATCCCGTAGAGATATTGATAACTCATTAAAATATTTATAACTCCGGCGCCATATAAATTTTATTAATGGTTTCTGTTAATTGTTACAGGTATGCAGTGTTCAGAATAAATGTGGTGAAGTATTGTTTATAAGAATTAAGACATTTTGTTGAAATTATCAAGTTACCTTACCTATTTACTTACCGAACTACTAATAAACGTTGTATATGCTTGGAATAGTTAACAAATGTTTTGCATTTTTCGATCTAGTTAATAATTTAAAAGAAAGATAAATAAAACACTGTATTAAACTATTAATCCGAATAAAGTATAAAACGTTTATTAGTTAAGTCTATATTTTGTATCTCTATCATTTTCAGTCAAACGTTTAAAATTAAGTCGGAGATAAAAATTGGTGTAAAAATACAATATATACAGCGCTATACACAAATGCATATATAGCACTTCCTTCTTCCGTGGTCCCCAGTAATAGTTACAACCTGGGTTTCTTCAAGAAAAGTGTGAATAGACATCTCATACGTAACCTTCAGAACTACAGAAAGAGAACGCGGGTAAGTAGAATTCATCGTCATTTTCTATCAGGTGAGTTGCAGTAAAGCGTTGGCCCACATATTATCATAAAAAAACCATATAATCTTCTCTTCAAAAAACGGCTAAAAACTAAACCTGCGCAATAAAATCAATTCAGAGTTTGCAATCAAAAAGTTTGCTACCAATCTACCAAACGTGGCGCTGCTGTAGTAAAATGCATAGCTACAAATTTTGTAGCCTAGTTTGAGTGTACATACTTATTTGTAACTAAGTGTAGGTACTTATTTTGTACCTAACACAGTATAGTGTATTTTTCCTTCAAAATAAGAAAGTTTTTCTTCATAAATTTACTGAAATAATAAAAAATATACAAACATTACTTCCATAAGTAACGACTGAAATTATTTTGCTTTCAAATTTTTTTTGTATAATTTCCATTACCTTCTTCAACCATATTCCACCCACTGCTTATTGTAGGTGTGCCTTTCATCTGACCATCATTTCCAGTCATGTGCTAGTGGTCTTATCCACTGTCATTCTCCCACCTACACAATATCGCTCTCACCAATCTAAGGTCTGCCTGCAAGCCTAGCATAGGCAACGCGTAATTACGTCCACTCTTTTTATCGAGACAATTAAGCAAACTTTATGAAATAGGTCAGTATTATTATCATTATGTAGAGCTCAACGTCTTCTTTGTCTATGTGTTGCGCGTGTCTTCTATACATTTTATATGAAAATACATTGAAGAGACGCCGCCTCTGCGCCCGGCCGTGTCTCATCCTCATCTTATGTCCTTTCCGTCTGGCTTGCCCTTTACAAAAAAATGTTGTCAAAATTGCGTTAGTTATTTGAGCAAAATTATGACAACAATTCGGAGAACAAGCCAGACAATAACATCCAATAGCAATACCAAATACTCCATCTGCGTTGCCCCAGAAGACATATTAAGCATTATAATGTAAGTAATATTCCATTATGGCAGTAATATTGTCGCAGCCGTAATATCTCGCACTTAGCTTTTTATTATCACTCAAATTTCCTTACGCACACACTGGGGTGTGATACTACCACTATGAGTGTAACTGTGGCGTTATCTTTACGACTTATTGGGTGCAAGGGATGGTTAGTGAGCGAAGGAAGGAGACTCCTAATGTCTTAGTTTAGGGTTTTGAAAAGTATTTAATGTTTCTATAATAATAATCGTTTGATTTAGGCACAGGGCCTAATTATAAAGACCTTACAGACTAACATAGGTACATACTAAATTAAATAGGCTGATATTACCGGCTTACTCCCAAGAACAACCACCAATACAGCCACCAGTGGTGGTCGTTACGACAAAGTTTTAACTTTAGTCTCAACTGCCGCCAGTGGGGTTAGTTCATAAAAAGCCAGTAGGGCCAGTTCCTAGTACAAATAAAAAAAAATATTTGAAAACGTGATTAATTTGTCAGTAAGTTTATTCTTTCAAATAAAAAAAGATTTTACAAATCGGTTAATAAATGATGGAGTTTTTCACAAAAAATAAAAAAATAAACCGATTTTTCTGGAAAACGATGGTCTTCCTCTGCACCAGGAACGACCCGGGGAGCGGGAGTCAACACCCCTATCTGCGAGCCTTTTGCCAATAAGCTCACGGCTTCACTGCCCCAATAGTCCATGGTCTCCACTGTGATTAGAACGAATTGGTAAAGCGATAAACACTCAATTATTATATAGTATGTATATTATTATAATCGAGTCATTAGTTAGAAACTTATAAATCCACCCAGCAATCACATTACATTAATCTATATCACAATTTTAATCATAATAATACTTAGACATTCATGACGTGATCTTGTACCAAATTAAGTTTTTAATTCATAAATAGAAGAGCTAGGCTAAAAACAAATTTCGCGTAGGATCTAAGATTAACAAAAAAAAATCTAAGAAATCGGGCTCTTGCCACAATACGGACATATATTTTTGGTGTGCAATATTATAAAGATGTATTGTATTGTATTGTATTGTACGGACAAGAAAGCCGCAGCGTGCCAAAGAAATGCTGGCATGAGGACCTCGACACATTTATGCCAAACTGATCTAGTGCTCGCGCAATAAATCAATATATCGATACGATACCATTCATATTAAAAAAATAAAAAACCCACGACACCGATTTTTATAAAATACTAGGTGCTACGAACACTTACCTTTCAAACAAAAAAAAAAAGATCACAGGCATCGTAGCTACCAAAGTGATCCTACAGGCGTCAGACAGACACACACAGACGCAGAGAGAGAGAGAGAGAGACGTCAAACTTAAAACACCTCGTCATTTTTGTGTCGGGGGTTAAAAATTGGTTCATCCGTTTCATAGTTATGATATTAGATAGATAGACATACATACAGCAGCTAAAACACAAAATCCTCTTGTTTTGGCTTCACAGTCGGTGCGTAGTATACATACATACAATATACAGCTATAGAACAGAAAACCTTTCTCTTTTGAGCTTCCTCATAATCCATTTGATACATACAATTAAAACACAAAACCCTCCCTTTTTTCGTTACAGTCGGGTAAAACTTGCCTATGCAAATCGCTATTAGCACAGAACTTGCACCCCTCCACAAAAGGGTGAACTGAAAAAGACATCGCATCGTACCGTAGGTGTAAACTTTCATCACGACGCGATATTGGTTTACGAGCAGAATGATTTACTATTTGGGGTTATCCTTAGGGATAGGGTATTAAGGATTTTAATAGGTTTTCATTGAGTATCAGTTTTGACGTGGGAACGTTTTAAGCTGTCATTAGCAGGTTTAGTTTATGGACTTTGGTTTTTGGTGATTTTTGTCTTTTTGTAATGCTTGTTATAGTTTTATTTGGAACTTTGTAGATAGTGTGCGATACGATTTGATACAGCTTATGTAATGTTACTAGACTAAGTTACATAACCATACTTACCTACTTATTAAACTTACTTATGTTTAGTTTTAGAAATGCGAAAGTTTGTGTGTGCATGTATGTGTGTTTTTGTTTAATCCTAATTCACGCTAAGCAAATAGATGGATTTTTATTAAATTTGCTACAAATTAACACAATGACATAGATGGTTATCTCTGGATAACCAACTCTTTTGAGGCCGTCTTCCCAACGGAGAACAAAAAGACATTAATAGTTAGAAATCTTTGGAGGTCTTTGTCGAAAGACAAGCTGTTGTTGGGAAAACTGATATTCAGTAATATATTATTTAAGAAATTTTTTTATTTAGAATAGGTCGGCGTTTGACCACCAACTCGCCTGATGTTAAGCGACGTTGTGGTCTAAGATGGAGCACGACGACCTATAAGGTACTTATTCACTCTAGCCTTGAAGTTTTACAAAGTGAAGAAGTACAAAGACGGCAGTTGAGTGAGGCGCTACAAGTGCGCTACTGCTCAGACCCGTCTTCGGAATGATATTATGTATTATTGTATTGATGGTCAGCAATAAAGGCTTATTCTCTTTATTTATTTGACACAATAGGCTACTTTTTACGGCGATTTTACCGTGGCACAGGTAAAATCACGGGGAGCAGTTTGTAGGTTATTAGCATGGGTATATCTACTCGGATATAAAAAGGCTTAGATTGAAATTTAACACTTAAAATAAGACTGTTAGAATTAGATTTTCAAACGGCATTAAATTTCCAACTTTATGGATCTGCACGAATATTTTACAAAAATGTATGCCGGGATCGTAGCAAATGGAGAGAAGTCTAGAGATATTTGCCTACCCTCATGGGAAAGAGGCGTGAACATGTTTTGGAATGTAATGTATATACGAATATATTTTTAAAATATCTGAGCACTACCTACCTTGTAATTATGCTTACTACATAACATAACAAATCGTCGCCTTTCACGAAGGGACTGGCAGAAGTGTGCAACACCCACACTTCGCCGGACGATATTCAGTCCCAAATGTGACAGGGGGCAAGCTTGTTGCCAAACCCTGAGCTCCAGCTATGTAGCAGATGACATTAAATACGCACTTATGTTCACACAATGAACAAATTGGTGCGTACCTTCGACTTGGTCCGAACCCGCTCAATATACTCACAAGAATGGTTAAATTTTCGTAAATCCGAAACTAGTACTACAAGGATCTTCAAACAATCCGCCTATTAAATGACTTTAAAATTCTGACATCACACAATACTTTAAATACAAAGCAAATACTTTACTCAATAGTAAGTGGTATTTGATTTAAAGTCTATGTAAGAAACAAAAAGACAATTTGCGAGTCTCAACTACCTATTCAGCGCCACTCGCGGTCCCCTGTTAACGTCGTACGAGGTTTTGTCTGTCCGTTTATTTGAGTTTTACTAGTTTTGCTCCCATAGTCTGCGAATAGTAAGGAATGTCGCAAGTATGGATGTAACTAGTAAGTCTTGCCGGAGTTTTGGACGGAGTTTATGTCGGATTTTCTGGCGGGTATAGCTAGTTTTGTTTAGTTATGTAAAAAAAGCTGGTACATTAACAAAAATAATGAATGAATGGATTTTGTAATATATAAAACTGTTGTTTTCAAACTGATAAGTTTGTCAGCATGTGAATCGAACAAAAACTCCAGTTACATGGCGTTCCACGCGCATTAAAAAACATGTTTGAACTTAACTAATAATTTACAAATTATCAAAAGCGATAATTTAGCGATAAAAGTAAGTTAATACATATTATTAACTTACTTTTATCGCTAAAAATATTATATTATATTAGTTGTTATAGCATTAAAATGATTCATTACAGTAACTGAAACAAAAATGTGCACTGTGTTGATAAGTACCTAAGTACCTGTTGATCTAACTGGCCGGGAAAAAATGCCGGATTCCCCGACATCCCTACTCTAAAGAATCCTTTTGTGACGCCATATTGGTTGTCCGTGAGATCCAAACCCGTCCATGTTGTTGCAATAAAATTACTAGATAAAATAAATTGTAGGCCTCCGTTTGTTATACGACATGAATCGTCAAGCCATGTCAGAGGCCATCGGGCGGCCTAGAATCTCTGACATTAGGGCTAGCCACTCGGTCTATACGAACTTGTTTGCTTGCGTTTACTAGATATAACATGCGCGAGTGAGTATGTTTGCTTGTTACAGTTTCACGCCTTAACTTTAAGACCGACCATCATGAAATTTGCATATACGTTGTCAAGAGTACAGAAAAGGTCATAGGGTACTTTTTATCGCGAAAACATTGACGGTTCCTGTGGGAACACGGGTGAAACCGCGGGGCGCAGCTAGTATACCTACTATAAACCTACTACTTACCTTAAACTACTTAGTTCAAAGTTTCTGTAAATTTTTAAAGAATAATCGCAAAGACTTTAAAATAGATAATTTTCGACATCCCTAATTATTAGTTACCTACGTCGTATTTTGTCTCTCCGAGCCAGTTCAAATTAAAAAAAAAAGTCAAAATGTAGCACGACTCCTCCAAGGCACTTGTTAAATAATAAGGTGTAAGTATTTATAATGTATTTTACCAAAATAGAACACGGTCTATCCAACGTGTCCAGAAATCATATTTTATTTTCATTGATCTATTTTTGTATAGCTGTTCGTAGCTGTATAAACTATTCGTTGGGAAAGTATCCATTTCTGTGTCACCCTTGTTTCTATTTTTGAAATGCGTCAGCGTCCCATTTGTGACGTCATTTCCAGCAAATAACACGTATCAAACCAAAGAGGTTTCGGAATCTCGTTCAAAACGCATGTTACGGCGTTTTTAAAAACAGACCAGTAAACTTCATCATAAAATGCCCGCGCAAAATTGAAATTGGAACTGGTGAAAATCGAGGCAATGCTCAAAAGTTCCGGTTCACTGGCCACTAACAAAAATAGGCCGGATTTGGCGTGGCCGCTTACACAAACAGCGCGGAGAAAAAGAAAAAAGTAAAAATAAAAAAAGAACAGATGCATTCGGTTTTCAAACAGCGTTACTGGCCACGAATAAATAAAAGATTTATGCGTGTTGTACACAATGTACACGTTTGATTTATTAAACTTCTATGTTTTCATTAAAATGACATGCGTCAACTTTTACTTGTAGGTATGATTAGATTAAGCCATGTCAGCATAAATAGATTTTTACTCGTTAGACATAACGTGTGAATTTTGTGTAGTTAACAAACAAGTAACAGTAACAAAACAAAAGCCGGCTGCTAAAATTTGTACGTTAGTCACTTCCACTATCAAGACGATTTAAATGACACCTCACATGTCGATTTTCATCAAGCTGTTTAGGCTGTAGGGCGTCCCATAGAAACCTCATGCATACATACATACCCACACACATATATACATACGTGCTTACATACACTCTAAAAAAATATATATAAATATTACGTATGCCATCAACAATGGCTTAATTATTTCATCAAAATGATAGACGAATAATAATAAGCTATTACATCTGATTCACACATCTGTAGTTCTGATGCTATGAGTAGGTACTTATATTATGTCTAGAGAGAGTGAACGAAAAGTGACAGACCAACTTTTTATACTAGTGTGCGTGACAGGTACGTCTTTTACTAGGATTGCGTCATACATTTTGTTCATTTAGAACCTAACAGTTGGCTGTTATATTTTTTTGGCCCGTTTAAATGTTTGGAAATGTTTTAAATGTTTGAACATAATATCATTTATCAAAGTTCTGATGTTAATAAACGCATTAGTAAAATGTACTTTATAATTTGTGTTTTTTGCAGAACTGAATTATTTAATGTCAAAAATATTTAGCGTTTCATTATCATATCAACATAATTTGTTCCTATTTTACGGTTCCTCATAAGGAAAAAAAAACGGAACCCTCATAGGATCACTTAATTGCCCATCTGTCTGTCTGTCAATACCCTTTTTCTCAGGAATGCGTGAAGGTATCAACCTGAAATCCATCTCGATTACTCAAGTATATTGTCCCATAGAGCTGTGAAAAAATCTAACTAAGCCAATGCCATCAAAAGATACAGCTGTTTATGCTGCAATTTTTCGACACTCGCAAGAGAATCAAAACCTATAGGGTACTTCCCGTGAACTCAGCATCTTGAAATGTGGTAGAAAGCTACGTCTTATAGCACAGCTAAAGAAAAAATTGCATAGAGCATAACTGTTTAGTTAAATCATAAAATAAAAATATTTTTAACAATTTTAAACTTACTTTCCCTTACCTACAGGCTTGTACTGAACCCTCGGTGTGCGAGTCCGACTCGCATTTGGCTTGCTTTTTTTGTTGTTATTTTAAAATTTCTCTGAAACTTTTTTCTAAAATTAAAAAGTTATATAACTTATTTTTAGTCTCGTTAATTTTACAGACAGATCCGAGAAGTGGTTTGTTTAGACTGGTATGGCATGCAGACAGGCAGGCGGTGGCTCGTTTGATGTATTCCACTTGTGTATGCAAGTATCCTTTCAAGTTCGCTTTCAAGTTTCGTTTGAGGCGTTTTTGATTAGCTGTTTATGGGTTTAGTGGCTGGACCACCGGAGATTGGTGTTTGGTGAACATTATTGGCTTGTTTAAAGTTTATGACTCAATTAATTCAATTTTTAGTACCTATATGTAAATGCAATGGTAAATTAAATCACTAAAAATTAAAAATCGTTAACTTTGTTAGTACTTAGAGAATAAAGTTGCAAAAATGTTTTTAAATTTACTTTGAGATGAGTTGATGTGTCATTTTGACATAAGTGTGGTACACGACGTCAGTCTGAATGACAGTAAGTAAACTAGTCATGGCTGTAACCTTTGACAAATGAACAACGCGAAAAACTGTGAGATTTCCATTTTTGATGTTGGATTTTACTAGCATCCTACTTACGTTCATTATGACGTCATCTCTGCAATTTAAATGACAGCCATGGGTCGTGCGTGTCACATTTCTTCTTAATGCGGCTGTTAAAGTACCCTTTTTCAGTAAAGCTGTTTTTACACCTGCTTTAATGGTGGGTTAGGTTTGTTATCTGACTGACGTCCGCTTGCATTTACGACTAAACCACACCTCTGTAAAAAATACTTCCACTAGTAACGTTTTTAATCCTTACAAAATATATAGCAATTTTCAAGAATTTCACAAATAAATAACGAGACTGGTTCCCATCACGTTAGTCGCAAACATTTAATACATAAATCAGCTTGTAATTTATCTCAAATTCACAGAACAAACATAAGGGTCACAACAGACGGTTCCAGTCGTGCCGACCGCAGTGTAAACATTACTGCACCAATGTAAACACTGCACACATGTTACTGTAAAGCGGAGAGCACACCGACACGGATAAGTTGCGTGCAGCGGGGACGGTCGCGACGCGGCTTGATATCTATAATAATAATAATAATAATAAAATTTATTTATTTGAATTAAAAATATTACAGCAAATGTTATTGTTATCTAATTTTAGTTTTATGCATGCAAAGACAATAAAAATATATGTATGTATTAATAATAAAATTTCACAATAAAAGTATATTAAAAATTAAACATAAAGTACTTAAATTAGACATTAAAAATTAAAATTAAGCATCAAAATAAAATAACATTGTTGGATGCCCTAGCTCCCACAGTAGGATACCCTGAGTTTGCGGGAGCTAGTTCACTTCTTGGGTATCTATGTCTATGATTTGACTACGTATTTATTATTATTATTTTTTTAATTGCTTTCTGTAAATTGATTATTTTGTATTCAAATTTTTTAGTCATTAGCTTTTCACAAGCCTTGGCGTTGCTGTAAGTGTGTTAAGTAATTGTTAATAAATGAAATGAAATGAAAGCTGCCGATCGTTGTCTCCACCGCGACCGCCATCGCTGCACAGTCTGGCTTGAGCTTTACTTGCCGCCCCAGTTACAATAAACAGATCGCTGTCTCACTGACAACCACTCTTTTGCAGCTGGCTGGAAAAAAAAAGAAAAGTTTTTTTTTTCTGTGGTGGTGATTAAGCATCCTGCTTTGATAGACGATACTTCTTTGGGGGATTGTTTTTAAAGTTTTGGGTGACTGCACGTAGAATCTACAAGAGTATTGCGCTATTACAATATTAAATTTGATAAGGCCTATTACTTTCAACGTTCTTAAAGTTAATTTTTAAAACAGATGCAGAAAAATTGTGTACCTAGATTTTGTTTTCAAAGAAGTATGTGTAAGTAGTTACCTGCACGCTAATCCTATCCTATCCTATCCTACTAACATTATAAACGAGAAAGTTTGTAAGAATGGATGGATGGATGTTTGTTACTCTTTCACGTCAGAACGACTGCACAGATTTGGATGAAATTTGGCACAGAGATTATAGTCTAGAATAGCACATAGGATACTTTTTAACCGCGGGTGAAACCGCGGGGCGCAGGTAGTACTCTCTAAATAAAAAAAATAAGACTGGCATTTGATGCAAGAATGCTTAAGTCCAACTAAGTGATATTTCACTATAGATCAATTATGTTTACTCTAGTTAAAAAGTGTAGGTAAAATTTATTTAACAGGGTTCTCACTTACACTTGTAGCAATGTATCAGATACTGACTCAAGATTTTTTATAGTGCCAGCACTGGACGTACGGTTTTTTATATCGATAAACTGACGTTTAAAATCGACATAATCGATAGTCTTTGTTAAGAACATCGACTAAATCTTGTAATACTCGAGTAATAGAATTACTCGAGTTTATCGATTGGTAAAAGTTCCATATACACTCCAGTATAGTGGAATTTCGAGTGAATCGGTTTCTTCTAGGCAAGCGGGCTCTATTGTAGGCCGCATCACTGCTTATCATCAGGCATGTTGGTGTCCAAACACAAGCTTATAAAAAAAAGTAAAAAAAAAAATAGGCGTCTCATAATGATGATGAAGCTTTAATATACCTACCTACTGACATTTCTGTTATCGAGGAAAAGAAATACTTCACCCCCCATCAAAGATTCATGCCTTATGAAGAGCCGAGCGTGACCTCACTCCGAAATAAATTAAATTGAATTCCACTGTTATTGTACACCGTCGACCCAAAAAGGGAAAGCAAACATAAAAAACACATTTTTCATTCGCAAAAACGTACCTCATAAAAATAACTCCCGTCAAAACTCAGCCGGCTCCGTAAAGTTTTGGGTGCCTTCCACGGCACCTGGCGGCCGTTCCCTTAAACTTTCCAACGAGATTCTCCACATTTTACTACCTTTTGAATCGTTTATCTCACGGAGAGCTTTCGGATGAGTGTATTCGAAACTTCCCGATTGGCTATTATACTCTTTTTTACTTTTTTTTTTGGAGGAAACAAGGCCGCGTTTCGAAGTTTGAGCGATTTGGTACAGGTGTTGTGACGTCGGTTTCGGTTTTTAAAAAGTAAAGTGGGTCGTTCCGCGTAGATTTGGCGGGAAAATCAATCTCGGTATTGGATTATTTGAGTTGGATAGAGAACGGTTGGTTTCTGAGATTGAATAGGGAAGTTTCGAAGCAATGTTTCACTTTGGGCTATTTCGTGTTGTTTACATTTGGTTCAATAAGGTAATCTATGCTTTAAGTGCACTGTCAATAGGAAGTAACACATTTTTCTCGACAAGATTCAAATTATAAGCTTAGCTTAGACATCATATCCGACAAGTTTATGCTAACGAAGAGAGAAACAAAATATTTAACAAGTAACATTATTTAAAGAAAAACAAAAGCCCGTCTGCTAAATATTGTACCCTATGTCACTTCTACTATCAAGACGATTCAAATGACACCTCACGTGTCGAAATACAGCAAGCTGTTTAGGATATAGAGCGTGCCAAAGATACATACGTGCATACATACATGCACTCAAAAACATAATTCCTGCTTCTTACGCAGTCGTGTAAAAACAACCGAAAAATAAACTTTGTACGCTAAAATCTCGGGCAATGACGATGACTATAATTAATTTCTAACAGAGCTACGAAACCCTATTATAATAATGAATGTTATAACACACACTTAACATACACTTAACATTTTATTTCATACCATACCATACCATACCGAACACCATACCTCACGAGTCCCATTTTGAAAAAAAAAACTGAAAATTGAATGGACGAGCACTTTCATAAGTAATATTTAGTTATCAAACTCACTAAACTACTAACTACTAGCTCACTACTATGAAAATTGGTTTAGAAATGCGATCTCTAAATGAAGACAGCTAGATAGACGCTGGATTTACGAAAACATTTTGCCAAAAGCAGAAGTAGAGACGTTTAGCTGGGTAACGCTCGTTTGGTCAACAAAATGAATCTATGACATACTCGTAAGTGCACTACACTGTCTCGCAACGTTTTATAATCCCAATTGCATAAATTACTCAAGCATCCAACGCATGACACGCACCCACACACATACAACGTAACATGATGAACGAGCGATCACTTAGATTGATCATGATCCCTAAAACGACATCGCTGTAATAAGACCTCGGTTTTTTCGAAAGGGATCGCGTAATCGCGATGGTATTGATATTGAAAAGGTCACTGAACGCACTGAGACGGGCGAACCAATATCTTAGGAAGGCTAGACCTAATAGTCTATTCTTAGGCGCAGGACAGATACGTACCGGTTGATTTCTGTTACCGTCTCGAAAAAAATAGGGTATCCTGTCACATTTGACAATAGACAATCAGACAATAGACAAATATTTATTTGTAGCAAAAACATACAAAAACAAAATAAAGATTACACAATTATAAAAAAAGAACAAAGTTTTTGCCACAAACCGGTCGCAACTCAGCATAATGCCGACTGCTGTAGACAACCGGCATTTGGGACTGAATATCGTGCGGCAAAGTGTTGGTATTGTATTACACCTCTGCCAGCCCCCTCGGGGTAAAGGCGTGAAGATATATGTAATAGGTGAACAGAGTGCCTATGGCATAGAAATAACAAGTTTAAATCATACGCGCCCTACTAAATGTGCGAAATTTTCATCGAATTCGTACCGTGATGCTACTTTTTGAAGCCAGCCGATAGATAGGTACTCGCCACACGTGCCGCCGGACTATTTTATCCTTCGCAGGCACACGAGCCGCTAGCGCATTGGCTCGCCCTCACCCCGCGCTCACTAAGCAAATATTACCTATAACTCACACAACAGATTATTGTGGAGACAGTAAAAAAAATCAACCGGTTTAGGTAAGACGTAGTTATAACTGAGATGGGGCTTGGATGGGCCATGTTTGGGACAGAAACGTAATCAGGTGAAGCATTAAAAGCTTAAAGAAAAAGTTTGTAGAGTGGTTGGCTCTGACGTTAGGGTGTAAAAACATTTAATTTGTTAAAGACAGACATTTCATTGTCTGTAATTGGTTAATGCAACAGTAGTAATTTTTTTTAAATAGACAATAATATTGAATTCCTGAAGGACATAAATTACTTTACTTGCTTGAAGTAAAGTTTTACATTTTCGCCCCGTCTACACCTCGTCTTAAATATGCTTCTATCTTAAACCGAAGCCATTCTGTTGGTAAAGCGATCAAAAATTATGAAGAATTTCATCATCGTATATAAAATCATATATACAATATCAATCGTTCATAAAATCACATAAATACATTATCAACAAATACAATTACAAATACATACATACATTAAAAATAAATACATTATAAATTATAAAATTACAATATATATAAATTATAAATTACATTATAATTATTAAATACATTACAAATAGATATACTTATCTAACTAATAGCAAGAAATATAAATTTTAAGAAATTCCCTTTTGAAAAGGCTAATCGTATTCGCGTACTCTGAAAGTTACACACACATGCCTATGTTCGACTGAAATGTGTGTAACTAACGTATTCCTCAAAGAAGACTGAGTATGAACTGGAAATTTCTCGAAAGTTCTGGAAGGCTCGAGGCTGTTCGCAGAAACTACGAGCATTCAATAACAAGACTTCATCCGAGATTTGAAACGGTATCTTATTTTGTATCAAAGAGATGCTTCGCCAGGAGTCATTCAAAAACGTCAGTGCAAACACTCACTATTAGTACTAAGAATTCTCGAAAGTTAAAAAGTTAAATAAATAATTGCAACATGATTTACATATCGTTACGCCTTTCCCCGAAGGGGCTGAATGGGAGAGGTGTATTTAATATATAGATATTCAGTCCCAAATGTGAAAGGGAACAAGGCTGTCGCCATACTCTGGGTTCCAGTTATGTAGCAGATGACATTAAATTCGCACATATGTTCATACAATGAACAAATTTGTGCGTGCCGTGCGTGTGGTGCGTGCGTCAGTGAATAAATGAGATGCGAGCCTTCTCCGACTAGGCTATCATCTCTTTTTACCCGACTGCGCATTAACATAACCCTTCTTGGGTTATGTTTTTCGAGTGTAAGTAAGTATGTATAAATGTGGGTATGTGCGTATGTATGTATAAAGGTTTCTTTGGTACGCCCTACAGCTTAAACAGCTTGATTGATTTTGACATGTAAGGTGTCATTTGAATTGTTTTTTTTTATCTTTTAATAATTTTACAATACAATACAATACATCTTTATTGCACACCAAAATTTCAAAGTATAAAAAACATAAATAACATATTAAAATAAAAAATATCATTCGGCAGTACAAGGGCGGCCTTATCACCTAAAGCGATTTCTTCCAGGCAACCTTTGGCTGGACAGGGCTGAAAAATTACAAATTTTAGTTGTGTTAGAATTTTGTATCTTGATTCCAAGTCGAACTCACCTCCCATCGGCTATCAAATTCCCGTAGTAAGGCCCGTCTACACAATTTCCGCTACCAGATGCGCTTGTCCAAACACGTGTCTGCGATGCGCCGGCAAACAGCTTGCGATTGTGCGCCTTGCGTTTTGGCATACGTCAACTTAATGACCCGCCTCTCTTTTTACAGTAAACGACACGATAGTTCCCTGTACCTGAAGAATCACGATGCTGTACCTGAAAAAATAGACATCCTAGGAATCGCGGCGTGAAAATTGTGTTGCAACACTTGCAACAGTTGTGTTTATAATACTTCGGTTCTCAATCAATTTCCAGACTAAGCTGTCTTTTTAACCGACTTCAAAAAGAAGGAGATTTAACTCATAACTCATAACTCTTTATTCATAACTAATGTAGTTACACGTCAGGTACTTTTACATTACCAACTTATTTAAATTTCATTTACAATTCCAATAATAATTCAATAATAATTCATGAACAAATAAAAAAAAAAAAACAGTCAGTACAATTTCATTAAAATAAAAATAGAACAATGAAATTACATTGAGAATATACATTGAATATACATTTACAATTCAGTTGTATTTTTTAAATGTTTTTTACCGCAAGTCTAATTTGGATAACGGGCAGTCTGTTATATTTTTATTTTAGAAGACTATTACCATGAAAAAAGACGCAAAACGCAACGCAAAAAAGATTGATTGACAATATTATTGATAAATAAAGTATACAGGAATCTAAAAAAATTACTTAATTTGACAATTATTAAAAAACTTAATTTGACAAGATGTCTTCAATCGCGCCTAAAATATGCTCACACTTTTGTCCGAGATCCGAAGTTACTTAATTCTTAAAAGTCGTGGTACAGGTAATTACCTAGAAAATTGGTAATCGTGTCGCATCACTCTCAGTCGCGTCGTGTCGCCAGCTGTAAACCCCAACCAGGTTTGAAATGTACACAAGTTTAGGAACATTTGTTCTGAGCGCACTCAAATGAGGAGCCTCAGTGTGCACTTTATGAGAGCACCGCTCGGATTGCTTTCAAAAGCTCTTGTTTTCTTACTTATAAAGCTTTTGATTTTCTACAATTCTGAACCCAAGCTTTACTCGAAATCCTAAGGTATGAAAGTATTTAAGCTTTTCAAGGGTCACTTTCAGAAGATGGGTTTATCTTTTTAAGTGGGGGCTAATTGCTTGTCAGAGGTTAAACTGATTAAGTCGTCTTGCGCCACCAAGAGTAAGAAGCTAACCTTGGATTAAAAACTAGAGTGTCATGTATAGCATTTTAAATCTGTGTTAATTTACCCAGCGTTTAAGAATTGATCTCAGAATCTAAACTCAGAAAATAGTGGGCCAGTGAGCTGAAGACCTCACAGCCAGCGTCTGTCCTCCTCTACAGGTTGCATTCCTCAACCGATTCTCGTAAAATTTCGTGAGAAGGTTCTATAATTATTTGTGAAAAAAAAAATCTTTATTAAGAAATGCGACATGTGGAGGAAGACAGTGATCCGGACAGAATTCGGACAAACGAAAGATTTTTTGTCGAAGCTACAGCAAAGACGCTTCGCTCACTAGCACTCGGACGACTAAAAAGCTCCCGCTGCAATACCCTATCAAAAATTAAAAAAGCTCGAACCGTCTATCTTACAACCATCTAGTTAGTTCCGCGGAAGGTTTCTTTAACGTTTCGTCACACGGAATCATCTGTAAGCATCTTCAAATGATCATAAGCCAATCCACCGCCTTATTACGTTGCATTGGAAATGACGGGCTCGCCGCCAATTTGCCGATCGAGTTAGACGCGGCCCCGGGCCGCTCGGGCCGCACTTCTGCATAACGAGCCGCTTTTACGGACCAGATTGTAAAGCTGCGTGTTCACAGGAGATGTGCGAAGAGAAGAATGATTTGAAGAATGAGCGGAGCATACTCCGCCGAGGATTTGTTCCCTGTGTAAGCCAGTGTCAAAAAAACTGACTGCGTAATGTAACTGTTTATACAATATTTATAAGTGTCATTTTTACTATAATTATACCTAAAAAATGCGAAAGTGAGTTTGTTCATTTGTTTGTAACGCTTTCACGTTTCAACTACTCAACCAATCGTCTTGAAATTTGGCATACATGTTGTCTGGGGGTACAGAAAAGGACATAGGGTACTTTTATCCCGAAAAAATAAACGGTTCCTGTGAGACCGCGGGTGAAACCGCGGGGTGCAGCTAGTTTTAAATAATTGAATACTATATGTAGCCCATAACAGTGGTGTAATAAGCACGGGTCTAACGACATATCATTCATTAAAATCGGCTTAGCCGTTTAGTGGTTACGAGGGAAGTTAGAGACATACATCTTACAAATATTTTATGCTTATGTGAAAATTAGAATAGATACTCGTATCTGCATGGATATATGGATGTTTGTTACTGTTACTGGTCTGAAATAGCACAAAATTAAATAATACATTTTAACCGCGGGTGAAACCACGGGGCGCAGCTTGTATTTTATAATTATGCGTAAGTTTAGATTGATGAATGCATGTTTGTTACTAAATCACTCCAGAACGCAGAACGGATCTGGATGAAATTTGGTGCAGAGATAGATTATAGTATGAAATAGCGATTTAAAAATTACGATGCTTGCCCATGTGCACAATAACCACAATTTTTAACCGCAAGTAATACCGCGGCGGCCTCCTAGTGTATTATTTACCAGTCAAAGACATAACATTCCGTTTTAGGCTTCACCACAGTAGTAATGAAGAGATACTACTGGTATGAAGGATATGGTAAATTTTTCCTTGTTCACTCATCTTTTCTTCTGATCTCCAGTGAAGACGCAGCCTTACAAGCCAGATTGTAAGACTACCGCTTTGATTAGAGACCCTGCACTCCTTAAGAAGTCAGAATGCATTAAACTGAGCATTGAACAGTTTTATTTGGATAGTTTTGTTACAATCGTTGGGGTTTGTTATTGAATTATTGCGTGTCTGCATGGTTTTTAAGGGTCAACCTAAAAAGAGCGTTTTGATTGACTTATCATAGTAATACAAAATCTCTATTTATAAAATGAATCACTATTTCCCTTGGTCATCGCATCACGCGTGAACAGATGGAACATTTTCGCAATTCTTTTTACTGTTGTGTTTATTATTGCCAGGATCTTATGAAATAAAAAATTAAGATAATATCCCGAAAAAACTAACGGTTCCTGTGGGACGCGGGTGAAACCGCGGGGCACAGCTAGATTAATAAAGAAGAAGATTATTAATAAAACCTTATTCAGTTAAATACCGAAAACTTGCTAATAAAAATTGACAGACAGACACACACACACACACACATACACCACACGCGGAAACCGACTTTGTTTCATATGTAGAGAGTAAAGAGATCAAAATTTAAAAGTCCCGGTACAGAGATGATTGATTGAAAAATACTTACGGCATACAACAAACTTTTATGTTGCCAATATTAGCGCGAAATGAGATGAGAATCTACCCGCCTCTTAACTGCTTTTCACATTTCCTCTCAGAATTTTTTTTGCTCAAAAACTTTATCTCACACTTATATTATAGTATAGCTACCATGTATACGTATAGGATGTACAAAGGTTACGTTTTAGGAGATTACTGTCATAAAAGACGTCCTTTTTACATGAGCACCGCTTACACACGAGTACAGCGTAAGCCATGGAAAGCACCATTTTATGGGCCATAAGAAAAAAATGTCGCCTACAAGTACGTGAACTATATAGGAGTATCAACTGAATCGTTGTTACTATAGCTGGGCCTAATTTTAGTTTTACACATAAAAAGGGTTTTTTTTTACCAACGTATGTGGCGTAAAACAATAACGTGTAGGTTCAACTGGTACAAATGCGTCTGTGGAGCAATTGCGTCTTTTATTTTTTCTTACTTAATAGACTTGCCTTTGGCCGCCAACATGCCTGATGATAAGCAGTGATGCGGCCTACGATGGAACACGCTTGCCTAGAAGAAACCGATTCACTCGATACTTTTTTTTTTTGTTTTATTTAAAAAATTACACTCCACGGACTCCGGGGACCGTGACTTTTTTTAACAAAAATCTTAAATTATTATTTAAAGGAAATACAGGTAGAGGGGGGTTAGTTATTAAGTCTTAATCTAAGGTTAGGTTAAAGGTTTTCAGATTTACTTAATGCATTGTGAGTACACCACGAGCAGACCAGCGACCCGCAAGCAGCACCCGATCACGAGTATGACGCATGTGCCAGCCATCGCTCTCCTCAACCATATTTGAGGGAAGAGAACGACCCGACACACGACGCCGCCGCAAGAAGGTGCCTTCGATAGTGAGCATGAATGCTCGAGATGGACCCACAATTTATATAAAACGATAACAAAATAAAAACTATAACGAGAACAGAAATGATTACAATTTTTATAACAATTAATATTTTTATAACATCATGGCCTCCTCCCGACTCAGAGCCTCCATCACTACCGCGTTCCGATCTCTGATGGCCATCTGCAGGTTATATTCCTTGATGGTCTTCGGTGATGCAGCCGATGCTCGCCGTAAAAACCGGCTGATGGCATCGTCTTCGATGTCATCGGCGTAGTAGGTGAAAGTCCCGGTGTGCCGTGATATTGCGACGACTGCGTGGGACACGCTCTCATGCAGCTTCATTTTGGGCTTGGTCTTTATGGCGATAACCGACTCGTACGTTAGCCCCTGAGCTTCGTGGATGGTTAGGATGCGTGACCCTGCGCCTCCCCCATACCCTTGACTTTTGAGGGTCTCCTTTTCTTCCTGCGTATGTACTAAGAAAAGGGTGTTGGGGAGGGTCGTGGGAATTTGTGCTCCTTGTACCTTCTTTGCTCAACGGACTTAATACGAGGAGCCGAGGAATAAATACCCGAGTAAATTTCCCTCAGCGCATACGCGACGTCCATTGGGTTCCTGTGTGTGCAAAGCAACTCTTGGCTGATGTTTGTGACCATTGGTTGATGGTTTGGGCGTTGGTACCTCATTTCGAAGAGATTTTCTCTGTCAATAAAAGGTAACTGATTTACATCTCCGATGAGGACAAGCTCACCAGCACCAGACAGCCGTGCAACCATTATTGTGGCTCCAAAATGGTTCATGAGCGCTTCGTCTACCAGGAGGCGGTTGAAACTCTCTCTACCAAAACCATTTACGAGAGAAGAAGCCATTGTTCGTACCCTGGATTTCACCAGGTCTCCGATGCGGTGCGATAGTTTCTCTCTCAGATCTTTTGCTGCCTCTGTTGTTGTGGTGATGATGGCGTCCCTTTCCCCATCGAAGTGACGGATCACCCATGTTGTTTTGCCACACCCTGGCACCCCATTGACCCATTGTATCTTTGGTACCGACCAGCTTTCCCAACTTGCGTCGACGTCTGGGTTCCCTTCGATGGTTTTGGCCATCTCTAGGATTCGGTCGTCCAGCATTATCTTGGTGCACTTGGCGGTGACTACAATTGGATCCTTTGATGGTGTCCCGTATTTCGGCTTACCTATTCGCTCCGCCTCTGTCTCGTCCAGCGCTACAAAACCACTTTCTGCGCTATAGGCTGCCATATACTCTCCTTTCATGGTTCCTTTGATGATCTGGGAAGTGACGTTGTTGTATATGGCGGCTTCCGCTTCCTCAAGCCTCTCGTTTAGAAAACTTTCACTTCCTAGCCTAAAAGACTGCAAGATGTTATCGCAGGTCCTGAGATTAACTTGTTTCGTCGCTCTCAGTATGGCTATGAATTCGAGGAAGGCGTTTCTAGCATGGCTTTGCAGCCCCGAGGCCGAGACATAACGGGGCGAATCGACCTGGCCCATGTCGGCTCTCGTCCTAGCTGCTTGAAGTTGTGGAGCTGCTCTCGACGTCTGTGAAGATGGTGTTTTGGGTGCGATACGGAATAAGCTCTGCGTTATAGCGCTGAATGCTGTTATGAAACCGGTTATGTGGCCATTCCCTCTTTCTCGGTTACCACTTGCATGGGGTGCGGCCTTTTCAGAGACAATTTTTTGTTGTGCCCTTTCGGAACCAGACTGGGTGGTCGAACTTGGAACGGGGTGTCCCCAGCTATCTGTAGCACCTATGTGGTCTAGTGTTTGGGATTTGAGAAAGCTCAAGTTTTCTCCTCTATCCTCGTACACGACAACCTCATGGTGTTCAGAGGCCTTGGTGCAACCTAACCGGTCTACGACTTCCGCTTTCATGTATTCGATCATCATCGCGTCCACGCTTATTACCCGGGGAGTGCTGTCAGCATTTTTGCTTAGATAATTAAGCAATGAGCTAGCTTGCGCAAAAGGTGACTGTGCCGCCCATTCCAGCAGTGCGATCGTTTTGTTTTTCGTTCGCACTATTCGGAATCGGTAGCCGTCTGCCATGCACACTGGCATAGCTTCGTAGGATTTCCGCTTCATAGTTACTTTAGCGGTGCTCCCGTTGAGCAGACATGCTAATCCGGGCGATAGTCGAACACGTTTCTGGTTCCTGACGAGGCAAAAGCTTATTCCGAGCCTTTCTCTATTGCTGTCCATGAAAAGTGCCACACCGCGAATCCGTATTCTCGGGTCTCCTCTTTCTGCGTTTTCCAGAAGATCGTGAATGGATACGCTTTTTGAGGAAGTTTCTCGGTTGGAGATCGTGGCACTCGATACTTGAAGACACCCAGATTATAAGTGTTAGGGAATAGACACTCTGGCAGAGTATTCCACACTCTAGCGGTCCGTATGAGAAATGAAGAACCAAAGCGTTTCGTGCGTGTTGTTTGTATGTGGACCATAAAACGATGCCGCTTTTTTGTACTCTTGGTTGTTTTATAGAAGAACAGGCTAGGGAGAATAAGGTCATGCAAACCAGATGCACACTCCCCGAAATGGATCCGATAAAACACCGATAGACTAGCAACCTTGCGCCGATGATCCAAACTTTGATGTTTGGTCTGGACAAAGGAGTCGTTGCCAATGAGCTTCTTCGCACGTTTCTCGATGGACTCCAACGCCAGGTTTGTCAGTAATTCGTCTTTCGAGAATTACTGACAAACCCTTCACAAATGAAACACACATTGAACCGTTTGAGAGTGGAGGAGAACTGACGGACATCTAGACAACCTGTCAGCTGGACGCCAGATGGGTGCCGCCGGTCATACGAAATGTTTGCCCAAGCTGGACCAAAAACGCTTCGCTCGCGCTTCTCGCCCGCTCGTGAATCATGTGATCGCAATTATGTGATCCTCGCCGAAAGTGTTATCTTTTCAAGCTTATTCAATCAAACTCAATTAACGTGGGTGTGATAATTATATTTTGTCAAGCGTAATTATTAATCCGATTAACTATTGCATACGTTAAACATTGAAATAACAGTAGACTAAAACCTGTTTGATTTGTTAGGCAAATGGGACATTGGTAGACTTCAATAGCGGTTATGTGCTTAAATAATGCATTTACTTATAATAATACATAGGTATGCGTAGGTACTTATAATTTATCCCAACAAATTAAGCGCGATAGACACAAACCTATACCTAAATGGATTTTAACACTGTTGTATGTTCAATATGTTCATAACATAACATTAATATGATAATAACATTATTATGTAAGTTATTATGCACCTTTATGTATACCGTCTTCTAAGTAACCATATAAGTAATATAAAATATAAAAGAAACTTATTAAAAGCAGTTCAAATGAGACTGTTTCTGTGTACCTGACCATGTTTTATACGTCGTAAAAAATACAGCTATTCATAAACAGCATAACATAGCATGCATTATTACATAGCATACTCGTAACATAGGTAAGCACAGTTAGGCTCATGGTGACATTTTTTTTACTTAAGAGTACTTATCATGGTGCAAGGGAAATCACTTTTTGTGATCGATTCACTTACCTGCCTATTTTAAGATGCATAGTAAGGCTTGGCAGCTATCTCCCTCGTTTTCAGCTTAGACAAACGTAAACACGTAAAAAAATTCTACCAGCAGCTTCTTCTAAAAACTATCTGTTTACTTTATTCCACTTGGCATATTTATTTTCTTGCTGTAAATATTCTGTTCAATTCATTTTCTAAGGTGAACTTTTCTATCAACTTGACCCAGTTCTCACACGTCAATAAATAAACCCACGACGAAAGCCGTGGAACATCAAAAATCATAATGGAAAGAGCACAACGATAATTATAATATGTAGTTTCTTAAAATCTGTAAAATAAAATTTTCGTAAAGGTTTTTCATAAATTTATGGTGTGGCTACATTAGCGCGCGATACTTCGTGTCACGTTGTCGTGCTAGAATCATCGTTATTGGTAATCGGCGATGTCCTTGTCTACATTAGCGGTCAACTTGTCCAAATTGACGCGGCCGATATTCGCTCGATACATCGCCGATTGACGAACTAAACGGCTTCATTTACGCGACAGCCCGAATTATATCCGCAGAAGGCTGCTAATATAGCTGCAACATTAGGGAACTATACAAACACCAGCATGTCATGCATTACCGCTACCAGAATGTGTAACAAAAAGTTTGTAATTTATGTGGTGCTACCGTGGATCGGATACAGCACAACGCATATGCCTAGTAAAATATTTAACTTATAATAGCATAATCATTATCGTCGCGCATTATCCCAGGATACTGGGAGAAGTTTATCAAAACACCCACGCTTCGCCGGAAAATATTCAGTCCCAAGTGTGACATGCGTGAGCCTTTTACCAAACACCTGGCTCAAGGCATAATTTTAATCAAGAAATAATTTTTTTTATCAAAATTGGACTGTTCTGAAAAAGTTATGCGTGCTCATATATAAAAAAAAATATACGCGTCGACTTGTAAACCGTTTCGTCGGTTAAAAATTGTAAACCCATGTTATCAAACTAACAACATCAGCAATCCATACCAGAGACATTTAAGTGGCATCAAAACTCTTACACAAGACTCGCCATTCGGCCCGTGTTGGCCGAATGGCGAGTCTTGTGTAAGAGTTTTGATTACGTATAACCCGCTAGAAACCTGCAAAATTACCTAAATAAAACTAAACCCACATAAATTACTTTTCCTCCATAAAAATGTTACTAGAAATCTGCTCGTACATTAAACCAAAACTTTTGAGCACGCACGACCATTCTTTACTTCCATTCGTGCCGACCACCCACAAACCAACACGTCAACACACGACAAACTACTGTTTACATTCATAAGTTTGGTTTCAATGGACGTAGTGACGTTTAACCAGTTGATGGCTGTTGATTTGACTAGAACGGTCTTTATGGGCCGTTGTCACACGTGGCTTGGTTTACTTACTTAAGAAAGGGGTCTATTTATAGTGGTTAGAGGTGTTAAGATGAAGGGTTTTTTAGGGTTCCGACTTCCGAAGTTAAGTAAGAAATATTTTGAAGTTTTGTTTGCGAGTTTCTTTCTCTAAGAAATAAACAGCCGCACTCGGAGTCGTTAATCCTACTATTATTATAAACGCGAAAGTTTTGTCAGAATGGATGGATGGATGTTTGTTGCTCTTTTTCGCCAGAACGGCTGAACAGATCTGGATGAAATTTGGCACAGAGATAGATTATAGTCTAGAATAGCACATATGATACTTTTAACTGCGGGTGAAACCGCGGGGCGCAGCCAGTGATTACATAAACTATCACTAAGTAAATAAGTCAAATTTTCCATGGTAGTGTATGCCTTAGTGTTGGCAAAATAATCATTAAGGGTTCCGCGACGCTTTTAACTTTCCAAAAGCACTTGGATGGATGGAGGATTTCTTGGAAACCATTTGTCAGATTATGAACTATGTTCTTGGTTTTTTAAAAAACGCCTTCAAGAGAAAAATATCCGCATTTGTAAGGGGTCACTTTTGACTGATTTATTTTTATGATAAACAAAGCAAATCAAAAATTCCTTTACAGGTTGTTGTCTACTTTATTAGCTTTCAAATTAATCCTTAATACAAGGGACATCTTTAGTTATTTAAGAGTGATTAGAGGAGTGAAAAGTCAAAAAATTATTGAAATCGCACTTTGTCACTTTGTAGACAACTAGAGGCTTGTCAGTATCTTTTTTGCCTCTTGTCGTCTTCTTCAAGACGAAATGGCAATAGAAAATATTCAGCCAATGCGAAGTTAGTCTAAAGTGATCGCCGGACCCTTTACAATTCTGTAAGTAAGTTTCTTATGGCACTAATTACAGAAAATATATAATATTATAAATGCGAAAGTTTGGATGGATGGATGTTTGTTACTCAATCACGCCAAAACGGCTGAACGGATCTGGATTAAATTAAGCACAAATATAGATTGTAATTATTTAGTCCGGAATAGCTCATTGGATACATTTTAACCGCGAGTGAAATCGCGTGGCACAACAAGTAGAACTTTTTTTTTTTTTCGTGAAATGCAGTATTTATTCATCAGTAACTAACATTAATTCTTGTAAAAATAATTAATCCATCACCCAGCTAAAATTAACTCTCGCCTTATGAACTCTAATTTTAGCTGCTTCATCAAAGGTGTAAATGTGATTGAAGAACGCAATCAATCCTTTGCTTAATGAATTTAATCTTTCAACGCATTAATTAAAGCGTAATCTGGAATCAGGGCCTTAACACTACTCCGCAGTAACGAATGCTAGCGATTACTCACTGACTAATTTATAAGGGTCAGATCCACCAAGACCTTTTAACGGCGGGAGGGAAAATAGAAGTGCATTTTTCTGGTTACGAGAGTGCTGCGAGTAACTTAGGAGCTATCAACTCTATCTAGTACTTTTTACCCGACTGCGCAAGAAGGAGGGTTATGTTTTTCGTGTGTATGTATGTGTATGTATGTATGAGGTTTCTTTGGGACGCCCTGCAGTCTAAACAGCTTGATGTATTTCGACATGTGAGGTGTCATTTGAATTGTCTTGATAGTGGAAGTGACAGGGTACAACATTTTGTAGCCGGATTTTTGTTTTTCTTTTAATAATGTTACTTGTTTTGGTATCTTGATGTACTTGGTACTTACTTGTATTTTTTAGGCTTTTAATCAACAACTGGCTGTTACCCGCGACATCGTTCGCATTCATTCAGAAAAATGTATCTAGAAGCCTTTCTCGTGATGTATTGTAACTAATAATCAAATTTTTTCAAGATCTGTTCAGCCGTTTAGCTTTGAAAAGCCTACAAATAGACAGACAAAGTTACTTTTGATTTTGTAATATTAGTAAAGTATGGAAGTATGGAAAGACCTGCTTCTCGCAATCATTTTGCTTGATGCCAACTTGCCAAGCAATGAAGCGTCCTGCGATGGAGGGATACTCTAGCGATTTGCACAATGAAACCTATAGTGCTTAGATATCTTGAACTCAATGACTTATTACTCAGTTAGCCAGCACTAAATTTATAGTGTTGAGTTACCCAGTACTAAGTGACAGAGAAAAGAGTTTGAGTGTGTATGTATTTATTTAATGTCTCACAAACGTGCTAGCTGGACTATCGATGACACGTTTGTGAAACGTTCCTACTGACAGGTTGCCATTTTTTAGGGTTCCGTACCTGAAAATGAAAAAACGTAACCCATATGGGATCACTTTGTTGTCCGTCTGTCTGTCTGTCAAGGCCCTTTTTCTCAGGAACGCGTCGAGGTATTGAAAACTGAGATTCAACAAATGCTCAGGTTTATTGCTGCTGTCTCTCGGAATTGAATGAATGAATTTTTAGTTAAATCATGTCGAAAAAAAAAAGTAATTTTAAATTTACTACCCCTTTCCTCGTGAATACCCAATTGTACGCAAGGGTTCCATACAATTGTACTCAATTGTATGGAACCCACGGTGCACGAGTCCGACTCGCACTTGGCTGGTTTTTTACGACAAACGCTCATCAATGGCTCCTTTGGTTATTTGAATCGCCCTCGGTCCCATAATGCACCTTACCACTAAGCCCGGCGGCGTGTAATCTCTCTCAATGAGTCTTAAATTTATCGTCAAATTTTTCAAGCATTAACCGAACACGGATCTAATTTCATATCGAGTCACCCACTCGCTGCCATTACTCCGAGTTTATCGTACGATGCTGACAGGAGGTTTTGGCATCCAATATCTTGGTGGTTGGTGCAAGGCGTGAGAAATTGAGATTTGTGACTGACAAGATGATGATAATCTTATCATCATCATCATCATCTTGTCAGTCCGGAAGAAGTGGAAAATGATTTCCACAACGACCGATCTTGCGCTGCCCGTTTCAAAAGGCAGTCAAGTCATTTTGGCGGAAAGTAGAAAATAACAGATTCAATTAGATCATCAGATGCTTCCATAAAATTCGGGTTGTTTCTCTTGGCCCTCACTTTTCGCCTCACTAGGGAGTAGGAGTCAAGAAGAATAAAACTTCTTCTATTCCCACACTTTTTTTGTGGGGACCAAGAGGAATTATCAGTTCCTGCTGTCCCCCACTTTTTAAATTTGAAGGTTAACCGCCACTATAATCTGTACTTCCCTTTACTGGAGTAGTCGGGAAAAGTATTATGTACTGCATTTTAACATATGTAGATTCTTCAACCAAGAAGGAATGAACGGACTCTGTAGTAGTTCGCATTTTAATCGGTTAATATCAATCGCTATGTATCGCCAATCGCCATTTATGGTATGTCATTTTCTCAGTTCATAAAAGCTTGTTTTATATCGATGCTTGGAATTTTAATAAAGTACCACTTTAGATAGGTCATTATGTTGATAAAAGCTTAGTTTTCAATACTAAAAGCCCTTAATGGGCATAACAACCATAATTCAGCGCCATCTAGGGTTGTTAATTAAAAACTACGTGATAATGTGATAGGTGACAAGTAAAAAATTACGACTGGTCGTAAAACTTTATAAATAGCAGAAAAATGACAAACAAGTCACGTGCGCCGATGTGCTGAAAGTGTCAGATTCTAGTTCTCTCCGATAATTTTGCCTTGAACTCGATTCTAGGTTTTATATTTCGGTCTAAGTACAATTGTATCCTGGAACATTGCTTTTGCCAACATGCGAGTTATTGAATGAATGATACTATACGCAAAAAACCAAAATGCCTTTGGCTACCAATACAGAGTGTGTAATGGTTACTTGAGTAAATTCGATACCCTTGAACGATTGAATAATGACATTTGATTTGAGTAATTAATAACAACACTGAGAAATAGACTTTATCAATGCTCAATACATATGTAAATTGCGACCGATTAGTATTTGAATTTTGATACGTTTATTTAAAGGTCATGCCGAATAAAAATTTGCACATTTTAGATATTTTACACACATACATATGTACATATGCATGGTC
The DNA here is from genome assembly GCA_911728515.1 of Peribatodes rhomboidaria. Classification (NCBI taxonomy): domain Eukaryota; kingdom Metazoa; phylum Arthropoda; class Insecta; order Lepidoptera; family Geometridae; genus Peribatodes; species Peribatodes rhomboidaria. The sequence continues at coordinate 13,154,456 of OU452186.1, read as the reverse complement.
ACGCCCTTTTCCCGTAAAGGTAGGCAGATACCACTTCTCTTCACTTGCTACAATCCTGGCACACATCTTTCGCTTCGTCTACTTCCATGAGTCCCTTCATACATGCTTGTCGGTTACGGGTACTCCTGACCTGGCTTTTTTTCAAAACGTCTTAGATTTGATCCTAATTCGTTTTATTAGGTCGCCCTTTACCGACATGACCATTCATACTCGCCTTGTAAATCTGTTTCGTCAATCTTCTTTCGTGCATTTTCTCAATATGTCCAAACCAACTAAGCATCCCTTTCTCGATCTTTGTCACTACATTTTCTACCACACCACAACCTTCTTTTATCATATCATTCTTCATTTTATCCATCAGAGTCACACCAATCATACTTCTCAGACTTCTCATTTCCTTTTTATTTAGATACATTAAGTAGGCCATAAGAAAGAAAGAAAGAAAGAAACCCCTACACCTACCTAAATACAATCCGGGGTGTTTAAGAGTAAAGTGAATAGGTATCTCCTAGGCAAGCGTGCTACACCTTCGACGCTGCCCATCAGGCGAGTCAGTGGTCAAACGCATGCCTAGACTGTTGTACAAAAAAAATCCCTCCCTTTATAATTTTATATTTTGCTTTTCCCTTGCACCACACCCAGGGACTAATGCCTGTCACTCGGGAAGAAGAATCGCTCTATATAAATTTCTCGACTGCAATTAATTCGAGTTATGTCGAGCCGGTATCGAATAGGTTTAATTAACCTGAGGTGAACTTTGTTTTATAAGATATCGCTCTTGTTTTATAAGAAATTCTCTGGTCAAAGTTAAGGGGCGGCTGTTGGAATTTAATTGAATTGAGATTAGGAAGAATTTCTTTAAGTAAGAAGGTAGGTATTTATGTATTTACTCAGATTGTCTTATCTTGAAAGTGTTTGTTGTTGAAGTTTGTTGCATTTAGGAGGTAAGATGTGACATTATCAATGATAGTTTTTATTTTGATCAGATAGATCATATGTGTGTTTGATAATGGTTTACTTCGTGTGAGAGAAGGGTAGTTACTTTTTAGCACAGATTTTGCGCATTTTAAGACAAAGAAATTCTGTGACAAATCCTTATTAATCAAATCTCAACAATCATAAAACTTCTTAACCTGGTAACTTCTTATTTTCTTATTTACTTAGGTCCTTGCCAATTACATTTTTTTTGTTGACATGACAACGTCTAATAATTCGATGAACGCCGGCTGCACGGCACGAAAAAGGATGATTCATTGTCCCGTTACGCTCATTGTTACGTTACGATCGGAGCGAGAGCGCTACATAAGCGTTTTTTTTTTTTTTTTTATAGTATAGGTCGGCGTTGACCACCAACTCGCTTGATGTTGAGCGACGTTGTGGTCTAAGATGGAGCACGATGACCTATAAGGTACTTATTCACTCTAGCCTTGAAGTTTTGTAGAGTGAAGAAGTACAAAGACGGCAGTTGAGTGCGGCGCTACAAGTGCGCTACTGCTCAGACCCGTCTTCGGAACGGTTACACCGGACTACATCCCGAAACACGACTAGGTCATTTCACGGCATGGCTTGGTCCGATGGGTGGTAACTAGCCACGGCAGAAGCCTCCCACCAGAGTTTGATACCCGGTTAGCACTACCCGGGGACCACGTGTAGGAAATCAGAATAGAGTACACTCCTACGGACGTGGGTAGCTCAGCCCCCAAAAAGTAAAATGTATTCTAGCATTTCATCAATGTTTTGTTATGACGTTGTTACATTAAACTATCGTCCGTAAACCTACTTTACAGACAACCAATTTTTTATATAACTGCCTTTTTTATATATCCCACGCTTTTATCTGCGGTCAAAAAGTAGCCATTTAGCTTTTCCAGACTATGAACTATCTATCATTCAAATTTTATCCATATCCATTCAGTCTTTCTGGCGTGATTGAGTAACAAACATCTATCCACCCATCCATACATCCTTCCAAACTTTCGCATTTATATAATACTAGATGTTACCAGCGACTTCATTCACAATTATTCAGAGTAGTATTTAAAAACCTTTCTTGCAATATACTGTAACTTTAGCCTTGAAAAGCATACAAACAGACAGACAGATAGATAAGGTTTTACTTGCGATTGTCTAAAAAGTTTATTTAAGTAAAAGTTTGATGCGATTCGGCTTTTGACTGCTATATCTTTTTTTTTAGATGTAGAATAAATAGTTCAACGGTTGACCACCAACTCGCCTGATGTTGAGCGACGTTGTGGTCTAAGATGGAGCACGACGACCTAGAAGGTACTTATTCACTCTAGCCGTGAAGATACCCAGATCGCGCCAGATAACAAACAATGATGTGGCTTACGATGAAGCACAGATTTCTCTCATATCATCTATCTAATTATCATCTATTATCCTTCTCATTTCTAAACAATCTCTCTCCCTCCCACCCACTTGCATTGACCGGAAGTAGCCCATTATAATTGCAAGTGCTCATTTCGTCGACGGATTGCTCGGGTGATCAATTATACGCTTGTTACGCATTTCAATGGGACCGTATTATATGAGACGTAGGGATGCGCTGTTTGGGAACATCGATATTTGTTAGGTATGTTGTATCGATGACAGCTTAGTTGGAGAAGGCCTGCCTCTCAAGCCAAAGTGAGCGGTTTCGAACCCAGCCGGCAGCACTTACCAATTTGTTAATTGTGTAATGTTAATTGTATTTAAACACATTATTTTGTGCTTATTGAATGTCATCAGCTACATTACTGGAGCCAGCCCCCTCGGGGAAAAGGCTTGACGATATGTGTTTTTCATGAGAATTAATTTTAATATTTTATGTAACTATCTTTATTTAAGCCTATTGTTTAAAGTAATTTCCATAATTGGTGCTGTTTAAGACACTGCTTCCTTCCCTCGGTGCACAATCTATTATTATCTTTATGTCAGATAACGGTATTTAAATATAGTAGTCGTATCCATTAGTGCGTGTAAACCTTTGTTTATAAAACTATCGACACTACCCCATCACTACAATAAAATATAGCCGACAATAATCGAATACAACGTAAACCGATTCACTATCAATTTAATGAGATTACTATACATTAACGTCGTTTGGAGGAACTATGGATTAGTCTAATAAGACAGGTATAGATTGGGCCATTTATGACAATTACGGAGACTTGGAAATTTACTTCGGTTCGTTAGTTTCGTAACTGAGAGTTTTAGCTATGATTTTATTGACTTTGAAAAAGAATCGATAGTTTTCATTGTGCTCGTGTGGTAATTTATTAAAACAATTGAAAAAAGGACGTAGTATACTTAATGCACGTGAGTTTAATCACCTGTGTGCATTAAGTGCACTTTTAGTAAGCTTTGTTCACCCGGATTACCCAGGTGGTTGTATTTACTCAAAAATTTGTCCCATCCCTGTACGTAATTATTTGTGCGATGTCGCTCTCCGAAAACACTCCACTCAGTGATATAGTTTGGTTCTCGCCAATATCTCAGGTGCATTAAATACACATTTCTAGTATACTTCATGCACCCTTGACTACCTGGGTGGTCCGGGTGAACAAAGTCTACTAAAAGTGTACTTAATGCACCCAGGTGGTCTCATGTGAATTAAGTATACTACGTGGAAAAAAGCTACACTATAAACTTACTAATAAACGTTGTATAGCCTCGGAATAGTAATAAAGTGTTTTGTCGTTTTTATTTCTTTTCAATTTAAGAATATCTCGTTGCTCAATCGAAAAAGACAAAGCACTGCATAACTATACAAAACAATACAACATCGTTCTATTGCACATCATAAACTACATTGAGAGTCCATTCCAAATTCTAAAAAAATTGACGGCATCCTTGTCACTCTTTCTAAAACTATAGGAATCTATATTTACATTTCATTAAAAGTTTACTCTATGCTGATGTAAATTCTTATTTAAAATAGGTTGAGTGAGATAGCGAGTTACGACCGCAATCTAGCTGCCGATCTTAAAACTCATCTTTTCTTTGAAATCGATGACCTCACATCAATTACGTAGCATCATCCGATAACATCCTCAATGGAGCAGCAAAATGATGTCATATCCGCAAAGAAAAACATAATTACTTCGCCGCCAAACAAAAATTACAATAAATCATTCAATGACATATCAAGCGACTGCTTGAGTGATTCAATTTGGTTATTTTTTGTTAGTTGTAGTAATTATTTGGTTACAAGGTGGGTGAGGTCATAGGAACGAGAACGGAAACGTCAATGTACCATATAATGTACCACGTGCTAGATTGCGTTTCACTCGTCATTGACTTTCGTTCACTGCACTGTATTGCAATCCCTACACCGTACATCAGTAAGGCTTCGACACGCACAGCGTGTGGTTGTGTATGGAGCGAGCAAACTGCAATCTAGCGCTGCAAATTTTAATCGTTTGCATAGATGACAAAACTAATGTTTTAGCGCTGCAGCAAACCTGTAGTCAGTCCACACGGGCAGGTTCCGCTCATCAAGTTAAGTAACGTTTTTTTAAGTTTGGTAAAGCTTCTCTAGTACGTAGTACTTACTTATATCTCAATGAACGGAAGTAAGCCATCATTTCTATGCTTTAAAATCTTTTATATTACTAGGAATGGCAGTAAGTAAGTTGATTTCAAAATTTGCAATCTATATTTCAACCACTTTCTAGTGTTGGATTGAGCTGAAATTTGGCATAAGTACTTTTGTAAGTTTGGTGAGATGCGATGATGTTGATTAAAAGTAGGCACCTATTAAAGTTATTTTCTACCTAAGCATTTATTTACCACAGTCTACTACAAATAAATGAATCTAGTACAATCTGCTACGCTTACTACCTCTACCTACGCTTATTAAAAATATTTACCGCCTTACTTATAATCGTTGTATATAGCCTGGGTATAGTTATAAATTATTTTATCATATCTTTCTTTTAAGTTTCAAGGTTTAGACAAAACGCTAGATAACAATTCCGACGCTGTACAACGTTTATTTATAAAGTGAAATAAAACTGTATTGCGTTAAAATACCTATTTAATAAACTCGTAGTTAGAGTGCGTATTCACCGATTAAACTATAAAATCCATGAAAAAAAAATCCACCAATAATATCACTTCTCTGTGTAAATGAAGAGATCCTATTGGTGGATTTTCTCCTCGCACACTGCTCAATTTCCTAGTACAAGTCCGGTGAAAGCAGCCTTAGAACAACTAAGTAAGTAGGTACTCTCAGAAAATGACGATAAATTGAATATCTAAGTCTTTAATGTACGATTTACGTCTAACAGCAAACAGACCGCATTTCCCGTTAAATTCAAACCGTCTCATTAAAAATTCAACTGCTACGAGTTAAATCCGTTCAAATGAAATGTAAATCCTTGAAAGGGCTTAATAAGCTTGCGTACACCATGTTAATACTTGTTTAGGGGCCTTTTAGGGGCGTTTTGGGGGCTTTAAGGGGGCCCTGACAATAACCTTAAAGAATCTCGAGTTTCTGCGTATGGGGACGGGGGAGTAGGAGATATTAAATTAGGGAGAGTGGGGTTTCAGTACGGTGATGTGATTTTTGTTTTGCTGTTTTATCAAAGATTGCAATTTGCAATATTAGATGTGTTAATTTTTAAATAATTTAAAAAGTATTAACAAGTATGTAAAGTACTACCTACCCGTGACTTTGATCGCTTGGACGTAAATAAATAAATAAAATAAAATAAATAAATAAATTCGGGACACTTCCACACACGGTCGCCTGACCCCAAACTAAGCAAAGCTTGTACTATGGCTGCCAGAGACTGATATACATACTTAGATATTTTTAAATAAATACTTAAATAGATATTAACATCCAGACATAGAACAAACACAAATGTTCATCACATAAATGTTTGCCCTAAGTGGGAATCGAACCCACGCCCCCAAGCTCAGAAGGCAGGTTCACTACCAACTGAGCCACCGAGGCAGTGAAATAAGTCTTCGGATAAGTTATTTTTATTGTTTTTATAAATGTCATGGCGATAAATATATATAACTAGCTGTCGCCCCGCGACTTTGTTCGCGTTTATTATTTAAATATATATATGTGAGCTATCCTATATGTTAAGTTAGATCGAACTGCACACGGTGTGCAAATTTGATTGAAATCGGTTTAGTAGTTTAGAAGTCTATAGCGAACAAACAACGTGACATGTAATTTAAATATTAGGTCCTTACGTATGAAATTGGCGTTTTGTACGGGAGGAATAAAAAGTCGATTTTTTTTTGTAAAATATATTTAATTAATCAAAGTATGCACCGTTGTTATCTATGCACTTTTACCATCTTATGGGTAGTTCATTGATCCCTTTACTATAAAAACCATGGGGGCGAGAATCAACAAACTCTTTGAAGGCGGCTTGGACTGCTGCATCGGAGTGGAATTTTTTTCCTTGTAAGAAGTTGTCCAAATTCCGGAAGAAATGGTAATATGTTGGAGCAAGGTCCGGGGAGTACGGTGGATGTCGCAGACATTCCAATTGTAGCTCAGCTAACTTAGTGGTTGTTTGTTGTGCAGTGTGTGGTCTTGCGTTGTCGTGAAGCAGCAGTGGCCTAGAGCGATTGACCAATCTCGGTTGTTTAACAGCTAGTTCTTCCTTCATGGTTTGCAGTTGCTGACAATAGATATCTGCCGTAATCGTTTGGCCAGATTTAAGAAAGCTGTAGTGAACGACACCGGCGATAGTCCACCAAACACTTACAAGTAACTTTTTCTGAGTCAATTTTCGTTTAGGGCAGGATTTGGCTGGGTCTCCAGGGTTCAGCCATTGCGATGAGCGCTTTCGATTATCGTACAATATCCACTTTTCATCACAAGTAATGATTCGATTTAAAATCCCTTCATTATTGTGTCGGTTGAGCAAAGTAACACAGCAGGCGACCCGTGTTTGCAAGTTCGATTCACTCAATTCATGAGGTACCCATCGTTCGAGTTTTTTTACTTTCCCGATTTGCTTGAAGTGGATAAATACAGTTTTGTCACTTACCCCGAAGCCTGCTGCTATCTCTGAAGTGCTTTGTGATGGATCCGCTTCCACAATAGCCTTTAATTCTTCGTTTTTCACTTTGATCTCCGGCCGTCCACGGGGTTGGTTCTTAAGGTCGAAATTTCCAGAACGAAAACGTTGAAACCAAAAACGTACCATGCTATCTTTAGCGACACCAGCGCCGTACACATCATTACTTCTTCGAGCTGTTTCTGCAGCACTGGTGCCACGGTAGAACTCGTACTCGTAAATATACCGATATTTCATGTTTTCCATTGCGCGGTAATAAGCGACGCCAAAGAAAAAATAATGAGGAAAATAACAAATGAATGACTGTATTCCAAAGAAAAAAAAACCAGCTAAATGAATTTATTAATTTGAATTTCGAATTCTTAACCAAAGAGGAGATATTTCAGATCAAATTGATCAGTACGACAAAACGCCAATTTCATACGTAAGGACCAATATATTAAGAAGATATGTACGCATCGACTTGTACGCATGTACGCCTCCTCTGTTCATCGGTTAACAATCGGTAAACACAGTACAAGTAGCGAATGGCTTGCGTTTTGAAAACGCGTTGTTTGGAAACCCACTTTCTATAAGTAGTTTCTATTCTAAGATTACAAATAAAGTCATATGCAAGAGACTTGAGTTGTGGGTCTGTGTCTCATTTATCAAATGAGTTCATTCCAAAGCGTGTTATTCTACGTTCTCTACATCTACGGCAATAATGTAAGTCTCCGCTCAGATTTGCTCGCGTCGCATCTTCGTTATGACGTCACGCCGTGTCAGGCGCCTCCACTTGAGGGTAGATGGGAGCGTTTAATAAGCTGTAATGTACTGCTGGCTGGATGGGGGTAAATGTGCTGGAGGAATTTGAGTCTTATGTAATACGGATGGAGTGTATGTTGTTGAAGGCTCGTGTAACGTTTCCTTTGTCTACCAAAATACTCCGAAGACCAACTCCGAATGATCTGAGGATCTAAGCCATCTTCGATCGCTTTTTAACTGACTTCAAAAAAGAGTGAGGTTCTTAATCAAGCCGTATTTTTTTATGTTTGCTAAATCAGAACTCTGTAATTTGTACTTGAATCTATATTTATTATTAGGTAAATCTTTTATTTAATCTAAAGGATACATTTTTTTTTTCAAAATTGGACTACTCTGTAAAAAGATATGCGACTTGTAAACGTCCTCCATTTCGTCGGTTAAAAAAGAGATCGCTCTGAGTTAAGATTAACCAATTTAACCAAGATTCATTTACTAATCATTACTTACACCAAAAGGTACTTACTTACTTCGAAAGGTTCTCGAATGGAGACCACGTACCGGCAAGCGCAGCGTAGGACGTCCACCCACAAGGTGGACAGATGATCTTGTCAAGACCGCAGGATCGCGCTGGATGCAGGCCGCTACCAACCGGTCTTATTGGAGATCTATGGGGGAGGCCTATGTCCAGCAGTGGACGTCCTATGGCTGATGGATGGATGATGATGATGACTTACACCATATTATAATAGTGCTAAAAGATATTTTTAATGTTTTTATGAGTCTTGTTTTAAACAATGAATACTTAATCTAGGTATCTATTATATACCTTCAAATGGATCCTATTGTATCGAAATCAAGTTTCGATGTTAAGAAGCAATTTTATAAGCTTTATGCTTGTGTTCTGAAAAACTAAACAAAAATTTAGCAAGAGCTTCTTAAAAAACATATTATCCTCGTAGCTAGTAGTACCTTGTACCTAGTTCCTTTGATATAAACAGAACAGCTGTTCGACTTCTATTTTAATCAAAGATCAGTGATTAGCGCCAGGAAGCGGATGCCTGTGACGGCGACGGCTCCCGACACAAGTACGAATACTAGGTACAGAAACTAGGATTATCTAGAATACGTACTAAATTTCGCCCTAACTAAGCAAACTGCGAACGTCTGATGGCGACTTGCAGTAATTATAAGAATTTCCTTATATGACCTAACAACAACAACAACAACAACTCTTTATTAAAAACATAAAATAATTACAATAGTACTTAAATAAGGCTTAACTAAGTTTTTAATGGGCGGCCTTATCGCTCAAAGCGATCTCTTCCAGGCAACCTGAATGGACAGGAACATTTATAAAAGTTGAGGCCTTGAAAATTCTAATACTAATACAATAGTAATACATAATTTTACAAGACGTAAAAAATAATAAGATAAAAATAATAAAAATACACAAAATAAATACTAATAAGTAGACGAAATAAATATAATATAAATACTTTAAAAATGTTTAAAAATAAATGTCACTAATATATAAATAAATAGTGCGACTTTTTTGACATACATACGAGTATCTCACTATCTTTCAAAACGGCTAACTAGTTGAATCTATTCCTAGAACCTTAAGCCATTCCTTGGGAGAAGCTTAACTTTATCTGACGCTAATGTTTCGCTTCTGCCTCTCTTGCCTCCATTATGCCACCCCATATAGGTACATTCCTATTTTTAATTTAGCAAAATTTTAAAGGTGAACACTAACACGGATACACTCGCATCACAATATTATGTACAGATTTTTTTTAAGTTTTGCTTTAAAGCAAATTTGTTATTACTAAACAACTTTTACTGTGAGATTAAGCCTGAAATTGCAAAACATAAATCAATCGTTTCATACATGTTGTCGCTGATAATTTAATTTTTTGTATGGAACAGCTCAATTTTAGTTTTGCGCTTAGGGTTGGTTCCATTGTAAAAGTTGTTGTTATGATGTAGAGAATCAGCCTTTAGTATTTTAGTAGAACATCCTACTAATATTATAAACGCAAAAGTTTGTAAGAATGGATGGATGGATGTCTGTTACTCTTTCACGCCAGAACGGCTGAACAGAACTGGATGAAATTTGGCACAGAGATAGATATCTATATCTATATCTAGAATAGCACATAGGGTACTATTTAAACACGAGTGAAACCGCGGGGCGTAGCTAGTAAAGTCAATAAAAATAGCAGTGTTTTTATCCGACTACGCTAGAAGGAAGGTTATGTTTTTCGAATCGAATGTATATATGTATGTAAATATGTATGAATGTATGAGGTTTTTTGGCACGCCCCACAGCTTAAACAACTTGATTCATTTCGACATGTGAGGTGTCATTTGAATCGTCTTGATAGTGGAAGTGACATAGGGTACAATATTTTGCAGCCGCGTTTTTTGTTTATCTTTTAATTATGTTACTTGTTTTAATGGAGTATCGGAATAGCGCGTACCTAGAATGAGCTTATTCAGTGACTTATTCAGTGAGCCCCCAATTCTCATTTTATTTTCTGCAGTTTGCCGCGTACTCACCGCTAAGTTTGCCTAACACGCGACTTAAAGTCAGCCAGCAGACAGTCAGCCGTTCAAATTTGTATCTATCGAAGATTGAACAAAGATATTTAAAAAAGACATTTTGACTTTGACTTTGTAGCTCACAATTTGCTTATTAAGGACTAAGCTTTATTCTAATAGATAGTACGGTCTGTCGATTGCCGCAGGGAATGCTTTGTTCTCTCATCCGTCTAACGTCTGCAGTATTAATCTCAATGCAACTTCGGAACCAGTCAAGAAGTTTTATGCTTATAAAGGCAGCAATTACTAGTAACGATAAATGTAATTTAAAAAAGGCAAAACACTCTTTACAACTCCTGCTTCTATCACCACATCAGCTCTGAAATGCCAAATTATAGTTTTGTCATCCGAAATACACTTGATTCAAAAAACATTGTTTAGCGCTTCGGGAGGCAACACCTGATGACGTCATTTGTCATCGTTATCGTCTCTTTCGAACTACTTGTAAATAACTTATTTCGGTCTCGTTTAAGCATCGATGACGTCACTGCGTGTTGCTAACGTGTCCATTTCGACTCCTGAAATGTTAGAACCTGATTTTTTTTCATGATACATTTAAATCTTTATTTCGATACGACATTCAGAAGGATGCTGAAATTGACTTAAGGTTTGATTTCTTACATTTTTGTTAAAGTTGACGAGATATAGAAAGAGATGGTTAGATGCTTTTTACACATTGAGAGAAGAGATGAAAGTAGAATTACGAAAAATATATACGAGACGATTGTAAATGGTCAAGTCGGGAAGGGTCGAGACGGAGAAGAAAGTACCAAGAAATTAATCCAAGACATTTTGAAGAAAATCCAGGTCAAAGTACTCGTAACCGACGAGCATGTATGAAAAGACTCATGGAAGTAGAAGAAACGAAAGATGTGAGCCAGGATCGTAGCAAGTGGAAAGAAGTGGTCTCTGTCTTTACCTCTACGGGGAAAAATCGTGAATATAAAAATTTACAATTGCATATATATTATGTATATATGTAATATGTTAGTTCGTTGCAATTGAAGTTAATAAAAGGAGTATAATTTTAAAACAAAGTCATTACCCAAAAAATCATAACAAAATTTAGGTCCAAAAACTTATTTTCATAACTTCTTTATCTACAATGCTTCGACAAAATAATAATTGCAAAGCACTCAAAAAGTTACAAGTGGCTGATCGTCTGAAAAGTTAGGGGTCACAATTTCTAACCCTCAAACTTGACTTTAATAAGTTTGGAACTCAATTTATACGCAGTAATTAGCTTAGATTTTTTTTGTTAAAATAATAACTTAGTTTGTTTATATTTGTTGTTTTTTTTAAAGCTAATACAGGTAGGTAGAACAACTAAGCAAGATCATTTTTATTGCTATATCATTTAGAACCGTAATTAGACAATTGCTGTGAAGTGTGAACGCCCGCGAAAGCGCCGATAAGCCGTTCTTATTGATCAAAAAGCTTTTAATAACCAATAGGAACACGTTTTGGCTTAGAATAAGACGGCGCGCTTAGCTAATTTCATTCAGTCCAACAACATACGTCTATAGTTTTTCTTTCTTTTTCCTTTCATTTCTTCTATCTATATTATGTATATTTTCTTTCATTCTATCTACCCCACCAGGATTATTTCTCTTCTTTTCTTTTCATATTAATAATACTATCACCTCCCTCACTGTTGATGGCAAAATTGCCCCAAAACCCAAAGGGGCAGAAGCCACTAAATAAAAATAAAAAAAAAGACGGCGCGCAAACAGAGAGAGAGAGAGAGAGAGAGAGAGAGAGAGAGAAGAGCTGATAACGCAAAACAGGGTGAACAACTTATTATTCTACTCGGTCAAATGAGAAAACTAAAATTTTATCGTACGTGGGAGATTTTATATGTTGATAAAATGCGATATTAGCGCTCCAATTCAGCTTCACAGACAAGTTGCTCGCTCTTATTCATTGCTTGAAAAGTATTTCCGACCAGGTGTCCGAATATTTTGTGTCCGAGTCGTCAGCAACTTGTTAAATCAACAAAATTGCAATCACTATTATTATTCATCAAATAACAAAAGCACTAACAATTGAGCGTGAGCATGAGCGTGAGCATTCTACTCACGCAACGCTGTCTGATGCAGGCCTCAGGATGCTGTCTGAGCGGAGCCGTCACAAAATGTGCACGTTTTGCTCACGCTTAATGCTGCACAGTTACTTGCGTGAGCAGGACAAGATCTAAATCGTATCGTATTTCACGCTCTGCTCACGCCTGCAGTGTGCCGAATACATAAAAGCGTTGTTATATTCAAATGTTGAGATTTCACGTTCGCAGTGGTCACGATGCGGTCCCGAATTCGAATCACGTCGCTTTAGGCCAGCTTTTAGAGTGGCAAAGGTTTTAGCTCTACAATAGAATAGAAGTATTACCACCATACAAAGTTCTATTGAACTTTTTCTGTTATTCTCACGATAAATCTCAGAAATGGCGGAACGAATGTAGGCGAAGTGAACATAATGACACCTACATAATGTTTTTAATGGTAACTCAGACTCACGTAACGACGTACAAATTTACCTGCGTAGGTCGGGTCGATACCAAAATAATGTTTTAAAGATAACATTGAAGGTTGCTTTGTCAATTTATTAGATAACAATGTAAAATACAGCGGCTATCTACAATAACAAATTCTTTTAAGTATTAAAACAAGTATCGGTCATTCATGCACAAATACTTACTTAGTTAGTAAAAATACCTAAACTCAACTTCAACTTATGGATATAAAATTTTTATTATAATTTTTTTTTTATTATAGATAAAAAAAATAGATAATAAAAAATAAAAATAAAGTATTTCTCGCGAGGACCACAAATTAAGATACACCTAGCCTTAAAAAAAAATAGAATATCAAATTTCACTGCCATAGAATCACCATTCGATTCAATTTTTTTTTAACATAGAAAAAAAGTGTGACAATTTATTTTTATTTATGTCGCAGTTGCTTTACTGGTCCATGTTTTTATACGGTACACGAACAACGTAGGTTTTTGAGAATACGACGTGTTTCCGGCTTACAATAATGAGACGTGATATTAATGGTCACTCTAAGTCAAAGTCAAAGTCAAAGTCAAAATGTTTTTATTCAATTTAGGTATCAAAGATACACTTATGAACGTCAAAGTTATTTAAATAGACTCGACCGCCTTGTTCGGATAAAAAGCCTCTACTCAGAAGAACAGGCAAGAAACTGAGGGGCATTATTTTTTCAAATAATAAATAAATTAGTCTCACAAATTTTGGCTTACAACTAGGTAATATCTATAAATATTAGTGGCTACTTGGCGGAAGTGGAAGGCTCCAGACATCTTTATCTTCTAAATAATTCTTAACCTTATAATATCCTCTTTTCATTAATGTAGTTTTTACATGTGATTTGAATTTTCCCTCGGTGAGCCCTGTTATATTTTTCGGGATTTTATTGTAAAAACTAACGCAGTTGCCTAAAAATGACTTTCTTGACTTAGTCAGTCTAAATCTCTGTACAGCTATCCTATCCTTATTTCTAGTGTTATAATTGTGATAGTCACTGTTCAATTTAAATTTATGTAGATTTTTGCGAACGTGCATAATATTTTCAAAGATATATAAAGAAGGTAAAGTTAAAATATTTATTTCTTTAAATAAATCTCTCAATGATTCACGGGGACCCATTCCGTAGATAGCGCGGACCGCTCGCTTTTGCAAAATAAAAATGGCCTCCACTTCAGCAGCTGATCCCCACAGCAAAATGCCATATGACATTATGCTGTGGAAGTAAGCAAAGTAAACCATCCGAGCTGTAGCTATATCCGTCAGTTGCCTAATCTTGCGAACCGCATAAGCAGCAGAACTAAGTCTCCCAGACAGAGCACTAATATGTGGACCCCATTGCAGTTTGGAATCAATGCTTATACCCAGGAACACCGTCGCCTTGTCTATGTTAAGTTTATCGCCCTCAAGCATTACGTTTGGTTCTATATATCTAACATTAGGCATGGAAAACTTTAAACACTTAGTTTTTTTTGCATTTAGTAACAAATTGTTCGCAGCGAACCATCTCGAAATAATAGTCAGTACGTTGTTCACATGCACAAGTTCACTATCTTTCCTATCTGTTCTAAAAATAAGAGATGTATCATCAGCAAATAGAACTATGTCTGTAAGGTCCTTAACCATATACGGCAAATATTTTATATACGCCAAAAATAAGAACGGGCCTAAGATAGAACCTTGTGGTACTCCCATTGTAACTAAAGATCCGGAAGATGTGACGCCATTAATTCCCACTTTTTGTTGTCTATCAGTTAAATATGACTCGACAAGATCTAGAGCGATTCCACGAATTCCGTAGTGGTGTAATTTACGGATCAAGGTGCGGTGTTCTACACAATCAAACGCTTTGGAAAGATCACAAAAGACACCGATGGCATCCTGTGAACTCTCCCAAGCTTTCATCACATGCGTAACTAATCGAACTCCCGCATCTGTTGTTGATCTACTTTTCGTGAAACCGAACTGATTTTCGTTTAATATACTGTGTATGTTAAAGTGACACAACAGTTGATTAAGTATAATCTTTTCAAATATTTTACTCAAAGCCGGAAGCACAGAGATGGGTCTGTAATTCGAGGGATCTGACTTACTACCCGATTTGAAGATAGGGGTAATTTTGCTGTTTTTCATTAAATCGGGAAATGTGCCTCTGTCAATACACATGTTAAATATGACCATGAGGTGTGGTGCAATAGTTTCTATTAAAGACTCTAACACTTTTACTGATAATCCCCATAAATCTTCACTAGATTTAACTCTTAAGCTTTTGAAAGTTTTGATAATTTCAGAGATGGAAGTGTATCTGAACCGAAAGTCTGGTATATCCCGCGAGAAGTGTTGTTTTAGAAAAGCACCTGCATCATCTGGAGACGAGTTAAGCGTTTTGGTGGCATCAAAGGGTATGCTAGAGAAGAAATGTTCAAAAGAGTTGGCTACCGATTTTGCATCAGAAACCGGCTGATTCTCAACTACCAGCGTAAATTCTGAATCCCTCGACTTACTTTTTCCCGTCTCTGTGTTGATGGTCTTCCAGACAGCTTTTATTTTATTATCGGATTTTTGAATTTTATCTTTTATAAACAAAGCTTTAGCGCGAATGCAAACCGACTTAAAAGTTTTCGAGTATTTTCTAACATAGTCATGAAAATCCTTACTAGATGTCAGAGATTTCTTGTTATATAAATCATACATAACATCTCTACTTTTTCGTATACCTCTGGTCGCCCAGTCACTAAACTGTATTTTTTGGTTGAATTGAATCTTCTTCTTTGGACAAATTTCATTAAATTCATTGCTAACTATTTTAAATAATTTTTCATAACTGTCATTAGGGTTATTGACAGAAAAATCAGTTAAAATAAGTTTCGACTCTATGCAATTATTTAGTCGTTTTAACCTACCTTTCGTTAATGGTCTACACTCAACTAAAGATGGTTTCTTTGTTTTATCAATTTCAAATTTAATTGCAAGGCCCTTGTGATCTGACCTGACTCCGTTAAAAAGTGATAAATCTTTTGTTTTACAACTTGAGAAAATATTGTCTATGCAAGTAGATGAGGTCTCCGTTACTCTAGTTGGCTCGCAGAAAAGATAGTTTAAATTAAATGCTTTAAATAAAGAAATTAGATTAATTTTATCCGTAGAATTGACTAAAATATCTATATTGAAGTCTCCGCAAACCAAAATAGATCTATTTGATTTAGAAAGTTTCTTTAGTACGCACTCCATTGTTGACATAAAATGATTGAAGTTAGATGCTGGTGGTCGATAAACACATAATATTATGTGCCTGTCCATTTCCGCACAAGCAATTTCACAGACACGTTCAACAGAATAGCCCCTTATGTCAGAGCGTTCCTTATTTTCATGTTATTTTTAAAAAGAATAATACAGCCTCCTCCTTCAGCGGATACTCTGTTAAACGCACTGGCCACCTGAAAATTTGTAACATTAAATAGCATTTTATTTGATTTTAACCAAGTTTCAGTGAAACATAAAATATCAAAATTATACTTATCTAATAAAAGTTCTATTTCTAAAATTTTGCCAGAGAAGCGGTTTATGTTTTGATAAAAAAGTGAAATGTCCACACACTTCTCTGTTGTCTCACTTAAAAGTTTAAACTATTGGTCACAGTTATGTTATTAGTACATTTACTAAAAACTGTGACCTTATCTTTGTACTTCGTTATATTTCCTATAACTGAATCAATATTGTAGGCTAACAATGTAGCAATCAAGTGTCTGCATTTCTTAGGACAATACATGCTGTCCTGTGTTAACTTAAAATTATAAATAAATTGATTACTATCAAAAAATAGCAGCTTATCACTATGACGGGAAACTATGTTAAACATTAATGCATTCAAAGAATGGATGTGGTTATTTTGACTTCTAGTCAAAGAGTCTGAGTATGGAAATGCACATAACATTACTTTGAATGCATTTAATTTCAACAGACAAGTTATTCTTGCAATCACTTCTTTCCTGTCTGTACCTAAACTTTGCCCCAGGTAAACCACAACAATTGTACTACTATCTATTTTACAGCTTAATATTTTCTTTTCAATTTGAGCATATGATGCTCCTGGCATGCAGTGGTTTACCACAGAACAACTAACACTGTTGCTCAATAAGGAACCTAAGCCTACACCTATTCTGTCTGAAAAAACTAAGATTTGGTTAATACACTGTACCTCACTCTGCTCCGCCTCTAGGATTAATTTAGGTGAACTAGTAGAACTAGTAGTAAGGGTTGAGGTATCTTTTTGAGGGTGGTTAGAACCCGTCATGAGGTTGTTCTCAGAGTGTAGGGTCACACTCTCTACATTACTATTAACCAGGTCTACTAGCTCAATTGCAGTCTTGTAGTGCTCGCTTAGATGAATTTGAGCAGACTTGTATCCAGAAAAGATATCTTGTAATGTATTTTCTTTCTGGAGCAGGTCAGAGCGAAGTTGCAGTGTATCATTATCATATAATCGCCTAGTAATGTCTAGTTCTTCCATACAGTTTTTTAGTTGCTCTTCTAATGACAATTTATCTTTAATTAAATCTACATTTTTACTGAAATAACACCTTTTTTTCAGTTGTTTTTGACATTTTTTTATGATTTTCTTAACTTTAATATATTTTTTAATTTTGTTGTGACTTTTTAAATGGGTGGTAGTATTATTCATACATTTTTCCTTAGTATGGTCAATGTTTACTATAGGTTTTAAATTCATGCCACCACCTACCAGCTCATCGAATAGGTTCAGTGTGTCGGCTACCTGTTCATCACTTTTTCTGGATTTTAGCACTAATAATTCATTATTACATTTGCTCAACTCTAACTCAAGGTCTTTAATGCGGCTTAAGGCCAATTCATAGGTCTCACCACACTCTCTGAATGATATTATAACATGCTGGAGGTGGTCGCATTGTTCACATGATTCTATATATTTTAGGTGTAGGTCGGATAATTCACTTTTGAGTTCAGTGTTTTTTAAAATTAGTTTGCTCATTTCTACTTCACTATCTTCCCTTTCCTGCAGTAGCTGGGTGTTCAGGTCTCTACAGGCCTTCAAATCAAGGATTGCTGTTTTGAGTTTGTGCTCCATGTCCTTTGCTTTGGCCTGACGGGTCATCATTGTATTGTCCGTTGGTCCGGAAAAAGAAAAGAAAAGGAAAAATATATATATAAACTCGGGCACAGGCAGCTCTCGTTTTTTTTTTTTTTTTTTTTTTTTTTTATGTAGAATAAGTCGGCGTTGTAGTTGTAGTTATAATGTGGTGTCGTAGTTGTAGTTATAATGTGGTGAATAGTGTTTAGTGTATAGTTGTGTGGTTGTGTCTGCGACAAAGAGTTATGACATCAACTTTGCTTCCACAATATACGTCAAGCAAAGGGAGAAATAACGGACGTCGTCGTTTTGTTAGGGACGTTTGTCACAAAAGTGAGCAATGGGTATGGTTGTGTTGTGAATTGTGTTGTTTTAATAATGTAAATTAACACAAATACTCCCAGGGATTTGCACAGAAATTCCAATTTGTTCACTTGTCCGGTCAGTTTGAATCCGCCCGTTGTGAGAAAAGACGTCAGATTCACGAGTCTTTTTTCAGTAAAAACTCTAGTGCATCACATTACCAACAACTTCACTTGGTATTTACACATTTATTACTTTATTTACAGTCTTAAAGTAGTAGATTATTCACTTAAAACAATTATTTTATTAAAATTAAATACGGAGCACAAAATATTGACACTTGTCCCTAGTGTTGCCCGAAGCGAAAAAAAAGTACCTAAACTCTGATACCTTGCCTTTGATTGATCTCTTAGTTGAAGTTTCCATTGTATTCATAACTTCTCTGATGTCATTATACTGCAGCAGCATAATAATGTATTTCCATGCGATTAGAGTAAATATGTATCATCATTATCATCATTATGTCAGCCGGAAGACGTCCACTGCTGGACAAAGGTCTCACCCAATGATCTCCACAACAAGTGCTCTTGCACTGCTCGCATCCAGCGGCTTCCCGCAATGCTAATCAGATCATCGGTCCCCAAAAGTCAAAAAGCAAAAGATGAATTGAAATAGAGTAAGTTATTTTAACTAGTAGAGTGTAAACATTTCCTTAAGAGTTAAACTACTTACACAAGTATAAATTACAACCGACTAACTCACCTTCCAAACAAAATCGGAATTGGTTCATCCGGCAGCTACGATGCCACAGACACACACACACACACACACACACACACACACACACACATATACACACACGCACACACACACACACACACACACACACAAACACAAACACCCCGTCGTTTTTGCGTCGGGAGTTAAAACCGAAGTTATTTAACAAATATTTTTTTAAGGAATTAATCATACTCGTACGTACTTGTTATTGTGAATTTGACATAGGTATGTTACGTTGACCAACCTACTGAAATGACACGCCCTCAAACTCTGAAACATTTGATTCACTAAGTCAATTTATGCACACAATTTATAGTACATTTTCATTTTGTGAAAATAAAATACACACACAAGACAGAAAATCGTATACAGACGCTGCAGTAGAAACAACAGACAACGCTGCTATCTCCTCATTTCACAATAACCCATTCAAAAGACCGTTTCTATTCACTCCACAACCAACGTCTTATTTCCATCAGGATACTTCGGCATCTATTTAATACCCTGTTAACAAAGGGTTTACAAGGCCCTCTAAAATCAGCGATCGGATCCAAACTTACACAATAGGGTAACAGGAAGCTGGACCTTTCAATTATTTCCTGGTTATGTTACCGGCTTTCGCATTAAAACCCGTAGTTGACAGTTAGTGACGTTTCTATGATTGTAAAGCATGATTGAAATAGTTTGGAGCAGTTTTAATGAGGGGTTAAAGTGACCCCGAGGGCGCCCCCCAAAAGGGTGCGTCATACTTGATCGAAATATTTTGTCATATTTTCATTTCAATACCGCTCACTGCTTATAAAGGACATTTGACCTAGTCGTGTTTCGGGATGTAGTCCGGTGTAACCGTTCCGAAGACGGGTCTGAGCAGTAGCGCACTTGTAGCGCCTCACTCAACTGCCGTCTTTGTACTTCTTCACTCTACAAAACTTCAAGGCTAGAGTGAATAAGTACCTTATAGGTCGTCGTGCTCCATCTTAGACCACGACGTCGCTTAACATCAGGCGAGTTGGTGGTCAAACGCCGACCTATTTTTACATAAAAAAAAAAAATGGACACACCGATCCATGTTAATAATTTTATTTGACATAAGTTTCTTTGTATCTAACATTTATGTTATACCAACATGCCGTGGCAGCGGCCGGCCAGCGCTTAAGGGTGCATGTCATTAAAAAAAAACTGTGGCTAGGTTAGAACTGCGACAACACACGGCGCGAGGCGTGCGAGCGAAGCGAGCGTGCCTCGGCAGTGGCCGGCAAGCGCTAAAAAGTGTAGGTGTTTTGATAGATATTGTATTTGAAATTCGATTAAATCATTGGTATGTCTGGTGTATTCTACGTTTATATATCGGTATGTCGTTTGCAGAATATACATGTTGTCTTTTATAATTAGTTAATAGTGCACTTAAGTGGTTTTGTATTTTAAAATTCGTTAAAATGATTTTTTTTTTGTTTTGATTGTTATACCTCTGATGATTATCAAATATCAAATCCTACTAATATTATAAACGCGAAAGTTTGTAAGAATGGATGGATGGATGGATGGATGGATGGATGTTTGTTACTTTTTCACGCCAGAATGGCTGAACAGAACTGGATGAAATTTGTCACAGAGATAAATTATAGTCTAGAATAGCACATAGGATACTTTTTAACTGCGGTTGAAACCGCGGGGCGCAGCTTGTCAAATATATGATTATTTCAGATCAAAAATCCATAATCATTAATCTAATTAATCTAAGATTATGACAAACGTCATTATTTTGAATTTCGATGAAATGTTACTTAGCCAGTGCGCCAGGCTACGTCTATGGCCATCAGTCGCTTAAACCTTGCCTTATCGTCGATGATCATGATGTTGTTCAACAACAACAACAAATTGTGAAACATCCACAGAAGCCTTCTTTTTCTTTTGTCTGGACCTTGTCACATTATTTGGGGTCGGCCTTTCTTGTCCTCATCCTCCATTTAGCACGATCTTGTGCTTCGTTCGTGTTTAACTGAGCATCTTTCAGATCCTTTTGGACTGTCTGCCATGTGGCAGGTGGTCTTCCACACATACGTTTCGTCACCGGCACATCTAGGGCAAGCTTCTCTATATGATTGTCTGGGCGTCTTTGTATGTGGCCGTACCACCGTAAACGCTTTTCGTTTACGTTGTTGACTATGACTATGTGCAACTTTAAAACTTCTTTTTATGGACTCCGGACTTTGGATGGATTTTAGACTTTTTTCAGCTACTCATCCACAGAAGCCACCAAGCTATAAATACACCAATACGAAAGAGCAACATAATCATTGTTAAATCACCCGCGGGAAGGCAGTAACACAATTACAGTAGCTCGAGAACTTGTCCGAAAAGTTAAAGCAAATATTTTATTGAAGGATCGCTGATTATTTTGGGAACTTGAGTAAGTTAGTTAAGTTTTAGCTAACCTACAGAGAATTGACTAACCGATGCCGGAGCTGGAGCTTATTTATCGTTTTATGGATCGTGTTAATGTTACAAGTGTAAATTGGGAGTTTAGGATTCATTGTTTGTTGCTTTATGAAGGCTACAAACCAAAGTTGCCGGCAGCTGCCAACATGATGCTAGCGGCAGTTTTTTGATGTCAGCTGCCATATTTCTATCTCTTCTACTTATAATAAAACTGTTGTATACTGATGTCTGTCCATTAAATATACTTATGAAATATTGTGTATTGTATTTTGTTATATTTTATATATTTAGTACCTGGATTACCGAGCTTTGCTCGGTATTTTCTTTTTTTTTTAATTGTGTTTTTTTGGGAAATAAACAATTGATTTTAGTCTAACCTCAAAGCTAACACTCATTGACTTCGTGTTACTTAACAACGCCATCTGCTGTTGTGTCGTTAAAGCAATTAGTTGCTCACAAAAAATAGTATTATTATTCGCCAATAGATGTCAGGAAGAGTCATATTTTTCAGTTGACTTTTTGTTATTTTTCTTCCAAGTTTATGTTTAAGTGAATTATCGATAAAACATGAATAAAATGACATTTTCTAAAAATGATTCCTAGCTAGATCGATTTATCGCCCCCGAAACCCCCTATATATAATACTAAATTGTATGAAAATCGTTGGAGCCGATTCCGAGATTCCAATTATATATATATATACAAGAATTGCTCATTTAAAGATATAAGATATTGTCTGTCTGTTCAGGATAAAGAAACTACTGCATTAATTTACATGCGGCCTTGAATTTGAAAGGCTTGACATTCGTTCTCTAAAGTGCGTATGCGCATGATATAGGCCATGGTATATCAATATACTCTCCGCCAGGTACCTATAGCATTCCGGTCATATGAGCAACACGTAGTGAATAAGTTATTTACAAATAGTGCGAAAGAGACGGACGACGATGACGAGTGACGTCATACGTGTTTGCTCCTGGAATGCTAGACCTTGTTCTTTTGGATCCTGGATTTAGCTAGTTGTTTAGAATACGGCCTTTTCGCTCGATGATGATGTGATGGTGTGTGAAATGTTTTAGACTTTTTGACCTAAGAGATTCTAAATGCGTGTTTTTGACACGGAGTTCTCAACTTGTGGGGACCTATGTAATAGGGCATATTCTGTGCTTGTGGGTTAATCTTATACCTATAATGGGTAATTTTTCTAAGGTTTATATTTTGATTTATTTTTGTAAATATAACCTAACACAAGTATAATCGAAAGTCGAAGAGCGTGGTTAAACCCATGGTTAAACGGATTACCGGTATCAAGTTGAGCGAAGGTGGGCTGAGACACTTGGCCAGAAGGATGACGGATAGAAGACCAAAGCAGTCACAGAATGGTGGTCCTGAAACAGAAAGCGAACATCAGGCAGATCTTCAGCACGGTGGCCAGACGGCAAAAAAAGCAGTGGGTGAGACTAGCAAAGGACTGGAAAAGCTAGCGTCGATAAAGATATGCCTGTACTCATCAGTAGGTGGAAAACGACAACATCGTGCTGACATGAAATGTCTTTGGATATGTAGCTAGCGACAGTTCCGCGCACAAATCTGCGTGTGAATGCTATCGGCGAGCGGCCCAATCCACCGTTTGCCGTTGAAGACGCGTACATCACGCTGAGCCCTTGCCGCCAGAGCGCTCGTGCAGTGTGTAAGCGATGATGAATTTGTCCACCGTTTCGTACGGATCGTGGCACGTCTAATGGGGGACTTAAATATACATACAAGCGCAAGTCTGTTTTTGAACCTCTCTTGCCTCGGTTTATTATTATTATCATACAAAGCATGTAAATGAAGGCTGCATGCACGTGTTATGATTTTCATAACGACCGAAGCCAGTTTTCGTATAAGAACCATTAGTAAGCTGAACCAAACTGTTGACCTACATTGTTTACAGGGGTACCAGTGCGAGCACACTATGGGATTTCTTGAAGCGGACTTTTTGTAAAAGTCGAGCAATATACAAATGTTTTACGCGTTTTAGCACAGACTTAATAATAGTGCTATGGTTTTTAGTGTGTTTATCTTGCATTTTATATACGTTTTATAATAATCTTATACTTACTGTAATGACATTGAAAAATTATAATGAAACAATTTTTGCAAAAAAAAATTCAGATTTCATTAAAAAAGAAAGTTTTGAGTAGAAGAAACCAAAGAAAAAAGAACAAAACTTCAACTCTGTACGTTTTCAAAACATGAAACATAGATAAAGAAAAAAAACAGCTGTGAAACCCAACAAAAATAAAGACCAGGATACAAAAGTAATTTAATTCCATTCCGTGTTCCATTTCACCAATTTGAGCTGAAAACAAATAAAACGCCTCTAAATACACGAATAGACAACAGAAATACAACAATAAAAACAATTTCTCTCATAAAAATTACTAATGATCGAACAAAACGAATACGTGAGGGACATCTTAAACGGTATGATTCTGTAGTCATTCTCGTGGATTCTACGATAAAGTGACGTAAGTACAATAGTCACGCTTTCTAAGATACTTTTTTTTAAAATACTTTCTGGTCTTTTTCATGAACCCTTTACTTATATCTTAATAATATAGTAAAGTGTTTTGCAATAACTTTTTGGGTCCCTGTATAAAGAATTATAATTTATATCTCTTTCATAGAAAAAAAAAAAAAATGAGGCGATCGAAACTGTAGTCAAGATCTCCGACTAAACTTAAAATAAATATGTCTCTTAGTGCTTGTTTTATCAAATTATACCTATCTATTTTATATAATAATTATGTATATAGATAGCCTAGTTGGAGAAGGCCCGCCTCTCAAGCGGAGCGGGTTAAAAACCAGTCGACGGCATGCATCAATTTGTTCATTGTGTGAACATATTATGTGCGTATTGTATGTCATCTGCTTCATAACTAGAGCCCGGTGTATGGTGACAGGCTCGCCACCTGTCACATTTGGGATTGAATATCGTCCGGCGAAGTGTGGGTGCTGTATACCTCTGCCAGCCCCTTCAGGGGAATAACGTGACGAAATATCTGACGATTGATGATTGATGACGATTCATAAATATGACAATTACCTACCTACTTGTTTACATCAAACTCAAAATACTTAAGTACGAACAAAACGAAAAAAAACGGATAAAATTAAGTTTACTAATAAAATCAATAAAACCAATAGTTTTATTAATTAAGAAAGAAACCATTGAATTTGTGAACGTGTTATTCCCAAAAATCCGGTTAAATAATAAATAACTTTAGGGTTCAACTTTCTGCTTGAAACGGCAAACGGTCAAGGGAATTAAGTTGGGGCGAGAAGTGGAGTTAAAAGGTTAGTAGGGTAATTTTATCAACAGAACCGGTAGTAGGTTAAACCGTTTACATTTCTCAATTTACCTATCAAATTAAACTTAGAATGAAAAAAAGATGCCGCCATGGAAGCTTTGCGCTATTTTGTAAGTACCGTCTTAAATGGAGATTTTTCTTCAATTTCTTTTTTTTTTTTATTCCATACATGGCAAACAAGCAAATTGGCAGCTTCATGGTAAGCGATGCAGCTTGATGGTAAGCGATCACCGTCACCTACAATCGTGTCGTGTTTGTAATAATAAAAGTAATCGTATGTAAACTATTTCTGAAGGGAGGGTATTCAAAACCACCTTAATGTAAATGTGAAACACTTATACTTTTAATAATCCAAACCATGTACAATATGTGGGTAATACGACAGAAAGACGACAAGGAAAAACAATACGAGATGCGTCCTCTTCCGTACTCCAACGAAGAGTGCCAGTTGAGCGGGGCGGGCGACTCAGGCGCTTCCCCACTGACATTCCTTTGACGGTTCGCTCGGAAAACGTCACACAGCAGAGCATAGACTGCATTCTTTTGTATGTGTTGCTGACACGTACTATACTTATACTATCCCACATAATTATATACTATACTATGCTATAACAGTACACTTGTACTGCCCTTATACTTGCCCTTGTACTGCCGAATGATATAATATTTTATTGTTTAATATTTTCTTTATGTTTGTTTTACTTTGTATTTTTGGTGTGCAATAAAGATGTATTATATTGTATTGTATTGTACACTACCCTATACTATAATATTATAAAGGCGAAAATTTGTGAGTGTGTAAGTGTGTTTGTTTGTTACTTCTTCACGCTCAAACGGATGGTCGGATTTTAATGAAATTTGGTAAGGAGGTAGCTTATACCCTGGATTGATACATAGGCTACTTTTCAATCGCGGGTAAAACCGCAGGGCGCAGCTAGTGTTCAAATATATTATGTCGTAGCCAACCAGCCTAATTCGCCGTTCAATTAACAGTCTAGCATCTTTACTAAACGCCGCCGTTCAACTAGCTTCCTGATGATGTCCAGCCATTCAATCTAACGGCTAGGCAAAATGACTTGGATCGACACAACGTTGACTAGTTACCTAGCCAAGTCATTTAAGTAGCGGAGTTTACGGTTTGACCAAAAAATAATGCTTTTGAAAAAATAATGCCCCTTAGTTTCTTGCCTGTTCTTTTGAGTAGAGGCTCTTGATCTGAACAAGACGGATTATATACTATACTAAATATAATTATTATTATGGCGGATATTTAAAAAAAACTTTGGCATTCGTAAATGTATCTTTAATACCCAAATTGAATAAAAACATTTTGACTTTTGACTTTTTGACCTACTATAGATAATTCTACTAATTAATAATGCCACGGGAATGCCTTTGGTTTTATTCCCTAGTCCAGCTGGTTCCACAAAGCATTTTTTAGTAGCACCAAAAAATGAAATGTTTCATGATACCATATACCAGTCAGTAGGACTAAAAAGTAGAACCACGGGCAATCAATGTTACAACATCATCAATCAATCAGCAATGTACTTGGTAATCATCAATGTTACAACATTGATTGCCCGTGGTTCTACTTCTTAGTCCTACTGACTGGTATATAGTATCATGAAACATTTCATTTCTTGGTGCACATTGATTGCCCATGATACAAATGTGGTTCTTCATAATACAAATATAATACAAAAAATAATATAATTCCATTTTTGAATCGTTCATCATGTTCAAACCAATATAAAACGAGTTCTATAAATACAAAAGTCGCTTAATGTGTCACGACTCCCGCCCCCGGCTCGCATCGAAGGAAATGAGCAGTGAACGAAAATTGGCCACGAACTGTATTTTTATACCTACGCTCTTTCTTACGTGTGTACGGAACACTATGCTTATACAGTAGGGTGTCCCGTCGATGTATGGGAAAAATTTTTTTTTGAGCTACGGCTACGCAAGAGCTATCAAAAGTTGCGGTTTGACACAAACATTACGATTATCATTAAATTTAATTAGATATATGTCATCTTGAGGCCTCTACCGGTCCTTAAAGTTTTACAAATGTGCCATTTTTAGGGGTTCCTAACATAACCTCTAAATCATATAAAATAATGTTTAAGTGGTTTTTATCAAATTAAAGAGTACAACAATGAGTTACAGCAAGGTTTAAAATAGTCGAAAGACAAATAGATCAATAAATACTTTAAAAACGGAACTGGTTTTTGTGCCCAAAACATTTTCGCGCGAGATTTTAATTGGTTCCTAATGAATCCATCGCGAGCTGTAGCATCACTAACGTTTTGAGAAGCCTCCGTCACTAATTTAACACATCTTTCCATTGTTTGTGTATGACAGGGAAAGTCAACAATATTTTGTTCTTTAGCTTTAATTCTGAGTTCATCGTTGGAGACGTGTCGCAGAATCGGTGGAGGTGATATCTCACACTCTTGCCAAAATATCACATCAATGTAATCTCGTGCTAAGAAGTTTTGGTGCTTTAAATATCCTGGGACAGTTTCTTTCTCTGGCATTTAATATTTTGCAAGATTAAAGCTCTCGAACATGGTCTCTATCGTCGAATAACATATAATACATAACGTTTTCTGGGTGCGCATAAAAAGGGTTTATTTCGATGACTAAATAAATAATCAACTCCGATGATCAGGTAAAAATCGAGAGTACATAATCATTTGAAAGATATGCTTGGCTCCATCTTTAACCGTTGGGTTTTGCTTGATGAGATACCAAACAGGGGCGTAAACTTTGACCACGTAGTTCACAAGCAGCTGTAAATTATCTTATGGCGAAACACTATGGATTTTGTTCTTATCAATCACAAGACTTAGATTTTCGGAAGATACCTACGTCAGCTAAGAACGCCAAAGCGACCGCAGCCGCAGATCGCATTGATACTTCATACCGATCACATATCTTAGCTAATGTTAGCAGGGCTAGATTATTCCGAGGCAATGAAGATAATAGAGTCTCTCATTTACAAACACTCCACTATTTGGAGAAAGCTTTGTTGCAGGTGACTATAATCGCCGTGGTCGAGGCGACAACTCAAGCACCGGAACAGGATTGGTTCCTTGTGATGTACTTAGTAAACATGCGTGCTATCCACTCCCAAGTTTTCTCGTCTCTGATGTTTCTTTAAAAGTATTGCCGTTTATTTTGTGTCTATACCATTTATTGCCATTTTTCTGCCACTTCTTTGGTCCTTTCGATAGGAACTTTCTTAGGTTTTGCGCAGGCACAAATGTCAAACGAAAAAGTCAAACAAGCAGCAATGTCGAAGAGCTTGTTTGACGATTCTAAAAAGCACTTCACTTTACTTTCGTAGGTATGATTTCTTTTGGTTTTGGGATATCTTATGAATGTCGAAATAATTATGTATTCAGCAATTGGGCTATTCGTTCTTTAAAATCAAGGCTTTGGTACAAATCATATCAAGTTTTTCAGAAATTAGTGAAAAACCTTCGGCGTTGGAAGGATGTTTCACATTCTATTGTAGTTAGGTAGTCCATTCTTAGTGAATTTGACAACGGAGCTTATCACTGTTAACTGGCGATCGTCATATATTATTCTTTATATGGTCCCAAAATAGCACTAATAGTCTCACTTCGTCTTGAATTCATTATTGTCTCATAACTGAAATACGTAATTTATCACAAGAAAGTGCGGAATGACAACCTTTTAGCAATAAATCTGCAACAGAGATGACAACAACTGCCTCACCATTGAAGTAGAGAATTTGAGAAAAACTAGTCAAAATATGAATTTCGCGATTTCCAGCAAAACTTATTCTTTACTGAGAACAACCTGTCGTTGCCTGCAAATCTTAAATTAGTATCCCACTATCATTGTGATTACAAAATAAAATGTAACTAATGTACATAAAACTATAATAGACGATATGCACTGAAGGGTTACTTAAGTGATTTTTTGAAAAATAAAAGTGTGGGTAGAGCCCTCAAGAAATTATTAGATATTTTTATTATTATTTTTACAGTAATCTACAACCTATAACGCAACTTTTAAGGGGTCTTGTGTAGCGAAAAAAGAAAAAAAAAATTCTCGGGACACCCTATTATACAGGGTGTTTGTGATAATAGCGATGATCTCCAAAAGACCGTGTATCCTAATCCTAACCATAATATTATATATGCGAAAGTGAGTTTGTTCGTATATTTTTTACGCTATATCAACTCAGCCGATTATGATGAAATTTTGCATACTCGTTGTCAGGGTTACAGAAAAAGACATTGATAGCTTTCATACCCAATAAAAAAATCAGTTCCTGTGGAACCGCGGGGTGAAACCGCAGGGTGCCCTGGACAATAAAATATGAATTGAACTAGGTTAAAAAAAAACAACAGGGAAGGGATTAAAATGAAAAGCAGCCATAAGGTAAAGGTTAGTTACATAGTGTTCCCATTCACATTGTGGCAACAGCTACGAAATTTTAATGTTACTTGATAGAAAACCGTATCAAATACTTACCTGTCGTCATGGCTAAGTTATGAGTGACAGTCGCTTTTGAGGTTTTTGGGCTAACTTATAACGTGGCATTAAAGCCTCCAGTCATTTTTTTATGATTGAATGGGCCTACGTTTGACCGCAACACACTCGATGGAAAGTGACGATGTGGTCTAAGATAGAGCACGGTTACCCATGAGGTGCCTTTTCACTCTTGTATTGAAGATACCCAGGTTGTCGTGACGCTTTGAGCTAATCAGCACTTTCAACATCCAATTTTGATTGTAATAAATATGTTTGATAGAGAGAGTAGAGATGTAGATGGGGAAGAACGTAGAGATCTTGTTGTGTTGTCAAGTTGTTCTCAATTTTCCACTTCAGTTTCTTCCCTATATTGTAAGCACACCCTGTATAGCTCGGCCAACATACTCATAGTTACGTACCCACATTATGCAATGTAATTCGACAGGGGCCGAACTACGATAGTTTATCGCTTGCTTTATCGCATTTTTATAATTTAGGTGTTTTTTATAATGGGGCAATGTTCCACGCGATATAGTTTTGGTTAGAACGGTTTATGATGAAATGTATATAAGTTTATGATGAGATGTAATATATATAAGCAGATTTAGAACTTGATAGAAGTAATAGGACATGTATGAGGAAGGAATGAATTCTGAGTGACGAGTGAAAGAGGCGAGAGAATGAAACGCACATACTGAGCCGACCGAATCTGAGTGGAACAAGGGTGGGAAGACGATGATGAGAATTTGATAAAAGTGGTCGATTATAGGTAACTAGCTGTACCCCTTGGTTTCAGCCGCAGTCTCATAGAAAAAAGAACCGTTAATGTTTTCGGGATAAGGGTACCCTATATGCACAATGGCCCAATCAAAGGGTACCCTATGTTGTTTTCTGTACCTATATGATAATGACAATGAGGTGTACCTCTGAGAACGTGCATACACGTTGTCAGAGGTACATCATGATTACTATGCATACATAATGTTGATGCATAGTGATAATGATGATTAAGAACTGCAGAGGTGTGAAACTCGTTGCCTGCGCCTGTTTTTCCACCTAAATACAATCCGGGGGTTTTAAGAGGAAAGTGAATAGGCATCTCCTAGGCAAGCGAGTTACACCTACGATCACGTCGACGCTTCCCATCAGGCGAGTCAGTGGTCAAACGCACACCTACTTAGTTTGTTGTTAAAAAAAAAGATCGTTAAAGTAGTTAACGTAAAAGTATAACAAATAAACAAACAAAGTAACTTTAATTTTTTTAATGGCTATAAAGAATGTAATTCGAGGTACCTAACCTTGGTCATTAATAAGCCTTGGGACATTTTGGGACTAAACTTTGTCTAAAATACCTCAATCTTATATAGAGGGACCTGTGAAAAGCCTTCAATTACCAAACCTAATAAAATAAATTCGTTGAATACATTTTCCTTTCATAACGATATAAATAGGTAGATACTCAAAGATACAAGAAATTGTGGAATCGACAAGAAATTCCTCATTACGTCGTGAAATATTAGATTTCTAAAGCAATTTCTGTGAATGATTGTAGAATAAATGTGGCAATTGCGTACTATTCAGGCTTTATGTTTGTCACTTTGGGAAATGCCTTTGAAGTGGAGATTTTAGCACTTACTTGCTACAAGTTTGTCGCACACCTACTCATGTAGTTACTTACTTCTTACGATGTATGTATTTTACGCCTTTCCCACACAGACGATGCGACGATGCGACGCGGTTGCAAAATTCGCTTAATTTGCATCTCACTTTAATTTTTTTTCTTTTTTCAATGTTGTTGCCAGGAGAATACAAATAAGTTTATTGTTCAAAAAATTGAGATTAAATTACAATATTAAAAGTACCTACTTACATTAATTTGGTTTTACAACTTAGAACTGCAAAATATTTAATACAAGTAAGTACAGTAATAATATTAACCTTGCCCTCGCAATTAGTAAAAACTGTATTTCAGTCTCATCTTTATATATTTCTGATTTCCCTATTGAAATTCAAAATTATTTCAAATTGGAAATTATGTATTTTTTAAAAGAACATTATGTTATTTCTGGCACTAACAACCAAACTAGTTGTGAGAAACCCGTATTTTGGGAGTTAGTCTTTTGCTAAAAGTTGTGTAAGTACATTTTTGTTTTTCTTAAAGTTGTACAATTGTATAATTAAGTATATTGATGTAAAAAAAAATAATAGTAAAAATTAAAATCAAAATTGAAAGTTCATTACTATAACAGCATCTCTGTCTACAAACAGATATGTAACGCGGTGAATCGCGGTAGTGAAGGTATACCATAAAAAATAGATCTAAGCGTCAATTTCATTTGATTCATGTCTCAGTAGTAATAATTTCCTAACAAGCTGTTCTCTTTGTCCGCAGTTCCTACATCAGACGTGCAAGGCGTGCTGGGCAAGAAGACATCCCTCCCGTGCGACATACAGCCGCTGCACTCCGACGACGACGTCGTCATGGTACTCTGGTTCAAAGAGTCTGATGCAGACCAGCCGCTTTACAGGTACAACTGCTTTTCAAGTTACGTAATCTTTCTTCAGTACCAGTTCAGACAGACAGTTCAGTTCAGACAAAGGTCTGAGGCCTGAGGCCCTCTCTTAAACGCGTATAGATCCACAATGGTATTAAATGTAGTGTTTTATGATGTTTAATGTGAATTGAGTATCTACCTTTATGGCCTTTATGACTGCCTTGGTGGCTCAGATAGTAGTGAACCTGCCTTCTGAGATTGGGGGGTGTTGGTTCGATTCCTACCTTGGGCAAACATTCATGACAATAATTAAGATTAGCTTTTGTGTTTATTCTATGTCAGGGTTTTAATAATTAATAAAATATCTATTTATTTATAATACTAGCTGTCACCCCGCGACTTCGTTCGCGTTTATTATTTACATATATAAATATAATATGTGAGCTATCCTATCTGTTAAGTTAGATCGAACTGCAGACGGTGTGCAAATTTGATTGAAATCGGTTAAGTAGTTTAGGAGTCTATAGCGGACAAACAACGTGACACGTAATTTATATGTATTAAGATATACAAATGTATCTAGAAATATAATAATGTTGATCAGTCTCTGGTAGCCATAGTAAAAGCTTTGCTTTTGTTTTAAGTCAGACGACCGTGTGTGCATAAATATCCCTAATGTATAAAGTCAAATATTTAATTAGAGACTTAAATTTTAAATGTGTCAAGCTAGCCAAACGAAAAATATAAATCTACCACTACCTTTCTCCTTTTTCACGCTCAAAAGAAAATGAAGGCACCTCTTTTTCGCATTGCATCAAACAGCCGCTGAATTTCAACAGATACCGTCTTCAAAGTCTATAATTGAAAGGCAACTTCTCAAACTACAACATCATGAAATACTATGCGCTACATGAGAAATTTTAACCCCGGGACAGTAAAAAATTAGAGAAGAACAAAGCCATAAAGCTTCGCATAACAATATATAGGTCACATCCACATTGCCGTATAACCTGACATATGGAACGGAAACACCCCACTGCGCGTATAAATGAGCATCGTAGGGAGGACAATCAGTACACTTGAAACGGTATTGGACGAGTCACGCGAGTTACAACTGATAGCGACGTATGAATGGGCCGCAATGCAGACAGAGACAGAGTGTTATACTCGTACATATAAAGCTCACATTATCAATGTAGGTTCTTGATTCTTAGAACAGTGTAAATAGATGGAGCAGAAAACTGTGGCTAAGAAGATCTATAAAAACCTAAATATTGTTTTTGTTATGAAAAGAAAAACTATACTGCAAAATAAATACAAAATGAGGATGAATCTAACGACATCTTGCAATCCAAAATCAGTCAAGCCGTTCAGGCGATAGATGTTTAAATAATATTTTATAAATATTTATTGTTCTGTTTAGGTACGTCTAGAGTCCTGGAACGTCTAGTATGCGCATACTACCATAGCACACGTCGTTATGTAGGTGTATAGGTATAATACTCGATGTTTTGTTGTTTCTTTGTATCAATCTTATGTTTATTTTAGTTATTTTTGCACACCCTGTCCCATACTCATTTGTCGTATCCTCTCCATCCCATATAAGGTTGCCTGGAAGAGATCGCTTTCAGTGATAAGGCCGCCAATTGTTACACTATTTAATAAAGTTTATCATTATTTTTCTCTTGTTGTTTTGTTATCTGTGGTGTGAACAATAAAGAGTTTATCTATCTATCTATCTATAACACTTTTGCCGAAGTTGAAGCATTGACGCTTTGCTAATTCTCGCTATAGTTCGCTCGGCCGATTATTATACCATGCTACTATAACAACGAACATGCTTGACACTGACACATCCGAAAAATAAGTCTTTGATTTTCAGACGTTTGAATGTTTAATTGGTATCCTAACTAATAAAACATAACTCTCTCATTTCTTTCGCCGTAGTTGGGAAATTACAAAACTGAAAATAAGTTAATTTTTTCGTTTTGTTACGTTTTTTTCACGCTAAAAACTCTATTGATCATCATGAAACTTTGCATACACGTTATCAGTACAGAAAAGGACATGGGTACCTTTAATTTCGAAAAAAAGGGTCCTGTGGAACTCCGATTGAAATTGTGAGGCGCAGCTAGTTCATTATAAATGTCAACAAATATTTAATTGTCATACTCGTACCTGATATGACTATTTTTTTGTAGTAGCGAATGATTAAGTTTTGTAATCTTTCTCCTCAGCTACGACATTCGCGGCCGGTCCGCCACCCAGCCGAAGCTCTGGTCCTCTCCGACCGTGTTCGGGAACCGAGCCTTCTTCCGCGGCAGCGCCACGCCAGCTGTCCTGATGGTCGACAATGTCGTTGCAGCCGACGCGGGGGTTTACCGCTGCAGGGTGGACTTCAAAAACTCCCCTACTAGGAACTTGAAAGTCAACTTCACTGTGATAAGTAAGCAATAATCTTCCTTCTTATCTGTATCAACGATCAAATATACATCAAAGATATGTCGTGGCTCATTAAAAATGAGGTCTCAATAGTGGCACTACATTGACACTTATATTTATTTTGTTGTTGTTGTTATGTTCACCAATGTTCTATTAAAGTAATCAAATACGTATTACTTCAATTGCTCTAAACCTTATCATTCTGCAATATTTGCTAAAGTGTTTTTAGCACAGTTTTTTCAATGTGCCCTTTTTTCGTATTGAGACTTTACATCTCTGTCTGATTTAAGAGACCTGTATCATAAAATATGTACTATATTTTGTGCTATGACTGAAGATAAAGAGTAAGACTTACGTCGTTCGCTTGATATTGATATTAATATTGACTGGAATTTTGAATAACAAAATTTTATCTCGATATTTGGACTTGGGGTAAATAATATATTATGTAAATATCCAAGTCTTTCACTCTGTTATGTCAATAAACTGAACCATTTAATCTTTACGTAGTATACCATAGTATCTTTAAAAGTACATTTATTATTTTTCCATGTCTAATCTGAGTAGTGAAGCATTTCAAAGTAGTTATCTGATGAAGCTTTCAGTACTCTGGTATATTCGCAGTGCTCACAAATGAAAATGTTTTAAAGTGACCTCGTTTAAAGTCTAAATCAAAACCTCGCTCGGGGACCATTATTTGTGTCAGGTCAAATTACACTATAACAGTAGCGCAGAGAAACGCAAGACCTTTTGTCTGGGAAACGCAATAAATTCTAGCAGATGAAAAATGGGTCCAATCTTCTTCCTAGATTTTATGTTCGTAGATTCTTTTGCTTGGATTGTTATTTAGGTGATCTAGGTGACATGATAATACTGTGCTTGCGAAAAATATTCTACATAAATATGTTAAGAATTTACAGCACATTTTTGAATAATTTCTGAAAGATATTTTGTGAGTATTTTTTAATTTACAATCATAACTACTTGTAAACATAATCATCATTACAGTCTTAATACGTCCCACTGCAGGGATACCGACGAACCCTATGATAAAGGTGATTGGGCCGTTATCCACCACGCTGGTTCAGTGTGGGTTGGTGGGTTACAAACATAATGTTTCATGCTTTTGAGATAAACTTCATTGAATGTTTCATTTCATGATCAAATTCGATGTTTAATGTTTGTGATAAAGATGAATTTATTAGTGTTCTTATTCACAGTCCCACCAAGTCGTCCGACGATATACGATGGCCAAAGAAGAGATAGAACGAAGTTGGTAGAGCCTTACAATGAGGGCTCCGACGTGATGTTGATCTGCGAGGTTGAAGGAGGTAAGGTTGATGCTGATTGGCTAAAATCACATTAATTATATTTTTTAAATATCTCCAAAATGTATTTAATATATGTATTTAAAATACTATTTGAACAAATTAAATAATTTAAGAAAATAATTTAATGGAACTAAAAATAACTACTTCATTATTCTTTCAACACAAATCAGATAAATTAGTCACAGGTACTAAAAAACAATAATAAATGTAATAAAATTAAACCATAAAATAATTCCAACAAACACAATGGCAGTTAAGTCAATTATAGTTAATAATGATACTGCCCAAAAGTGTTGGACAATAAAACACTCTGGGCCGTTCCGTGAATCCTAAATTGTCCAAATTGACCGCCGGGACAATAACCGGAACCTAAATGATAAACAAACAAAACGCGTGGGTTGAACGTAACGGTGGAATGGAACGCTCACAATAATAAAGCCAATGGTCTGGTCCTTGGAAAAGGGAATATAATTACTTTACAAGCAGAAGAAACGATGTCATAACACTATTATGTAAGAAAATAAACAAGAGTTCAAATAAAAAACGACGATACTAAAGTTGTATAATCAAAATCAAAATGTTGACTAATAACGGGAAGAAATCACTGATGTCGGATTTTGTAAAAGTATTTTGTCTTCCAGTTGTTCCAGTTGTTGTTCTGCCCAGAGTCCGATAAATCAAATATTTTGTACAAACTTGTAGTTTTAAAAAGGTTTTAATATAGGTTTAAAAAAGTAGTTCTAGATTAATTGATTTGTATAAGGAATACTTTTATTTTGGTTTCTGTTTTGACTGACAGGGCGATGTGATCGCTAAGCGACAAATCTCTTTAGTTAAATAATAAAAAAAAATACGATACCCAAGCTATTTTTACCCAGGGGGCGTGGGTTCGATTCCCACCTAGAGCAAACATTTATGTGACGAACATTTGTGTTTGTTCTATGTCTGGGTGTTAATATCTATTTAAGTATGTATTTAAAAATATCTAAGTATGTATATCAGTCTCTGGCAGCATAGTACAAGCTTTGCTTAGTTTGGGGTCAGGCGACCGTGTGTGGAATTGTCCCGAATTTATTTATTTATTTTAAACGGTAAACAGATTTTTTAGGTCGATGAATAGGTATAACAAATAGGCGGATAAAACTCTTTTATTAATTAAAATTTACAAATATCTCAAATGAGAATATTAATAAAATGATGTTATACTAAAAGCAATTTTGTAAGGACTGTTTATTTTATATGAAACGTGAAATTGAGACTACTAAATCAGTTCAAAAATAATACATCAGTCCAAAACGAGGATAGTAAAAAGCCGAACCCTATGACAAAATACTTCTTATCTATACGACAATTTGTCAATAAGATTAATGGGTGGAACCTCAGGCAAAACGGAATTCTTATGAAAAACTAGGAATAACAATATGAAAAATGATTTCAGTGTTCTTTGTATTTTTTCGTTTTTAGTGATTTGGGAACATTGTTGCTCGTGTACGACAACTTGGTGATAAATTTGTTTTGATAAGAGTGCCTGATCTTGGCAATAAAATTTTGCCAATTGTTTTTGTTTAATCTTACTAAGATAAGAAAAAAATATGTAAGAGAGGACATGATTAAGAAG
This sequence comes from Peribatodes rhomboidaria, assembly GCA_911728515.1. Lineage (NCBI taxonomy): Eukaryota > Metazoa > Arthropoda > Insecta > Lepidoptera > Geometridae > Peribatodes > Peribatodes rhomboidaria. The sequence continues at coordinate 13,117,125 of OU452186.1, read as the reverse complement.
GAAGTTAATTATGTGATGACGAGAGATAGAGATTGGAGAATGGAGAAGGTGTACGTCCTGTTACGACGATGATCTGTATTAAGAAAATGCAAAAAAAATCTCTTTATGTTTGTGTTACTTTGTATTTTTGGTGTGCAATAAAGATGTATTGTATTGTATTCTAAAATAATTCTTATTCCCCAGGCAAACCAAGGCCACGTGTGACGTGGTATCTAGAAAACGTCGTCATAGACGATTCATTCGAGGAACGCAGTGATGGAATTTCGTTCAACGCACTGACCTTCCCCAACGTAGGCAGACAGCATCTGAATGCTAGACTGGTCTGCCAAGCTTCGAATACTAACCTAGCACCGGCCGAGACGAAAGTCCTCATTTTGGATATCAATTGTGAGTACATTTTGTTAGGAAAACGTCGACGTTTTGCTGCAACTAATATGGAACAGCTGGTAGATCTAGAAGATTTACTTTGACTGATTAAGTCCATAAATAAACTATTGCGTGTTTAATGACTATCTGTGTATAGATACAGCTAATAATGAAATATGCCTCAGGTGGACTACGAGAATACAGAACACAAATAAAAATGTACGAGCTGACCGAAAATGAAATGTTTCTAACTGAAGATGATAAAAAAAAATGTGTATATCTTATCTATTACTCACACAACTCATTTTAAGAATATAGTCTAGCATATTCTTATTATAGCAAGAACTCATGTTATTAATTTTACTAAGTCATTTAATATCGATACCAAAATATTATTTGTATTATGTTTTCTTACGTCAAGCCACAAATATTTTTATGATAACGTTTATTTATCTAAGAAAAAGATTCGTATAACAATAATTCTATTCACATCTCTGTACTATGGACTTATACATGGAATATATATAAGAGCAAATCCAATTTTAAATGCACAATAGGCAGATTGTAGAATAACAATTAAGTACATAAATTAGTAAATTCTGATTAATACATTATTTCATCGTCAATCATTTTCCACCCACAGCTGAGTATTACGTCTCCTTTTTAGCGTGCCACATTCCAGATTACTTAAGATAAATTATTTACTCTGAAAACAGTTTAAATACGCGCTATTTTCTCAAACAAATAACCTCAAATATCCAAAAGCACAATACGAATAAAACAGCTAATTGTAAAGAGACCGTTTTATCTGTCCACAGTGAAACCGATAACAGTGAACATACTGATGAAAGAGAAGCAGATATCGGCGGACAAGCGGTACGAAGTGGAATGCAAGACCACGGGCTCGCGGCCGGAGGCGTACGTCACTTGGTGGAAGAACAATAGGCAGCTGAAACGGATGGCGAAGAACGTAAGTTCTCACTGGGTGTGACAGTTACGATTGATGCAGTAGGATAGGTTTGCTTTGTGAATTAAGTGAAGGATACTTTGCATGTTATTTGTCAGCATTTGGTTAAAATGATTGGAAAGATTAAATGTTTTGGTTGTTGTAACTGAAAGTTGTAGACTGAAACAATTAAGGAAACCCAAAGTTTGCCCATTGTTTTATAAAAATCGTAATTGTAATGGTCGCCATTCAACTTTTGTACAGATTTTTTGAATATTGCTATAATTGTGTGGTGGTTAATTTCTAAATGTAGGTGAATATTATAACATCTGTTTATCTTATCCTTATCAAATATATTTATACTTTTTTGGGTTATTGTCTCGTACCAAAGTCTTACGAAGTAAAACGTGTGTTTGCTCAAATATTGGTCCTTTGTCACTCAATATTGGACCTTTGTAAATCGAATTCCAAACAGTTTTGTTTGTGGATTCGATTCGGTATTCAAAAAAGTTCTTGAGAATAGTTTTAATTTTTCACGATATTTGCCCAATTTTTTTTACCTGTCATGATAAAACTTACACTCGTGAGAAGTTAATCTTCTGCTCTGCTATATTTTTATACTGTGTCAAAGTCCCCCTCGTTTTCACAGACTTTTGTCCCATTCATACTGGCCCATTGTCCTTTAATTAATAGATTCTTTTCAGTTGTATTTTTTTTTTTGAGTTTATCATTGTTATGGTCATTGGAATTGCGATTCCTTTGTTGTAACTGTATTTTTGTGTTGTGGAAAATTGTGGTATCGTGTTTGATAATTAAGTTAGTATATCAGCATAATAAATATGTAATAATTAGAAGTATGAACTCCTAGTACTTTTTTTTTGTGAAAAATGCGTGAACCAGTTCTTGAGTTAATTTTTATGTTGTTTGGATTAAACAATGTGTTTAATTTATATGTGTATTTTCAAATGTCAGCATCATAATATGTGGCACTCCAGCCACGTAAGTTAGATGTGTTCACAATGTAAATTTTATGCTATATGGAGTTTTATTTGAACGATGTCATGATGTGGATAAAAGCGGCTGAATCTAACACAAATCTTGCATTCGAACTTCACGAAGAGTGACAATGCTGCCTAGGAAATGGAACGCTTGTCTAGAATCCGTCTATTTCAATTTTAAGTTGACGGGGAAATAGAAACTTTTATTTAGTAGTAATATGAAATGCAAACACAATGCTCTACATCTCCTATATAATGTTTCGTACGATAATTGCATAACTTTTAGCAAAAAAAAAATTAGCTTAATATTTTCTTTTATTTAATTTTTATATTCATTATCTTATTGAGATAACAAAAACAAATCATAAACAAATCATAAACAAATTATGAAGTATAATTTGTTTATGAAAATAATCATCATTGTCAAACACTTTTCTCCCAACATGGCCACGCCCAAGAACGTGGCCTTTATCAGTTCTTTCCAAACTTTAAAACAATACAAATTGTTATTTTAATTTCAACTTCCTTTCATTAGATAACGCCGCACATACCTACTGTTTCAGTTAAAAAGTAAATTCAGTTATTTTGTTGTAACTTGTAAGTAATTATCCCAGCACTGATCAAAGTATAAATTTAGCTAGCTCTTTAGCTTCTTCGATCGAAAACAAGTATTTACCTAACGTTTGATCTTGGGCCTTTCTCGTTTCTTTACTAAAATTAAAATTTTTGTTAGGCCCCTTTTTTCAATTTACGTTTAATTGAACCGACACGCCCTGCTGTTTTTGTAACGATTGCTGAGCGCCCTAGACAAGTTGCAATCGTTTCCAAGCAATTCTGTTACTACAATCACCAACGTTTAAACGTTAGCTACTAATTGGACGAGTTGATAATAAGATAACGTGATATTTAGTTCATATTTTGTCCAATCAGCAGCTGACGTTAGTACATTAGCAATTGTAGTATTTTACTTCTTCGCTGCATCCTCGAGAATTTTTATTAATTCGGATTTACTTAAAATCGTTTGAAAGTAAAAACAACTTGTCGAAAGGCCACACACAATAACTTCAAGACTGTTAAGCGTCTTCAATGTCTTTTGGTTTCGAGGCGTCCGTAAAACCAATGAAAATCTAGCTGGAATCGAGTGTTTGTGTTTACTTTTTCGTTCTATTTTCTCAGTTTTCGGAGAACAACGAAACCCTTAGCGTGCTGACTCTCATCCCGGCGGTAGAAGACGATGGGAAGTACCTTGTATGCCGCGCTGAGAACAAGCACATTCAGGACTCGGCCATCGAAGACAGGTGGAAGCTAAATGTGCACTGTAAGTTCAAAGTACTAATCTATTATTTATTCAAATATGTTGCACGTGCATATTGTGAAGGTTTTTTTTTTTAAATATAGCTTCTTTAAACTTTATAGATGTAGGTGTAATAATTGTTAGAGTTACCGGCTTAAACCCCTGTGATGCCATATTTACCAAATCTATTAAAAACGGGGACAAAAATTAAGAAAAAAATATTTTAGCCAAAATTACTTTCCATAGTTGAATCTGCCTTAAATGACAGATTTTTTTACTTATTATTTACTAGCTCTTTTGCCCACGTCTTTGCTTGTGTGTTCATAGTCTCAGTCACTCTGGAATAATGTAGCTTTCTAATAGTGAAATAATGTTTGAAATCGGACTAGTAGTTTTTGAGTATTTTCGCTGCAAACATACAGAAATACAAATCTTTCTTCTTTATAATGTTAGTGTAGGCAAACTAAGCTAACCTAACCAGAACTATAAAATGGCAAAGTAAAAATGAAATCCAAATTTTACCAGGACAATTTTTAGTCTAAGCTAACGACGCTAAAGCTTAAATAAAAGTACGTAACTTCAGTATCTCCATTAAATTTGCATAGTTAACAAACCCGAGTCTTTGTAAAGTTGTTAAAATTTACACAATTTTACATGCACGTATGCTTTTTTTAAATTTACATGAAATTACACGACGTGTTCTGCTTTACCTTTAATAAAAACAAAAAATAATGATGTGATTTACGTGACACAAAATGGATAATTCGAAATTTAAATCCATTTCACTGAAAATTGTGTATCTATATAAGTATCAATATGGGTAATGAAATATTGTACATAAATAACAATTTTGTTTGCTTAAAAAAATAAATTTGTTTGAAAAATTACGTTTTACAAATTTTGATAAAATGTAATATGAAGGCTCATACCTTATAAGTACTAAAAATTAGGCTACGGTTTGTCCCAAAAAATAGTGATTCACGGTTTCTATGACATAACACATAAACCGCAGAGCGCAGCTAGTCATCATATACCTAAACTAGTTGGAAGCCAAAATTTGTGAGACAGTAATTTATTTATTCTTTGAAAAAATATTGCCCCTCAAATATACCCAAATACCCAAATTGAATTAAAAAAAAATGACTTTGACTTTGAAACATTATTGAATGCTCAGAATCAGCAATCACAAAGCAAAAAAATAGTTATTTCATAAGTAAAAAAAAAAAACTATTCCTCTCCATACATTTATTAAAACAGGGCACGAACGTTCTCTAATCCACTCTATTATTTTGTGCCTCATTATTGGCCGTTTTCACTAAACCTCATTCCATAAAACCACCGAAAGTGGTCCCCAAGCAGGTCACGTGTCGTGCGCCCTCCCCTTAATAGGACAACTTGTCATATTAATTTGACACCTTGTCAATTTAATTTGAAGGATCGTCGCCTTATCGTAATTTTAATAACGCAACTTCTAATTGGGTAACTTTGATTTAATCCATTGTTTATGTTGCAAAGTTTGAATGAACTGCCGTTATTAGGAAGTTTTTTGTTAAATGGGGATATATATTTTCCTGGGAGGATAATCTCTTCAATGAAGTTTTGAAGGTTGGTGTTGTGTTTTATGGGAATCGCTTAGCATAAAATCAATATGAGTAGTATTTTAAAAAGAATGTGATGCAATTGGACACTGTAATTTTTTTAAGTCAAATAAAACTGTATTTTGCTTCGATCGAAATATAAGGAAGATCCGGTACGAAAACTTTAAAAGAACCGCATAAATTAGGTGCTGCACCTAATTCACCGTAGTCACAAACAAACGCTACTAGTCGCAACAGTGATAATTATTGATTTCTCGTTCTCGCTCTAGTCTCTTGTACGTCTCTCCATCTTTGTTATTGATACACGTACAATACGGTCGACGGAGCTGTGTCCGTTTGATATTGATTGATATTGGGTCCACGTGCTGCGTAATAGAAATTAGACTCGTGCCGCTTCTTCTTATTTTATTATTTAAATGGTCTTTTGATTAAAGTTGTTGTATTAAGAGTCGTGTCAAGGCTCACTATCTTTCAAAACAATAGCCGTTTTGAAAGATAGTAAGATACTCGTATGTATGTCACAAAAGTCGCACTATGTATTTATTTATATGTTAGTGACATTTATTTTTAAACATTTTTAAAGTATTTATATTATATTTATTTCGTCTACTTATTAGTATTTATTTTGTGTATTTTTATTATTTTTATCTTATTATTTTTACGTCTTGTAAAATTATGTATTAGATTATTACTATTGTATTAGTATTAGAATTTTCAAGGCCTCAACTTTTATAAATGTTCCTGTCCATTCAGGTTGCCTGGAAGAGATCGCTTTGAGCGATAAGGCCGCCCATAAAAAACTTAGTTAAGCCTTATTAAACTACTATTGTACTATTGTACTATTGTAATATTTTATGTTTTTAATAAAGAGTTGTTGTTGTTGTTGTTGTTGTTGTAGAAAATGAAATTTTTCAAGATTCCTGTTTTGTCAACAGATGTGCCCATAGTGGACTTGAAGATGGGCTCTAACCTCAATCCCGGCGATATCAAGGAAGGAGACGACGTGTACTTCGAGTGTACAGTCAAGGCCAATCCAAAAACACATCGACTGGTTTGGTTCCACAATGTGAGTCTATTGTATCCTTACCTTACACACTTAGTAGCTTTACGGAGAGCATCTCTAAACGCATATAATAAGGTGTATCTCTGATCGACGGACATATTCTTAGGATATCATTGTACTCATAATTATGACCAACCTGGGGGACAAACCTTGAAATCGCAAAAAAATAATTAGCAGTTCCATACAAAAAGTTCATTAATCGTCGACAAAATATATGGAACAGATTTTTCTTAAAATTTTATTTCACGTTTGACCCCATAGTGAAAGTTGGTCATAATGATTGGTACAATGATATCCTAAGAATATGTCCGTCGTTCAAAGATACATCATAATAATATTATATGCGTAAAAAAAAGAAGTAGGTATAGAACACCGAAAAGCTTCGAAAGTTGAATATTTTGCTGAATTCGGCAGACAGCCCCGGCACCCTAGGCAGAGTCTTCCAAACTCTGACAGCAGAGTTAGTCATTCGACCCAAATTTTTTTAGTGGTAATCCTGCAGGCCTAGCATATGCAACGCGACAACGGTATGTCGACATTTTGTTCACCGAGACAGACATTTATTATGTTTACACAATAGCCTTGTCACGTTCTTGCACGAAAAAAAGTGACCAGATCAATTTTGTCGCGCACCCTGATAATGCAGCTACCAAAACACTGTACTTCTGTACTTATTCTCTAATTATAACGTTATATTCATCCTGCTATTGACTCTGATTACTAAGATCTATTTTACATTCGATTTTCTTCTTTACCAGAACATCGAAATCCAGCACAACGACGCGCTAGGCGTCATCCTCAGCGCGCAGAGCTTGGTCCTGCAGAGTGTCACGCGAGCCGCAGCGGGAGACTACACCTGCATGGCAGCCAACAGTGAGGGCAAGGGAACCAGCAACCCAGTCACTTTACTTGTTAGATGTGAGTGTTGACTTGAGCATAAGTAGTGAAAAAAACTACAAAGACTTACGTTTAATTAGTTTTAGGGACCCTATAAATGGTTAATGAAAGAAAGGAATTTTAACAAACGATCAAAGGGCTGGTACTTATGACGGATTAGCATTGCTATTTAATGAGGTAACGTTTTTGACTAATTGGGTGCTTTACCTGAGCTCTGTTTTTCTTCTGTACAATTTGGTTCATGTTGATGTAGGTATTTAGTGGTATTAAGTTGGTGTAAGACATAGATTTATTATTTCTTTGCAAATAGGAAGTTTCGAATGTTTTAGTTACTTTACTTTAGTTAAATACTAATGTTTACTCATACTAAGATAAATAATAAAAAAAATATATAAAGAAAAACAGTCTTGATTTCAATTCACAACAAAAACATTTTAAATTCTATTTCGTGGTAAAAATAGAAGACATTTCTTAATGTGAAGACATTTCTTAATTAATTAAATCTTCCAATTTTCTACGTAACACTCCATTTTGCTAACCATTTCAAAGCAAAGGTCTTAATTTTCAAATTATCGCGCTAATCTAGACAAGCTTTTATTTGCAAAACAAACAAATCAAAAAGGCTTGGGCACCGTCGCAAAACAAAGCTGCCGGCCAAAGCTCCGAAACCAGGACTCTGAGACTAAAGGACATTATCTATTTAACAGCATTTTAGTTCGTAAACGAGATAGCAAGTTAAATTAATTACACGAAACAAAACTAGTTGTCCCAAAAGCGCATTCGAGCCATCCAAACTTACTTAGGGGCTCAAGTTGGCTCCGCTACGGCGATTCACTTCCACACATACAGTATGGGAGTTTATGTGTCCGGGACATAGTGTAGTGGGCGAGAAGTAACATCGTGTCTCGCATTTTACCTAGTTTTACGAACGGTTGGTAGTTGAGTTGAAACTGTGTGTGTAAAATAGGAAAATAGAACTTTTCCCCTTAGTAATAAACGCTGTATTGCTTCGGAAAATAAACAGCGTTTTGTCTTTTTTCGATCGAAATAAAAATTTAAATGTAAGAAAAAGACAAAACACTACAGAAATAGAACTTTTCCCCTTAGTAATAAACGCTGTATTGCTTCGGAAAATAAACAGCGTTTTGTCTTTTTTCGATCGAAATAAAAATTTAAATGTAAGAAAAAGACAAAACACTACAGTAAACAGTAAGTAATAAGTACAGTTAGTAACAGTAAGAGACACCCTCTTATGGTGGAAATTCCGGCAAAACGCACTAAGCGTTTCAAGTCAACTTTCCTTTTAAGAACTGCAGAGGTGTGGAACTCGTTGCTTGCGTCTGTCTTTCCACCTTAATACAATCCAGGGGTTTTTAAGAGTAAAGTGAATAGGTATCTCCTAGACAAGCGTGTTACACCTTCGATCACGTCGACGCTTCCCATCAGGCGAGTCAGTGGTCAAACGCATGCCTAGTCTGTTGTATAAAAAAAACACTGTATAACTATTTCAAGGTTTTACGTTTATTAATAAGGGGCAAAGTGTTTTAGAATTTTTAAAACGTGATACTTAACGTGTTTGACAGTTTTTTTGGTTAATTATTTAGGGATCTACTGTACCAAAACTTTCTACCAATGTTTTTACTTCGTTCTCTGCCTTGTGACTTCTGTTTCTTATTAATTCTTGCCTTTTTCGGTGATCTGGTATCTAGACAATCAGGGCAAGTAGCTATAATTATTATACCTTGTACGTACTCGTAGTACTTTGTTACGCGACGCAAAGTACAATTCTAATTTTTAATACAAGACCAGTATTTTTGAATTGGAGGAAACAATACGTTTTTGATTCATTAACCATTGTAATAATTTCAGTGTATTATGATGTCCTTACCCTTTTAATAATAAACGTTGATATAACCTCAGGTTAGTTTTTTTTTTTTGTCACTTGCTTTCGTTTAGCGAGTCGCATCGGTGAGCAATGATAGCTTATAATATTGATGAGATTATAAGAGAATGATGGCTAGTTGGAGAAGGCCTGCCTCTCAAGCCAGAGGGAGCGGTTCAAACCCAGCCGACGGCACGCACCAATTTGTTCATTGTGTGAACATACATATTGTATTATGCGTATTGTATGTCATCTGCTACATGACTGGAGCTCGGTGTTGAGACGACAGGCTCACCCCCTGTCACATTTGGGACTGAATATCGTCCGGCGAAGTGTGGGTGTTGTATTACACCACTGCCAGCCCCCTCAGGGAAAGGCGTGACGATATGTATATTTATGCTTTCTTTTATTTTTTAATTCGATCGAAGTAGACAAAACACTGTATGACTTTTCCGACGCTATTTAACTTAATTAGCAAAGGGGTTGTGTTTATTTATTGCACAGTACTCTGACATAATCGTCTTGCACTCATCCCGACCTCTGTGTCACGATGGGACAATATACGTCAGGAATCCCGGGATAGCGCCGTAACTGTAATTTAATCCACGTCCCGGGGCACGGTAGCCGGACATGCATCTTGATGGCGGATATTTTAGAACCTTGTCCGGGACGTTTTGAATAGATTGGGTTTAGTGATGAACTGTTTGTTTGGTGTTGCTGTCGTTTATGTTACGTTGAGTTGATACAGCTGATCTATTTAGATTTAGAGGCGAAAATGCTATATCAAAATGTGGAAGTTATAAAATTCAATTTAGTTAATACTTACTGGAAACTACAATCTATGAGATGATCTTTCTATCCGACTGCGCAAAAAGGAGGGTTATGTTTTTCAAGTGTATGTACGAGTAGGTATATGGGTACGTATGTATGAGATTTCTTTGGCACGCCCTAGAGCCTAAACAGCTTGATTTATTTCGATATAAGAGGTGTCATTTAAAACGTCTTGATAGTGGAAGTGACATATGGTACAATATTTTGCAGCCGATTTTTTGTTTTTCTTTCAATAATGTTATTTGTTAGATTTTGAATGGGAGATTTCTCTTAGCATTTACAACAGAATGCTATCGTGTTTCTGATTGATAGTTAATTTATTTACTAGACCACAGATACATTTAACTATATACGTATCACAATTTTCTCCTCCTCCCTTCCAACAACGACCTAGTCTAGTCGGAGTTGAACTGCTTTAGAAGCAAGATATGCCGTGTTCGATTCCCGGCCGCACAGACGTTTGTATGATTAATTTAAATATACGAGTATGTCTGGGTTTTAATGTGAGTGCTAGCTGCCCTTGTCTTTGTACTTGTTCCATGGCATACCTGACTCAGCGAATCCTAGTGACTGGGAGCTATGACTGCAGTATGCTAACTTAGCGTATCGAAAAAAATCTAAATAAATGGCATTGCTAACTGTCCAACAGCCATTGTACTATCAAATTTTCAATTGAATCATCTACGAATTGAATAATGAATCAATGTAATGACCACTAGAAACGTTACTTATTTCTGTAAAAAATTGCTTTTACTTCAAATTACTGAAATCATCTATTTCTCGTGTCTTCTAAAGCACAGACTCGTTCAGGTCACGAAATTACAAGCTATTTCGACTAACGGTTCGCAAATAAAATTAGGAGCAGCTTGTCAGTGCACTGTGAGATTCCGAAGCAATTCTACAGCTCATGTGCTATCGTTCTGACGGTGCGAAGAATTTCTAAGTGCTTTGAATAAACTCGGGCTGTATAACGCAATGAGGACAAATGTTTTGTTTTACTGCTGACAGAGAATTTCAGAGAGTTTATAGTGTTTCTACACGGTATGTTTTATGATCTAGTTTACTTGAAGTCCCAGATAACGAGACAAATAGGGACATTGGTTTTATAGACCAGTGTGTTGCGTTTGATTAAAGTTTTTGATTGGCAAATTACTGTAAGCTGAAAAAACTTGTCAAGTGCAATTAGTGATAGGGTTGGTTTAGGGTTATGTAGCTATGGTTAGTAGTTCATTATAATCGTTGTCTGAGTTCTGAGCGTTAAAAGATGTTGGTGTGATTGGCCTAGCTTAATGTTTAACTAGCTTAATTTAGTCACATTTATCTAATAAACTTTTAAACTTTAGTAGGAAGACATATTTTTAAGAGTATTTTTTTTTAAATCCTACTTTTATACATGGTGCTGGTTTTGCGTGTAGTATTAACACTTAAATACTTAAGTGTTGTTCTATTCGGAAAAGTAAACAAGTTTTAGAACATCAGTTTGCAAAAATCGAGAAAAAAAACTAAAGTCTTCATAATTCGTAAATAATGACGTCACGTTATTTTTTACGGAGACTCGATTATTTTTCTTTAATTATTTTTAATTTTCTTTAAAACCTTATGTTTTAAAAGTTGTTTAATTTCACGGGTGGAAGAATACCCTGAAGTATTACTACACGCAATACCAGCACGTTGTATAGGCGAAAGTGTGTGTGTGTGTTTGTGTGTGTTTATTTGTTACTTCTTCACACTGAAACGGATGGAAGGATTTTTATGAAATTTGGTATTGAAGTAGCTTATACCCAGGATTAACAATAGGCTTACTTTTTAACCGCGAATAACACCGCGGGGCGTAGCTAGTAAAAATATCAATTTACATGTAACTGCTTTAAAACAACCCGTTTTACTAATGAGTTCACTTTATTAAACACAAACTAAAAAGACAATATTCCTCAGTCAAAGGTTACCTCTAACATAAAGGATCCTCTTTTTAATACTTCTTAGCTTCTTTTAGTCCACCACAAGAAGCTAAGAGCTCCATTATTTATCCGCGGGCTTTAGTGACAAACTTATAAGATATCAATCTTACTTAGTCCGATAGTTTGCTCCCGTTACTTGAGACAGGCTGACCTTTATTTTCATCAGAAGTTGGGACTTGAGAAATGCAGTTTATATTAGAGTAAGTATCTTTTAGATAAATAAATTACGATTTTATGTCAGGGGTTAAAAATTAGTGTTACTAATTTGAACCCAAAAACGGGGGGTTTTATAAGTTTGACGTGTCTGTGTGTGTGTTTATGTGTGGTGTGTGTGTATGTCTGTCCGTGGCAGAATGTAGCTCCTGAACGGATGAACCGAATTTGATTTTGTTTTATTTTTGTTTGAAAGGTAAATTTGTGGGGAGTGTTCCTAGCTTGTAGGTTTTATTTTTAATTTTTAATATTTTTAACAGTAACAGTTTTTCAATGGGTAAGTTATATTTTTATATGTATAAAGCACCAAGTCGCGCTAAGACAAATTAATTCGTCATTGCGTAGTTAACTACTACGTACTCGTAGTTAATTAGAATGCTTAGAATGCTTGTATTTATTAGAATACTGATTTCATCAATTTAATGGTGTTGCATAAAATAAATTTAGCATGAAATACTGTTTCATAACCTAAACAAACCAAAATACAAATTTATTAAAATTAAAGAACCACTAAACGAAGTATATTTTTGCTTTCTGCTTTGCAAAGGAGCGTTTATGGAAAATTAGTTTTTAGTGACAGATTTAAAAGTTAAAATTCATTTCTGAAACTGGCTGTCAGTCTCCATACAAATTGCATCGACAATCTTATCTTATATGGACCTAAATCTGAAATTACTGATAATATTATTAGAAATTGTGGGTCGTGGGAGGGAGTCACTGAATGTAATTAGCGCAAGACTGATTGTCGTAGAGATTTTTAGGGGAGGCTATTGTTTAGCGGTAGACGATTTCCGGCTGAGTTGAAGATGATGTTTCTTACTTATTTGCACTGAAAAAGGTTGAATGAAATTTAGCTTATACAATAGATTAACACTTATTAAGCTACAAATATAATAAACAAATATGAAAAATAAGGATTCCCTGCGTTACTACTGAACCCTAAAAACAAGCATCTCTGAAAACACAAAGATTTAACCGAACATCTTTATCTTCCCCCTTCAACATAGAACAAAGTGATAAATCCACTCTCAATTTATTGTCCGTTGTCGGGATTCGAACCCCACAAATCAAACTCACGACCAGCAAGGAGGCGGCGACTGTTCTTGTTCAGCTGTAAGAACTACTGCTTCAGCTGTGGTTGTGCTGCCATCCGTTTCCGGGAACACGATGGTGCGATTTGTAACCATAAGGGAGAGGAGAGTGAGTGTTGTGATTTGATGGGGTAGCAGGGTTTAGTTATTGGCAATCACTTTAAGACTTGGCATAGATTTTGCTCGTATAAATAAATTTAGAGGTGTAATACAACACCCACGCTCCGCCGGGCGATATTCAGCCCCAAATGTGACAGGGGACGAGCCTGTCGCCATACACCGGGCTCCAGTCATGTAGCAGATGACATACAATACGCATATATGTTCACATAATTAACAAATTGGTGCGTGCCGTCGGCTGGGATTCAACCCTTTGGCTTGAGAGGCGGACCTTCTCCGACTAGGCTATCATCTCTTACAATCATAATATTTATTAAAGAATTTTAGTTCATGCTTTATGTTGCAACTGCAGTAAATAGAGACTCTTTGAAAATTAAAACTATATTCATCTTTAAAAAGTACGTCTATCCTTCTGTCTGTCTGTTTATAGCGGCTGAATGGATCTTGGTACAATTTGATAAGAGTCACTGGCTATCACGACAATAGATTATTAAATACATTTTCCGAATAATTTGGTAGGTTATTATATTAGTCGAAAAGTAAGTAGGTAAGTTATGTAACTACGCGAACCATTTAAATATTTAGCTATTAGGTAGATGCTATACAGCATGTTTTTTTTTTGGATTAAAAAGAAAACAAAAATTAAAAATGCACACACAGCGCCTACAAACAGCTTAAATGGCGTTGGACGGGACATATTATGTTAAGAGAAAGTAAAGAGAAATGGACTAAGTAACAGAATGGTATCCAAGAGATAGCAAAAGAAATAATAGAGGCAGACAAATCAAAAGTTGGGAAGATGACCTCAAGAAAATAGCTGGTCCGGTATGGACCCGTTTAGCAAGAGACAGGAATGCGTGGAAATCTTTGGAGGAGGCCTTTGTCGACAGACAAGCTGTTCCACACAAACACCCAGTTGCCGATCATTCGAATAAAAGTTAGAATAAGATTTAATCAATTTAGTTTAAGTAGGCACTTATTAATTGTAAAAATACTAGGAGTCAAACAGCAATAAAGACTATTTTATTTTTATTTATTTATTATAAAGCATGTTTATAAGTATTCATGCAAAAATACCAAGAAAATGCCAATTAAAAATAGCAACAGTTATGACCGGCTTAAGAACGCAAGAAAAAAAAGGAAATTTGACATAAATGTTAACAAATCTGTATCATAATATGTTGGCGGCTTCTATTATAAGAAAGCAAAGACACGACGCGAATAGTTTACAAATACATATAACCGATGAGCTTGTGTCTGCGTTCACACTTTTAGGAGAGCGGAGCGCGATGTGTGTCTAAAATGTTTGGAGTCAATAATTAATTTAAACTAGCATAATGGCATCCTCGTGCAGTCGATACTGTATGTACACCTTGCGGAAATAACAGGGTTTTTGTAACACCCTGTATAAATACTAAAATTGTGTCCTCAAATAGGTATTTTTACGAAAAAAAAACTTGTTTAATTGAAGTACCTTAACTATACTTTTTTTTCCTTCAGACGCCCCAGTATGCGCAGACAGAAGAGATGGTGAACTCTTCGGCGCCCTCAAGCATGAAACGGTGTCGCTTCACTGCTCAGTGGACGCCAACCCGGCGCTGGTCTCCTTCCATTGGACCTTCAACAACTCCGGGGAGCAGATCGAGATACCGCCACGGTATGACTTTTGATTTGAACTTTATGTTTTGTAGGTTAAGGTTTAGGTTGGCCTGACAGCTCAGTGCTTTAAATTAAGGACATTGATATTATACGCTAGCCCGGCTCTGGTCTCCTTCCGCTGGACCTTCAACAACTCTGGGGCGCAGATCGAGAAACCACCACGGTATGACTTGGGACTTGAACTCTATGTTCTGTTAGCTAAGATTAATGTTGGCCTGCACAGCTTAGTGCTTTGTATAAAAGACATTGAAATAAACGCACACCCGGCGCTAGCGCTGGTCTCCTTCTACTGGACCTTCAATGATTCTGGGGAGCTAATCGAGATATCGCCACGGTATGACTTGGGATCTGAACTTTATGTTTTGTTGGCTAAGATTCACGTTAGCCTGCATACCTTAGTGACTTGAATAAGATAAAGTGATATAGACACCAACCCGGCGCTGGTTCTCTTCAACTGGACCTTCAACAACTCTGGGCAGCAGATCGAGATACATGGTATGAATAGAAATTTGAACTGTATATATTGTTGGCGAAGATTCATGTTACCTACACAGCTTGACTTGATTAAAAGAAATTGTTGACAAAATGAATGATGACTTTCATGATAAGAAAATCTGGTACAAGTCTAGTAAAATAGTAATACTAAATAAGAAACACTAATTAAATTATGCTAGACTAATAGGAATGATACGTTAGAATAGTAATTTTATTTTTAATTTTAACTAGTAAATTTAAGAAAATTTGCAGCTAATTTAGATTAATTGCAAACTTTTTCAAAACGTAAAATATTTTACTTTATAATTATGATAGAGCGAAAAAAAACAACTTCAAACATTTTCAGCAGTTCATTTCAATTTCAAAAATTCACGTAAGCTATTCCAAGAAATCGTTTTCCAGACTACTTTAAAACTTTAGTCCAGTCAGTGCTAATTTAACTTAAGCATCACAGTCTAATAAGCTTATTTCCAAAACTGTTGAGTTCAACCTTTGAGAAACTTCTAGACACGAACTATATCAAGGGTCTTTTTCTGGCTAACACGACATTATGTCTGTCTCTGTCTCTCTCGCGAGTCTAAAGAGTGAGGGTGAGCCAGATAATATCGCCGCGACAGAATAGAGCCACAGATCAGAATGACTAAGAAAACTTTGATGAGATTTCTCAAATAAATTTAAAATTGTTTGAGGATGATGTTCCATTTTCTACCAAAAAATTAAAAATGAGGCAAGTTTTAAAATTTTATTTTTCCTTCCACAAAGAGTTTTAGATTTTTACTCGTATTACTAACAGAATTCTGATTGTCATCTATGCCTGCCATAATTTAACTAAATTGGTACACCTAAACCGAATTAAATTATTTTGCCGAATTTAATATTTACCTAAAAAATTCAGTAAGATAATAAGTCAAAGTTTACGGAACATAAATTTAAAAGTTAAAAAAATGGAAAATTTTAATACCAAAGTGTTTTTTTTAATAGGTTGTACAGTAGCCACGGCCATACGTCTACACTGAACTACACTCCCACCACCGACATGGAGTACGGAACGCTGGCGTGCTTCGGAGAGAACTCTGTTGGCCAGCAGAAAGTGCCGTGCATGTTCCAGCTGGTTGCTGCAGGTAAGAGCTGCTATAGTTATTTTGTACTAGCTACTAGCTGAGCCCTACGGAGTTCATCGTCATTATCCTCATGTCAGCCTGGAAGACGTCCATTGCTGGACGAAGGCCCCCCCAATGATCTCCACAACGACCGGTCCTGCGCTGCCCGAATGCAGCGGCTTCCCACCACCCGCGGACCTTGGACCGCAGAGTTATCTGCAGTAAAAAAATACTATATGGCCTTCTCTGTACCCTTGACAACGTGCAACATTTCATGAAATTCTAAATGAGAATTTGTTGATAATTCCTATAGTTACACGTAGCAGTTCACAGGATTATCGGTTGAGTTTTTGACGCGTGAAAAGGTAATAGACGAACACGCTCACTTTCGCATTTTTAATAATTACTCGTACTAACTGTGACCACGGTTTCACTCTTGCTCCCGCAGGAACTGTTATTTTTTTCGGGTAAAAAGGTGCCCTATATAATTTTCTGTACCCCAGACAACGTATATGCAAAACTTCATGATGATCAGTTGAGTAGTTAATACCGTGAAATAGGAATAAACAAACTCACTTCAGCATTTTTAATATAAATTAGAATTACAATAACGAAAATAACGAACATTTTCCGATACAGGTCGTCCCTTCCACCTGCAGAACTGCTCCGTGGCCAACCAGAGTGTGGACTCTCTGTTCGTGGAGTGCGTCGAGAACTTCGACGGAGGCCTGCCACAGTCCTTCCTCATGGAACTCCTAGAGCTGCCGTCTTTGGCTGTAAGTCACACTGACAGATTTAGGGTGCTCACTGTTTGTCTTGATGAGGCTTTGTCGGACTTAAAACTTAAGCTCGGCTTAGACAGAACGAAAAAATCCTCGCGCACTTTTTAAATTAAATAAATAAAAATGTATTTATTGCCAAAAATTACTAACTTTACAACACAATACATTTGCAACATAATACCAATACGTAGTTGAATGATTGTGTTGGTAATTGGAGTAGGCTCAGCGCGGTTCTGCGTAGAAGAGGTCCATGCAGAGCTGGTTTTCAGCGTAAAACGTAAACGTTACGTTTCAATGTAAAGCATAACCCTTCGTGGCAAAAAAACTTCAGGTAAAAACCACAGCAGAAGGCGCAAAACACAGTTAGTTTTATAAGTTACTGCACCTAACATTATTACACTTTTGATATCCTCTCGAAACGACGTGAATATTGCGCTGGAAGCTTCAAAGTTGCAATTTTATTGCAATATTGATTACTTGGCACCTTTACCTGGTGTTGCCATGTCATAACTATTAACTTTAACGTCTCGTAAAATGCTGCACCTATCGATTATGTAAATAGGTATAATTTATGACGTGATTACAAAACGTGGCTATTATTATTTTGTGATTTTATTTATGATTTCTTCATCATTATCCAAGATTACGTTCAGTACTCCTACGTTGCCAATATTTTCCATTTTGTCGTAAGTTTCTTATTTCTAGTGAACAGCTACCTTTTTTTACGTCATCATGTTCATAGCGATGATTACTATAATAGCCTTTGGCGAAGCATAGCAGTTCTGCTTAATCTTTTATTTTTAACCTGACTATACATTACTTACTCAAAAAACTTTCATTCTGTCAAAACAATAGCAAATGGGTAAGGAAATTCCTGTTTTATGACACACTAGCAGCGCCCCGCGGTTTCACCCGCGGTTAAAAAGTATCCTATGTGCTATTCTAGACTACAATTATTTATCTCTGTGCCAAATCGCATCCAGATCTGTTCAGCCGTTCTGGCGTGAAAGAGTAACAAACATCCATCCATCCATCCATCCATACATGCAAACTTTCACGTTTATAATATTAGTAGGATACTGTTTTTTTTTAGATTAGGTTACTTTTAAATTAGGTGAATTTTGGGTGACCACTGACCACGGGTGGCATCAATACAGACGTGAAACTGTAGGCACCGGTTGTTTGTTCAATGACAACACTGGTCAAGCCATCTCAAAGGCCTTTGGGCGGCCTAGAAACACTGACATCGGGGCTAGCCACTCGGCCTGTAGGAAGTTAGGAACTTGTTTGCATGCTTGCTAGGTGAATTTTATTGTTGTCATACCCGGGCCTCCGAACCACTCATTTATAATTTTTTAATTTCTTTCTAACAGATTCGCTACAACGTGTCAACGAACCGTACTCCCCCCTACTTCGAGATCCACGGTCTCCAGTCGGGGGTCAGCTACAGGATAGACCTGTATGCTGTCAACGCCAAGGGGCGGAGTGACGTCACCACCATAGAGACTGTCACGCTCAAGGGACAGGCAGGCAAGTTGACTGGTAAGTGGAGAGGGGGAGAGGTTAAGCTATCTTATGCTGGCTCAAGATATTGATTTAAGTGGAGAGGGGGAGAGGGGAGGGAGGGGTTAGGCTATCTTATGCTGGCTCAAGATATTGATTTACATAATTTGCTCGGGGAGACATTATCGACTAGCTAAATGTTTTAGTTCCAATTCGTTTGTTTGAGAACATAATATTAAAACTAGATGTGCCCGCGGAGTTACCCGTGGCTTAAAACTAGCCTATGTGCTAACCCTAATCTATCTCAGTGGCAAATTTCATCCCTATCTTTTCAGCCGTTCTGGCGTGATTGGGCTACAAACATCCATACATCCATTTTTTTTTTTTCAATTTTAACATAATTTTGATAATATGATGTGATAGTATAATTACATGGGCGTATTTAATGTCATCCGCTAACCAAGTAATAAATAACCATGTAATTGTAATATAATTAGCTGAAGGCCGGTGATGGTAACAAGCCTCCTGTCACATTTAGGACTGAGTATCGTCCGGCACAGTGTGGGTTTTGTTATTCACCTCTGTCAATATTTTTAAGCTAATTAAACTAGAAGGCGCTTTTCATAATTTTAGCTCTCTGCTCTCGGCCAGAGTGTAGTACATACATTACGGGTTCAAAGTTCGTATCAAAACATTACTATAAGAAAATTCCTAGCCCAAACTCAGGTCATGTTACATAACCAGATTTTTTATAATATCGCCCATTAAATCCCGTATTCTGGAAACCTAATTCCGTTCCAATCTCCATCAGAATCGGCTGTTAAGGCTCCAAGCTTAGGCATCGAATTTCCGCTGTTTTATAATCGGCCAATCACAACGAAGGAGGTGGCGAGGACTATAATAAACTGAAATCATACCTCCGTAGTTTAGAGCAATTTGCCTGATTTAGGGCTTCATTTCTTTTGTCGGGTTTTTATTAGGGTTGAGTTACACTACATTCGCTGCGGATGAAAAAATACAGGCACGGAACGAAAATATAAGTGAACGTATGAAATGGTGCTGAGAGTTTATTATGTTCATCTTTTTAGTAGGGAAAAATGATAAGGAAATGCGATGTCAAGATTCCTATTTTGACTAGGTTTCTTTGAAATCTCTGTCGGACTGTAGTTTGTCAATCTGCCGCTGCTTACTAATGTCACTCGGTTTTAATGGCCTCTTGACCTGTCAGAATTTTACTCGCACGTTCACCGCCCTCTATGTAATCCTATTCAAATAAAATGACACTTTAGAAATGTCAGCAGTCAAATGTAATGCTTATACTACACGTTATAGGAGATTTTTTGGCGGATGCCGAAAAGGTGTTGACGTAATTTTGTATTATTTATTAACCTTGGGATTAACGTGCACGAGTGTGGGCAAATGATACAATCATTGCGAAACATGAGATTCTCTACAAAACTTCACTTAGAGTTTCAGTAAAATGTATCCATCACTTTACTGAAATGACGATTCATCATCGTCATTATCATTTTATCATCATCACTCCATCATCTAACAATGAACAACTAAATTAACTTGACACTGGCAAATGCACAAGACGTGCGACGCCAAATTTCCGTGTAGGGGGAGCAAAAAAAATTGCATTGACAGTACATAATAAAATTGTAGTGCAAGACAGGAGACGTTGACAGATCTAAGGGTCTTATTGAAAAGTTTTAGAATAACTCTACTTAATCAGTACTAGCTCCTCCGCATCGCGGTATCTCACGCATTAAAATTTTATTTATTATTTAATAAAATTTTAATCTTATTAGTACCCTATGTTAATCCAGGCTACAAGCTACCTCTATACCAAAGTTCACCAAAATCCATCCATCTGTTTGAGCGTGAAGAAGGAACAAGCAAATATAAACACACACACAAACATTCGCATTCATAATATAACTAGCTGCGCTCAGCGGTTTCACCCGCGGTTAGGCTGTTAAAAAGGATCCTATGTGTTATTCCAGACAATAATCTATACTACTTGTGCCAAATTCCATCCAGATCCATTCAGCCGTGGCGTGATTGAGTAACAAACATCCATTGGTCCATCCATCCAAACTGTCGTAGTACTGATATATTAGTGTGTTGTGATAAGTAGGATACTGATCATAGTTAAGTTTACTTAACTGTCTTGTGTCATGGCTTGGCGTACTAAATCAACACTAGTGCAAGACTGAAAATACATAAGTCAAAGTTAACCAGAAAATAGTCACGCCACGATCAACTCCATGCATTTCCCTCCATACTGCATTCATTTAGCAAACTAAATTATGAACAACAGCGAAAATGTCATTGCAATTTTCGACTTTATTCCAACGCGAAATCAACGAAAGCCACGACGTCATTTGAAAATTAAGCTAGCTCTATTTCTACTTGTAACAACTTCATTTCATAGGCATCTGATATGAGCGCGAATTTTATACGTCCTAATAATGTAGCTGTGAACCATAAGTCTATAAATTTATGGATAAGTAAAGTGGGGTGAAATAACGGGCTGTATTGCGGAATGTAAATCAGCAAACATAAATCGGTAGAGCGAGGCTATCAGAAATGCAATATCTACAACTCTAAGCCTGGTTATACCGTCTTTCAGTTCTAATTATAAGAGAACTTCGTACTAACTGTTCAGATAACCAAATAATGTAGAAATCTCGGGGGAAGTTCGTCTACTTCTATTTGTTCTGAGTATTGAGACAACTATTGTGGGTAATACTGATTTCCTGCAGGCTTGCATGAGCAACGAGTCAAAGCCCTTTTTATAGAGACAGACATATATAGGCATAGCCTTGTCATGTTTTCGCATGACAAAAACTACGAAAAGAATTTTGTCGTGCGCGCATGTTAGAGGTGCTGGAAAGCTTTGAGGTTAGTAGTTAGAAATCGAAGTGATTGAAACTGTTTCTTAATTTTAGCATTTTTAGTAAGTGATAATTGCAAAAATATAAGTGTTCTAAAGTATACGTAGTAGGTAGGCTTATTATTGAATATCAAACTAGAAATAAATTAGTCAATTGTGAATCAACAGTATTCAATCATACAGTTTTGCTGACATGAAATTTCTTTAAAAAGTATCTGATGCCATAAAAAATATATTTAATCATTCCAACCAACACAAATAAAATATTAAATAGGTAAATAATATAAAAACAGAACCCAAGACAGCATCCGCTAAAGTAACCAAAAGGCTGGCGTCCGTTACCTCGTTGAACAGCAAATATTAGCACCAGGATCCCTGGACAAATTGCATTCGCTTCCAATCGACTATAGGTCTACAATCGCTAGCAGTAGAACTTTACTTGTTCACAGTACTTGCTAAACCTACTGATCGGGAAAATTACAGTTATAGGAATGTCACGTGATCTCATTGTCAACTCGTCTAATCAGCAGCTGAAATTTGAGCGTTAACGATTATAGAAATAGAATTGCTTGAAAGCTAATGGAACTTGTCGAGGGCTTCTGCGACAGATACATTCACTACCCATAATATACTTACCACTACACTAACCAATTAATAAGTAATCTTTATTTTTAGCACCCGACGCAACAACGATGGGGTGTTATAAGTTTGACGTATCTGTGTATGTGTGTTGGAGTGTTATACGTTTGACATGTCTGTGTGTGTGTGTGTGTGTGTCTGTCTCTCGCATTGTAGCTCCCGAACGAATGATACGATTTTATTTTTTTTGTTTGAAAGGTGAATTAGTCGGGAGTGATCTTAGCTATATTTGATGAAAATCTGTGTCGATGAAAATCATGGCAGGAGTTTTTGAAATTTTTAATTTATACTTGTGTTTTAAACACTTCACGAAAAACTGTTTGAATCGCGT
The DNA here is from genome assembly GCA_911728515.1 of Peribatodes rhomboidaria. Classification (NCBI taxonomy): domain Eukaryota; kingdom Metazoa; phylum Arthropoda; class Insecta; order Lepidoptera; family Geometridae; genus Peribatodes; species Peribatodes rhomboidaria. Next base: position 13,094,457 of record OU452186.1, on the reverse strand, counting down.
GCTAGTACTGCACTATTTAGCTGCACGTTGAAGTTACAAACATTCATGTTATTTATAACTTGCTTAGCACCAACTAATAGAGATGGATGCATACACGCGAATATTATGTCCAATCGAATAAGGTAAAAAAAAAAAAACGAAAAATAATTTCAGGAACAGAATACAACTTTAAGAAAGGTACGAAACAAAATATTTTATTTTATGAAACTGCGTACAAATCGGAATATCTGTTGGTCAATACTTCGATAAAACTTTTGATTTATTAGGTTGCAATTTATGTCTGAATGAGAAACCAGCACGCAGATAGTTGTTTTTTTTTCAGTTATTGAAAGCAATAATTTACGCCAAACCTGTATAAAGATTGTTCAAATATTTCAGAAAGCTAGAATTTCATTTTTAGAATTGAAACCAAAATCACGGAAATAATACTTTTTTGGGATAAACTTTGCCACAAATGGTTACAGTTCACTGTAGAAATTTCGAATATGAGTTATTCGAATGACACTTCATTAGGTCAGCTCTACTCTTAACCGATATTTGCATATCACGACGATGCAGTCACGTTTTAATACAAACTTGTGAATTTTTAATAGCGGTTTGTGGAATAATATTATTTTAAACGGACTCGTATTATATGTCAAACTCGCACGGATAATCGGCTAAACACTTTTTAAATATAAGTAAAGGAAATGCAGCTTAATTCGTGAATAACATTTTACTTTCTTGAGCACAGTCTAGGTGTACAAGTAAACTGTACAAATACAAGTATAGGTACAATACAAATAAAGGTCACCTGCAAGATTGCAGGTGTTTTTTTTTGTTTTTGTTGATTAGGTACTTGATTTTTTTTTGCAGATGTCTTACCTCAAATCTTTCGATTTAAAGTTATGAAATGGTCAAATATAGCTACAGACACGTGGCAGTATACAAATGATTAAATCGCTTTCATGGTTCTAAAACGAAAATATTTTTTTGCATTAGGTATTAAAGCAGTATCCAAAACGAAGTTACAGGGGGTTGAAAATGATCTAGATGGCTTCCAGAAAAAGATGGTGTGGCTGTGTCTTTGTAAACTAGACTTAGGCGGGGGCACTATCGTGCCCCCAGATTAGTAAATGAGAAGAAGAATGTAGAGTTACGAAACACATTCTGCCGAACGGCTATCATTCGCGTAGGAGCACGGGGCAGTTAATATTCTAACTAATCTAATTCTAAATCTAATTCTAATCTAATCTATTCTAATTTCTAATATTATAATCTGAACTTACTACTGACAAGTACTCCGTCGCTTTATAATTTAATTGTTTTTTGGATGACGCAAGCGCGTGTTGACTTCTCGACTGCCTAACTGCGTGTGAGTAAGACAGTGCTAGCCAGCTTCCTCGCGGTGTACACTGTGCAAGATGTCAAGTCTGTTCAAACTGTATCTCGGACGGTAGTGCGTTTCCGCTCATAAACATCGTCAATGCGCAGTGATGGGTACAAAAAAGAACCAAAGCCTCGTCAACAGTAAATGAATGGATTTATAAAAAAAAAGATACAATACAATACACTACGGTTTAGGTTTTGTCAATTGTAGACTACTAGCTGTTGCCCGCAACTTCGTTCGCGGTAATTCAGAAAATAGTATCCATGAACCCTCCTCGTGGTACACTGTAACTGATTATCAAATTTTGAATAATAATCCGTTACCAAAGAGGTCCGAGTCCTACATACTGGCTGGTTTTGAGCGGAGTTTTATTTTTAGTTGTCAGTTGTTATTATAGTACCAACTACGTACTATTCTGTGATCTTGTCTGACGCATTTGGTAAGCGGTGCGGTATTTTTATAAATTTACAGAGTTTCATGACAATAAGTATTATTTATTCAGAAAAAAAATGCAAAAACCTTCCTTGTGACATACTGCAACTATTCATCAAATTTCATCCAGACACTTTCAGCTGTTTAGCCGTGAAAAGCCTACAAACAGACAGACAGACAGAGGTACTTTCGATTTTATATTTGGTAAGGATAAGAATTCGCAATGCGGTCATACTTTGTTTTACTTTAAACATAGTCGTACATACATTATCGCCACGCCTTTACCCCGAAGAGGCTGGTAGAGGTGAATAACAAAAACCGACTCTTCACCGGACGATATTCACTTTCTTTACTTTATTATTCTACTTTTATAGAAGACCAATTTATCCAATTCTGGCCCAACAATAATCTATTTGGATAAACACGAGCACTGGGCTCATCCCGTTCGGGATGAGTACCAAAATTTCCCTTTCAAGCATTATTAGAGAAAGTGGTGTTATTTTGCGAGCTTTTCGTGTAGGTGTGGATAAGAAGCTTACCAGCTAATCCTAGGTGGGTTCCATAAAGGTCATAGTATAAAAATCTCTTTGATAAATGCCTCTTAAGCCGCCTCGTCTAAATTTATTGGTAAAATATGCAAAGTGTAAGAATATTTTGAGCAAATAAAATAGGGTTTAGGCTCGTTCCGTTTCCTTTGGGTGTCGAATTTGAATTTTTAGTTAGTTTCCGAAGTTTGACCTTTGAACCGTTTTGAGTAGGGTTTTTTGGTCAAACTTAGCTAAAATAAATCGATGGAGATATTATTGTAGCAAAATAAAGTATTTTTAGACTTAACTTCTTCTTTCTAGACTTTTAGAAATAAGAATTTTTGATAATGATTACTTTTATGCTTTCAAAACAACAACATATTGTCACGCCTTTCCCCCGAAGGGGCTGGCAAAGGTGTATTTAACACCCACACTCCGGATTATATTCAGTCCGAAATATGACAGGGGGCGAGCCTGTCGCCATACCGAGCTCCAGTCATTTAGCAGATGACATACAATACGCATATAATTATGTTCACACAATGAACAAATTGGTGCGTGCTGTCGGCTGGAATGGAACCCGCTCCCTCTGTCTTAAGAGGCGGGCCTTCTCCAACTAGTCTATCCATCGCTTTTTTTTATCATCGCATCGCTTATGTTTTCAATGTATGAATTTGTCATTAATTAATTCATTATAACGAAGCAATTATTTCCTCATTTATATACTTTTAAATGCGAAAGTTTGGATGGATAGATGGATTTATGAATGTTTGTTACTCAATCACGTCAGAGCGGCTAAACTGATCAGGATGAAATTTGGCAGAGAGATAGGTTAAAACCAAGCATTGCATATAGGATACTTTGTAATCGCAGATTTAAGCCGCGGGGTGCAGCTAGTACTTACATACATAAATATTAAGCAACTATTATCACAGTTCTATATAATCCTTAAATAAACCGTTTCACTCACAGGTGAAAGCGGCACACTAGGCATGTCGCCGGTCCTAGCGTCAATAGCTGCCATGTCAGCGCTGCTCGCCGCCGCCGTGTGTGGCGTGCTCGCCGTGCTCTACCGACGCCACGCCACGCGACATCGCCACTTGCCAGCTAAACACGCCCCGCTGAGGTAAGGCTTTGAAACAGACAATGTTTAAAGATTAAGCACGGACAGGGGGAAAACACATTAAACACACATGTACATGGAAAACACATAGTTCGCGTCGTGAAAAAATAACGCTGGAGGAAAGTGGACGGGGTGTGATGGCGCATGAGTACACCCGCGCACGAAAGTACTGGGCCTATTGTTTAATTTTTGAACTAGCTTGTCGCTCGCGGCTTTGTATATATTGGTTTTTAGTAGGTACCTCATACCACCAAATAGACCGAAAAGTGACCTAGTGCCCAACTTGATCGCCAGCGTTCTTTTTACATGACGCGACCTTATACTACCCTAGACCCGTCGTACACATTAAACTTATCATCTTCTGCAAGCATTTGTTTCAATTTCTTGCACATTAAAAAGCAATTCAAAATTCAAGTTTTTTGAGTTTTTATTTATTTAACTTATAAATAAAACTATTCTTTTAAAATTAAACAGTTGGCTAGCTTTCTTGTTCCTTGAAAGAAATTTCAATGTTTATGAAAATCAGAGTGCATTGGTGTCGTTTATTCATGGTGATCATTGCCCACAAACTTATTAGAGTCATTTAGTGAGTTGGTGGTCAAACATGAGTTTATTTGCCTCTATGTTTTGCCTGCAATATTCCTCGCGTTTCATAGATTATGCCCCACAGAAATAATGTAACTTTTAATGGTGAAGGACTTTTTGAAATCGGACCAGTAGTTTTTGAGCTAACTCGTTACAAACTTACAAAATACAAATCTTTCCTCAACCTCAAAGTCAAAATGTTTTATTCAATTGGGTATCGAAGATACACTTATGAACGTTAACGTTTCGTAACAGACTCAACCGCCTTGTAAAAAAAAGAGCCACTACTCAGAAGAAGTAGACTCCTCTTTATAATATTAGAGTGTACCTATATAGATGCATAAATCAAGTAACATTATTAAAAGAAAAAAAATCGAGATGCAAAATATTGTACCCAATGTCACTTCCACTATCAAGACAATTCAAATGACACACCACATATCATAATTCATCGAGCAACTTAAGCTGTAGAGCGTGAAAAAGAAACTTCATACACACATACCCACATACATACACGCATAGAAACCCATTTTGTCTCGCACCCGAGCCCCAAGTTACAAGCCTCGAGCTTAGTTTGGGGCTCACCGTCACAGCAATTCCGTGTCTTACACAGTCACTATAGTTTTATTGTCCCATGTACTTGTACATTGTACTTTTTGTATTTAAGTTCCTGTGTAAGTGTCTTTCGTTAATAAAATTATCTTTATCTTTATTCATAGATACATACATACACTCAAAAAACATAACCCTCCTTCTTGCGCAATTGGGTAAAAACCGTCGGTGTCGTCGAAGTTACAAGAAGTTGTCTCTCTGTGCAATATTTTACTCTGTAGTAAAACTGGTGTTATTGTGTTCAGACTCTGCTGTTGTTTTTGACTGGCAAGGGAACAATATTTGCGAAGACTGTTTGTTTTGCGGTGATATAAAATGATGCGCTACGAAGTTTTATGCTACGGCGCTACGAAGGCTACGAGAGTGCTACGCTGGAACTTGGGAGCTATCTAGTGCTTTTAACATGGAGTAAAACGCTTAGCTGCCAAAAACAGATTGAGTGCTAGTTAGCATTTCAGATAAGCTGTTTTGCAAAACTTTAAAATAGGGGTTTTTTTAACAAGCTTTTTTTTAACTTCCCGTGTTAGTATTTATGTATGTACAAGGCGATGATAGCCTAATTTTGGAAAAGGACCGTCTCTCAAGCGGGTTTCCATTCGACGGCACGCAACAATTTGTTCATTGTGTGAACATATGTGCGTGTTGTATGTCATCTGCTACATGACTGGAGCCCGGTCTATGGCGACAGACTCGCCCCCTGTCATGTTTGGGACTGAATATCGTCCGGTGAAGGGTGAGTGCTGTATTACACCGCTGTCAGCCTCTTCGGGAGAAAGGCTTGACGATGTGTATGTTTGTACAAATTGTACAATTATGTTTGTGTAAATCCAATTTTGGAAGCTAAATTAGAGTCTCTTCCTGAGGTTCGATTTGACTCAAACTTGGTATAATCGCGTATTTTCGTCATACCATGGATCTGATCTGATGATGGAGTCGGTAGGTGGCCATAGAAACTCCTCGATCGTTTATAGTAGACTGCGGCCGTGTTTGGTCTCACTGTTCTACTATTAACGTCATCATCATCATCATATCACAAATCATAACTAATATTATAAATGCGAAAGTGAGTTTGTCCGTTCGTTTGTTTGTTTGTAACGCTTTCACGCTCTAACTAATCAACCGATCATCATTAAATTTGGCATACACGTTAACTGGTTAAATGGTTAAATGGTTTCGGTGGGACCGCGGGTGAAACCGCGGGGTGTAGCTAGTTAGTCATAAATAGATGTTCATAAATTCATTGAAATCCTGTTTTTAAAAACAATCACGAAATAATTACATTTTCAATCAAACAGCCAACATTAGTTAAGCTGTAGTCGAACGAATATCCTGTTAACAATAGATAACAAGTAACATTATTCAAAGAAAAAAAATACCCAGCTGCAAGAAATTGTACCCTAAGTCACTTCCACTATCAAGACCATTTAAATGACACTTCACATGTCGAAATAAATCAAGCTCTTTAGGCTTTATGGTGTGCCAAAGAAACCTCATACATATTTACACTCGAAAAACATAACTAACCTTCTTGGGCAGTCGTGTAAAACTAGAGCAACGACCTAAATTAATTAATAATAATAAATATCCGGGACACTTGCACACACGGTCGTCTGACCCCAAAAAGCTTGTAATATGGCTGCCAGAGTCTGATATACATACATGTATATTTATAATTTCATTTTTATATTAATATTAACACCCAGGACATAGAACAAACACTAATGTTCATCACATTAATGTTTGCCCTAGGTGAGAATCGAACCAACGCCCCCAAGCTCAGAAGGCAGGTTCACTACCAACTGATCCACCGAGGCAGTCAAAAACAACGATTAGTAACGTAAAAAAGCATCAATCATTTGGCATTCATTAAAACAACTACGTCAATAAGTTAACAAATTCCTACTTAATTACGTTCTTTATCTAATGATGTTCTAAAGCTATTTAACCTCTCCATTCTTGTTCTTGAGTTTTCACTACAAAATATCACACTGAGTTATTAGTTTCCTTCTGTAATGATGTTGCAATTAACGTCGGTTCCTTTCATGCTCTGCGGCTGCTCAGTGAGTGGCATGTTGCGGCTCTGACACGCGACGCGACATATTTACAACTAACACTTATAGTCGTTTGAAATCTTAGAAAGCGATTTATTTTTGTTATAACAACGGCAAAAATGACGAGGTGTTATAAGTTTGACACGTCGCACAGCGGCGAAAACGAAACGTGATCATCATGGCAATATAGGCCCCCTGATTAACATCATAGACAAAGATGTCAAGTGTAGTGCGGATTGGACTGCGGCCTCGAAATCTTCCTACAAATTATAAATTGGTTGCCTGTAAAGTCGGTATACGGGCGAAAGTTTTACGTGACAACGACTTTTTATGTCTGTCTCTCTCGCTCTTAGGCGGGCTAACCTCGCGGGCGTGCCTCTCACTCGCTCTCATTGTGAGCGCATAACGTGAGCGGAGCGTAACGCAGTTTCTTGAAGTGTCACCCGGCAAACCAATTTATAAGACGTTGTCACGTCAAAAACACTCATTCACTGAAACTAGTTGCGAAAAAATAAGTCAGTATCGTCTAAAGAAAAAATTGCATTTTCTAGTAACCGGTATTGTATGACGAAGAATTTTTCTTCTGTCGTAACTGGTTACGAGTCTACGGTTTCGTACGCGGCCGAGGGGCTCCTTCCTTCTATTTTGCCAGCGACTATGATATTCTTTAAGCTATCTCCGTTATTTCTGGCAAAATGACCAAAATAATCAAGCACTCTTTTCAGGCAGATCGTGGAAAGCCTAATCTTATACATATATTACACTAGCTGCGCCCCGCGGTGTCACCCGCGATTAAAAAGGATCAGTGCTATTCTAGACTATAATCTATCTCCGTGCCAAATTTCATCCGGATTTGTTCAGCCGTTCTGGCGTGAAAGAGTAACAAACATCCATTCATCCATCCATCCATCCATCCATCCATTCTTACAAATTTTCGGGTTCTAGTATTAGTAAGATTACTAGAGTATTATGAAACACGTATAACTCTGAAACGTTATTTTAGGGCAAATCACAATAACCCTGTCTCCTCCACAGTGAAGCGATGTACGTAGAACGCGCCCCCAGCTGCCCCACACCCGTCAAGCAGGAGGTAGAGTCCCGAGCCAGCAGCACGGAGCCTCGCGAGAGGAACGCTAGAGGAGCCCTCCTCAACTCCGACCCGAGAGACGCTGACGACGCAGACCCTGATATCATACCTAACCTTTATGGTAAGCTGAAAGATGACAGGTGACATAAGTACTGGCAACTTGTACCTTATTAGTAAGTTGGTAAGCTTCATGTTCAATACATTTAATCACACAAAAATAAAATGAAACACGATCAGCCACAGCCTGGATTTTAGTCTGAAAACATTTTTCAACCACTTGCTGGTACCTATCGGAATGAGCTTACTTAATAACATTCAAGTTAGGAGACAGTGCAACAATATAGCACAATCAAGCCGATCTGATGATGAAGCCGACTTGTAAGCATTAGAACAAAAAAAATCGATTAGTTCTTCTTTTAAATACTCGTCTAAAGATGTTTTTACCCGACAAGCTCAGAAAAATGATGTTTATCAGTTATTTGTAACCGCGTAAAGCGTGAAAAGTTTGAATTTGAACCATAAAATAATTGCACTAGCCAGCACGACTGTATGAAAAAAAAGGGATTTTCCTCGCTTGTAGTGAGGTGAAAAGTTGTGTGTTCCGCTTGGCAGCAAAGTAATTCGACGTCTCGTAATTTAAAACTCGCGTCAAAATACAACTTTGCAGCCTTGCATTACCAATAACCTGTTCTAGGCCAATGTTGAAGACATTCTTTCTTATCCAGAGCGCAGGCCTGTATCGAACGGGTACATGAGCCTGCAAAGACCACCCTCCACCGGAAAGACGACCAAGCTGCCGGAGGACGTCCGCTCAGAGCCTGACGGTGGGGCCTACTACACAGACTTTAGGAAGAAGGACTATAGGATACCTTTAACTAGTGTGAGTATACTACTGAGAAATTACCTAATGAGCATAGCTCACGTCACGCTTTTCACCCGAAGGTGCTGGCAGAGGCGTATTACAACACCCACACTTTGTTGGATGATATTTAGTCCCAAATGTGAATGGGAGTGAGGCTGTCGGCATCAGACCGGCCTCCAGTTATGTAGCACCTAATGAATGTTGCCTAATGAGAGATTGACTTATAACATTACTTCGCTTACAAGAGCAACGCTCTTAAAGTTTGAATGAACTAATAAAATGAGAGATTGGCGTCAGTTTTTCACATGATTAAAAGTAGGTTCACGATATGCTGTTGAATCAAATAACACGACTGCTTAAAAACGCAGTGTTATGTTTCGTTTTATTCTTAACACCACTATATCAATTTAAACGTAGCTACTTTGAATTGATGAAAAAATTACAGTTTAAAGGTACATAAGACATATTGCGAGGAAATGCATTTTTTTTCCATTTCCTTTAAATAACCTTAAAGACACAATCCAGTAAAAATTCTTACAAAACATTTGCATTACTTTCAAATTTAATTTGGTTAAGTAATACATTGATCTTTAACAGGTTCGGTGTCTTGTTTCATACCCTACTCGAACATGCCTATACAACACAACGCCTATCCTCTAAAGGAAACCCAAACGGGAAACAAGAACAACCCCATATTACATTTCCTTGAATATTCAAGGTCAAACCTAAAACACAGCAGTCCATCCCTGCTTTATGAGCCTAATCTTAACTGATGGAAAGCGACGATTGATGAGGGTCTTACGCTTCCTCTAAAAATATTAGACGCACTTAACGCTGGCCCCACTTTCCCAGAAAATATAGCTTTATATCTTCTGTCCACTTAAGGCCTAAATAAATGAAAGACAGACACATCTGACATTACGACAAAGAATAAGAACAAAAATAGCGCAAACATAAACTAGCACTCCCGCGTATGATGTCATTTCACTCATAAAAAATATACGCTGGAGTCTGTGCTACCCTTTATGTGTCATAAAATGTGACGGTTGCTACTTGTACTATTTAAGGCGTTCGTACACGAGGCGACGCTATTCGGCGACTCGAGTAGTCACTGCTCTCGACTAGCGCTGTTTGCGTCGAAAACTTGTAGTGTGAAATTTTAAGAGAGTTAAAAGTAGCGTTATGTAGTTGAAAAACTGCTTTTATTTGTCAAGATTTGAATGTAGTCATAGTACAACACGGCTAGTCTTGTATGTATCCGGTTGAACCACTTCAAGGCATATAATAATTATAACACCATAGCGCGCGCGGCGAGACATTGCGGGTACATACATTTCGGGTGCTTATACACCCACTTCGACTCAGTAGCGCGCCCTGACAAAATCAGTCTGTCTACACTGCTTGAACAAAAGTAATAATTTTGAAAATTGTGAAAAATTACGAATTAGGGGGGAGAGAAATGAGGAACAAATTAATAAATTTGGCAACCAGTGTCGCACCGGATATGCTAATTGAATTGAGCTTATGTAAATGACGGCAACTTCAAATGTTAGCTCGTCCCGCCTACGCACGTCGCATCGTGTACGAACCGCCTCGCTGTTGCGTTTTCGTTGCCTCTCGAGAGGGAACTGTTCCTGCCTGTGACCTCTGACGTGTCATCTTCATTAATAATTCATTGTTACAGTCGTACCATAGCTTAGGACGAGTGAATAAGGGAGTGAACGCGTGCAGTCCGAGCTCTGCTACTGGAGTGACGTCATCGCTTACCGCACACAGGTTATACTTTTTTTTAACTGATCAAACTAATAAAGACCAGCGCCGGTTGTCTACAGCAGCCTCACTACCCAACTCAGCATAATGCCTTATGCTGAGTTGGGACCGGTTTGTGGCAAAAACTATGTTTTTTTTTAATTTTGTAATTTTTATTTTGTTTTATTTTGTATGTTTTTGCTACAAATAAATATTTGTCTATTGTCTATAATATTCATTTACACTTCTTATAGATGGAGAAAACGTACATAGCTACTGCACCGACCTTGTTTATTTACATCCAAACTAATATTATAAATGCGAAAGTCAGTTTGTTTGTTTGTTTGTTTGTAACTCTATCGCGTCTTAACTACTCAACAGATCGTCTTGAAATTTAGCATACACGTTGTTTGGGGTACAGAAAAGGGCATAGGGTACTTTTTATAAATAACGGACCGAGGGAGAAATCGCGGGGCGCAGCTAGTTTTAATATTATGAAGAGGAGATATTTGTATTTTTGTAAACAAGTTCGTAACGAATAAACTCAAAAATGACTAGTCTAATTTCAAAAATTATTTTACTATTAAAAAGTTACATTATCCCTGAGTGACATAGGCTACAAAACGCGAGCGAAGCCGCGGGTAAAAGAGCTAGTGTGGAATAAGGCTAGAAAAAGACCCTGTTTATTTGGCTAGAAATATATCCCTACTACTGCAGTCTGGACTGTCAAATATTATCCTACCATGTTTCTCTTTGAGAGTAAAATTGTTATTTAGTGTGCCATTCTAAAATCATTTAAGACAAACTTTAGCTATTTTAAAATAGTTCATTTTTAAATACAGTTAATGAGACGGACAAGTTGTTTCTCTAATGCAAAGCTACAATTGTGTTGTTGCAATACTACTTAAAGTTTTAAAATTCAAAACTTTAGCGGGACAAAATGTGCTTAAGTCAGCGTGATTTTTTAAAGTTCATTCTATTTTTCTTACCAAAGATCGGTGATGAACTGATTCAATTCAATTCAATTTCTTTATTTGCTCGTCAATGGGTTACAATGATCTTAATTTAGGTTTGAACAGCCAATAACTACCTCACATTAGGTGTGCAAATTAATTATGTCAATAAAATGTTATGAAATTAAATAAAATGTCAAATAGAAACATATTTAAAAACTTATAAAAAAAAATGAAATAATGAGAAATGTGAGTCGCTCTTTTTAACCGATTTGGAAAGGAGGAGGTTCACAGTTTGACTGTTTTTTTTTTGTTACGTGATTACTCCGCAAATTATGAATTGATTTTCATGTTTTTTTTTTGTTTGGTAGATCATACTTTAGAGTTGGTTCCGTAAAGTTGAAAGTCGGTTTTTAAGCGTTGCTTTTTATATTATTCTATGAACTATTCCCTTGTCTAATTAAGATCAAAATGCTCTAGTTTTGCATTTAAAACTAAACTATTTTTTGTTCTTAGATTGCGGCCAGAGGTGGTGACGACATCGCATCGCGTCCAAGAGAGCTGTATATAAATGTAAAACTACACTCCTATGTAAATATATTATAAGTAATGACTGTGTTCCTTTGTTAGTTTACAATTTTTGTAAATGTCGTCTACGAATTTTAATGTAGCTCAAAGTTGTGACGAAATGAATACGTGATAGCGGGCATTGTTTCTTCGTTTAAACTTTTGTTCTTGTTTTAAGAATATTATAACAATTTTCTTAAAACAAAATATTTTAGCACAATGCAACAATTCATGAATGAAAAAGATGTGGGTATTTTTAAAACAAATGTATGCTTCAATCAATACTACACAAATACGGTCTCGTCAACCAACAATAGCGAAACCAAACCTTCAACAAAATATTGGAGTAAATGATAAAACTTCAACCACCTACGAGTATATTACAATCACCCATATCAAAACCAATGTGGGTGTAAGCCCTTCTGATCATAGATATTATTTATTAAATGCTCTTCCATAAAATTGACAATACCTTCAATGCGAAAGCACTTCGACATAGTAAATAGATTAAGACATGTTATTAAATCCTGCCCTCGCTCTACCGTCTTCATTACATCTCAGCTAAGTGCATACAGATAGCGTGAGTCTCTCAACTATGTAGGTACCTTTAAGGCGTAAGCTGAAATTTGCGCGGATGCCCGTCGCGTGCGTTCTCCTCGTGCGCCCGCCGCACCCGCCATGCTTGCAAAATCCCGTCGGACGCACGCAGGTCGGAGCTTCCCGTACTATTTTTCCAGCCAGCCAGCGTAAATTTTAGCATACGCCTCTAAACTCAAGTTGAGCAAACAGTATGCTCAAAATAGGGCGCATAAATAGGTACCTATTTTATTACGCTCGTGAGTAATTCACGTCTACACAATACGGGCCGTAATGGGGTTTTAGCGTTCGTGTATTATTCTGTGTAATAATGTTCGCTGTGTCTGTAAGCACTGTGAGGTTTAGGCTAAGCGTATATGAAAACATGGGGTGCGATGACAGCGCAATGCAGCGTAGGCAAGATTTTTGCTTTATCATGTTTTAGCCAGTGAATAGCTTTGTTTAAATGGGGTCAGTTTAGATAGAGGTGGATTTATGGTAAGGATGACTTTCAGGTGAAGGACAATGGAATTTTAAAGTACTATCAAAGTAAGTAAACAGATGTTTCTATGTTTATTCCAGAAACTAGCAACATATATATATATTAAATATCTATTTAAGTATGTATTTAAAAATATATATGTATTTATATCAGTCTCTGGCAGCCATAATACAAGCTTTGCTTAGTTTGGGGTCAGACGACCGTGTGTGTAAGTGTCCTGATATTTATTTATTTATTTATTTAACAAGAAACCATGACTAGATCATTTTTTTTAATTATATTTAACTAATCTATGTCTGCGTTTACTTTGCGATGTAAAGTGACAACCATACCCACAAAGCATTTCATCAGATTTATCAAACTGGTGCAGTTACAAAATTGATGACAGCAAAATTATGCGTCAATATTTTTACAAGAAGAAATATTGCTAGTAGGTAAATATTTTATATCCCTATGATTTACGTTTATTTCAATTTTTGGATTGAAAATATGATATTGAGATAAAAGAGTCTACTTTCCAAAGTCGCCAACATTTCAGTATTTTCAAGATGGCTGCATACATGACATGATATTGTGTGCGGCAGGTTTTTTTTTGTCAAGTAATTTCGCTGACATTTGGCCATCATACACATAACACAATAGCGGCGGCTGTCGGCGACTTTGGTGAATGACTCCCTTAAGTACGCTTGTCTAATATTACGCTGACAGTGAACTCATGTTTTCGTATGCGCTTAGCTTTATTAATGTTGTAAGAATGTTTGTGATATGGCGCTTGGGAAGTGAATGTCCTTATACTTGTAAGCTTCTAATAAAATTGTAATAAATATTTGTATGTATTTATTATAAAAAATACAATTATTTTAATATTAAAACAATATTCGGTCAGTATAACGGCTCTCAGATAGTTAAAACCTTAAAATAATTTTGATTATTATTTTTACAAAATTGGTGATTTTTTTTAAATTTATGTGTAAACGATACTTTGATTTATGTTTTACATCGTGACTGATTTACTTATCTAAGGGCCGATTTTTCAATGGTCAGATAAACAAACAAATAGTGTTTATTGAACTGATAGCTAATTATTCTGTTTTTCAATGGTCAGGTATCATTTACTAGACGAATAACTCATCTATCTGAGGTATAACTTTATTTGTCGGTGGAACGGCCAGATAGCAGTTTATTCTATGGAATAAATTGTTGAGACTGTCTAAATGATGGTCTCATGGGTTGTCACTGTAAAAAAAGATTAATATTTCCGACACGCAGAAACTAAATTAATTTTAATTAAAAAAAAACTACCATGAACAAACTACATGAGCTATTTACCATAGCCAAACCAGCCGACGACTTTTGCACAGATTAGTAGTACAGTGACGTTTAGACTAAAACTGACAAGACAGTGACATAAGCTAAAAGTGAAAATTCGAAGTCCTTTTCTAACGCGTGGATATTTTATAGTTTTGTTTCAACCGTCTGAAGTTAGCTTTTGTACACACTGAATAAATGGTCAGATAGTTATTCCCAATTTAAAATTGTATTGAAAAACCGAACACCGTTTATGAGTCGAATAAACAGGTTATTAAAGTTATTGGCTCGGTAGTTATTAGGCGAATAAAGTAAGGATTGAAAAATCGGCCCTAAGTGTTTGTTTTGATTTGTATGTATAATATTAGGTATGTTTCTTCGTATATTGACTACTCATATAAGTATTATGCCTGCTATTTATTTTTGTCAAATCATTATTCCTTAATAATGATTATCGTAAAATTAAACGATTTTACTGCGACAAAAACAACAACAAATAATTCCACTTTACTGAAAAAACAAAAAAAAACCTGCACATAAAGCTCAACATTACAGGGGGGGGGCTACTAGGGGAAACGGTATAGTAATTGGCCCTCATATAGCTATTGGCCATTTCAATTTTGATAGTAAAAAACTAGCAACTCTTTAATAAAAATGTAGAAAAAAAAATTTGTAACGGCAACACTTTTAATACCTGTCAAAACGTGTCATCAAAATTCTGCCAGGTGGAGTGGTCCTTTTGTGATTTACATTTTTTGGCGTCGGTACAGAAATGAGGTTAGTTTCTTGTAAAAATGTTAAGGCTGCAGACAGTTTTCATATGATATTTTCAAAGTATTCTAAAGTATTATAGTTTCAGAATTCTTATAAAACGTATAGTTGCTATGCGTAAAATCAGCGGATTTGAAGTGTAATATGATAATGTCTTCCATAACCTAAAAATTATCATGGCCAATAACTGTCATGATAAATCAACCATCTTATAGTAATTGGCCCTGTAGGTCAATTACTATACTCTTGTTATATTTAGCAAATAATGCTAATGATGATTAATTTCTATTTGTATTTCAATATTAAGTGGCTCAGTTTAATTCCCACAAATTTCACAATTCTCTAAATAGCTATTGGCATAGGCCAGTTACTGTATTACTCATAGAACTAACCAGTACAAGAAGTAGGCCAATTACTACATCATTTTTTACAAGTTTTGGACCAAGTTAATTTAACGTTTCCTTCTTCTGTCAGATTAAACCACCGAAAAAACAACCATGCCGAAAATACCCCACTACACAAAAGAAGCCCTAGACAAGGCGTTAGAAGAAATAAGCAAGAAAACAATGTCTTTGAGAGCAGTTGCCAAAAAATGTAGTATTCCGAGAGCTACTTTACAGTTTAAACTTAAAAACCCTACTTCCAAATCTGAATTTGGACCGACACCATATTTGACACACGAGGAGGAAGATACCATCGTAGAGTGGTTAGTTAAAATGGCTCGCAAAGGCTTTCCAAGAAAGTCGGATGATGTTCTCGATACAGTACAAAAGTTTTTGGCCGATAATCCACGCGAAACTCCTTTTGTCAATAATAGACCAGGTCAGGGATGGTTGAAAGCTTTTTTAAAACGTCATCCTAATTTAGCTCAAAGAACCAGCGAAGGAGTCACTAAAGCTAGTGCATGCGTTTCTGAAAGTGACATAAAAAAATGGTTTCTTGAAGTCAGGAATTATTTAACCAGTGAAAATCTATTAGAGGCAATTGATGATCCAAGACGAGTTTATAATGCTGATGAGACAGGGTTTCAGCTTTGTCCTTCTACAGGTCGGGTACTTGCGGCTAGAGGAGACAAAAATATATATGCCGTCGAACAAGGAAACTTCAAAGAAAATGTCACAGTCTTATTTACGTTTTCTGCTGATGGCAAAACATGCCCGCCGTTGATAGTATTTCCTTATAAGCGACTTCCGGAAAAAATTGCATCGACAGTGCCGACAGAATGGGGCATCGGACGCAGTGATACAGGATGGCCATCCTGTATCACTATGTATGACGGCTGATGTTTTTCACCAGTTTATCACTGAAATCTTTGCGCCATACCTTGACAAGAACAACGTCCAAAAACCAGTAATTCTGTTCATAGACGGTCACAAAAGCCACATCACTTTGCAGCTTAGTTTCACCTGTAAAGAACTAGGAATTGAACTTGTTGCTCTTTACCCTAACACTACCCGAATCACTCAGCCAGCTGATGTATCCGTTTTTGGCCCAGTTAAAAAATTGTACCGCCAAGCAGTTAGACAATATCAAGCAAATAATGTGGGCGAAGCTGTGACAAAGCTAAACATAGCTGTTATTTTAAAAACAGTCGTAGAAGATATAAAGTCTGAAATTATAATAAATGGCTTTAGAGCATGTGGATTGTGTCCTTTTGATGAGAATGCTATAGATTATTCCAAATGCTTAGCTCCAGGAAAACCAGACGAAGATGTTGGTGTCGGAAATAAGCTTATGTCTCTAGAAGACTTCGAAAATATTGTAGGAGCTGACATGATAAAGAAGTTGAAAATACTGCATTCTCGGCGTGCAACCTTAGATGATGATACCCCTCCTACATTGTACAAAATTTGGTCCTTTTATCAAAGTGATCTTCACCAAAACAAAGAATCAACCAACATTGAAATACAGACTGCAAATAATACTACAACAAATGTTAATTTAACTAGCGAAGATAATGTGACAACAGTAAAGATTATTATGACCCCTACAAAAACTCCTACAGATTTGTACACACCATCTACTGCGAAAGATATCCCTCGTCTTAGCAATTCAATCAGTGATTACTTACAGAGCGCACCAGAAAATAAAAGAAAATTTATGAGAAATGCAGATAAAAACCCGTTCGTTATAACATCCAAGAATTTTAGAGCAGCTATTGAAAAAAAAGAACTAGAAAAGAAGCATAAAGAAAATGAAAAATCAGAAAGGAAAAGAAAAAGAGATGAACAAGCAGCCGCAAAGAAAGAAAGTGCTCTTCAGCAGAAAAATAAGGGTAAAGGCGTCGGGAAGAGGTCGAAAAATAAAAACGAAAAGGATGAAAATAGAAAAGAAAACCTAAATACTAAGACTGATACTGAAAATACATGTGATGCTAAATATACAAGCCATAAAAACGTTGACAATGAAAACAAAAGTGATGTGAAAGATACAAGCTAGACGATAAAAGTATTAAAAGACTTGGTGGTAGTTACCTGTGACAAGTGTCGTCATCTAGCAGTTAAAAAGAAATCTTTATTATGTAGTTCTTGTAAGAAAACCTATCATCGTAAGTGCATTCCTAATAAGCACCAAGAGCATATTCCAGATGACGAAGAAATTTCTGACTTTGTTTGCCATAATTGTTACTTGTTAAATGATGATTCGGGCTCTTCTGAGGAAGATAATACTCATGATAATCTCTTTTAATAATATGGGGTTCTGTTTATTCATTTATAGTTGATTTTATTTTATGTTTTAATATGGCTAATAACTGTACGATCTCATGGCCAATTGCTGTAATAATGCGGCCAATTACTATAAATTTGATGTGTCGTTATTTGTGTAGTGTTTATTCAGTTAATTGTATGAAAAAGTTTAAGTAAAACAGTATTAGTATGTAAAAGTATTATTTTCCTATCGTGTGAGATGTTTTTTATTTATTTCCAATTCCTTTTTTTATTTTTTATTCAAATATTTAGCCTCTGGGTCGCTTAAATGGCCAATAACTATACCGTTTCCCCTATGACAGATTATTGCTATGATAGCTACGTTTTGCTATCGCCGCTGCGCGATCGCGAATCCTATCGCCGCGCAATAAGGTCCATGGTCGCGCAGCGTCGAAAAGAAAACGTTACCATCATGGCAATATGATTCATGGTAGGCCCCCCAGGTCTTCATAAATATAATCTCTCAAGTCTAAACGAACCAACAAACTATGAATTACGAAGCCATAACCTCATCTATGTATTAACTTAACAACAATAACAAAGGATACTTTAACAGCCATTCAAGCCTTCGTTCAAACCTTTAAAACCAACAAAATATTATAGAAAGTAAACTCACAAACAGTAAATAATAAAGTTTAAAATCTCAGCGCTCTCTAACGGTCATAAAAGTGGCGTCTTTGTACTAAATGTAACATGTTAGGTTATTTTCTTGAGAAATGGACCTGTTTGACAAAAGGTTGGCCCAGTGTGTGGAAGAAATATTTGATCTGTTTTCAGTGAAATAAAATTACTCTTAGCTCAAATAAAAAGAAATAGAAATTTAAAATTTACAATGTACTTATACCCTTTGACACAAATCTAAATAAAAAAACAAATATGTATTTTTTAATAAATTGAGTCATTTTTCACACACGATCGCCTGACCCCAAGCTAAATGGTTTACTTATAATACAATTCAGATTTAATATCCAACTCTATCGCAAAAAAAAACTTATACAGTAATTTTCATTGTTTGAAATGAAGTAAGCGAGGAATAAAACTTTTAAGCCACAATTACAAATTCTGCGGGCAAATCAACGAGACATAGCTAGTGAAGATGCAGTCCATCGCGTGGACAAATGCTTGGTCCGCTGCCGGTATGATTTATATTGGGAATCGCGTGCACGGCGCTTTTGAAGATAAGTCTTGAACGGGTTATGTTTGGCCATAAAGACGGCGGCGTTTTAAACGATACACCTTTTTTTAACAACAAAAAAAAACAGTTTTTTTTAATTTTCACATTGTAACTACCTAAGCTAACTCTAGGCTAGTGTGTGATTTGGAAAAGATACTGCAATTGACTTTCATCTATAAAATTTAACTGATGATCATTATCCTGAAGAATGTCTATAAACCACTTAAAACATTCAATAAAAAAAAAACAAATCAAAAAAATCATTCTAAGAAAAAGTAAAAAATTAAAATAATTTTTACATGAATTTCATAAATCAATAATACTAAATAACTATAACAAAATGACAAGATTTGTTTCATATAAGGCTAAGCATTCACGGGTGGTTTTTGTTCACGCCCGCTGCGGTTTCGAGATCGCTGTTTTATTTCAAATTTACAACGACCCGCAGATGCTTGCGATCCCCACAATCGCGGCGGTTGCCACGAGCAACCGCGCCCGCCACGAGCGAAAATCGTGTCGTGAGTTCTGCTTAAACTTTTTACATACATTCCGGCTTTTTTGGGAAGCCAATTACACGCGGCGAAGGAGATTATAAATCGCGCCGCGAGTACCTAGCTTATGACTCTTTGATGATTCACACGATTTTTACCGCGCGGCGAAAATCTACCATCTAAATGGCAATTCGGCTTGGTCGCAAGTGACTAAAGCCAAGTGATAGGTAGCAACTGATTTGTGAAGCGACTAGCCGCACATCAATAATCGACCCGTGTAAACCCCTCATT
The DNA here is from genome assembly GCA_911728515.1 of Peribatodes rhomboidaria. Taxonomy (NCBI): domain Eukaryota; kingdom Metazoa; phylum Arthropoda; class Insecta; order Lepidoptera; family Geometridae; genus Peribatodes; species Peribatodes rhomboidaria. The sequence continues at coordinate 13,074,719 of OU452186.1, read as the reverse complement.
AGTACCAATCATGTCAAATGACATCACACCGCCGACTCCCTAGCCCGCTAACGCCTCGGCCACACGCGACGCGTCATTAATCCCAACGACAACATTTATCTACACTTAACACGGCGATAGTTCTTTCGAATCGGCCCACGTTGTGAATCGGCCTTACAATAACTCCGAACAAGGTATGGGCCCGATTGTTGTTTGACATGTAAACACGATATTTGGGCAAAGTTAGGTTAGGCAGAGGAGCGGTTGAAACTTGAACTGAAGCGACGTCGTGCGGCGTCGTCGAACAATTCATAATGTGGAGTGAACAAATAAGATTTTATTAGTGCTTTATAAATAAAAATCTTAGGTCGGCTAATAAAAATTTAGCTGACTTTTAAATGGAGGGGGTTCATAACTTGACTGTAATTTCTTTTTGTAAAATCTTCCCCTTTTTTGTGCCGACGTTTTTTTCTTTTAAATTGTTTGAGTTGTATGTATTGAGTAATGAGTAAGTAAATCTAAAAAATAAAAATTAAATTATCTTTTAAAATTAAAGAAAACATTTCACTTTAGGGGTGAATGCAAACGAAGTCAAAGTTAATTTAAATTTTATTTCAAAGGTATTAGAAATTATTTCATTTATTTATGACCGTATGAGCCGTATGACTGTACTGTGAGCATGCCATAAAACCGTACCTTGTGGTTTAAGGCTTCGCCCTGATTAATAAAATGAGCGGCTAACTTTCTGCTGGCTTTCTAAGTCGCGTATTTGGCAAACTCAATGTAGAGCAAGCGGCAAACTGCAGCAAACAAATGCGAGTCGGCCGCACGTCAGCAAGCGATGCGCCGCAAACTGAGTACAACGTTGTTCGGTCACTGTATTTATTTATAATTATAAATAGGATGATGAGACGAATAGAGGCAAGCAATCAGCCGCTCATAGTTTACTTATTTAGGACGAAGCTTAATATAATTTCAGCAGATTCCTTGGTTTAGGCAATTATAGGCCTGGTTATAGATCAAAGTGTTTGTCGTATCTGTTTGCCTATACTCTATGACGCAGTTTTGTGTCAAAATGCTTTAATTTGCATTGATTTTGGATTCAAATTACAAATTATTAAAATTAACGAAAAGGTTTTTGGTGTAAATTGATCCCTAGTATAAAATCTCTTTGTAAACTTAATAAAAATAGCTCCGACAATCTAAATTGAAACATATTTTTTACATATCAATTTTTTATGAGTTTTATCCACAATTTTATAATTAAGCTCAAATTTGATAATGCCCTGAAAATTTTTAATCTTTGAAAAATAAACGTAAATGCCTAAACTAAATTATTAAGTATTTAGAAACTTTGTATTTATTTACCGACTTACTGACGTATTATTGTGTAATTTTTGTATACTAGGCGTTTAAGAAAATCTTGTAGTTTTTTTTTTGTAAGAAGTGACATAACACAATGTTAGAAAAAAAAATCCAAATCCACAGTTTACGAAAGGCCCAATACTGAAGGATTATTCACAGATCTATTCTTACTAAGAACATAAAACATCCTTTTTGCGCAGTTTGGTATAAATATAGCTGTCTTTTTTTATTGCTGTCTATCAGACAAGGACAACAGTAACTTACGCAACTTTAGGCAAATAAGTCAATGAAGCCACCAGATTGGGCCTATTGTATAACAGTCCGATTGTAAATTTGTAAATAGTGTAAATAAAAATTACCAGAAAATTGAAAGATCTAGTCTAACATTAGTTCTAACGGTGCTAAGAACTGTACATTGTTAATTAGTATGAGAAGTTAGGTTATTTGTCAATTGCCGCGACCCCATACTAAGTATGGTACTTGTATTGTTAAAAGATTGTTTCTTGTAAATGTTTCTAAATACAATGTCAAGCATTTATCAAAAATATTTTGTTTTATTTTACAATTAGTTATGCCCGTGGTTCAATCCTACTCAATATCCTGTAGGTAGGTTGTTAACCTTTGCCGAAATAATAAGTATCACTAAGTTTACTAACTTTTTCAATAAGTAAAGTCTCTTTGCTTAAAAAGTGAACTTTGTGTGGCTGTTGTCATTGAAAGTTGATAAGCGTTTGCTCGTCAACTTTCGAGCGTTTCGTTTCGTGAGAAGTGCGCGGAGCAAAAACATTGAACACTAGTGTAGAAAGTTTTTTTTTGTTACCAAAGTAAACTGCACTTTGAGGAAATCTGTTGCTTAGTACGAAAATAATATTAAATAGTTCTTTATTCATACCACTCACGGATACTAGGTACCAGGACAGAATAAACGATTAAGAGGTATTTCACTCTACATGCATAAAGCGTGATCACGGGTCACGAGGAAGAAAAGCTCTACACTACATAGTTTCTGATATCCTGGTACCTACTACTATCTGGTATCGAAAAAAAAAGGGTGAAAGCTCACGGAAATTGTAGTTCTAATAAATTTTGACACTAACATAGTATTATTAGTTGTTTGTTAATTTGCATTTTTCATAAAAAAATGTTTTTCAAGTCATGTTATGGAAGAAGATATTATGGACTCCCTTTTATAGTAAAAATGTCGAGAGATGTATATGGCAGCCTAAAATGCTTGGAAATACTGTCATCCAGTCTTACTTTATTTTACTTTCTCGCAAATGTATTAAATGATGCTCGTTTGTTACACGAGCGAAAAGCTTATTGCAAACTTGCGACTATGGCCTGGCATTGTCTACTCGTTTGCAATAATTAAGCTACTTTTCTATTAAATTAAACGGTATTAATATCATTAAGAGTTCATAGAGAACTAAAACAAACCAAACTAACTAAACCAAAACAACTAACGAAATAAACCGAAATAAAGACGTAAAGACATGTGCATTTTAGTACAAATCGTTTCAGCTGAAGTTTTTAAAAATATCTGCCCCAAGATTTGAAAGAATCAAAAATAAACACATAACTGATCTCAATTTAAAAAACTAACTACCAAAAATAAACTATTGTGTTAATTTTTTTTTTTTTTTTTTTTTATGTAGAATAGGTCAACGTTTGACCACCAACTCGCCTGCTGTTAAGCGACGTTGTGTTCTAAGATGGAGCACAACGACCTATAATGTACTTATTCACTCTAGCCTTGAAGTTTTGTAGAGTGAAGAAGTACAAAGACGGCAGTTGAGTGAAGCGTTACAAGTGCACTACTGCTCAGACCCGTCTTCGGAACGGTTACACCGGACTACATCCCGAAACACGACTAGGTCATTTCACGGCATGGCTTGGTCCGGTGGGTGGTAACTAGCCACGGCCATAGCCTTCCACCAGAGTTTGCTACCCGGTTAGTACTACCCGGGGACCACGTGTAGGGAATCAGAATAGAGTACACTCCTACGGACGTGGGTAGCTCAGCCCCCAAAACCAACCCAAAGCCAAAATTGTTTAACCAAGCTATCTTTACACCACAGTTTATCTAAATTATTTGAACTGTATCCTAAAAATTAACAACAAAATGAATTGTACTCAAATGCCAAGCCACTCTTGCTATAAAAAATAGAATAGAAACTCTATTATAATAGAGTTAAGGAAAGACGATGTTCTTTATTTTTTTTCACGGTCTTCCCCTAGTTTAATCGGTAAATGGATAAGCCAACGATTTGTAATTCGATTAAAAACTGTAATGAATATTGATGGGAGTTTATCAGTGGAGGTTCTTTCTAGCTGTCATTATGTTGGAGTTAGCGCAGCCCTATACTAAAAGACAATTATTATTAATGTTACAATGATCTTGGTTTCTATATAGAGTTTGGTACAAGTAGAGTAGGTACATTATAAATAGTGACTAGGTATGTATTATGTTCTCTAATAGCTAGAAAATAGAAAGTAAAATCATTGAGTTCTATTACTTTGATTAGTTCGATATTTGAGTCTTAATTAAACAGATGCGATTTGATTTGATAAACCTATAAAGAAGACGCCGCACATCACTACTGTGTTCCGTTCAAGTGCAGCCATCGGGCCATACTTTAGTTAATTGCTTGCTAGCTCTCGAGCGCTCAAGTCGCTTTCGGGCTTTTAGATTAGAAAATTACGCTTTAAAACAAACAAACTAGATAGACAAAGAATCGAAGCATTCACGTAACAGGAAAAATAGGGTTACTGACATCTCAAACACGACATTTACGAGTACATACTCTGTGTACGAATTTACACATTTTTTAGTTAGATAGTTGCTTGGATGGAAGTTTTTTTTGTAACTTAGGCTTAGGCTTGCACATGGCTGACATTGCGTCTGATGGTAAACGCAAATGCATGTGGCGCGAACTTACCTAGAAGGAACCGATTCACTCAAGACTTGAAGACACACTTTTCTGATACCCCTAAGAAAAAGAAAGGAAGACCATAGTCTTCTTTTTCTTTTCTTATAGGTTTTTACCCATAAGAAAAGAAGAAGATATTATTATTATATTAAAATATATTATATTATATTATATTATTTTTCATTTATTATATTAGGTCCTTACGTATGAAATTGGCGTTTTGTACGGGAGGAATAAAAAGTCGATTTTTTTTTTGTAAAATATATTTAATTAATCAAAGTATGCACCGTTGTTATTTATGCACGTTTGCCATCTTATGGGTAGTTCATTGATCCCTTTACTATAAAAACCATGGGGGCGAGAATCAATAAACTCTTTGAAGGCGGTTTGGACTGCTGCATCGGAGTGGAATTTTTTTCCTTGTAAGAAGTTGTCCAAATTCCGGAAGAAATGGTAATCTGTTGGAGCAAGGTCCGGGGAGTACGGTGGATGTCGCAGACATTCCAATTGTAGCTCAGCTAACTTAGTGGTTGTTTGTTATGCAGTTTGTGGTCTTGCGTTGTCGTGAAGCAGCAGTGGCCTAGAGCGATTGACCAATCTCGGTTGTTTAACAGCTAGTTCTTCCTTCATGGTTTGCAGTTGCTGACAATAGATATCTGCCGTAATCGTTTGGCCAGATTTAAGAAAGCTGTAGTGAACGACACCGGCGCTAGTCCACCAAACACTTACAAGTAACTTTTTCTGAGTCTATTTTCGTTTAGGGCAGGATTTGGCTGGGTCTCCAGGGTTCAGCCATTGCGATGAGCGCTTTCGATTATCGTACAATATCCACTTTTCATCACAAGTAATGATTCGATTTAAAATCCCTTCATTATTGTGTCGGTTGAGCAAAGTAACACAACAGGCGACCCGTGTTTGCAAGTTCGATTCACTCAATTCATGAGGTACCCATCGTTCGAGTTTTTTTACTTTCCCGATTTGCTTCAAGTGGATTAATACAGTTTTGTCACTTACCCCGAAGCCTGCTGCTATCTCTGAAGTGCTTTGTGATGGATCCGCTTACACAATAGCCTTTAATTCTTCGTTTTTCACTTTGATCTCCGGCCGTCCACGGGGTTGGTTCTTAAGGTCGAAATTTCCAGAACGAAAACGTTGAAACCAAAAACGTACCATGCTATCTTTCGCGACACCAGCGCCGTACACATCATTAATTCTTCGAGCTGTTTCTGCAGCACTGGTGCCACGGTAGAACTCGTACTCGTAAATATACCGATATTTCATGTTTTCCATTGCGCGGTAATAAGCGACGCCAAAGAAAAAATAATGAGGAAAATAACAAATGAATGACTGTATTCCAAAGAAAAAAAAACCAGCTAAATGAATTTATAAATTTGAATTTCGAATTCTTAACCAAAGAGGAGATATTTCAGATCAAATTGATCAGTACGACAAAACGCCAATTTCATACGTAAGGACCTAATATTAAATAAATAAAAAAGTTAATGTTTATGATGATGGTAACAATACATATATTTTATAGGTAGGTCATTAGGTGTGTTTTTTTTTTGCCATAGTATTTTGATTAAAAAACCACAGGCTTGTACTAGGTAGTTCGGGCAGGAATGTGCAATTTGCTATAGTGGTTTTAAAATGGTACGTTTGGATCTTACACACATAGTTACGCACATCCACACTTAGTTACATTCTAGATAAGCGCAGAGTTAAGTTTAATTGCAATGTTAGCAACTATGTATTAATTTCGCGAAACATTATCTCAATCTTGAGATTGATAGGTTAATCACTTTGTACCTACCTGGCCGCTTGATCAACTAATGTTGCTGCGATAAGAGGAGGAGGTAGACTTTAGAACAATGGCTTAGAATAGCTTACCAATAAGCTATTGGTATAAAGGTAGCTAGCTGCGTCCAGTAGTTTTACCCGCGGTCCCAAAGGAACCGTACATCTTCCCTATCAAATACATAAATATACTAGTGGAAAATAAATAAATAAATTCGGGACACTTCCACACACGTTCGCCTGACCCCAAAGTAAGCAAAGCTTGTACTATGGCTGCCAGAGACTGATATACTTACTTAGATATTTTTAAATAGGAGTACATACTTGAATAGATATTAACACCCAGACATAGAACAAACACAAATATTCATCACATTAATGTTTGCTCTAGGTGGGAATCGAACCCACGCCCCCAAGCTCAGAAGGTAGGTTCACTACCAACTCGTCCACCGAGGCAGTCAATAAGTATCCTCTCTTCTTTTCTGTACCCTGAGAATGTGTATGCAAAAATTTTATGATGATCTGTTGAGTATTCGAGGCGTGAAAGTGTAAGAAAGAAAAAAATACTCACTTTCGTGTTTATAAAAATAGTTAAAGTAAAGGAAAGTAAAGTAAAAATTTATTTAACATTGGATTAGGTTTACCTACATCAGATTAACAAGAAAAAAAAGACAAAAAGACGCTTAGATGTAATACGCCTGAGTATTTGTGTAGCGAGCCCCAAACTCGCCTAGGCCTGTCTCTTGGGGCCCATATTCTAGCGTTACCAAATACATTTTGCTGCGCGCGCTTAATTGTTAGGTAAATATATTAAATACATTGGCACATATACTTTATATTGCTTCACGATAGAAAGTATGATAAGATTAAGATTAGGACTTGCTTGCGTTTTCACTCGCGGTATCTCGGCTCTCTCTGTGCCGAATTTTTTACTTTAATCTTTTTTGCTGGTCTTTTCTTGTGGTCAAAATAATGTAGGCCCATTTAAACACAAAAAAAATCTGATTATTGCCTGAAGATTTTTCATCCAAATCGGTCTAGCCATTTTTGAGTCCAAGAACATAGATACTTAGAGCGGATTGTATAAATACGGATTAGATAACTTGTAGAGCATTGAAAGAATTATTTGTTTTCGGGTTCGATTCACGGCCGGGATTAGTGAAAGTAAAAATGTATGTTCCGGGTCTAGGTGTTAGTTGTACCTATGGTATAATCGTATACTCCGCCAGGTATACCATTCCGGACACGTGGGCAACACGTAGTGACATCAATCGATGCTTACTATGTCATTTACAAATAGTTCGAAAGAGACGGATGACGATGTCGAGTGACGTCATTACGTGTTTGCTCCCGGAATGCTAAACTTTTTTGGATCATGGTTGTACCTAGGTACATGTCTTTGTGTGTGCTTCGTGATTTAGCAAGTTGCTAGCCTTACTTTCTCTATATTTTATCTTTGGATCCGTTTTTTTAAACGATAAAATTAAAATGATAATATGTACTTATCTTAATATAATATAAATCTCGTGTCACAATGTTTGTCCTCAATGAACTCCTAAACCACTTAACCAATTATAATAAAATTCGCACACCATGTGCAGTTCGATCCAACTTGAGAGATAGGATAGTTTAAATATATATATATATATATATATATATATATTTAAACTATATATATATATATATATATATATTTAAACTATATATATATATATATATATATATATATATATATATCTATATATAAATAATCAACGCGAACGAAGTCGCGGGGTGACAGCTAGTATAATTATAATGAACAATCTCCACATCTAATATTCAGCTTGCTGTGTCATTTCAAAACCTCTAAATATTATTTCTCAGAGATGTCTCAATTACAAGAGATTTACGCCTTATTTTATGTTAAAGAGACGAAGACAAATCGTCTATACGCCGTCAAATATGGCGCCTCGACTTTTACGCCACAAAATGACCATAAAACGTAGGCAATAAATACCTTTGAACTTATTATAATAAGGCCGGAAACGTTACATTTCAATTTATAAAATCATATTTCCATATTCTGATCCATATAAATATGGTCAAGAGTTCCATAAAATGATGTAATGTAGGTTCTGTTCCACGGACATAAAGTTAAGAATAGATATTGGAACGTAAACTCGATAAGTTAACGTAACTTTGTCATAATATGAACGATATTCTGTCGTATGTGTAACATAAAGCGTAGTGATGGGACTACTCGTAGTATCGTATCATAGTTAGTCTTGAATAAAAGAGTCACAAACTGACTAGGCGAGTTAGGCGATTAAGCTTGTTTTAATTTTTAAATCTTTAAATTCCTTTATATGATAAGGTTTGGTTTGTTTGAACTGGACATTTGCATCTAAAATTACTAGGCTAACATTTACTCACCAAAAATGAATTCATTTTTTGTTAGGTACCTAACGCCTAAAATATTGTTATGAAAACTTATGAAACATAAACTGTTAGGTACGAAGTAAGGAAACTGGGGGCCTACCAGGACATCTTATTGCCATGATGGTTACGTTTTGTTTTCGACGCTACACGACCGTGATTCGTATCGCCGCGTAATACAGGTCATAGGTTAGTCAAAGTCAAAGTCAAAATGTTTTTATTCAATTTAGGAATCAAAGATAGACTTATGAACGTCAAAGTTATTTAAATAGACTCAACCGCCTTGTTCGGATAAAGAGCCTCTACTCAGAAGAACAGGCAAGAAACTGAGGGGCATTATTTTTTCAAATAATAAATAAATTACAGTCTCACAAATTTTGGCTTACAACTAGGTTATATCTATAAATACTAGTGGCTACTTGGCGGAAGTGGAAGTCTCCAGACATCTTTGTCTTCTAAATAATTCTTAACCTTATAATACCCTCTTTTCATTAATGTAATGTAATGTATTATTTTCATGTGATTTGAATTTTCCCTCAGTGAGCCCTGTTATATTTTTCGGGATGTGATTGTAAAAACGAACGCAGTTGCCTAAAAATGACTTATTTGACTTAGTCAGTAAATGTTAGTAAAGTTAGGTAATAGATCATCAGTCGGGAAGCGTCGAAAACAAAACGTTACCATCTTCGTCATGGCAATCGATGTCATGGTACGCCCCTTGACTGCAAGAAGCTTTAGATGTATTTAAAATTATCCTGTATTCTTTACTGCTTTCTTCCCTATTGTTGGAAAAATAATATAGAGATCGTCTAAAAAAACAAGACTTTTACTGTCTTGCTTTTCCCCGCACTATAGAAAACGAGGTGCATTTTATTTTATAATACCCAGTATGGGGTCGATTTACGACGTTCGGGATACACAGGGATTCCTATATCAGTTTTAGTGCAACGTTAAAATCGATAAAAGCATAATTCTTTATTTTAAATGTTGGACGTGTGTTATCATAAATTGTTGTGGAGTTTTGTAATTTGAGATTAGATTTATAGGTTGGTTTCCGGTTAAGTTGAGGACGATTTGTGATAAAATGTAAGATTTTGATGTCTAGAAAGTATGATACTTACATGTTAGCGAAAGCAGTTTATTTTTGATGATATTGTCTCTTGATAATCTCGCTGCTCAGCGATGATCTAGCTGCGTTAGATTCGGCTTTTCAAACTTTCGGGCATTGTTCCTGATCTAAAAGTATCTTATTTCATAGCTCTACTTCTTCGTAAAACTTTATCCACATCGATTAAGAAGAATAAGCAGATTGAGGTGCAGAAAAAGCTACAGTTATTTTGATACGAAAGTCCTATTGGTTGCATATTTTTAATATGCAACCTTAAACCTTAAACCTTTAACCTTAAACCTTTTTAAATTTGCAATAAACTATAATATACTTATCGTAACTATCTACCAACTACCTCCATTTCAATTGAATCTATTTTTTGTTAATAAAATTTAAGGTGAACATTTAATCTCTAACTGTACTTAACGCTAAACGGTACATTAAAAATCTCTTTATCTCCGTACTAGTCTCGATTAATGAACACTTAACTCTTTATTTCGCACTCCAAACGACTTAACTCATCAATTAATGTTTATTAATTTAATTTGTTATAGGAAATTACGCGTCACGGCTGATGAAAAGCAATTCATCATCGGATTAGGGACGGGGTCTTAAATCCGAGGTGCTTTCACACTTACAAGTAGGTAGGTACTTTGTTTTGAGACTACGTTGTTAGGTGCGTAGCCCAATCGATAGTCGAGGCAGCGTCGCGGTCGAAGCGAGGCGAGTAAAGCACGTTTCTCGCTCAGAAAAAGTCAAGGCGACATCGCGGTCGAGGCGAGACCAGTAAAGTGCGTAGCTCACTCGGGAGTAGATGTGGCGGCATCGCGGTCCAAGCAAGGCGAGTAAAGCACGTTGCTCGCTCAGGAGTAGTCGAGGCGACATTGCGGTCGAGGCGAGACCAGTAAAGTGCGTAGCTCACTCGGTAATAGACGTAGCGGCGTCACGGTCGAAGCAAGGCGAGTAAAGCGCGACAATGAATCGGGAGTCGATGCGGCGCCACGTCGTCGAGTTGGTTGGTGGCGCGAGAAAGTCGATGTTTGCGCTCACTTACCAAAGCATAGCTGCGACGCAGCCTCAAAGTCGCCTTGATGACGCCTCAACACCGCCACGACTCCCGAGTGAGTGACGTGCCTATTTGAGTGGGCTCCCAATCATTTAAAAACAAAACAGATGCGCCGCGCCACTTCTGCGCCACCACAACGACGCCGCTTCGACGCATGATCATGTGGGCAACCGCCCTAAGAAAGCTTGATTGTCTCTAATATGATTCGATGTGACACGCCCTTACTTAATATTCGAAGATCAGAGAAAGGCTTAGGTAACAGAATCATGGAGGAATACACGTGTATGCTAATTTTTGTAAGGTTTAAAATTTTGTTTAGGTAAGTATGTAGAAATCAACCCAAAATTTGGAATATTTTAAACGAATTGCGTATTATTACTGCGAACGAACTAAGTACGAGTAGGTATAAGGACTATATTACCAAATAAATAGGGCTTATTCAAAAATAATTCAATTCAATTTATTTATTCAGACTATAGGTTATTAACAACACTTGGTAACGTCACATTTTACAATAGGTAATAAAAATACAATTTGAATTAGTAGCAGCTACAATGCCTTGTCAATTTGAAAAAGCTGTAAAGGGGACTTGTCAAGATTTTATAAACCCTATTCACTAATATTAATTCCAATGTTGTTGCTTTTTGCTAAAAACTAATTGCATAGCATGACGTCGGTTGTGGACAACCTGTGCTGGTTTTCTGCTGCAACCGGCAGGTGACTTCACGCAAGTGGTTTGTATCATTGTGGCACACTGTTACTAGATACGCTAAGTCAAGAAGTTCACACTAAACTAGATAAGCCTCGAGACAGTGTTAGTTCTTCAACTTCAAAGGACTGTTCCAGATTGATTATGCGAGTGCTCTTGGAGAAGTTTCTAGATCCCTAGACGCGACCGCACAGACTCCTGCAAGCCTTAACTTCTGACTGCGTCTGTACTCGTATGTGCAAATGTAGTCAGTTGTTTCTAACTGTACAAGTCGGGATTCAAGTCTTGAGTCAAATTAAAAGGCTTTATTGTTTGACTAATTGTTGTTGTCTAGTAATTATTGACTGCTAAATACGATAGTGAGGAAGTAAGTGCTTACTTACTTTACGCTTACTTGGATTGTCGCAAGTTTATAATGTCAGTTTGCTAAGTAAATGTGGAAGGAAACTTTCTTTCTTTCTTTTATGGTGTTTTTTTTTTATCTTTATTTGACTTTTCTCGTAAAGGGGAAAAGGTTGGGGTGTGAATAGAACAGGCCGAATCCTGCCAATGGATGAATGGCTACAAGATTAATAATTCTTGTTCTTGCATTGTAGTCAATAATGCAAGTAAATAGTCAATAGTCTAAATAGTCAAGGTCAAAATGTTTTTATTCAATTTCATATACACACGAGAACGAAGAAACGTCAAGGTTTTATAATAGACCCGACCGCAGTAAAATAACATACCTACGTAGGTAGGTAGGTATTAGGTACGGACTTAAGTACCAACCTTTACTATAGGCACTTAGTTATTTAGTAGATACCTATAGTTATTTGTTGACCATTTTACAATAAAAACCGAGAAAAAAAACCAACAGCTTTTTCAACTAAAAACTGAAATCTACTACGATTAGACTTACCTACTCAAGTTTCTAAGTCGATTAAAAAGTTTTAAAGTTAATTACGTAAAAGGAAGAACAACACAAAATAGCTCTGACGTTAAGATTGATGACGTAATTTAGGCCAATGGCCGTAATTTTTTATGACTGAAATTTAACAAAGTCCAAAATAGTTTTGTTTATTTTATGACATTCTTTGACGGATCTAAGGTAAAATCTTTATGAGGAAATTCTGTCGATCAGCAGGGCTATTTACAACCATTCGGAAACGTTTCCGATCGGATCCCAGAAATTTCAAACTCAAATTGTTCGAATCTCTGTCTAGTTTTATACATTTTGTTATAGGGAATCAAGTATAAACCCGATCGGAAGAATTAATCACGTTTAAAAAGTCATGAATATAGGCTGAGATTCGAATAATTTAGGCTTCAAATTTTTGAAATCCGAACGGAAACGTTTCCGAATGGTTGTGACCCTGCAGATATCCTAGTACTGGAGTAGATACAGACTCATTTAATGTTTTGTGATGTAAGTTAAGACTAATATTAAAACGAAAAATGTTGTATGGTTACTTATTAAATAAAAAATACTCAATAGGATTTTTGTTGCATATAAATACTTCCCTGTACTATACAAATCGTCACGTCAATAGAGTCATGTCAAAAAAGAGGGTAGCAGAGGTGTACAATACCCATACTTCGTCAGACGATTTTCAGTCCAAAATGTGACAGGGGCGAGTCTGTCGCCATACACCAGGCTCCAGTCATGTAGCAGACAAGCATATGATATAAAATACGCACATATGTCCACACAATGAACAAATTGGTGTGTGCCTTCGGCTGGGTCCGAACTGGCTCCCTCTGGCTTGAGAGGCGAGTCTTCTCCGACTAGGCTATCATCGCTCTACTATATGACAGAAAAATGATGATGTTTTACGCCATAGAGCTTATGACATTTGTAACTTTAGTAATAAACTAAGTGACTAGTTTTCTAGGAACTGTGGCCAACCAGCGGCCTTTTTGTTTCAAACTGACAGGTAACCGGAATCAGCTGCATGTTTCATTTTGACACTTGAAGTAAGCTCCATATAATTATGTCAAAATGCAGTCAACGTGGAATCAAAAATGGAATCAGGAAATGAATCAAAAATCAGCTGTAACTTAATTTAAAAAAAAATGAAAAATAGTTAATATTTAAAAAAAATATCAATATCTACCATATACCGATATATACTAATCGCTCATAACTTAAACCATACTCCATAAACTAACACACTTCTAACACCCGCTCGTGTTTGCATTAACACGTTCTCAGGTTTTTTTTTATCGCAAACACAATATTAATTTGACTTGGGTGACAAATTGCGCAAATAGTGTGACCCGGCCCTTATAGCGTGATGAGAGTGTGTCGCATGCTTAACTGTGATTTAGTGCTTTTTTTCTAAGCTGTTTTATAATGCCTTGTGCAAGTGCTTGTACATATTTTTTTAAATCGTTTTTTTTTTAATTTTTTAGTTAAAGAATCAGATATCCTATACTATATCCTATCCTACTAATATTATAAACACGAAAGTTTGTAAGAATGGATGGACGTTTGTTACACTTTCACGCCAGAACGGCTGAACAGATCTGGGTGAAATTTGTCACAGAGATAGATTTTAGTCTAGAATAGCACATAGGATACTTTTTAACCACGGTAAAACTGCGAGCGCAGCTTGTTATTAATAATAGTCAAAAATATTACATTAATTTTATCCACGGAAAAAAATTAGATTAGACTAGCTGCGCCCCGCGGTGTCACCCGCGGTTAAAAAGTATCCTATGTGCTATTCTAGACTATAATCTATCTCTGTGCTAAATTTCATCCAGATCTGTTCAGCCGTTCTGGCGTGAAAGAGTAACAAACATCCATACATCCATACATACAAACTTTCGCGTTTATAATATTAGTAGGATTTGGCAGCCTTAAGTTTTTTATTTATTTATACTTTAAAAAATAATCAAATCATAAAAAACACAATATAGAGATTATTAATTAAAGCAATAATTAAAGACAATACGTTTTTCTTTGTAAAAAAAAACAAACCTAGAGTCCCGTGTGATGACTAAGTAAATCTAAGCTACTAAGTCTAGTCTAAGTCTAGTCTAATCTAATCTAAGCCTACAATCAAGTTACACAATCAATAAACTAGAACTCTCTGCTCATCAAAAAGTCGTAAGCTAAGCCAGCGCTTGTCGTGTCTCAAGACGCTTTTTAAACATTTCCCGTTGCTCTATCGAGAGCCCCGACACTGCCGACACTGCTCTATTGAGGGTAGACACTCTTTTGTCGGCGCAGACACTGTTGTCAAGAGCCGATACCGCTCTCATGAGAGCCCCGACACCTATTGAGTGGTGTTGCTAGTGTGGAGATAAAAGTGTTAGGTTTAAAGTTGTGCTGAAAGTGTTTTGAGAATTATCTTTAACAAGAAAACTTAGAATCACTGAATTTGCTTTACAAAATCCTACTACTAATATTATAAACGCGAAAGTTTGTGGATGGATGGATGGATGTTTGTTACTCTTTCACGCCAGAACGGCTGAACATATCTGGATGAAATTTGGCACAGAGATAGATTTTAGTCTAGAATAACACATAGGATAATTTTTAACCGTGGGTGAAACCGCGGGGCGCAGCTAGTAAAATAAAATTTTGATTTCATTATGACAATATCAGCTTAAATGAGACCTATTGTATTTTAATCGGTTTTAGGGGCTTATATTTTGCAAAGATCGCACACAAACATTAGAATATGAATCGATACGACAATTAGAAGTTGGTTTAATTTGGCTTCCAAGATTGGCTTACATAATTAGCTAGGCCCACGCTGAATAAAATTTTTACACGCAGGGTAAATAAACTCTCGTTAAAAAATGTCACTCTAATGTTGTGTGAACTCTAAGCTTCTAACTCTTGGTTACGCAAAATGATTTAACTGTTTAAACACTGAAGAGCAGTTAACTCTGCGTTAAACACATAATCCGAGCTTCTGCAATTAGTCCAGATAGTCAGTGACTGAGCTAAAACTAGTGCTAGCTTTGTGAGCTGGAGACTTCGCGGCTGGCGTCTGATCTTCTCTACAGGTAGCATTTCTTAACCGATCATCGTAAAAATTTGCTGAGTCAGTTTTTGTTTTTTTTTTTTTAATTGCGCCAAAATGAAATCATATCTCCGCCGATTCTTAGAAATAAAATTCAAAAACTGACACGACTAAATAAATTTATATAATTATGATCCAAAATTTCATAATAATCGGTTAAGAAATGCGATCTGTAGAGGAAGACAGAGATCCAGATAGAGATCAGGCAGAATTTAGACATACGGAAGCAATTTTGACTGCCTCGGTGGCTCAGTTGGTAGTGAACCTGCCTTCTGAGCGTGGGGGCGTGGGTTCGATTCCCACCTAGGGCAAACATTCATGTGATGAACATTAGTGTTTGTTCCATGTCTGGGTGTTAATATCTATTTAAGTATGTATTTAAAAATATCTAAGTATGTATAACAGTCTCTGGCAGCCATAGTACAAGCTTTGCTTAGTTTGGGGTCAGGCGACCGTGTGTGAAAGTGTCCTGAATTTATTTATTTATTTTGTTGAAGCAGAAGCAGAGATGCTTGCTTTGTCGAAAAACGTGACAAAAAGAAAACAAAAAGTTGATTGATCACACCTAAAAGTAAAAACAGCGAACTCTCTCATTCCGCACGCGCTAACATGTCAACGTCAACGACAAGCTCAATAAAAATCCATCAAACATCTTTATAAACAAAACAAATTGTAAAAAAGATCGTCTAAGACAAAGAACGCCCACTCCCTAATATAAAAATATTGACTTTCTCAACTTTTCCCATCACTTTAGAACTCACTGACGTAAATATCGTATAAAAGCGTTATAATGGCGTCATAAACGCAAGAATTCGTATGTCACCATAAATTATTTGGTGATTGACTGGGCGCCATCAGATGTGAAGAATTTAACACTTTCATAAATAATGCAAGCAGTAACATTGGATGACTATCTGTATGGATTTAATTATGAATGACTTCGTCTGAAATAAATCTATTAGAATAAGATAAATGAAAAGGATAGATGACAGTGTCCACGTTTATGGTGAGCGTTTAAGTCTGGTTTTTTTTTAATATAAGTTTAAGAGAGGTTATCCAAAGACGGGTCTGAGCTGTAGCGCACTTGTAGCACCTCACTCAACTGCCGGCTTTGTACTTCTTCACTCTACAAAACTTCAAGGCTAGAGTGAATAAGTAACTTATAGGTCGTCGTGCTCCATCTTAGACCACAACGTCGCTTAACATCAGGCGAGTTGGTGGTCAAACGCCGACCTACTTATTCTACATAAAAAAAAGAAAAGAAAATTATAATTATTTTTTGGACTATTTCGACTTCACTTCTTTGTTTTGACCGAACGTAGCGATATGACAGTCTGGCGACATCCCAGCAATTATTTGTTTGGCGAAAACTTGAGTATTGTTGATCTGATCTTCTTGAAATCAAGCAAGCATTCAAGCATTAATTCCGGCAAGCAGTTCAATCAAATACAATTTTTATGTTTGAATATGAGCAAAGCAGGACGAGAAGCTATTAGAATTTGCAAGGTCTCTGTTAGAGGCATACTATCAGTTTTAATTTAGGTTTAGTAATACACATAAAAATACTTCCACTGTTTTGTAAAGCGAGCAGGGTCTATTCCGCTCGCATCTTCCGCATCTTCCGGCGACCTTCACCTGAACGTCGCGTCGGTCCATCGTCCGACGACCACATTCACCGACGCGACGTTCAGGTGAAGGTCGCCGGAAGATGCTGCATGCGAGCAGCGTAAGATCAGTTATTATGGAAATCGCTGAGGATGGCATTTGTCCAGCACAGAACGTCTTCCAGCATGAGATGGTGCCTGTCGCACCTAAAACCACTGTTGCTGCACAAAAAATTATTACAACGCGTTTGTCACGTACGAGTGGGTATATAGGGTGTAAATTTAAACGACTGCCAGATTCTAGAATATTAGTGTACTCAACATTATGGCTGACTTTTACTATGGAACCAAACCTCAAATTGCGAAAAAAAAATATAGCAGAACTGTTGCTGTATACAAAAAAATTCTCATCAAGAAAATAGCATAATCGCGAAAAAAACGCGTTCAAAAGTAGCGAAAAAAAAAAACAGAAAAGGATTCCACACATTCCATACTGACATACTTACCGGTTTTTTTTTACTTCAAGGTTGGCCACAATGATAAGTACAATTATATCCTTAAACATGTCCATCGATCCATATTTAAAGATAGACACCGTATATACCTACAGTAAAGCACTGATCCTCTGTCACAGTTCCGCTTCCTGCACCCAGCAGCAACAGAACGACCCGCATCGTCTGTTTGCTCGACATTAGCGCCGTCGTGTTGACATACTTATCGATTGGCTGATTGGTGCGTATCAAACTGTGCTGCTTTTGTAGCGAGATTTTGAACGCGGAATCGAAACAGGATACAGCGGTACTAGGAATTAACTGAAGCATGATTTCTGTCGAAAAACGCTAGGCGGAGATTACACGTACCTATAATAGCTAATGATTCTGTGAGCCTTAAACCTCGCGCCCAACTTTTCCCTCCTCTACAAGTCGAATTTCTTAACCGATTCTCTTGAAATTTTGTGAGTAGGTTCATTAGTAAATAGGGTTTTTTTTGATGAGTCAATTCTTGTTTTTTTTTTTTTTTTTCAAAATGCCACGTCGCACGGTGTCATTATTAAATTACAAATAAATTGTCATATATTACCAGTGCAGTTTCCATGACCTTCACTCCGAACTCTCCTATATTCTGATTGGCCCTTTACCATAGTTTGCCAACATTGGTGAAGCGAGCCAACACTATCATTCTTTCTGTCTTTATATCCGCTAACTCTTCCTAAACTACGCAATGGATTTTGCGTATTTATTTAATTGCGTAGGCGGTTTTTACTATCAGTTAGATAATATTTCACAGAAGGTATATAAGTACCGTGCTAAGCCGGGACGGGACGCTAGTATATTATATAGATAAAACTTTGTTTGTTACGTTTACACGCTAAAGTAAAGAAATAAATAGCTTTTTTGGTAAAGAAATAGCTACCCTTTAACTTAACTTATAGAGATAATACCTTTAGCTTTACATAATAATATGCTACTTTTTAATCACGGGAGCAACACCGCGGGGCGCAGCTATACTCGTAGTTCAAGAATAACAGAGACCGCTTCTTATAAAAAGAGTCGTTTCTAGTCACCAGTCTTGTTTTCCACTTTTTCTAATATTGTAAACTGCAATAAGTAAGCACATAAAATCCTCAAAATTCAATAAACCACATTACAAAGTTTTTACCGTTAACCTTTGAGCCATTACCATTTCTCATTCCGAGCTATCTGACCCAATAAACTACATCGAAAACTAAAAAGCTTACGGCACCCACACAAAAGGCAAACTGTTTTGACCACAGAACTAAAGGGACAGATACTGCTAGTTTGTTCCGTACGTGAAGACAGAAAGTGACACAGCCAGAGAGATTTGCAAGGTGCCAAATGAAACAGGGTGATTTTATTAATGACTGTATTGAAATTAGACTTTTGTACCTTTCTAAACTATTTTTAAAAACTTTAGAAGAAGATACAGTCATATCAGAAAAAGTAAAATAAAGTAGCAGTGCCAAAACTTTTTTGGGGTAGAAAAGACCTATTATTTAATCGTATTTCTTTAAACGCTTTGTCTAATCTTTATATACCAACTAGCTGCGCTCCACGGTTTCACCCGCTGTCCCACAGGAACCGTTCATTTTTTCGGGATAAAAGTAACCTATGTCCTTTTCTGTACCCTAGACAACGTGTATGCAAAAATTTATGATGATCGGTTGATTAGTTAGGGCGTGAAAGCGTTACAAACAAACAAACGAATACAATTACTTTCGCATTTATAACATTAGTTAGGATTCCAATATTACATTGAACACACAAATTAAATCAGGTTTTTGTTGACAAAAAAATTACACAGTTTTAAAACTCTTCCTTTTTAGGTTTTTTTTTATGTAGAAAATGTTGACCACCAACTCGCCTGATGTTAAGCGACGTTGTGGTCTAAGATGCAGCACGACGACCTATAAGGTACTTATTCACTCTAGCCTTGAAGTTTTGTAGAGTGAACAAAGACAAACAACAGACAAAGACGGCAGTTGAGTGAGGCACTACAAGTGCGCTAATGCCCTGACCCGTCTTCGGAACGGTTACACCGGACTACATCCCGAAACACGCTAGGTCATTTCACGGCATGGCTTGGTCAGGTGGGTGGTAACTAGCCGCGGCCGAAGCCTCCCACCAGAAAATATTACAATACCATTTTGTTTAACCCTGCCACTACCAATTATCTAACAGAACGTTTCCAATACATGCACTCCTCCCATTCCTTTTCTCTTAGGTCGACAGAAAACAGACTGCTTATGAATCCGGTGCATAGTTCTGGCTTTTCATCGTCCTTCACTACTGAAGCCGTGCGACTATGAAATTCACTCCCAGTTAATGTCAGATATGCTCAATCACTTCATAGTTTTTAAAGCAGCTCAAAGTGTTCTAACTTTCTAAACTGACTCATTATAAGTATAAACTTGGTCCGGTGGGTGGTAACTAGCCACGGCCGAAGCCCCCCACCAGAAATTGCTACCCGGTTAGCACTACCTGGGGACCACGTGTAGGGAATCAGAATAGAATAAACTCCTACGGACGTGGGTAGCTCCCAATCGATTTCCCAATACTGCATGGGGTCGTGACTCATCATGGAAACATCTTTTCTTATCTGATCTATTCCAGCTCTCCGCAGTATGAACCGCCGTAGCAACGTTGATGTTGAAAGTGGTGCGGAATTGGTCTGCTCTGTCTGTCTGTCTGGTTTGCATTGGGATCTTTCGAGTTATGGTGCATCTAGCCACCTCAAAATTTGGACCATGGGCCAGATGTCCATCGCTATAGACAAAGCTAAGGGTCTATGGCTATGGGTGTATTCGCCGTAAGCAGATTCTAAGAAATCCCCTCTACTCTTCCATTTTTAAAACTAGTAAGCAGGACATCATATTTTTTTTAGTTTCTCTTTAGTATCATTGGCAAATGTCAAATTGTATGTCATCTGCTATATGACTGGAGCCCGGTGTATAGCTACAGGCACACCCCTGTCTCATTCGGGACTGAATATCGTCCGGCGAAGTGCGGTTGTTGTATTACACCTCTGCCAGCCCCCTCGGAGGAAAGGCGTGACGATATATTTATCATTGGCAATTTTTTTTGTCATTACAACGCAACAAAGTCAAAGTAGCACAAAATAATTCTAAGCATAAAATCATGCAACACAAAAATGCCCTAATGCTTCATAACTTACTCAGTTTATCTATCCAAGTCAGCGAGTCGACCTTCAACAGAACTCACTAAAAGACCGAGTTCAACAAAGAGCAAACAAAGGCAACAATAAAGAATATCCCGCGTCACTAATGACGAACTTATCTATTTATCACCGTGACCTATGGAAATGGGAAATGTAAAGGCATAAGTTTGTTTTGTGGGTGCGTATTCTGGATTTGGAACTTAAAATACTTGAAAAAAATATGTTTTGAACCAGGTGGCTTGGTAACCGACGAGTGTGCAGATGTGTGTGTAAGATGCAAAGACTCTTGGATGTAGAAGAAGCGAAAGGTGTGTGCCAGGTTCGTAGCAAGTGGAGAGAAGTGCTCTCTACCTACCTACATGGAAAAGATACGTGATTATTTCTATTATTTACGTATCTATGTGAACAGAAAAGCTTAGTCCTTACTGAACAAACTGTGAGCAGTTGAGTGTTTGCCTGCAGTTATCCACCATATTTTAAATTGAACGTCTGAACAGCGCTTACTGTACGCAGTTTACGGCGTATAGCTTACCGACTGACACAGTAAGTCACCGAATAGCATTTTGTATGCTACAGTTCGCCTCTTCCTCAACATTGAGTTTTGCCCAATACGCATTTCGGAATCAGCTAGTGGACAGTCAGAAGCAGCTGACGGTTGGCTTAGTCAGGACGAAGCCAAAACTTTACACATTTAGTAGCTTTTTTTTGTTTAATAACCTTTTGATTTATCTTATCACAACTTCTAACATCAATGTAGTAACTTTCGTTACAAAATATGCAAATCCCAATTCTATTACACGAGTTTGCATGCATCTAGTCCCAAACCACGAAGCTGATAAAACTTGCACGAATCTAGTTGTTTGCACGAATGTAAGTAGTTTCAGACACTAAGATGCAAGTTGGGATAAAGCCGGGGCCTCACCGCGGTTAGCAACGTTTTTCTCCGATAAACAATTTGGTCTGTTTTAAATTAAGAATAAATGGAATCGTCAGAGGTTGGCAACAACAATGTTATTCTCAAATAAAAAAAAATGCTTCGACAATGTTCCGAGTATTGTGCATGTGTTAATGAGCGGATTTTACAGATTATCATCAGGTGACTTGCTTGTTTTTATCTTAATTTTATTTAAAAAAGAAAATAAGTACGCATGTTTTCCGTAATTTCGTATGTTATGTGAGCTTTGGGCAACCCTAATAATAGATATTATAAGAGTCAAACATTATTGAATCATTAAAAAAAATTAATCACAATTCTATACAGTCGCTCGTTTGGTGTCGGACTTAAAGTATTATTGCAGGTAGCTGTATAACCAATTTGCCTCTCTGACCTCTAAGCATAAATAAGTGCCACCTGCGGTGTGGCCCTGAGTTTATTAGAGTAAAGACATAACACGCTTGTAGCGGGATTTAGTTGGTCTAATCAGGGGATTTGATTTCATGCTAACATTGTAGAATTTGAAATCCAAATGATAGATTTTCTGATTTATCTCTTACAAAAACAGTATTTACGTGCGATGTACCTCGCGCAAAGATGTACGAAGAAATAGTGCAAATAAAACGGAATAAAACGTTTAATTTATATTTTCTTACCTACGTGAACCAAAACAAATACATTAATTGTACTATACTTACATACTTACAATTCTTTACGGAAAAACATTAATGACGGAGCTACTCGTATCATTAATTTTTACGTAGTTTTTCCCTCAATGCGATCCAATAGTAAACGTCGTACCTACGTTATGATTTCAAATTCAGAACTGATTCGATACTACATCGGTTTACGGAATATGTACACGCAAACCGGTTAAGGTGAGTACAGCTCAACCAACTTACTGTAGAGTTGGTAAAATGATGGAACCAACATTTTCCACGTGAGAGTTTTGGTTTTGTTTATGAAGTTCGATAGTGGCGCTGTTATTCTGTTCCACAGATGAGTTGGTAGCTCTGTACTCACCAAACCGATTACCCATGCGTTTCGTTTTTGTTATCGATTCCCTGTTTTATTGTTCGTGTGTCAGTATCGTTTCGTTATCGGAATCGAATCGAGAATTCTTTTATTTTATTGGTACATGCCTTCAGGTTATGCGACCTTTCCTTTGCCAAGTTCATGTGTGATGGCAATCGAGATTTATTACAAGAATTTTAATGTGACATGTATCTATTTTTAAAGTTACGATAGTTTTATTGTAATGGCGTAGACAAACTGTCTATGAATGACTTTTGTTTGATATGAATATCATGAATAACAATAAGCGAATATGGTATTGTGTTATGATACTTACTATTCAACTTTTGATATGTTATTATTGATTCAGTTTAGAAGCTTTATACATGGCTTTAAATGGCTCTGATACAAATCGTTTCGTATCGGTACAAATTTGTACCGATACGAAAACTTGTACCAAATATTTTTTTTTAAGATACCTTAAAAAAATTAGATTAGATAGATAAGATAAGTAAGTTAACTTTAACATTACTTATTGATTATTAAATACCTACTTCTCTTTAACGGTTGTTCATTATCATCATTATCTCCACTGTGTGACGTCCACTGCTGGACAACGGCTTCCCCTAAGGATCTTCACAACGACCGATCTCGCATCCTGGAGCTTTGACTGATGACCAGACCTCAACAGATCATCGGTCCATCTGTGTTAATAGCAATAAAATAATAGTCAAAATTAAATTAAATAAATAATAAATTCGGGACACTTCCACACACGGTCGCCTGACCCCAAACTAAGCAAAGCTTGTACTATGGCTGCCAGAGACTGATATACATACTTAGATATTTTTAAATACATACTTAAATACATATACAATATTATATACAGGGTGACTGGTTGAACACTTTAGAAATTCTAGGTTATCATAGTACTCATCATTATGAACAATTTTTATTATGAGACCAAAGCGGAATTCACGAAAAAAAAAACAGTTGTTCTATAGAAAAATGTCAATGATACTCGACCAAATGTATGGAACAGCTGATTTATTTTTCGCGAATTCTGGGTTAGTCCCATAATAAAAGATGTTCATAATGATGATTACTATGATAACCTAGAATATCTAAAGTGTTCAACCAGTCAACCTGTATAATAATAATACATATAATAAATTAACGGATCTATTCAAATAACTTTTTTTAAGGTTGTCGAAGTTTGACCACCAATTCGCCAGATTATAAGCGACGTTGTGGTCTAAGAACAACGACGATCTAAAAGGTCACTCACTCTAGCTTTGAAGATAGATACCCAGGAGGATGTTTAACTCAAACATGCGTTTGAAAAGTATTTTAGAGGCGAACCATCTGAGAACCATTGACTTAATTATTATGGATAGTTACCCTAACACATCTAGTCCCCTACCCTCACTCCATCTCTGTCTAAGGCACTTGTCCGACCGCCGGCGACTAAATATATGTATGATAAATAAATTTGGGACAATTTCCGCACACTGTCGCCTGACCCCAAATTAAGCAAAGCATGTACTAGGCTGCCAGAGACTGATATACATACATAGGATATATTTTTAAAAACATACTTAAATAGATATTAACACCCAGACATAGAACACACATAAACGTTCATCACACAAATGTTTGCCATAGATGGGAATCGAACCCACACCCTCAAGCTTAGAAGGAAGGTTCACTACCAACTGAGCCATCGAGACAGTCCTAAACCTGCTATCCACTATTTTCTTGCTTAAGAAACCTAAATAAGATATACCTAGATCCTTTGTTAATAAAAGAAACACATAATTATATTATTTGATAAATTCGGTGGCTCAGTTTGTAGTGAACCTGCCTTCTGAACTTGGTGGCGTAGGCGTGGTTTCGATTCCCACCTAGGGCAAACATTTATGTGGTGAACAATTGTGTTTGTTCTATGTCAGGGTGTTAATATACATGTTAATATGTATATCAGTCTCTAGCAGCCATAGTACAAGCTTTGCTTAGTTTGGGGTCAGACGACCGTGTGTGCAAGTGTTCCGGATATTTATTTGTATAGTATTAATACCTAGTTGATCGCTGATTCACGCTGGCGGCGAGAACTCGCTCGCCTAAGTATGTGGAAATACTCACCAAGCGAGTATCGGTCGGTGAGTAGAGGTAGATAATACTCGCTCGGCAAACACTCGCTATAGCCCTGCAACAAAACTATCGGAACTTCATACTTGCTTGTCGCTCCCAATACTCGCTCGGCGTATACTGCTTTCAGCCCAGCGACAAAACTATCAGAACCTCACACTCGCTTGTCGCTCCTCGCTTACTCGTCTCGCTCATCGCTGGCAGTCGAACACCTGCCCTACTCTCAATAAATTAACACAGCTTCTATGAACTATTTCCAAATTCAAATTTAATACCTACGCAAATAGCGATGTCTCAGTGTGAGCTCTAAATAGCTTACACTAGGTTTCACAGGCAGGGTCGGGACATCGTTACGAACTATTATGATGTAAACAAGATGGAACCCTTACATAGTCGGGTAAAGCAGAAACTATACTGTTTTGGCATAAATAATTCAGTTATTGAGTGAAATCGCCAAGGGGTAAAGTAGGTAGGTACAAGTAATCTATGTATAATGCTACCACAGAATTTGGAATGTGAAATAACAGGACCCATTATAACAATCTTCTCTAAATATAAAAACTAGCTGTAACCCCGCGACTTCGTTCGCGTTTATTATTTATATATATATTATGATATGTGAGCTATCCTATCTGTTAAGTTAGATCGAACTGCACACGGTGTGCAAATTTGATTGAAATCGGTTAAGTAGTTTAGGAGTCTATAGCGGACAAACAACGTGACACGTAATTTATATATATTAAGATGACGCACTATTTCCCTTGGTCATCGCATCACACGTGAACAGATCGAACACTTTCGCAATTTTTTTTGTTGTGTTTATTATTGCCAGGAGATAGATAGATAGATAGATAAACTCTTTATTGTTCACACCACACATAACAAAACAACAAGAGAAAAATAATGATAAAACTTATTAAATAGTGTAATAACTGGCGGCCTTATCACTAAAAGCGATCTCTTCCAGGCAACCTTAGGATGGAGAGGATACGACAAATGAGTATGGGACAGGGTGTGCAAAAAATAACAAAAATAAACATAAGATTGATACAAAGAAACAACAAAACATCGAGTATTATACCTATACACCTACATAAACTATTTAAATAAAACTTACATAAAAGTACATTTTACTAATATATTACATTCTAGTACTTAAAATACCTATAGTTAATAAAATATACTAATTATTACATACATATATCACTAAATACATATAATTATTACATACATACAACACTGATAAATGGATACAGTTAAGCATAGTTAGTCCAAGCGCCATTTTCGTTTTTTTGGGAAATTACATAAACGCGTTTTTATTGGCAGGAGGTTTGCATTTGTATCGTCTGAAAGTAAATCTATTTATATCGAAGCTTCTATTTGTGATTTAACATATTACAAGAAAAAAACACAAAATAGGTATTTATTTTGGAAGATATAGCTAAAATGCACTTGGACTCTCAATAAATATGATGTTCTCATTTTGCAAAACGAGTCCAAGGGCCATAAATAGCTAAAAATGCACGTGGACTCGCAATAATATGCTGTTCTCATTTTGCAAAACGAGTCCAAGGGACATTAATGTCCATTTCCT
Source organism: Peribatodes rhomboidaria (assembly GCA_911728515.1). Taxonomy (NCBI): domain Eukaryota; kingdom Metazoa; phylum Arthropoda; class Insecta; order Lepidoptera; family Geometridae; genus Peribatodes; species Peribatodes rhomboidaria. The sequence goes on along the minus strand of OU452186.1, from coordinate 13,048,341 downwards.
ATCGATTAAATAAAAAATATATATTTTTCCATACTTGCTTAGCATCATAAATTGGTAGATGATAATGAGGACTGAGAAAAATAAATGAAAAGCTATGAAAATGGCATGTCTGTAATATTACAGACAGGATAATATTAACTTAGACGGACAGATGTTTGATGATAAGACAGATGTTTGATGAGAACATATCGAGTAAGATAGAGTAGGTAGATACTAAATCTACTCTAGACATGATCTGGATCAAAATCTAAATGACCATTAAAACCTTCAATATAATCATCAATCGTGTCGTCTGAAATACTTTTTTTTTATAAAATGACATAGCGTCGTTTGGAATATAGGGGAACGGTGATTTTTAAATCTTCCAATTTTTTTCTGAAACAGGCTTTCCAGTAGCCCAAAGCGTTACCATTTATTTAAAACATTTGTGTCCTCTTCTACCTTTTTTCTCTCTACATCAATTTCTACGCTTTCTTCCTCTTCTTCACTTGTCTCGACATTTATTTTTAATGCATGATATTTTTTTTTTATGCCTCCATCAGGTCACTTAGAGAGCAGCTTTTGTGGCACTGAGGGCAGGACATTGGATGTCCCATGGTTTGTGTTGCGTCGCAGCCACACTCGTGAGAACCCGTGAGAACCCGTGTCAGAGAACCCCCACTTGCTCATCTTGAACTTGCAGTGAAGTCTGTTTAGCGAGTTCCACGTGGGCTACGTTAAGTTGTTTTCCGGGGGGGGGAGTTCCTCTGCCGGTTTTACGAACTCTTGTGGTGGTGCGCACCTTTCCAGCCACAGTTTGTAGCAGTACTCTCGGGGATGGGTGGCTAACGCCTTTGTGGAACTGAGAAGACCTTTGCGACTCTTGAGGCGGTGACCGGGGGGTAAAAAACTGTAGAGTGGGTATCTTGGGTTTTGTTCTTGCTTATTTTTTTAGTGGAGCAATCGACAGCTCTGCGGAATTTTAGGGGAACAATGCCGGCAAGAGGGTAAAAAGATTTGATTTGAAGATTTAGGGGGTGGTTTTCAAGCAGCCAGTTATTTTCTGCATGTTTCATTGAGTGCAACATCTACTTCCTTAGCATGGGTGGAACGGTGTCTCACTGGACACGCGTATTTCCCAGCTGAGAAATAGAGTGCTAGCCCGGATGTGCGCAGTACTTGAGGTGAGGTGCCTCATGAGGTGGAAATGAGGCGGGAGAGTAAATTGTTCCTGGTAACTTTTAATTTTGTTTTCATACAGTGCTGTTTGTAAGTCAGTGGCCTGTCATGTTTTACTCCTAGGTTGGTTGGGCTGTAACAGTGCATTATAGCGATGTCTCGCCAGGATATATGTAGAGTGAGCGTCCGGCTTGACGGTTTTGGAGATGGAAGGCGCATGACTGGATCTTGGACGGATTTGGTCGTTAGCTATTCTCGTCGTAGTATTTCCTGATGACTTCCAGGGGGCTCCTGTGAGTATCATCTCAGCTTATTCTTATTATTATTCGAGGTGAGGGCGTTAAGTCCTGCGCTGATCGCAGTCCCACTTGGGGTGTTTTGTTCATTTCCCCCTGCCAGCACTTACCCGAGCCAACCCAACTCCTTAAAATACCGGAGTGAAGCTCTGGGGCGCTGGCATAGTTGCTCCAGTGGCGTAGATAGTAATCAAATATACCTATCCTATATTACCTATACCTTTGCCGCTGCTGAGTCATTTCTAATTGTGGCGGCAGGGAGAGAAGGAAGTGAGTAGTTAACTTCCACTATTTTTATGCATCACAAGCCTATGCGACAAATGCTTGAATTATTGGGTTGCGTTTGGAATCAAACTCACGTTTCTAGTTCTGCAAAACTAGTCCAAGTAACAAACAATTGTCGCGTGGACTACTTATGCATAACACTACGTCGTTTGGGCTTGTAATGTATAAATGGAAATGTGTTTTCTTATTATACAATTTGATTGTTATTTTTAAATTGGTTATTGGACTTGTGTTGCTTATCGAAATATACCATTTGCTATAGAAGGCGCTTGGACGGGGTATCAAAAAATACCACTTAAGAGTTCAACTGCTACAAGAGTGCTTTTTCTATGGCTAAATTATGCCCTAAGGATTACAAAAATGCAAAAAAATCAAAAAATGGAATTTGGCGCTTGGACTCACTATGCTTAACTGTATCCAAATAAAACAATCAAGGCAATTTTGATAAATACAGCTTTTTTACGGAAGGATATTATGAAAGATATTATCCCGAAAAAAAAAAACGGTTCCTGTGGGACGCGAGTGAAACCGCGGGGCACAGCTAGTAAATTAATAATTTTAAAACTCCCGACACCGACTGTCATCAACACCGATTTTCATAAAACACTAGCTGCGACCCGTGGTTTCACCCACGGTCCCACAGGAATCGTTGATTTTTCCGGGATAAAAAGTACCCTATGTCCTTTTCTGTACCCTAAACAACTATTTTAAGACGATCGGTTGAGTAGTTCAGACGTGAAAGCATTACAAAGAAACAAAGAAAGTGAACAAAGCCTCACTTTTTCATATGATATGTAGTACCTTTGATTTTAGTCTAACCTCAAAGCAAACACTCATTGACTTCGTGTTACTTAACAACGCCATCTGCTGTTGTGTCGATAAAGCAATTAATTGCTCACAAAAAATAGTATTATTATTCGCCAATAGATGTCAGGAAGAGTCATATTTTTCAGTTGAGACTACTCAAACGCCTCCTTTTTGTTATTTTTCTTCCAAGTTTATGTTTAAGTTGATTATCGATAAAACACGAATAAAATGACATTTTCTAAAAATGATTCCTAGCTAGATCGATTTATCGCCCCCGAAACCCCCTATATACTAAATTGTATGAAAATCGTTGGAGCCGATTCCGAGATTCCAATTATAAATATATATATATATATACAAGAATTGCTCATTTAAAGATATAAGATAGCTAAGAACACTCTCGACTAATTCACCTTTCAAACAAAAAAAAAAAACAAAATCAAAATCAGTTCATCCGTTCGGGAGCTACAATGTCACAGACAGGCACACATACAGACACGTCAGTAACTCATAGACAGACTTATAACAGCCCGTCGTGTTTACGTCGTTACGTTAAAAAGTAAATCCTACTAATATTATAAACGCGAAAGTTTGTATGGATGGATGGATGTTTGTTACTCTTTCACGCCAGAACGGCTGAACAGATCTGGATGAAATCTGGCACAGAGATAGATTATAGTCTAGAATAACACATAGGATACTTTTTAACCGCGGGTGAAACCGCGGGGCGCAGCTAGTTTGCTCATAAAGTGATCACAACAAAATACATTGAATATTTTATTGTGGAAACTGACGTGGTTTTCACACATTATGATTTAATGATATGGGAATTACAGACGTAAGTAGGAATAATTCCCGTTTCATAAAATCATAATATTGTGAATATTAATATTGTTTTATGACTAGTAACATTTTCCTGGAATAAAAAGTATTGTACCTCCTAGGGGTTTAAGTGTTTCTAACCGTTCTTTGCTCCAAGGGAAAAAAAACATGGGAATAGTTATAGAAAATGAAAGAGTGCAAAGGTAGAGCTTGGACAATTCTGACGCTCTATACTGCACAACGTCACAAAAAAACTTCACGCGAATATCATAGTCCAACTGGCGACTTCCAAGCGCTCTATTTATACAAATCGAGATATTTTCTGGTCTTTGTCTCTATCGTTTGTAAAGTCGTAGGAGTGTGAGTGGCCAAGATAATCTTACGCGTCAGATTGAGGACCAACTCATTTGCTACAATGCAGACAATAATAATTGCTTTTGGTCATCATAACATATCGTCACGCCTTTCCCCTTAAGGGGATAGTAGAGGTGTATTTATGACCCACACTTCGCCAGACTATATTCAGTTCCAAATGTGACAGGGGGCGAGCCTGTCACTATACACCGGGCTCCAGTCATGTAGAAATGACATACAATTCGCACATAAAATTATGTACACACATTAAACAAATTGGTGTGTGCTGTCGATAGGGATCGAACCCGCTCCCTTTGGCTCGAAAGGCAAGCCTTCTCCAAGTTGGCTACTAACATCGCTTTTGGTATAGTAGGTAGAAAGCTAGATAGAGTAGGTACATAATGCATTTTCTATTTCTCAATAGATTGCGAGCTTACAGCGCTTACAGCATACAATGACAGGTGACAGATGAAATTAAGAGATTACCGTCATCATTAACACCTCGTTGGCAGGTGAATGGGACAATAGCATGTGTTAACTCTATTGCTTAAATGGTAATAAACGGTCTTTCACACTGGGACTACAACATGTTAACTTCAAAAATTATACAAAAGCTTTTTACTACAGCCGATATCCTATATTGTACTGTTTCATTAAATTTTAAATTAATAATATTATGTAATCTGTAAATGACATTGTCAAGTGTTTAGTAGTTATACCTATGACCCGAATAAATGAATTGAATTGAATTGAATTGAACTCCCGACGTAAAAACGACGGGGTGTTATAAGTTTGACGTATCTCTATCTCTCTCTCTCTCTCTATGTGTATGTAGCATAGTAGCTCCGGAACAGATGAACGGATTTCGGTTTTGTTTTTCTGAAAGGTGAATTAGCCGGAAGTGTTCTTAGGCTGTGTTTGATGAAAATCTTTAAAGGGGGTTTTAAATAAAAAAAATCTCAAGAACTAAAATAGCGAGGATGTTTGGTTTTTTACGTTTCTGGTACTTACTCGTACGTCCCTTTATTGAAACGCATGTAACTATTTTATAAAATGTGAAAATCTTTCTAAAGCCTAAAACATTACTAAGTACTTAAGCAAAGTTTTTTTTTTGCCAATTTTCAAAGTTTTAGATGCTGCAATTGATTTACTACACGCCTAGGGTACATCACACACAAAACCATATACTAGGGATAACTTAAATGTACTTAATTAGTTACCATAAAAACATAACCAAAAAAATCATATTAGAATTAGTTTGGGACTCACTGTCAACATTTAGTTCAGAATTAGTTTATTTAGTTAATCATATTTAAGAACCTGCCTGTATATACTTTTCTTTCTAAATAAATTTGATTTGAAATTTGATTTGAGAATTAAAGCATAAAAAACAAACAAGTTTTGTTTCTATTTTTGAAAAATACTATACAACTCTTACTTAGCGGTGCGTGTAACTATCAACTATTTCCAGAAGCGTAATAAATATTACCATGAAGCATCTTCACCGGCCCAGTGTGAAAGTCCCTATAGCTGACGAATGGCCCATAAATATTCATCGGCCCATGTTTTGACAGCTCAATGCAGCCCCTTGAGTTTCGGCTTTCGGAGTTTGTCATACGATTGCTGCGACTTACATTGTATTGTGGTCTCACTATATTAACTAGCTGTTCCCCGCGGTTTACGCACGTCGATCAAGAATAATAATAAAAAACCGGCCAACTACAAGTCAGTCATGCGCACCGAGGGTTCCGTACAAACCTGAAGGTATTCATGAGGATAAAAGTGGTAAGTTTAAATGATTAAAAATATATTTGTATGATGTGACTAAAATAGTATGCTTTTCGCAATTTTTCCTATAACTCTGCTATAAGACGTTGCTTCGTACCAAATTGCAAGATTCTGAATTCACGGGATGTACTCAGTTGGTTTTGATTCCCTTGCGAGTGTCAAAAATTTGTAGCATAAACGGCTGTATCTTTTGATTGCATGGGCTTAGAAGTTTAATTTTTTCACAGCTCCAATTGACAGTAGACTTGAGTATTTGATATTAATTTTAGCTTGATACCTCCACGCGTTCAAGCGAAAATGGATCTTGACAGACGGACAACAAAGTGGTCCTATAAGGGCTCCGTTTTTTCCTTTCGAGGTACGGAACCCTAAAAATAGTATCTTTAAAGGTGTATCTATGTCAGTGAGCGAAGCGTCTCTGTTTTAGCTTTGGCGAAAATGTTGTCGTATCCTTCACGCGTACGCGGCATCTTTCTCGAGCACAGAACACTGTATGTACTTTATTACATGTCTATGGTCTCAACCTACGACCGCTCTGCCAAGAGCGTAACGACTAAGAAGAATACTTTTTTTTCTTACACACTCTTAAATTATTATCAACAAACTAGCTGCGCGCCGCGGATTCACCCGTGGTTAAAAAGTATCCTATGTGCTATAATAATAATAATAATAATAATAATGTTGGATGTTTGTTACTATTATAATAATAATAATAGTAACAAACATCCATCCATCCATTCTTACAAACTTTCGCGTTTAAAATACATTATATATAAAATTTCCTATCTTATGTACCAGAATCGTAGCAAGTAAAGAGCTGAAGTGGCCTCTACCTCCCAGTATGGGGAAGAGGCGTGTTTCTGTTTATCTATGCTAGTCAGAAACTTTGGAAGCCAAACTCACACATTTCCACACAACCCATTTAGTTCACATCGAGTCTATTACTACCTTCCAAGAATCGGATACAGCCTTCCATAATTCTCGTCTAAATGATGATTACATAAGCAAATCTGTTCAATTAATATAACTGCTTAATTTCATTCCCGAGTTTCGCTATACAAGCACGAAAATGTAATTTGGCACGAAATGTGGCGATCAGCAAACTTGGACTGCATTAGGTTTTGTAATGACTCAGTTTAACCATTGTCTAATAATGCAATTCGAAATTCCTTAAGTACTTACTGATCGAGCGAGTGAGCATTAGCGCGCAAAGCGTCTCTGCTTCAGTTTCGATAAAACTGCTTTCGTATGTCCAAATTCTGTCTGGATCTCGGTCCGGAACTTTGTCTTCTTCTACAGATCGCATTTCGTAACCGATTCTCTTGAAGTTTTGTGAGATGATTCGATAATTGTATAGTTTTTTTTTTTGAGACAGTTTTTAGGTCAGTCAGTTCAAGATACGATTTAAAGAAATAAAAAATCATATCTACGCAATTTTGAAAAATATTGAAAAGTGACTCATAGAGCTACTAGTATTATTATCAAATCAAATCAAATATTATTTACTACAAAAGTTTACAAATTTAGTTATACAAATAATTGGTGATCAATTATAAAGAAACATTATGTTACACTAGTTATTTTCGCTCAGGTTAAAATTGAACGTAACTTTGTCTGTTTGTTCGTAGGATTTTCACGGCTAAACGGATCTTTATGTTTGATAATTAGTTACAGTAAATCACGAGGAAGGTTCTTTAATACTATTTTCAGAATAAACGTGAACGAAGTCGTGGGTAAGCAGTTAGTTATTACTCGTAATACATCAGTCGAGAAAAGACAACAAATATACATATTAATATAATTACACTAGTATTAGCTGCGCCCCGCGGTATTACCAGCAGTTGTAAAGTAGGTACCTACGTGCTATCCTAGACTGAAATCTATATCTGAGCCAAATTTCATCCGGGCCCGTTCAGTCGTTCTTAATCTCAACAAAGATCCATCCATCCATCCAAACTTTCCCATTTATTATCATGTAAGTATGATTCTGCAGGAGGGTGCAAACTCTACTCTCTCACTCTACACTTATCTCTATTTGACCTATTTTATCTCTCGATTTTTGACTATACGAAATTCAGCTTTGTTTTTGGTATAGATTAGGACTCTAGTACAAAAATTCTCACCTCAAATATAACTATGATCAGTAATAAACATTTTTAGTAGGTACTACCTTAATATGTTGATTGAATCAGGCGTTACTTTGCGGAAGTGTATCTTCAAAACTGTTTCTTGAACCAATATTTAGTGTATTTCCACTCTAACGTCGCATCAAGTACGTCAAGGATAATGACCTTAATATGCTTAGTCACCAGTCTCTCAGCCAATAAGAACCCTTTGAGATTCTTTTCTTCTTCACTTTTCTACCAGATTTTATAAATTCTCAGAAGCAAATATAAGTAATCACTTAAAACTAAAACTAGCAAGTACCCACTAACGCCATTTTCAAAGAGTAACAGCTGCCCAGAGCAGCGTAAAGCGAACGCTTGCTAAACCGTTAAAACTTTCTAGCGGCAGAAGTGCAACTCAACTGAAGTGCCGGCTAGTTCAAGAGCAGTTGGGCTTTAGTACCTTCTGCACACCTTTATAATCTTTGACGAAACGCGATCCAGACTTTTGAAGGTGTACATTTTGTGGTTTTTGCTATTTGTATCAAGAAAAGCTATTTTTGGAAAGACTAGTTGCGTCCTGCGGTTTCATCCGTTATCCCATAGATACCGTTGTTTTTTCGCAATGAAAGTACCCTATGTAAGGACTGAAATTTTAAGTACACGTTGTCAGGAGTATAAAAGGCCTATACTCCTGACAAGGTGTACTAATGATGATGTTTAGTTGTGAAATCGTCACAAACAAACTTACTTTCGCTTTTATAATTACCCCGCGGTTTTACTCGGGGTCCCAGAGGAACCGGTACTTTTTAAGGGATGAAAAGTACCCTATGTCCTTTTTTGTACCCCCAACAACGTATACGCAAAATTTCAAGATGATCGGTTGAGTAGTTGAGGCGTGAAAGCGTCACAAACAAACGAACAAACTCACTTTCGCATCTACGATATTTGTTGAGATTAGAATTAGTTAGTATAGAAATAGGATAATGATTACCAACTTACCAGTATTATAAGTAGATTTTCTACATAAAAGGTGTAGGTAATAGTTAGGTAGGAGCCTAATTAGGTAATTTGTGAAGTAGGTTACCTGAGATCGCGTCAAAACCGTCTAGACAAGGCATTAAACGGCGAGGCGTAGGCGTGACTTGACGTCAAAAAACGTATCTAAAATAGTGTGTATAATATATGTATAAATGCCAATTTTTATCGACGGAACGAGCGTTAGCGGGTGAAGCGTTTATGTTTCGACAAAAAAGTATTTCGTATGTCAAAATGATGTCTGGATTTCTGCCTGGATCTCTGTCTTCCTCTACAGGTCACAGTTCAATAATTATACAGATACAGTTCAATAATTATACAGATTTTTTTTGACGAGTTAGTTTTTGGATTTTTTTCAAAATTGGTGAGATCTGCTTTTTTTTAAAGCCATAGCCTTCTTTTCTCCGTAGGGGCTGGCAGAGGTGTAATACAACACCCACACTTTGCAGGACGATATTCAGTCCCAAATGTGACAGGAGGCGAGCCTGTCGCTATACACGGGGCTCCAGTCATGTAGCAGATGACAAACAATACGCACTTTTGTTCACACAATGAACAAATTGGTGCGTGCTGTCAGCTGGGTTCGAACCCGCTCCCTCTGGCTTGCCCTTAGCTTCTGGTTAGTCCTTAACCGCATGGGTTTTATTTGTATACGTCGTGCCCCTTCTGTTTTAGAATAAAAGCCGCCAACATTGATACAGATTTGTAAACAATTTTTGCATGAAAACCTTCTAGTAATAATATGTAAGTGTACTTGCTATTCAATTTATTATACAACATAGTTTTTACAACTCCCTGTATAACCTAATATTATGCGGTTTTCTAATGAGAGTCTGATCTGGTATCTATCACTGTCGCAGTTCCAAGTATTTTGAATGTGAATAAAGGAATTTTAGCAAATGATACACTAGAGGCAATACGCAGAAACTCACTCGTAAATGTGAAGCCAACCAAACGTGGAAGTAGATATTCCTAGAAACGAACAAAGGTACAATTACTAAGGCAATTCATCAACGACCCTTTCCAAAATCAAATCAAGGATTCCCTTAATCCCATATTAATTTACAACTGTCCGTCTAATGACCTACACCTATAGCAAACCCACATACAGGCGCAACCTTGTCGTTATAACAAAGCCTTGTTTCTCCTTCAGCTTTGAAGAGGTTGCTCGAAAAGTTTACAGTGACAGGGTAAGGAATTTTTTGTAGTTTGCTGCCACCGATTTGTTAAATGCCAAAGCGATTGTCCTAATTCCATTAGGGGCATTAGAGTAATAGAATTCGGTTCAATAGGATTCAACAGTAGTTTTTGTTTGTTTTGGGTTGCCAAGGCCTGTCCAGATTTTTGAACATCACTGTTTGTCTTTGGTAAACTTTGGTCTTTGGTAAGTTTGGAGCTAGTGCGTTACTATTTAGGTTTACATACACATCGTTAAGCCTTTCACTCGAGGGAGCTGGCAGAGGTGTAATACAACACCCACATTTCGCCCGTAGATATTCAGTCCCAAATGAGACAGGGGGCGAGCCTGTCGCCATACACCGGGCTCCAGTCATGTAGCAGGCGACATACAATACGCACATATGTTCACACAATGAACAAATTGGTGCGTGCCGTCGGCTGGGTTCGAACCCGCTCCCTCTGGCTTGAGAGGCGGACCTTCTCCCAACTAGGCTGCCCTAGGGAGCGGGTTTGAACCCAGCCGACGGCACGTATCAATTTTTTCATTGTGTGAGCATATGTGCGTATTGTATGTCATTTGCTACATGACTGGAGCCCGGTGTATAGCGATAAGCTCGCCCCCTATCACATTTGGTACTAAATAAAATTGAAAATAATATTCATAGCTTGGCCTCTAAATTGTTTGATAGTGAGCATTAGTGTGACAAAATTTAGGGCTTCCATTTATAGAACTTTCATTAACTTTCAGTTTATAAAAATATCTTTAAAACCCATCATTTAGAAGTGACTGTAAATTGTAGTTCTGTTAAGAAACAATGCTGGTGGTTCGAAGCAATGAATTCAATAGATTCAACGAGTCACAAACTATTAAAATCAATCTTATGTCTTAGCAATAGGTATTATTATTTATTATTTAGTTGTTAATTGATTAATTTTCAAAGATAGTTTACAAAGTTACTTTTTTCGTAATCTAGATTGCTGCTACGTAGATCGGAGATTACAAACTTCTGGGAAAGGGAAATTTATTAACATACGCTGGCTCGCGAAGGATTTTTCCTGACAAGGGTCTAGTCTAATTGAATACGAAGTATTTATGGAAATGTGCTTATAATTTCTATGTTGTGTACATTCTGCAGGGTCTGGAGACGCAGTGTAAGTTTGGTACAGTATTGAAGATTGTCCTAAAATAAACTCTGGCACTGTGAGCTGGAGACCTCGCGGTCGACGTCTGTCCTCCCCTACAGCCCACAAAATTTCACAAAAATCGGTTAAGAAATGCGTTCTTAACCGATTCTCGTGAAATTTTGTAGACAGGTTCGATAGTTATACAGATTTGTTTTGTCCAGCCAGTTTTTGGAAATTCTTTCCGCCATTTTGATAAACTTCCAAAAACTGCCACGAAAAAAATAATCAATAAAATTTATCGATCCTACTAACAAAATTTCAAGAGGATCGGTCAAGATATGCGAACTGCAGAGGGAGACAGAGATCAAGACAGAATCCATATACGAATGCATAATTGTCGAAGCTGAAGTATGGAATTTTTTTAGGCAAGTAGTCCATGCAAATACAAGGGAAGTTATAGAGATTTGCGAGGTTTCCGTTCGAGACCTTACTACTAACTAACTAATCGTTTATTTTAATCAGTCATCGTCGTCATATATTACAGCCGGTCAAACGTCCATTAAATGAAATTCTGAAATTTCTAGTAAACCAGATTATGATGATATTTGGCATGTACAATTGAATGAATTATATCCCCTAAGTTTTTATTTCTTTTTTTTTAAGCCTACCCAAAAAAAATAGAGCTATGAAAAATAACGGCAATTGTATAGAGTCACTTTTGACTGATTTATTTAAAAGCTAGACAAAGCAGAACAAAAACTCTTTACATAGAGATATTTTCTACATCATTAGCTTTTAAATAAATATATAACACAATTGACACTTTTAGTTATATAGCAATGATTAGGGAAGTGCAAGTGTCATAAAAAATTGTCAGTGTAAATTTTGTCACTCTGCAAATTACTTTAGAGACTCATCAGTATCTTTACTTGCTTTCTTCGCTCGTCGTCTCCTTCCAGACGAAATGGCAGTAGAAAATCTTTAGCCAACGCAAAGTTAGTCTAAAGTGGCCGGCACCCTTAACTTTTCACCAACTCAGTTATGGTGCGCCGTAATAAGTACAATATCTTGATTGATGACTCTAAAACTTACCCCACTAGGGCAGAAAGAGTTATGATTTTATGTCTTCCCTCTTATCTCGTAAACTACATGATTTTGACAAATGAAGCGTCTACTATCGACGCTTCGGTCGTGACATTTCCCGTGTTGGCGTGATCGATGGTGATCAAGGTCACGGATTAAGCTAAAGTCAGACTTTCCAAGTAACTTTTGCCTTTAATTTGTTTCACCAAATCATTGATACTATCATCATCTAGCTAGAGTCTTATTTTTTCCCACTGCTGGGTATAACCTCTCTGATTCTGTGCTATCTTAGTCCTGTACCAAACTGGGATCTTATTTTACCCATGATTTTTCTTTTTTTTTTACATATCGTCACGCCTTTCCCCCGAAGGTGCTGGCAGAGGTATAATACAACACCCACACTTCGCCGGATGATATTCAGTCCCAAATGTGACAGGGGGCGAGCCTGTCGCCGTACACTGGGCTCCAGTCATGTAGCAGATGACATACAATACGCACATATGTTCACACAATGAACAAATTGGTGCGTGCCGTCGGCTGGGCTTGAACCCGCTCCCTGTGGCTTAAGAGGCGGGCCTTCTCCAACTAGACTATCATCGCTTTCTTTTTTTTTTACATCAGTTTAATTTACGTTTGACCACAGACTCGCCTGATGGGAAGCGACGATGTGATCAAAGTTGTAACATGTTTGTCTAGGAGATACCTCTTAAGTTTTCTCTTGAACATTCCAGGATTTGGGCGAAAAAATAGAGGCATGAAACGAGTTCCACACCTCTGCAGTTCTTATAAGAAAAGTAGATTTGAAACGCTTTGTGCGCTTAGACGGGATTTCCACCATTAAAGTGTCTCTGATTGGTGCGTCTGGTGCAATTGTAGAAGAACGGTGATGGCTGGATAAGGCTGTTGTTGTGCACACTCGTCGAAGTATACAAAAATGGTGGCGATTGTATTTGTGTGCCTTCTTGCTCTATCAAATGATACTAGTAAGTTGACAAGAGCGAGATGGCACGCAATGACTATTATTTTCACGCTTTTAAAATTGGCTTTCGGAGTGCAAATAGCGAACGGATTTTTTTATTTGCATACTTTTAAGCTTGCGTTTGACCGCCATCTTGCTCTGATGTTAAGCAATGACGCGTCGTACGATGGAGCACATTTTACTAGAAACCGATTCACTGCAGACTTGAAGACACCCAGATTACAACCATCAGGGAACACCCACTCGGGTAGAAGAGCATTGACAAATTACCACTTAATAGAGTTCGTAAGCAACATGACTGTGTGAACGTATAACTACATTACGAAGCTTGTGTACTGCAGCAAATATAGTACATGACGTCTGATGTCTGATTCTGACATCAATAGGAGAATGATATTTAGGCCGAGATTGCAAATGTGTGGGTAAAAATTTCGGGTTAGCTGGTGACGTCATACGCACAAGTTTTGCATTGAATGGAAATGAAATGAATATGTTTATGTTTGCAGTATTTTTGTGAGATGGATTTTGGTACAAGGGTGCTATATTGTTTGATTGGTATGATCTAGTTGGAGAAGGCCCGACTCTCAAGCCAGAGCTACTTCAAATCCAGTCAACGGCACGCACCAATTTGTTCTATACATAACAAAATAAAATATGTGCGTATTGTACGTCATCTGCTACATGACTGGACCCTGGTGTATGGCGACAGGTTCGCCCCCTGTCACATTTGGGACTGAATATCGTCAGGCAAAGTGTAGGTATTGTGTCACACCTCTGCCAGCTGCTTCGGGAAAAGGCGTGATACGTGTGATTTTTATGTAATTAGTAATTTGATTTGATTTTACATAAATTAAGATACGAAATAACCACAAATAAAATGCTTGTCGATTGTCTCTTGGCACAAGATGTGTTGTTGCCAAGATGGTCCAAGCATGCCGCATGCCGCATAGGAGCGTGATGTGTAAATTGAAATGGCATAAGCAATTTTTTTTTTTAAATAAGCCTGAGATTTATAACGGATGATTAAATATAGGTGTAAGTTTTGCTTGTTTTATTCCTCTTGATCCCCAGTGGGGGCGAAAGTGGCAGCCAAGAGGAACAGCTCAATACAAAGACTATTTTTATCACTTACAACTTATTTTTTTCACTGTCATTTTGTCTACCGCTTTCGTTCCCGTTCTCTCCCTTTTCCGGTCCCGGTCCCGCTCCCGCTCCCGCTCTCTTTCTCTCTTCCGCTTCCGCTACCTATATCGCTCCCGCTCCACCCCCACCCTAACCCCATCACGCACAGCTGTAATTTGTACGTTTTTTGTGCGTGCTGACCAAGTAATTGTAAGTATTAATTCAGGACCGTGTTATGTGGAGCACGCGATACCACTTTGGCCCATTGTAGCTCATGAGGGAAGCCGTCGTTACGCCGGTTTATGGTAGAGGGATGGTGCGTTATAGGCATCTTTCTAGATTTAACTACCTACTGTACTTTCTTTACATAAACACATGGTTTTGTGTGTCTCCCTGACTGTCGTATATTTTTAGTTTAATAATAATGTTTCTCTAATCTCATGAGCATAACAAAAAAAAATGTTTCAATATGCGAAAACAGATAAATGGTGTCTAACTATTTAATTTATTAGTAATCTTGGTACATAACACTGTGTGTTTTCCAAATAAAAAAAATGCAATGTATGAAATGACACGAAAGCTATATCAGCTACTACAGCATTCTTCTGATCGATAGTCGATTTTTTATAAGATATAGAAATAAAATAGAAGATAAGAAAGGATAAAACCTTTTTATTGAACTCTTCACTTATTGTACAGTGTGCACAGCGCACATTACAAAATTTACCTTAAAATAAGACAATCATGACAAACTAGCGCAACAACTGTAAGTTTAAAAATTAATCTAACAAACCGATAAACTCATTTAAAAATATTATTTATTTGGTAAGGACTTTTGCAAAGCTCGCTTGATATTATGTGCCAGTGCATGGCAATTGACAATGTACTCTAAAATACTAAACAAGACTTAACTGCATTTGCAACTGGCTCTGTATGGATATTATAGTCTCAATTATTAAGTTTACAGCCTGAATAATGGCCTTCTTCTACGTTTTGAACAATGAAATATTTTTTTAAAATAAAAACCAACTTTCCGTCATCTGAATTAGATTTTGTAAGCAATGAGACCGATCTGTAAGCATATCCATTCAAATATATATATTTTTTTAAATAGGTTCATAACGAACGAGTTACGACAAGTGGTAACAAACATTTATTTAAAAAAAATTATATAACTGAATTTTACCCTCTTTACTTTTTATGTCGGTTACTTTTTTATATAGAACGTTTGACCACCAACTCGTTTGATATTTAGCAACGTTGTGGTCTAAGATGGAGCACGAAGACCTAGAAGGTCCTTAATCACTATGGGCTTGAAGATCCCTATTATAGGATTCCCTAGGATTGTATGTAGTTGGAAATACGACGGTGGCAAGGTGTTCCATTCCCTAGCTGTTATCTTAACTTTAAAGTAAATTCGTCTAAGGTCGTGTGTTCGTTCTATACTCTATCCCTAATAGTAGGTACTCCTAAGTAAGTTCTAAATATAATGCATTAGGTCGTTACAATATAATCCAGACTGACAAACGACCCACATCGAATTATGTAACCAATTATAGGACCATTAGGTGTACTACACGGGTACACGGGCTTTGATGCCATTTGTTGCCAGCACGCCATTTTGACAAATTACGTCTAGGACTCAAAACTGGCTGAAACGAGGGTGCCCTTTATTGCCTAGTTTCCTTTGTGCTTCGTTAATGTATACCCAAATTGAAACTAGCTTTTGTCCGTGGGTGTACGAGGTGAATTGTAAATAAGTATAGGTAAATAGAGTCGTTTGTAACATTTTAAAATTCCAAATACATCAGCGATATTTTATGTTGCAAAACATTAAGTATGTACTAATTAGCTGCACCCGCGGTTAACAGTTATCCTATGTATGTACTATTCCAGACTATAATCTATATTTGTGCCAAATTTCATTTAGATCCGATCAGCTATACGATCATCCAAACCTCCGCATTTATAATATTATTGAGATACGTCTTGCTATTTTTCTGCCGTAGACAATCTCATTGTTATGTAGGTAGAATTCGTTGAATTAAGTGAACAAATGCATCACTTTCGCTTATGTAATTCGGGAAGTAGGTACCTATATTTTTACCGATATCTATGCTGCTGGAATTATCTCACAAAATCATTTGCTTCGACAGATCTTGATTAACAATAACTAAACATAAATTAAATTACTCTAAAAAAGTAATATGTAGTAAGTATATCGTCCCACGATAGCAGGACGACCTCGACAAGTACCGGAGGGACTGGCCAATTGTAGCTCAAGATAGAGACAAATAGCAAGGGGGTAGGGAGGCCTTTGACCAACATTGGGACAGCACAGGCTCGTAATAAAAATAAATAAGTAAGTAAAAAAAGAATTGCTTAGTAACTCGTACTCGTACATCGCGATGTTATTCGCTCAAAACTTCATCTCGAAAAAAATCCCCATTATCTATATATCTCAAAATTTCATCTTTGAAAATGCCTCAGCATCAGTGTGCTCATGAAAAGTAAATAGACAGTCAGCCAGATTATTTTACAGTATGGCTGAAGGCATTGTTATAGATGGAGGCAAGATTAAGCTTCTATTAACTGCTATAATAGTGTTTCATAACAGCCTTCCATAATAATGTAATGGTCGGTGTAGAAACTATGTACCTAGCTGTAACGTTCAAAATGGCTGACCTTCAAAGGTGACTTTCTGTATTTATTACAAAAATCTACATTTTTAAGACCTGAAAAGGATTTTCTTTGGCAAAAAAATATTTCGAAATTTACTTTGAAAAGGTTGGTTGTTTGTCTAAATTAATATTTTAACCTTATTAACATTTAAGAAAGTCATTAACGGGAAGCTCGACTAAGATGATTTTAAATTTATAATAATTGTATTTTGAAATAGGGAAAAAGTATTATAAAACCTTTTTGTGGCCCTATTAGAACAGAACGCTAAGTTGCTAAATGTCGCGTCAACATCACAATTTAAGTGGGAAGTGTCCACTGCTGGACAAAAGAAGTATGTAATCTCTATAACGACCGGTCTTGCGCTGCCCGCATCCAGCGGCTTCCCACAACCCTCGCCAGATCGTCAGTCCACCTGAGGCCTTCCCACGTCCTGCGTCTTTCGGTTCGTGGTCGTTACTCGAGAACATTTCTTCCCCATCGGCCGTCGATTCTGCGAGCGATGTTGATGCGAGCATTGTGTGTGAATTGCTAAATGTAAATGTATTTAATGTCCTTATCTAACACCTAGCATTAACGAAGACATGTATACTTTTTCAGCTTGTTCAGATTTAGCGCTTAAGCGTTCTGAAAAGGGCCTATAAATAGTATTACAATTATGTAGGTATAGAGCTATTAGATGTATTTTAAAGGACAATAGACAAAGTGAGCAGCCCTATTCTAATCTATTCCGAGTTTAGTTTTAGTTTAGGTAAATGAAAGGTTTCAACATTTATCTAATCTATTATTAGCTTAGACCTTCTATTATTAGGTGCTCGGAGTCGGTTTACTAACTATTATTTTATAGTTTTACAAGCTTTTTAACTCCCGCCTCAAAGACGACGAGGTGTTATATGTTTGACGTGTCTCTGTGTGTGTGTGTGTGTGTGTGTGTGTGTGTGTCTGTCTGTCTGTGGCATCGTAGCTCCCAACTGTGGATAAACTAATTTGGTGTTGTTTTTTTTGTTTGACAGGTGAATTAGTCTGGATTGTTCTTATCTATGTTTGGTAAAAATCGTTCGGGGTTTTTTAATTTTTGATTTTAGTTAGTATGAATGTAGGTACGAGTATGTAGGTCAAATATTAGAATACAAATTAGAACCATTTTCTGACGTTCGTGTCGACTCAAATTTGGTTGGAGTTTCTTAGGTGACAATACATTAATGTGGTACCAAGGAGCTAGTCTGATGATGGTGTCGGAAGGTGGCCGTAAGGACTCTTTGATAGGTAATAGTTATGGTAATAGTAGACCGGCCGTCTTTGGGCTCTTTTTAATCAGTTCACGGTTCTGTTACCAACTTCAGCATCATCATCTTTAATTAGTACTTACACTTTTTAAAAGCTGGGTTTGAAAATGACATTTTTTATCAAAAAAAAAAAACGTAATATTAGACACTGAATTATTAAAAATGAAAGCTAACAGTAAAACCTGTAGTAAAACATTGCAATCGTCTGTATAA
This sequence comes from Peribatodes rhomboidaria, assembly GCA_911728515.1. NCBI lineage: Eukaryota > Metazoa > Arthropoda > Insecta > Lepidoptera > Geometridae > Peribatodes > Peribatodes rhomboidaria. Next base: position 13,030,022 of record OU452186.1, on the reverse strand, counting down.
TTTAAGCAATTTTGTAATTCATTATAAAGTCGGAAATACGTAAATAATATTAGCAGTAAGATATAAGTACTCGTAGCAAGGCGAAGGGTAGACGTTAATTAAATTTTGTGATCTGCGGCAATTTTTTCCATATCCGTTATCATATTTATCATATTTATCCATATCATTTTCCATATAGACGCGCGTGTAGACTGAAGTATTGACGGATCTTCTCTCAGTCCTCATGAAGCCACAGTCCAGATCGTGATGTAGATAGTGATAACTACTTTGCGTGTAGCCTTCGTCTAAGGCATGGTATAATAATATACTCCGCCAGGTAAAGCATTCCGGTCACGTGGGCAACACACAGTGACGTCAATCGATGCTTAAGCGAGACCGAAATAAGTCATTTACAAATAGTTAGAAAGAGACGGATGACGATGACGAGTGACGTCATTATGTGTTTTCTCCCGGATTGCTAGACCTTGGTTTTTTGGATCATGGCCTAAGGTACATTGCAGATGTTTATTCAATGTAACCAGCTGAAAATAGTCTCAGTCTTACTAAACTACAGTCCAATCAACACCGCAAACAAAAACGGCGAGTTATCAGCATTGAGCTATTTTGTAGTACTTACTAGAGTATAGTACCTGGATGACCGAGCTTTGCTCGGTATTATTTTTTTTTAATTGTGCACAAAAATAGTATTATTGTTCGCCAATAGATGTCAGGAAGAGTCATATTTTTCAGTTGAGACTACTCAAACGCCTCTTTTTTGTTATTTTTCTTCCAAGTTTATGTTTAAGTTGATTATCGATAAAACACGAATAAAATGACATTTTCTAAAAATGATTCCTAGCTAGATCGATTTATCGCCCCCGAAACCCCCTATATACTAAATTGTATGAAAATCGTTGGAGCCGATTCCGAGATTCCAATTATATATATATATATATATATATATATATATACAAGAATTGCTCATTTAAAGATATAAGATTTCACTAGAGTTATTTTTACTAGAGTATATTTTTTGACACAGTATATTTCGCAGACAGATATGTCGCAGTCAACTAGCTAACTAAAATCGATGTCGGGAGTATTTACATTTTAAAATTTTATTATACTTACCTCATTAATCAAGAGAACTAAAACGTATCTCCATAAAATAAAGGGGTTCCGGGTATCGCGTAGACCTTACACATCATAGTAATTAATGTGGATAGTACAAGGACGATTTGATACAATAGAACATTACTACAGTAAAAGTCTATCAAGTGACTGAATTCACATTGATAGGGTCATCGTAATCTACGTCTTAGCCAAAAACATCCACTGCTAGACTAACACTGCCTCGGTGGCTCAGTTGGTAGTGAACCTGCCTTCTGAGCTTTGGGGTGTGGGTTCGATTCCCACCTAGGGCAAACATTTATGCGATGAACATTTGTGTTTGTTCTATGTCTGGGTGTTAATATGTATTTAAAAATATCTAAGTATGTATATCAGTCTCTGGCAGCCATAGTACAAGCTTTGCTTAGTTTGGGGTCAGGCGACCGTGTGTGGAAGTGTCCCGAATTTATTATTATTAATTTATTATTACACTTCCCGCAAGATCACCACAGTGATCCGATCTGTAAACTTACCAATTAAAATGGAACATTGAGATGGGCAGCGCGCAGCGTCAACTCTTATACATGCTCTTGTACAGTTATCTCAATGATTATTACCATTTATTTATCACCCTGCTCCGGTCGGCCGATAATCCTCTGGAATTGGTTTACAAGGCGCGCAATATTTCAGATAGCCAATTATAGACGATGGGATTTTCTGGGAATTAGCTTAAGTCGTATATTCACTCGCTTCGTCTTCACAACGGTTTGTGAGTATGTGTAATTATTTATTGTTTGTCCTATCACTGGTAAACTCGAAAGTACTTATACATAACTAGCTGCGCCCCGCGTTTATTTTTTCGTGATAAAAAGTACCCTATGTCCTTTTCTGCATCTCAGACAACGTGCATGCAAAATTTCATGATGATCAGTTGATAAAAAATAAAAGCGATGACAGCCTAGTTGGGAGAAGGCCCGCCTGGCAAGCCAGAGGGAGTGGGTTCAAGCCCAGCCGGCGGCACGCACCAATTTGTTCATTGTTTGAGCATATGTGCGTATTGTATGTCATCTGCTACATGACCGGAGCCCGGTGTATGGCGACAGGCTCGCCCCTGTCACATTTGCGACTGAATATCGTCCGGCGAAGTGTGGGTGTTGTATTACACCTCTGCCAGCCCCATCGGGAGAAAGGCATGACGATATGTTATGATCGGTTGATTGGTTAGGTCGTAAAAGCATTACGAACAAACAAACAAACAAACTCACTTTCGCATTTATAATATTAGTTAGGATTTTAGGAGTGAAAGGGTGTGTACTGTTTTTAAGCTGATGTTAAGCGACGTTGTGGTCTAAGATGGAGCACGACGACCTAGAAGGTACTTATTCACTCTAGCTTCGAAGATACTGAGGTTGTAGTTAGTCAGGAATACAAGATGATGGCAAGGTGTTCCATTCCCTAGCGGTTCGTATCAGGAAGGCAAACCGTTTAGTACGAGTTGGTGGAGTGTTGACTAAGTAGGGATGGTACGTAGGTATGCGTTTTCCGACTTGTTCTATTGTAAAAAGGAGATGAGGGGATTAGGTCATGCAGTTCCAACGCACACTCGCCGAAATGCAGCCTGTAGAAAACAGCCAAACACGCCACTTTACGCCCATGTTCAAGGCTCAGAAATTCATTTTTCATTTTTTTTTTTTCATTTATAATTTTAAATTTTTGAATTCAGTCTCGTGAAGTCTCGTAGTGACTAGCTTTTCGTCGCATATAAGCCCGCCTAAACCTACAACGCTTATTTACTGAGGGGGCTTATCTTTTTCAGCTACTCTGGTTTTATCTACTCTATATTCAGTCCCTAGAATGTGACGAGGATAACTAAACGTATTTGTCCTAAAGGAGTTAGAAGATTGATTTCCATTTTACATTCATACTTTTTCAGGCCGAATTCACGCCGAAATTGAAACGGCGTTACACAATATCCTGCAAACGGGTCGCGGTCGGATGCGCGCCACCGGATGTTTACTTATCCGCCGCGAAACCGACGCGGACCCGCGTCACTTCCGCCTGCAAGGTTAAGGCAGACGATAGATTCACGATACTGTTAATTTTTAACTTTAAGGTCCGCATGCTAAAAGGACGCGCATTCATGAATCTTGATTTTAAACTGGTTTTATCATACATAAAACAGTTTGAAATCGAGATTTAAAACTCAGCGTCGAATTTGAAAATGGCCCTAGTCTTAAGGCTACGAGTCTTTTCTTGGCGCTTAAGATGAGATCTGGTCCCTTTTATTCCTATGACTGCTCAAACGAGAGAGACAAAGACAAAAAAATATCTTGAATTGTAGAAATAGCCTTCCTGGTTTCCGACATTATTTATCTCGCTTGCTTATTTTTAGAAGTAATAAAACCCTGTATTTATATAATGTTTTTATTTATAAAATTGGGAGTAATCCTAGTTTATTATAGCCAAGCCTATTATAGCCTAGATTATTATAGCCAATCTTACATTGTAGCTTACAATTACACACTAAAGTTGATTGGTTCGTAAGCGAACCTTGATCCAGATAAATCAAAGACAAAATTTACCAAAACAAAAGTCGCACGACAAAATATTATGTTCCCATACCCCAAATCCGACGTCAAGTCGCATTGTCTAACCCCGCCCGCACTGGACACAACTTGCGTGCACATCTACACAAAAGAAAGAAACGATAAGTCCCAACATTAAAGGAACCATGAAATTTAACGTGTAAATTAATGCAGGACTCGACTGTTTAGCGAGCATTGTCTTACTGCTTCCTTTGGAATGAAACGGTTAGCTGGATTCGGACGTTTTAAACAGCGATTGCGAGCCGAAAAGCTGCTAACGGCTTTCAGTTTGTATTTTCTTGTAAAGCAGCAGACGCCGTTAGCGAAAAGCATCTGAAAAGTATCGAATTGTTGTATGGGAATAAGATTTTTTTTCCGACAAATAGTGGAAAGTGATTGTCAATTAAGTACTCCACCGGTAAAAGGTGTTACAGCATATCGTACGTATCGCTGATGTTAAGCAATGGATTAATAAATAAATAAATAAATTTGAGACACTTCCACATCCGGTCACTTCCACATCCTGTCACATCCACTTCCGGTCGTCTGACCCCAAAGTAAGCAAAGCTTATACTATGGCTGCCAGAGACTGAAATACATACTCAGATATTTTTTAATACATACTTAAATAGATATTAACACCCAGACATAGAACAAACACAAATGTTCATCACATGAATGTTTGCCCTAGCTGGGAATCGAACCCACGCCCCCAAGCTCAGAAGGCAGGTTCACTACCAACTGAGCCACCGAGGCAGTCAATTTTGAATTGTCAATCTTCGAATGGGTCACTGTGAAAGGCTGACAACTGAGCGCTATTGTGGATCAGGTGACAAACTTAAATTGTCATATCCAATGTCACTGCCACTGGGCCTATACAAGGCGCTTATCTGCTTGCTCCCAACGACCACCACCAAAACAGCAACCAGTGGTGGTCGTTAGCGCAAAGTTTTAATTTTTGTCCCATCTGTCGCCAGTGGGGCTCATCCACTTCAAGTAGGTTAGTATTTTATAAAGAGGTGCATTCACGTTTAGCACAGACCTATTTTTATTTTCACAAACAACGTCATAATAGTTAATAGTAATAATATTCAGGGCACTTGCACACACGGTCGACTGACCCCAAACTAAGCAAAGCTTGTACTACGGCGGCGGCCAGAGACTGATATACATACATACATATTTTTAAATACATTCAAATATAGATAATTAACACCCAGACATAGAACAAACACAAATGTTCTTCATATAAATGTTTGCTCTAGGTGGGAATCGAACCCACGCCCCCAGGCTCAGAAGTCATGTTCACTACCGACTGAGCCACCGAGGCAGTCAAGTTACATAAGTATCCGTAACATAGCATAACATCAGGCCTTTCCCCCGAGGGGATGGCAGAGATGTATTACAACAGCCACACTTCGCCGGACGATATTTAGTCCCAAATGTGACAAGAGGCGAGCCTGTCGCCATACCCTGAGCTCCGGTTATGTGGCAGATGACATTAAATACGCACAAAAATAATCGTAATATTATGTTCACGCAATTAACTAATTAATACCTGCTGGGATCAATCTGTTCTCTCTAGCTTGAAAGCCGAGTCTTCTCCAACTAGGCTTTCATCGCTTTACATTTTTCTAATTATTACATTAATCTAAAATAAAGAAATACTCGCTATTTCAAAGCAGAAACCAGCCTCTCAGTTTTAAACGAGTCAAGAAATATAAAAGTTTTCTTGCTTGGATATAAGAGACGCCGGTTTTACATCTAGGAAGTAATTATCTCTCTCAACTTGTAAGGAATCAAGAGTGGCCGAGTACGGCGGCGTATTTACGAAACTCTGTTAAAATTAAAGTAAGATAATTCTGTAAAAAACATGTTTAACTATGTTAAAATTATGGTAAGCTGATAAAAAAAAACAGGTTTATAGGAAAAGAAGGTACTTGTTACGAGTACATTTGCTGAATTTCTATTCCTATAAAAATAAGTAAGTAAACTTATCTAAACTATAATCAAAGTATATTAAAAAAAATACAGAACATTTAAATTCCTAAAAGAAACTCATTACTTAAGCAATTATGAGTCGTAATACCTTTTCATGAGCTATTCACAATTTTTTTTAGTCAGTTACTTCTAAGGATCTGTAGTTCATTATTTATGTTTAAATAGCTTTAGCTTATGAAGTAAGTACTAATTAAATTCTACACTTCCAAGGTAAAACTCACTGAATTGGCGTGCAAAATTTTATTTCAATATGGGTAATTTTTACGAATCCACGAGTACGCTGATTGATTGCTAAGCTAAGAAAAGGCCATCTTTATACTACATGGTGCCACAATTACAAGCCACACACAATGACACACATACAGTGCATATACAATGACATGTGCAACATTTTTAACATTTATCTGTAAACAGTCTTTGCATTTGTATACTCAAAAAAGGCGTTTTGCACTTGTCGGCACGACTCCGTACGGCACGGCTGTCGGGAACGCATAACTGTATGGCACTCTTTCCCACCGGTGATGAACGGCATGTCGGCCATGCCGTACCGTGCCGGCAAGCAGAAAAACGCCTATTCTCTGGTACGCTTCGTCTATACGCGCCCTACGGCCGGAAGCCGTGCGATCATTTGACCAACTTTTTTCATTATCTCTCGGAACTCGAATACTTTTATAGTAGTCCTATTTCGTTTTAGTTGTGATTTTCTTCTCGACTTTCTTTTTTTTACTCTCCCTTGTTAACTACAGTCGTTAGCTTTTACCAGGCAATTTTGTTCGTTATCCGGGAGCGAATGAGGTAACTTTGCTTAATGTTAGTATTGGTGGAGTAGTAAAATGATTATTAGGTAGGTTCGGCTGATGGCGGGGGGATAATAAAGAGAAAGTTGCTGATAAGGCGGGAGTAGGTTTTTTGGTGGTGTTTTTTGTTGGTTTAAGCAGGGCTAGGGCGGACCGGAGACTACTTGTCTTTCATCTGTTTTATCCGCGCTTAGATGTGACAAAGCTACAATATGGCTGTTAAATACAGGGTTATAGGTAACTCACCAAAAACCTCTTAAGGGTTCATTGTACTCATCAATACGAACAACTTTTACTATGAAGCCAATCCTGTAATCGCGAAAAAAAAAACAGCTGTTCCATACAAAAAGTTCAATCACCTGAGACAAAATGTATTTACTACAGCTGATTTTTTTTTCGCGGATTCGGAGTTCGTCCCATAGTGAAATTTGTTCATATTGATGAGTACAATGAACCCTAAAGAGGTTTTTAGTAAGTTACCTATAACCATGTATAATGTTTGCCTCCTCCTCGTAAAAATGAGAATTATAATTATTTGTCCACGGCTCATGCCTAGCCCTGCTGGTAGACAACGTAAGCCCAGTGTTATGACGACAGGTTTATCAATCGACTCTTTTACATTTGGGACTAAATATCGTCCGGTAAAGTGTAAAGTGTAAAGGTCTTGTAACACATCTCTGCCAACACCTTCGGGGGAAAAGGCATGACGATATGCTATTTTTTTTCTTGTGTAAGAGAGTCTACACAACAAAGTCGCCAACAGTTGCTGGCATGATGTCGGCGGCTTTGTTTCTTGACGTCGTCGGCGGCCATATTTTAAAAGAAATCAAGCCGCACACGTCATGTCTATATATTTTATGTCGCAATTCTGGTGTGTATTTGACCTTAACCACCAAAGTTAAGAGCCACTAGTCTTATATCATGTACCTATCTTACCTAGATGTATTTTTGGCTTGGTCACAAAAGTCCCGTTTCGGACACAGTGTCCGAAATGGGACTTTTGAGTTTTAATACATTTTTCACTCCCATTTCGGACACTGAATGGAAGTGTGAAAAATGCTTGAGTGACATAACTGAACCCTGATTCACGGAAGTTCAACTGCTAGTGCAACACACTGAAGGTCGCCATTGAGAATTGGACCCTTAGGAAGGGGTTCCGGGATTTCCTGGGTGTCCTGGACTTTCTACAAAAAAGAACTTGCAAATGTAATTCTACAATCAATAAATCTTCCTCAAGTCACGTGTCCTGCCAGCCTCTAGTGGAGGGTTCGCGTGACAGTGGGTGTCCCGCTGCGATTCAATCCTGCTCCGTATTGGATGCTGGCAGCTGACAAGGTAGACAGTTAGAAAATTATTTAAAAACAATAGCATTATGGCTGTGTCCCGTGGTTTCGCTCGCTATCCTACAGAAGCCGTAATTATTTTCAGGATTAAAAGTAGCCTTTATGTTAATTTGAGATGTAAACCACTTGAATATCAATGTATCTAAATCCTTTTAGCGGTTTTTTTCAAGATTGAGTTAAATATAAAGATACAAAATTTCACACTATATTAAGAACCTAGTAAAGTAGGATGAGAGCTACCGTTGACCGAATAAATTGCTACATAGTAGGCCCCGTTGTCATAAAACAACAATTAGTTAAGCTACTTCAAAAATATTAAAAAGCCTTTAGGCACTCTGACACTTAGGTTGGTCACTTACTATTTTTATAAATTTCTTATTTTTTAAATATTTTTCATACAAAGTAAGTAGGTAGATTGGATGAAAAATATTTCAACCTTCTGTAAAAAAATAAATTAACCTTTTTTAGAAATTTTAGGTAAGTAAGTAGGTAGATACCTAAAATTTCTTTAAAAGGTTGAAAAGTAGACATTTAAACGAAAATTACCAATAGGGTCAACAATGGCACAGAATTGAAATTATCTACTTTTAAAAACATCCTCTATTAAAAAACCCAATTTCTCCAAACGCTATTTCTCTAAATAACTACCGCCTTAGAACACTTAACACTCCGCTTTAAAACTGCCAACTTTCATAAAAGCAAATACTCACCGATACTTCGTCCTACCCGCGCCTCCTTAAGTAAACTTCCGGTCGTACTTCCGTTGCGGAAAGCGCAACCGGACCGGACATGGAGTATCGACTGTACTGACAAGCAACACTCGACATCATCCTTATATTCAAGTACGTAAGGTCGAAGATATTGAATGTAGGTGCGTGTTTTGTGGTGTGGTATACAAACAGGTAGCTCTCAGTTATTGTTAGGATTTACTTGGCCAGGCCATAGACTGGGTTTCGTAGACACTGTTATTTATTCTGTAGTTCCGTTGAGTTTCTTGGAATTGGTTTCGGAATCCGGTGTAAGTTGGTAATCGATGTTGGAAGGTGGTGAACTGTGTTTGGCTTCTGTTTTGGTAAATAACTTCGATATGTTTTTTTTTTCTAAAAAAAACTTGGTATGTAATTTTTTGCAAGTTTTTGTCAACTCATTTCTGAACAAAAAGAAGTTCTGAAATCAGTTAGCAAATACCTCTGATTAATTTGAAATTATTACGATACATGGCACAAAATCTTGAAGGAAAATTTATCCTTATAACTTTCAGGGTTTGTATGAGATTTTTGTCAGCACGTCATCATGGTTATTGGAAAATGGTTGTAACGTCGAGACCTTACTCTATTCACGGCATGGCTTGGTCCGATGGGTGGTAACTAGCCACGGCCGAAGCCTCCCACCAGAGTTTGCTACCCGGTTAGCACTACCCGGGCACCACGTGTAGGGAATCAGAATAGAGTACACTCCTACGGACGTGGGTAGCTCAGACCTATACAATTAAGTCACAGAATTAGGTCCATAATAAATACTCCGATAAAATTTAAACTTAGAAGTAGTTAAGGGTTTTTACCATTTAAGGTTTCGACTCTTCTAGCGCAGTTGGTAGAGCAAATGCCTTATAAATAGGAGGTCCTGGATTCGATTACCCGTCCGCACCAGAGAGATTGTTTGGATGATGAATTTAAAAATCATGGTTCTGATTCTGTTTCTTTATCCATTGCGTTATATTTTGTTATCTATATAATAAAAGTGAAAAACCAGAACGAGATAAAAACGCAAGACGGAGCGAGATGGCGCTCTATAAAACTTCCATAGCACGTTTCTCCTAAACGGCTACCTGTTTCTAGGTAATTAGCATGTAATTCGATGCCTTGACCTCGGGAATAGCGACAAACTTAATATTTATGGTTTTGGATGTGTAATTTTTGTATAATAAGCAAGATAAAATCGCAAGTTCAAATTTCGAGCCAATAGAGATTATATTAGACAGCCAAGAGAATCGCCGGCTTGCCTTAGGTCGGGGTCGGGGTCGCGTTCAGAGGATAGGCACCCCGTGTGCAACCCTGCCGTTCAAAACATAAGTGTAAAAATTATAAAATTACATTGAATAAATTTAAACTGTATTACAACTGAAAAAAAAACATATTTTCAAGCAAAATTATAGAACAACTTAGTCGTTTCGTAAGGCGAGTGAAACAACGGAGCCGTTAGAAAACAACGGAGAAACAGGTTTCTATCCTTTGCATAGAACACACCCGTCTAGAACGTCTATGTCAGTGTTGCACGTTATTGCTCTATCTGGCTCAAAATGGGCAAATGTTATGCAAATTTACAAAAAAAGTCGCATCTTAGTGGATTTATTTAAGCCAGTGGCATGTCAAGTATTTTGATAGTCACAATCAAAGTTAAGTAAGTATTGTATTCAGAGTCAAGTCGAAGTCATGGTCTTGCAAAGAGATAAGATTTTAAGTAGAATAATCGGTTTAAGATGCTGAAATATTAGTTTGTGAATATTAAATTACTTAGGAAAACAATAACTTCTTTTTTGTACAGGTGTTTGTTTCATCAAACTCGTACTTTTCTCGCTAAACTGTATATTAATGAAGACAGCACTGCGTTTTCGAAAATATGATGTGGCAACACTGCTTAGAGAAACAAAAAACAATTTCGATGTTTGTTTTGAATTTTAATTCATCTGGTATGCCTTTATTTGAAAGTTGGTGCAATTATTATGTTACTGAAAATTTTTGGAAAAAAAAGAATGACTAAGTAACGGTACCAGGCTTTTCGCAATTGAAATGGAAGAAATCAACCAATTAATCATCTTACAGGAAGATTATATTTTAACCACATTATGTCTGCGTCTGTGTGCGTGATAAGCAAATAAACACAGCACACTTAGCGAATTTGTGACTTGCATATTGAGGTGTCATTTGGAAACCTACCTTCTCGATGTAGTTATTGTACGCTACCGATAATTGTGAAATAAACATGACATAACATAGCGTCACGCCTTTCCCTCGAAGGGGCTAGAAGAGGTGTAATACAACATCCACACTTCGCCGGACGACATTCAGTCTCAAATGTATAAGGGGGCGAGCCTGTCGCCATACACCGGGCTCAATTTATGTAGCAGATGACATAGTTACAATATACACATACGTTCACACAATGAACACATTGGTGCGTGTCATCGGCTGGGTTTGAACCCGCTCCCTCTGGCTTGAGAGGCGGTCCTTCTCCAACTATGCTATCAATATATTTTAATTTCTTAATTATATTTTAAAATGTACCTATAATATATTGTGTACGTATTCGTTTCTTAGATGTATTTGTATCATTTTAAAAACAATAAACAAGAATACTTATGTTTTTGCTGAACATTTTATTATTTACATCACTATACTATTAATTTAGTAGGTAACTGTTACTTAACCACTAAAACTACTGAATGGATTTACATAATAGGTAATTAATTGCTATGCAATAGATTCCACGCGGGCAGAGCCGCGGGCAAACTCTAGTATGTCCTATAATTTTTTTATGCATAAACATAATATTTAAATAGTACGATTGGCATTGTACTGTAGAGTGTGGATTCGAATCTCAAAATTTTGAGACACTTTTCACACTTGCACCCAAAATCAAGCAAGCTATTATCAAAAGACCACACAAAATTGACGATGCAAATAATAAAACATGCATTTCATGGCGCCATATAGGTTCTCGCCAAAGTTTTGAAACACAAACCGCTGCTGATGCAGTAACTATATTTAATCTATGCTATGGCTGCTTTGTTGAAACGTGAGCCCCAAGTTTCGCCGCTTTACGGTGCGGGACTCAGGTATTTCAGTTATTAGCATTGGAAGACTGAATTATTTCTCGGGTTACCACAAGGGATTAACGATAGAGGACTGTCCCGGGAGGAACAAAAGCGCGGTACTGAGAGAAACTCCGGAGCCATGCGTCAAGCATCAAAGCAGGGAGGTTTAAGTGGCTACAATTCCACATCACTTGGCAGCACCATAAAGTAGCCAGGATTCTTAGAAAGATTTACCACTTTTTTATTTTTTATTATTATTAAATAGGGTTGCGTTTGGCCGCCAACATGCCTTATGATAAGCAGTGATGCGGCCTACGATGGAGCACGCTTGCCTAGAAGAAACCGATTCACTCAAGACTTGAAGACACCCAGATTATAAGTGTCAGGGAACACACACTTGTAAACTAACAAAAACTTTCCCACAACTCATAAATCACTTTGACTCATATTTAACTTTAAATTGTAGTTGCAATGCACTTACCTACAAACTTACACAAAAAAATGACAGATTGACATTTTTTTCGGCAAAGCGTATCGCAAGATATCCGGCTACCATGGAGTGCCAGGTATACCAAGTTGTTGCAGTAGACTCAGAGACTTTCGTTTGTTCACCAAAAAAGGACTTGATACACCTGCAGTTCAGCTGGATCCGTAAATTTTAGAACATTTTGATCAAGTAGCTTGGTCTTTTTACTCCTGGACTAGACATTGAGCTGGCAAGGACGCAGCTCGATACGTTGGTCCAGTAAAATTCGCACCACTCTTGACACCTCCCGAATCGCTTAATTTTGCTAAGGACAAAATCGGTGGCAAAAGGTCATAAGAGAAAAAGTATTGCCTCGGTGGCTCAGTCGGTAGTGAAACTGCCTACTGAGCTAGAAGGCGTGGGTTCGATTCCCATCTAGAGCAAACATTCATGTGATGAACATTTGTGTTTGTTCTACGTCTGGGTGTTAATTATGTATTTAAGTATGTATTAAAAAATATGCATATTTACCAGTCTCTGGTCGCCATAGTACAAGCTTTGCTTAGTTTGGGGTCAGACGACCGTGTGTGTATGTGTTCCGAATATTATTATAATTAGGTGGTTGTGTGGAGGCGGTGGTCATGACCCTTAGATATGTGGAATATGGCTCAAGGAGGAGGAGGTCAAAACAGTCCGACGGTTTATTGACTATAGCTTCTATCTTTGGTTATTTTGAAAAGCGTCTCTTATTTCCACTAACATCAAACGTGCCCAAAATAATTTCGGTCCATTGACTTATGTTCTACTAGAGATCGTATAATCAGATAGGTATTTATACATATTTACTTTAGCTTTATGAGATTAGTAGTTTAGAGACCATTTCTTTCATCAAAAGTCAGCTCAAAGTTCAGGATCGATCGATTTAGTATTGGTTTAGGATTTAGTTTGCTTACCTTTGAGAATCGGATTGACCGTAAGCAAATAAAATGTTTTAATGAAAAATGCTAAGAAAATTAGAAGCCGCTTCAATACTTTTTGCAGGGAAATGTGAACTTAGGTATGTTATGTATCCGAATATTAGACCTTTAGTTATTACAGAAGACCGCCAACTCTGTGTATTTATCCGTCAAAAGTAACGCTCTTGCTATTTTAACAGACTTAAAAAAAGGAGGAGGTTTTCAATTCGTCGGAATCTTTTTTTATGTACCTATGTTCACCGATTACCGACCGACTAGTTCACCGACTAAAAATAATGACACTCCCTCCGATATACATCTACGAATCAATCCTTCTTGTCCGGAAACATTTAAATAATTACGAGACCTTAACGTCCAAAAGACATAAACAAGTCTTACGTGTACAGAATGGCAGATTAGCTGCCTTCAGGAGAAGCATATTTGTGATGAGGGTTGAAATTTACAATAAGCTACCACAACTTTTAAAAGATACGCAAACTTACAATATTTTAAATTGAAACTTAAAAAATATCTTATTGACAAGGCATACTATTCTATTGACGAATATTTGAAGGACACTGACATTGATTTTATATAATTTATTTTTACTTTGACATTAATCCAATATAATAATTTTTTCTGTATTCTGTAAACTTTTGCATACCAAGCGGTTAAACCATGGCGAACTAATTTTATTTATAAGAACTATCGGTAACCCATGTTTTGCAAAATAAATTATTTGATTTGATTACTTGAAGGCATCTGAACTGATTTTGAAAACTCTTTTTTTGCTTCAAAGAATGATCCCAGGTGACCCTATTTAATTCAGTCAAGATATAGTAATCACCAGAAATAAAATAAAAATTCAAATCCAATTCGGATGACGTGAGGTCGTTTTTTTTAATTTTAATAGACTCTATGAAGATGAATTGTATGTAGTCTTGAAGACAGTCTCATTTCCTCGCTAACGCGTGGTAGCTCCAAAGAGTGTCAAACCCTGAAACCGAGACAAGTTATAATGAGCAATGCAGGTGCTCTGTATTGACTCCCGCTATTAAAATACATGAGCATGTTTGAATAAAACATTTGAACATGTCTCAGCAAAGAGAAAGATGCAGTGAGATTTATAAGACTAACTACTTGTGGGTTCATCCACACATCTTAACTTCTATACCAATATTAAAAAGAGGTAACATTTGTAAGTTTGTTTGACGAGGGTAATCTTCGAAACTACTGAACCGATTCTATTTTTTCACTAATAGAAATCTATATTATCCCTTAATGTAATAAGCTATATTTAATTTTCAAAAAATATAGAGATCCTTACAAAATTACAACAATGGAATCTATGGGATCAAAATTGTCCCTAAAATAATTACTAATTGGCAAGCGCTGTGAAATCAATGGATAATACAAAAAAATATGCACTACACATGAATAGTACTCATCATTACCAACATAAAAATCCAGGAGACCATGTGTCTAACTGTCATAGTTAAGTCACAATAACTGTTTTTTATTAAAATAAGTCGATCAAAACAAGGATAGAATCGAAAGTATTGAAAGTATTTTAAGGATAGAATCGAAAGTTGACATTTGAATCACGTTATTAATCCTTATCCAGACAAATTCTTTCACAATCTAAATTAATTATTTACGTGCAAATTAGTTTTTAAATGAACCCCTGTGGGTGGGGTTGGGTCATAGCATAGTTATAATAACGTTATTATTAGATAAGCTAGTTGCTCTTCGAGCTGAAGACTTCCCGAGTCCCATATTGACATTTTAAAAAATAAAAAAACACTGAATCGGCAAAAAATATCCATTATAATTACTGAACCTGCTTACAAAAATTGGATATTGATAGCTGGATTATTCAGACATCCGCACACGGAAGCCAGATACTGGACATACCTGGACAACTGTTTTTGCCAAAGCTGAAATGGAGACGCTTTGCTATCGCTTCGTGCTCGCTCGGTTAATTACTTAGTATTACTTAGTATTGCAGACTAAAATAATAAATTATCAGCCAAATAGAGTGAGTGGCTAGGTGAAATAATTTTGCAATAAGATGTAGATAATTCTCAATTTAATTTGAATCCCGCCTTTTATCAAACACTTGAGTATTGGTAAATTTCCTTAACCAATATCAAAAGAAGAGGTTCTATGTTGGTAAGTATGTATGTTTTTTTTAATATAAGTTGTTATTTTCGTCAATTTTATTTTGGATTCAAATAGATTCAAACACTTAGCAAAGGCTACAAAAAACGCAGCAAATTAATTGAAAAAAAAAAAACAAAACATAAATAATAAAAAAAATAGCAAAATAATTGAAAAGGAAATAAATGAAGAATTTTAAAAATTAAACTTACGCGCGCATCCACTACGAGCGAGTAAAAATCGCGTGCATACAGGGTGGTTTAGAATTGAATTAGAGCAATTACGTGGTCACGCCGGCGGCGCGGCGGGACTAATAAAAATTAGAATAAGGGTCGGAAAATAAAGAGTTGGTACCTATTGAAGTGTACAATATGGGTCAAATATACCTATAAACCCATTACTAATAAACGTTGCATAACTAGATAGTCAGAGGACTAGATTGTTTTGTCATTTTATTTTTTTAATTATTTTAATTTTTTTTACAACGTTTATTAAGGGTGAAAGTGTTAAGATGCAATTGTCACACTAATGTTGCAAATAGTTAAAGCTTGTTAGTTTGTTCGTGTGTTAGTTTGTTAGTTAGTTTTGAACGAAATTAGGTATAGGATAAATTGATGTGGTGTGGTGAATTGTATGGTTAAGCAACTACCCGATTTACCCGATTGTACACTATATTGGGAGAGGTCTCTCGTTTCCGTGGCACAGATTTTTACTAGTTCGGAAACCAGTGGCTTCAATATTTTTTGTTGTAAATTTTTTTTTATGTCAAATAAATAAATTATTGATTGATTGATTGATTTGCGTCACTCTCATTATTCACTTATTAAATGACTCCTAATATGGTGGTGTTTTAATGAAACACCTTTTACAGAAACGATTGGTTTACTTGGATACTGGCTTTAACCGGCTTAGGACTAATACAAATGGGTATGACTAAATCTATGCTATAACTAAACATATGTATACTCATTTATCGCATATCGCGTTACGTCCTTGGTGTGATATAGGTAGATATAGCCCTACATAGGAAAGAAAACAGTTTATACCCTGGATTAACACATAGAAGCTACTTTCTAACTGCAAGTATGACGGGGTGCTGCTAGTTCAAAAAGCTAATTTTAATTATTTATTTAAATAAAATCATTAAAAAAACAGTTTGTTTTAATGTCCAATTAAACGTCTGTCAATAACTCTGCACGTTTTCCCACCACAGCAGACGCAACCGCACCGCGGCGTCAACCGCGCGTTACGACCGCACTCAGATTTGCACCGGTTAAATCTGGTTAAAATCCGGTTACGATTCGTTTCGCGTTCGTCACGGACGACTGGGTAGCTTTCAGTTCTTTTTGATTGGAGTTTTTGGTTGGTTTACAAAAAAAAAACGCCCGAATAATGCGTTAAAACTTTCGGTTAGAGTGGACAAAAAAACTAGAAACAATTGCAGCAAAATTGCTTGAAACATTTACTTAATCAAAGCAAACAAAACTTTACTTGATCAAAAAAAAAAACTTTGAGAAAAAGAAACAAATAATAAATAAATAAATAAATTCGGGACACTTCCACACACGGTCGCCTGACCCCAAACTAAGCAAAGCTTGTACTATGGGTGCCAGAGACTGATATACATACTTAGATATTTTAAATACATACATAAATAGATATTTACACCCAGACATAGAACAAACACTAATGTTCATCACATAAATGTTTGCCCTAGGTGGGAATCGAACCCACGCCCCCAAGCTCAGAAGGCAGGTTCACTACCAACTGAGCCACCGAGGCAGTCAAACACAAAAGACACATTCTGCACAAGTATGTCTAATAAAGACAGCAAGACTTCAATATTACATTATCTGTAATATTTATTTTATACATTTTGATCCAAATTACATTCAATCAAAATAACAACAATTTACCTTTAATACCTCCAACAACACAATTTCAATTTCCAAAAAATAATAACACATTAATCGCCCTGAATTTCCATCAGGGCGATACCGTGCGGTATTAATTCTCCATAACTGATTCAGTTTGAAAGCCCGATGTTTCCCGATGAGCCCCAATGCCCCATAATCTGCCATACACTCCTGGGTAATTGAATTTTAAATATAATCATTTTAGGAGCACCCTGTACGTGCGACATGATTACGTTGGTTCAGCTCGGTGAAGGCGAGAGGAATTATGTTGAGATAAACTTGTCTTGTTAGATAACGATTTTACCGTAAAATAAACGTTATAATTTATAGCGTTAACGGGAACGTTTAACGTTATTTTGGTAATTCATTTTTAACGTTGTTGTGGAACAAAAAGCCCTTTACTCTACTGAATATGAACAGACTTTGTTCATTGAAGTTACTATCCTAAACCTAACTTCTTAGCTAACATTATAAATACAAATGAGTTTGTGTGTTCGCTTGTTACGCTTTCACGCTATTACTATTCAACCAATCATCATGAAATTGTCATTATCATCATACACGTTGACAGGGGTTTAAAAAAGGACATCGAGAAAAGGATGGTACGACTGTGCCTCTGTAAGCTCGACTTGGCGGAGGTACTGCCGTAGCCCGTGCCGTGAAAACTACCAAATCTGGATATGGTAGTTTTCGCGGTATTTTATACCGAAAATAAATTACGGCTCATGTAGGCAGGGTGATGATGGGGATGATGAAGCCGCAGGGAGCAGCTAGCTTATTTTAATATGAACTCAAAACTAGAAGCCCTATTTAGTTTCTTGAGATATTACAAGGGTCCTCATTTATTATCTTGCTATAAAAACCGCCATCGTTTTATGGTCGACATACCAACAACACGCACAAAACGCTTTGGTTCCTCATTTCTTATACGGAAAGAGTGTGGAATTCTCTGCCAGAGTGTGTGTACCCTGACACTTATAATCTGGGTGTCTGCAAGTCTCGAGTGAATCGGTTTCTTCTAGGCAAGCGTGCTCCATCGTAGGTTGCATCACTGCTTATCATCAGGCATGTTTGCGACCAAACGCAAGCCTATAAAGCTATAAAAAAAAGACATGAGAACGAGAGTGACCAACAAAAGAATTGCACGATTTCTGCAGAGCTATTAAGTTAAGAAATGTTTTTGTTATTTTCTCTCTCGTTTCAAACGTCATAAAAAGCATTTCGCGCTTCACGAATAGAGGGTCAGAATTATATTTAAGGTCGATCAGTTGGTAGGCAGTACCAAAAAAAATTAAAATATTGACGTTTGTTTTCAAAATGACGATCGAAAGGTGTTAGTTCGCCTCGAACTAACACCTTTCGATCGTCATTGTATTATCTCTACAAACGTTAGGAGTACTTATTTCATTTAAATAAAACCTATTGATGTTGGCCACCTGCCTGCAAAATTATTAAGAGATATGATCAACGGCGTTTGTTATCTACATCTTTACTAATATTATAAAGAAGAAAGATTTGTATTTTTTAACGAATTAACTCAAAAATTACTGGTCCGATTTCAAAAATTATTTTAGATTAGAAATCTGAATTATTCGTCAATGACATCCTACTAATCCTACTAATATTATAAACTCGAAAGTTTGTAAGAATGGATGGATGGATGGATGTTTGTTTGTTATTCTTTCACGCCAAAACGGCTGAACAGATCTCGATGAAACTTGGCACAGAGATAGATTATAGTCTAGAATAGCACATAGGAATAGCAATAGCATACTTTTTAACCGCGGGTGAAACCGCGGAGCGCAGCTAGAAGGATATAAAATTAGAGCGAAGACGCGGGCAAAACAGAGAGTCACTAGAAAAATATATTTTATGAAAAATACACTCGTACACATTATTTTGTCAGTCCCAGTAGACTCTGACCTTCTATTCGCTAGGTAAAAAAAACTCGACAAACTGCTTTCCCATTCTAATCCCAAGTTCCGAACCTTCGTCCCCAGCACGCTCCACCAGCCCTGATTGCCAAGCCGCGGTCGTCCCAATAACTGTCTTCGGGTTTCCACACGATTTGTCCTCTGACGGACCCGGGATTGTCCCGACCGGGCCGGATCCGGGCGGCTCGTGTGTCGGACGGTGGATTACGCTTTTAATATATGGAGGCTTACTTGTTACTTGAAATGTTTTAAATGAAAGCGTTTTTGGCTCACACAGTTTGAATTGTTCTTTTTTTTTAATTTTGGTATTGGCAGTTAATGAGCTTTCCATAAAAACTATTGGAAAGCTCATTAACTGCCATACTTTTGTATTTTTTACAATTTTTTTTGTATTTTCTTATCTTGGGCACTTTATGTGAAAATTTCACAGTGCTTACACGTTGTATAAATTAACAAAAGAAGTAAAATTGTATTACTGTGAAATGATTGAGCCAATTATTTAACTAATTAGTACCAATTGGCGATTTAATTACTAATATCTAGTTACTTCTACGAGGCAATGTACTATGTTTTTAAATTATTCACAAATTAGCTAACGCAACTGTCGAGAGTCTAACATTCTGTTAACCTTGATAAACAGTTCATATATATAGAATTTATTTATAAGTATTATATATTAGCTTATAAGGTCATTTTTGTAATATTTTTTAAGAAAATAAACTATTTCTATTTTTATTTCTCCTTCGTTTCCTCACTCTGATGATTGCGAATACGTATAAAGGTTACTCATTACAGCCGCCCGGGACCCGACACGCACCGCCTCGCCTTGTGCGGTTAGATATTCTTAATTTGAACTTCTATGGATATGCGCTTACTACATCAACTCCAAATCGCCTCGGCGTAATCTGTCAACGCGCGAACGGCGAGTGGTTCACGCGAGGACAAGTGACAATCGCTTTTAGACTACTTGGAAATTCGTTGATCACGCGAAGTTCACTGGTTGACCACGCAGCGTCCACCCGTGGAAAACCAGTTGACCACCAGTTGACCACCAGTCGAGGCGATCCCGAGTCACTCCAATGATTGATCATAAGGTGCAGTCATACACGCAGTGAACCGCACGCTACAAGCTGCTATCTTCCACCTTCTTTACTGCGTCAGACCATCTCAGTCAAGTTACTACAAGACGGAATGAATTACCGATCACTTGCTTCTCTAACAATTTGTTAACTCCAGCTTCAAGCCCAATTTCCACAAACACAGACGTCAGCAAAACTCCAATCTCTTCTTACAAGGTTAGCTCGAAGGATATGGTCCACTCGATCAAAGTTCAACAAAGGTAAAGGGTTCGTTTACTTCGTTTGTTTAGGGAGCTTCACTCAACTACCGAAATTTATACCTTGCAGGATGGCGTTCGTTTGGAAAAATCCTGCGTAAGTGTTATGAGAAAGCTCGCTAAGGTCTATAGGCGAAGGCGCCTTAAATTTGTAAAAAAAATATGGTGATTTCGACGGCTTCATATTGGTCATAATTTCAGCGTAGAGCATTTTTAGGGTTTTGTAGTAAAGTTAGCTAAGTAAGTAATCGCTTTAGGCGATAAGGTCGCCCTTGTACTGCCGAAAAATGTATTTTTAGTTTTTAAGATTTTCATGTAGTTTTTGGTGTGCAATAAAGATACGAGTAAATTGTATTGTATTGTATTCTATTGTAAGTACAATTTGTCGTAGCTGTTACACCAAACACCGTCTTTTGTTTTAAATTTCGTGGAGCTCATGGTCCAGCTGCTGTGTTCATTTTTTTTTTTTTTTTTGATGGCCAGTTCAATTTTCGAATAAACTCTACTTAGTGTCGTATGCTGAGTGCATTCATATACAGAGTTCTCCCTTTTACGTAAATCTTATTTTATGATGCAAAAATGAATTGCTGAATGTGTTGCTAAGCGCAAAGCTCGAGAATAACTAAACCGATTTCGCTAATTCTTTTTTTGAATATTCTTTGAAGTACGGGGATGGTTATTACGCAGAGAGAGAAAAAAAAAATTGACTGTTAGGTGGTACGAAGTTCGCAAGGTCAGCTAGTATTGAAATAAAAATACAATCTTATCTACTTCCGAGCTTTTATTTATCTTGCCGTGGTAGCTAGTTAGTCATATACTTATGTATGTACGTATGTACCTATGTTTGGGTTGGCTCTTGGAAGATAAGTCAAAGCCACTTTCTGACGTTGACTCAAATTTGGTATACTTCCGTATATTCGGTGACAATGCAATAATTTAACATGCAGCTCATTTGATGATGGAGTCGGAAAGAGGCCATAGGAATTCCTCGATAGTTAATGTTTAACAGCTTATTTTAAAAAAAATCACGTCCAAGAGGCTTTTCAATATTTTTTT
This sequence comes from Peribatodes rhomboidaria, assembly GCA_911728515.1. Taxonomy (NCBI): domain Eukaryota; kingdom Metazoa; phylum Arthropoda; class Insecta; order Lepidoptera; family Geometridae; genus Peribatodes; species Peribatodes rhomboidaria. The sequence goes on along the minus strand of OU452186.1, from coordinate 13,008,569 downwards.
TTCATTTATTTTATTACTGAATAAGATTTAATTCTTTGCTTTAATTAATTTTTCTACCTTTTACTTTCATTTTTAAAGAAATAAACACCAAAATCCTACCTAAACAAAAGCCTCCAAGACTAATAAAGTACAGCGAAGAGATGGCCAGTAGAAAATTAAAGAACAGACAAGTGGCAGCCGCCATTTGTCCGTCTGTCTTTCCTCTCGCGAAGTTCATTCGGTTAACGTTCACCTGGGGATCTATGACAGGAAACATACGGGAGGGTAACACGGCAGTTCCAGCAGCTGTTAGAAGGTTCTCAACACATAGCGCTACCGAGACTCGGATGACAAATTAAATTGTAGGCCCCGGTTGTTTATTCTGTAACAACCAATAGTCAAGTCATGTCTATTTATTTATTTATTTATAGACTTATTAGTGATATTTATTTTTAAACATTTATAATAAATTTATTTATGTATTTTTATTATTTTTATTATTTATATAAATACATATATACCTATGTAAATTAATTTATTATTTTTATCTTATTATTTTTTTACGTCTTGTAAAGTTATGCTAGAGAACTTCAAGGCCTCTATTATATAAATGTTCCTGTCCATTCAGGTTGCCTGGAAGAGATCGCTTTGAGCGATAAGGCCGCCCATTAAAAACATAGTTAAGCCTTATTTAAGTAATATTGTAATTATTATATGTTTTTAATAAAGAGTTGTTGTTGTTGTTGTTGTCAGAGACCTTCGGGCGGTCTCGAAACTCTGGCATAAGGGTTAGCGACTCAGCCTATACGAAATTGCTTTTTACTTTTCTGACACTGTTTCACACCAAGCGGCGACGATCAAGCTAAAGAGAGGCGTAGAGTAGAGAGTGTAGAGTCTCCCGCGTATAGGCATCTTCAGTATGTTACTGCAAGATTTTTACAAGAAAACTGAAGTACTCCGATACAATGTCTTAAAACGCGCTCCGCGTGCTGTCATATGGCATAAAGCAGTGTGAGAGTCGCCTTAGCACACAATTTCTTTTAGAAGAGTTTAAGAACACCAAATCTACATAAAAGTAGCTTTTGCGTAACTACAAAAAAAAAACGGTTGATCGAATGATAGAGTGAAACCGCTGCATGGGCAATTTTTTTAGTTTGTAAACTGCTCTCTACCCTCTTCCTAGGCACTCTCCATTGTTTTGCGCAGTATGTTACGAATAACTGAAAAATAATTAATTTTGTTACTTAGAATACCCAATATTTCACATACGAGTCAGGGACCAAGGTAGGGTCCCCATCTTGCCCCACCGAGATCAGAACACACAAGCTTACAAACAGATACATTTCTGTCCGAAATTCTGTACCGTATGTTTCAACACAACTAGCCCTTCCAGGCCTCTTAGTACAGATGAGATTAGATTAAACGCCATGCCCTTAACAATACTCCGGGGGCAATATATCTACGTTTAAAGTGCTCCAGCCAATTCTAGAGACATGTGGAGTCAGGGCCTTAAGTGCTGCCCTTTTCTACGAGCGTGTCACAAATGGTCTAGACTATTGAATCTTGTTTTAACATAATTTTAGGCGCCATAGCGTGACGATCATTGTGAATATTGTCTCCTGTTTAAAACCTAAAAAATAAACTATTTTTTTAGTAGTCGCTCTGTGAACTGTCTTTGCGGTCGACGTCTGTTTTCTCTACTGGGCAGATTCCTGAACCGATTCTCGTGAAATTTTGTGAGCAGATTCGATAATTAAAAAGATTTTTTTACCGGTCAGTTTTTGGATTTTGGATGGGAGAGTTAAGATGGAGTTATGATTTTTTTTTTTTAATCAAAACTCCATAGAGAACCTTGTAGAGGAAACAGAGACCCGGACAGAGGTCCAGACAGAAATCCAAAAAGAATTGGGACATACGAAAGCATTTTTGTCGCGCTTAGGTTGCTAACGTTCGTTTGGTCGATTAAAATTATTACTCTTATTGAAGTCTTTTTCTAGTTTCAATCATGACCTTACCTCTTGCGCAGATACAGAATTCATAACGAATTAAATAAAATACAGATCCAAGGGTCCTATAAAATCCTATGTAACTTACTGATTTTGTAGCTTTCAGGAAGTGAAATAATTTAAAAAATCGGACCAATAGTTCCGGAAATTAATCTCTAAAAACAAACTTCTAAACCTCCTTATTCTTTAAAATATTAGATGTAAGGAATCACTGTAAAAACTGTAACATAAAACAATAATCTGAAACACAAAGCAAGGTCATCAAAGTTACAGGCTTCCGAATTCCATTTCATCCAGTATCATAATTTCTGGAGCCATCCAGACACAATAATTCCCGTTTCTGAGGCAATCTGGGCCAATGTATCGATACTACGAATGCTAACTCACTGAACGCGTAGTAAACCGTACGTGATTGTAGGCGAAGAGTGAATGGACGGTTTTATTACGAGACATTTATCCTTCTAGACTATTCAGTTGCTATTGACTATTTTTCCTTGTTCTCATGACAAGCCATGTGATTAGCTACTAGGTGATGTAATTAAAACAATAAATAAAAAGATTTTTTTTTTTTTTTTTTTTTTTTTTTTTTTTTATAATAATAATACGTTTATTTGTGGAAAAATCATTGCATTTACATTATTGCCGGCGAGCCCCAAACTAGGCGTTCAAGCCTGTGTCTTGGGACTCAGAGAATTTACCAGGTACAAAATTTCCAAGCTTAGTGCTAACTCTTAAAAAATAAAGTGGGGTATTTAAATATGCGTGTAGAGTGTGTATGTATGTATGCATGTGAGTGTGTATGTGTTTGTATGTGTGTGTATCTATGTGTGCGTGTGTGTGTGTGGGTGCACAAATATGAAGGGGAAGAAATTAACCTTGGTGAGGACGGGGAGAGAGGCCGTATGGCTATTGGGGTATAGTTATTAGATCCTCCGTTTCGTCATACGAAAGGTGAAGAAGCCACTCTTTGACCTTGTTTTTGCATTGGACTACATTGCAGACTCTAATGTCACACAGCCTACAGACCCTATTGTAAATGTAGGTATGGGCAAAAGCTGGACATCTACGTGCGAGTAGCGATGAAGCTTTAGGGACAGGAAACTTGTGTGCACGTTTTGACATCAGCTCTTTATAATCTGGCCGGCACAAGAAAGCCCTGTGAGTTTTAACCGTGGCATTTAACACATGTAGTTGGCGCACTCGTAGCACTTTAAACTCAGTATAAAGAGTATCCGTTGGATACCTGAAGGGTTTTTTTAATATTACCTTTATTAGCGCTCTTTGTGCTCTTTCGATGGTAATAAAAGCGTTTTTACCAGCACTGCCCCAGACCGAGACAGAATATTGGATGATGGATTGACACAACACTAAGTAAACTTGACGCAACGTGTCTGAAGGAGTACAATCCCTGAGTTTTTTCATAATGTAAATCAGTTTTCTAGTTCGAGCCGATATGTCTATGATTTGATCTTTAAATGATAGGTTTTCATCGATCGTAACACCGAGGTATTTTATAGATGTAGTGCGATCAATGGGATTGCAGTTGCATCTTGGGCAAGTGGATTCGTTCGATTGACAAGTGTGTATTTTTAAGACTAAAGTTATAGGCGGGCTTGCAACACAGGTTTTCGAAAAGGCTATATGTTTAGTTTTTTTAATATTTAGGGTTAAGAGGTTTTTATCTAATAGGGCTGCTACAGTGGAAAGCCCTTTTTCTGCTAGGGCATATACCTGGCTCCAAGATTTATCGTGAAATATTATGACAGTGTCGTCCGCATACGTGATTATATCCGCATTTTTTAGCGAGCAGCTTACTATATCATTTATGTAGAGCGTAAAAAGGGTTGGGCCTAGTATGCTTCCCTGTGGAACTCCGAAATTAATCGGAAGACTGTCACTGGTGTTAGACCCGATTTTAACAAACTGTTTGCGGTAACTTAGATAGCTCCTGAACCAACTCAATGCTAGACCCCTTATTCCGATATGTTCCATTTTTTTCAGCAGTAGGCCGACCGAGACGGTATCAAAGGCTTTTGCTAAGTCTAAGAAAACTGCTATGCACTTTTCTCCTTTTTCAATATTAGCCGACACTGTATTGGTGAGTAGCAGTGTAGCGTCTTCGGTTGACTTACCCCTACGGAACCCAAATTGTCTTTCAGAAACTAAGAGATTATTTTCTAGATAAGAAACCAGTCGATTGTTCACAACCTTTTCAAGGATTTTTGACACTATGCTTAGAAGTGCTATTGGCCTATAGTTGTCTGGGAAGGTTTTAGGACCACTTTTGTAAATAGGTGAGACTGCAGCGATTTTCCAGCAGTCCGGGAAGATACCCGACGTTATGCTTAAGTTTATGATGTATGTGAGTGGCACGAGTATTGGGTGTAGGGATTTTTTCAATAATTTTCCAGTGACGCCATCCGGACCGGGAGAACTATCAGCTCTAAGTTGTTTAATCAGACTGGAAATTTCATGAGTATCTGCTGGGCTGAGAAATAGTGAGTGAGGATGGGATTTATTAGGTCTATAGTCCAGGATAAGTGACTCTTCAGAGACATTGAGTCTCTTTAGGATACTATCTGCCAGGATCCTGCCAATGGATACAAAGTGATCATTACATTTGAGTAGCGAGTTGCGTGAATCATTCTGTATGTGGTTCAGGAGCTGAAGAGAGTTGCCAATGTTGACCGAAGTATGACATATATTTTTAATAACCTTCCAAAGTCTCTTTGGATCACTTTTATTTTCTTCCAACTGCCTGGTGTTGTATTCATTTTTAACTTTTTTTATTAATTTATTACAGAAATTTCGGTACCTGTTATATATTTGGCGACGCATAATATCGTCAGGGTGTGATCTTGAGTCCATGTGCAATTTATCTCTATGACGCATGCATCGAAGCAGACCAGGTGTAATCCAGGGCTTAACAGTGATCCATTTACGTCCCGTTGTAACTTGTTTTGTGCTTTTATCCAAAGCATTTTTTAAAATTTTATCAAAAAGAAGGGCAGATGAATTGATGGAGAGATTACCAGTGACAATAGACCAGTCTACAGCATTTAAGTCAGTCGCAACAGCCTCGTAGTTTGTTTTCTTTACCATGCCTGGTTTGGGAACTTCTTGCGATCCGACAGTGATGCCTGCCATTACGATGTCATGGTCTGTAATAGAGGATCCACAAACCAAGCCAATAGATTCTGTGCAGGATTTTATGTATATGACGGCGCGAGATATCATTGGATAAAGAAAATCAGTTTGAGAGTTGTTAATCGATAGGTTTAATCTGTGGTTTATGACGATTAATCGATTTGTTTATGGTCATTTAGAGCGGTTAACACCGAATGGAGTTGCGTTTGGGATTTCGGGCGAACGTCATGTCTGTCAGTGAGTGGTTGACAGGACTGGGTTGAAAGCGGTCGCACGCAATGGTCATTCGTAAACCCATTACTCTAAATCTCCAATTATCTTTGTGATCATTCATTAACTAAGTAGTCTAAGTGACTGTATAATTAAAATAGTAAGAAGCCTACATTGCTGTCCCCTTATTTCAACGTTCCTGAAGTTTGACGTCGACCATAGATTCCCGTGATAGCGAGTTCACGGATCAGAAATCAGATACAACACCTCGGCCTACTAGATTTTCCCCGTCATCAAAAGGGGAAGGTCACAGCGAGGCGGCCTTTCCTATGTTTCTCCGACATCAGACGTGAGATCAGATGCGAAGGCTCGGCTCCCTATTCCTACATTACCCCGACATCAGAAATGGGATGAGAGATACTTCGGCTTCCTTTCCCTGATTTCTCCGACATCAGAAGTGGGATGTGAAGGCTCGGCTTCCTATTTCTCTATGTTTCCCCGACATCAGAATTGGGATAAGACTAATGCTCACAGTTAACAAGATGAGTGCTGAAGATGATGACGAGGACCACCGCTCTCTTTCCCCGACATCAGAATTGGGATAAGAATAACGTCCACAGCAACAAGATATGGCTCCGTCTTTGGCTACAATTCTACAATGATCTGGAAGCGAAGTGGCATAGCAACAGATGGCTGATAGGGTCGCCCCTACACTGAGAAAACTGTGTACGTGCTATTATTGTGGAGTGTGCGGACTGTTTCTTCGTGGTGCATAAAGTGCAGCAGAGCGGCAATGAGAGAGTGAGCATCGAGTAGACGTCTGCATTATCTCGACGGCGTTTGATTACACCTAGTCTATGCTAATGTGACGCAACTAACAAACAACGAGAGACGAAGGATAGCAGTGTGCCGAACAAAACGTCGACGCCTACGTGTTACTACTGCAACGAGGTTACATCGCCACTCGTTGATCGAAAAAGGGCACCAAAATTAGCAGCAGCAACGTGCGAGATCCGGTCAATGCCTGGAGGGCTATTCTTACAACTCGAGATTCCATCATACCTCGAAAAAAAATGGATGAATTCGAGATGCCTTATTCTAGTCGCACGAGATCGAGATAATCTCGATGGCTGGGGCGCGAGATGTCTCGAGTAGTCGGAGGCAGTCGAGACTTCCAGTGAGGCTATTCCTACGCGTGAGATGAGATGAGATTTTACCTCGGTCACTTTCACACCTATGACGTTTTAAACAATAGCAATAAAGACGAAAAAAAGGTGAGATGAAAATCTCAAATCTCCGAATAGGGCCACAGGAATCGAGATCGAGATGAGATGAAAATCTCCTATCTCCGAATTGGGCCCCTGCACTATGAAGCAGCCATTGATCACCTACGAGTAGCAATTGAATCCGGTGAGAAGTTTTCATTTTGTTTGATATTCGTACACAATGTATGTCAGAGTGCTATTTTCTATTGGAGTTGCTTAAAGTTTAAAAATACCCACAAACAGTTTAGTCATACTGCCGCTTGCGGCACATGTGAGTCATGCAGTTAATAGATAACTTACTAAGTGTCAATGCTTTTGGTAAAACTAAGCCTGAAGGGCAGTAGCCGGTAGGATAGTAGCCTGTGTAGTAATAGCCTGTGTGGCAATAGCCTGTGTGGCACTAGCCTGTGTGGCACTAATCTGCAAGGTACTATCCTATGTGGCACTAGCCTGTGTGGCAAGCCGGTGTAGCAAGCCTGTGTGGCAAGCCTGTGTGGCCAGCCTGTGTGGCAAACGTGTGTGGCAAGCCTGTGTGACAAGCCTGTGTGGCAATCCTGTGTGGCAAGTCTTTGTTGCAACCCTACTTTTGTTGAATTATAGTCTGAGTGACGACCTAGCCTGTGTGGTGAGCCTATGTAGTAAACTCCGCCCGGTGTAACATTAAAGTACGAGTAAAATTTAAAAAAAAAACTCGTAAAATGTTGACTTTCGTACTATTTAAAGTTATAGTTGCACTACACAAATCCCTATTAGCACATCTCCCTATAGTTGTGTTGTTATTGTTAAATTTCATGAAATTGTATTTGTACTCATTACATAACAAACAGTCTTTTCCTTTTTGTGATTTTATGAAATTCATTATTATTTAATGAAAGAAATCAACACTATTTGCATTTTAGGATTGTCAAGCTGACATACTTTAAATATGCCAGTAAGACTAAGGAGTTTAAGAACGCAATAGCACCTTTATCATAGAGTTTCAATGAGGCAATTGAGAAAGTAGCATTTCGAGAAAAGTAAAGTGCACTACATGTGTGATGTGATATGAATTGTTTGTTTGTTTGTTTGTTGATATACTACACACTAATGAAGTGGTACAAAGGACAAAAACGAATGAAAGTACAGTCTGCAGCAGTTATTTAAAAAAAGGGTCGAGAATACGCGTTGTCGTTTCAGGAAGATCTCAATTTTGGCGGTTGTCAATTTAGGTAGATGACGATTTAGGATGTTGTCACTTTCGAAAGTTGTCGTTTTCGGAAGTTGTCAATCTGGGAAGTTTCACCCTGGGAAGTTGTCGTTGTCACCCTGAGGGACCTAGCCTGTGTGGCAAGTCTAAGTGACAACTTTAATGGCATGTTATTAGTTTGAAATTGGACACAGCAGTTTTCATAAGTCCAAACCGCGTATGTGTACCATCATTGGATTTTCCATTTGGCTTGATTAAATTCTTGGAACATTGGATGTATGATTAATAAGTTAAATTTAGCCTCGATTATTCGATTGGTCCCAATACAATTTATTTTACTAAACGTCAAGTTGCTTATTTTAATTATCATGACAATTTATGGGGATAGGTAACGAATATGAAGTTACTGTTGGAAGAGTCGATTATACTCTGGTACGATGTATATGGTTGGTAGAATTGGGTTTAACTGTGTTTTGTGTTATCCCATAACGGTGTTCGCTTTCTGTGAAATTTTGGAGTTAGATTTGAGACGGTCAGAATGACCGAGCGTTAAGTGGTTACTTGAGCACTTTTATGATTGTCCACAGATGACGAGATGAACTATTCACCCGAGGACGTGTGAAAATGCAGGATGGCCGTGACGGCGCGAGATATCATTGGATAAAGAAAATCAGTTTGAGAGTTGTTAATCGATAGGTTTAATCTGTGGTTTATGACGATTAATCGATTTGTTTATGGTCATTTAGAGCGGTTAACACCGAATGGAGTTGCGTTTGGGATTTCGGGCGAACGTCATGTCTGTCAGTGAGTGGTTGACAGGACTGGGTTGAAAGCGGTCGCACGCAATGGTCATTCGTAAACCCATTACTCTAAATCTCCAATTATCTTTGTGATCATTCATTAACTAAGTAGTCTAAGTGACTGTATAATTAAAATAGTAAGAAGCCTACATTGCTGTCCCCTTATTTCAACGTTCCTGAAGTTTGACGTCGACCATAGATTCCCGTGATAGCGAGTTCACGGATCAGAAATCAGATACAACACCTCGGCCTACTAGATTTTCCCCGTCATCAAAAGGGGAAGGTCACAGCGAGGCGGCCTTTCCTATGTTTCTCCGACATCAGACGTGAGATCAGATGCGAAGGCTCGGCTCCCTATTCCTACATTACCCCGACATCAGAAATGGGATGAGAGATACTTCGGCTTCCTTTCCCTGATTTCTCCGACATCAGAAGTGGGATGTGAAGGCTCGGCTTCCTATTTCTCTATGTTTCCCCGACATATATATGGTCTAAACAAGCATGGCCTCTTGTAGGCATTGTAATAGCAGGAAGAAGACCATGAGACGCCAAGATACAAGAGTAGTCAGATGTCTGATTGCTTATAGTATTGCAGATATCTATGTTAATATCACCAGTAACCACAATAAAAGGAAAAGTTTTTAGGCTATGTAGAATGGCGTCTAGTGATCCCAGAAAGGGCTCTAATGACAAAGTGGAAGGAGATCTGTATATGCCCAGGACTGCAAGTTTATTATTAATAGTTACAAGGATTGTGTCTGCATCGTCAAGATTGGCTGTTTGTATGTTTGTGCTGTATAAGCTCTTGACATACAGAATAACACCTCCATTTTTGTTTTTTTGGGTCAAACTTCGGTAAGTACTATACCCTGGTAGTGCATCAATTCTTGAGCCTTCTGTAAGCCAGCACTCTGTTAAAACAATAACATCTATGTCAACAGTGGCTCGCTGAAGGGCCAATGAAAAATCATCAAAATTGCGCTGGAAGCTACGTATGTTGAGAGAGAGGACTTTAAATGTATAGCTCGTCAGTATGTCTCTGCACAGATCAATTGACTCAAGAGTATGACATTTTATTGCTACGGATTCATCGATCTCGTTCGTGAGACTAACTAAAGCCATCCTTATAGAAGCAAAAGTGAGAACCAGTTTGTGTCACATGATTGAATGTCATGTCTTTCATCTCAGCGCAATATGCAGAGGCATTACGAGCACTATAGGGTTTTGTGTCATTATGTGTGAGGTGTGTATGGTGTGTAAGGTTGGGCAAGTGTATAAGTGGGTGTGAAGATTGGAGGTTTGTGTTTGTATGGTTTCTTATTGTGAAAGAAGAGTTTTTACAAATATTTGTTATCATTAGAGCAAAATAATAGCTAAGTGAATTATTTTCATTAAACATTAGACATATTAGCAGGTTATATGTGCATACAACATATAGACAAGCCAGTGAACGATTCATATATGGTGCCTGACCCGATTCACTCTTTCCTTCAAGAAGACGGTGGTCTGAATACACGCTCAATGTCTTCCTTGCTTCTGACGCAGACTGCTGGGTTTTCTTCTCGCTTTCGGACATAGATGGCACCACTCCTGATCCAGCAAAATTTGAAATCTGCTGACTTGGCGCATTGTCTGGCTGCACGAAATAACTGCCTGTTTTCTTGCGTTAGCCGCTCATTGATGTAGATGCTTTTTGCAGCTCCTCCTACGTCGATATCTGTGCTGGTTAGGTTCCTCCTGACTTTGCCGGCCTTCAAAAAAGCATCGCGATCCTGCCGTCGAAGAAAGCGAACTACTAGTGGGCGGGGGGCCCCATTTGCTGCATGGCTCTTTGTGTTTTCGGAGCCTATCCTTTCGAGGTTTCTAGGGCCGACCCGAGTCACGTAGTCGACATCTCTGACGTCAAAGCCAACACCGATTTTTTGTGAGATTAATTGTACTAAGTGCGTTGCATTTTCGTTGATACACTCGTTGATCCCAACAATCTCGACCTCTTTCCTGAGACTTGTCTGGGCACGTACGCTAAGTTCTTGACGAAGCTCTGCTATCGTATTTTTGCACAATAATAGTTCGCTCTCTTGCGATTCAAGAGCTCGAAGGCGCGCGTCGTTTTCAGCAAGCCTTTTGTCTTGTTCGTCCAGTCGAGAGCAACACAGCTTGACATGTTCTGTTAGTGATATAAAGTGAGTCTTCATTTCGCTTATGTCAGAACGGAGCAATTTTATTTCAGTGGTCAATGCAGTCATGTCACCAGATTCGGCAACAGTGATCGGGCTGGCCACAGCCGGTAACCTGCGGCCGCCCGCGCCCGCCTTTCCTTCGCAATTTTCCCGTAGTAGGTTATCCAGGCACTCGTCACTTGTAGCAGTGGACGACCCCGTTGGCGTTTGCGTCCCTCGCACTGGTGTGTTAGTATTATCTTTCTTCGGCTCCTTACTCTGGCATATTGGGCACAACCAGTTGCATTTTGTATCTTCTGTTTGTCTGCGATCCGCAGCGTTAACACACATAGGGTGGAAGCAGGCATTACATTTTAAACATTTTATGTTATTGACATTTGATCTAATTGTTTTGTTGCAAGCCGCGCAGATAATCACCATTTTATTGTCTATGCACACGATGGTAACTCACGTCCGGAACCGACAGTCTAGAGCCGGCAGTCCGGAAAACTGACACGTTTCCGTTTCACGTCCGGAAAACCGACAGACTCCGTCAGATCTGAGACCGTCCTCGCAAATAGAGACAGAGCGTAAACAGGAACGTAGACAGTGATATTGAGGTTCTGTTTCTTTTCGATTTATTGCACTTTCCTCGTGAATTTTGATTTGAAAACGTTCACTAAGTTTCTCCACACTGTTAGCTGCACTTTCACAATACTTTTCAAGATGTTAGCACATAAGCGCAAATTAAAACACGATATTTCTCGAGAGCACATGTACGAGACGTCAAGTTTTTTTTTTTTTTTTTTTTTTTTTTTTTTTTTTTTTTTTTTTTTTTTTTTTGATGTATGTATGTATGATGTATGTGGTTGGAGACGGTAAAATACGGATCAACTCAACTCACGGATTAACTTCGTTTATTTCAATTCGTATCATCTTTTATTTTTCTTTTTTTGCTCCGTATCGTTCATCTGTGTTCTGGTCTTATGTATTGTTATCGTCTTTGTAGTGTCTTAAAATAATAGTATCCTTTTATATTCATTAATTTTCTTTGATAATTATACAACTCACAGTACAAAATTAACAGAAAAACCGGTTGAAAACTAACCACATATTATACAGGGAGTTACGAAAACCCTATTGGACAATTGATGGGCAGGTGCGCACGCTTATAATAAATATTAATTAATATACAGAAAAAATACAGAAAAAAAAAATCACGTTAAAAAAATAGGAAATTTTACAGAAATTTTAACAAATCTGTATCATATGTTGGCGGTTTTTATTTATAGATAGATTACAAGTAAAACCGACGCGATTAGTGTCTGCCTTCGCGCTTTTAGGAGGGCGGAGCGCGATGTGTGGTGATTATTTTTAGTCAATATTTAATTTAAAGTAGCATAATCACACCTTCCAGTCGATACTGGATTCACACCTCGCGAATACAACAGGGTTTTTGTAACACCCTGTATAGTTATTAATTGCTTCGTTTAACTCGGCCAGTGACAAAATATTTTGGTAACTACAACTTAAACAAACAAAGACTACGATAACGCCTTCATTTCATTTGAGAAACCCAACCTAGTTAGTAAGACTAGTTACTGAACACGTCGCTAGCTCTCCTCAGAGTAGTAAACGGTTCCTCGCAAGGGGTGCATAAAATAATACCAGCACAATGAGAAGAAAACTCGTCGGATAAATCGAAGGAAAAGCAATGAATTTTTATGTATCCATTCGTCTGATGTATCAGGAGCGGGAGATTTATGGGCTACGGGAAATAGATGAAAAATAGATACAAAACTCTTTACTGCTTACTTACACTATGAAATAACATAATACTTTGTAACACGATTAGCTATTTAAATTTAAAATATTAAAAATAAAAGGCTTAATCGGTTATGACCTAAATCTACCTAACTTTGTACCTATCTAATCTACCTTAAAACTTTGGCCAATAAATGTGATCGTCTAGTTTATTTTATAACCGTCTAGAATTTGATTTAATGGACCCTTTACGTTGTGTCATTTACGTTGTGTTTTAAAGACGAAAACAAATGAATAAATTAAATTATCAAAATAAATAAATAACCGTAACCGTAACCGAAATAAAACCGCAAATGTAATCGAACACAAATAGTCAAAACAAAAGAATCATGCACATGTAAAATAAAACATTGAAATACACACACATGAATAAAATATAGCCGTAAGTATTTGAAAATAAAATAAATCAATAGAAAAACAGAGCAGAACACAAAACAAAGAATAAACAATAAAACAAAACCAATAAATTAATTTCAATAAAACAACGGATTTCGCAAATGTAATGTAATGGCTTAAACATGCAACTTAACTGAACAGCAACCAGCTACTCGGATGAGATGATCCTCCTCTTCTTTCTTCATGGCCATAAACCCATACAAATACATAAATACTTCATTATAATAAGATATAATTATAAAAATATATAATTTAAATACATAAGGTAAACACATTAAAAGGATTAATATTACAAAAGTATACGCTCAGCTCCACGCTCCAAATAACTCGTCGCTGACAGCAATATCTAGAAGAAAGTAGGGAATGGGAATTTGACCTTTAGGTCCATGAATGGGAATCCTAAGCGAATGGATTAATAATAAGGCTCCCTTCCAACCTAGCACCTTATTCCTTTCCATACAGATCCTTAGGGTTCAACCTAACACGCCTCAAATAAAACTAACTTACAAACCTTCATATCTCATACTGATCTCATTCTTACATCACCTAATTATCAGAATCATTCATCACAATCATACAGGTAATTTGGATATTATTTTTATTTGATTTTAACTATTCTAATTTACGACCAAGTAATCCAATATGACTCTACTTTCCTATTTCCCTACTGGCATTAAATGGTCTGACGTGTGTGGTGTGTGTACCTAGTGCATGATCGAATACTCAGCCGAAATATAGATCTCGCCAGCTAGACCCAATTTCGACCTAATATTCTGTGTTATCCCTCCCCATCCTGTACGCGCGGTTTCCCTGCTGATAAGCGAGAGACTTCTAGGAGCCCGAGTAATCTCCGCCAGCATTCCCTAGGCAAACGCTAGTGAGTTAAATAGTGTGCACGTGTGTATAGGTTTTATTAGAATTGCAAACAATTCTAATAAAACCTCAATTCAAATCAAAATTCGAAAGCTAAAATATTTTTTTGAGCATGGGTTGCAACTTAATGAAGTAAACTTATAAGATATCAGAGTTTCCAATAGGATTCAAATTTCGAGGATGATTTTCACACTTGATGCTTGACATCAAGAATAAATTAATAACAGCAGTTGTAATGATAATGAGAGCGTAAAATATGTGTGCGTATAAATCCTTAGGATCTCGTTCAATGAGTCAGCATACTTCGATGATGACGATTATTATTGTAAACTGCAGAAGCCACACCTCTCCAAAAACATATCAAACTGCTCCAGTAAATGTAGTTGATAAGTGAAACTTGTCACTTTATCTCCACATAGTTGATTTTGTAATAACTTTGGTTGTAAATATCGTTGCAGACATAAATTATGCATAAAGATGATGTATTATTAAGGTAAAGAAGTTGACTTCATTATGTTCGTAAGTAATGTTCTAAATTGCACCCAAACTATGAGTTTCTAACAATAAATATATGTCCTAGCTATAAAAAGTAGGGTATATCCATTCAAAATTCCACATATGCAACACATACAACACTCACTCCTCCTACGAATATCCTACAATAATAGTAGCATAGAAATCTACCCCACAATTAACCCGTGTAGAAAAACGTCGTTACTCCCGGCAGCTTCTGAAAATAATGATTAACACTACCCCCTATTTACCTAGCACAATTTATGAAATAAAACAACGATGGCGAAAACGTACTCGTAGGACCGCTTACCTGTAAACTTGGTAAATATAACCTAATAACATTATAAAATAAATGCAGATATTAACACTGACTTTAACTCTGGTACGAGTATCAGAGTCTTTAAACACACTTCACTAACACTATAGAGATATCCTCCAGTATCTCAGAAATATAGCTCGCTTTCACTGATATATTACAATACAACACTTGTACAAATTTCACTCGCGTTTTATGAAAGAAAGTGCGACGATTTCTTTCTGATTTCGACACTTCGACCTTTACTTGATCATGGCGTAACGCGGACTCTATGAAACATATCTCACTACAACTCATACAAATTTCACTCGCGTTTTATGAAAGAAAGTAGCGGCGATTTCTTTCTATTTTCGAAATTTTGATCTTTACTCGACCATGGCACAACCCGGACTGCCCGACCTTGTTCCCTTTCTTACGTGATTTTTGTTTAAAAACAAATTAACATCTTAATGTGTTTCACCACAAAAAATCCCCTTGAAGCTCACTTACGCGGACCTGTCATTTTTTTAAGAGAACACATTAAAATTATATTTATTATATTTAGTTTTGAACAAGTAAAAAGTTTCGCACTTGAAAAGCACTTATTTTTTGTTAAAATTTCTGGGCAACAGAATATCAGTAAGCAAAGTCTCACGTTATTTTGAAAGTGATCTAAAAGTAGTATTAATATGATTAAATTTAGATGAAGATTTATAACGTAATCTGATGACATGTTTAATTACAATTGTTGCCTTAATTTGTTAAAAACTTTGAACGAGAGTTTTATTTTCTTTGGTTCTCAACGCCAGTTTGAAGTTAAAAATCAATATTTTATTACAAGATACTATTATTATCATTTTAAAATTAATAAAAATACTATTAAAATTATAGTTCGCATAATACTATCAATTAAATGTTTAAAATGTTCCAATTTCAAATTACCCGAAGTTGATATACTGTAACGTATTTATACGTGTATAGTATGCGCCGGCGCCTGCTTGTCGCCAACCCTTAGGGCTGTGTCAAACCGTTAGTCAAATCCAATTTGTTGAAACTAGCGTACATTTTTTTATTTATGAATATTGTAATGAGCAATCAAACTGTAATAATTATAATATACACGACTTTAAATCATAAAATCATAATTAAAAATATATGATAAGACCAACTGATAGTTAAATTTATGTACTTAACATTTAATCAAATAATATTCAAATTATTTATTAACTTTAAAATTGAATCTCTACTTTTATGAAACTTGATTTATATCAGCAAATTCATACATATTTATACAACCTATAAAATGATTGTAGAGTTATTGACAGCCTTAGTAAATTCACTTCTAAATCCACTTCAGATCGTTCGTCAACACTGTGAACACATTAAAATTGTACGTGTAAATGTTTAGTCAAAATTACCTATTAACGCATTTGAATTATGGCCCTCTTCTTAAAACCAACAAGATTTGCCTTGTTTCTCTCTAGCTTAATAAGTTTACAGCATTTTAATCCTTATTTAACTGTAGTTACGATTCTAACATGAAATAGTAAACTGCAATTATTCATCTATAGTAACATAACTCTCACGATGCCTTGTCAACAAGTCAGGGTAATATTTGTCTAAAAACTCATTAAAACAGAACAAGGATAGCAAATGCGACTTTCGCTGTATCTAAATGAAATAGAAAACCTTATTTTCAATTGAATAGTACTGTGACAACGTTATGTACCTTTTGGATACATAACGGCGGTTACAGATCACCCCTTTGAGTTTTGACGGATTTTAATTTTCTTGAAAAGGAAAAACCCGGAGAAAATCACATTACAACACTGAAGTGTACTCTGTAACAACGTTATATACCTTATGTATACATAACGGCGGTTACAGATCACCCCTTTGAGTTTTGACGGGTTTGAATTTTCTTGAAAAGTAAAATTCGGAGAAAATCACATCACAAACATCCCACTGGTGTAAATATACACTAAAAAGCAAATTTTATTTAATTACCTTTCTCTTAAATTCGTTTCCCACACACACACCCCTTCGAGTTTAAGAACTTAATAAATTTTAGATAGTATAATTAGTAGAAGAAAAGAAAATCACACACACAGCTTAAAAGTAAACATCTTAGACGATTGTGTATTTATCAAAATATATTTCTCAGTAAACCAGTTGGTGGATAAAACAAAAGTATTTCTTATAAAAATAATAATAATAATATTTTTAATGTCGACATGTTCTTGCTGCTCAGCTCTCCGCCATCCGTGATCATATTTTTTTTTTTTTTAAGAAAATTCCTAGCGCCGTCACTCCAACATATCTCCATCTCTTCGTGTTATAAATAGGCCTGCTGACTCGACGAAACTGTTGCTACTGCCATCCACAACGTGACCAGTCTCGGGATAGTGGCTATTGATGATCATGCGACCGCTACCGCGATCTAGATGAGCTGACACGTTTGTCTCAGGAAATAAATCTGCAAAACAATTCATCCATGTTCTTCCAGCTCGAGCGATGAATCCTGGACTCAGCATTTTCAGTTTTAATTGATTTTGAGTCTCTCTCCTCACGTGCTGTTCCGGAAAATCTTCTTTTGGAATCTTCAAATATTTTCCATGTATGGAAACGAATCTCAGATCAAACCCGCACTTCCAAACAGATACTCCAAAGCTGTGTTCAGTTTATTGAATTGATGTCCATGTTTGAAAATATGTCTTATCAATTCTGCCAAGAAAGATCGCCAGATGCACATCACTTCCGTTGAATCTCGGCCCCATCATTGTCTGCATAACGAAAACTCGGAAATTTGGCTGATGGTTCCGTCGTATCCAAGCTCACATTACTGGAAAGTGTCCGAATTCTTTACTCCAACTCATTTAAACACCCGATTACCGAAATAATAATAGTTGATATTATTTCTCTCATTGTTTTTTTTAAAAAACAACCTTTCTTTCCTCAGATGCCTTGCGCTTCCGTTTTGAGACACTTTTTTTTTTTTTAATCAATATTTTTCTTTTGTCTAATTATTTATCAATTGACAAAAAAAAACTTTACGTAAATTCACTATTGCACTATTGTAATCCACTTTTATTTTATAAATTGATTTAAAGATTGCCCTATTCATTCGCATTGGTTTAGTCAAAATTAATTTTAAAATGTTTAAATTTTACGACATACTATTTATTTATTTTTATACTATTTTCAGCAAGCAAGCAGAATTTATTTTTTATTTATTTTAACAACCATTAATTTACCTAATGTCAATTTGTATTTGTAAGATTTTAAGAAGAGACAATTCTACACTAACAATGATTTAGAGAATATAGAGTGTTATATTCTAGCATTTAATATCCCAAATAATTCCCTTCAAATAATGCTTTAACTTCCTAAAACACTCTATTTTATTTCTTTCATTCTATATAAATCTTGTATTGAAGTAATATTTTAACCTATGTATAAAAGTATCAATACCTATAATCATAAAAATAAGAAAATCCTACTCTACTCTAAACTACATGGAAATGAAAGCTATTTATGAGAAATGATTATAAAATCTAATAAAAGTTTTCAACATTGCTAGCTAACACAGTAACTCAAATTCTTTTAATGCGTAATTTAATCAATTTGATTAAATTTTTAATGACGCAAATCCTGGTCATACCGGCACCACTGTAACACGATTAGCTATTTAAATTTAAAATATTAAAAATAAAAGGCTTAATCGGTTATGACCTAAATCTACCTAACTTTGTACCTATCTAATCTACCTTAAAACTTTGGCCAATAAATGTGATCGTCTAGTTTATTTTATAACCGTCTAGAATTTGATTTAATGGACCCTTTACGTTGTGTCATTTACGTTGTGTTTTAAAGACGAAAACAAATGAATAAATTAAATTATCAAAATAAATAAATAACCGTAACCGTAACCGAAATAAAACCGCAAATGTAATCGAACACAAATAGTCAAAACAAAAGAATCATGCACATGTAAAATAAAACATTGAAATACACACACATGAATAAAATATAGCCGTAAGTATTTGAAAATAAAATAAATCAATAGAAAAACAGAGCAGAACACAAAACAAAGAATAAACAATAAAACAAAACCAATAAATTAATTTCAATAAAACAACGGATTTCGCAAATGTAATGTAATGGCTTAAACATGCAACTTAACTGAACAGCAACCAGCTACTCGGATGAGATGATCCTCCTCTTCTTTCTTCATGGCCATAAACCCATACAAATACATAAATACTTCATTATAATAAGATATAATTATAAAAATATATAATTTAAATACATAAGGTAAACACATTAAAAGGATTAATATTACAAAAGTATACGCTCAGCTCCACGCTCCAAATAACTCGTCGCTGACAGCAATATCTAGAAGAAAGTAGGGAATGGGAATTTGACCTTTAGGTCCATGAATGGGAATCCTAAGCGAATGGATTAATAATAAGGCTCCCTTCCAACCTAGCACCTTATTCCTTTCCATACAGATCCTTAGGGTTCAACCTAACACGCCTCAAATAAAACTAACTTACAAACCTTCATATCTCATACTGATCTCATTCTTACATCACCTAATTATCAGAATCATTCATCACAATCATACAGGTAATTTGGATATTATTTTT
Source organism: Peribatodes rhomboidaria (assembly GCA_911728515.1). Classification (NCBI taxonomy): domain Eukaryota; kingdom Metazoa; phylum Arthropoda; class Insecta; order Lepidoptera; family Geometridae; genus Peribatodes; species Peribatodes rhomboidaria. Next base: position 12,989,267 of record OU452186.1, on the reverse strand, counting down.
ATTTGATTTTAACTATTCTAATTTACGACCAAGTAATCCAATATGACTCTACTTTCCTATTTCCCTACTGGCATTAAATGGTCTGACGTGTGTGGTGTGTGTACCTAGTGCATGATCAAATACTCAGCCGAAATATAGATCTCGCCAGCTAGACCCAATTTCGACCTAATATTCTGTGTTATCCCTCCCCATCCTGTACGCGCGGTTTCCCTGCTGATAAGCGAGAGACTTCTAGGAGCCCGAGTAATCTCCGCCAGCATTCCCTAGGCAAACGCTAGTGAGTTAAATAGTGTGCACGTGTGTATAGGTTTTATTAGAATTGCAAACAATTCTAATAAAACCTCAATTCAAATCAAAATTCGAAAGCTAAAATATTTTTTTGAGCATGGGTTGCAACTTAATGAAGTAAACTTATAAGATATCAGAGTTTCCAATAGGATTCAAATTTCGAGGATGATTTTCACACTTGATGCTTGACATCAAGAATAAATTAATAACAGCAGTTGTAATGATAATGAGAGCGTAAAATATGTGTGCGTATAAATCCTTAGGATCTCGTTCAATGAGTCAGCATACTTCGATGATGACGATTATTATTGTAAACTGCAGAAGCCACACCTCTCCAAAAACATATCAAACTGCTCCAGTAAATGTAGTTGATAAGTGAAACTTGTCACTTTATCTCCACATAGTTGATTTTGTAATAACTTTGGTTGTAAATATCGTTGCAGACATAAATTATGCATAAAGATGATGTATTATTAAGGTAAAGAAGTTGACTTCATTATGTTCGTAAGTAATGTTCTAAATTGCACCCAAACTATGAGTTTCTAACAATAAATATATGTCCTAGCTATAAAAAGTAGGGTATATCCATTCAAAATTCCACATATGCAACACATACAACACTCACTCCTCCTACGAATATCCTACAATAATAGTAGCATAGAAATCTACCCCACAATTAACCCGTGTAGAAAAACGTCGTTACTCCCGGCAGCTTCTGAAAATAATGATTAACACTACCCCCTATTTACCTAGCACAATTTATGAAATAAAACAACGATGGCGAAAACGTACTCGTAGGACCGCTTACCTGTAAACTTGGTAAATATAACCTAATAACATTATAAAATAAATGCAGATATTAACACTGACTTTAACTCTGGTACGAGTATCAGAGTCTTTAAACACACTTCACTAACACTATAGAGATATCCTCCAGTATCTCAGAAATATAGCTCGCTTTCACTGATATATTACAATACAACACTTGTACAAATTTCACTCGCGTTTTATGAAAGAAAGTGCGACGATTTCTTTCTGATTTCGACACTTCGACCTTTACTTGATCATGGCGTAACGCGGACTCTATGAAACATATCTCACTACAACTCATACAAATTTCACTCGCGTTTTATGAAAGAAAGTAGCGGCGATTTCTTTCTATTTTCGAAATTTTGATCTTTACTCGACCATGGCACAACCCGGACTGCCCGACCTTGTTCCCTTTCTTACGTGATTTTTGTTTAAAAACAAATTAACATCTTAATGTGTTTCACCACAAAAAATCCCCTTGAAGCTCACTTACGCGGACCTGTCATTTTTTTAAGAGAACACATTAAAATTATATTTATTATATTTAGTTTTGAACAAGTAAAAAGTTTCGCACTTGAAAAGCACTTATTTTTTGTTAAAATTTCTGGGCAACAGAATATCAGTAAGCAAAGTCTCACGTTATTTTGAAAGTGATCTAAAAGTAGTATTAATATGATTAAATTTAGATGAAGATTTATAACGTAATCTGATGACATGTTTAATTACAATTGTTGCCTTAATTTGTTAAAAACTTTGAACGAGAGTTTTATTTTCTTTGGTTCTCAACGCCAGTTTGAAGTTAAAAATCAATATTTTATTACAAGATACTATTATTATCATTTTAAAATTAATAAAAATACTATTAAAATTATAGTTCGCATAATACTATCAATTAAATGTTTAAAATGTTCCAATTTCAAATTACCCGAAGTTGATATACTGTAACGTATTTATACGTGTATAGTATGCGCCGGCGCCTGCTTGTCGCCAACCCTTAGGGCTGTGTCAAACCGTTAGTCAAATCCAATTTGTTGAAACTAGCGTACATTTTTTTATTTATGAATATTGTAATGAGCAATCAAACTGTAATAATTATAATATACACGACTTTAAATCATAAAATCATAATTAAAAATATATGATAAGACCAACTGATAGTTAAATTTATGTACTTAACATTTAATCAAATAATATTCAAATTATTTATTAACTTTAAAATTGAATCTCTACTTTTATGAAACTTGATTTATATCAGCAAATTCATACATATTTATACAACCTATAAAATGATTGTAGAGTTATTGACAGCCTTAGTAAATTCACTTCTAAATCCACTTCAGATCGTTCGTCAACACTGTGAACACATTAAAATTGTACGTGTAAATGTTTAGTCAAAATTACCTATTAACGCATTTGAATTATGGCCCTCTTCTTAAAACCAACAAGATTTGCCTTGTTTCTCTCTAGCTTAATAAGTTTACAGCATTTTAATCCTTATTTAACTGTAGTTACGATTCTAACATGAAATAGTAAACTGCAATTATTCATCTATAGTAACATAACTCTCACGATGCCTTGTCAACAAGTCAGGGTAATATTTGTCTAAAAACTCATTAAAACAGAACAAGGATAGCAAATGCGACTTTCGCTGTATCTAAATGAAATAGAAAACCTTATTTTCAATTGAATAGTACTGTGACAACGTTATGTACCTTTTGGATACATAACGGCGGTTACAACTTATAGAGTTAATTCGTAACGGGAATTACTCAAGTACAATAATTTGAGTCGGTTAGATGCGGCACGATTCTAATTTCGAGTACACAGCGCGTGGCCCCAATACAACTAAAGCAAACGGACATTACACAGCTTCGTTGACAGTATTATGTTACGTGTATCAATAGCAAAGATAGAGAGACATGCAAGAAACTATAGTGAGAACGAGAGAACAATAAATATCACTGTTGCGACTGGTTGTGTTTGTTTGTGACTACGGTGAATTGTGTGCAGCGCCTAATGCGGTCCATTTCTTGGTTCTCGTATTGTCTCTTCTTTATATTTGATCGAAGGGTTACTCTAACAATAGTTTCAACCGCATTCGGCAGTCTTTATCAAGGAAAGTTCTTATTCGATACCAGGCAACCATAAGAGATAAGAGGTGCCAGGTAAGTTTCGGTCAAACGTAGGCTTATCTTTTTTTAATCCGGTTACGAATCATACCAAGTTTGTCAATAACTGTACATCATGAAGTTCATATATTTATTTATTTATTTCTTATTCACTGCTGATATTACATAATTATTATCTTATATCTTTAAATGAGCAATTCTTGTATATATATAATTGGAATCTCGGAATCAGCTCCCACGATTTTCATGCAATTTAGTATATAGGGGGTTTCGGGGGCGATAAATCGATCTAGCTAGGAATCATTTTTAGAAAATGTCATTTTATTCGTGTTTTATCGATAATCAACTTAAACATAAGCTTGGAAGAAAAATAACAAAAAGGAGGCGTTTGAGTAGTCTCAACTGAAAAATATGACTCTTCCTGACATCTATTGGTGAATAATAATACTATTTTTTGTGAGCAACTAATTGCTTTAACGACACAACAGCAGATGTCGTTGTTAAGTAACACGAAGGCAATGAGTGTTTGCTTTGAGGTTAGACTAAAATCAATTGTTTATTTTCCAAAAAACACAATTAAAAAAAAAAATACCGAGCAAAGCTCGGGCATCCAGGTACTTTTCTTAAACTAGTAAGTTACATATCATCATAAGCATATTAAAAATGTTGTAAAAAATGTGAAACAAATGTTGTGTAGGTAAGTACCAACTATTGATTCTATACATTCAATTTTAAATATAAAGTTACTTCTAAATTTTATCGTTACATCGGGTGTGAAAGATAATATATTTAACTGACTTACAAACCTAAGAGATCAATTTGTTTATTAAGTTCAATATAGAATATTAATATATAGGATAGATAATAACTAATCTATTCTACATATAAATAATATTTAAACTATTAATAAGTTTAGTCATAAAAAAATCATTTAGATTGTAATATCACTTTGCTATTAAGAGTTGGCGTATATATGACTCAAGAACAATATATATATAAATTAATATATTTGACACAAAGATGGATTATAGTCTGGTAGCACATAGAACCACAGTTGAAACCGCGGGCCCAGGTTATGTAATATAATAATCTTGTTAGTCTGCAAAATGTTTATATTATAGACCCGTGTTAATATTTAATTTTGTATTTGTAATGTGTGTAAAATTTCACAACAACTAATGCCCGAATTATATGATTAACTAGCTGTTACCTGCGAATTCGTTCAAGTTTAATCAGAAAATAGTATCCAAAAACCTTTTCCTTGATATACTGTGACTTAAAATCAAATTTTTTCGAGTTCCGTCCAGATGTTTAGCCGTGAAAAGCGTACATACAGACAAACAGACAGGTAGATAATATTATTACAGAAGTATGGATTGTTTTTAATGTTCTAGTAAGATTCCTAAGTTATTGCAAGCAAGATAATTACTCGTACTTGATAAAAAGAAGATTACACTTTAATTCCCAAGAAAAATGTGAAGCGCACCTTGTCTTGCAAACTCCCAAAACTCAATACTAATCAAGAAAACTTCTCCGACTACCAGCGGAGAGCAATCAAAAGAAAATTAGCGTGGACCTCCAATTTGGAATGGAAAAACTTCGGGTACAGAACCAATTTGGCTCGCCAGGGGACACACTTGGATTAATTAAACATTTGAATTTGGAATTACATTGTCATGGTCGTGATCTTGTAAAGGAGGTTTTATGTTGCCCTTCTTTGTTATAACATTTTATAGTCTGTGGTTGAGAAGTTTTAATTGAGTTCTATTTTTAAGTTTGCTTAGTTAATTGCCGGCTGTTTGTGGCTTCAGTTAGTGTTGTTTTTTTATTTCCCGCGGGATTTTTAATTAGTCCCACAAAAATTTTAAAAGTAAAAATCAAGATGTATAATTTGGTAATACAACAGTGTTTTTTCTTGCTAGTTTTTGCAGAGCTTTTAGCGAATTTAATGGGTTTTGTTTTATTTATTTTTTTATTCAAATTTATTTATTTAAAAAGAAAAGTACATACAGACAGGTTAACTTAAAATAGGATTAACTAAATCAACTAGTACTGAACTAAAGGTTGACAGTGAGTCCCAAACTAAGCTCTAGGCCTGTATCTTGGGGCTCGGTGCGAAGTTACCAGTGGACACTTTTAGGTAGACAGAATGTACTGTTAAACATAAGACAACTTTAAAATAACAACAAATTATGTTACATTTCAAAATTAGTCAAGCCTTTTAAGCAGTTGGAATCTATATACTCACTAGCTGTCACCCCGCGACTTCGTTCGCGTTTATTATTTATATATAAATATATATATGTGTGAGCTATCCTATCTGTTAAGTTAGATCGAACTGCACACGGTGTGCAAATTTGATTGAAATCGGTTAAGTAGTTTATCGGTTAAGTAGTCTATAGCGGACAAATATTATGACACGTAATTTATATATATTAAGATTATTTGCGCTATGCGATTTTACCCGCGGTTTATGCCTATGCGCTAATCCAAGGTGTAAGCTACCTTTCTAGTAAATTGCATCAAAATCCGTTCATGCCATTGAGCGTGAAGAAGTATGCACGTACAAACTTTCGCTATTATAATTTAATGTAAGAGTCCGGCGACCTAACTAATTTCGACCTAGGCGATCTAGACTAACTTCGCATTGGCTTAAGGTATTCTATCGCCATTTCGTCTAGAAGAAGAAGACGAGTGAAGAGAGCGAGTAATGATACTGACGAGCCTCTAAACTTACCTACAGAGTGACAAAGTGCAATTTCAATTTTTTTTATGACTTTTCACTACTGTAATCATTCTTAAGTAACTAAGAATTTGCCTTGTATTATTGATTCATTTAACAGCTAATGATGTAGACAACCTCCCTATGTAATGGCATTTTTGATTTGCTTTGTCTACTTATTGAATAAATCAGTCAAAAGTGACCCCTTAAAAATGCGGATATTTTTCATAGCTCTATTTTCGCTTGAGAACGTTTTTAAAAAAAAACCAAGAACATAGGGGCAAAGATATTGTTAATTTAATTGTACATGCTAAATTTCATCATAATCTGACAAACGGATTTTAAGAAATTTGAGTAGCGCGTTTGTATGGAAATTTCAGAACGTCGCGGCCCTCTTAAGTACTATTTAAAAACTTCCCGACCGAGCAAGCGTTAGCGAGGGAGGGAAGCGTCTATGTTTCAGCTTCGAAAAAACACTTTCGTCTGGGTTCTGTTTAATTCAAGAAATTTCCAAAAACTGTGGGCGTGTCTGCCCACAAAATTTCACGAGAATCGGCTGAGAAATGCGTCCTGTAGAAGAGGACAGAAGTCGGTCACGAGGTCTCCAGATCATAGAGCCACTAGTAGTTTTTTTTTTTTTTTTATTACTTAATAGGCTTGCGTTTGGCCGCCAACATGCCTGATGATAAGCCGTGATGCGGCCTACGATTGAGCACGCTTGCCTAGAAGAAACCGATTCGAGTGTCAAGGAACACACACTCTGGCAGAGTATTCCACACTCTAGCGGTCCTTATGAGAAATGAGGAACCAAAAAGTTTTATGCCAAAAAAAATCCCTTCATTCAGATAGTTGCAAAACAAAAAATATTTTTGTGTTTCCCAATTATAAAATTGAAAGAAAACTCTATCTGTTTGCTTGTAGGCTTTTCACGGCTAAACAACTGAACGTATCGTGATGAAATTTTATGATAGTTGCAGTATCTCACAAGGAAGGTGTGTGAATATTTTTTTCCGACTATATAAATATTTTGTAATGAAATTCTTCAAATAATTAAAAAATAACGCGCCGCTTACCAAATGCGTCAGACAACATCACAGAATAGTACGTTAGTTGTACTAAAATAACAACTGACAACTAAAATTAAAACTCCGCCAAAAACCATCCAGTATTTTTTGTGTAATGTTAGAGTCTGATCTATTTGGTAACGGATTATTATTCATAATTTGATAAATAGATAAAGTTTATCACGAGAAGGGTTTATGGATACTATTTTCTGAATAAACGCAAACAAAGTTGCGGGCAACAGCTAGTAAAAATATAATAATCCAAAATCAAAACAAATACATAAGCACTGAAAATCGAAAGCTTTCCGCTTTGCAAGACATCCGCAGCCCGCCCGCCCTGCCGAGCTTCCGACGTACGGCACCGGAAGTAGTCGCGCATTGAGAAAAACTTTAGCAGACAACGTTTTTGTTGGCCGGACAACGGTTCTTACAACGCTATTGTAAGCTACCTGACTGTCTTGGATTGTAAAGTAAGAGACAGTGTTAGTTATACCTAACAGCCCCTTCGGTGAATAGACGTGACGTTATGCTAGATCTGTAAACCAAATTCTCTAAATTGGCTACGATATATAATTAAGTATACATTTTTAGATGTATATTTTGTTAGAGGTGTAAATATTACAACACCCACACTTTGCCGGACAATACAATTTGCAGTCCCAAATGTGACAGTGGGCGAGCCTGTCGCCATACACCGGGCTCCAGTCATGTAGCAGATGACATAAAATACGCACATAATTGTTCACACAATAAATAAATTTGTGTCTGCCGTCTCTGGCTTGGGAAGCAAGCCTTCTCCAACCAGGCTATCATCACTTAACAAATCTATACGTCCTTAGTATAGCTGTCGTGTTTTTGCTGTCTAAAAAAGACATCAATTAGTTTAGCAAATTCAGACTTTAAAATTTGCTGCAGGTAATATTATTAAGTTTTGAAGGCTTTGGATACATTTTAAATTTTTTCTAGGTTGCTGTATCTTTTTATAAATATTCGTCTTATTTGATAAATGCGCGATTAAACGCGGCTTGCTCTAATGAAGTGATCAAACCCTTCGTCAAAGTAGAACCTTTTTTCTTTTAAATTAATAAGACTCCTTTATCCAGTCCCCACAAATCGTGCTTTCCTCAAACTTCCGGCAGACCTGTCAAAAAACAAAAAAAAAATATCTAAAAGCAGTTTTAATATAAAAATACTGTTTCTGCACCAGCCAGTAACTTGTTACCATCGATATATGATTATGTACTACGTACTAGATGTCGTGAAACGAAAACTGGTTCTCATCAACTGCACTGGACTGCAATACTCGTAGTACGTAGCAGCTAGCTATACCTTGCGTTAGCAAGCTTCGACACACATGCACTGTGGTTGTGTACGGAGCGAAACCTATTATATATTAGTGACTCTGTGAGCTTTAGGCCTGGCGGTCGACGTCTGTCTCCTCTACAGGTTGCATTCCTCAACCGATTATCGTGAAATTTTGTGACCAGGTTCGATAATTATATGTATATTTATTTTTATCGAGGCATTTTAGTTTTTTTTTTAAATAGAGTAGATATGAATAAAAAAACATATTTCCGCCATTTCGAAAGAATCCAAAAAACTGACATGACGAACAGATCCGGAATTCAGACATACGAAAGCATTTTTGTCGAAGCTGAAGCTTCGCTTGCTAACGCTCGCTGTGTCGGTAACTACTGCAGTATAGTTGATTAAATCAGGCGTTACTTTGCGGAAGTTCATCTTCAAAATTGTTACTTGAACTAATATCTAGTGTAATTCCGCTTTAACGTCGCATTAAGTACATCAAGGAATATGAATTTTCTACTCTATTTTCAATTTACAATTTAAAAAAGTAATTTAATGACATTTACTAGAAAACTTCATACAAATTGATATTTGAATCTAATTTAAACGTTACACAATTTGATATTTCAACTAACGAATTTAACAGACCTAATTTAATGAAATCTACTAAAAAACTTTATACAATTTGATATATGAAGCTAATTCAATAATGAAATTGACAGAAATAATGTTATGAAATTGACAACAAAATTTTTATCGAAAAATTAATACAATTAAAAAATTATACAATAAAAACCTGCAGTAAGCCTGCAGTTAGTCCACGGCGGCAGGTCACGCTCTCATCAAGTTACGTGACGTCTTTTGTTTGGAATGGCTTACCTAGTACGTAGTACTTATATGGCAATGTTTGTCACACAGGTCCTATCGGGCAGCTTGAGTACGTTCCTAAGAGGTCCCTCCCTAAGTGAAATTGTTCCTGAGTTCCCTCCGCGGAGTAACTTGTAATCCTCCGGAGGGAGATCAATAAACTACACGTTAGTTACTAAAATTCCGGCTCCGGGGCTTCAAACTTTACCAGTAATTGGTAACGTATTGGATTGGCTTCAGGGAAATAGAATAAAAGAGAATGGTCTTAATCATAAGTACATTAGTACAACATTTTATCAACGGTCGAAGATTAAGAGACAGACTCATTGCGAAGTGGAAATTTTATGTCAGTGCGTTTATGTGTATTATGGGTGTTTGAAAGAATGAAAAGACAAAGACGCTGGCTCAAGGTAGAGTGGGGAAAAAGAGAAAGAGCTTGGCTGATGATGTACTGCCATACGTGAGCGACAAATAGAGCAACACGAAGTGATATGCCGATAGCGAAAATATAAAAAAATACTTTGACGCCCTAACTTTTTACACGTGGCATATGTTGTAATATCCTTACATGACTGTTTACAACGCAATATAGCATAATATTACTTTATTGTAGTATTAATTATTTTATTATTATTGTAATATTACTTACAATTAAAAGAAAATTTTGCATTATACTCATTCATAATAATGTAGCTAAATTAGATTACTGTTGAATCTTGCTCGTATTTCAAAAGTTCCCTAAATTCTCTTTCACTTCAATACCGAACTTAGCATCTAAATATCATTCACAGTAAACTTCATAACTCTTATTCTACAGTGGTTGTCCGTTCTACCTCCACCTAACCACTCAACTTACCCCAACTATCTGATCCGTGTCTCACATTTGTTAGAACAAATCAATACATCCTGTAGCCTGTTCGGCAGACGGTCCGAAGACTCGTGTGATTGATATCGTAGATAGGCTCTAGATAGTATCTGAATACATCTGCTAGATAGCCTGGGTTTATAGACTGAAGGTCGGAGTAGTAGGTAGGAAAATTGTGGTTTGACTTTGGAATAGTGTTTGATAGATAGATAAGCCGATACCAATTACTAGTGTTGATACTTTCGCATTTAAATAGTTCATTAATTGTATTTATTCTAGTGGCATAAGGTCTAGCATTCAGCAAACACGTAATGACGTCATTGTCATCCGTCTCTTTCGAACTTGTTGTAAATGACTTAGTTCGGTCTTGCTTAAGCATCGATTGGCGTCACTACGTGTTGCTGAATGCTATACCTGGCTGAGTATATGTATTATTATACAATATTTCATCCCACTCGGACAACTCGGAAGAGAAAAATTTTAACACAACATATCGTCACGCTTTTCCGCCGCGGGGGCTGGCAGAGAGATACAACACCCACACATCGGCAGACGATATTCAGTCCCTAATGTGATAGGGGGCAGACGTGTCGCTATCCACCGGGCTCAAGTCATGTAGCAGATGATAAACAATACGTACATAATAAATGTTCACACAATGAACAAATTGGTGTGAGCCTTCTGCTGGGATCGAACCCGTTCCCTCTGGCTTGAGAAACGAGCCTTCTCCAACAAGGCTATCATCTCTCAAAATTTAATTCGGGATATAAGCGACATAAGCGTGACGAATCACCTTAAACTCTATGACTGATGTAAAACGTTATTAAACCTAGTATTCATACTGGATTAGTTTCCGTAAGAGTATTATGATGGATGATACACAAACTCTCGAAGCGAAGATGACTGGAACCAATCAATAGCTGAAGAGTCGAAGACTCCTTTCTTCTAATTTGACGTTGACAGTGACAAATGGTGCGGCTGATTTTTGTGACGTCTCCGTTTGGTAGGGTGTGATGATAAGGGAAAGTGATAAGGAAAATGTTATGTACATAGTATGGTATAGTAGTATGTTATGTATACGTATACATATATTATGTAGTATAGTATGTAGTGTGTTATTAATAAAGAACCTACATTTGTAGATAGATAGTTTGTAACTAGCTACGAGTAGCTAGTAGTAGCGTAGTAGCTACGAGTAGCGAGTAGCTAGTAGTAGCGTAGTAGCGTAGTAGCGTAGTAGCTGCGAGTAGCAAGTAGCTAGTAGTAGCGTGGTAGCTGCGAGTAGCTACGAGTTGTTCCGTTCGAACGGAAACCTCGCATTTTTTCACAACTTATAGTCTAATTTAGCTCATATTCAAACTTAAAAAATGTATTTGCGTGAACTACTTGCCTGCAAGACTTCATGAAGTTGGATCTATTATACTCAAGTCATCGTTGAACTAACAAATGCTGAGATGCCCCAGTAAATTCTGAAACCTCTCTGCGCTCGTTAAATTATGTTAGTTTCCAAAATTGTTCAAAATAATTACCTTGTCTTAAAGGAATCATCAAGGATATTTCTAATAGAGATGTTAAAAATATTTCTAAAAAAATTGGTTGTCTGTAAAGTTGGTTTACGGACGATAGTTTAATGTGACAACGTCAGACCAAAAGAAGAGTGAAGGAGAAGCCGAACATGCTTTTCGCTCGCTCGTGTTGCGCTCTCGCTCCGGTCGTAACGTCACAATGAACGTAACGGGACAAAAAGTCATCCTTTTTCGTGCGTACTGCCGACGTTCATCGATTTAAGACGTTGTCACGTCAATAAGTATTTCCATTGAATATGTAATACACTAACAACTCGCGCCGGCTTCGCACAGTACCTATAAGTGGTCATTGCATTATCATATTTGAAGTGCGCCAACTGAACTAGAGTGCTAAAATTGGATAGTATAAAATGGCTGTTAGATTGTTAGCAATCAATATTTTTGCTACTGCACGGGCTTAGCCACGCTAAGTTAGCATACTGCAAATTGGATAGTGTAATTATGGCCCTATTATCTGTAAAAAAATGTCTAATTGAATGACTGTGAAAATCTCATCAGAATCTGTTGTATGGAAAAATGATATGAGAAGTAAAAGAAGAAAATTATCTTCTATCATTATCTCCTTCTTCTCTACATAGATTAAGGCCCGGTATTACACGAAATCAACGAAAACAAGTATTTTATTTGCGCCTAGTTTCATATGAAGAATTGTGATGATCAGGTGCAAATAAAACAACTAGCTTAATCAGCCGTTCAATTAATAGCCTATTCTTATCCTAAACGAAGCCGTTCAACTAACGTTCTGATATTCAGCCATTCAATCAAACAGCATAATGGATCGATAACGTTGACTACTTGTCTAGCCAAGTCATTTAAGCAAATGTAACATTTAAGTTGGGTAAATAATAAAAAATAAAAATCACCCTAATATACATATGAATGACCTGAGCATCAGTCAGCCGGTTTATTAAATGTTGTATTCGATTCAACGGCTGAAAATCATTCAGGAAGCTAGTTGAACGGCGTCATTTCGTAAAATGGTTAGGCTGTTCATTGAACGGCTAATTTAGCTAGTTGGCTGTGACAAATACATAAATGGTCAGAATTGAATTTTAACGTATCCAAAACTCAAGTTACTAAAATTCTTCCTGAGTTAAAACGAAAAACGATATTGTTTGACAAACTTTATCTAAATCACATCAATGCTTTTAATAACTTGAGTATAGCATCGCTAATGAGAAATAATATTAAAAGCCATCTTTTTAGCACAAATATTACTTTAACGACCGATCCGGCCGTAATCACCCTTGCACCACAATAAGGCGAGCGCCGTTTTACGGCCAACGCATCGGATCGCACGTCGCTGTCGTAAAATAACGCCGTTAATTACATTCCTAAAGTAAACAATTTTATAGCCAATCGATCGAGCAAATTCGCGTGGGTCTTGCTTTGCGAATGAAGAATTATGATCCGTGATCAGTCCTGTCAGTTTATACTTATGATCGATAAGATAAGGTTCGACATTTACCTACTTTTTTGAGACTAAACTTCTTTCAAAATAAAAGTTCACTTAGCATTAATGGCACATTATAATCTCAGCGGTTGCATTCTTAAAAGTCCGAATCGAATCATTCGAAGTTACCTTAATTTCCACCAAGCTGAAAATCGGTAAGATTGTATAAAATATCATTAAAAACAAAATTTGAAAGTTCCTTTCCCCTGTAAGGAAAAAAAAATATTCAAGATTAAAGGTCAAAAAAACGAGTTTCAGCAAAACGGTAAGTTTTATCATATAAATATCTCAGACAAAAATTGTAGATCATAAAATTATCTAAAAATAAATTACTAAAACTTTTTTCTATGAGCCACCGTTTTTGAGATATAACGATTCAAAAAGTTGTAATCGTCATAATATGCACACGTTTCCTCGCCACCTATGAGGTAGTGTACTTAGCGCGTTTTTTTTTAACGTGGTTTCCCCAGTAGGCCTATTCCACGGGTCAGTTTTGATCCTGTTTAATTTGAAACTATTGAAAAATAATGTATATTAGCAGAGATTGAAAAGATAAAAGCAATTTAAGCTTAGAGCTTAGAGCTTATTCAGAGAAGATAATGTTAAGCTTGCGTTTGCTTGCCACCTCGCCTAATGTTGTCAATTGTTAACATGACGGGCCTACGATGGAGCACGCTTGCCTAGACGAAACCGATCCATTCGAGACTTGAAAACACCCAGTTAACTTAGTAGTTAACGTTTAGTACTGCTACCCGCGACTTCGTTAACGTTTATTCAAAAAATAGGATCTAAAAACGTTGCACGTAAAATACTGTAACTAATTATCACATTTCATTAAGATTCGTTCAGCCATTTATTAGTCGTGAAAAGTCTACAAACAGACAGACAGACAGAGTTACTTTCGATTTTCGCCCTAGCTAACGTCTATGCTTCAGCCTCAACAAAATGCTTTCATACGTCTGAAATCCGAATTCTGTCTGGATTTCTGTCCCGATCTCTGTCTTTCTCTACAAGTCACATTTCTTAACTATTTTTCTTAAAATGTTGTTAGTAGGTTCATATAAATTATACAGATTTCAATAGTTGTACAGATTTTTAGATAACAGTTAAATAATTTTACAAATATTTTGGACGTGACAACGTCTTATAATTCGATAGAGCCGGCTGCACGCACGAAAAAATGCGGCGTTACCTCGCTCTGAGGCGTTCCATGTAAGGCTTGAAGTGTAAGCGAGAGCGCGGAACGAGCGACAAAGAAGCACAATCGACCTTTGCGTTCGGCAGCGTTCGACATCCGTCTCTCTCCTACTTGAGTGAGCACGTTGTCACGTTCAACTATCGTCAGTAAACCGACTTTACAGCAACCAATTTTTTTATCAGTCAGTCGTTTAGAAATTTTCAAATTGGCGGAGATATGATTCTGTACAAAATCGAGCATGCTCACAAAATTTCACAACAGTCGGTTGAGGCATGCGACCTCTATAGGAGGAAAAACGTCGGTCGTGAGGTCTCCAGCTCACAGAACCACTAGTGTTAGTTAGTTAGTTTAGTAGATTAGTAAAGATAGAAAATTTCTATCTCTACTAAATCTTCTACCAGTCTGTCTATATTAAATATAGACAGCCTGTCTATATTTAATATTAGCAGCGCTCCGCGGTTTCACCCGCGATTAAAAAGTATCCTATGTGCTATTCTAGATTAAAATCTATGTCTCTGCCAAATTTCATCCAGATCTGTTCAGCCGTTCTGGCGTGAAAGAGTAACAAACATCCATCCATCCATACATACATACAAACTTTCGCGTTTATAATATTAGTAGGATAGACAGGCTGGTAGAAAATTTTAGGTTGATGTAAATAGACATAATCACTAGACATTAGGTTTCATTTTGTAGCAAGTTAAGCTGGATGTTTCTCTTTGTTCCACTAATGCTGAATATTAAGATGATTTATTTAATAACATTACGTTTTCTTTCAAAAGAGTTTCTTTGTTTAAAAATCTAGTTATCCTGCTTAACATCGTACCTACTTAGTAGAAAGGGTAGGATGGGGCGAAAATGTAGGTTGTGATGAGTTAAAAATACTTTTGTTCATTATTTTATAGAAAAATAAATAAAGTTTTGCCCTACGATGTTTGGTTTAAATTATTTATAAAGTTCACGTATAGTTTATAAAATATTAATACTTTTAAATATACATACATGAAAAAAAGAGACTAGATTCCGCGACTCAAGTCCGCCTAGTGCGAAATCTAGGGAAGATACACACAGTTATATCAAAGTCAAAGTCAAAATATTTTTATTCAATTGGGTATCAAGCATACACTTATAAACGTCGAAGTTTTATAATAGACACGACCGCCTTGTTCGAAAAAAGAGCCACTACTCAGAAGAACAGGCAAGAAACTGAGGATATCTATCAGTTGATATCCTCAGTGTTTTTTGCTTTAAGGTAAATATCATTGTTAAATTTACATTTTACTTTGTTTTAAGTTAAAAAAAAATCGTATTTAAGACCAACAGCAACAACCTCTATGTATTTATTTATTTTAAATATTTATTATTTTACTATTTATTTATTTATTTAATCTATCTTTAAATACATGTATCTTACATTCGGTTGTGGTTGCATGTTTCTTCTTACCTACCTAAATATTCTGATGTAAAAAGCTTGTAAGTATTGGAATTTGTACAATAGATAATAAAATTAATATGTAAGTTATTTTATTACCTAAGTATACAATTACATTCCTTAAACGAGTAGTTTAACCAAATAATTAAGATTAATCTTGGTCAAACTATTTAATAACAAATCAACCAGTCCATTAATCCCTATTTTATGTATTTAATTCTCATATTTTATCGCTGAATCGAAAATAATTAATGAAACATAAAATTAGAAACCAATTACTAAATCAAAAGCATTTATAACACAGCTGGTTCCAAAAATTAATCTCTTACACTTAAAACACAATAAAGGCAAAGTAAGGCCGGTGCCAATAAATCCTTAATTCGGCCCTGCCTAATTAGAATGCGGTCAAACCGCTGGAGACGTTACACTGATAGCCTAATTGCCCGTCACATATATTTTACCCCTTACGATACGATGTAGTACTGGATATATAGACGATAGATAGACGTCAATTGGATACGTGTAGTAACGTTGACGGGATACATGTAGTAACGTTGACTTGATACATGCAGTAACGTTGACATGATACGTGTAGTAAAGTCGACTAGATACATGTAGTAACGTTGACTAGATACAAGTAGTAACGTTGACCACCATTTAAATTACCAATTATACTTTATCAATATAAATAAAACATTCTAAAAACAATATCTATAGTGATTAATACCTACAAAAGAAACTACCGAACAATTTGTGGAAATGAGTACTACCACTTTCCCGACCCGCGCAAGATACAGAGGCACATGCTAAATAAAGCGAGAAAACGTAATGTTAAAGAACAAGAGTGTAAGTTTTCAAAAACTCTCTTCGATAAATTCGAGATATTTCGAAATTGCATAAAAAAAACAATCCCTGAACCCATTCAACTTCTGAACCCAGAAAAATGTCTTTTAACGATACCAAATACGAGTAAGCCAAAATAAATCGTATACACTAAAACTGGAGAAAAATTAAAATACAGGGTGTTCGATATTAACCGTGTTAATCAGCTAACGCGCCAGATGGCCGCGGGGACTCCATTGCGTTAACTGTTAAACCGCTGTTTTACAATAATCCAATCCGTTAATAGGCCGGGGTAATTAGTAAATTGGCTAATGATGTCTTTTAAAATAGTCGATAAGGGTGCGCACTTAAACGCTACAAGTATTAAGATGACTGCCAATTGTAATAAAATTCTAAGTGAGTTGAAATGGATGGAGCGATACTAAAGGGAAAAAGCCAGTGGTTCATACAGACTGGACTGGACTGGACTGGCTTTTTTGTAAGTTGGCTTGCAGCCAACTTACAAAAAAGCGTAAGGGTCCGGTGATCACTTTAGACTAACTTCGCATTGGCTAAAGGTTTCCTATTTCCATTTCATCTAGAAGAAGACGACGAGCGAAGAGAACAAGTACCTAAAGATACTGACGAGCCTATATTAGTTATCTACAGAGTGAAAAAGTGCAATTCTAAACACTTTTTATGACTTTTGCACTTCTCTAATCGTTCATAAATAACTAAAAATTTGCTTTGTATTACGGATTCATTTAAAAGCTAATGATGTAAACAACCTCCCTATGTAAAGGGATTTTTGATTTGCTTTGTTTATCTATTAAATTAATCAGTCAAAAGTGACTCTTACAAATGCGAACATTTTTCATAGCTATATTTTTTCTTGAGGGCAATATTTGTTAAGTGCGTTTGTATGGAAATTTCTGAACGTCGCGGAACTCTTAAATTTAGGACTCACTTAAAATCCATAAATACAAGGACTACGAGAAGTGATATTTTTCAATAAAAAAAATACATGCATGGGTTGTTTGGTAGTGAACCTCCCTTCTGAGCTTGGGAGTATGGGTACGATTTCCACCTAGGACAAACATTTAAGTGATGATTTTTTTCTACGACTGGGTGTCAAAATCTATTTGATTAAGTATTTAAAAATATAAATGAATGTCTATTACAAGCATTGTTTAATAGTACAAGCATTGTAAGCATTGTTTAATTTTGGGTCAGATGACCGGGTTTATGTACAATAATGTCTTGAAAATTTTATTTTTCCATGGTTATTGTACTAAATTTTTATTGGCGAACAAGCTGCGCCCCGGGGTTTCACACACGTTTTAAAAGTAGTCAATGCATTAATCCAGGGTATAAGCTACCTCCATACCAAATTTCACCACAATCCATCCATCCGTTGAGCGTGAAGAAGTTACAAATAAACACACACACGCAAACTTTCTACTTTATAATATTACTATACCTAGTTAGGATAACACATAATAACCTAAAGTGGCCGTGCACCAATGAAATTTTATCTCGTAGAAAGTTACGAGAATTTAATATTTGACACCTGCTCTTGGACTTTTCCTTAAGAGAACAAAAAAAACACCGTGAGGAAACCGGCAGGTCCGAAGAATAATTCGAAAGTCATGTGACATCCACCAACCCGCACTGAGTCAGCGTGGTGGTTAACGGCTCAATCACCCTCGACGTAGAGTAGGTTGTTTTTTTTTTCACAATTGCGTATGGCCGTCAACATGCCTGGTGATAAGCAGTGATGCGGCCTACGATGGAGCACGCTTGCCTAGAAGAAACCGATTCACTCGAGACTTGAAGACACCCAGATTATAAGTGTCAGGGAACGCACACTCTGGCACTCTAGCGGTCCGAATAAGAAAAGAAGAACCAAAGCGTTTCGTGCGTGTTGTAGGTATGTCGACCATAAAACGATGCCGCTTTTTCGTACTCTTGGTTGTTTTATAGAAGAACGGGCTAGGGAGAATAAGGTCATCGGTCGGTGTCCATAAGGTGTCAATAAGGTAGGTGTCCCTGCAGTGAGACGGTAAGACTGCAATGATGATGACAATGAAACGAAAATGACCGTGCTCCCTAGGGAGGATTTAGGATAGGTACTAATACTAATAATCTACATAATATAACATATCGTCACGCCTTGCCCCCGAAGAGGCTGGCAGAGGTTTAATACAACATCCATATTCATCCGACGATATTCAGTCCCAAAAGTGACAGAAGGCAAATTATAAAGCTATTGCCATACACCGGGCTCCAGTCATGTAGCAGATGACAACGTACAAAACGCACATTATTATGTTCACACAATGAACAAATTGGTACGTGCCGTCGGCTAGGATCGAACCCGCTCCCTCTGGCTTGAGAGCCGGGCCTTCTCCAGCTTTAAGCTACTAAGATACCAGAAAAACAAATTAAAAATGTATATTTTCGTTTATAATTCGCGTTCCTCTCGTAACTTAGTCGTTGTATCGAGATTGTAATTAAGTAATTCTGATATTACTTACGAATATTCGTACAAAGCGGTTTCATTTTTAAATTGTTTTGTTAATACAGTAGCATAATGAGATTATTAATTGTAAGTACTGCTTTTGATGTATTTTTAATTTCAGTTTTAATTTCATGCAATTCTTGGGAAACAGCTGTTTGTTAAGAATAGAGTATTAACAAGTAACATTATTAAATGAGAAACACAAAACTCTGGCTGCAAAAGGCTGTACCCTATGTCATTTCCACTATCAAGACGATTCAAATGACACCTCACATGTCGAAATCCATTAAGCTGTTTAGGCTGTAGAGCGTGCCAAAGAAACCTCATACACACATAAATACATACCTTCATACATACATACTTATACAATGTTTTTGTACAAACACATTGTAAACACATACACTCGAAAAACATAACCCACCTTCTTGCACAGTCGGGTAATAATGGACAACGTGTTCGTGATACCTCCAGTCTTCCAGGCGTTGGTGGTCGCTTACCATCAAGTGACTGGTCTGTTCATTTGCCACCTATGAAGCGTACCAAATTGTCTGCACTATAATTAACCTTACTAAAATAAATAGTACATTTGTTAGTTTGTTTATTTATTTGTGTGTTACGCTTCCACGCCTTCCACTACTGAACTGATCGTCGTGAAATTTTGTAAACACGTTGTCAGGGGTACAGAAAATATTAAGATATCTTTATTCTGGAAAAAAATTACGGTTTCTGGGGACCACGGGTAAAATCGCAGGGTGCAGCTAATCGACCAAGCGAGCGTTAGCAGTCGATGCTTCAGCTTAGACAAAAATGCTTTCGTTTGTCCGAATTCTGTCCGGATGTCTGTCTTCTTCTAGAGATCGCCTTTCTTAACAGATTCCCTTGAAATTTTGTGAGTAGGTGCAATCTTTATTCATATTTTTTTTGTCGAGTCAGTTTTTAACCCCCGACCCAAAAACAACGGGGTGTTGTTAATTTGACGTGCCTGTATGTGTGTGTGTCTGTCTGTGGCATTGTAGCTCCCGAACGGATGAACCGATTTTGATTTAGTTTATTTGTTTGAAAGGTGAATTAGTCAGGAGTGTTCTTAGCAATGTTTGGTGAAAATCGGTGTTGATAGAAATCGGTGTCGTGGGTTTAAATTTTTTACTTGTTCTTATAACTCTTTTTTTTTTCGGACACTTTCATACACGGTCGCCTGACCCCAAACTAAGCAATGCTTGTACTATAGCTACCAGAAACTGACATACATACTTAGATATTCTAAATACATACTTAATATTAACACCCAGATATTGTACTACGCTTGTACAAGCTTGTACTACGCTACAAGCTTGTACTACGGCTGCCAGAGACTGATATACCTACGAGTACATACTCAGATATTTTTTAATAGATACTTATATAGATATTAACACCCAGACATAGAACAAACACAAATGTTCATCACAAATGAATGTTTGCCCTAGGTGGGAATCGAACCCTCGCCCCCAAGCTCGGAAGGCAGGTTCACTACCAACTGAGCCACCGAGGCTGTCGCTGAGGCTGTTTTTTTTACTAACAAAGTTTTTAAAAAGCTACGACTACCTACATCATTCCCTACATTGATCCAGACTTCTAAATAGGTACGTATTAATACGTTCACTGGTAATCTAGCATCTTATTGAATCTGTAGAAGCTCATTTCAGATAACTCGCATTCACCTGTCGTTCGCAAAAAGGGGAACAAAAGCACGATACGGGCCTTGGATTTAATTTTCTGGCCCGCATTGTGTGCCGAGATTGGGCTGCATTACTATTTTTGTATACGTTGGTAGGTATTTCGTGAAAAAGTTATGTTTTTTTGCGGTGCGTTTTGTGTCCAAATCTAGCTTAGTCCAAAATGCAATCATTTAAATTTAAAAAAAAAGTAGTCTGAAATAGGTAAGAGAAGCTTTTGGTCAGGAATGGGACACTTTAAGTATCAAAAAATAATAAACAAACAATTAACAGTCATTATTAAAACAAAAACCAGAAAACCCGACTGCAAATGTTGCCTGACACTCCAGATATAATTAAAATGTTATACTCTATGTCACATCCACTACACGGCGAATCAAAACTCACATGTCAAAATCCATTGGGCTGTAGGGTGTGCCTAAGAAACCTCATCCATACAAACATACATACACTCAAAAAATATATAACCCTCCTCAAAAAAGTCGCAATCGGTTGAAACAGAGAGATATATCTCAAAAACTGGAAAAATATAGAGACGTAATGTCTCTTTAATTTTCTGCATATACTATATTCCTTCCATACTATACTCTCTCTTAATCTTCTGCATATACTATATTCCTTCCATACTATACGATTTAATATTGTACTATACTATACGATACGATTCTTCTATACAGAATTGTGCACACAAATAAAACCTCACAGCACAGCTACTTTTCCATAATGTAACAGAGCTGTAACAACAACTAGCTACAGAGCTACAGCAACTCTTCGAAAACAAAGAGTAGTTCGGACCACCCACAGACCGATGCACGAATCGCGATAAATTCGCGGGTGTCCATTATTGTGACGTCACGAGCCCGCCCTAAGTGAAACCCGCCATTATGACGCAGTGTAAGTAAACAGTAGGTAAACTTACAAAAGAAATAAGGTTGGCTGTGGTTTCGTTTATTTCAACAGCCAGTGTCGGAAGTCTAAGGCATATAACATTTTTAGGCTATGATGACAGATAGTAGCTAAGGTCTCTAACGTGATATAATGTTGCCATTTTTTGCGAAAAGGACCAATATGAAAACCAAAATAAGCAAATAAAAATAAAATCTATAAGCTATCCTTCAATGAAGCCAGTTGGCGGTCAATTACTTACGTTCATGTAATTTTTCTTGAAAAGTAGAGTCTCTTATAAAAAAATTGGTTGTCTGTATAGGTGGCTTACGGACGATAATTTAACGTGACAACGTAATAACAAAACATTGATGAAATCTTCTTCTCGGCCGCATGGACCAATCGAGTGGAAGAGAGATAGATGCGGCACAAATCGAACGCTCAAGCCGATCGTGCATTTCGCTCGATCGTGTAGCACTCTCGTTCACATAATACACACAAAAGTAGTTAACATAGTAAATAGATCACTGAAGAAAAAAATAGTGCGTGGAGTCCCTTCGCGCGCGGAAAAAGTGAAATTTATGTGCATCTTTCTTTCTCTCTCTTGCGTTGGAATATTGGACGCAACTCGTTGCTATCGCTCGCGCTAGCCTGTAACAGGTTTACTAAAGCATGCGTTCGAGTGCCACGCATTCACTCTCGCCCTGTCTCTTTCGATCCCCCGTCCCCAGGAGCGTTAAACGTTTAACGCAACCTTGTTGGAAGTCACATTAGAAGTTCAAGAATTTAAGTGTGAGTTTAAGTGTTCAAGAATAAGAAGAACATGTTGTACTGTTTATAACTACACTACGCTATGCTTACGGCGAAGATGACTTATTGTTATGGTCTATCCTTGTTTATACAGCAAATAACTTTTAATTGAAGGCTGCTGTGAGTAAATAATCGAATATGATGTTGTGGGTGATAGGTGCCTATGAGACTGTATAGATTAATTATAGGGTTACTAGCTGCAGGCCGCGGTTTCGTCCGTTACCTTATAGGGACCGCTATTATTTTACCCGACTGCGCAAACAAGAGGGTTGTTTTTGGAGTGTATTGTTTATGTATGTATGTTTATGGGTATGTATGTATATGGGTATGTGTGTTTGAGGTTTCTTTGGCACGCTCTATAGTCTAAACAACTTCAAGGAGTTCGACATGTGAGGTGTCATTCGAATCGTGTTGATAGTGGAAGTGACGTAGGGAACAGCATTTTGCAGGCCGAGTTTTTTGTTTTTCTTTTAATAATGTTACTTGTTTGGGATAAAGCATAACGTACATTGACTGCCTCGGTGACTCAGTTGGTAGTGAACCTGCCTCCTGAGCTTGGGGGCGTGGGTTCGATTCCCACCTAGGGCAAACATTCATGTCATGAAAATTTGTGTCTGTTCTATGTCTGGATGTTAATATCTATTTATGTATGTATTTAAAAATAAATATGTACATATATCAGTTTCTGGGAGCCACGGTACAAGCTTTGCTTAGTTTGGGGTCAGGCAACCGTGTGCGAAAAATAACTCGATTTTTTTTATTATACAACAACAACAATAACTCTTTATTAAAAACATATAATAATTACAATAGTACTTATATAAGGCTTAACTAAGTTTTTAATGGGCGGCCTTATCGCTCAAAGCGATCTCTTCCAGGCAACCTGATATGATTATATTGTCACGCCTTTTTCCCGAAGGGGTCGGTGGACACATACAACACCCACACTTCACCGGACTATACTAAGTCCCAAAATACAGGCCTAGCCTATAGTGTGGGGCCCACCGAAAACATTTTTCTGGTTTCTTATATGTACACCTCTATTATTAATTTGCTATGGGCTGTATGTTTCAGAAATAAATGTATTATTCTAAATGTATTAATATCACCGATGTTAAGCAACGGGCGTCACGGTCAGTATTCAGATGGGGGACCGCGGATGGAATTTACTACTCAGACCACCATTCGACTAAAATAAACCAGCTTGCTTGCTAGGATAACAGAATAAGAAGTAAGAAGTAGAATAAGCTTGGCATGTACCTACCAAGTATAAGCTATGTATAAGCGATGATATTCGAATTGGGGAAGGCCCGTCTCTCAAGCCAGAGGGAGCTGGTTCGAACCCAGCCGACGGCACGCACCAATTTGTATAGAATAGAATAGAATAATTTTATTTTCATAAGATACTAACATCCATTAGCATTCAGTTAGCTACTTACAATTTTATTATAACTCATAGTATTATACTATGAGTTATATCTTACGAATCGTCATTAATTTACATTAAGATCGTCATATTCCATTGAAAATGTCCTTACTAACAATAACATAAACCATTAATTAACATTTTTATGTATATAATATTAAATTAATTTGACATGGTGCTGTATATTGGCATCTAATATTACATTGGACTACTTTATAAATAGGTAAGTATAGAACCTGAAGTACTAGCTAGAGCATTTTTGTTTTCGAGATATTCTTTTATTGTATAAATAGTTTTATCTAGCAGAAGATTTTTCACTTTATTTAGGAACAACGTGTCATTAGTTAGTACCTGAATCTCTTTTGGGAGCTTATTATAAGTATAGTTCTCGTCCTTTCACTAAAGGGAGTCTAGTGGACATGCATGCGTAATCTGTGACGTATAGGTTCCAAAT
Source organism: Peribatodes rhomboidaria (assembly GCA_911728515.1). Classification (NCBI taxonomy): domain Eukaryota; kingdom Metazoa; phylum Arthropoda; class Insecta; order Lepidoptera; family Geometridae; genus Peribatodes; species Peribatodes rhomboidaria. Next base: position 12,964,915 of record OU452186.1, on the reverse strand, counting down.
AAATTATATTTTTAATTTTACTAGATCTTATACTATTAGTATCATGGAGCTTGTACTTATTCATATTTCGACGAGCATACTTTAGAATTTCAAAAATGTACAACGATACAGATGTCAAAATTTGTAAATCTATTGTATGAATGAACATATGTATGTGGGTATTGTATGTTATCTGCTACATGACTGGAGCCCGGTGTATGGCGACAGGCTCGCCCCCTGTCACATTTGGGACTGAATATCGTCCGGCGAAGTGTGGGTGTTGTATTACAACTCTGCTAGCTCCTTTGGGGGAAAGGCGTGACGATATGTTATAACGAGTATGTTATGTACTACCAAACTAAAATCACGTGTAAGCAATTCTCTATCAACATGTCATGAATAAAGTGAACAAAACTTTTATTCTGAAAACAGCCCTTCAATAACGAAAAAAAACACCTATTAATTTCATAGACATTATTCCATGGAACCCTGTACAAAGCCCAAAGACACAGAATAAGCAACAGTCACTCAACCTTGAAGGAGCTTTCAACATATTCCATCATAACCGTTCCCATAACTCATACAGCATTTTTCCCGTCCGGCAAAACCGGACCGTGTACGGACGTCCGGCACAACTGACTTCGCCGGAAACCGGAACCGGCCGTCCGGCTAATGGATCGAGAGGGCGACGATAGATATCTGAAATGATATTGGGACTTGCGGCTTTCATATTTGTGGTCCGTTCACATTATAATGGGTGAAAGTTGATTGAGAAAAATTGATTCGGAATCGGTGTTCCGAGTTTTTAGGAAGTGGGAGCGATGACGGTCGTTTAGATTTTAGGTCTTTAGGTCGTTTAGACTGCCTCGGTGGCTCAGTTGGTAGTGAACCTGCCTTCTGAGCTTGGGGGCGTGGGTTCGATTCCCACCTAGGGCAAACATTTATGTGATGAACATTTGTGTTTGTTCTATGTTTGGGTGTTAATATGTATTTAAGTATGTATTTAAAAATATCTAAGTATATATATATCAGTCCCTGGCAGCCATAGTACAAGCTTTGGTTAGTTTGGGGTCAGGCGACCGTGTGTGCAAGTGTCCCGAATTTATTTATTTATTTCTTTTTGTACTAGGTAGCTGGACCCTGTATGTAACACATGGTTAAAAAGTGGCTTTTATGCTATTCTAGACTTTTTTTTATGTAGAATAGGTCGGCGTTTGACCACCAACTCGCCTGATGTTAAGCGACGTTGTGGTCTAAGATGGAGCACGACGACCTTTAAGGTACTTATTCACTCTAGCCTTGAAGTGCGCTACTGCTCAGACCCGTCTTCGAATCGGACTCATACTATTCTAGTGTTCTCTGACCCAAATTTCATACAGATTCAGCCGTTCTAGCGTGATTAAGGAATAAACATCCATCTACTCAAGCTTTCACATTTATAATATTAGTGTGATTCAAAGGCAAAGGTGTTTTAATTTCTCTTCACAAGTTTCAGTCTTCACGCCTTGCCTACTCTCTTACATTACTAATAAACGTTCTATAGTCTCGGAATAATTATTCAGTGTGTTGTCTTTTAAAAGTCAAAAGGTCATTGAGTTCGAAAATTAAAAGAAAGAATTATATAAAACGTTGTAAAAAAGTCAAAAGATCATCTAGTTCATTGATTAAAAGAAAGAAATTGTAAAACTACACTGAAGCTATATAACGTTTATTATCAAGGGGCTTAGAACGTAGACCAATGATTTCACTGATTCTTGGTTCTGTAATACAACAAACGCCCTCTGTGTAACAATTCTAACTTAACATTCAAGAATTAAGCTTACAAACTGTACTTCCAATTATCTTTTAAGGTCAGCATAAACCAGCCAATGACGAGGGACGGGATTTTGAAGCAATTAATGTTTTATCTTAAAACCGACCTTGGAGCATTACAGAGGATTTTTTTATACTCCGAGGTTGGTCATCGAGCATGAAAAATATACATACCTTCCTTTATTACGATTAAATAAGATGAAAAATATTTTTTATATTTGTTTAAAATCCTAAGCGTCGCCGAATACCGGCTAGCACCGACCGTTAAGGCTGAAACACACCAAATCCAGTCCGTTCCGTGCAGTGCGGTAAGTTTGCAATACGGCTGTAGTGCAAGTGTGACGTCACATCAAACTTCACGCACCTGGACGCACACGGACTGCACTGCACACGGATTGGTGCGACGTTCAGTAAGAAAGTCCGTTGAATGCTACGTCACTCTGTAACTGCACTGCGCGCTCCCGTTTCGTATCTGCGTGCGTCCTGTCAGTTGGTTCTTGTCAACGAGCCGTCTGTTATATAGTGTCCGTATGTCATGCAGCTACTGCACACGGACTGGAAACGGACTAAATGGTTTCGGAGTGACGTCGTTCATAGAATTAAATACTTTACTAGACCTTGCAAACCGGACCGGAATGCACACGAACTGCACCTGCATTTGGTGTGCCCCAGGCTTTACTCTTTAGTACTATTACTTACTCTCTAGTATCATAACTTAAATTCTTTGACCAGGGGGGCTATTCCTACGCGTAAGATGAGATGAGATTTTATCTTGGTCACTCTCACACCTATGACGTTTCAAACGAGAGCAACAAGGACGAAAAAAAGTGAGATGAAAATCTCAAATCTCCGAATAGGGCCACTGTATCTATACTCGTTCTCTGATACTCTCAGCAGAATAGTAACCATAAATCCTAATTCGGTCATGCGCTATCTCTCTCAGTGAGTCACTTAGTAGTTAAACTTTACTAAACATACATAGCTGTAGTCTATAGTCTATTCATTAACCCAACGACACACCCAAAGTGGGTTAAGCAACAACAATAACATAAATTCTATCGGGTTCCGTACAAATTAATTTTCAACTTGCATCCCGTATGTAATGTATGTCACCCGCTGACCTTTACGGATCACTGAATTTGCTCAGGTTGATGTGAATTGGTCTAGTTATATTAGTCGTGTAGTGTTGTGTCAGTTGTCACTTTTTAACGAAACAACGGCAGCGAAAAACTTACGTACAATACAACTTAAAAAAACACATTCTTCATTCTTCCTGAATGTATTCATCATTCATCTTGTCGAAGATTACTAATATTAGCTTTTTTACAATTATTGAGATGTTTAATTATTCATCTCAGGAAGTGTAATAAAATCGTAAATAAAATCATCAAGGTTTAGCCTAAAACATTTTGAACTCACATACCAATTCTCGTTCAATCCCATTACACTCTATACCATCAACATATTCTTGCCACGTGCTCCCGCCCTAACTTAAAGGTTCCATATCTCTACGTGTGAAAGTTTGCACTTCTTGTCTGTCTGTCTGTCCTGCCCCAGCGACAGGGGTGTAGTAAGGTGTGCAATGAAAGGGCCTGTCAAAACTTTTAATACATAACTACTCTTTATTTATCTAATGATCAGAATGATTTATTGATTAGTTGGACTTTGGAAACTTTTTGTGATTTTGGTGTACAATTAACATGATATTGTACCTACATACAGTAATGTATTGTGTTGTATGTTGTTGAAATGCAATGCATCTCCTAACCCAAGGTAAAGCGGCGTTTTCATCAGAGATGAGCGGGGATGCGGTAGCTAGGTATGTGTCATTAAGAACCAATAGAGTCGCTTTATTTACCTAGCCTCGCTTAAATGAAGCGATTCTATTGGTTCTTTTAACAAACACATCCCTCGCTACGCATCCTCGCTCATCACTATTAGAAACGCAGCCTAACTTTACAGTTCCCCCCGGAATAAATCCTAAGTACGTCCACATTACAAAACGCCGTTTGAACGTCAATTGTTTTAGTTTTCAACTTATTGCGTAGTTTTGTAACGAAGTTTTAGGTGACAGGAGAGAGTTTCGTGTAACCTTTAAACATAGTCAGCTCTGTTCCAAGATATTTTGTACTTAAGCGAGTTTTGAGATGTGGAGATAGTGACATAGTTGTTTGTCATGGAAACTTTTGTGTTTGACATCGTAGGTATTAAAATCCTACTTGGCACTGAGTTTAATAAAAATAAATATGAGATTTTAATAAACTAGGTAGTAAGTACCTAGATACTAAGTATGTATAGGTATTATCTATCTATCTGCAGTAATAACATTATGTTGTATTTTTATATTATAGTACCTATTTTTTAACCTAGAGAAAACCTTTTATAGGTTCTACCACCATCCCCGGTGGCGGGCAGGGTGGTTATGTGGTAATCCTGTCATCGGCGGTCTATCCCCTAAAATCCCTAGGGTGTTCCACCTTGCCGCAAAATGTCGGGGCTACGGAGACGCTCTCGCACTCTTCCGCGCCTTAACAGTCAGCCCCTTTGGGCACCTCTTCGAGCTTGCACTCTCTCCCGCTCGATAACGATGTGCCGAACACAAGACACATCCTCATCATCCACCTCCTCGGGAACCAATTCAGACAGTGGGTGCCAGCCAGCACTGGTCCCCATGACTCAGATGAATGACCCCACCGCCCTCTACTTCGACCGCAGAAGATAGGGAGAGCAGCAACGACACACCAACATGCCTATTCCTCTACGGCCTCATCGCGTCCACTATCATAACGGTGGCGACCCCATTCGGGCCGCGGAAGGTAGGGAAACGGCAACGGAGGAGCGGCAACAACACACGAAAAGTCCTCTCCCGCGCTGCCCTCAACCTTCAACTGTAGTTTCGCCCATACGGCATTTTAGCCTGCCTCAGTTGTGGGTACCCACACCTTACTTATGCTACTTCAAAAATGGGTTTTGGGCGAAAGCCCCAATGAAGCGGTCCCACCTCGGATTCCTCTTTGCTTCAACGTGGTTGGTCTAAGCCAGGACTACTGAGCCTCCCCGCGACGACAAGGCGGGAACCTTCGAAGGTAAATCAATTCTACAACACCATATCTATCTTCAAATACTTATGTAGATAAGAGGAAATGGGGAGTGGTTAAAATGTTTTTTTAAGTTTATTGTTTTAATTTAGTATTCTTGTTTCGCTTTTTTTTGTGCTTTCTTGTTTCTTATTAAGTCGGTTAACTTATTTACAAAAAAAATCAAAGCCTTTTTTTTAAATCTGTGTACCTACTACCTACTTAATGTAGGTAGGGCTTAAAAGCTTTGAATACTCACCTCGTTCAATCACTAGAAGCGAGTAGTGTTAAACTGCGCCGTTCCCTACTCGTCGGAATCACTTTATGGAGCGGGTCTCACGATTCAGGGCTGTGCGCATCTTGAATTTTGTATGTACATAATTATTATTTACAAGTTTGTGTTAAACCAAATCAGAGCTACGCGTACGTGTACCTAATATATCATAATATGTATCATAATAGGTCGACGATATCAGACGCCACGCGAGTCACAAATTTTCGACAACGAAGACACCTAAGAAAAATCACGTTTCTGAAAATAACCCTTGGATTTATTTTATTAGAGTAAAACACATGAGCGTAATTCACACTCATACCTACCTACCTACTACACTACTTACTACACTACCCACTACACTACCTACTATCCTACAGCTACTAAACTACTACCCTACGACTATTACTATGATATTACCCTCGAATTGTCTCTCCTACTGTACCCTCTGCTGTACTGTACTCTACTGTACTGTGTATTGTGTACCCTCTGTGAGCTTTAGACGTCGCGGCTAACGTCTGTCCTCCTCTACAGGGCTTATTCCTCAACCGATTCTCGTAGACCTATAGAGGAAGACAGAGATCTGGACAGAAATAAAAACAGAATTTGGACATACGAAAGCATTTTTGTTTCGGACACACAAAGCTGAAGCATAGACGCTTCGCTCGCTGACGCTGCTCGGTCGACTACACTACCTACAACCATACTAAAATTATTTATTGTTAAGAATATCATATCGTCACGCCTTTCCCCCGAAGAGGCTGGCAAAGGTGTAATACACTAAACTTCCCCGGCGATTATCAGTCCCAAATGTGACAGGGGGCGAGCCTGTCGCCATACACCAGGCTCCAGTCATATAGCAGATGATTTCCTTTGCTTATGAGGTATGCGAAATGTATTCATAACATGACATTTCGTCACGCTTTTCCCCCGAGGGGGCTGGCAGAGGTGTAATACAACACCCACACTTCGCCGGACGATTTTTAGTCCCAAATGTGACAGGCGGCGAGCCGGTCGTCAAACAGCGGGCTCCAGTCAAGTAGCTCATGACAAACAATATGCACATATGCTCACACAATGAACAAATTGGTGCGTGCCGTCGGCTGGGTTCGAACCCGCTCTCTCTGGTTTGAGAGGCGGGCCTTCTCCCAACTAGGCTGCCATCGCTTGAAATGTATTCAAATGTAAAAAAAAAGCCTAGTATGCACTAAAACTGCACCGAACCCTCGCGCTCGTGAACCCCAGGACAGGAAGGAAGTGTAATTCCCGCCGATGGTTATCTTTGCGAGGATCTTACAAATGGGAGCCCATTAGAAACGGATAAAAACCGTGTTTTTGTTTGTAAAGTTTAATTTGGTTAATTTTGAGAAGGCTCTCGAGTTTTATGAGCTAGTCATTTATATTTCGCGGAATAATTAGCTGTTACCCGCGACTTTGTTTGAGCGGACGTTTTATCTCTTAGCTACTTATTTATTTCGAAAAAAAGTATTAAAAAAACCTACTCGTTACAACCTTTAAAAGGTTGTAACGAGTACACCATATAAAAGGTTCTTGCAAAAATACTACTTTCAAACACTATTACACTTTTTTCTTCTAATACTTTTTTTCGAAATAAATCTTATATCTTTAAATGAGCAATTCTTGTATATATATATACATATATATAATTGGAATCTCGGAATCGGCTCTAACGATTTTCATACAATTTAGTATATAGGGGGTTTCGGGGGCGATAAATCGATCTAGCTAGGAATCATTTTTAGAAAATGTCATTTTATTCGTGTTTTATCGATAATCAACTTAAACATAAACTTGGAAGAAAAATAACAAACATTTATGACTCTTCCTGACATCTATTGGCGAATAATAATACTATTTTTTGTGAGCAACTAATTGCTTTAACGACACAACAGCAGATGGCGTTGTTAAGTAACACGAAGTCAATGAGTGTTTGCTTTGAGGTTAGACTAAAATCAATTGTTTATTTTCCAAAAAACACAATAAAAAAAAAATACCGAGCAAAGCTCGGTCATCCAGGTACTAAGTACTTAAGAGATAAAACGTCCGCGCAAACAAAGTCGCGGGTAACAGCTAATAATTCCGTGAAATATAAATTACTACGAGTAACTCATGAAACTCGAGAGCCTTCTCACATCTGTCTGACTACGATGACGAAGTTTGTGGCAGAACCGTGAGCTGATAAAAATGAGCCCAAACAAGGCAAGTCTACTATTAACTAGCGAGGAGTTTATATACAGGGTGTTACAAAAACCCTGTTGCATCCGCAAGGTGCGCATCCAGTATCGGCTGGAGAATGCAATTATGCTAGTTTACATTAAATATAGTATAAGTACATAGTACAAGCTTTGCTTAGTTTGGGGTCAGGCGACCGTGTGTGGAAGTGTCCCGAATTTATTTATTATTTATTATTATTTATATTGACTCTAAAAATTTTGAACACATCTCCGCCATCCTAAAAGCGCGAACGCAGACACCAATTGCGTTGATTTTGTTAGTTAACTATTCGAGTCGTGCCGCTACATTCTTAGAATAAAAGCCACAATTAAGATACAGATTTGTGAACATTTTTGCAAAATTTCCTTTTTTTCTTGCGTTCTTAAACCGGTCATAACTCTTGCTTATTTTAACGTGCATTTTTTTTTATATTTTTGCAGAAATTCCTATAAGTGTGTATACATGCCCTTCAATTGTATAACAGGGTTTTTATTACATGCTGTATATGGCTAACTTCCAACGCCATCATCATACCAGCTTAATAACTCTTGCCAAAGTTATGTTATAGTTACCAAAGAAACTCAAGTAAGTATACTAAATTTGAGTCCAATCGAATGTTAGAAAGTGGTGCATTACCTTCCAAGATTTGACTCAAAAGAATAAGAATAAGAATAAGAATAATTTATTGTTAACTAACTAACAGGGTGAGTTGAATATCTCTAAGCTTAGAAAAAACATTAGTTTTATGACTGCCCCGGTGCCTCAGTTGGTAGTGGACCTGCCTTATGAGCTTGGGGGCGTGGGTTCGATTTCCACTTGGGGCAAATATTCATGTGACGAACATTTGTGTTTGTCTATGTCTGGTGTCTGTAAAAATATTTATCTACGTATTTTTATCAGTCTATGGCAGCCATAATTTTTGCTTTAGTTTTTACTAAGCTTTGCTAAGTTTGGGAACAGGCGGCCTTGTTTATAAATGCCCCAACTTTTTTCTTATCTTCAAAAAATTAAATGTAAATTTAGCTTATAACCAATGCCCATATTAATTTAAAACAGCATAAAACGAATTTCATCCTGTAAAAAAGTCAGATAAAAACAAGCACACACATCAAAAAACTTTACTATTACATAACATATCGTCACGCCTTTCCCCCCAGGAGGCTGGCAGAGGTCTAATGCAACACCCACACTTCGCCGGACGAAATTCAGTCCCAACTGTGACAGGGGGCAAGCCTGTCGCCATACACCGGGCTCCATTCATGTAGCAGATGACATACAATACGCACATAATATGTTCTATACTATTACGATGACCTACACAAATCCCCCCAATAACAGTTTCCGGAACTCCCATCCGCTACATTCCCTCGTAAACCGCTAATACTCAATAGCTAAATACAGTAACAAAATGCAAATCCGACGACCCGGTCGAAACTACTTTATCATCGGACAAAGTATTTGGATTGGAACTGGGAGTTAGTTATTAAGCGCAATGCGAGAATAAACCAGTATTAGAATCAGATGAACCCAACTTTTCTTTTGTGTGGATATCGCATTGTCCAGTGCCGCTTGTTAGTCTATGCTCACGTGCCCAAAATAAGTTGCAGGTAAGAAGTTTAAAAAAACCGAACCGAAAGGAAATAAGTGACATTATTAAAACAAAAACAACGACTGCAAAATAGATAATAGTCTGACATTAAAATGTTGAACTGAATAAAATGTTGTTCCACTCTCAAGACGATTCAAAAGTCACCTCACACGTCGAAATACATCAAGCTGATTGTGCTAGGCTGTGCCTAAGAAACCTCATACATACACATACATATAGGTACTCGAAAAACATTACCCTCCTTCTTGCGCCGTCGGGTAAAAAGAAAGGCAAGGAAGGAGTCCGTACGATCCCAAAACTATTCGAGAGAAACCGTTTTAATACGATACATTTTGAACGGAAGTGATGGCCGGATATTAATTCATTAGGATGTTTTTTTTAAAGTCAAAGTCAGAGTTCAAAAAGTTTTTATTCAATTTGGGTATCAAAGATACACTTATGAACGTCAAATTTTTTTTAGGTAGGAAGTCATTTAAATAAGCAATGTCCCGACTAGCAAAGTTGTCTTATAATATGAAGCCTATATAGCATTTGGTCATATAGAGGTCATATAGTTGTAACTCAAATTACCCTTAATCGTGTTACAATATATTATACGAACGATTAGTCGTATAATATTTTAGTCTTTTAAATTAGTCCTGTCAACGTTTACACGACCAAATTATATGACCATCTTATAAAGGTCATAGCTGTGACCTTTAAAATACATTCCCACGTTTATTTGTCTCGTTTACGACCACTTTACGACTTCTTGATGTAATATAAAAGTAATTTATATGACAATCATATTCTGGTTATATTGACGACCTTATCACTATTTTTTGTGAGTAATAAGATTTCTACATGATAATCATATAAAGTCCATAAATTTAACTCATATAAAACGTACAGCTGTATACACGTTTCTTATATGATTTTTTGACTATATTTACACGACTTTTATATAATGTTTAAAAGCCCACTATTCAGATGTATATGCCTTAAATAACTTATTGGTTTGAAATGCTTATATAAGTTACTGTTATAAACATTTTGATTATTTAATTACTTCACGTGGTACTCTTTTACGGACTGAACTTGTATATTTTCCGTTGTTGTGACTTTACCTATACAAGCTTTTTGGTAAATAGCTCGATTTTTCTCGGTTTCTGTTAATTTTGGCTTTTACTCGTATCATCACAACAGTTGAAATAATCGATTTTAAACAGTGGAAGAAATTTAAATCCAGCGGTAATTTCAGGCGCAAAGTAAGAAAAACCTACTTAAAACTCAAAAAAAGTTTTAGACAAGGCAGCGTCAAAGAATCGAAAGATGGTTCCGTAGGAAGAAATAGTAATTATGAAAAAGTATGTTCATGTAAGTACATGTTTTTATTTAGGTTTGTATTTATACAAATTGAACTTAATGTTAACTAGGTAGCTTATCATAATAATATCTAACACCTGTCAATTATCATGTATATTTTTCTCTTAAAATTTAGTAAAATTTAAGAGAAGTAATTCACAAATAATCTTCGCAGATTTGCAAAATGATGATGAAAATGATGAACATTTGTTTGAAAGCCAAGACGATGATGATGAAAACAGTAGTGAAAATGAGAATTTAACAACAAGAAAATGCGAGTTTCCTGACAAATTAAAGAAATGGGCTCTAGAGTTTAATTTTTCTCATACAGCTTTAAACAAACTATTGACTATATTAAATGAACCTACTTTATTACCAAAAGATCCTAGAACACTTCTCCGAACAAATGATATTGAGATTTCTATTGATCCCATGGAAAATGGAAGTTATTGGCATAACGGGCTTAAGAAGTCATTAAAAACCATGTTGGACAAAAATATTAGTAATGATCAACAACATATCTCCTTAAACGTGAATAAAGTGGACTTCCTATCTATAAAAGTTCAAGACATCAATTGTGGCCCATTCTATGTAACATTTCTGAGATTCCTTCTGTATCACCATTGGTAGCTGGTATTTTTGAGGTCAAGGAAAACCGGCTAATTTAGATTCTTTTTTACGGCCGTTTGTGACAGAAATAAAAGATCTGATGGAAAATCGATTACCAATCATAACAAATTAAAAAGAAGAAAAACATAATTACAGTGAATGTCCGTGCTTTTATTTGTGACTCGCCAGCTAGGGCTCTAATTAAAGACAGGTATTTTGATTACGCATTTGAATGCTCTTACTTAAACTTACAATATTAGCTTATTGTCTAAATCTGCTAACTCTTTATTGTTTAATAATGTTTCTATTAATCCAGGTACATGCAATTTTAATGGGAAGCATGAGTGTTTGAAGTGCACAGTTGTCGGTGAATACTCTCAAACTTCACACACTGTAACGTTTCTCAAAACGGATTGCCCAAAGAGAACTGACGAAGACTTCCGCTTAAAAAAATATGGCCAGCGTCATAAATACGATTCTCCCACTTGTTTATCCCACGGGTTTTCACTTCTTTACGGTACCCTGAAAATGGTGGACGACAAAATAATTAAATCGTAGTATATGACTTATAGTCATAAGATATCATATAATAGGTATCATCACTACCTAAAATCGTATAATTGTAAAAGTACTAGAAATCTTAAATAAAATGAAATTAAATAATATTATTTTGCAATAATTCGAAGGGGGCATTAAAAATTTGTGAAAAATTGTACATACAATCGTCAAGCTACTTCTCAATGTTTATTAAGTTATACGACGTCTATGGGATCACTACACGACAAGATGGTTATAATATTAACCACTTTCACGACTGCTATGCGAATATTTATCGTATATCTGATATTAATATGACTGTTACCTTACTAGTAGCCACTAATACGACCTTGACACGATCGCTATACGAATAAAAGTTTTATAATGTCCGCCTATTTCGCGTCATATATACGTTAATACGACAGCTATATAACCAAAACGGTCCGACCTAAAGTTGTGACGAAAACGTTGTCCCAAAAACTATACGACTAAATTTTGTTAGTTGGGGTATAATTACATAAATCTTTGATCAAACTGTCCTCAATTCTAAAGGATAATTTACACAAAAACCTCTTGACAATAAACGTTGTATAACCTTGTAGAATAGAAGTACAGTGTTTTGTTTTTTTCGGTCGAGTTAAAGATTTAAAAGAAAAACAAAAGACAAAACACTTCAGAACTATTCCAAGGCTAATATAGCGTTTCTAATTTTGATTACAACGCAAACAGCCGCAAGTAATTCTCACATACGATAATCACTTACGAATTTCATCGCTTGCGATCGAGAAGCTTTACTTTTGTTACAAATAAGCTTTATATTCGAGAAACATGCAGGTGAGTAAAAACACATATGAAGCAAAATTCACGAAAATACTGCACATCTCCGCATTCCGCAACAAAATGGCGGCGCAACGAAAGCTGATTTACCACCCTATTAATTCATCTCCCGTTAAAAAGGTGAAATTACCATTTAATATGGTTACGCGGATCGTTTGCATGAATATTAATATGTGTTAATCAATATTACCCTGACAAGATTGTCTTGCAGGACAGAGCGTGGCCGCGCATCACACCGTAATGCAATAACGTTGAGTGAATGTATGTGTATGACCGCAGAATTGGCAATGTAAGTTCCATGTAAACAGTTGGAGCCCTAATCATGCGACATTATATTCGTTGCTTTTACTCTCATGAATTTTCTAACGAGATACATTAACTAAAATAAAATCACATGAGACAAAATACAGCTCCGGGCTTGTTACGCGTTTCCCGATACTAATTCGTCAAGATAGAGCGTGTAGCAATGTCGCATAATAGATAATGATTTATATTGTTTTTATTTGCAATACAACTGCGATTGACTGACTGTACGCTAAGTGGGTACAATAAACACATCTCAATAAAATGTAAGAAATAAAAATGTTGTGAAATATCACATACCTAAATATCATATTAAACAAACCATGTGGTTTGTTTAATATGATATTATTAATAATTCGTTTAAATAGTTTATTTTAATGTTTCTTACCAAGCCTCTAAATCTCAAACTATTAAATTAAATATATTTTTTTTTAGTAACTGGGCCCTTTTATCATTAGTTTTGATCGTTGTCTCCATAGTTTTCAAAAAAGCGCCCCCGGGGGAAACGTTCAGGAACTAAATTAGATGTATGGAGCCAAACAAAAACGAAAAAAAATGTTCGTTACCTATCAAAACTCCCCCTGAAATAACCCGCTCCTTACTGTCCCGGGCGCAAAATGTAACCATAATGCTGGCCGCATTACCGCGCTGGATATTCGTTCATCTCATTTCGTTCGGTGTAAAATGAGGTCTACCAACCAGTAAATATACTCGTCGAATATACGTATAAGATGAATAAACCCAAGAATCGATGATCAAGATAATCGTTCAATTTAATTCATTGTCCGTAGTCTATTGGACCTTTCAAAGATGTAAAGATAAGCATGACTAATGGGAACATGTCTTTAGGGTACAATTATGGATAATTTAAATCTTAATTTGCAGATAGGGCGCGGGACAAATTGGTTGGTAAATAGGAATTGAGGTGTCTTTATGGGTGTTTGTGGCCTTAATAAATTGTTGTAATAGGTGGGACTTATTGATGTGCCTTCTTTTTACTCGACTGCGCAAGGAGGATTATGTTTTTCGAGTGCATGTATGTAAGTATGTATTTTTGTGGCTATGTATGTGTGTATTAGGTTTCTTTGCGTATTGTATGTCATCTGCTACATGACTGGAGCCCGGTGCATGGCGACAGGCTCGCCCGCTGTCACATTTGCGACTGAATATCGTCCGGCGAAGTGTGGGTGTTGCATTACACCTCTGCCAGCCCCCTCGGGGGAAAGGCGTGACGATATGTTATGTTATGTTATGATATGTATGAGGTTTCTTTGACACGGCCTACAGCGTAAACAGCTTGATATATTTCGACATGTGAGGTGTCATTTGAATCGTCTTAAAAGAGGCTGTGGTATACAATATTTTGTAGTCGATATTTTTTTGTTTTTCTTTTAATTATGTTGATAATTTTTGTTGTAGCAGAGATGGTTCACTCTTCTTCTTCTGTTGGACAAAATCACTACAAATAAAGCCCTATTTAGAACGCTGATTTGCCAAATCTAAACAATCTAAAAATATATCTGTCTCTGTTATTGCTGCGTGTTAGATGAGTACATCGATACTTTTAGCTAGTTTAGATTTTTGCAATTTAGCGTTCTCAATGAACCATATTGGACTTCTTAATCTAAACGACTTCAGGGTCAACCAAGACAAATGTGATATGATGAGTTGAACTCACGCGAGGAGAACTGGGCCACCAAACCCGAAGACCTGAGAAAGGACGAGAGGCTTCTGCCTAGAAGTCGAACAAATAAAGTTGAAAAAATGTAGAGCACGTCTTTTGAATAAATTTTTTTAAACTATAGTTTTAAATCCATTTTGGCTTTCACTCTTCACGCTGATACGCTTGTATAATAAATCAAAAAGGCCTTAGCTTTTTTCCCTATTTGTATTATACTAGCTTTATGTCATGGTTTTACTCTAGGTATTGTAAATATTCTTTGTATATTTTTTGTATACCTACTTGTCAAACACATTCGCTTTTAATATTTAGGAAGTTGATATATCTCAATCACTATCTCAATTATTTTTTGTCAGTTTTTTAATTACATACTAAAATTGCTAACTTAAGCTCATAACATCTCACAAGTAGGTACAGTTACTTACAAGGTGAGTGTTAAAAATCTCCCCTTACTAATAAACGTTGTATTGCCTCGGAATAGTCAAATGCAATATTTTAACTTTCTCGATCGAGTTCAAAAACTCAAAAGAAAATGAACATAACATGTTTTACATACATATCGTCACGCCTTTTCCCCGAAGGGCTGGCAGAAGTGTAATACAACACCCACACTTCGCCGAACGATATTAAGTCCGAAGTGTGATAGAGGGCGAGCTTATTGTCGCTCTACACCGGGCTCCAGTCATGTAGCAGATAACATACAATACGCACATATCTTCACACAATTATCAAATTGGTGCGTGCCGTCGCGTCGCCAGGTATTTGAAGTCGCTCCCTCTGGCTTGAGAAGCGGGCCTTGTCCAACTAGGATATCATTGCTTCCGAGTGATTTTTTTTAAGGAATAAATACACTCTAAATATATTCCAAGGCTATAAAATATATTCCAAGGCTATAAAACGTTTATTAAGTAAGGGATCTGAGACCAAACAGACACAAAAACCCTCGCATTTGTTAAGGTATTTCACACTGCCCACTTACCGCGATTATTTTAAACTCGGCAGTTTCGTTGGCAAGTTACCGTCAAGACTGCAATTTCCGTCAAGTTGGCAATTTAAAACATGAGGCGGTAATTTAAGAGTTTAAGGCGGTAATAGCGAGCCCGAGGCGATAATGACATGATGATATCGCGATCATCGGGTCCTCTCAATAATCGCGTTCAACAGGTTTGAGAGTAATGGATGTCCCGGCGAGATGCGATTTTTTACTCAGCTTTTTGTATTTTTTTTTTTGTTGGACTCTAATCAAAGCCAGCTTTATTCATCCAGTGAAGCGAACATAGGTAGGTACTCAATATGTAACATAAAAATGTATTTGATAGAACAGTTTGTTGTAAAAAACTGGAGCCCGGTGTTTGGCGACCGGCTCGCCCCCTGTCACATTTGGGACTGAAAATTGTCCGGCAAAGTGTGGGTGTTAAACACATTCCCGCCAGTTCCTTTGGGGGAAATACGTGACTATATGTTAGCGAAGAACATTACCGACTAATTCACCTTTCAACCAAAAAAACAAACCAAAATCGGTTCATCCGTTCGGGAGCTACGAAGCCACAGATAGACACACACACAAACACACACACACACACACACACAGAGACACGTCAAATTTATGGCATCCTGTCGTTTTTTCGGGTTAGAAACTATTCGTAATTTAATGCGATCAAAAGCAAAAAGTAAATCTCACAGAGTAAGTAGGTTTAGTAGATTGTTAAGTAATTAAAATTATTACACAAGCTGTGTTTCCACTAAAGAAACCAAACTTTGAAAATATTCAAGAAACAGTAATAAAGAGGTGAATGAAAATGCTAATACAAAATTTAAACAAGCGAGTTGCAAAAACAGTGTTCGTTTTATATGCAAAGGTTCAAAGGCGACTACTTTTATTTACTCTGCTATCTTGGACTCTATTTTCTTTTAATTAAGCCGTAGATTAAAGTGACGAGACCAAATTGAGTAAAATCTATCTTGCTTGGTACAGAAACAAAAATCTAGAAGCTATTTTTTCAATGGATTTTTATTACTAATACTAACTAAGTGCTTATTAACTAATGGAAGCGACCATCTTGTCCAAGGAGTCAAAGTAAAAAAAGTCAAAGTCAAAATGTTTTTATTCAATTTGGGTAGCAAAGATACACTTATGAACGTCAAAGTTTTTTTTAAATAGACTCGACTACCTTGTTCGGATAAAAAGCCTCTACTCAGAACCACAGGCAAGAAACTGAGGGTCACAATTTTTTCAAAGAATAAATCGGTTCAGGCCGGCGCTGCCGCCGCTCAAGCCGAAAACCTCAAACGGCGCAAGTATGCACATCTTGACCGGGTGTACATGTTTGCTCCGTTTGGGGTAGAGACGATGGGTCCGTGGGGGCCGGCCGCTTTGGGGCTTTTTCGTGACCTGGCCAGGCGATTGGTGGAAGCGTCGGGTGTCCAGAACGCTGGCTTTTACTTTGCACAGAAGCTGAGCATTGCCATTCAACGTGGCAATGCCGCCAGCATTCTGGGGACCTTTCCTTCCACTAATGGTCTTCTAGTTTAAATTTTTGTAATTTATTTTAGTTATTATAAGTTCTAGTTTTTAGTTAATAGTTTAAGTTTTCTTTAATTTTCTGTTTTTATTTTAAGTTGTGTACAAATAAATAAATAATAATAAGAATAAATAATTTACAGTCTTACAAATTTTGGCTTACAACTTTACTATCTACATATTATTACTAGTGGCTACTTGGCGGAAGTGGAAGGCTCCAGATATCTTTGTCTTCTAAATAATTCTTAACCTTATAATACCCTCTTTTCATTAATGTAGTTTTTACATGTGAAATGAATTTTCCCTCAGTGAGCCCTGTTAAAATTTTCAGGATTTTATTGTAAAAACGAACGCAATTACCTAAAAATGACTTATTTGACTTAGTTATTTGACAGTCTAAATCTCGAATAAAAGTAATAGGTTTATCCTATTGCTAAAAAATCTACTATTACCCGACTCCCGAAAAAAGGGTACCTACTCACAGTTTTTTTACGTATGAAAGAAAAGAATTGTCCATGTACGATCAAATGATCAAAAATTTGTTATGACGACTAACAATATTTTTTTTTGATATTTTGTTGTACCAAACTTTCAATTTAATACCTTTGTACTTACTGTTAATTATAGATGCTATTTTCAGCACCATCTTTGCGTAAAAAATTACTTTAACCAATCAAAATCACGATAACGAACAGCTAATGAAAAAACATCTTTCAGAACCAACATTTATCTCTCACCCAGTAACCAAACCTCATAACTTAAAAATTCCATAAAAAACATCTTTATTACAATCAGAATAACTCGCCAAGTCACTCGCTCTCGCTTTAACAGAAAACTCGGAGCGTTAAGAACATTCCAACAAAGTGTAAAAACTCGAGTGAGTCGGAGTGTGACAACTGATAACGCGCTCTGTGGCTGCGACGAGTTACTGCGCAAGTTTTTGTATGGGACACAAATGTGCGAAAAAACTATGTAGGAGACGTGGCATGCGTTTTTTGAGCTTAATAAAAATCTCTCTTGTTCTCTCATCCATCCATCCATCAGCCATAGGACGTCCACTGCTGGACATAGGCCTCCTCCATAGATCTCCAATAAGACAGGTTGGTAGCGGCTTGCATCCAGCGCGATCCTGCGGTCTTGACAAGATCATCTGTCCACCTTGTGGGTGGACGTCCTACGCTGCGCTTGCCGGTACGTGGTCTCCATTCGAGAACCTTCGACCCCATCGGTCATCAGTCCTTCGTGCTATGTGCCCTACCCACTGCCATTTCAACTTGCCAATCCGCTGGGCTATGTCGGTAACTTTGGTTCGTCTACGGATCTCCTCATTCCTGATTCGATCTCGCAGAGAGACTCATACATACATACATAGCTCGTTGGGCTACTAGAATCTTATTTATAAGGCCCATAGTGAGAGACCATGTTTCAGTGCCATAAGTCATCACTGGTAACACACACTGGTCAAACACTTTCGACTTGAGGCACTGAGGTATGTCGGACGAGAAGATGCTACGCAATTTTGCGAACGCTGCCCAGCCGAGTTGGATTCGGCGATTGACCTCTTTCTTGTTCTCTATCTCTCTCTTACTCTCTATCTATCTCTTTCTGGCTATGTATTTCACACCGTGGCGAGTCAGCCTTTTTTTACTTCTCTCATTCACTTCGTTCGAACGACGTCGTCTTCTGAAACCACACAGTTTCTCATCTCCTGATTGGATTCATGAAAGGTCTAATTTTGTTTGTTAAGGTTCAACCATAATGCACTTTATTACTAAGAAGATAAGGCAGTCACTGTTACCAACTTGATATGTCTGTAAACTCTTGTGTAATAATGAACTATTTAACATCGGGTCAATCGAAACATTAAACGTGCATCAAAAAACAAGGGCCCGGCGAAAACATTTTTTTGGGTTCCTGTCTGCATAATCTTCATCATTAAGTAATTTGTTTGTAGGTATGTGCTGTATTTTTTGGAAATAAATGTGTTGTTATTATTATACTTGTAAATCATTCTACTTTTAAAACAATTTAAATTAGATTTCACTAACGACACAACAAAGTTACATAATTTTTCTAAAGTTTCTACCTGCTTTCGGGACAAAATATAAACCTCATCCATTGAACAATCGTAGCTCCTCGGCAATCTCCCCAAAACTTTTGATATAACCCCGTCGCGGAGCAAGCCTACTGAATATTTCATTAAGTCCAACATTTTTTGTAGCAACGCGGAATTTACATGTTATGAGTTAGCACGCTTATGGCGTGATGCGCGATCTTTGTGCTCCTGTTTTATTAACGGAACAGATGTCGTTTGTAATGTTGTTTGTGAGACGAATAAATGAAATGGTTTAGTTTCCTTGAGGGAGACATCACTGCCGGTGTTGCTGCTAGTTGTAATTTGGGTATCGTCAAGTCCTGAGTGAATCGGTTCTAAGCAAGCGTGCTCCTTCGAATTCCGCATCATAGCTTAATATCAGGGCAGCTGATGGCCATATCGGCCTATTAGGTTGGTGGGTGCTTATCGAAATAAAGGAAACTTGTTGAAAACAATTGCATAGACGTTTTTGAGATAGTGGCTGACCTTTTTATACCTTTCATTTGAACTTTTGCCTACCTAATCAGTTCCATGAATTTAATTAAGTATCAAATATCTCTACAGTTGTGTCTCAAAAAAAAATCTAGTTATAATTTACTTTTGTCAAAACAATACAAAATGAACCAAACTTATAAAAAAAATGGACAGGACTGCAGAAGTCTGGGTAATTTACATCTCAGTTGAGAAACTGGTAAACTAGAAGTTCACAATGTGCTGAATAATAAGTGTTTCAGTTACTGAGTGAATTACACAATTAACTTGAAATCATTAAAATCATTCCGTACCATTATCTATAAAAGCCGCGAATAAATCACGTTTGTTGTAAGGGAGCCCCGTAAATGTTTAATTTATTCTGTTTTTTAGTATTTGTTGCTTTAGCGTACACAGAAATACATCATCTGTGAAAATTTCAACTGTCTAACTATCACGGTCCATGAGATACAGTCTGGCGACAGACGGACAGCGGAGTCTTAGTAATAATAGGGTCCTGTTTTACCCTTTGGGTCCATAACCCTAAAAAGTAGCAGACAATTTAAATTGTAACTCAGCTTATTCAAAGAATAAATCTCTAAATTTGAACTTTGCTTACCGAGTGCTAGTTAGGTCGAAATTCGAACTACACTAAACTTAATGTAGTCCGAATTTCGTGCTACACCTACCACCTACTAGTGCTAGATAAGTAGATTATGTGTACAATAACGAGATTACAGCCCGAGGGCTATAATTGGAATGCCATTAGAGGTGTGATGATGACGGGAGTCAGATGGCGAATAAAATGGAATCGCCCTTTGTCTCGCCCCGGGCTCGCTCAGATTCAATTTGTCAGTATCTGGGGCTGGTGTAGGGGTAGAGAGAGAGCGGGTTAGCGAAAGGGTTTCTTTTTTAACCCGACTGCGCAAGAAGAAAGGTTATGTTTTTCGAGTGTATGGATGTAAATATGTATGTATGTATGAGGTTTCTTTGGCACGGCCTACAGCCTGAACAGCTAGATGGATTTCGACATGTGAGGTGCCATTTGAATAGTCTTGATTGTGGAAGTGACATAGGGTACAACATTGTGCATTCGGGTTTTTGTTTTTTTTTTAATAATGTTACTAGTTACACAATATTTTTTTTATCTTATCAGCCTGATAAACTTTCGACCGATCTAGTGTTAGAGAGCGAAGCGTCTATGCTTCAGCTTTGACAAAAGTGCTTTCGTATGTCTGGATTCAGTCTGGATCTCTGTATTCGTCCACAGCATAGGTATTTACAATGATTCGGAAACGTTTCCTTTCGATACGATTCCCAACTTTTACTTTTAACCCAAAGTTTGGATGATTAATTATACGATTCTAAAATAATCAATACTAAACTCAAATTTTTTGAATCTCAGTCCGTCTTCATTATTTATCGCCTGACAAACAGGACCACCTAGTTCAGGCAAAATTCTTTTATTGTCCCTAAAAAAATGTTTGTATCTGATAGTTTTTATCTTTACCATGTAGTTCTTGAAATAAAAATGTATTATTATTATTATTAATTTTAAACGTGATTCATTCTTCTGATCGGATTGATACTCGATTTCCTATTCCAATTTATAAAAGTGGACTGAGATTCGAACAATTTTCTTTGCTTAGTTTGGGGTCAGGCGACCGTGTGTGGAAGTGTCCCGAATTTATTTATTTATTTCAGTCTTGCTTATGCATCGATTGACGTTACTGCGTTTCACCCACGTGTCCATTTTTGGCTCGGAACGAACCTTGGCTATACTATTATATTATGGATTTTGTAACATTAGTGTGAGCGTAAATGTGAAAATATAATCTAAAAAAAAACTCCACTAGTTTTCTTTGCCTTGTCCACGCCAGTCCCGTAGCCCCACCCGGGGGACGGTGACGTTTGTCGTACGACACCTGCCCGAAAGATCCAGTTTCTTGTTTGTGAATGCTTATTGGGGACAACTGATAAGTAAACCTTTAGAAAGTACGATTTTCGGTTGAGGATTAAGTTGTCTTTACTTTAGTCAATCTCAGCTCTTTCAGTTCTAGCAAATATGAGTGGGTACAAATAGCTTCACAGGCGCTTAATGACACAAACAATCTTAAGACTGATTTCAATATATACTAACAGTATCTGAATACTAGTGGATAATTATGTGAGCTGTAGACCATGCGGCCGACGTTTGCAAATGAAAAAGGAATTATATCTGTAAGAGGAAGACAGAATTCGGACAAAAGCATTTTTTCAAATAAATCATTTTTGTTGAAGCTGAAGCAGAGACGCTTCGCTCGCTCGGTCGGTCGACATAATGATCATCAACAATTGACTAATTTTAATTATTGACTTATGTACACTTTTAACTCTATATAGGTTCCCAAACAAACTGGAACGCTAGTATTGCACGCATGAGTCGTGAATCGAAGCATTAGCTGCATAAAGCTCTCCATCCACTTATAAGCTATACTTATAAGTGTCCAACCGACGTAAAGATATTATAAATGAAAAATAAATATTCGGGACACTTGCACACACGGTCGTCTAGCCCCAAACTACTATGGCGGCCAGAGATTGATATACATTCAAATATATATTTTTAAATACATACTTAAATAGAATTAACACCCAGACCTAGAACAAACACAAATGTTCATCACATGAATGTTTGCCCTAGGAGGGAATTAAACCCACGCCCCCTAGTGAGCTCAAAAGGCAGTAAAATGGACGTAACATTTTGTGATATAAAGTATTTCTTAGGTCTAGCTGTCTGTGAGTGCTAACTGTAGATGGCCAGCACACGACCGCATCCCTAAAAAAGTCGTTTAAAAAGACTTTTTTCGAGAAAATATTAAGTAAATTTTTCATTTATGCCATTGCGAGGCGAACAGGCGCTGAACTTATAAGTAGACGGACAGCGGCCAGCAATGTTTATTTATCTACGGTGAATAGCAACAATTACTTAGCACCGCTGCAACACAGTAGTAAAAAACTGAAAAAACGTCTGATCGTATTCACTAACACACTACACATGCCCGCCCCGTACAAAGGCGGAATCTATTAGCCCTCGGTGCCTCTGCGACACGTATCAAAAGCTATTTCAAACACAACTAGAGTGGGTTTTCAAAGATTCTTACGTGTAACCTGAAACGATTGTAAATTGATTTGAAATTACGAAAGCATGTTTGTATGTTGAAATGTAAAATTAAATGAAAATATTTTTTTAACATCTTAATTTCTAAGAGCAACATTGTTTTCTGGTTGCCTCACGAGGCAAACTTGTGTTGTTTTATATAAGAAGAAGCGTTGGAGACAAACGGCCCGCCTGATGGTAAACGGTAACCGCCGCCTGCAAGCACACGCTGCACGGTATGGCGGTGCTGTTTATGAGCTGCCAACTCAGTTAGAAAGTAAGTTAAGTTAAGTTAAAGTAAGTTAAGACAGTCTGGGGGCTGAGCTACCCACGTCCGTAGGAGTGTACTCTATTCTGATTCCCTACACGTGGTCCCCGGGTAGTGCTAACCGGGTAGCAAACTCTGGTGGGAGGCTTCGGCCGTGGCTAGTTACCACCCACCGGACCAAGCCATGCTGTGAAATGACCTAGTCGTGTTTCGGGATGTAGTCCGGTGTAACCGTTACGAAGACGGGTCTGAGCAGTAGCGCAATTGTAGCGCCTCACTCAACTGCCGTCTTTGTACTTCTTCACTCTAGAAAACTTCAAGGCTAGAGTGACAAAGTACCTTATAGGTCGTCGTGTTCCATCTTAGACCACAACGTCGCTTAACATCAGGCGAGTTGGTGCTCAAACGCCGTCCTAATCTACATACAAAAAAAAAATGAAAGGAAAGTTATTTTTATTTGATTTCTGTTTCTCCAGCAGTACTATCAATTTTATTATTATTATTATCATGGAAACTCAATCCTATTCTTAATTTTTTTATCCTTTTCATATTTATCATAAGTCTCATTCCTTGCCTGTTCCCGATGTTCCCAAAACATTAATTTGTTTCGTTTTATGTCTGTATATTTGACATAATAGTCTATGTATTTTATACGCGTATGTTTATTTATTTATTTTACTACTTTATTTCTCTATCTTTTTAACTGTCCCGTGCGTCTCAGAAGGTTAGTGCTGAAAACTACGCTGCTAAGAAATTAGTAGCACTACGCTGAGCACTAACCTTTTTTGTCGCATTGGACACTGCAGTGACAACAGCTGAAACTTTAATTGTATAAATATTTGTTTTATGTCTTTAGGTAAGTATATAAATGATTAAACTATTGTCTGTTACTGTTTTAATATGTATTTTGTTGTTGTAGTATTATGTGCGATTAAATCAATTGTTTCTTTCTTTCTAACTAGACACTCGTTTTTAAAGGATCTATGTCAGACCCATAGACATAGAGTAAAGACCCCTAATCAAAAATAATGATTCCAAAAAAAGTAAACCAAACCATTGAAAGTCAACCAATTCACTAGTCAGTCTTCGATGTCATCCAGTAGCGGTTACGTCTCCCCACTAACCAAAAAATATGGTGAACTGTGTAGTCCACTCCTGCCGAAATTTCAGAATATCCAAAACAGTAAAAAAGGCAACGTCACATATCATCCGTAAGTCTTAAATATATTTTTGTGTGCTTTAAAAAGCTAATAATTGTAATTAATTCTTAATGTCAACAGAGCGAAAAGTTGCTGAAAAAAATGTTGCCACAAGGTATTTTTATATTTTCCCTTTAATAAACTTTAGGTTTCTTAAGGATCCAGTTTAGCCGATCAGTGGACAAAAATAATTCGACAAAGTAAAAATGAAAATGAGTGAAAACTTCGTCGCCCCTATAACAATTTGCTCTGTGCACCTTCGCAAGAAAGAAATATACGTAACAGTGAAATATCCTGACAAGCAGGCGTCAGTTTTATTTTTATGTAAATGTAATGTTATTTTATTGCCGAAAAAATAACTTAAATGTATGATGTAAATAATGATAGTGTGTAAATTTATGTGTAAATAAGATAAAATCAATAGCTAAAATCAATAGTAATCCCTTTACTATTGATTTTAACGCAAACTCGTACTCATGATTTTTACTTAAATTCTTACCTTTTACCTACTCTGATTTTAGTTAAGGTTTACCTACATACAATCTATAATATTCGTTTGTAGAATAGTGTCATGAATGGATCTTGGTAAGGCTTTGTGTGTAGTTTAGCTCTGGCCTAAGCTGGCCTAATACTTTGTTTCCGGTCTTGTGATTTCTTTAAACTCTGATCGTTATATAATTTACCCAACTAAATCGGGTAACCTCTTTTAATGGCAAGTTCATCACGTATAGAAAAAAAGGTTTTATTAAGTTACCAAAATAAATTTGACACGTTTCGAAATCGTGTTTTGTATGAAGACTATCCTTCTGGACCTATGTAATAGAGCATATTCTGTGGTCAGACCTTGGCGGAAAGACTTTCGGGGAAAACTCATTCTACATTCTGCAAGTACGTGTCAAGAAGGAACGGCGAAAGCGGACAGTATGGGAGGTCTGGACTTCTCATACTGTCCACTTGGCAGTTGCTGGCTTGCTGTTACCAGGGTAATAGAGCTGTATGTTTATCAAACAGTTTAGTGACAGCTTTGATTTTAAAAACATCGGCCATTTAGTTGATGCTGTATTCAGATTATGCAAAAGCGGCCATCGTGAAGTTCTTGGGGCGGATTTTTTCTGGCAGCGAAAGTCTTACGGCTGAGGTGACGGTGATGTTGTTTTTAGTATTTGAATGGCTGGATAGTTTGTTTTAGGATCTGTTTCGAATTACCAAAGTCTCACGTCGATTTCAAATTAAATCAATTAAAACTTATAAAATCGAATTTAATAACAAGTATAAATTAAAAATAAAAAAAAACCGACACCGATTTTTACCAACACCGTTGTCATCAATCATATCTAAGAACACTCATGACGAATTCACTTTTCAAACAACAAAAAAAACAAAGTCAAAATAGGAGAGTTCGAGAGCTACGATGCCCTATCAAACTTATAACACCCCGTCGTTTTTGCTGCGTTGGTTAAAAATAAAACAAATTCCTCATACTTCTCCAAACCTTCCAGCTCACAGATTCCAACATCATATTACCAACATCTCCATGCTGTATGGATTCGGTATCATGTTGTATCAAATAGTTGAATCGATTAGTGGTATTTACAACTGTAGGTAAGTACACCATATATAATAATCACTTCGGTACATTAAGTCCCTTGCACCCCAAGCAATACCAGCCCCTAGATTAAACGCCATAACACCGCTATAAAGCAGGATATTATTATTCAACCTTTAGTACTATTATTTACTTGTACTGTAAAAGTTATGGCCATGGCAGGCCAGTAGTTACTTCGCCAATCCTGTTTTACAACCACGCGTATGTACTATAAATTGATGGAGTAAAATAGGGATAAGCTATAACACCTGGAATTACTTACCTGTATTATGCCGGATGACTTTTTTTGCCGGAGTAGCCTGTGAAATGGACATCATACACAATTGCTGTCAATTTCAATTCTAGCCTGGGTGCCAAACATTAGCGCAGAACATGCAATGCACATTGCACAACGTATTGTTTATACCTACTTAAAACACTATCATCTGTTTATCTGTTTTATAATCGTCAAGAGGGAAGATTTTATTATATTTAACTCAAGAACCTAAAATCCCTTACAATCTGTTTTATTAATAAATTACAAATGGCACCACCACTTTAAAAAAGCCACAAAAAAGTAATGAATTTTCTTCTTTTTTCTCAAAGTCTCAGTAATAAGCTAGAATCAGTATTAACTAGAAAGACTATTGCATGAACACTCGCTAAAATGTTCTCATTCATTCTCATTGGTTGTTAAATTTTAGACCAATGTGTACGGCGTTTTGGCACTTAATTAGTTAATTAAGTGCAATGATTTACAACTGAGCGTTACTACGCTCAGTTGTAATTACGGCGATGCGATAATTAGTATGGTATCGCGGCTTTAGGTATAAGTAGTGACGACTTAAGGAAATAGATAGTTAAGTACTAATTAGACAAAAACATATTTAATCATATAGTTTCCAATTTTCAGCGGTAAGTAAATAAAAATATATTTTTTTGTTCTTTAGACCTACCTAAACGTGGGTCCGTCTAATCAAGCAGTTACCGGATAATCCATCTCTACGAGTACAAGGACTATAAAAGTAATAACTCCAAACAGGAAAACTGAACACGGAACTTGGCAACGTTTGGTCGGACATCCTGAGGAACAAGTTTTTTCGAATAAAAATTGGTTTCGTTTGATTAATTCCTGTGAATCAAATTTTCTGGTGAAATAATGAATTATGAATCTTTTTTTTTTGTACATAAATAAAAGCGATTTGAATTGATTGTGAATGAGGCGATGATAGCCTAGTTGGAGAAGGCCCGCCTCTGAAGCCAGAGGAAGCGGGTTTGAACCCAGCCCATGGCTAGCACCAATTTAGTTTTTGTGTGAACATAGGCGACAGGCTCGCCCCCTGTCACGTTTGGGACTGAATTTCTTCCGGCGAAGTGTGAGTTTGTATTACACCTCTGCCAGTCCCTTTGGGGAAAAGGCGTGACGAAATGTAAAAAAATTTTTTTTTTAATATCTTTAAATATTTTTTTTTGTTTGTTTTTTTTCTGCGGTCTTTATTGATACACAAGCGTGGTTTTACAATCAGTGACCTAAGATTTATGCTCATTGCTTCTAATTACTCGCCTATATAATTGCAGTGCTTTGAAAGAAAGAAATAAAAAAAAGAAATTTACTAGACAGCACGGTGACTGTTACAAAAAAAAGTTACGTAAAGCGAATGTTAAAGGTACCTATTCCATAATATTTAGGACTGCATTTTAAAACAGCATTCAGTCATGAATCTCGATTTAAAACTGTTTTTTGTGTATAGTACAATAAGTTTTAAATCGAGATTCATGACTGAGCGTCGTTTTAACATGCGGCCCTAAAAGTATTTGTTTCAAATGAAAAATATCTTTTTTTTCGGTTGCATTGATTTCTGACTAACTTTATTCATAAACGCCTGAACAAGACTGAATAGCAACGAATGGTATTGGTGTTTAATATTGGCAGGCGTTATTTTAATGATGACGATGGTGGGTGGGCAATCAATAATTCAAAAAACAACATCTCGCGTTCCAGGACTTGACACCCAACTACGTCACTATTATCGTATTGTCGTCGTCATCGTCTCTATCGAACTTGATGTAAATTACTCATTCCGGTCTTGCTTAAGGGTTCCGCGACGCTCTGAATTTTTACATATAAACGCGGTTATCGAATTTCTTGGAAACGATTCGTCATATTGTGATGAAATTTGGCATGTGCAGTTAGACGAACTATATCTTCTTCCCTATGTCCTTGATTTTTTTTTAAACGTTCTCAAGAGAAAATAAAGCTATTAAAACTATCTGCATTTGTAAGGGATCACTTTTGACTGATTTATTTAAATTGATAGACAAAGCAAGTGATTATAGCCTAGTTGGAGAAGACCCGCCTCTCAAACCAGAGGAAGCGGGCTTAAATCCAGTCGACGGCTCGCACTCACAACATTGTGTGAACATATGTGCATACTGTATGTCATCTGCTACATGACTGGAGCCCGGTGTATGGCAACAGGCTCACCCCCGGTCACATTTGGGACTAAATATTGTCCGGCGAAGTAGGAGTGTTGTATTACACCTCTGCCAGCTCCTTCGGGAGAAAATCGTGACGATATGTTATGTTACGTTTATGTTCTAGGCAAAGCAAATCAGAATGTCCTTCATAATTAGCTTTTAAATTAATCCTTAACACAAGGAAAATTCTTAGTTAAGAATAAATTGATAGGTGTGAAAATCATAAAAAATGATTGAATCGGCATTTGTCAAACATTATAGGCTCTTCAGTATATTTCCTTGCTCTCTTTGCTTATCGTCTTCTTCTAGACGAAATGGTAATAGAAAATCTTTAGCCAATGCAACGTTAGTCTAAAGTGGTTGCTAGACCCTTAAGCATAGATTGACGTAGGTGCGTGACACTTACGCGACATTTTTGTATCCAAACGCTCAACCTGATCGAAGTATATTATTATACCATGGCCACAACACAACATCCTTATTTTAAAAGTAAGCAATTGAATAAGGAATCCAACTGAAAAATCAAACAAACAAACCCTCTACTTCCCAAACAGATCTGTCCCGAACCACTATAAATAACTCAGCCGTACCGTCCCGTACTCTTCACGTTTGTTTTTTATTTATTTACGAGTTAGATATCTTGAGTACTCCATCTTGTCGCGTAAGAAATATGGGGGCTACGTGACGACTTAATCTCTTCGGCTGGAGACTTAGAGAAAATGTGTAAATAATTTTTATGGGGTCGAGTGGGGTGAGTCGGTTGATACTAGAGATTGTGAAGTGTAGGATTTGAAATTGAATTTGAAATTTGCTTAGTTTGTCATTTAAACAGATATTAGTCATTTGCTTAAATGAGTCACTAGCTACGTCCCGTGATTTGACCCGCGGCCTTACAGAAACCGTTTTTTTTTTTTTTTGGGATAAAAGATGCTCTGTGTAATTTCTGTACCATTGGCAACGCAAATACAAAACAAACAAACTATCTCACCTTCGAATTTATAATATTAAGTAAGGGTACGGAAACTGATTGATGTAATTATTATTATGTATTACAGTGTGAAAAACTATACCATTAATGCAATCGTAGGTTCTTAGCAATTTAAAAATTATCTAGTTTGGAAATTGTGCCAATTGTCTTTAAAAATACTGCTTGTATGTTATTCATTACCTTGTCGTGCTAAAGATATATTGCTACTGGACAACCAGCTGTTGCAGCTACTAATCATCATACTAGCTGCTCCCGGCTGTGTTACCCACGGGTAAAAAGTAGCTTATGTGTTAATTAAGAGTATAATATACCTTTATACCAAATATTATCAAAATCTTTGTATCTTTTTTAGCGTGAAGAGTAATAAACAAACACACACACAAACTTTCACCTTTACTGTATAAGTAGGATAGGATAGTATAAGCATGTGATGCAATGTAACATTTTTGGCCTACCTTACTTTGTATTCTTTTACACTTAGGGCCAACTGGGGCAAATGCGTCTGTGGTCTATAGCGGCACAAATTAAGCAACTAACGCCATCTTGTACAGATTATTGCAACTAAAGATAGAAAAAAGATGTAGGTGGCGCCTAATTTGTGAAGGGTTTGTCAGTTATTTTCGAATGACGCAATTGTCCCACAGACGCATTTACCTCAGTTGGCCTTTTTTTCAATTTTTTTTCTGAAATTCTCTTGTAAGTGCAACCGTTGGCATATTTGGAAGCCCTTTCATATTTCGCGAGCAAAGCAATCTTCGTATCGTCAAACTCATCTTTTCATTCACCGAATACCACTCAACTCTTTTTAGCTCTAACAAACAGTCGTTTTCGTCGTACGAACCGGCAATTTGCGAAAACATCGCTGTAAAGGACGCAGTGACTATTATTTCATCTGTGAAAGGTACAGTTTTAGGATGACAGTAGTATTATTCTAAATAAGAGTTTTTTGACCTTATAATACAATTTGACAACAGTGTAAGCGAGTGAGATTTATTTATCACTACTACTACCAAACAATTTTATTTTTGCACCTATTTGTTTTTTATATTTGTCTGCTATAGTCGTCGTCATCAATAGCCTCTCTTCCCCTTTTTTTCTCTCAGCAAGTTTGAGACTATTTATTGAAAAGTCTACTTAATATAATAAAAAATAATGTCCCGAACGTTACTTAAAACCTTAACTTAGATTAACCAACGTCATTTAACTTTTGCGCAATAAACAAAGCGCAGAAATCGCTCTACTGCCAAAGTTTAAGAGCACTCTAAGGTTCTTTTATGTTGCGTTAAATTAAATACTACGTGTGCAAACTATATTTTACAGTTACCTTGTACCTTTATCAATAGTCAGAAACCATAAAAAGTGCTCACATCGCATACTAAGACGAAGTATACTGTGCCTTGGTGCTGCGAGCGCAAAGCCGTATTCGTGCGTTCTATTGAGGGTAGTAAGGAAAAATCGGGCCTCCTTCCTTTTTCTTTCGAGCCCTTTTCAAGCTGGTTTGAATAGGGTTGTCAATATTTTGAGCGGTATGAATGGACGTGTAGTAGATGTCAATGAAGACTTGAGTGCGGGGTGCAACTCCATTATGGCATTATGCAAGGTGTGGATGAGTCGACGCTATCTGGCTTTCTCTCATCTCTCTCTTTGTGTGCGCTTAGTGCTTGAGTTTCTCTTGAGTGTAACTGCCTGCAGGCTTCCAAGTGTGTGGGAAAGCGAGAGAAGTCGTAGAACAAAGGTCTTCAGACAAACACAATTTTCTAACCATTTACCACCTCAAAAAAAGTAGTACATTTATACTTAGAAATTTCACTAGCAACTACTTATCCAAATTATAGACCTGATTGGGCATTACGTACTAGGAAATCCAAGCTGAACTGTACAAGTGGCGCTGTTTTTGACGTACTGTAAAATATCGTGTCGTCCGTCTCAACGTGAACGTTCTCCTATCGCGCTAGCTCCCTTTTGAGATAGCTCAAAGCCAATTAGATGCGGCGACAACACGAGTGTCACGATAGCGCTCCAGCGATGAAAAGCGCTTTTTTCGCTCCCTCCGCTTTTTTCGCTTTCTTCGCTCACAAAACTTTGTTAGGCTCAAGAGTTCAGCGATACGTACAGCTTTTTGACGAACTACAATGAGATGTGCCTTTCATCTGTCAAATAAAGCCTTTTGAGGTATTTTTAATTAGGAAATGTGGAATGTGAATACCGACGAATACACGGCTGTTTCTTTATTTTTTTTTCTTCATCTACCAATTTTAAATCAGTTATTTTCCTAAATATTAATTTTCTATGCTCAACAGTGTTGGTTTTCCCAGCTTATTCCAGCACCTGGACTATTTCAATTTATAATTATTTTGTACTAGCTGCGCCCTTCGATTTTACCCGCGGTTTAAAAGTATCCTATGTGCTATTCTAGACTATAATCAATTTCTGTGCCAAATTTCATTCAGACCTGTTCAGCCGTTCTGGCGTGAAAGAGTAACAAACATCCATCCGTCCATCCATCCATTCTTACAAACTTTTGCGTTTATAATATTAGTAGGATTATAATTATTTTTTATTCTCTTCTTTTTGACTACTATAAGAGCTCTATAGCGTTTTAGCTATAATTATTGTTCTTTAGTTTTTACACCATGACATATTTTACATTGAACCCTAAGCCTTCAGACCATTAAATTGCTGAATCTCAAGAAGCTAAAAGTATTATCGACAGAGACAGCGTCAACGAGCGAAGCATCTCTGCTTGAGCTTTGACAAAAATGCTTACGTATCCGATTTCTGTCCGGATATCTGTCCAAATCTCTGTCCGGATCTTTGTCTTCCTCTACAGATCGCATTTCTCATCTGATTCTTTTGAAATTTTGTGAGTAGGTTTGATAATCATAATATTATTATGAAGATATATGAAGATACGAGTATAACAGGGCTCACCGAGGGAAAATTCAAATCACATGTAAAAACTACATTAATGAAAAGAGGATATTATAAGATTAAGAATTATTTAGAAGATAAAGATGTCTGGAGCCTTCCACTTCCGTCAAGTAGCCACTAGTATTTATAGATGACTTTGACTTGACTTTGACTTAAGAATATGCGAGAAAATTATTTACTTATTAATTTTTTCAAAACAAACAAGAGATATTTCCACCATTTAAAAAAAAAACAAAAGTGCCTTTTTAAAAAATCTATTTTATTATCGATCCAGCTCACGAAATTTTACGAGAATCGGTTGAGGAATGCGACCTGAAGAGAAGTACAAACGTCAGCCGCAAGATCAAAAGCTCACACAGTCACTAATATAAATAAATGTCCTTGTCTAATACGTAGCAATAATAAAGACAGGTATATTTTTAGCTAGATTTAGAAATTTAGCGTTCTGAATAGGGCCTACCATGATCCTAAAAAACAAGGTCTATTCATTCGGTCATTCCGGGAGCAAACACGTAATGACGTCACTGGTTATCGTCATCGTCTCTTTCGAACTTGTATGACATGACTTACTTCGTTCTTGCTTAAGCATCGATTGACGTCACTGCGTGCTGCCCACGTGACCATTTCTGACTCGGAATGCTTCGGGCCTACTATATTTCTAATCTTCTTTTTCCTCGTTTGACAGGTTTCGTTCAACAAATTTACTACAAATAAAGAACCCCTTTATTCTGCACAAACCTCTCCAGAAGTGTAATTTCGAGCACAGCGCAGCAGGTGCAAGCTTTGGGTTTAGACGTTTCCGCGATAGACGTCCGTTTTCACTCTTTTAGCAGTATGGCTAGTCAAATTGTTTACTGTTCTCACAGGAAATAACAAAATACATACAAAAAGGATTATAATGCATAACAGTTATTGTCAAACCTCATACTCAATCATACATAGCTACATACATTCGAAAAACATAACCCCCTTCTTGCGCAGTCGGGTAAAATAGGCGTCGCATTTACTGATCACATTATTATATGATAATTTGAAGAGTAATTAGCAATAGTGTTATTAATAGTATTAGAAATAGTATTTAAATGTTCTTTTACCTAGCTTGAAATAGAATAACAGTTAATTTGTACTAGATAAAGTTTAAAAGTGTGTAAAAAGTGTCTAGAGGGAGCGGGTTCGAGCCCAGCCGACGGCACGCACCAATTTGTTCAATGTGTGAACATACTCGTATGTGCGTATTGTATGTCATCTGCTACATGACTGGAGCCTGTCGCCCTGTCACATTTTGAGACTGAATATCGTCCGGCGAAGTGTGAGTGTTGTATTACACCTCTGCCAGCTCTCTCGGAGGAAAGGCGTGACGATATGTTATGTTACTACTATTTAAATGTTCTTTTACATTTTTTACATACAAGGCATGCGTTTGACCACTGACTCGCCTGATTACCTAGCTTAAAATAGAGTTTCAGTTAAGGAGAGTGCAAAATTTCAGTCAGACCCATACTGTCGATACTAGAGCATCCACCAAGGTCTCTAGAGAAGCTGTGCTCCGGCACTGTTTAGCAATAAACAGTTTTAAACCGTTGAACGTTGCAGAGAAACCTTGCAAACTGTTAAACCGCACTTACAATGTATTCAGCAATTATTTACTTAGTTAATTATTTACTTAGTAACTATTTTATTATTTTCAGATTAAAATTGTCTCGATATTAGATACTTCGGAATGGAAGTGAGTGACGAAATGGAACCAATTTTCAGCTTTATAATCATCTTGTTAAATAATATATTATTATAACGCAAAACTTGAAAACCGACTTCCCGTCGTATGTACCCATGTAAACATTTTTTAGACTTTTGTTGATATTATACAAACTGCTTTTACATTTTAATATAAAATTTCAATGGGACTTCCCGGGAGGATCTCATTTAGAATATTTTTTTTCATTGGTTCACAATTTGGCAAAACTATCAAAGAACATAGACAAAAAAAAACATACGAACATAGAACCTTCTCCATTTTTAAAGTCGGTTAAAAATAAAATAAGCCTAGCTGATGGAGTTTGAGTTGGAGCTGATGGAGCTGGAGTTATCCAAACTTTCTCAAGATTATCGCCAATTTTCATAAAAACAAATTTCATAAACTAGTTTCCCAATAACTACCAAAATTATTAACTCAATCTAAGTTTCCAAGTCATAAAAGTGAAAAAGTCCAGAAAATTCTAGATTCCAATATCTTTGCTAATCAATCACTGGGATCTAATTAGAGTTGCGAAGTTCGCAATGAAAGTTGTTCGGTGGAAAAACTGTGACTTAAAACTGAGACTTGGAGACTCAAGACTAAGGACTTTGGACTTAGGATGAACTCGTTAGTGTTGGATCAAGAAGCTGGACGTAGTTTTTAAAACTTATGAAAGAGTTTGGGAAAACAGCGAAAGTCTTTTGCAGTGAAATTAAAACTTGCTTCCAAGTGTTAATTGGGTTGAGTGTAATTTTATCTATTTTTACCCGACTGAGCAGGAAGGAGGGTTATGTTTTTCAAGTGTATGTATGGTTGTATGTATGTAAGAGGTTTCTTTGGCACGCCCTACAGCCTAAACAGCTTGATAAATTTCGACATGAAATTTCGACAATTTCAAGCCTTTTTCCAAAATTTTAAATTTTGAGAGCTTTTACGCATTTTTTTTCTTGGTATATCCTTAGCTTATAACTTTGCCTACTTACCATTAAAAATAACGTTTTTTTCTATTCATAAACTCAAACAAACAAAACTGATCGGAGCATCTTGAAATATTTCCAAAATGACCAGTGCCAAGGATCGGACGTGGGGCAAATTGTTCGTAATTGAAAAAGGAGCATGACGTCATCAGCCGAGCGGACGGTCGCTTCCAAAGCTGTTGGCACTTCGCCGATGGATAAGGGTAAGGGGGGTACTTAAGGTTCTGGAAATCAATTTAACTAAACGAATTTCGAGCCTGATGTGTAAACTTGATCGATGTCTTGGAACACTTTCTCTTGAATACCTCTTAAGCATCATTATCACTAGACTCATAATTGTGACTCTGAAACCTAGCTTTCGCTAATCGCAGTCCGAAATTGCTCACTGCTGAGCATAGGCTTCTGCTGATTATTTTTATGCGTCATCTTCAATTTTGAGATGCTTACTTATTTACGAAATAAAACACCCAAAAAATTGTTTGTAAATTTTTTTGTAATTTTTTATCCATGTTCCTAAATATTAGTTCATCGCACGACAAATTTTCACATTTTTATGTGATTAAGTACCCATTTAAAAATAGAAATAAAAAATCTAAAAATTTATTAACAACAGAAAAAGTCAAAATTAATGCGATGCGATGTGATCAACGTCAATATCTCGACATTCGAGGATCATTCCAATTGTTGCCTTCAGGTTTATAAAAAAATGCTGGACCGGTGGTAGCCCCCCAGCAAGATTAGACTGGACCGAGACAGTTTCATTTGCCATGTCTGCGCGCGGACCAGCCCTGAATAGCAAGGAGACTCCATACCCGGGTTAAGGGTGCAACTGCACTGCACTACACCATCAGCAACATAATAATTATCTACGATTTGCCATTTCCTTCATTCTCTTTTCACCGACATCCAAAAAAGAGGAGGTTCTCAATTCGACTGCATTTTCTTTTTTTTTTACAAGTGTGTTACACGATTATTCCGCCAATTGTTAGTCTATTTTATTTATTCTTTTTTGTTTGGTAGATCATACTTTAGACGTGTAAAATGAAAATGAATGAAAAAAAAAATTAGCATACACATACATCTACACATAAAACAGAGATACCAGTAATACATATGTAGGACTAATAAGGACTTAAGAAAAAGGTTTTCGATGTATAAATCAAATTCATAAAACGACGATTCCTGTACTAGGCAAAGCCGGTTTCGCAGGAATCTGAAACGCATTTTCTATGGATTTAAACCTCAAGTTAGAAAAAAAAATCTAAAAAAATTATAGATAATCTGTTATAGATGACGAACTTTTATTAGTCGTTACCCCGCAAGTGAAGAGTCCCTTAAATGTGGGCTATCGACCGAGCTATATTTTGAATTTGTTGCCGACTATTTCGAGCAAAATAGTAATTATTGCGATAAAAATTATTGTTATTATAGCCTACGTATTAAACATAGTGCTAAATCTATCTTCATCCCAAATTTCACTTCTATCAAATTGGACATGAAGAACTAACCAAACACGCACACGGTGCAAGAAAGTCCAATGGAACGGAACTAGACGGTAAAAGATTAACTTCAGATACCCCAGTTTGACAGTTATTGCTAGAATTATACCTAAGTACCTGGATGACCGAGCTTTGCTCGATATTTTTTTTTTTTTTAATTGTGTTTTTTGGAAAGTAAACAATTGATTTTAGTCTAACCTCAAAGCAAACACTCATTGACTTCGTGTTACTTAACAACGCCATCTGCTGTTGTGTCGTTAAAGCAATTAGTTGCTCACAAAAAATTGTATTATTATTCGCCAATAGATGTCAGGAAGAGTCATATTTTTCAGTTGAGACTACTCAAACGCCTCCTTTTTGTTATTTTTCTTCCAAGTTTATGTTTAAGTTGATTATCGATAAAACACGAATAAAATGACATTTTCTAAAAATGATTCCTAGCTAGATCGATTTATCGCCCCCGAAACCCCCTATATACTAAATTGTATGAAAATCGTTGGAGCCGATTCCGAGATTCCAATTATACATATATATACAAGAATTGCTCATTTAAAGATATAAGATATACTTACTACTCTTAAATAAACGACTTGAATTTGAAGTACCATTTAAATTAAACTCATCCTAATGCGTATGTACCCTAAACCGGTATAAACCGGATACAGACAAAATGGACGCCGGATCGTGTTAAACTCTTTCCGGTGGAATGTTGGGGTATTTGTTTAATTGCTCTGCATGATCTTCTGTACTTGTTTAGTGGTTTGCTTAGTTTGGTTTTGAGTTGTTTACGATTGCCGGTACCAGGCAATTTAAAAAAAAAATTGAATTGGAAAAGAATCAAAGAATAACATTAGCAAAACAAAAACCTGGCTGCAAAATGTTGTATCCTATGTCACTTCAGCTATCAAGACGATTCAAATGACACCTCGCATGTCAAAATCCATCAAGCTGTTTAGGTTTACATACCCAAATACATACATAGATACATACACACACTCGAAAAACATAACCATCCTTCTTGCGCAGTCAGGTAATTAATAATACATAAACAAATTTTACAACCATAAAAATAGAAGCAGTTATTGCGTATAGCTTGACAAGATGTTCGTACCTGATCACCGATTTTAAGCAACTGACGTCACAGTCAGTCTTTGGAGAGGTAACCGTGAGTTGCATATATTATACATCTGAGCACCACCATGAACACACTAAATTACAGGCTCAATGTTATAAAAACAATCATTAGGCCACTTCAGAGATCTTTTGAAAAAGTAGGACAATCAAAAAACATTTTTAAAAACTCAGACACCAGATTTCGCTCTAAACTATTGCTCTATACTAATATTTAAGGCTATACTAATATTTTATTGTAACATTTGTGAGTCTGAAATTTTGTTTATCCAAAGGTCGATTTACACCAAACGAGCGAATGCTCATTCTATCCCCACTACATCAAATTCTTCAAGTGTAAACAGGCGTAGAGCATTTTTTCGTTGTTCTTAGTGCGTTCGCAAAGATTCTATGGGATATGTGTTTGTTTGATGTAAATGGATACGTCTTGCTTTCGTTTACACTAAAAGATTACGAAAGAATGCTCTTGTTCTAGCTCTAGCTCTATGTTCGTTTGATGTAAATCGACCTTAAGGGTAATCTTCTAAATTATACTGAACCGATTCTAAAAATTATTTCACAAAATTTAAATTCCTGAGTGCCATCCTAAGTAATATTATATTATAAATGCGAAAGTGAGTTTGTTTGTTTGTTCGTGAGTTTGTTTGTTTATTTGTTTGTTTGTTTGTAACGCTTTCACGCCCTAATCAATCAATCGATCATCATGAAATTTTGCATACACGTTGTCTGAGATACAGAAAAGGACATAGGGTATTTTAAACGATCCCTGTGGGACCGCGGGTGAAACCACAGGGCACAGCTAGTAAACTATAAAACGCGAGCAAAGCCGAGAGCAGGAGAGCTAGTAAAATATATAGTACATACAAATCACAATCACAAATATTGTGACATAAAAATCTTTTTAAAAACGCGTTTTTTGTGTTTATAGAAGCAGAAACAATTTATATAGTGAGAAGATGAAAATAAAAGTATACTTCATACATTTTTGCTCGTTTCACTCCATATTTTACCTGCTTTTTCTTGAAACGTCCGAACCTAACGCTTTCAATACTTTCCATTCTCTATGCAAATAAATTCAAAAGACACTCATATACTCGAAGATGTCGCGATAAAACACTTTGTAGAGATAGATAGAGTGCTACGAGCGGAGCGCTACGAGTATCTACGACGCTACGAGGCTGCTACGAGAAACTACGATGCTACGACGTGTTACGAACGCTGCGCTGGAACTGAAAAATTGCCATTGATTTAGCTTTGCAGAGGTGGAGGGTTTTTTCGTTTCATGTAATTGAAAAATATCTAAATTACATAATTTATTATGATTATTTTAAAGCTAAGTCAATTTAATACCAAAATACTTCCTAGTTTAGTCTTTGGAAATTACTTGCATGGTTTTGATAAAACGTTGTAATTTAATCTTTAAGCGATACGGCGCACCTGAATCCAGACCACTAACTTCACAAACTTTCGCCGACAAGCTCCGCTAATCGCTTAGGAAGTGCAATGAAAAAAGTTCAAACTCTTTAGTTCAAGACTGCTATTTCGGGAAGCTAGGTAATTTGCTAGCTTTTCGGGGGTTTTCTTTTCTTTCAGTAACTAATTGTCTAGAATAATATTGCGGATTGCTTCTTTATGTTTCAAAATAGCTGATGAGCAGCTCAGTACGTCGTGGTTGACAATATTGAGATCGCCGAACTTGGAATAGATAGCTGGCTCTCAAAGCATCAAATACGGATTGGCATCTATGATACCGCTAAAAAAATAAAAAATCAGACCAAGGCTATAGAAGTATATGCCAAGTGGCTAGCCCCGATATCAGCGTTTCTAGGCCGCTCGAAGGCCACTGCCAGGTCCTGACGATTGTTGTAAAAAAACCGCTAATTTTAGGGATGTCTGGTTACTTGTATGTAGTTACTAACTTTTTTAATTCATTGACTTAAAATCCGAAATATGTGAAACTGCTTCTTCTCTGAAGTTCTGCAGGTTTAGGCCAGTTTATGGTTTTGAGTCGTTAGCTAAGAACATATTTTGCGATAGGACCGAAAGGGTAACCGCGGGTAAAAGCTAGCTTTTAAAATAAACTAGCTTTTAAAATGAACTTGTTAACTTAAATCGAACCGCACTAACCAGCAATCACCAACACTTGTAGATTTGCATAATTAAAGATAAACACACAAGCACGATCCATTAAACTTTTATTACCCGTTTAACTCTCAAATTTACATTTGATTTATACCAAACAATAAAATCAGCCATAAACACTCAAACGCCACTTAAATTGAAACTTCAAACCGCTCATAAAACCATAAAAAAGCGAACAATTGCTAAAACGCCGCCAAAGTTCGCGTGTCATCGAAAACTGGCGACTTGAAATTGTTTTTAATTTACATAATTGCAAGGCCTGAGACATGGCTGTGCTATAAAAAAAATATTACGGGACACCTGGCCGGCAACTTTTGCCTCTAAAAATTATTTGGAACTTCTAACATAAATCAGGATAACTTGTTTACGAAGTAATCTGGGGTGACCCGGTTTTTTCGTCGGGAATAATTTACATTGGGCAGTGTATTAAAATGAACGACAGTTTGCTGTTTTCAGCGATTCAGGTAAAGTTTGCGCGTTGATAGTAATAGGCTGAATTTTTTTAACTTTTCGGCTTATAAACCGAGCAAGCGTCTATGCTTCAGTTTCGATTAAAAATGTGTGATAAAAATGCTTTGGTATGTCCGAATTCTGTCTTCTTCTACAGATCGCATTTCTTAGCAAAAATAATCTATATTATACTAGCTGTCACCCCGCGACTTCGTTCGCGTTTACTATTTATATATATATATGTGAGCTATCCTATCTGTTAAGTTAGATCGAACTGCACACAGTGTGCAAATTTGATTGAAATCGGTTAAGTAGTTTAGGAGTCTATAGCGGACAAACAACGTGACACGTAATTTATTTATATTAAGATTTTATAATTATTTTCCTGCCCACAAAATTTC
The DNA here is from genome assembly GCA_911728515.1 of Peribatodes rhomboidaria. Classification (NCBI taxonomy): domain Eukaryota; kingdom Metazoa; phylum Arthropoda; class Insecta; order Lepidoptera; family Geometridae; genus Peribatodes; species Peribatodes rhomboidaria. The sequence goes on along the minus strand of OU452186.1, from coordinate 12,924,608 downwards.
GAAACGAGAATCGGTTGAGAAATGCAACCTGTAGAGGAGGAACGACGTAAGCCAAATAAATGGTGCCCCAAATAAATTTGAGTTATTTTATCAGCGATGATAGCTTAGTTGGAGAAGGCCCGCTTCTCAAGCCAGAGGGAGCCGGTTCAAACCCACCCATGCACGAATTTGTTCATTGTATAAACTTGTGTGCGTATGTGTCATCTGCTACATGACTGGAGCCCGGTGTATGGCGACTGGCTCGGCCCCTGTCACATTTGGAACTGAATATCGTTCGGCGAAGTGTGGGTGTTGTATTTAACCTCTGCCAACCCTTTCGGAGGAAAGACGTGACGATATGCTATTTCAAAATAATATGATTCAAAAAGTTTAAGTCATTTACTTAAAACTAGTTTTTAAGGGTAGGTAGTCAAATACTAACCACAAAAAAGTTTTTTTTTCACCTTCCTTTTGTGTCTAACGAGTGTTCCAGATATTCATCCCCTGAGGATCACCTTTTGTAAGAAACTATTGAAGTTTTTGCACACGAAAGAATTCAGAATACTTTGTTAACGATTTGAAAGCTGATTGTCGTGTTTCTTTGAGACCTTTGAAGGGTTCTTGGGGTTATCTTATTTGGGCATTACATTGTTTTCTATTGTTGGTGAAATGAGTCAGTACATTTTTTTGCCAAAGTACATTTCATAAAATGATTTTTTCACTGCTCTTGCTCAAAAAGTACGTCATTGTGGCTTATCAGAGTGAAGATAAAATAGTATATTTCGATCTAGGGGCTAAATAAAGTTTTTTTTTTTTTAATGGATTTAAAAACGGTGACCTCTTCGGTATAATGCGCGTATTGCGTTGCGACTACAGAAGAAATAAAAAAAGACATTGGCGCGAAATCTTTAGTTTTTTTTTCTCACCCACACTTCGCCGAACGATATTGAGTCCCAAATGTGACAGGGGGCGACCCTGTCGCCATACACCGGGCTCCAGTCATGTAGCAGATAACATTTAATACGCACATATGTTCACATGATGAACAAATTGGTGCGTGCCGTAGGCTGGGTTCGAACCCGCTCCCTCTAGCTTGAGAGGCGGGCCTTCTTCAACTTGGCAATCATAGCTTCTCTCAGCTTCAGCTTCGAGCAAAATGCTTTCGTTTTCCGAATTCTGTCTGAATCTTTGTCTCCCTCTGCAGGTCGCATTCTTAACCGATTCGCTTGAAATTTTGTGATCCTACTCACAAATATATAACCTCTATTTTAAAAAAAAATCTAAAAACTGACTCAGCAATAAAAAAAACTGTTTAATTATCGAACCGGCTCACATAATTTCACGAGAATCGGTTGAAGAAACCGACATGTACAGGACAAAGGGCGGATTTAGACAAACGTCGGACGCGAGGTCTACACCTCACAGAACCACTAGTGAGTAATATTAGTAACAAAATTCAACAATACAATAACCGAGAAAATATCACTAAATCGCAGCGAGCCAAGTAGCTATACCGCGAGCCAAGTGGCTACGCGGACACGAGTGGCTAGACTACAAGCCAAGTGGCCACGTGGCTGGTCGAGTGTCCGGGTATAAAGCAGAGCGAGCGGACAACTCGCCCCGCCCTGCTGTTTGTACGTCGTGAGTGATGGCACAAGTATGTGGGTTGCTTTATTTTAACATATAATTTATGGTCACGCCTTTCCTCCGAAGGGGCTGGCAGAGGTGTAATACAACACCCACACTTCGCCGAACGATATTCAGTCCCAAATGTGACAGGGGGCGAGCCTTATTTTAAACGTAAGGGCAATGATGGCAAAACTTAAGGTCTCTTACTAATAAACGTTGACAGCCTGGAATAGTTTTACGGTGTTTTGTATTTTTTATCGACTTAAAAAAAGGAGGAGGTTTTCAATTCATCTGTATGTTTTTTTTGTATGTTGTCGCAAATTATGAATCAATTTTTGGGATAATTTTCTTTTTCGTTCAGTAGATCATACTTAAGAGTCCCATTTAAACGTCCGTTTTTAGCTTGAAACTTTACTTTTTTTTTAGTTTTTAACTCAAACAAAAAAGACTAAGCATTGTAAATCTATTTCAAAGCTGTAAGTAGAACGTTTATTATTAAGAGGGAAATAATGGTGGGCTTAATTACAAAAAATGAACTTTTCTCGTCACTCACTGCCATCAATTCGTGACGATTACGCGTGAATTAGAACCGAAGTATAATCGTGCTGTTGTAATTAATACAGTGTCCATTTTTGAATACATAAATGGAAATCATTTGATCATGCTGAAGTCTTGAGATGGGCGCAAAAACTCTTATACTGAAATGTAACAACTTCTACACAGGGTTAATGGTCCTTTCCCTGCATCCTAAAGCAGAGGTCTGAATTTTCCATACAAACGCGCTTGTCGAATTTCTTGGAAATATTCGTGAGAGTGTGATGAAATTTGGCATGTACAATTAAATTAACTACATTTCCGTCCCTGTGTTCTTGTTTTTATTAAATTAAAAACGTCCTTAATACAAAATAGTGCTATGAAAAATACTTGCATTCGAAAAGTGTTTGTTTTGACTAATAGATAGACAAAGCAAATCAAAAATCCCTTTCCTTAGAGATATTGTCTTCATTACTTTTTAAATTAATCCTTAATAGAATAATAATTCCTAGATGTTTATTAAAGATTGGATAAGGGTGAAAGTCATAAAAAATTATTGGAATTGCAATTTGTCACTGTATGGATAACTTTAGAGGCTCGTCAGCACCTTTACTGGCTCTCTTCGCTCGTCGTCTCTTTTTAGACGAAATGGCAATGGAAAACCTTTAGCCAATGCGAAATTAATCTGAAGTATTCACCAGACCCCTAGATTAAGTCGTTGACTTGAAAAGTTCCTGAAATAAAAGACGGGCAGACAGACATCAAAACGCATGGTTAGTTTATACTACATTGGTTACCTTTGTTGTTTATTGAAGCAAGTCATTTGCAAAAGTTCCTCGTAATTGGGTTGCACTCAAATCTCTCTCTCTCTCGCATATTATACCTACCCCGAAAAATAAAAAAGAACATCAATTAACCTAACTACACTAAAAAACAGCATAATAAAACCTTCAGCACATTCACAGCTTCAGAACTGTAAGAGAGCTTAGCAAAAACAAAACGACAACCTACTACAATACAACAACTCCATTGAATTCCAAATTGGGACCGCAACGAAACGCACGAGCAAACAATGACGCGCTGCAACCAGCAGAAACAAAACGCAAAAACTAACATCCCACGTTCATAACAATGTTACGTGGAGTGGGCACAAGAGGCGGGCTGCTAACTGCACCGCCATGGAATGCTCTGAGAGCCGTGAATGGAGATGATAGGGATTGCTGCGATGTGTTTATAGAATATAAAAAAAAAGAAAAAAAAATAATGAATTTAATTTAACCCCCGACGATTTTGTTATATCTGTTTGTTATGTTTGAAGTCTCTCTCTCTCTCTCTCTCTCTCTCTCTCTCTCTCTCTCTCTCTCTCTCTCTCTCTCTCTCTATCTTTCTCTCTCTATGTGTGTGTGTGTGTGTGTGTGTGTGTCTGCCTGTGGCATCACACACACACATTTTTTTTTAAAGGTGATTTAGTCGGCAGTGTTCTTAGCTATATTTGATGAACATCGGTGTCGGGATTTTTTTTTTTTTATTCATACTTGTGTTTTGCAAACTGACGTAGTTTTCACTCGTTATCAACTACAGTCTGAGTAACTGACTCAAATTGTATGTGAGTAATACCTGTTTTAATAAAATCATATTGACATTAATTTAGTGCTGAATTTTAAGCTTTATGCCGTTGGCTTAAGCTATAATTTTTTGCTTTTCAATCTTTTTCCTTGCAATTATGACTGAAGAAGTGTTGCAGTTTCTTTGGGGCTAAAAGTTACGATTCTGGAAGAGATTGCTTTTGGTGATAAGACGGCCAGTTAATACACTATAGTTTAAATGATATCGGGGGGCACGGCAGTGCCCCCGCCAAGTCGAGCGCGAAGCAAACACTGCCGTACCATCTTTTTTTTTATTTTTATCTCTTGGTATTTCTGATGTGAATAATAAAGAATTTATCTTTATGTCCTATTTTTTATGACAGTTTTCTTTTTATGTAGTAAATAACTAATGAATACCTAATAAGATATTAGCTTAAATAAATCGATTCCCTACACAATTATACGCTAATATTGTAAATGTAAAGGTTTAGACAGGTGTATGTTTGTGACTCAATCACACCAGAACGGCTGAACCAATCTGGATGAAATTTGGAACAGGGATAGATGATAGTCTAGATTTCACTTAAGATACTTTTAACTTTAGCCTTTATAAATGTAAATGCTTTTTAAGGTGATTTATTACTCATGCTTAAAAGCGCAGCTAGTTAAAAAAGCATTAATAATAAAAAACCTGCTACCAAAAAAATGGTGATTAATGTGATTGCAGAAAGGGGGTAGTAGCTAATTTTGTATTTTGTAGATAAACTTAGAAAACGAAAAAAAAAACTACCTCTACCACTAAGCTGAGAGAGAAAAAAACATTCTTTAAACCTTTTTCAACCTAACCAGAAACTTCACAAAATAGTCGCGCAAAACACTTAACCCGATCTAAAAATAGAGCAGTTTAACAACAGTTTCTCGTAACGTAATTACGTTGAAGAGTGTCGACAGCGCAACGTTGAGAGCATAATCGTTGTGTTGAGGACTGGCTCGACGAGAACCGGGAAACTATGGGGTTGCAACAGGAAGATGAAGTGTACAATGACCTGTTACAAGATTTTAAAGCTGATGAAGGTCGTATTGTAAGGTTAAGAAATAGCTTAATTTAGGTAAAGTAACAAAATTTTTTTTAATAGTCTGCGTAAATGGATATGTCAGTGCGATTACAGTATTGGCGCAAACTAATTAGATTTTCAATACTCATTTTGCAAAACTGTATTTTTTTTAGAGAAATAAACAAATTAAAAAAAAAAGGAAACGTTTATCTTTTCAGAATATTATTGTTGTAAAATACAGTTTTACTTTTTTTTCTTCTAAAATAACATTTACTTACCTGCTTAGTAACAGAACAAATATTAATAATTAAAATCTTAAACAATAATATGTAATTTTCTTTGGAAAAAGTGTTCACTGTCTTGAATTACTGTTGGATGTTTAGATAGAAATTAATTTCTATCTAAACATACTCTGACTCTTTCCTTAGTTTTATAAAATTTACAGATTAATCAACATCAAAGTTTTAAAAATCGTACGTAGATATAAAAAAATAGTAATACAACGTAACGTAATATTAATATCGTCACGCCTTTCTACCGAGGAGGCTGGCGTGGTGTAATACTACACCCACACTTCGCCGGACGATATTCAGTCCCAAATGTGGCAGAGGGCGAGCCAGTCGCCATACGCCGGGCTCCAACCATGTAGCAGATGTCATACAATACGCACATATGATCACACAATAAACAAATTGGTGCGTGCCGTCGCGTCGGCTGGGTTCAAACCCGCTCCCTCTGGCCTTCTCCCAACTAGGCTGCCATCGCTAGTAAAACAACATACGTAATAAATAAGCTAAATTAGTTTCCTCGGCCAAAACTATTTTATCTAAGCTAGACACTAAATTAACCAAACTACCTCATCCCTAACCGCACCACATAAACAAACCGCGTCTAGCGTTAAACACTCGCGTAAAAATAACGACTTAATCGTTATTTTAACGAAACGTTAATATTTTAAAACTTCAGCTGCAATTAGTCGCCACTAGTTGGTAATTCACTGCGAACGATCCCACTGTGGGTGTAAGCTAGAGCGCACTGTGATGAGAAGAGAGACAGCGGAAGCGAGTGGACGGTAAAAGAAATACGAGTAAGTAGGTTCAAATGGAGCAAATGTGTAGGGCAATGGCGTCCTTCGAGAATTACTGACAAATATTGTGAAAATGGCGTCCTTCGAGAATTACTGACAAGCCCTTCACATATTAGGAGCCATCTACATCTTTTTTCTATCATTAGTTGCAATAATCTGTACAAGATGGCGTTAGTTGCCTAATTTGTGAAGGGTTTTTCAGTTATTCTCGAAAGACGCAATTGCCCCATAGATGCATATACCCCAGTTGACCCTATATTATAGAATATAGCTTAAACGTTTGTTTGTTTGTTTGTTACGCGTTCACGCTCTAACTACTCCGATCATCATGAAATTTTGCATACACGTTGACAGGGATACAGAGAAGGATATAGGGTACCTTTCATTCCGAAAAATCAACAGTTCCTGTGGGATTGCGGGTGAAACCGTGAGGTGCAGCTAGTCAATTAGCTATACAACTTAGCTATAAAGCAGAGCACACTCTCGACGAAGTAATTTTTCAGACAGATAGAAAAACTAAATGAAATACATAGGTTTTTCTGTTTGGGAGTTACGAATACAATGCTGCAGAATGACATACTGATACACAATCCCCTTCTTTTTTGTGTTTTTATTATTATTATTATAGCCTTATTTCGGACAAGACTATGTTTCTTTATTTTTCGTAGATTATTTCTTTGTTCCACTTTTGCTTGTCTGTTTGCCATGTGGCAAAGGCCTCCTCCAATCTTCTCCATTCTGGCCTTTCTATGGCCACTCTACCCCATGTTATTCCCGCGACTTGTCTTATGTCGTCATCCCATCTTTTTTGTGTTGGAGGTTAAAAATTGGTCACTAATGAATGGTACTCACTTAATATGTACTGAATTTAAGACGAAAATAAATACAATTATAAAAAACGTACGCATTTTTTAAGTGTTTACACCAATAAGCAAGTCGAAGTCCATTATGCCCAAAAAAATACTAAATAATAATTGAACAATACGTACTAGTACATAAACGCACTTTCTTAATGATAGCTCCTTACATGTATTATAATTAACGTTTAATAAAAAATTCTGGTTTCCGCGATTCTTCTATTCATAATTCTTTCCTGCGGGCATTTCATGGGATACATTAAAAAGGTAACATCATCTGCAATGCAGATATTATATTTTCGTATTTAATTAAATTAAAAAGTTTATTTAATTAAATACATTATTCCAGAAACGGAACATAATTTTGTTTTAGTCGGTGGGCGCATAGAAATCAACGAGCGTGATAGAAACAAGGGATTATTCTGCACGAGTTAGAGCAAGAGAAAGATTAACATTTGAATCACACGTATTACATTTAATTTAAAAAAATCGCCGCTCAGGTTAAAGGTTAAATCACGTCCGTATGCTTTTTAAAATCTATTAGACCACATAACTAGTCGGAGTTACGTTGGGTATCAAAATAGCCAGGATGGCCATAAGTCAGCGGTGGCAAAGTGTCCATAAAACGTGGCCCGCATCCTGGATGCACTGAATTAATCAACTGTGAACACACGATGCAAGTACGGACATTAAACACGACTAACGTGCGAAATGTTACTCCTCTTTCTGGCTTTAGAGTCCAAATGTTGCTCTAAAATTGGTTCATTTGTAAGTCCAATTATACTTTTCTAATGTTTTACGAAAAACTCACGAATTACTTTACTATTTAATAAATTGCTTAACTTTTATTATTTTTTACAATAGCAAAAATATTGCTTAGTTTGTTACAGACATCATAAAAACGTTTGTAGTAAGAATAGTTTAAAAATAGTTTCCTTTAACAAGACTATTTCAATTAAAAATTTTGAAGACGGACTTTAATTAAAACTAAAAAAAAAATATTCTCCAATCATTTCTTCATCGTTTGTGAAGTCATTATATCGCTATTAGAAATGATAAAACTTTGCACTCGGTTTCGCTCTCTCGGTTTTATTCATCAAATTAGTTGTATAGTTTGTTGTAGCAGTAGCATATGAACATATCCTAGTAGATCAGGCAATTTGTTTGTAATTCGCGAGATAACAACAAATATGAACCTGCAACTCCTCATCACTCTATTCCCTACGAATAATTTGAAAACTCTAACCAAAGGCCATAAGTCAGCAGCGGTAATGCGCCCATAAAACACGGCCCGCACCGTGGATGCACCAGATTAATCAACTGCGAGCACGCCGTAAGTACGGAAATAAAATATGGCTGCGACCCGGCGATATGGTGAGTTGGTGAGATCTTGTTTTTGTTGGTGTGAAATATGGAGGTGGTCGCTGGTGAAATGAGATTCTTTGTCTGTTAAGCTTTGTTAGTAAGTTACTTGCAAAATTTGTGATTTAAGAACCTAATTGTGCTTTACAACTGCATTGTTTAGTAACTCTACTACCTTTTCAGTTCTTGCAGACACACTAGAAATAAGGATAGGATAGCTGTACCGAGATTTAGACTGACTAAAGTCAAATAAGTCATTTTTTAACTACGTTCGTTTTTACAATAAAATCCCGAAAAATATAACAGGGCTCACTGAGGGAAAATTCAAGTCACATGTAAAAACTACATTAAAGAAAAGAGGGTATTATAAGGTTAAGAATTATTTAGAAGACAAAGATGTCTGGAGCCTTCCACTTCCGCCAAGTAGCCACTAGTATTTATAGATATTACCTAGTTGTAAGCCAAAATTTGTGAGACTGTAAATAATTTTTTATTTGAAAAAATTATGCCCCTCAGTTTCTTGCCTGTTCTTCTGAGTAGAGGCTCTTTATCCGAACAAGGCGGTCGAGTCTATTTAAATAACTTTGACGTTCATAAGTATATCTTTGATACCTAAATTGAATAAAAACATTTTGACTTTGACTTTGACTTTGCAGTTTGTCAAAAAGTCTGCATGTCTGTAAGTCTCAATTAGGTATGTTACTATTATGACAAAGTACCTGGATGACCGAGCTTTGCTCGGTATTGCTCACAAAAAATAGTATTATTATTCGCCAATAGATGTCAGGAAGAGTCATATTTTTCAGTTGAGACTACTCAAACGCCTCCTTTTTGTTATTTTTCTTCCAAGTTTATGTTTAAGTTGATTATCGATAAAACACGAATAAAATGACATTTTCTAAAAATGATTCCTAGCTAGATCGATTTATCGCCCCCGAAATCCCCTATATACTAAATTGTATGAAAATCGTTGGAGCCGATTTCGAGATTCCAATTATATATATATACAAGAATTGCTCATTTAAAGATATTAGATTTATGTACATATTTTTTTTAATTATTCATAATTGTCTAAACTTGTTTATTTTTTTTTTTAAACTGACGAAGAAGGCGAAATTAAAGACGATCATGACATCGACTGGGCGAGTAGTGACGAAGAAAACAAAAATATCGACGACAACGAATAACTATTTTTTTTACATGTAATAATGCTTTTTTTGTAAATTATAATGATAAAATTACATTTTTTACTTTATATAAAATGGCTATGAACGTAATAAAATATTTTTTTATTCATTATGATTTAAAACACGGGAAATTACTCACGTACGATTCCCGTGTTTTAAATCATAATGTGTGAAAACCACGTCAGTTTCCATAATAAAATATTTTTTTATTGGATATCTTTAAAGATCGCAATCGACTAAGCGCTCGCGCTCGCACCTAGAGCGGACTTTCAATGTGTCTGTCAAGGTGTAAAAACCATTAAAACTGTCCGGCTTTTGAGATAACATTTTTTCATAGGTCCTTAAGTAACATATATATATATAAAATTTAGCTTTTATACTGTAACGAAAGTATAATTATAATTTGTTAAATATAAAAAAAAACTGAGCTTAATACTTTAACGAATTTAAGGTACTATTTTATACACCTTTACTACCTATTACTACCTGCCTATACCTGCCCAAGTAACCACTACCCAAACTCTATAGTCTCTGGCCGTTCTTACCTGTATAAGAGATATATACATGCACAGAAGAACTTTCAGCTTTTATTCAATAACGAAGGTCTGGCCGTCGTGGGCTCTTGCTCTATACGAGAAGGCAGAAACATTAATAAATAACCTAATACTAAAGTAAAGTTAAAACTAAATAAGGCTCATAATTTATTACATACATAAATTAAATATTGTATAATATTATGATTTATAACACGGGAATCACTCACGTACAATTTAGTCGATTATTCCGACTATAGTTTCAACCGCATTCGGCGGTCTTCATCAGGGCGAGTGCGCGCGCGCGGCTGCGTCTCGCATAGCACTGTCTAATCGACTAAATCGTACGTGAGTAATTCCCGTGTCATAAATCATAATGTGTGAAAACCACGTCAGTTTCCATAATAAAGTATTATAAAATAATTAGCTAAATCTAAAACACACTTTCTATTCAACTGATTTTATTTTATCTTACTTATACTGGACATCACACACACATCACACAAAATCTCCACATAAATACATCTCATTAAAATTTAGATACAGCTTAAGTATAATAACACATACTATTATAGTATGTGTTATTGTATAAAGTTCATAAAATCTGTTAGTACTTAGCAACCATAAAATGCTATGGAATGTAGTTAAGGAAGAGCAGGGTCTTCAAACACAAGTATCTATCTAATACTTTCCGGAAGGCTACCGGAATACTTTCCTCTTTTGTAAATTGTATTTGGCTACTTCTAGTATTGATAACTTAAAGGTATTTATTATGATTATTATTTACTTTAGGATACAGTCAGCAATTTATATATTTTTTTGGTGTTTCAAAAATTGCATTGTAATGCAACTTTTAATGAATAATCTAGCAAGTTTTGAATTGTATTAAAGTGTTTTGTTCAAAAAACTAGATTCTACATTATTCAAAGCGGCAAGCCAAGCCTAGCTGGGCGTTTGTTTTATGCCGAAGAAGTTTTACTGTAACCGCCAGATCTACCACCAAGTACTTCAAAACGTTGGTCTCATCTATGTAGGTCTCATTAGCGAAAACAGGCGTTTAAAGAAACAGCAAACATAATGTAAATTAGCTATTTTTTCAAACGCCCTCCCGTCACATTTGGGACTGAATATCGTCCGGCGACGTGTGGGCGTTGTATTACACCTCTGCCTGCCCCCTCGGGGGAAAGGCAAAACGATATGTTATGTTATGTTTAGACGCCTAAATACAGAAACATACACAAATAAAAAAGTTAAAAAATAGCTGTCTTTAAACATATTTAACAAATATTATAGCCGGACATATTTTGGGATATCGTTGTACCGAATATAAAATAAGACCAAATAAAAATAATAAAAATAATGACCAAATTTTATGGGACCAACAGTGAAATCACGTAAAAAAGCAGCTGTGCCAAATAAAAAATTGATTCAACCTCGACGAAATGTATAGGGCAGGTGATTATCTTTTCAAGTTGGGTTTCTTAAGGAACAATGGGTTATTCCTTACTCATCGTTTAAACTAATCCTGTCAAAATATGTATAATGTACTGAAAAAAAAAATCTTAACTACACCCATTTCTAGTCTCTACTCATCCTACTTCAATATTAGTATGAAAATCGGGGTTAGCACTCAATTTTTCAATTCAATTCATTTATTCAGACCATAGGTAACCACTTGGTAACGTCACATTTTACAATAGGTAATAAAAATACAATTTGAATTAGTAGCGGCTACAATGCTTTGTCAATTTGAAGAAGCTGTATAGAAGCTGTTAAACTGCTTTCAAAAATAAATTTTAGCTTATCATTTCAGTGTTAGTCCTTTTAATAATTGACTGCCTCGGTGGCTCAGTTGGTAGTGAACCTGCCTTCTGAGCTTGTAGGCGTGGGTTCGATTCCCACCTAGGGCAAACATTTATGCGGTGAACATTGGTGTTTGTTCTATGTCTGGGTGTTAATATGTATTTAAAAATATCTATATTTGTTTATCAGTCTCTGGCAGCCATAGTACAAGCTTTGCTTAGTTTGGGGTCAGGCGACCGTGTGTGGAAGTGTCCCGAATTTATTAATTAATTTAATAAAAGTTGATTACAATGATGAGTACAATAAAATCCTAGAATATGTTTAATGTATATCCGGCGTTAAACTAAACACCCTCTAATATTTATTACCCAATCACACATCTCCATATCTCCGCGGGCCATCACCAGCGAGCCCGTGCAGAAGTAACAAACTGATGGCAGTTCACGGTCCACGGTACATCCCCCTATATTTCAGGCTGGGAGAAAAATGGCTACTTTCGCCGGAATCGAACTTACACCGACATCCGAATCAACCCGAGAATCTGGCACATAAATAAAGTAGGAGACGCTACTGTGAATGTTTTTTGGAAATTACTACATTGAGCAATAAAATGCCAGTTTTATTGCTCAATGTAAGTAGCTCAAGTAAAATGTTTATGTGTACCCTATGTCTCTTCCACTATCAAGACGATTCAAATGACACCTCATATTTCGAAATCCATCAAGCTGTTTAGGTTGTAGCGTGCCAAAGAAACTTCATACATACATTCATACCCACACACATAATACATACACTCGAAAACATAAGTTTCCTTCTTGTGCAGTTGGGTAAAAGGCTTCTGTTTATTTGCTTGTTTGACCAGGAGTTCATCACAAGCATGGCTTTGACAGCTAACAAACCATATCCAAGATATCCATCTCCTAGTAAGCATCTTCAATGCCGCCATGACCAACTGCATCTTCCCCGACCCCTGGAAGACTGCCGATGTTATCGGCATTCGAAAACCAGGCAAGAAGGCTACCGAGCCTTCTAGTTACCGTCCCATCAGTCTTCTCAGCTCCATTGGGAAGATTTACGAGCGCATCCTTCTGAAGCGCATCTGGTCCCATGTCAGGGAGAATCACATTCTCCCAGACGAGCAGTTTGGATTTAGGTCCAGACACTCTTGCGTCCAACAAGTACACCGCATCACGGAGTACGTCCTAGAAGGTTTCAATCAGAGACCTTGTGGCTTCACCACTCCCAAGCCCCAGGGGACCCTAGCGGTTTTCCTCGACGTCGCGAAAGCCTTCGATAAGGTGTGGCACAACGGGTTGGTATACAAGCTATATCAACTCGCGTTCCCAGACAGTCTTGTGCTCATCATCCAAGACTATCTCACCCATCGAAGCTTCCGCTACCGCGTCGATGGAACTCGCTCCTCCCCTCATCCCATCAGTGCCGGCGTCCCTCAGGGCTCAGCGCTAGCCCCTATCCTCTTCTCTCTCTACACTCACGACATCCCTCGGATTCCAAAAGTAGAGTTCGCGCTTTTCGCGGACGACACTGCCCTCTACACCAGAGGTTGGAATCCCCTCCACCTGCGTGGCCGACTTCAGCGAGCCCTTCGCCAGCTTGGCGATTGGTTCAAGAAGTGGGCCATAACGGTCAATCCCGACAAAAGTGCAGCTATGTACTTTCACCCCACCAAGCCCTTTAACCGGGAGCAACTCGTGCTTCACGGTCAGCCCGTCCCTTGGGCTACCTCCACCAAGTACCTTGGCGTGACCCTCGATAGACGACTCACCTTCTCGAAACACATCCAGATAGTCCGGGACCGAGCGGCCTTCATTCTAGGCCGACTCCACCACCTCGTAGGCACACGGAGTAAATTGTCCCTTAGGAATAAGGTGACTATTCACAAAATGTGCATCCGCCCCGTCATGACGTACGCTTCAGTAGTGTTCGCTCATGCCTCCTCCCTAGACCTGGACAAGCTCCAGGTCCTTCAGAATAGGTTCATCCGCAAGGCAGGAGCTAGCTGGTACCAGCGTAACGCCGACCTGCATTGCGATCTCGAACTTCCCTCCATCCGTCAGTATATCAAGTTTCTCTCCCGGCGCTACTTTGATAGAGCCCCTCACCACCCCAACCCTCTTGTCACTCGCACCGTGGACTACTCCGTACATCCCACAGACCCTCCCCCTCTCCGTAGGCGCCCTAGGAACGTCCTAGGCGACCCGGACGACCCCATCGCCGTCGTCACGTCGGCGGCGCTGGGGTCGTCCGACCCGGCAGCTCCTTGCAACAGGAAGTATTCAGTTTTTGGTATAGGCGTCGGTTACCAAAGGTACACTGTCATACACCGACCTCGCCGGCGAGGTCGAAGACTGCCTACAAGGTCTGTTAGAAGATCGGTTAGTTAGCTCGTAGTGTTCGCTTATTTTACGCTCCCCTCAGTTTCTTGCCTGTTCTTCTGAGGTGAGGTTCCCTTTCCGAACAAGGCGGTCGAGTCATTGTTAATAATAATTTATTTGTTTTTAACCTTAACTTCAACCGTCCCCGTTAGGGCCCTAGAGCAAGCCCCTTCTGGGCTGCCAGGGCAATTCGACGCCCCTCCCTCGGCGACAGCCCAAGCCGAGGCCGTACCTCAGAGGTGCCCTTGCGCTCGTCGCCCATAGTTTGTAAGCATTTTTGAGGCCCTGCGCCATCTGCGCTTGCCTAATGCCCGGTACGCTGTCGAGGCCTCAGTGGCCAACAGCATAGAGTCATCAAAAAAAAAAAAAAAAAAAAAATATCCAAGATAAGTATATAATACGAAATGAAATACGGTAGGTAGTCTTTTGTACTACAGATGTAGTACAGTTCTAGCGTCGTGGTCGCTATCATGTTGTTTAGGGCTTGATGGACGCTATATTATTATTTAGTAACAAACATCATATTTCCTTCATAACGGACCTAGGCTTAGTATGAATTAAAACCACTAAAGCGATATCTTTTTTTTATCTAAAAGGAAGACAGTAAAAGTTAGATAGTTTATAAAGGAGCGAAACTCAAAGAATAACTAAAAAACTGGCCAAGTGCAAGTCAGACTCGCACAGAAAAGGATTCCGTACCAAAATCTCCAAAAACGTAAATAAAAATACGTTTGGTGTATGGGAGCCCCCTTAATTCTGTTTTTTAGTAATTGGTATTATACATAGAAGCAACAGAAATACATATGCAAATTTCAACTGTCTAACTATCGCGGTTCATGAGATACAGCCTGCAGGTGACAGACGGACGCAAGCGGAGTCTTAATAATAGGGTCCCGTTTTACCCTTTGGGTACGGAACCCTAAAAAGTGGCATCAATCATCATCATAAACATCTTAAATCTTCACGTTTTTTTTTCTTTAACAAAAGCTCTAACATTATTTCATAGTAGCCCCTTGTACCGTCCGATCACGTCGCGGCACGTCTAGCTCGTATCGCGGAGGCACGTGGAAGGCACGTGTCACGCGACACGCGCCGTGTCACGTCAGCTTTTATAGCGGCAATGTGGCTCAGCCCTAATGGTGGGAAATGAATGGCTGATAAATGGAAAAGTGCAGGGAAGTGAAGCTGAAATGGATTTAATAGTTTTAATTAGTCTTTCGGGGGCTGAAATCAGTTTTAATAGCTAAATTGCAATAAATACAAAATGTTAAATGACTCTATCTGTTAGATTAATCTGATAAATAACTCGTACCCGGTTTATGGCGACAGGCTCGCCCCCTGTCATATTTGGGACTGAATATCGTCCGACAAAACGTAGACGTTATAATACATCTCTACCAACTCTTTCTTTCCTTTTTTATTATCTCCATATTCTGAGGTGGAGCCTTTTTTGAAATAATTGTTTATTATTTGTAAAGTATCTACTTTGTTTATTGCTTTTATTTATTTCATCGTTTGTATTTTTAATTGTATGTATATATGTATAAATTTATTTTGAAACACACATTTCAAAATAAATTTATTTCTTTCTTTTCTTTACTTTCCGAGGAAAAGGTGTGACAATAACTATGTATATTTGTAACTATATAACTACTAAAAAGTCAAATAAAATTGACCAAAAAAAGTTAAACTAGCTAAGCTAAAATTTCATCTGTACGTGAAAACCCGCACGGAATCCCGGCCTCCATTCAGATTAGAAAAAAAAACAATACCTATCTATTTTCTCCACCCCTAGAGCTCCGCATTACCGAGGTTCCAATTGAAAAGAGATTTGCAAAGCAAATGAGGCGCAGGAATCACGGGCACCAATCGACACAATTTGTTTTATCTACGACACAAACAAATTCCCGGGGGCTTATTCTAACGTATTCGAGATTATCTCGGTCACGCTCGCACTCAAGCTTGGTCCAATGTTAAGCAGCACCGAGACGAGCAATGCCTATTGTCAATGTGTCACGTCATCCTGTCCATCCAAAGGTTACCTGGAAGAAATCGCTTTAGAAGGTCGCCCTTGTACTGCCGAATAATGTATTTTAGTTTTTAAGATTTTCATGTAGTTTTTGGTGTGCAATAAAAATATATTGTATTGTATAATATTGTATTATATTGTCATTGACAGTTTCAATTGAAGTGATAGTTATAAAGTTTTAATGTGCGTCAATGTCTCTTGTTTTGTTTTCAATTAGGGCAGTGTCCCGACGAAAGTGAATGAAAGAATTGACAATAACTCATCGAAACTTAAAATGGTTGCTTTAATGTCGCCTATCAATAAGTTTCAATAAAAAAATATTATCAATCGCATTGCATCACGCAACTAAATGCGATCTACAATCATTTCAATTTGATTTATAAAATGATCAACGGAAATTGACAATGACGTAAAATTGACAATTGCCATTGATCATCTCGGGGCAGCTTTAAGACAGTGATAAAGATAATATCGAGGATTCCAGAATAGAGCTGGTTCGGCGATTAAGGTACGCTTTTGTGTTTGGGATTAGGAGGGCTGTATGGAAACCCAAGTGTGGATTGAGGATGAGTAATCACAGGATGTTTATTGATTGCGTGTAGAAGAGGTTTCACTCAGGGGATACAATAATTTTCTCTCATTGTGGATTTCCACAATGAGAGAAAATTATTGGTCGTGTTACTGCTGCCCAACAAAATTGTTGGGGAGCAGTAACACGACCGGGTTTTGAGATTGCAGCAATGCCGTATAAAGCAAACCTAAGCGCTTAAGATACAAAGAACCAGGCTGTTCCAGCAATGTTCTTATGTTAGACTATTCCCTTGTACGTTATTTCTTCCCTGCTTCAAGTTCTGTTCACTTTTATCTCGGCAAGTGTAGTTAAAGCCACAGGATGTGGCTAGTGGAAGTAAAGCCGCAGACACACAGCGGTGTTGTAATGCAGCGTCGTTAAGGACGCGACTAGTAAAGTATGCGATGTAAATGTGCGTAATAAATTCGGACGCAGCCAGACTGCACTGCCAACGGGTTGTTGTTGGGGCACACTGCTGGGTAAGATGGAAAGCTGATGACAACGGTAGATTTTATGCAACGAAGTATATTTTCTAACCTGATTTTATCATTTGTTTTGTTTTATACTATTTTTACCGTATAAAATGTGACGGTTTTATCGCTAAGCTAAGTGATAGACTAGCAGCGTCTGAAATTTTTATTTTGCCTCTATCGATAATGATAGTTGATTTAATCAAACTCAAAGGATTAAGGAGTATTTAAGGATTAGAAGTAAGTAAATAGTTTTATAATAAGAAAAAACAACTGTATTAAGTACCTTAATTTGGGTACAGGGTTAGAGGTAACTCACGAAAAACCTCTTAAGAGTTCATTGTACTCATCATTATGAACAATTTTCACTATGAAGCCAATCATGAAATCGGGAAAAAAAAACAGCTGTTCCAGACAAAAAAAATTCACTAGTTTATTAATCTGAGACAAATTGTATGGAACAGATTATTTTTTATTTTTTGTATGGAACAGAGTTCGCCCTATAGTAAAAGTTGCTCATATTGATGAATACAATGAGCTTCTTAAGAGTACATTGAGCTTCTTAAGTGAGTTACCTATAACCCTGTATAAAATCATTGAAATTTGTAGGCACAATGGTGTGAGTTTAAGAGTACGTAAACTTTTTATTTAAATAGTTTGTTAGTTTTTTACTACCTACATTTGACAAAGAATGTGATGTGATGATGAATGAAAATAATCATTGAAGAAGTTCTTTAAAAAAGCATATTAAACCGGGGGCTGTATCTAGTTTCCATTTCATTTCATTACATTTATTAACAAACTAGCTGCGCCCTGCGTTTTTACCCGCAATAAAAAAAAGGCTTTGTTAATCCAAGGTTTAAGCTACCTCCATACCAAATTTTATCAAAATTCGTCCATCCGTTTGAGCGTGAAAGAGCAACAAACATACACACTTACACACTCACAAACTTTCGCCTTTATAATATTAGTGTGAACAGCAACGTCAAGCTAGTTCCGAACCGTTCCGAAGACGGGTCTGAGCAGTGGCGCACTTGTAGCGCCTCACTCAACTGCCGTCTTTGTACTTCTTCACTCTACAAAACTTCAAGGCTAGAGTGAATAAGTACCTTATAGGTCGTCGTGCTCCATCTTAGGCCACAACGTCGCTTAACATCCGGCGAGTTGGTGGCCAAAAGCCGACCTACTCTACATAAAAAAAAAACATAGTACGAAAAAGACTAAAATCCTGAAATCCTGGTGAAAATGCTCACCAATCTACTAACCTGTGTGTATTGCACATAATTCTACAAACCGTGGATTGCAGTGCGGTAATTAATGTTAAATGGTGCCGGTTTAGGCGCTGGAAAAATGCTGCATTGTATTGCAGGGCGTGCTGGTGACGTCACAACACGGACATTAGCTTTACGGGAATCGCGCTGCTATTCCAAACCGTACTATAAATAAAGCATTGGGAATTTTAAATTATTGGGAAATAAAGTGTTGGGAATTTTAAACTTTGTGAATCAAGTGCATCTATACTCAATAATTTATTGCTTCTATTATGGTACATGCAGTTCTTAAAAGTAAATCACATACAATTTGTATCACGTAATGACCCTGATGGGGTATAACAACATTGTTCGGACTGGATTTATTCTATTAAATATTGTTCGGTTAAGAATTCGTCTAGAGTATAAAAACATTTTTTGATGAATAAATCTTTTAGCGTTTTAATTAAAACGATATTTAAGAAAAAAATATAAATTTACTAAGCCGTAGTCATAGTTTGTTCCTGTGTAAATTAAATTTATTTGCCATGTGTACAAGCTTGCCCCCTTAGCAATAAACGCTGTATAGCCTCGGAATAGTTATACAGTAATTTGTTTTTTTCTTTCTTTTTTTATGATTGAATGGGCCCACTTTTGACCACAACACACCTGATGGAAAGTGACGATGCGGTCTAAGATGGAGGACGCTTGCCCATGAGGTATAGACAGGCGTCTATTAACTTCTTGAACTCGATTGAAAAAATCAAAAGATTGTGTAGCTATTCCGAGGCTATACAATGTTTATTGCTAAGGGGGTTGATCTTTGGTTTTGTTTACCTCAGTTTTGAATATTAAGCTGAACCAAAGTAAGTCAAAATGTTTTTATTCAATTTGGGTATCAAAGATACACTGAACGTCAAAGTTTTATAAATAGACTCGACCGCCTTGTTCAGATAAAGAGCCTCTACTCAGAAGAACAGGCAAGAAACTAAGGGGCATTATTTTTTCAACGAAAAGAAAAACCGGTTCACTAGTCACTCATAGAACGCCATACAATCGCTGAGTGAACAATGAAAAGTGACCGCGAACAATTCAGTTTAGTGTAGTGTTGATAGAGTTAATTAAATTATCTTATTTACATTCTATTCATAAACATAAAAAAAACTGTTTTATTTTTAACGATAAAATTGTTTTTACTGCCTCGGTGGCTCAGTTGGTAGAGAACTTGCCTTCTAAGCTTGGGGGCGTGGGTTCGATTCCCTCCTAAGGCAAACAAATTTTGTAATGAACGTTTGTGTTTGTTCCATGTCTGGGAGTAAAATATCTAATTAATTATATATTTAAAACAAATAGGTAAATGTACCAGTCTCTGGGAGCCATACTATAAGCTTTACTTAGTTTGGGGTAAAAAAAAGACAAAACACTATACATTCCAAGGCTACACAACGTTTAAGGTAAATCTCCAACAAATGCATCTCCACACGTTCACTCACGTCAAGAATAACATTCACATTTCTAACTGGCCAGTACACAAAGTTAATGACAAAGCCGACTCCGCGCCGCCGTCAGCGCTCGTGACACTGTCAGCTGTCAGCTGTCACGGCGTTTGAATGCAGATGCATGAGCTGCATTACTCTGAGCCGCAGTGGGGCTGCTGCTATGAATGATAGCCGGGACTCGTACCTACGTCAAAATTCAACTTTTTACCCGACTGCGCAAGAATGAGTGTTATATTTTTTGAGTGTATGTATGTATGTATGTATGTATGTATGTATGTATGTATGTACGTATGTACAATATATATAAGGTCTATGTTTAAGGTTTCTTTGGCACGCCCTACAGCCTAAACAGCTTGATGTATTTCGACATGTGAGGTGTCATTTGAATCGCCTTGATAGTGGAAGTGACATAGAGTACATATTTTTGCAGTCAGGTTTTTTGTTTTTATTTCAATAAAATTACTTATTACTCTTTTCTAAGAAAAATATTAACAAGTAATTTCAAGTAAGAAGGCTTTATTTTATGAATAAAAATAAAATTGATTCATTAGCAAACTGAAATACCTACATTGTACGCAATAGGATTACAAAAATATATAATGTAATTACCCTGTTGGACAATAGGAGTAAGCTCAGCGTAGTACTGTGCGAACAAAAGTTTTTGTGCGTTAAGTGTGAATAAGGTCTCACTTTTACGCACACTCATTTAATGACATTTATAATGAGACAGAGATCGAGAATATCCAGGGCGAGAATCAAGAATCGAGAATCTTTTAGCAGCAGCGATGTCCTGAGCAGGTTATCATCGTTTTTTTTACAACAGACTAGGCATGCGTTTGACCACTGACTCGCCTGATGGGAAGCGTCGACGTGATCGAAGGTGTAACACGCTTGCCTAGGAGATACCTATTCACTTTACTCTTAAACACCCCCGGATTGTATTTAGGTGGAAAGACAGACGCAGGCAACGAGTTCCACACCTCTGCAGTTCTTACAAGAAAAGTTGTCTTGAAACGCTTAGTGCGTTTTAGCGGAATTTCCACCATAAGAAGATCAGTGCAAAAGTTTGGATGGATGGTCGTTTGTTACTCAATCACACCAGAACGGCTGGACGAATCTGAATAAAATTTGGCACAGAGATAGATCATAGTCTGGAATAGTACTTATGCTACTTTTCAATCGACAAACTTAGATTTTTAATCTGGCATAGCATACGCTAGTATTTAACCGCGGGTAACGCCGTAGAGCGGAGCTAGTTTGTTATAAACCTGTTTACAACTTTGACACATGCCAAGTTACAAAGTTAAACAAGTTGACGTGTAAACAAACTCAAAACGTCATGTATCATGAAACTGGTGACGTCACGAGCATGTTTGACGAAGGATTAGGGTCATTAATCTCGCGCACCGCGGCCGCACCTGCGCTGTTGACGCGTCTAACACGCTGCGGTTAACACGCTGGCACAGTGCTGCTTCTGCAGAATTTCAACTTTAGTCAGAGGCTCTGTTTGTCATTCAGACATGAAGTATCTTCATTACCAACTTTAATTAGATAACTAGCACTTATACCCATTCGATCACTTCCTGCCTTGCGTACATTTTTGAATCCACCCTCATTCACACACACACATACACACGCACACTACCCAGAAGAACAGGTAAAAAACTTGGAGCCTACTTAATGCACAAGTCAAAGAATCATCCTAATCCTAACTAATATTATAAATGCGAAAGTGAGTTGGTTCGTTTGTTTGTTTGTTTTTTTGTTTGTTTGATTCTTTGTTTGTTTGTTTGTCAGTAACGCTTTCACGCCCTAACTAATCAATCGATCATTATGAAATTTTGCATAGGTACATGTTGTCTGGGGTACAGACAAGGACATAGGGTAGGGTACTTTTTATCCCGGAAAAATCATCGGTGGTTCTAAGAAATCGCGGGGCGCAACTAATTACATACCTGATGAAGATGCATCAGGTGGCACCTTGACCGCATATCTAACAGACTTCTTTAATCCACACGCTTGCCCTTCCTTTATTTAATATTAGTAAAGTCTTAGAACAGTACAGTGTTTTTCGCCATTTTCTGTCTTTTAATTGCTTAATTCGAAAACGAATACACACTGTATCTATGCCGAGGGTAAACACCGTATTAGAAAGGGGTTCAAAGTCTACGAGAAATGGTGACGATTGATTTGGCATTGTTGATTGAAGGGCATGTTTATAAAAGTTTTCAAATACAAAGAAAATAATTATGCTACATAAATGTTGTTATTTATGTTTAAATTGCTTAGGTTCTTCATTTTATTTTTAACTAGCTACGCCCCGCGGTTCCATCCGCGGTTAAAAAGTATCCTATGTGCTATTCTAGACTATAATTTATCTCTGTGCTAAATTTCATCCAGATCTGTTTAGACGTTCTGGCGTGAAAGAGTAACAAACATCCTTCCATCTATCCGTTCTTACAAACTTTCGCGTTTATAATATTAGTAGGACTAGCTGCGCCCCGCGGTTTCACCCTCGTACCACAGGAACCGTTTTTTTTCGAGATAATAATATCTTAATTACTCTTTCATAAGATCCTTTTGCTGGCAATAACAAACACAAACAAAAAAAAAATAGCGAAAATGTCCCATCTGTTCACGCGTGATGCGATGACCATGGGAAATAGAGATTTATTTATATATAAAGTGAAGATAGAGACCTACTCATTCGTTTTCACGCCTTAATTCCCTACTGGAGTTACTCCGTCAGCAGTCTGTCGGTCCGGCAAGTCCGTACGGCCGTAATTCTGGCCTAAACCGGATGATTCCCTGACGTGATTGCGATTTCGAATCGAGATTATGTCGGATTGCTGTCCACACGAGCGGGAATGTGTTTAGTCTGCAATTATGGAATCGTTGAGCTAGTACAATTTTGCTTTTAGGTACTAGGTGCGCCCCGCGGTATTAGTCCGTAGTCGACCAAACGAGTGAAGCGTCTATGCTTCAATTTCGACAAAAATGCTTTCGTATGTCCAGATACTTTCTTGCTCAGTCGAAAATCAGTAGTTTTTAAAATATGTAAAGCGTTTTTTACAACCACGAAACTTTTATTCGAATAATCGCTGTACAAAGGGACTGAGCCAAAATCCCTGGTTCTGATTGACGCTGTCGGGCTCAGTACAGGGAGGAAGTTAGAAAATGGAGAATTTTAATCCGAGTCGCTGGTTTTATATAACCCAAATAAAACATCACAGTTTTGTTCACTCTTTTTTATCGCTATTTTTTTAATTCTGCAGAGACTGTTTTAATTATATCTAAATTAAGTTTTGTTAAAAAAATTGACAATACTCTATTAAGGATACTTATTTGAATTTTGGTTTAGGCGCGCCCCCTGTCACATTTGGGACTGAATACCGTCCGGCGAAGTGTGGGTATTGTACACCTCTAACAGTCCCATCGGGGAAAAGGCGTGACAATGTGTATGTAGTTGAGTTTTTTGCATAGGTTGTTATTTTTGAAAGTTTTATTTATATTTACATGATTAAAAAGAATTAATTTTATAAACTACGAATTAATATTATATACTTACCTACTAATATTATACGAGAAACGCGAAAGTTTGTAAGAATGGATGGATGGATGGATGGATGGATGTTTGTTACACTTTCACGCCAGAACGGCTGAACAAATCTGGATGAAATTTGACACAGAAATAGATTATAGTCTAGAATAGCACATAGGATACTTTTAAACCGCAGGGCGCAGCTAGTATTTTATAAATTAATTAATATTTTTTCTTTATTACACGTTCCGTTTACATCATTTTTTAATATTTTTTTAAAATTTGTACAGAAAAACAAATGGTTACGACTATCCAGCAGTATTTCGCAAAAATGTAAAAATAAAACTGAAACAAGTTCCGCGATACATCAAATCCATATCTGCGTAAAATACTCCCATTCAATGATGTTTCCGTCATTAATTTGAGCTGACGATAAATCATTTGTCAATTTTTAACGTCCAACCACTATCAGTGAGTCTTTATTAATACCGGATATTTCGCAAAAAGTTAAACTGTTTCGAAATGATTTGTAATAACAAATTATAGCCATTCTGCATCAGAGAACAGAGGTACAGTCCGAGTCAACACAAAAAATGAATTTTATGAAAATTGTTAGTAACACCATAGTCAACTGTTGTTGCAGATAAAACCATGCTTTTTGTATGAAATAGTAATAAAAAATATACAAATTTATATTTTAATCTAATTTTAAACTGTATATAATGTGATATTTAATTTTCAACTAACGAATTTAAACAACCAGAAAAAAAAAATTAAAAGAACTAGACAAATATGAAAAAATAAAATAAAATTAACGAATCTGAATTTTTTTTTTTAATGACATAAGTAATTTATTGAAACAATATAAGCCTAAAATAAACCAAACAAAAATAACAAATTACAAATAATAAACAGTGCTCAGGTCAGTAATAAAATATGTTTTAATGTTCTACAGATTTATGAAATTTAATAACGTCCGAATAGGAAGCAAAAAAATTTGCGTAAGTATAAATAAAAAAAAATATTATATGCACAACATGTTACAAAAACCCTGTTGGATAATTAAAGGGCATGTACACATATTAATTTATAAGTATTCAGGCAATAACAAGAAAAATCATGTCAGAAGAATAAGTTGGCATTTATTCAAAGAAAGTAGCAGCACGAGGCGAATAGTTTACACACATATGACTTGACATACACACATATGAAACACATATTGACTGCCTCGTCGGTGGCTCAGTTGGTAGTGAACCTGCTTTCTGAGCTTGGGGGCGTGGGTTCGATTCCCACCTAGTGCAAATATTTATGTGATGAACATTTGTGTTTGTTCTAAGTCTGGGTGTTAATATGTATTTTATTAATAATATCTAAGTATGTATATCAGTCCCTGGCAGCCATAGTACAAGCTTTGCTTAGTTTGGGGTCAGGCGACCGTGTGTGCAAGTGTCCCGAATTTAATTATTTATTATATTATTTACATATAAAACTGACGCGATTAGTGGCCGAGTTTGCGCTTTTAGGCGGACGGAGCGAGATCTGTGTTCAAACATTTTATAATCAATATTTAATTTAAACTAGCATAAATGCATCCTCCAGTCGATACTGGATGCGCACCTTGCGAATATAACATGGTATTAGTAGAAATGTAAGGTGTGTGTGGTCTAAATGTAGATTTCAGTACAGTATTTTTTTTAAATGTAGAATAGGTCGACCTTTGACCACCAACTCGCCTGATGTTAAGCGACGTTCTATACGGTACTTGTTTACTCTAGCCTTGAAGTTTTGTAGAGTGAAGAAGTACAAAGACGGCGGTTGAGTGAGGCGCTACAAGTGCGCTACTGCTCAGACCCGTCTTCGGAACGGTTACACCGGACTACATACCGAAACACGAGTAGGTCATTTCACGGCATGGCTTGGTCCGGTAGGTGGTAACTAGCCACGGCCGAAGCCTCTCACCAGCGTGTTTACTCTGGTGGAGGCTTCGGCCGTGGCTAGTTGCACTTCACTCACACACACTCACACTCACTTCGTTCACTACACTGCACTTGTTTAAGTGCAGTGCAGTGAACGAAAGTCAATGTTCGGATGATCAAATCTAGTACGTAGTACATAATTTATATCGATGGCCCCGACGTAGCATCATTCAATATTCAAACTGTCAGCTGTGCCTAGTGTCGAGGTCCAAAACAATATTAACACTAATGCACACGACCGTTGAGGCGAACTGCTGCATCTGTATGATTTAATAGTTCCTACTACCACACTAAAGTTACATTTTGCGTTTTCTCCTCAAACTTTCTATTTTGTCAATTTAAATTCAAACCTTATTGGTGTTATTTAAAGTTGGTTTTGTTGAGGCTGCTTTTGAAGGGTGGTAGTGCAGATATCGGTTTTTGGTATGCGGTCAAAAGTGTTTGGAGACGGGTGTAAAGTTTACCGGTGCACGGTGCGGTTTTCGAAGGTACTCTAGATTTGCGTGTGGTTTTGTTTGACATTGCGTGGTTAAATCTAGAGTTATTTTCTTTATTGGTGTTTTTTTTACGTTTTACTAAGTGACGATAGCTTAGTTGGAGAAAGCCCGCCTCTCAAGCCAGAGAGAGCGGGTTCAAACCCAGCCGAGGGCACGCACAAATTTGTTCATTGTGTGAACATAAGTGCGTATTGTATGTCATCTGCTACATGACTGGAGCTCGGTTTATGACGACAGGCTCGCCCCCTGTCACATTTGGGACTGAATATCATCCGACGAAGGGTGGGTGTTGTATTACACCTCTGCGAACCCCCTCGGGGGAAAGGCGTGACGATATGTAATATGACGATATATTATTATGTATAATATTAAGGGTTGAAATGATTAGCGAATTTAAGTAACAATTGTGGACCCGTCGGGTACAGCAGATAAGGAATATAGCATTATTGTTATTATTTGAAATACCTAATTAGATTACCTAAGTTAATTCAAGTCAAGCATTTGTCGAAAATTTAACAAAGCTAGCTGCAATAAACTCCTATTTTGACAATTGCCTCCGGCATTGAATTTGCGGTTTGATTAATTTTAACAACATCCGCTGTTCTGCGGTTACAGCTCCATTGATATACATAGACGTGACTAATAATTTTCCTTTTTCATTATAATTTACATAAATAAAATAAAATAAATAAAAAAAATAAAAAAGCCTTATATTTCTTGTTACTAAATAAAAAATACATCTTAACAAAAAAAGGTGTTTTCTTAATTTTTAACTTACTAACTATATGTAAAATCTTAACTAATTTAACAAGAACCCCTCATTAGTCGAAGGTGAAGGCCTCCTCTAGAGATTTCCAGTTTTGTCGATTTTTTGCTGTAGTCATCCACTGGTCGCCAGCAACTTGAACTAAGTCGTCTGCCCACCGGGCAGTTGGTCTGCCTCTCTTTCTTGTACCCGGTGGGCCGTTCCAAGTTGTAAGTCTGCGCGTCCATCGATTATCTGTCAGGCGAGCAATATGACCAGCCCAGCGCCACTTGAGTTTCTTGCAGTGACGAACAGCATCAGTGACATTTGTCTTTGTTCTTATATTTTATGAGATATTTTACCTATTCTTTTAATTTTTAATATGCTTCTTTCCATTCCTCTTTGGCATGATCTAATTTTGTTGGTAATTCGATGAGTAAACTTCCAAGTTTGGCTAGCGTAGGATAACGATGGGAGGATACAGGTGTCCATAACTTTTTGTTAAATTTTTTAAAAGAAGTTATGAAAAAGTGAAGTGAAATGTCGGTCAAAATAATTTACATACGTAACAATAATTATTATTATGTTGAGCGGAACACGTAATGCGTAATTGTTGCATATTTCCATGATCGAAAAAACAAGGTCTCGCATTCCGGGAGCAAACACATAATGACGTCACTCGTCATCCGTCTCTTTCTAGCTAATTGTAAATTGCTTATTTCGGTCTCGACTAAGCATCGGTTGACGTCACTAAGTGTTGCTCACCTGGCGGAGTATTTATTATACCATGCATATCTCAAAGTATTCATACATACATCCTACTAATATTATAAACACGAAAGTTTGTATGTATGGATGGATGGATGTTTGTTACTCTTTCACACCAGAACGGCTGAACAGATCTGGATGAAATTTGGCACAGTTATAGATTATGGTCTAGAATAGCACATAGGATACTTTTTAACCGCGGGTGAAACCGCGGGGCGCAGCTAGTACAATATGAAACAAATAATTAAAAAAAAAACAAGTAAACTTTTTTTACTAATTTGCTTTATAACCAACGATTGAGTAAAAAATAAAATGAAAATAGTGAGTTGAAATAATATCACCATGTTTTAATAACCCAGAAGTTGTAAAGTCGTGTTCAGAGCATAACTCTCCACAGTGCAACAAATAAACAACTTTTGCATTTTTCCCGCTAATATTTCCCCCGTGAACTATGCATGTGGCCTGTGAAAAATGAATGTTTTGTGGGACGCTGGACCTTTAGTAAATCCGATTTTATTTCTTACTTAGTTCTGATTTTACAAATAAAAAAAAAAAATTCGTTTACTACGACTTTATCATAATTTGCATTATATCTTTAAAATGATGTTAAGATAATCGTACTATCTAAAAATCTGATTTTAGAAACATAACAATTAATGAGGTGCATCCAAAACAAATTATTATTTTCGTCCTCGGGCTCGTCCTATATGGTGTCCTCTTAATTTGAGCAACAGGCGTCAATTTTTATATCATTATAATGAATAGTTATATACAATATTATGTATATTGCTATAGTCAAACAGCATTTTTAAGCAGCCAATAACTACGAAGCCATACACACACACACACACACACACACTTACACACAGCCACGTCAAAGTTAAATGGGAGTTCAAAATACTTTTAAAATAAAATCGTGTCGTTCGTGTTAAAACGGCCGGCTATGATGCAGTGCGGCGCGTGATTAATGGCAGGATCGCCGCGGACACCTCGTGTGCACCCGGCTTTAGTTTTAATATAATGTGGGAACAGCTTTACATATTTTTGAAGTATAAGAAGCTGAATGTCCGGCCTCGTGGCCCAGTTTAGGAGGACGAAGCAACTAAGGCCCTCTTATGAAGATACGGAAATAAATTATGAAATCTATGAAAAAAAAGCAGCGTTAATTAATTAACTCTGAGTTTAAACGATAAAAACCTCAAAACTGTTACTTTAACCAATATCTAGTGTATTTCCGCTGACCGATAAACTTCTGCAGGGTAACGTCTGATTCAATCAACTATCTATTGTATACGTCATTTTAACGTTGTATTATCTCAAGGTTGACTTTTAACTCTTCTTCTTTTGTGGCGCACGATGGCTTACCAATATGACTTCTGATGAGAAAAAGTAACCTCCGAGTTAAAATGATAACCCGCGCCTCTGTAAGTGGCCCTAAGGCTCTCATTGCGTGAGTCAATTAATACTGACTGTAGTTTATTCTTCTTCTTCTTGTGGAGCCATCTCCTACCGGAGGTCGGCTATCATTATGGCTATCCTAATCTTAGACACAGCAGCGCG
This sequence comes from Peribatodes rhomboidaria, assembly GCA_911728515.1. Classification (NCBI taxonomy): domain Eukaryota; kingdom Metazoa; phylum Arthropoda; class Insecta; order Lepidoptera; family Geometridae; genus Peribatodes; species Peribatodes rhomboidaria. Next base: position 12,895,694 of record OU452186.1, on the reverse strand, counting down.
GAACAGGGATCCAGTGCTTAGGTTGAACCATGTCCTCAGATTCTTAAGCCAAGAGGTACGCCTTCTTCCCGGTGGTCTTTTTCCCTGAATTTTCCCCTGCATTATGAGTTGGAGCAGGTCATATTTGTTGTTACGCATTATGTGTCCAAAGTACAGCAGCTTGCGTTTCTTGACAGTTTTTAAGACCTCTGCCTTTTTGTTCACCATCTGCAAAACTCTTTCGTTGGATACTCTATCCGTCCACGATATTTTCTTCTATAAAAAATTCTTTAAATTTCTTCTATAAACCCACATTTCGAAGGCCTCTAAGCGATTGCTCATATTTTGGGTTAAGGTCCACGACTCTACGCCATACAAAAGAACCGAAAACACGTAGCCAATCGCACCCTGGTAGAGATCTTCAGAGATCGATTGCAGAGAAGATGGCTTAGTTTCAAAAATGCGTTACGCGCCTGCTCTATCCGGCACTTTATTTCAACGCTGTGTTCACACTGGTCGTTTACGATGTAGTTTATTAGCTATCACTTAATTCGTTTTTTTTTGTGACTGAGTGACGAGGTCGCTTGATGGTTAGCGTCACGCTTGTTCATTACAGTTTATTAAGTGCCACTCAGAATAAAATATCCTACGCAGCAATGCACTGCGCTCTTTATCCTGAGAAATTAGATGATAAATCTCTTTGTTCTCAGTAATTACTCTGCAAACATTGCCTTATAATCCAGAACATAAGAAAAAACCCAATACAAAAGTTCATTCCTACTCTATTTTGACTTATTTTTTCCTTAAGAGGGTATTATAATTATATATTAGAGGTTAAGACTTATTTAGAAGACAAAGATGTCTGGAGCCTTCCACTTCCGTCAAGTAGCCACTAGAATGTATAGATATTACCTAGTTGTAAGCCAAAATTTGTGAGACTGTAATTTATTTATTCTTTGAAAAAATAATGCCCTGCAGTTTCTTGTCTGTTCTTCTAAGTAGAGGCTCTTTATACGAACAAGGCGGTCGAGTCTATTTAAACAAAAACTTTGACGTTCTTAAGTGTATCTCTGATACCCAAATTGAATAAAAACATTTTTACTTTGACTTTGATATTGACTTTGACCATTAAATTTTGAACTCGATCAAAAAATACAAAAGGCACAGTAAATATCATTGACTTTAAAAAATTGATATCGCTTGTAAATCTTAATAAAGCGAAAAGGTTAACAAGATAATTTTAATAAAAATGTTAACAAAGTAGAATTTTCAGTAATTTCGCCTCTCAAGCCAGAGGAAGCGGGTCCGATCTCAGCCGACAAGCATCAATTTGTTCATTGTGTGAACATAATTATGTATGTGCATTTTAATGTCATCATCATCTGCTATATAACTGGATACCGGTATATGGTGACAGCCTCGCCTTTGTCACCATACACCGGTATCCAGTCACATTTGGGATTGAATATCCGGTATTCTGTCACATTTGGGATTGAATATCGTCCAGCAGAGTGTGGGTATTGTAACACACTTCTGCCAGCCTTTTCAGGGTAAGGTGTGATGATATTATGTAGGATCAACTGGGGAAAATACGTCTGTGAGGCAATTGCGTCTTTCTAAAATTACTGACAAACCTTTCACGAATTAGGCTCCACCTACAACTAGTTTTTATCTTTAGTTGCAAAAATCTGTACAAGATGGCGTTAGTTGCCTAATTTGTAAAGGGTTTCAGTAATTCTCCAAAGACGCAGTTGCCCCACACACGCATTTGCCACAGTTGACCCTAAATAATATAAAATTAAGTAGAATATTGATTAGAAATAATTGTGCTTTACTCCACTGGTGCTACTTCTCGTCTAGCCAATAATCCAAATCCCGAATCAGATGGCGTCCCAATCGTCCTAATTATAAACAAGCCAATGAATCATTGAAAGCGTCCCACCTCCCTCCCGCCGGCCTGTAGCTTGATTTATACAGCGATTTGTCGCCGAGCCAAGCCGCCGCTGATTCACAGCCGTAACGTCCCGATATACTGTTGGTAGCCTGGACTTTTTCAGACTGCGCTATTGTTTTCGTTGGATAAGGCGAGCATCAGCTCGTTGGGTCGACAATATTGTAGAAATCCGGGTCGAAGTTGGATGATAGGGTATTGGCACAAGAACGGAACGAACGGCGGACAAGAGAGGCCAGCAGGCCTAGCATGTGCAACGCGACAATGGTGTATCGACTCTTTTTATCGAGACTGACGTATGTTTATTGTTTACACATAGCCTTGTCACGTTCTCGCATGACAAAAAGTGACGAGACGAATTTTGTCACAGCCAACATGTATGCAAAATTTTAAGAAGATTGGTTGAGTAGTTTAGACATGTAAGCGTTACAAACAAACGAACGAACGAAAAAACTCACTTTCGCAGTTACAATATTAGTTAAGATTACTTACGAGTACGTTCAATACGCGCTACAAAGTTTTATTATTAATACAGACTGCCTCGGTGGATCAGTTGGTAGTGAACCTGCCTTCTGAGCTTGGGGGCGTGGGTTCGATTCCCACCTAGGGCAAACATTTATGTGATGAACATTTGTGTTTGTTCTATGTCTGGGTGTTGATATGTATCTAAGTATGTATATCAGTCTCTGGCAGCCATAGTACAAGCTTTGCTTAGTTTGGGGTCAGGCGATCGTGTGTGGATGTGTCCCGAATTTATTATTATTATACTCGTATTTGCTGATCCACTGGCAGCTGATGCGTGTCTTATTTCTGTCGATTTTTTTGTTTATAACTGTTCAGTCTATTTAAGCTATACGCAACAGGTAGGATAGATGAAGAACTGAGCAAGAGACATTATCTCATCTCATCTTCTCACTAATATGTTTGCGAAATATATAATTAATGCGAAAGTTTGGACGGATGAATGTATGAATGTTTGTTACTCAATCACGTCAGAATGACTAAACGGATCTGGATTAAAAGGCAATGGGCAAATTACTTCAAAAAAGTAAAAAAATATATGTTTGTCCGAAGGCTGGCACATCGCGCATTCGGTAGATTATTTTTCTGGATTAAAAAAAGTACTACGCCGGTAAAGTCAACCTACAAAAACCGAAATATTTTATTTTTAAGAATAGTAAAATATATTTTTTTAATCAGAAATGTTAAGAAAAACCTCCATGGTGACGATGACGTGACCTGAATGGTGGGAAACTCTTTGTCAGACAAGCACCAAGTGGAGCACGTCATCTTCTTGTGTCGTGTGGTTAAGCGTGTCAAACATTGTAGGGTTTACAAGATAATACAAAATATCTTCAAAACTGTGGGTTGGATTTCAGCGAGATTTATTATGCGAAAATCTATAAACCTTACCTACAAATTGCCTATAGTGTCAATCCTGCGGGCGTTTGGACCAACGTCCATATAATTTTTCTCATTGTCATTTGGCACAGAGGTAGATTATAGTCTGAAATATGACATTAAGCTACATTTTAACCGCGGGTAACACCGCAGCAAGTTTTATTATATGTATATAATTATATATATGTATAAGTTTTACACATGAAGTGGTATTATGATGTATGAAATAGCGTAGTCAGAAGAGACTGATTTGTCCAGACATAAGTAGCCTATAGGTAAAGGCTAGCTGCTAAACGGCTGCTTTCTAAAGCTTGATCAGATTGGTGCTGTTCGTTCTATTTTGGGAAACAAACAGGGTTATAGGTAACTCACCAAAAAACTCTTAAGGGTTCATTGTACTTATCAATATGAACAACTTTTACTATGGGGAACCCTGAAATTGGGAAAAAAATCAGCTGTTCCATACATTTTTATCTCAGGCCAATTAATTTTTGTATGGAACAGCTGTTTTTTTTCGCGATTTCAAGATAGACTTCATAGTAAAAATTGTTCTTATTGATGAATACAATAAAGCCTTAAGAGGTTTTTGGTGAGTTAACTATAACCCTGTATATAAAGTAGTTTGGTTAAATCGAATCTATTGTTATAGGGCTTTATCCTAACTAAGCCAACTGTAACCGGCTGAATGTTGGCACTACTTAATCACACTGCATTTTTTTTTACAACAGACTAGGCATGCGTTTGACCACTGACTCGCCTGATGGGAAGCGTCGACGTGATCTAAGATGTAACACGCTTGCCTAGGAGATACCTATTCACTTTACTCTTAAACACCCCTGGATTGTATTTAGGTGGAAAGACAGACGCAGGCAACGAGTTCCACACCTCTGCAGTTCTTACAAGAAAAGTTGACTTGAAACGCTTAGTGTGTTTAGGCGGACTTTCCATAATAAGAGGGTGTCTCTTACTGGTGCGCCTGGTACAATTATAAAACAACGGTAATGGCTGATTGATGAATTTAAACGAAGTGTCCGATTATCGCTGCACGATAATCGCACTTTACTGCACGTGTATTGCTTGCTGCCTCATTCAGTCAAACAATCGATTCGCATTTGTTTCTACTGTTCGCCGTTTAATCATCATTTACTTTGCCTAATACGTTGTTTGTCCCGACTTTAAGCGAACTGTGAGCGACTGACTGTCTGCCGGCTGACTCTACGTCCCGTAGGTTAAAATGAGGTTAGTGTGGCATCTCGACTTAAAGCTGTTTTTATGTATGGTACTCGTAAGATCATTTTTAAATCGAGATTCATGACTGAGCGCGTTTTAGCACACGGGCCATATCAGTACTCAGTCGGCGGACAGTCAGCTACTCTCAATTCACTAGTGAGTTACAAAGCCTTAGAGAGAAATTTTTTTTTTACTCCTTAATTTTGTGTTCGAAATACAGGCTTGAAAATTGTTACAAGTACCTCCTAACTTTAAAGTACCTACGAATACTTTCGACTAACTTCGCTTTGGCTTAAGTAAAGACTAGCAAAGAAACCAAGTCAAAATACTGACAAGGCTCTAAGGTTATCTACAGAATGACAAATTGCAGTTTCAATTTTTTTAAATGATTTTCGCATGTGTCTAAATTACTAGGTTTTTTGTAAAACCAAGACCAGAAAGAAGGAAATATAGAATATTTAGATGCACATTATAAATTTCATCACAAAAAAAAATTCGACAAGCGCTTTTGTATGGAAAATTTAGAGGTCCGGGAGAGTTTTAACATGATTTGCACCGAATTTACGTACTTAGCTACATTTCATGAAATAAGTCCCCTAGACGAAGCGATGTAATTCTAATTATAAATTATTTTAGTTAAGTCAAACGTTTCACTACTTTGCTGAGAGACTTGTTTTTGTGAAAAGCACTCTATCTAATCGATAGAAAAGTGCATGAAGAATACATTAGCGCGCGACAATTCGTGTCACGTTGTCGTGCTTAAATCATCGTTATCGGGTGTTAATATCTATTTAAGTATGTATTTAAAAAGATCTAAGTATGTATATCAGTCTCTGGCAGCCATAGTACAGCTTTGCTTAGTTTGGGGTCAGGCGACCGTGTGTGAAAGTGTCCCGAATTTATTGTTATTATTATTATCGGTTATCGGCGATGTTCTTGTCTACATTAGCGGTCAACTCGTCGCCTTTCTGCGGAATTGACGTAGGCGCTAATACGCCCGATTCATCGCGGAGTGATGAACTAACTGCCTACACTTTTCGCGATAGCCCGGATTTTGACCGATTACGCTCAATGGAGGTGATGTCACATTTGAAATGCCTACATTTTTCTATCAAAAAAGTAGTACGTAATTTTCAACAGAAGCTACGCTGAGCTGCAGCGGGGCTATGATCTACTACTAAAAAATGCACATACTTTTGGGTGCATGAGTACATAAAATACCAATTGAAAAAACTCAGATCCTACCTACCAATCAAGAAAACAACGAATCCCAAACTAAAATCAACAAATAAATTAAATAAATAAATTCGGGTCCTTTTTAGATTACACGGTCGTGCACAGAGAACAAACTTTTATTATTCATCACCCTAGGAGGGAACCGAACCTACGCCCCCAAGCATAGAAGGCAGGTTCACTGCCAATTGAGCCACCGAGGCAAACAAAGCTAACATCTACATCCGTACACTAATATAAAAAATCCAAAGTAACTTTGTGTTCTGTCTGTTTTCAGGCTGTTGTTTGGGGGCTGAGCTACCCAAGTCCCTATGAATGTACTCTACTCTGATTCCCTACACGTGGTCCCCGGGTAGTGCTAACCGGGTAGCAAACTCTGGTGGGAGGCTTCAGCCGTGGCTAGTTACCACCCACCGGACCAAGCCATGCCGTGAAATGACCTAGTCGTGTTTTGGGATGTAGTCCGGTGTAACCGTTCCGAAGACGGGTCTGAGCAGTAGCGCACTTGTAGCGCTTCACTCAACTGCCGTCTTTGTACTTCTTAACTCTACAAAACTTCAAGGCTAGAGTGAATAAGTACCTTAGAGGTCGTCGTGCTCCATCTTATAACACAACGTCGCTTAACATCAGGCGAGTTGGTGGTCAAACGCCGACCTATTCTACATAAAAAAAGGCTATTTACTGCTAAACAGCTGAACGGATCTTGATTAAATTTGATAATTAGTTACAGTACCTATATCACGAGAAAGGTTTTTGGAAACTATTTTATGAATAAACGCGAACGAAGTCGCAGGTAACATAACAAATCGTCACGAATTTCCCCCGAGGAGGCTCGCAGAAGTGTAATACAAAACCCATACTTCGACGGGCGATATTCAGTTCCTAAGGAGACAAAGCAAAGCCAGCCTGTCGCCATACAACGGACTCCAGTCATGTAGCAGATGACACACAGATGTATGAACAAATTGGGTGTGCCCTCATGCAGCTGGGTTTGAACCCGCTCCCTCTGACTTGAGAGGCGGGCCTTCTCCAACTATGCTATCATCGTGGGTAACAGCTAAATAAATAAATAAAGACCTCACCTTACATCAAACATGCAAACATAACCCCTCTACATTCATTCAATACATTCTCCCCCACCTTCCATCCAGCCACATTCAAGTCCACTTTATAAAATCAGTATTTTACTGTAACACGGGAGTAAGATAGCCATATACCACGCTACGTGACCGCCGGTACAGTGGTCTGTACCGACATTAGTCATTGGCTTGCAGTCGTCTGTACACTGTCCTACGAGCAACGCAAGCTATGCTATAATATTTATTCTAACTTCTTGTGGGTCCATCTCGAGCCATCGCTCTCCTCAACCATATGTTGAGGAGAGCGATGGCTGGCACGTGCGTCATGCTCGTGGTCGGGTACTGCTTGCGGGTCGCTGGTCTGCTCGTGGTGTAATCACAATGTAGCAATAAGCTTTCCCTAATCTTAGATTACGACTTTACAACTAACCCCCCTCTACCTGTATTCCTCTTAAACAATCATAATTAAATTACCAGTTAACAAAAATCACGTTTGCCGGAACCCGTGGAGTAAAATTAAAAAAAAAATTACGATAGTGAGTTTTTTTTATGTGTTACATTTTCAAGCCTTAACTGCTCAATCGGTCATCATGAATTTCAGTAAACATGTTGCCAAGAGTACGGAAAAGGACATAGGGCACTATACATGCCGAATAAATTGACAGTTCCAGTAGGACCGCAAGTGCAGTAAATTATTTGTATAAAATCGTTGACAATAAATCGTATAAAAGACAATACTCACTAATATTAGCAAAAAAAGGTCCAGTGTTTGTAAAAGTAAGGTCTAACGTCTAGCTCTCGAGCTTGTTGTAAATTTTTGATTCTGGTTTTGCATATAATTGCATCGATTGACGTAAGTGCATGTCACCCATGTGACTATTTTTGTCTCTGAGCGCTATATTGGGCGGAGCATATTATTATACCATGATTACTGGGTATAGTATGAGTTTGTGTCTCTCTCTAACTGATGGCACATTAAGAGAGAGAAAGAGAGAGAGAGAGACTCAAACTCCTAAGATGATTTTAGAAAAAGCTGAGCATAGCTTCGCGAAGCATCGCCTAAGCGGGACAGCGACTACGATCCTTTGTTTAACGAGAGTTTATATTGTTATTACAGAGATAGTGCGACGCGGGATGGGTGTAGTGTAGGTGTTACTTTCTGGAGCCAAGAGAATGGCTTATCTTGAGTGCTTTGCGGGATTTGCTTCGCGGCTTGCGGTCAGATATACTGCTTCGGGTTTCCTTTAACTTTTATATTGCACTTACGAAAGAATGACTTATGAACAGTTTGTTACCGTAACTTCTGACGATCAAACTCGCATTTGTCTACTCTAAATGCGAGAGGAATTTGCGTTGTCTTTTGGAATGTTTGTTAGATGAAATCAAATCAACTGGATTTAGTGAATTGGGTGTCCAGTATAATTAAGTAAATTAAGTTTACTTACTTATAAACGTCAAAGTTTTTAAATGACCACCTTGTTCGGAAAAATAATTAGCAAACTATCTAGTAGATTTATAATTGCTGTCTTGACTATTAATGGAACTAAACAAAGAGGTATCCATACCTACCTACATCTCATAGACAACATCTAGAAATAGTTATCTTCAGAAAAATAAGAGGAAATTATGGAAACTCACTTGCCTCTGTTGACAAGTTTAATCCAAATTGATTAGCCGTTTTATATTTAAAAGTCGACTCTTATTGACGTTGGACAGCGGTTTCAAATTCTGAAAAACTGCAGAAAGTCTTGATCACGCGAAAAGCCGCATTTTACTTAATTGGGTATTTTTATCTAAATTTAGGTTTTTCTTTGCCCAAAATCAGGAAATAGCCAAACTTTGTACTTCAAAAAGGATCTCTATTCCCAACAAAATTTCTATACTATCCTTCTAAGCAATAAACGTTGTCTAGGCTTGGAATAGTTAGACAGTGTTTGTTCTTTTTCAATCAAGTTCAAAACTTTAAAAGAAAGAAAAAGACCAAGTGTAAATATTCCGAGCCTATACAACGTTTATTGCTAAGGGGGTATGTGTAAAACATCTCTATCCAAACATTGCTATCTCTCATGAAGAAACTATAATTAGTACCTACTTAAGTATACTAAAATCTTTAGTTGTGTTAAAACAGCGAGGTACATGTACCAAATGCTTGTAGCCGTGTTATAGCTCATTAAAATGAATTATGTAGGAACATACAACGGCTGTGCTGCCATAAATCAATGGGAAATTACCCGGATGGGTAAATTGGTTGAGGAGTTTCGGGAAATTGGGAGTTTTTGGGTAGATAAAATGGGTGATGTTAATGAATCTGGAACATTAATACCGGGTTGAGTGGAAACGTAAATTTTGAGCAAAAAGTTGTTTTGTTTCGATGAACTTTATTAGTGTACATTTTAAAGTCACATTTAGTTTGAGATCTTGTGAAAACTAAGAAGTCTTAAAACTAGTATCTGCTAGACGCCCACCCCGGCTTCGCACGGTACCTTTATAAACCTTCTGTAAAAATTTGACTGATGCTGTGAACCGCAACAAAATCCTTGGTTTAGAAGAAGTTAGCGGAAATCCAGGCAGACAGATGCGGAAAGCAACTTTGTTTTTAGTAAAGAAAGGATAAACTCAACCGGTAAAAATGCATCTTTGGGGCAATTGCGTCTTTTTTTTGCCTAATTTGTGAAGTGTGTCAGTAATTGTCTATAGACGCAATTGCCCCACAGACACATTGACCCTAGATATTTATATAGAGAAGAAGAGAAGACGAAGAGACATGCAATTCAATTTAATTATTTACCTATTTATTTATCCAGGTATACGAGTAGATACGAGTTGTCGACTAGTTTTGGAGCTTTAGTACTTAGGGAACGTACCCATACTACGTGACTCATTTAGGGGGGATCCGATTTTTTAATGTTTTGTTTGCAAAAAACGATTTAAAACTATTAATTACTACGTAAAACTAGAGTAGGAGGGAGGGGGTCTTAGAATAGAGTAGTATAGAGTACAGATGTTCACCGAGTTGGAAGGGGTAAAAAATTGTAAGAAATGGTCACGTAGTTTAAGTACGTTCCCTTAAATAAAATAAAAATTTAAATTGCCAGGCAAAAAATTTTTTTAAAATTACTTTCGTTCACCTTTAGGTAGGCACTTAAGTACTTTTGAAAAACCAATTTTAAACTCTAAAAGTTAATTATAAGTTCATAAGTTAGAATTTATATATTTAGCTTAGAATATTTCTTACGTTTCACTTCAAGAAAACCAAACAATTAAGAAGTTCGCTAATTACGGCTCTTGAGAAACTATTCGAATTTCAAAATAACTTGGTGCATCTGTTTCTTTTCTACACTTAGTTCTTAATATAGCTGACAACCTTAAATATACAGTAAAGTTAGTCTCAACTATTTTTGTAAGTATTCTGGAACAAACTATTTAACAAGACACTTCGTAATAAAGTTTCTTCTAACATTTTTATCAAACAAAAAAAGAATCCAATTACAAAAATCCATGACCCAGCAACAAGGAGAGAAAATGTCAGATAAAATCCGTGAAACTCTTCCGTAAACGCTAGACCCGCACTAGCTTCAAAACTCTACAGACAGCTCAAATATTGCCCCAAATTCTATCTCACCGACTTTATGCGAACACAGTGGTACGAACTTAAAAACTCTGGACCCAAAAAAAGGAGCACTAGTCGGTTTAACTGCCAATATCACTGTCATTTGTCTCTGGCCAGCTTTGCACAACAAAAATCTCTACTACACATTCCAATTTCGAAAGTAAACTTTGGTGCCTTGTCATAAGGATTATGCGTTGTTGGATTGTGTTGTAAATAATAGATTTGTGGACCAATAACAGGCTCTCGTCTGACATGTAGGTTTTGAAAGCGTTTCGTTTTATGCCTCTAATTGCGTTAGGCACTGAAATATTTTGGAGTGTTCAAATTGAAGGGTTGTAACTGGTTTAGCTCGGCGAAATTCTGCTGAAATGTAAATGGGATTTATGTTATTTGATTGTCTGACACTTTTGAACTGTAAATTTTGCTGATATAGTGATAAATTCACGTTGAACATCGATTAGGCGCGTAATTTTTCATTCATGTCAATTTGGTTACTTTTTAAATTTTCTCATTTTTTAATAAAGGTCGTTATCGTTATTGCATTGAACATAATAACGATTACTATTTTGCTTTTATATTTCGTCTGTATCTTTTATCGTTTTTCAAGTTTATCACAACGTTTTATCCAAACAATCACATCGAATTTTATCTAAAAAAAGAATACACTGCGCACTACGCACACAGCAATCGCTTTGAACGTTGGTTAGCAAATATTTGGCAATTCCGTTTTTTCGCGTTTTTATCTAATCCAACCACTGTGCGGCCGCGATTGACTGTTTGTCGCGGCCGAACGTCAGAATTAAAGCCCAACCCAATGATTGGCGTTATTCGAACTTAACAAATAGAAAACCGTTGTTTGTATTTTGCGAATAGGGAATGCCTACACTGGGACAACTGTTTATTCTCGGTAACATGATAATTATTTACTAGCTGCGTGCCGTGGGTTCATCCGAGGTCCAACAGGAATTGTTTTTTTTTTCGGGACAAAAAGGTACCTTATGTTATTTTCTGTACGTCTGTAAACATATTATATATAATCGTTTGAGTAGCTATGGCGTAAAAACGTAACAAACAAACAAAACGAACTCATAATTATTAAGATGATACTTGGTATGACAAACAGATAGACTTGGGTATGACAAACAGATAGACAGTCACACCAACAGGCATCAAAGTCTTGGGGTCCTTTTTAACAAGTCCTAATGCTACGGCTACATTAGCGCGCGACAATTCGTGTCGCGCTGTCGCGTTAAAATCATCGTTATCGGTTATCGACGATGTTCTTGTCTACGTCGCCGTCAACTCGTTGCCTTTCTGCAGAGTTGACGTGAGCGATAATTCGCCCGATACATCGCTGAGTCACAATAATCGGCTAGACCTATTGCGATAGCCCGATATCGCCGAAGGCCGCGAATGTAGACAAGAACACTGACGATAACCGATAACTATAATTTTATTTTAGCGTGACAACGCGACACGAATTATCGCGCGCCAATGTATCCCCAGCATAATGATAGTTTACTCACAGTTACGATCTCTAATCTCTCCTACGTATATATCTAAACTAGCTGCGCCCCGCGGTTTCACCCGCGATTAAAAAGTATCCTATGTGCTATTCTAGACGATTATCTATCTCTGTGCCAAATTTCATCCAGATCTGTTCAGCTGTTCTGGCGTGAAAGAGTAACAAACATCCATCCATCCATCCATCCATACATACAAACTTTCGCGTTTATAATATTAGTAGGAAGTAGGATCTCTACCTACGCATATTTTACAACGCCATCTATTTTCGCCGCCCAAAAGCTTGATTTAAAACTTCCTACGAACCTTTTGCACAGGTATAAGTAAGTACAAAAGCTTCATACAAAGAAGGTTGAAAGGAAAACTCGTCCATCACTAATTACGAGTTTTTTTATGTCCGTTTAACAACAACCGAGTGGCCATTTCGGTAATGTACTCGCTGACATTTATTGGGACAAGCCGTGAACTGGGGTAATTCGGTTTGATATAGGCAGACTTTTAGAGCCCTTTGTTGTCCATGAACTATCAAGAAACAATAGGAACAGGCATAGTATAGTATAGTATAGTATAGTATAGTATAGTATAGTATAGTATAGTATAGTATAGTATAGTATAGTATAGTATAGTATAGTATAGTATAGTATAGTATAGTATAGTATAGTTTAGTATAGTATAGTATAGTATAGTATAGTATAGTATAGTATAGTATAGTATAGTATAGTATAGTATAGTATAGTATAGTATAGTATAGTATAGTATAGTATAGTATAGTATAGTATAGTATAGTATAGTATAGTATAGTATAGTATAGTATAGTATAGTATAGTATAGTATAGTATAGTATAGTATAGGCAGGCATACTCCGCCAGGTATAGCATTCCGACTCAAAAATGGTCACGTGGCCAACTCGTACTGCCGTCAATCGATGCTTAATCAAGACCGAAATAAGTCATTTACTACAAGTTCGAAATAGATGGATGACTATAACTTGACTTGATGAAACAAGTATTTTATTAATATTTATTATAAGTATGTTAAAAGTATATTATTAAGGAATTTAAAAACCCCCGACACTGATTTTCAAATTAAAACAAACAAAATATTGCAGGCGGTTCATCCGTTCGGGAGATGACACAAACACACACAGACGCGCATACACCCCCCCCCCCCCCCCCCCCCCCTCCCACACACACAAACGACAGGCTCGGCCCCTGTCACATTTGGGACTGAATATCGTCCGGCTAGGTGTGGGTGTGTAAAATTGAGTCTTATCTACTAAGTCTTCTTTACACGTGTTTTGTATACACGTGGAGCTTGAGATGTTCTTGATCTTCTTGAGTTGATCCAACTTTTTTATTAGTTAGCCTTTGTTGAGTCTTCAATACGGTGACAATAAATTAGAAAAAAAGCTTTGAACAGTGAACATTATACGATCAGTTTTTTGATGGGTGACACCTAGTAGATAAATAAATAAATTCGGGACATTTTCACACACGGTCGCCTGACCCCAAACTAAGCAAAGCTTGTACTATGGCTGCCAGAGACTGATATACATACTTAGATATTTTTAAATACATACATAAATAGAAATTAACACCCAGACATAGAACAAACACACATGTTTATCAAATGAATTTTTGCCCTAGGTGGGAATCGAACCCACGCCCACGCCCCCAAGCTTAGAACGCAGGTTCACTACTGACTGAGCCACCGACTCAGCCAGGTCTGATGTAGGTATGTAATAAGTTGTTACGTGTCTGTGTCAGAACAAGAAAATGGCACAAGCTATTTTCTTGTTTCTTTTTTTCAAAGTGATTATTTAAAACTTTGAAGTTAAACCATTTTAATTTAATCTTAATCCCACGGGAACTAAATGTGTGTACTGTATTTTATAAGAATTGGTTTAGTAGAAGTGAATAAAATGTTCCAAAAACTATTAATACATACAAACATACAAACATAAGAACAATACAAAATAATATACAATTAAAGCAAAGTGTTTTAAAAATTGTATTTTTTTTTTATGTATAATTAGTTGGCGTTTGACCACCAACTCGCCTGATGTTAAGCGACGTTGTGGTCTAAGATGGAGCACGACGACCTATAAGGTACTTATTCACTCTAGCCTTGAAGTTTTGTAGAGTGAAGAAGTACAAAGACGGCAGTTGAGTTAGGCGCTACAAGAGCGCTACTGCTCAGGCCCGTTTTCGGATCGGTTACACCGGACTACATCCCGATACACGACTAGGTCATTTCACGAAATCTACTTAATACAACACAAGAGAAAAATCAAAAAAAAAAAAAAACAAGCGGGTCTGATAAAATATCGAAAACCCGTACACCTATCTAAGGCTACTTGGGTTTCTTAGACAAATACAACGATCGAAATCCATCCAGCCATTTGCAAGTAGGAGGTTCCTACCTAAAAAAGAAATTTACATACAATTTACATTTACACATAATATTAAGTATGTACATTACGTGCGATATACATATCTGACACTCACAGTTATAGTATAACAAATCGTCACGCCTTTCCCCCCAAGGGGCTGGCAGAGATGTAATACAACACCCACGCTTCGCCGGACGATATTCAGTCCCAAATGTGACAGGGGGCGAGCCTGTCGCCATACACCGGGCTCTATTCATGTAGCAGATGACGTACAAGTCACAGTCGAGTAAAAAAACAAGCAAGAAAGCACAAACGTAGCTAGACTTGTCTCGAAAACTAGTTTCAAGTAAGTGGCTCCTTCCAAACCACCTCAGACCTCACTTTTCTTAGTTAGTATACCTACTTAGTTAGTAACCTAATTCGATAACCTTCGAGTAAGAGCGAAGAAATTAACTGCCGAGCTTATTCCACTATAGGTTGGTCTTTATTTTTGTAGCTTGTATTTTTTTAAAACGATGGCAGCCTAGTTGGGAGAAGGTACGCCTCTCAAGCCAGAGGGAGCGGGTTCGAACCCAGCCGATGGCACGCACCAATTTGTTCATTGTGTGAACATATGTATGTGCGTATTGTATTGTATTGTACGGTGTATGGCGACAGGCTCGCCCCCTGTCACTTTTGGGACTGAATATTGTCCGGCGAAATGTGGGTGTTGTATTACACCTCTGCCAGTCCCCTTGGGGGAAAGGCGTGACGATATGTTATGTATTTTTGAGGCGAGACGAGAAAGACTTCCAAGATCACAAATTCCAAAACCGGTTCCTTTGGGACGCGGGTAAAACCGCGGGGCACAGCTAGTCTGCAATAAATAAACAATATATTATAAATATAATTTAAACAATATATATAATAACAGTTAGATTTAGATATAAATGTAATTTGTTATTTGATATTACAATGTAATTCAAATCCCTCTCTAATAATCTTTTCTAAATGAACTCGTTGCTCATTCCTCAAATCTCTAAAAACAAACAGCTTTAAATTGCTAAACGTTTCTTGAAAGGGTTTAAAAATGCAAAGGAGATATAAATCATTAACATTGGGAAAGCTCCACAAAATCTTACTAAAATTATGATAGTGTTAAGGTTTGTCTGTAAGAATAAAAAAAAAAATGTATTTTAATAAATAATAATAATAATATTCGGGACACTTGCACACACGGTCGTCTAACTCCAAACTAAGCAAAGCTTGGACTATGGTGGCCAGAGACTGATATACACATACATACACATATTTTTTAAATACATACATAAATAGATAATTAACACTATAATTACACTTGTATTAATGATGTAATTAATACAAGTGTTCTTAATCCAATGTTTGAATCGGAAGCATTTAAGAAATTATTATTTGAAAAAAATGTTTAAGTACCTAAATACCTTCTTTTTTTGTGTAGCCGTAAGCTTAAATTTAAAACATGGATAACTGGCGAATTTAGTTCCACTATGGTTAAATGAAATATATATACACACAAATAATTACAAATAGTGATTCTGTGTGCTGTAGGCCTCGCGGCTGACTAGGGCGATCCAAGGCAATCCTCCTTAAAAAGAAAAAATTGGTTCTCTGTAAAGTCGGTTTACTGACGATAGTTGAACGTGACAACGTGCTTACTCAAGTAGGAGAGAGACGGATGTCGAACGCTGCCGAACGCAAAGGCCGATTGTGCTTCTTTGTCGCTCGTTCCGCGCTCTCGCTTACACTTCAAGCCTTACATGGAACGCCTCAGAGCGAGGTAACGCCGCATTTTTTCGTGCGTGCAGCCGGCTCTATCGAATTATAAGACGTTGTCACGGCAAAAGACAAAGATCCGGACAAAAATTCGGACATACGAAAACATTTTTGCCGAAGCTAAACCATAGACGCTTCACTCGCTATCACTCGCGCGGTCGATTGCTTTCGCTGCTTCTGGTTTCCGCTTACCCCTAGGTACGAAAAAAAGGCGTGACTATGATTATGAATGTTTGTATGTAATTTTATCACGCCTCTTTTCCATAGGGGTAGGCAGAGATCACTTCTCTCCATTTCACTGGCCTATTTTTTTTTTTTGTTTTGGTGCAACTCTGTTCGCATCTGTAGTTGGTAAAGTAGGTAGTATGAACTACATTGCTGCTACTAGATGTCAGCTGACAGCTCTGGTTTACCTACAATTCTTTTTTAAATTTTGTATGGTTTTATTCAAAATCAGTCCATGTTATAACTACTTTTATGACATTTAATCGTATAAATTTATGATGGCAAGTAATTCAAGAAGTTGCATTAACGATCCTTATATGTTTTGTTACATATGCGGTGAGTATATAATGTAAAATCAACGGAAACCGATTAATGACACGGTAATTCACTTGTATTCTTTATACTTTTTTCCTCATGAACAAGAGCTGCTATTATGTGACTAGTTTTCTCGTATCTGCTCACAAAATATACCCAAAATCAGGTCTAAAATCTTAGGCACCAAAATGAGTGTAGGTCAGTGTTTCCTACTATCCTGGCGTATATATAGTCTATCGCTTCTTCTACTTCCACGAGTCTCTTCAAACACGCTCGTGGGTTACGAATACTCTTGAATGGCCTCTCTTTAAACCGTCTTAGATTTGGTCGAGATACGTCTAATGATCGTAGGACACATATCAACTCGGAAAGTGATCGTCACCGTATCGCTTTATTTTACCATGGCGATTATGTAACGATTCCGATTAGTGTGTGTTACAGTAGGAGTTTCATCCAAAAAATACTGCACGCCTCAATTTGATACGGTGATGATACCTTTCCGAGTTGGAATGTGTGCTACGACCTTTAGTCAAGCCTTACCGACTTGACCATTTACACTCGACTTGCAAATCAGTTTCGTCAATCTCCTTTTATCAATTGTCTCAATATGTCCAAACCATCTAAACATCCACTTCTCAATCATTATCTCTACATCCTCTACCACACTATAACGTAACACAAAAGTCGGTTTTATTACATAGGTACATATCATCACGCCTTTACCTGAAGGAGGCTGGCAGAGGTGTACATATTATAATACAACACCCACACTTCGCCGGACAATATTCAGTCCCAAATGTGACAGTGGGTGAGCCTGTCGCCATACACCGGGCTCCAGTTATGTAGCAGATGACAATTTATAATCTCAAAAAACGCATTAAATTAAAATCAGCAAGTAAAACCAAAAGCCTCAGCTAGTAGTTCAGAATTGTAAAGCAGCACAGATTAAATGATAGTACATTGGAGCGGCGAGTCGAGTGACGTCACGAACCGCAGTCGCTCGAAATAGGCAACTGTCGGGCGATGCTTGAATCTTGACTCCTTTTGGTATTTAGTGAGGGGATGAGTCCAGAAAGAGTCTTGAAAAACTCGACGATGACGGTGGGGCTTGGACTGCTCTTTGTTATTATTTTCAATGGAAAGTAAACGACTTTAGATTTCCACCCATAACATTATGTGAGATAGAATCAGAGCACAGAATATGCCCTATTACAATGAATCAGAGTAATAATAATGAGTAAAATATCGTGAAGGCTTACCGCAGGCATAGGAAAGTGACTACAACATAGATTTACGTTTTAACTTTTAAAGTTCAATGAATTTCTGCGTTACATAGTTATTTCAAAGTTTTCTTTCTTGTACCAACAGCTTTGTTTTCATTACGACTAATAGATATATAATTTATTAGACATTTGCAAATATACACAACGTGCGGTGCCAAAAATGAGGACAAACAAAACAGCGTTTTTTTGTTTTATAATTTCATGCATTTGCGTTATTTTTATATTGTGGTGGCCAGTTCGATTTTCGAATAAAATTAATTTTCGTTTGCTGAGTTTTTACTCAATTTTAACGTCTTTGCTCGAAAACTCACTTGGGATTTTCATACAATATTATCTCCCTTGAGAAGCAATGCCTTGCTCTACGTTGAGTCTACGTGATATATAATTGGTCATTGACATCAGATGGTGTAAAACATATTTAAAATCTAACATTATGTAGGTAAGTACTCCAAATGATCCCAAGACTGTCCAATCAAGACTTGGTTCGTCCATCACTAAACGCAATTACTCGAACGAACAATTACCGAATCGAGTTTAAGACAAATTTAAACTGAATACTCCGGCGCTGGACTGAAGTATTTAATTTCTCGATTCAGCACAACTTCCCCAGTTAACACTTCGGCGCCTTAGTAAAGATAGTTTAAATTATATACTAATATTGTTAAGAATTTTACGTTTGACAAAATGGTGACTTTTGGTTAGGAAAATTTTGTTATCTTATAGTTTTCAACCCCCGACGCTAAAACGATGGATATAATTATACATTATAAGTTTGACGTGTCTGTGTGTGTGTCTGCATCTGTCTGTGGCATCGTAGCTCCCAAACGGATAAACCTATTTAGATTTTTTTTTGTTAGAAAGGTGAATAAAATTAGTCGAGAGTATTCTTACCTCTGTTTGATGAAAATTTGTGAAAAAAAAGATTTGAAAAAAAAGAAACCCGCATGACAGGTAAAGAGCCTTAAGTAAGTATAAAAGACATAAAAAAAATTGCAAAAAAAATCAAAACATGATAAGCTTCGATATTAACATCAAACTTATTTTTTATTTCTCAGCATTATGCTGGGTAAGCTGGAGTCTTCACAGAGCTGGTTTTTAGAATATGCAGCTCGGACTAAAATGAATGAATCGGAAAAGTATGTGAACGTTACTAAACAAATCACTTGTAAAAAATACTAGGTACATGGACACGTTTGCTATCTACAATGTTATGATATCAATGAATACCTGATCGTCAACACAAGGATCTGGGGAGGAGTATCAACACAAGGCTTCATTATGATTTTATGGAACGGAAATTACTCACGTACGATTTAGTCGATTATTCCGACCATAGTTTCAACCGCATTCGATCTTTATCAGTCTCGCATAGCACAAGGCTTAATATTCAAATTGTGTTACTTTTACCACCAATGCTACTAATCAATGGTACTACTGACATAATTGCTTATATTTCAACAGAAATAATGCTACGAGTAGATCTACAAGTTAAACAAAAAAAGGTAAACTAGAAGACGAGGTCAAACCATTTACGACGATCTGATCAAAATTTAAATTCCAAAAATTAAAATATTTCAGAACATTTCGGGGATTCATTAGATATTTTAAAAGGGTTTTACCTTAGTAAACTCGTAATCCTTCCTTGGTATTTCTTTTCGAGCACAGATTAAGGATTTGAGATAATGAAGCTCTCAAGAAGCTTTTACTGATTTTATTTTGAATGAAGCAATTTTGTTCTGGAATATTCTAGTTAAATCGTTATTTAATTTTTACAACTTTTACATAGCAACAAAAAATGTCTCACACAAGACAAATTTCACACAAGTTTACCACTAGCATCGTTTATTGATGTAGTGCATATTCGATAGAAAATATATGAAAAAGTCAAATTTGTTGTGCAAATGCTTTAAATATTGATCTAATTATCTATTAAATACTAAACTTATCTGTTTCTTTTAATTTCAGTATGAGAGAAAGAGATGTATGATGTTTGTATGTAGAGAGATGGGTCTGATGCAGTTACATTATGAACTGTCAGTTTTAGTACAGAAAAGAAGATTAGGCAACAGAACTGATGTCATTTACGTTTCACAAAAGCAGATACTCGAGCTAGAAATGTTGAAATGACGAAGAATTCTCTATAAAACTTTGTATCAAACAAATATTTTTTCAGAAAACTTAACCGTCAGAATCAAATTCTTAAGACACTCAGAAGTAACAATATTAGCAAACGCTATCTGAAGTCGTAACACCTTGTAAACTACTTTACAGAGAAAAATAAAAATAAGAATTCTGTTCAACGCGATTCGTATTATATTTCCGTTGCAGCGTTCGTAGCACCTCTACGGCGTGGCTATACGAATGTAGCGCTACGAGGTGCTACGAGTGCAATCCTCTTCAAGTGAGTGTTTATTGAAAAAACTTTATTCGATTGCTGTTCAAACTGCGCTTTAAATGGAAAATTTGTGTTTTCCATTCTATAAAATAGATGTAAAAAATTATCAAATGGTTTTATTTTTCTTTGTGATTATGTAGTAGGGTCAACTTAAGGCGCCACCTACATCTTTTTCTATCTTTAGTTGCAATAATCTGTACAAGATGGCGTTAGTTGTCTAATTTGTGAAGGATTTGTCAGTATTTCTCGAAAGACGCAATTGCCCCACCGACGGATTAGCCCTTTATTTAAATAATTTCTAGAAAAAGGAAAGGAGAACGTTTACCAGAATTGTGATACTCACGAGTTGAAAATATTAAAAAACATGAATGCTGGTGTAAATAAATATTGCTCGTAAATGGCCAATTTACTTAGCAGTAGAGACCAAATATTCCGATACTTACCTAAAGTTTGCTTTTGCCAGTAAAAGCTTAGAAACTATGCGGCTGCTAATTTTTCTAGGTTTTTGGTAGGTAATAAAACATTTTATTAGTTTAAGGTAAGTCCGCTTTTAAAAGGTAGCATACGAAATCCTTATCTAATAATTAATATTAAATCCACCGCTTCCGGAAGAGCAGGATATTTTTGGGGGAAATAACTGTTTTTAATATTACTCAACTGATGAAGTTCAGGTAAATCACATTACACTAATATTATCTAAGTGAAAGTTTGTGAGTGTGTATTTGTTACTTCTGCACGTTCAAACGGCAGAAACAATTTTAATGAAACTTGGTATGGAGGTAGCTGACACGCTGGATTAATACATAGACTAACACTTATCATGAAAAGCGAAGTACTCCCGCGGGAATATAAACCGCTGGTAACACCGCGGGGCGCAGCCAATATTAACTGAGTCTTTAGGTATCAATCAATCTTCCTCTTCCATTACCTTGACAAACTTTTGGTTTTAGAATAACTAAATTATTGAGTTAGTTTATCAAGGTAACCTAAATTAATCTCAGGTTTGCATATTCTTAGCTAACTTTCCAAAGAGTTTGATCGCAAAACGCCCAGTTTTCCATCAGTTCGCGTCGTTACGAGATTACTGTGGAAGCTTCAGTCACGTAATTTGTTGACGAGAACCAGTTACATCCGATACAATCCGGTCTGACCGTAGGTTGATCAAGAGAGAATAGGGTTTACGGACCTGAGATAGATGGATTAAATCATACACTTACCACTAGTTTATCATACTTTGTACAGTTTTGGTAGCTTTGTAAGAAAAATAGTAAGTCGAAAACAAAAAAAAATCGAATTAAAAATTACTAGTTCTTAGCAACTTAGCAGTTTCTTCTTCATAATTGGTTTTGCATGTCATTCAAGACCTTGCTGACCTTGATTTGTCGAATTTTAAAACCAATAAAAAATATTGTCAGGCATTTGTGCTGTATACCGTTTTGCCGTCTTGGCGCATATGTTTGCTTGTGCAATTAAGGTGGAGCGTGTGGCCGGGCCTTTAAGGAGTCTATACACATCAGAGTCACCGACCTGGCGACTATATTTTAAAAGAAATCAAGCCGTTATTTTCCCATGTTGTCAAGCTTAGTCGGGAGGTCAACTTTGGTGCATAGACTCGTTTATAACATTATTTGCTATTGACTTAAAAGGTTAAAATTTCTTGCAGAGTCAAACTACAAGTTTTGCAGTTCCAGTCTTCACATACACAGAATACCTACTCTATACTAGACATACATAATAATACTAGCTGTCACCCCGCGACTCCTTTCGCGTTTATTATTTATTAATAAAAATTTAATTAAACTATCCTATCTCTCAAGTTGGATCGAACTGCACATGGTGTGCGAATTTTATTATAATCGGTTAAGTGGTTTAGGAGTTCATTGAGGACAAACATTGTGACACGAGATTTATATATATTAAGATGATCTTCACATACTTTTCAACATTTTATAGCCATTCTACCTTGTTTCAAATCCTCTTTCTCCCCAAAACTTCTAAATGAGTTACAGATCGGGATTGACATTTCAGGAGCGCAACATAAATTATAACATCGAAGTGATGAATCGCCTCTGATGAGATATTTTGAATGTTTGAGAATTAACGGTGAAGTTTTGTCGTTTGCCAGTTTCACGGCAGTTCGGGACGACTTCACAGTAATCAGTTCTGGTGTCATTATACTGAAATGCGCTGTGGTTGTGTTGTAATTGTTTGGATGTTCCAAAAGATGTCTAAAACTTGGTAATTAAAAAAAAGTGGTTGTACGACTAGGTTTTGAATGTACTTAACTTGATTAAAATTAAAATTATTTATTTATGAAAAATACATTGTTATTGTTGGCACCAACAACCAAACTGGGTGTGAGAAAACCGTGTTTTGGGAGTTAGTCTTTCCATAGAGTTAATGCTAAAAGATGTGTGTACATTATAGTTCAAAACAACGCGGAAAATCAATTTATAGTAATGTTAATGATAATAATAACAAAAGGCAGATACAAAAGGCAGTGATTCTAGACACGTGCCGTATTGTCAGGAGGTTCCTCACTCTGCAGCCCTAACCACCGGTAGCTTGGGCCTCGCCCCGCTGCTGGCGGCACCCTAGTTTTTAAGTTTTTTATAGTATTTGTTTTTTATATTCATTTATTGTAAAAAATATAAGAAAATAAAGAAGACAAATAAATATCTTGATAATAACAATGTTTAGTAATGGTAATAATGTTTTTGCGTAATATTACTATGCTACACACTGCTGATAGCCTAGTCGGAAAAGGGCCGTCTCTCCAGGCCAGAGAGAGCGGGTTCGATCACAGCCCCGACGGCACGCATCAATTTGTTCATTGGTGTAAACATGTGCGTATTGTATGTCATCTGCTACATGACTGGAGCCTGGTGTATGACAACAGGCTCACTCTCTGACAAATTTGGGACTAAATATCGTCCGCGGAGTGTGGGTGTTGTATTACACCTGTGCCAGCCCATTCCGGGGAAAGGCGTGATGATGTGTAAGTTGTACACTACTAAGCTTTTGCTTGCATTGCTTAGCCTTTATTTTCTTTTAATTATCATCGAAGGTAACATAAATACTACGAAGGTTTTTTTTTAATAAGTAATAGTTACAAAATTAAATTTTATAATAAAGTTTATTCGAAATCAGATCAACATTTTAACATCATTGCTTTTGTGTCATAACACTACAATAACATTTTTCAAACAAAATTAGCACTTAAAAGTAAAATACAAAATTTGTGGAACCTATTCATTATTTCAGTTATTGTCGGAGGTTACAATTTTTTGTGACATCTACCAACATACACAGGTGTAAAAATCAGCTTTTGAGTATTTATATTTTAATATTTTTTTTTAATTTATTAGCGTAGAGTAGAGTAGCTGCTGAAGTCAGGACTGGTCGCAGACTTGGTGCAGCTGAGACTTTACTGCTTGCAGTGGTTCGGCTGACAGCCGGACTGCATGCCCATGGAACCCCAGAGAGTCTACCAAATGGGCATGCATGGGCCACAGGGGCCACAGGTCGGCACTCCCGGGTAGCCACACCGCTTAGGAAGACAGCAGCAAGCGAGCTTCGGACAGCAGTAACGAGGACACTGGAAGCAAAACGAGCTAAACGATCAGTAAACACACGTGAACGCTTTAACTTGTGTAGCTAACTACTAATATGAGATGAACCGCGCCTTCCGATCCGAAAGTTATAAATTCGATCCTGGCTGTGCATCAATTAACTTTTTTTTCAGATAAAAGGTTATGTGCATTTAAATATGGCATGTGCTATGTGAAGGAAAACATCGTGAAGAAAGCGATATTTCTTAGAATTCAAATTCGAAAGACTTGTAACAACCACCAAACCGTGCTAGCGTGGCGGATAACTGCTCAATAACTCTTAATACAGCGGAGGTCAGTGGAACGTAAAATACTGTTATGATGATAATGATGACTACTAATATCTTTAAGTACGCAGTCCGCTGCGTGAAACCTGTAAGGTGGTTTGAAGATCTGGTAAAGTTGGCAGGAAGCTGCTGGATGCAGATAAGGTAAGACCAGCTTAAAGTAAAGTTCCTTAAGAAAGGCTTTTGTCCAGCAGTGAACGTGTTCCGTTGGAAATGAGGATGACGGGCAAAGTGACAGACATGACCGAGACAAATGAAAGCACCATGCAACGTCATAATTACCCCAGCACACACGCAGCGGCACGGAGGCAGACAGGGCAGAACCGGTGGGAAGCAAGGCTGGCACGGCTTACCTCGAGGCTTAATGTAAGGCTGAAAGCAAAACAATAAGATATCATGCATGACACCATACCTTATTCATGTGCTTACTGCCAAAGGGCAAAACTACAAAATACAGCACCACGAGGCAAAAACGCAGACAATGTAACCAGAACCGTAGGTATGGTGGAATCTGCTGTGTCCAGGCACAGAGTAGAACTTGACAGGCTGCAAAAGTGATCAGACCAGGGGCCATACCGTCACATCTTATTGCACTGATTTTTAGGTTCAGCCGCCGGTGCTGTGCGACCGTGAACCGTATTGTGGCATGATAAAGTTCTTAGTCGCGCAGCGTAGGCTGGTGAACCTAAAAACCATCGCTTAAAGATATCACAGCCAAGGCTACTTTTGTTTCTGTGCCCTAATGTGCGCGGTATTAAATTACAAAACACCATTTTTTGCGGCTCACGTCGGCTAGCAATAAACAACTTATAACCTCGGAATAGTTAAACAGTGTTTCGGCATTTTCTATAGAGTTAAAAATTAAAAAGAAAGGAAAAGACAAAACAATATTTGACTATAATTTCGGAACTATACAACATTTATTAGTAAGGGAATTCCCTTACTAATAAATGTTGTATAGTTCCGGAATTATAGTCAAATATTGTTTTGTTTTTTGTCGTGTAATAACCATCTTTTTTCTTTATCGTAATAGGGTAAAAAGTGAAATGCTCCTGTCATAATTACTTCACAACACGGAGGGCAGGGCGGCAGGCAGGGCAGCACCGGTGGGGGAACGGGAGGCGCTGGACAAGCCTTCACTGGAGCTGGACAGGCACAGCATCCGCCTCCAGGACACACTGAGCACGGACTAAGGTCGTTACGCGACGATCTGTTCTTCGTGGAGTAGGGGAAGGTTGCGCCACAAGGAGCGCCACTCCTCACGCAGGGATCAAAACTGTAGAACGGAGCAAAGCGACTCATTTTAATGCTTTAGCTGTTTTTAGAATTATTTTTTAGCATAATCTAATGAAGAATTTTAAAACTGGTGTTTATTGGGCACGAAAATTTTGACAATTGCAATCGGTGACAGTTGCAAAGAGAAGACAAGTTGCTTTTTTTTTTATTTCTTTTTATGTGTCTTTTCTACAGAGGTAATATTATTTTGAAAGAAGAATGATAATAGTGGATGACTATTTTGCTGAAGAAAACTCGTTTGCTGATGGTACCGTATTATTTTTAACTTAAAAAAAAGAAATTACAGAGAGAGCAACAAAAAAATATTAAACGCAGAAATAACTTTCATCTCTTGCTTGTTGAGCAGGCATTCTATAAGGTGAATGACTGTTTACCTAGAGTGGAGTGAGTGCCTAAATAAAATGTGTATTTAAATTAATACTTGCTATAATTAAATTATCGGACAATGTATTTCGATTTTATATTTTATTATTATTGACTTGACAAATAGATATGTATTGTACTCAATTTTATATTCTCAATGTAATTTCATTGCTCTATTTTTATTTTAATGAAATTGTACTGACTGGTTATTATTTTTATATACGTTCATGAATTATTAATGGAATTGTAAGTTAAATTTAAATTAAGTTATTAATGTTAAAGTGACCTAACGTGTAACTACATTAGTTATGAATAAAGAGTTATGAGTTATGTTATAAGTTAATACAACACCCACACTTCACGGGAAGATAATTATGTTTACACAATGAACAAATTGATGGGTGCTGTCGGCTGGGTTTAAGCCTGCTCTCTCTGGCTTGAGAGGATATTATCGCTTAAGTTTAATTTCTATTAGTGAATAATTTATAACATTTCTTTTAACACAATTTTTGCCAAACAAATCTTGTTCAGAACTCGTTATTCTACATTCGCATCCCTTATCCGTCACAAACACGTAGAACAACTTCAATTACGTAGAACAAGGTTTCAGCATGTAAACTCGATAGTAATTTCATTGTCTGAACCGAGCTGAAAATTACATAATCTCGACACAACACCACACCTAATGCCATCTAGCGGTGAACGCGGGTACTAGACAAAGGCTGCTAACATTGTCATCTTGGCCATCAGCAACAGACTTGAAGACACAGAAAATTAAGATACAGTTTTACCCAATAGGAATTAATTAAATGTTAGATAAAATTAATTAAAACCGCAGCGTAGTACAGCTAAGTATTTCCTGCTTAGATTATGGAAAGAAAATAATTGCAGACGAAATTTTAGGTGTTTACGAACGGCAGGCAAGCAAACTATGATTTATTTTATGAACCACCACTTACTAAGAACAGGTCGTAGCGTTAAAATTATATTAAAATGCCACTCTTTGCGGTTCACTCGGCTTGGTTAGCTAGAGACTGCCTTGGTTTCCTCAGTTGGTAGTGAAACTGCCTTCTGAGCTTAGGGGCGTGGGTTCGATTCCCACCTAGGGCAAACATTTATGTGATGTACATTTGTGTTTGTTCTATGTCTGGGTGTAAATATGTATTTAAGCATGTATTTAAAAATATCTAAGTACGTATATCAGTCTCTGGCAGCCATAGTACAAGCTTTGCTTAGTTTGGGGTCAGGCGACCGTGTGTGGAAGTGTAAAAAAAAAAGATATCGTGAACCTTTATGCTACGGCTACATTAGCGGCCTTCGGGGATAATTCAGGCTATTGCAACAAGTGTAGCTGGTTAGTTCGCCACTCGGCGATGTACTTATTGTTTGAATTATCGCCCACGTCCACTCCGCAGAAAGGCGACGAGTTGACCGCTAATGTAGACAAGAACATCGCCGATAATCGATAACGATGATTTTAGCGCGACAACGCAACACGAATTATCGCGCGCTAATGTAGCCGTATCATTATAAAATGGCTTAACACTACAGCCGCTTTGGATTGAGCTTTGTTTCATTCAGGACGTGGAACATCAGAAGTAAATAGAAAAGACATAATAAACAGTCATCACTGGCTAACCTTTACAGTGTACAACGGAGTACGACGACGTTATTTTCTGTGTCCTTATTTTTAAATTATCCTAAAGAAAAAGTTTACGGAAATTGAGCGACCCACTCTAAAGTACTGTGGGTTTAAAAAATCTTTTAAGTTTAAGCACAACATAAGCATATTTTGTCTTCACCTTTTTTAGAAATTTTGAACTCAGTCGAAAAAGACGAAAAACTGTGTAGCTATATATCCGAGGCTATATAGTACAACGTTTATTGCTAAAGGGGTTACTGTCCTACGATAAATAAACGTAATCTACGGCAATATTATTACAATTATTATTATTTAAAGAAATAAATATATTAACTTTACCTTCTTTGTATTTCTTTGAAAATATTATGCACGTTCGCAAAAATCTACATAAATTTAAATTGAACTGTGACTATCACAATTATAACACTAGAAATAAGGATAGGATAGCTGTACCGAGATTTAGACTGACTAAGTCAAAAAAGTCATTTTTAGGCAACTGCGTTCATTTTTACAATAAAATCCCGAAAAATTTAACAGGGCTCACCGAGGGAAAATTCAAATCACATGTAAAAACTACATTAATGAAAAGAGGATATTATAAGGTTAAGAATTATTTAGAAGATAAAGATGTCTGGAGCCTTCCACTTCCGTCAAGTAGCCACTAGTATTTATAGATATTACCTAGTTGTAAGCCAAAATTTGTGAGACTGTTATTTATTTATTATTTGAAAAAATAATGCCCCTCAGTTTCTTGCCTGTTCTTCTGATTAGAGGCTCTTTGTCCGAACAAGGCGGTCGAGTCTATTTAAATAACTTTGACGTTCATAAGTGTATCTTTGATATCTAAATTGAATAAAAACATTTTGACTTTGACTTTGAATATACAAATCCTTTGTAAACGTAACTCGTGTTGACATCCAAAGACTACGATAAGTCGTATTCCATTTACATATTTTTTTCAATGACATTTGCTCATAATTGAAGTGACTTTTAGCGATGCATTTGGCCATTCCAATAAGATTTATATCCGTGCTTCTAGTTATCAAGGCAACAAATCCTGCAATTGTACGAGAAGACTCTAGAGGGCGCACGTGGTCGGACTTTCGCAGCGTTGTTGAGGATTGCCGCGGGTGAAATGTTAACGTCAAGAA
Organism: Peribatodes rhomboidaria; assembly: GCA_911728515.1. NCBI lineage: Eukaryota > Metazoa > Arthropoda > Insecta > Lepidoptera > Geometridae > Peribatodes > Peribatodes rhomboidaria. The sequence continues at coordinate 12,866,936 of OU452186.1, read as the reverse complement.
CTATACAATACTGACTGCGTCCCGAGGTTTCACCTGCAGTTAAAAAGTATTCTGTGTGCTATTCTAGACTAAAATCTACCCCTATCCCAAATTTCATCCAGATTCACTCAGCCGTTCCAGTGTGCAAGAAACGTCTACACATCCATACAAACTTTCGCATTTATAATATTAGTGAGATGAAATAATATTTAAGATTTGATTTTATTTTAAAATTTGATTTGAGATGAATTAATATTCAAGTGGGCATTCGCTTCCAAGATTTGCCCATAATAACAAGCACGGTAAGTTAAATAAAAGTTTGTATTTATGATTGCTTTTTGTAACTAATTAGTTTTTGAAGAAAATTTTATCTCCTAAAGCAGTGATGCTCGATTTTTTTCTTTAGTTCTCCATACATTGGTAAAATAATTCTTTTAATTGCTCACGTCTCGCGGTCTGAAAGGAGGAGGGGAAATTGGACCCATTTAAAGTTTTTCGATTTGCTCAGACATGTCTAGGCTAGACTTGGTCTAGCTTTGGGAATTACCTGCTTTAGAATCTTTTTCAAAGTTTGTGTTGTTACGTTTAAAGGTGCAGGTAAGTGAAAAAAGTGTTTGTTTCGTCGCAAATAAATTGATTGATACGTAGCAGGCAAGTACATTAACAGGCAAGAAACAGGGCTTTTTTAAAAATAAATAAATAACTCTCTCACACATTTTGGCTTATAACTAGGTAATATCATATTATATCTATGTACTAGTGGCTTCTTGGCGGAAGTGGAAGGCTCCAGACATCTTTGTCTTCTAAATGATTGTTAACCTCCTCTTTTCATTAATGTAGTTTTTACATATTATGATTTAAATTGTCTTTCAGAGAGCCCTGTTATATGTTTCGTGAATTTATTATAAAAACGAAAGCAGTTGCTTGAAAAAGACTTATTTGACTTAGTTCGTCTAAATCTCAGTACAGCTATCCTATTCATATTTATAGTGTTATTGTTATGTTAGTCACAGTTCAATTTAAATTTATGTAGACTTTTACGAACGTACATAATACTTTCAAAGATTTACAAAGAAGGTAAAGTTAATTTTTTATTACTTTAAATAAATCTCTCAATGATTCGCGGGGACCCATTCCGTGGGTACCGCAAAACAAATAGTTGAAAAGCACATCGTCTGTAATCACGAATGTCCACGTACATTATAACCACGTACGTCGTACAATACTCCCGTCTATGAACAAAGCAACGGGCGGTTCTTCCACCGCTCCATCATCGGGCGGCAGACGAACACTGCTCCCGAATTACGGGACATGATAATGTCGCCCTAACGAGGTGTCGCGTAGGGACGGAATCAGGGATCGTTCTGGGGCTGGTTAGGTACGATAATATTTGTCGTTTATTTCAGCAGGGGTTCATATATGGTTTTTTTTATTTCATCCGCGGGAAATCAAGTATTCTAGAACCTTTTGAAGCACGTTTAAGCCGTAAATACAAAAAAAATAAGCCTTAATTGCTGTATCAACTATGTCTATGTCTGTGTATAACAACACCCAAATATAAATTGTTTACTTAACTAATTTAACTTTTTATCTTCTAGGTTGTATCAGCAGCTGGTTTTTCTTTTACAGCTTGTCCTTCGACAAAGGCCTCCTCTAAGTCTTTCCATTTTGTTCTGTTCTTTGCAGTGCGTGTTCATTCTGGACCAGCTCATATTGGAAATAAGCCATATAGGATATTTAATAATTTAATATGAAAAATATAAAAAAAACATACATGTGCAAATGATAAGTGCAAAAAACATAACCCTTCTTGGCAATCAGGTAATAACAAACAACAATTTACCAAAATTACTGTGGTCTACTATTACACGTTAACACAACAGAACTGTAATCTATGGATTTAAACAAGCACTAAAATCGTAAAAATTGTTATTATGTAATTTTCAGCTTGCAATAAAATGAATCACAATTAGACATATTTAATTCTCATCTGGCTTTCCACCTTGGTTTTCTCCTAGTAGGTAAGTCATCGCTCAGTCACCCCCTCACTTAAAACCTGTGTTCTTCCCTGTCGTCATTGTAATGCGAAAGATTGATTGCTCTCGAAGGTGATGAATGAACTCTACGGTAAAACGTATGATGTATCGCGGTGTGGCTTAATTTGATTACCGAGAACATGTATGGATGAGAGGGATTACGTACTTACACATGCGTACATTATTATGTTACCCTCATCGAAGTATTATGTACCTACCTATAGATACTGAAGGACTACGCTGGTAATAAGAGTAACGAGCTAGTCTTTTTAGGGTTGCGAACCCAAAGGGTAAAACGGAACCCTATTATATATAAGACTCTAAAGAGAGTATATAAGACTAAGACTATATAAGACTCCGCTGTCCCTCCGTCTGTCTGCCTGTTCATCTGTCACCAGGCTGTATCTCATTAACCGTGATAGTTAGACAGTTGAAATTTTCACAGATGAAGTATTTCTGTTGCCGCTATAACAACAAATACTAAAAAACAGATTAAAATAAATAATAAAATTTAAGGGTTTCGCGACGCTCTGAATTTTCCATACAAACGCGCTTGTCGAATTTCTTGGAAACTATTTGTCGAATTGTAATGACATTCGTACAATGTATATACATTGTACAAATCATGTACAATTAAATGAACTGTATCTTCTTCCCTAATTGTGATCAAAATATTTGCTCTGGGTTATAACTAAAATTGTTGGCTAAATGATGTAGTTTTATTGTTAGTATTTTTTTTAAACTTTTCACCAATTCATATAATAATCTATGTAATACTTAGTACTTACGACTTTAGCATTTCTCAGCCAATTGTCATGCAGATTTCCTGTGTCTATTAAATGTTGTTTCAGTTATTGCTAAAACTTACAAAAGCACATTTTCTAAACTTTCAAAGCCACATCAAGTAAACTCATACTCCCGTCCGCGTCGCATCCAATTTAACAACTGCACTTCCAACGAGATCTCGAAGGTTCCATTACCAATCCAGCGCTGCCAACCGCCAGCCGGCGACAACTCGCTAACAGTGTTACCAACTTAGTAAAGAGCGTGTAACGTGTGACCGAGATGGAATAACGTCTCGAACTCCGGACTAATTTGATTTCCGAACGCGTCCGCGGTTGAAAAATAACTTTGTACGGTTTGTGAGGTTGGGAGCTGACGGGTATAAAGTTGTTAGTTGGCGTGAACTGGGTAGGTTAGGAAAATATTGATAAGGCCATCGGTATAAATATAATATTATGTACTACGTACTAGATGTCGTACGTACGTACGTACCAAACACAAACTGTCGTCTACTACAGTGCACTGAAATCCTTGCACCTTGCATTAGTGTTGTCCCGACACGCGTGCAGTGTGGTTGTATTCAGAGCGGCGCTAATTTACTGGAATCAAAGTGCAAACCTGGACGGACATAAATTAGCAATTAAGCAGTCAACGCTGCAGCAAACCTGCGATCAGCCCACGTTGGGCAACGTTTGCACGTTGTGGGCAACGTTTGAAAAGTTGAGGCGTGAAAGCGTATTACGTATAGTAATAAACCGATACTTTTGACTTTTAACCGTGAATATTTTTAGAAGACACACACCCACTTGCACTGAATATAAAAACTGCCTAAGTCCTTGCTCATCTAGTTTAAAATACTCTTATCGAAATATTCGCTCATTGGGCACATAAAGTTAAGAGTCTCTTAGGAATGGCTTAAGAATCATAACACAAGAGCTAATGAACATCCCATATATAGACGATTCTGTTACAGCTGAAGAAGTGGTTAGTGAAGGAGTGTTTCTATGAAACCGATGAATTTTTAAATAAAATGACTTGTCGCTTACATTTTTATAATTGGGCTTGCAAATGACTTTAACTATAATGACATTAACATTGGAATGATTTAATATTGTTTGAATATTACTAGAATCATAGTTATGTAAAAATTTTGCACGACTAGTGTCGTTAATGGCTGAACATTAATTTTAATTATTTTAACCTTATTTAACCCATTGGCATGCAAATACGAGTAAAATGATTTGATTTGATTTGATTTGATCAAGCAAGTAAATTTAGGTAGGAGCTAGGAGTAGGTGAAACTAGTTAAGCAAGGACTTAGGTAATTCTTAGATTCAGTCCTAGTGGGCGATTGTTTGAGTTCTATATTATTTTATTTGCAATTATACCTAAGACTTGTACCAATATTTAGTTCTGTGTAAACTATTACAAATGGCATGTTAAATATTCAATTTAACAGGTCTAAATCTAACTAATGGCGTGAGCTAATCGCACGCCTTTCAATGCGACCACAACGCAACAGACTCTAAAACACTAGCTTATAACTACTACATTCTTAGCACTTTCCAGTTTTCAATTACTACATAAAGGCACTACACAACAGTCTTACATTAGTGCCATTCAGCAAACGTTGTAATACAACGTATGTTAAGACGAAGTTGTCGAAACTTTGTCTAACATAGCAGTAAGGACAAAAACAAGATATATTTATTCCTTGCTTTAAAAACATAGTCGTTTTAGCTTACTAAATGCTTTTCTTTCTGTGTGCTTTTAAGATTTAGCACGCTTATCTAGTTCATGAATTTTCAGACCTAAAAAAACTAGCAGGGCCTCCGGTTTCACCCGCGGTCCTACAGGAACCGCTTATTTTTTAGAGATAAAAAGTACCCTATGTTCTTTTCTGTATCCCAAACAACGTTTATGCTAAATTTCATGATGATCGGTTGATTAGTTAGGGCGTGAAAGCGTTACAAACAAAAAAATAAACAAACGAACAAATTTTCTATCGCATTTATTATATTAGTTAGGATTAGGATATATATAGTTTTTCTCCAATTTATTTCATATGTAACGCTTAAATTTACAATTACATGACTTAAGAATATTTATATATGTACAATATTTTATTGGAAGTATTTTATAAATAAATACGGAATGCGTGTGATTTAAGATCACAATTTAACAATGACTGATGATTTTGTTTTTGTTAAATTTTACAAGAAAAATAACGATTTGACGTTGCTCATTTGTATTGTAAGTATTAACATTTGGAACAAACTGAAGGAACTTCAAAAAAAATTAAAAGAACACGTAAAATTATTCAAAGAAAAACAAAAGACCCGGCTGCTAAATGTTGTAAGTACTCTATGTCATTACCACTACATCAAGACGATTCAAATGACACCTCACATGTCGAAATCCATTAAGCTGTCCTTTTTAGGCTGTAGGCTGTGCCAAAGAAACCTCATACATACATACACGCCCACATACACACATACCCTCGAAAACACAACTCTCCTTCTTGCGTAGTGAGGTAAAAATGTGTGTCACACTCACGCTGAATATTGCTAGAACGAGTGAATGAACGAATTGAATAGTTTCTAACTGGCTACTCGCTCATAGCATAGAGGTCCTTCCTCCCATACTGTATGTAACTATATTGCATCCACCAGCACAGTTTTCAGAGTGACTCTACTACCGAAAATACAGAAGTTACCCCACTTCAGAGATCAGGCGTCTTTGCTCGAACATCAAGACGCTATTCTGTCGCCGAATTTACATTTTCGCTTGTAATAAGACCAGCGAGTTGGTAACACTCGCAATGGCGGGCGGAACTGGGTAATTCAAGTTCTAACTGCTTGTAACTGGTTATTGCTAGTGTACTCGTAGGAATTAGGTTTTAGTTTTGTCCACTTATAATTTTTATTTCTGGCTACATTATAATATTATTATCCGGCACGCTTGGGGCCTGCGGGGCGACCTGCCCCGCCTACGGCTTCCGCTACCGGTGGTGTAGTGTGTCGCATGCGATGGACTCAAACTATTAATGAGAATTGCATGCGCGCCTACTATGGGGCTACAGAGGGGGGAACTAACCTGACTGCGTATCGTGTTAGGATGCTGTCTTTGTCGTGATATTATTATTATTATTATTCAATAACAAAATTCGGGACACTTCCACACACGGTCGCCTGACCCCAAACTAAGCAAAGCTTGTACTATGGCTACCAGAGACCGATACCGATATACATACTTAGATATTTTTAAATACATACTTAAATAGATAATTATATACACATTACAATCATTTAAAAAAGAATTACAAATAAAAAGGAAATTTTAATTAGGGTCACTAGCCACCGTGGTAGGATACCCTGAGTGGCGGTAGCTAGTAAACTTCCTGTGAACATTTTTTTTTACTTATGCTGGACAAAAGGACCAAAGTTTTTGTGGTTCGTTAAATTGGTTAATACAAAAATGTTTCTATAGACACCTTCATCTGTTTATGATATGATATGCTGCGCCCCGCGGTTTCATCTGTGGTACCACAAAAGCCGTTAATTTTTCGGAATGACAGATCATGTCTTTTCTATACTTGATGAAGTGCATGTGAAAAATTCTCGATTTTTGATTTCTTTATTTCATTATGTCGATAAGTAATCAAGGCGTGAGAGAGTAAAATGTAAACAAACAAACTCACTTGCACACTTCCTATCCTACTCATATTATAAACGCGAAAGTTTGTATGTTTGGATGGATGGATGTTTGTTACTCTTTCACGACAGAATGGCTGAATAGATCTCGATGAAATTTGGCACAGAGATAGATTATAGTCTAGAATAGCACATAGGATACTTTTTAACCGCGAGTGAAAGCGTGGGGCGCAGCTAGTAAAATATATTTTTTAAAGTTAAGTTTACGATAAGAATAGTCCATGGTCATCGTACACAAAGCTCGGGCCAACAGAAAGTCTGCAGAACTCAAAGCCACTTGCAGTGAATATAAGAACTGCTTAAGTCCTTGCTTAACTAGTTTAATCTACTCCTATCTACATAGCTCCTATCTACAAATTGACTGCCTCGGTGGCTCAGTTGGTAGTGAACCTGCCTTCTGAGCTTGGGGGCGTGGGTTCGATTCCCATCTAGGGCAAACATTTGTGTGATGAACATTTGTGTTTGTTTTATGTCTGGGTGTTAATATCTATTTAAGTATATATTTAAAAATATCTAAGTATGTATATCAGTCTCTGGCAGCCATAGTACAAGCTTTGCTTAGTTTCGGGTCAGGCGACCGTGTGTAGAAGTGAAAAAAAAATAACACGAACCTTAAGTCATTCCTTAGGAGAATGTTAACCTCATGTTCCCGAAAATCAAATATTTCACTGAGAGTAGTTTAAAGCTAGTTAAGACTTAGGCAATTCTTATATAAATATGAGACTCTACCGTGTGTGTTAGCCATGACAGCAACTTAATTAAACTCAAACAAACATGTTCAACACAACACTTTCTAACTTTGCAAATAGTTTTTACTTATCGAAATAACCTTTAAGTCTAATAATAAGTTAACAAACTTCAACCTTATAGCACCTATTATCCGCGGGTCGACGGCAAAATAAGAAACTAATTTGAAACTCAATACTTGGAATAAAGGTCTTGGATGTAAAGTTGCCTAGTTAATGTTTTAAAGCATTTGTTTTTTAACACGTCGTTTGAATTCACGTGGCGTATAGGTGTGGTTAAAATATGAGCGCTAGCGGGGTTTTTTTGCAAGTTACCTATTATTATATTATGGTTGAAAATGCAACGTTATTCCCCTTTATAAACCTGGTATAGTGTGGGAAAAGGTTTTGTGTTCAGTGTTTTGTCTTTTTTGGTGTAGGCAAAGTTTTAAAGAAATCTTTTTAAATTTAAAAACAAAAAACAATTTCTGTACTCCGAATTGGACTTTGTTAAAAATGAGACAAATCTGTAAGTATATTCAAATAAAAAAAATACAAAACTGGTTTATAAATAACGGCGTTAAATACATTTGAAAAAGATGACAAGAAACCAAACTGCGTCATCCATCATAAAGTCGTTTGACTAAACACTGTCGCTTGTTAATTAGAGGATTAGCATATAGACGCAAATTAAATTGCATTAACACCATTTAATACAATCGATAATGGTTTGATCGTTTGATAATTCGATTAAATTACTCTTTAGTTTAAAACGCATTTAATCAATGCAGTTGACGCAATTATACGCAAGTTAGTATTTTTTTTTTGCTCATACATGACATACTATAGAAATTTAAACCAAACACACAAGAACTAACTAAAATATACATGACGTAACGTAACGTAAGTACCTACATCGAAGAACAAAAAAATCAAAGTTACAAATAAGGTAAAGACTCAACCGCCTTGTTCGGAAAAAGAGCCACCACTCAAAAGAACAGGCAGGGGTAGGACACGGCCATATAAATGTAAATTTTTGTATTTTTTTTTATTACAGCGCCATCTGGTAATAAGCCCCGAAAACATTTGGTTAATTGTAAAAAAAAAAAACTTAGATGGCGCTATTTGCAATATAAGAGTTTTAAACGGCAAATTAAATTATGAAGGAGAGGACGAAATTAAAAATAAGCACAAATGTATTATTTTAAACTTAAACATAACAAAATGAATAAATAATCATGCTCAGTATTTACCAATTTTATTTTATTTAAAAATTATACATGATGGAACGAGTATAGGAGTAGGTACTAGTAAAAGTTAGTTTTTAATCAGTAGCCACTTTTCCTGCTAGGTATTTACATATTATAATTTTTGTTTTTTATTACTGAGTGACTTCCAGTACGCGTATTTCAGGGGATGATATCTCTCAGTACGCCTATGTTTACTGGCAGTAGTCGCTTGTATTATAGCTAGGTAGGTACATGAATAAAATATGCACACATGAGTACGTGTGTATACACGCGCACGCACACATTCAAAGAAATAGTTCCAGGGCAAACTCCTAGGCGGCGCACGGGGGACAAAATTCGTACTTCAGATGGCGCTCTATTTCCGTATATAGTATTACTCTATGAGAACAGGCAAGAAAGTGAAAGGCATTTTTTTTAAAAAAAAATTGGTCTCACGTATTTAGCTTAGAACTAGGTAACATCATATTATATTTATGTAGGTACTAATGGTTACTTGACGGAATTGTAAGGCTCCAAATTTCTGTGTCTTCTAAATAATTGTTAACCTAATAATATCCTCTTTTCAATAATGTAGTTTTAACATGTGATTTGAGTTTTCCTTCAGAGAGCTCAGTTAAATTTTTGGAAATCTTATTATAAAAATAAACGCAATTGCCTTATTTGACTTAGGGCCGATTTTTCAATCCTTATTTTATTCGCCTAATAACTACCGAGCCAATAACTTTATTAATCTGTTTATTCGACTCATAAACGGTGTTCGGTTTTTCAATACAATTTTAAATTGGGAATAACTATCTGACCATTTATTCAGTGTGTACAAAAGCTAACTTCAGACAGTTGAAACAAAACTATAAAATATCCACGCGTTAGAAAAGGACTTCGAATTTTCACTTTTCGCTTATGTCACTGTCTTGTCAGTTTTAGTCTAAACGTCACTGTACTACTAATCTGTGCAAAAGTCGTCGGCTGGTTTGGCTATGGTAAATAGCTCATGTAGTTTGTTCATGGTAGTTTTTTTTAAATTAAAATTAATTTAGTTTCTTCGTGTCGGAAATATCAATCTTTTTTGACAGTGACAACCCATAAGACCATCATTTAGACAGTCTCAACAATTTATTCCATAGAATAAACTGCTATCTGGCCGTTCCACCGACAAATAAAGTTATACCTCAGATAGATGAGTTATTCGTCTAGTAAATGATACCTGACCATTGAAAAACAGAATAATTAGCTATCAGTTCAATAAACACTATTTGTTTGTTTATCTGACCATTGAAAAATCGGCCCTTAGTCAGTCTAAATCTAGGTACAGCTATCCTATCCTTATTTCTAGTGAATTTATGTACCACTAAATAAATAGATTCTGACTTTAAAACTGGTCAAAACCTATAACAAGTCGCTTTAAGTTTTTAACTTAAACCAATCGCATAATAGTCTTTAAAACAACATTTTGCTAGTGTCATTTCTATTGGATTTGCATTCAAAAAGATTGAAAGTTAATAAGAAACAAATTGAAAAGACAAATAAAACAGCACACCTTTAAAAGTCAAATTAGTGAAGTTAATAAACTATATAGACGCTATAATATAATAGCTGTTTGGTTTTAAATGTTAATATTTGATTTTGAAGTACGATTTCAATGTAAAGTTTAGTCAAGTTTTTGAAGTTCAATTAATTATTTTAGGTTCAATTATACAAATTTATAGGTACGTTGCAGCTAATTTGATGTTTTTTTTTTAAATTAAACTTTGAATTACTTTATTTCTTGTAACAGCCACTTTACCCTTTGTATATGTAACAAAATGAAATAAGTTTTATTAAAACTATAATTTTTTTAAGGTTTTTAAGTTAGGGTGTATCTGTGTGTCTGTGTATCTCTGAGTGCAAAAATATGTAGAAAGTAACATGTATAATCTTAAATATTTATAATATTCGGTTTTTTACTATCTGTCGCTATAGCGGCAACAGAAATAAATCTGTGAAAATTTCAACTGTCTAACTATATGAGATACAGCTTGGTGACAGACAGGCAGACAGACAGACGGACGGACATCGGACTCTTAGTAATAGGGCCCCGTTTTACCCTTCGGGTACTGAACCCTACAAAACAAACACCTTATTTACTACTACTCCTACTCTATAACTAAAAGACGCACCGCCACAAACATAACCTCAATCAACCAACTTGCCTCCACGACAAATAGTAATAAAACCTTTACTTTATCCGAACACAATCTCTGTCCGTATAAAACTAATTAATCGGGATAGACTAACCTGCGGATAAACGGGGGTTTAACGCCGCCCGCCCGTCGCGTAACGCCGTTACGCCGTTACTGCCCATTTGTATGGTAATGCGGACTCTACATCCGACTGGATTAATATATAAAAGTCTCTTGTTTTTCCTTTAGTTTCCTGTGTTTAAATTACTTCGGATCTATAGATTGGTTTACGTAAATTCGATTTCTAAATACTTTGTTTGGACAAAGCAATCTAATTTAATAGAATTGACACTATTTACTGATAAAATTTAATATCAGGGCACATTAGGCTAAATTGTGTTGTCTTACCCTTTTTATCAATCCAATTGGTCATGCGAAACATAAATAACACAAAAGTTATTTTTAGAACATAATACAAATCGTCACGTCTTTTCTCCAGAAGGATCGCAAGAGGTATTACAACACCCACACTTTACCGTTCGATATTCATTTCTACATGTGACAGAGGACGAACCTGCGGCAATACGCCGGGCTTCAGTTAAATAGCAGATGATGATAACATTAAAAGCACACATTATGTTTACAAATGAACAAATGTATGGGTGCGTACAAATGATTAGGATCGAACTCGCACCCTCTGGCCTAAGAGGCGAGCCTTCTCCCAACTAGGCTATCCAAACGATGATGTTCTAACTAGAATCATCAATAAATGGTTTTTAAAAATAAATATTCACGAAAATGGAAAAATTGTTTACAAAAATCCTTTCTTAAATATTTAGAGAATAATGCAAATACCAAATAATGAAGTCCAATATGGTTATTGGACTTCACAAGTGCAACAGCACTTGCAGCTTTGCTAAAAGTAATATCTTCCAACAAAGCTAGCATGAACAGTGAACAAATCGTCTATCCACAATATTTTTTCTCGCAAGAGAGAGACAAACATATCCGTATTATAGCTTTGTCACATCTTAGCATCGAAACACAATTAACCTCCGGTCGTGCTTGCCTCGCTGGAATATTATAAATGTAATGTGCATTAATTACACAAAACACACCTACACATACTTCCGTCTCTGCGCGAATTTAAACGCAATCCCGTCGGCGTCGCGTCCTAACTCATTCCAACCATAAACCACTGAAACTTAATAAGTGCGCCGCAGCGAACATTTCCTCAGTGTTTGTCGCAGTGCTGCATTCTTCACGCCGTGATAAAGGAGCTTCGAATCCTGTGGTTAAGGATTAGAAAAGAGTAGATATTATACTACTTATAAAAGTCAGCGCAAATTGACTAACCATTCGCTTATAACTAGTAGTAGTAATTATTAACATAATAAAAATTCATTTATCTCAAGTTACAAGACTCATAGACAGAAACATGAAACATGATAAAAATAGAATACAAGACTGGCGAATGCGAAAAATATGAAAACAGATTATTGCTGACTATAAAGTTCTTTATGGTATAGCAATTAAAATACATAATATAATGTCGATTGCAATAAAAGGTATTTGAATTCATATTTTGTAAATTGTCTGATGCAAACTGAGAGAGGTGTTTCCAGAATTTCCAGATGTAAAAAAAGCTGTGTTAATTATGAATTAAAATTATATGCCCTATGAAATAAACTTGTAGATCCGAGCATTTTTTACCGAAGATAGTAGATACCTAATATTTTTAAGCGGATGTGTTCGTAAGCTTCGTATGTCTTTTTTGACACGCTCCACACACAAAACGGCATCACCAGTTTTGCGTATCAAGTCGTCGTTAGATTCGTCTCTGTGTGTACGTTTAAGTGTCGACTGAACCGAGTAACCAAAAAAGCCTTCGTAAATCAGCCAGCTTCTCCATCTGCCTTTTCTAATCTACGCTGCAATGCGAAGCTGGAGATGTGTAACTGTTATATTTTATATGCATAATAGTAATATGTGGGGGTCGAGGAATTTCATTTTGAGAAATGGAAATTTTGCAGTCTGGCTGGATGCCGTTATTTGAATGTCTCTTGTTTCTGAGATATACGGGTTTTAAAATTATTGGTGACATAAAAAAATACGTACAAAGTTCCATACAACACACACTCGCACTAGAGGCCGATTCAAACCTAATGGCGGGTGTGAAGTTAGGCGCGAAACGCTGCGCAGTAGCGAAAACGTCAGAGAGGCAAGACGCTGCAGTCTCGCTTGCGGCGCACTTCACAGCCGTCATTAAGTTTGAATCAGTCTGTACAATAGTTGACAGTAAAAGACTTGAGTTGAGGGATTCAACTCTCCCTTGGTTCGCGTCCGCCGCCATTTCAATGCGCTCCTTGCCGTCACTGACACAACACTGATTTTGACATATTGACTGATAATTGGACAACTGTATTGGCGACCTTCTTAAAATATTGTGAAAATCTGACTGATCAGTGGAGCGGCTGCAAGAATGACAGCTCAGATAACTTTGACGATGTTTTTTGCTGACATTTGCCACTATTTTTCATTACCATTTATTTTTATATTAAATCTTTATAATTTTCTTGGAATTTGACATTGTTATTATCATAATTTATTATTTTAATTATTATATAAATGTAATTGTGTAATCGTTTTTGTGTTAATAAATAATTTGAATTTAATTTGAATTTGAACTCTCCTCCCCAAATTTTATTCCACAACAGTTTAAAATGTCGTTTATCTTGATAAAGCCCAGTATACACAGCTAGCTATGTCATTGCCCCTCCTAAACCAAAATCCTGAATCCGTCACTCGTTATTGACATTAAGTTAAAATTAAAGGAAGTTGAAGTTAAAGCCTACTAAGGAATGGGTAAATTTAGGAACCAAATTTGATTACTAACAAAACTAATAATTGCATAAAACTAAACTTAATCGAATCTAACTTAATGTTTAATAAGCTGTAAGAAATAAAAGGCTTTTTTATTTTTATTTTATTTATTTATTAAGGAATGGATAAGGTTCATGCAAGAAAATTAAGTTAGGAGCTAATAGCTAGGAGTAGCTTAAACTTGTTAAGCAAGGACTTAGGCAACTTTTATATTTAGTGCAAGTAGCCAAATGTGTTACTAAAGGTTACTAGTATAATTTTCAGCCTGAAACCTGCCTAACCATGATGCGAAAGAAGAACTTTACCAAAAATTGACACACTACATTGCTGAGAACAATCTCTTTCCTTCTTACCAGATTACTTTGTCAACTAGAAATAAAATAGTCCATTCCTATTTGTACGAATCAAACTCGTCCTGCTGGATATGTTATCAGGGCCCATTTCTAGCGCTTGTCATCATCTTCGTCACTCCCATGACTTATCTAACGAAAGAGACAGGGACCGATATATCAGACCAGCTAGAATAGCTACGGAAAACATCACTATTTTCGTAAATAGGAGGTAATGAATAGCAATAACCGCCAAGGCCATAAATAATGCCTCTATCTTCCCCACCTGTCGTGAAATCATCTCTCACAATAATTCTTTCCTTTAGTTCCGTTACTTCATTCTTTAGTTCATTCTCGGCAATAATCACGCGTTATCCTTCACTCTCGCTCCGTTTAACGTCAATAAAAGAATGAACTTACTTTGTAGAGGGATTGTAAATCTCCACAACGAGGTGGTTTTATACGGTACGATTTTCCGAATCCCACTAATAATATAAACCCGAAAGTTTGTAAAAATGAATGGATGGATGGATGGATGTTTGTTTCTCTTTCACGTCAGAACGGATCTGGATGAAATTAGGCCCAGAGATAGATTAAAGCGTAGAATAGCACATATGATACTTTTTAACCTAGGGAACCGCGGAGTGCAGCTAGTCTACTGTAAAGTCGTGTTTGCAACTTCTTTACGCTGAAGCAATTTAACGAATTCAAGTGTAATTTCAAATTAAAGTAACTTATACTCTAGAATAGCAAGTAGGCAACTTTTAATTCCTGCTGTATGAAAATCTTTTGTAGGATAACATGTGAAACAGCGGGACGTAATTATTTTTTGTTCAACTTAATCTCTGCAGCAGAATTGGAGTATTAGAATCAGTCATTAAATTCATCATCATCAGCCCGTAATCGCCCACTGCTGAGCGATTTAGACCTCTCTTATTGTACATACTGGTCCTATGCAAATCTCATGAAAGTTCCACCCGCGATACTTACAATATCGTCAACCCAATGTGCCGGAAGCTAACCCAACGCTTCGTTTGCCAATTCAGAACTCGCCAGTTCAGTTTCATTTGTTGCTGCTCCGTAATAGAAGAGTGCAGTATTTTTGTTTTAAAAACTAAGAAAGAAAAGTATTTTGGCAAGACTAAAAACTTTTAAGTAAAACGGTTTTCCTTACGATCGACTTAGCAGAATTTATTGAAGATTTTTTTTTTATTCTTACGTGTACGTACCAAACAACTAAACCGGGTCAAGCTAAACAAAACCGTTAAAAATCGTGTCGTATCACGAAAAATCTCGTCCCACCATCCGCTGAGTCGGTTTCACAAACGCGTGCGGTTTACGAGCGCGCAAAGTATCGCCGCGTTTATTTGAATCGTAATGTTATCATCACCCTCGATAGGGCTCGAGGACGCCGAGGACCTTGACGACCTCAAGGACCTAGAGAACCTCGAGCCTTTGTTCCCCATGTGGGTGAGATTTCACGTTTACAAGAGAAAAATGCTTAATCACGACTGAGGAATTTTCATGTTTTTTTTGTGGAAGATGTGAATTATTAACCTCTAGTCATACAACCTTCTAGGCCAGACTAAAACAATCGCTCTTTTAATGATGCTAAGGCATATACGTAATAGTATAATTTCGAGTAACTTGTAATTTTTGAAAAAAAAAAAAACTAAGATTAGTGAACAATCTGAAACAAAATAAATTAAGCTAAAATGAAGTACTGTACAAAAGTTTAGTATCTAATATATTGTACATTTTTGTTCAGGTTTTTAATACAATCTAGAGCAGTCAAACCTCCTGTTCTGCCTTTCACTATCTTTAAGTAGACAGTTCTGAGCAATAAACGTTATCTTATCTACTCCTTACGTTACCTTAATCGTAACTAACACTCAACACACTAGTAACACTCAAGTATCACGCGCAAGCAAAACTCAAGTGATCTATCTGTCCACCTCAGGGCAGATTTGAGGTGATTCCGGGGGCGGGCGGGTTATTACGGCGGCTCTCGTGAAGGGCAGTTTTTTATCACCCTAGAACCCTCGCGGGTCGAGGATAATAGAAACCTGCTATTGATAAAAAAGATTTAGTGCTTTTTTAACGTGTAAGTAGGATAATAGAAAATTCTAAAAAAAACATACAAAAAATAATAAGTACCTATAAGCTAATCAGTTGGTATGGTAAGAGTTATATATTATATAGATATATATAGATATTTTCAACACTTCAAAACTTTTCGAACTTTTTACTTTCCGAACATCAGACTATTCCTAATTTATAAACTTTTATGAGAGACTAGCTACCCGGTATCACCCGCAATCCAACTCGAACCGGATTTTTTTTTCGAGTTGAAAGGTTCCTTGTGTCCTTTTCTATAATGTGGATGATTTCATTACGATCAGTTCAGTACTTATAGCGTGAAAGCGTAACAAACAAACAAACACAGATATTTTCACATTTATGATATTGGTAAAGAAGTTATTAAGGATTAGGATAACATTTAGATTACGATATTGCACACACAAAGACTAATCTAACAGCACCTTGCAATCATAGATTAAACTGTTTAAACGGTAAGCTCAAACCACGTTGAAACAGACAAACATAATAATATAATATGTCTACTGACATACGAATTTAAATACATAAGCGAACAAACTAACAACCTAACACTGGCATAGGTTAAAACTAATTGACAAAACGATGAAATACACAAGAAAAACAATATTATCATCCTTTTTACACAGTCAGTCAAAAAACCTAATTGCATGTCGAATATTTAGTGTGACTTATTTCCCTATTGGAAACATAAAGTGTACTATCAAATGTTACTCGTGGGAATCAGTTGTGTATTACAAGATACAGAAATTCTGATTTTCGAGGTTCTGTTTGTGTTGTCATATTTTATTATTTTCTCTGCACACATTCTCGTTTTCAGCTGACTACTGATTCGTCGTCCACGATCAATTGCATTAATCACATTCCTACGAGATTTATTTATTAACAACCAACATATTATACTGCATGAAAATCAACCTTATTTCAATAGTCTAAAACAAGTAAAAAATCCCTCATTATTGCACTGCGGAGTGACCGGTTTTTCTGGACCTTATCAGGTTTGGAATAAGAGTGACGTTTGAAGTGTGTTGTGATTGTTGTATGAACTGTACAATAAGCAAATTAACACGACTCACATAAAAAATATTAATGTTTATTAAAGCGCTGAAACCGGACATCAGAACCCGTAATTTTGGATTTAACACCGCACTGCGCCGTGCCGTAACAAATAAAAAACCGGCAACATTACGGTAAAAATCTGTAATCAAAACTCTGGGGAGAGATTTAAAATCAGAATGAAATACAGCATTCGACGTATTTAAATTTTAATTTGTTTTGCCGAAAACGTCGGAAGTATTTCAGTCCGTTGTTTGTCTGGGCGCAGAAAACATTTTTATTATTTCCTTTGTTGTTCTACGGACTCGTTTAAAAATAACGCTTTCCTGGTTTATTAGGGAAAATCACATTAAATTATAGGCTGAGAAAATTAATAAAATATGTCTTTTCTGTCAATTTTTCCTGTAATAAATGAACGTTGTAATTTTTAATTAAGCAATTTAACGACAAATTTTTGATTACAACGAACAGGCATGTTGCGGGACATCTATAAATTTATTTTTGTTTATTGCGCTTTTGGTATCTGCTACGCAACTGGAGCCCGGTATATGGCAACAAGCTCGCCGTCTGTCACATTTGGGACTGAATATCGTCCGGCGAAATGTGGGTGTTGTACGCGATAGCCAGCCTCTTCAGTGAAAAGGCGTGACGATATAAAATTTTATTCAATAGTTTAAAATAAAAAATGTGTTGTAAATTTTGTAAAGATTTGGTTTCCAAGCTACTCCAGGAAATAGTCATATTCCATTTTACATAATATAGTTAACTTAATTACGAGTATACACATACGTATTTATACATAATTATTATACAAATCGTCACGCTTTTTCCCCGAAGAAGCTGGCAGAGACGTTATAACACAATGCCCACAATTTGCCGGACAATATTCAGTCCCAAATATGACAGGGGGTGAGCCTGTCGCCATACCGGACTTAAGTTGTGTAGCAGAGCAGATGACATACGCATTTATGCACATAATATTATGTTCCCACAATCAACAAATTGGTAGGTGCCTTCGGGATCGAACCCACTCCCTCTGACTCGAGGAGCGAGCTTTTTCAAATCAGGCTATCATCGCCATGCATTCTAAAATGAATCTCAGTCATTATTCTCGATTTGACACTTCATGACTTTTGATTTTATAATGCGGTCTTAATTCTTCAGACAAAGTACCGGATATTGTCTGCCATTAAACGTAACTTCATAGAAGTTCGAGACAAAATTTAATTACTCAAAAGCCCGAAGCTATATCGAACATCAATATTGACTGTCTGTAGACGCCACAATCTTCACATCCTGCGGTGAAAGGCATCGCGACGCGACAACAAGCAATCGACACTCCACCTATATACCAGCCTGACTGATGATAGGGCATTTTTAATTAATTTCGAATGGGAGTGTGTGGCCTGGACTGTAGCGAGAACATAATAATACCCATGGCCCAAAAAACAAGTGACGTGATGACGTCACTCGTCATAGTCATCCGTGTCTTCCAAACTGTTTTTGAGGGACCTATTTCGCATCGGTTGACGTCACTACGAATTGAATACTTTGAATTTATTTTAAAGTTTAAACATAGTTAGAATACCTAGTCTGGATACCCGCGCAATATTGTGGTTGTCGTTTTTTTAGGGAGACACAAGACTTTAATAATATTACCTAATACTTTTGTAATTTATTGTAATTACCTTTTAACGAGTCTATTGTAGGAGCATCCATAATTCATTTTTCAGCTAAAATTGTTAAGGAACTGCTACTTACAATACAATACAATACAATACAATACAAAAACTCTTTATTGACACCAAATACAAAATAAATCTAAACTAAACATTCAAAAATACAGGCGCAATGGGCGGTCTTATCGCTTAAGAGCGATCTCTTCCAGACAACCTTTGGATGGAATAAAAACATAAAAAACAATAAAAAATATTCTATTCTATTCTGTGTTGCCCACGTTACTACTTTTGACTCGGAACGCTATACCTGGCGGAGAATATTATAATAATAATAATAATGTGTGTGAAGTTCCTAAGTTAATTTCTAATTAAATGTTTACCTATATTATCGTAAAAATTAGTTTTAAATATTTTTAAATTAAAATTAATCAATTTTTTTTCTGTATCATTCAATTCAATTCATTTATTTGGGTCATAGGTACACATGCATACTACTGTACACTTGACAACGTCATTTACAGATAACATAATATTACTAAATAAAATAAATAAATTCGGGACACTTCCACACACGGTCGCCTGACCCCAAACTAAGCAAAGCTTGTACTATGGCTGCCAGAGACTGATATACATACTTAGATATTTTTAAATACATACTTAAATAGATATTAACACCCAGACATAGAACAAACACAAATGTTCATCACATAAATGTTTGCCCAAGGTGGGAATCGAACCCACGCCCCCAAGCTCAGAAGGCAGGTTCACTACCAACTGGGCCACCGAGGAAATTAAAATGAAGAAGAAATGTATTGTTATGAAACAATACATTTCTTCTTCATTTTAATTTAGTCTTATGTACACCACCTATCCTTTTCGTATTTCTATAAGTTCCTGTACACAATGGTTACCTGGAAGAAATCACTTTAGGCGATAAGGTCGCCCTTGAACTGCCGAAAAACATTTTTCGTTTTTAAGATTTTCATGTAGTTTTTTGGTGTGCAATAAAGTTATATTGTATTTCATTAAAAGGTTCTCTCTTGTTTAGTGGCCATACACCTATTTTGATGAGTAACAAATTATTTATCGCAAAGGCGCACTTTGCCTTTTTCGCTTTAATTACGAGATCAAGTGTATTTCCGTTCCACGCTTTACGCTAAAGTTAATTACGTTAGCGTTATAACGTGCTTTTAACGGCGCGTTACTTTTAACGGTTTGTTAACGATATCACTTGTACGGGTTCTTAATTTTTTTTTTGTTAATGATGTTTATTTTAGGTGTGAATTTTTGTAATTTTAATAAGTGTTTTTATAGCACGAGTTTATACATTCAGACAAAATTTTTCGGAAACTATACATGAAGACCAATCTAATAAGCCAAAACATGGCGAGCTAATCTTTTGTAGTGTTAATTATAATTTATGCTCAAAAATATGATAATAATTCGATGCTAAGATTAAATAAAGCTAAATCGTACGCAATGGTTAAAATATGGCTTCGGCTGAAAACCACTTTGGTTCCCTAAAAATTTTAGAGCACAACCACCTTAGCTACTGCAAACCGACCGCGCTCACTGCGACGGCTGCACGAGTAGGTACTTACACTTGAACTTGGTGAGACATGACGAGCGGCACTAGCCGATACCTACAACAGCTGTTTTGGGTGAGCGCGCGCGCGATGTGCCATTTCTGTATAATCATTGTTTCTTTAAGTATTTATATTTAAGCATAATATGGCATTTTTAAGCTAATTAGATGAGAACTGTTTGGCCTAGACAAACCGCATTGGTTCTAAGGGCATGTTTACTTTAAGCTGTAGTTGTATTTATGTTAATAATAATAAAAAATAAAAAAAATAGTTAAATCAATTCAACCGCGCCTCAAAAGCTTGGTGCTGTTCATTTGGCTACACTAATAGCAACTAATTAAAAAACTGTTTTAATTAGGTACGAACTTATTTTCCCAGACGCTAGTTCTCTTACTACAAAATCTAATGGAAATCATCATCAACCTTTCTCCTAATTATTGTAGGTCTCCATTTCAGCGCGCAATATTTTCCATTCCTATTTTATACTAGTTTCAAACACTGCCTTCCAATCGCTTAGTAAAATCTAGAAACAAGTAACATTATTAAAAGAAACACAAAAACCCGGTTGCAAAAAATTGTACCTTAAGTCACTTCCATTAGACTTCCATTAGCAAGACGATTCAAATGACACCTCGCATGTCGAAATCCATCAAGCTGTTTAAGCTGTAGGGCGAGCCAAAGAAACCTCATGCATACATACATACACACCCACATACATACATACACTCGAAAAACATAGCCTATTTCTTGCGCAGTCGGGTAAAAAGAAATAAACGATAGCAATCGACAAAATTGCAGGGTCTGGAAAACACTTGCGTTTTCAAAAGTGTCACATTGAAGGTTTCACAATTCACATCCCGCGTATCAGCAAACAGTAATACATGGATCCTTCCTTTATCCCGATCGCACAATGTTTACTCGCGGTATCGCGCTTTGTGCGACGTCACTCCGGATCTTTATACGTTGGCGACACGACCACGACACGACGAAGAAAACGACGCTTTAGTTGGATCATGCTTTTATCCCGATTTCTAATGCTTGTGCACAGTTTTGCGCTTTTTGTACGCTACACAGATTATTTTACTTAGCAATACGACCACGATAAAATAGGCAAGAGTAATGCTATATAGAGTTGTTTTTGTCTTGGTGATAATTGCGCAACACACAACAACAACACACGCTAATGATATGTTATCATTAGCATACTCAATAATTAGGAGCGAAGTGGTGGAGAAAACTAAAAAGGCTGCCCCATGATCAAAAAAACAAGGTATAGCATTCAGCAAACACGTAATGGCGTCATCGTCATCTGTCTCTTTCGAACTTGTTGTAAATGACTTATTTCGGTCTTGCTTAAGCATCGATTGACGTCACTACGTGTTTCTGAATGCTATACCTGGTAGAGTATATTATTATACCATGGGCTGCCCCATGGGGGGCACCATGTGGGCCACCATGTGGGGTTTTTATTCAAGAAATAGGGTAAGTTTCATAATAATATAAACATGATTATATTGCTTATAAAAATAATTTCAGATTTTAATTATTTAAGTATTTATTTATTCATTGCTGATATTACATATTCTTCACTTAAACTAGTAAGTTACTTTATGTAATTTACCCTGTGCATAGGACGTTGCAAGTGTGGCGTGCTAGTGTGTGTACTCGTAACTAGACACAGTCAAGTTACTTAACATCATAGGCATATTAAAATGTTGTAAAAAATGTGAAACAAATGTTGTGTAGGTAAATACCTACTATAGATTCTATCCATTAAATTATAATAATCTAAAGCTACTTTATCTGTATGTATAATATCTGTTTGTAAATGATGGTTTTATGATACATTACAATACAATTTTAATTCACACCAAAAACTACATGGAAATCTTAAAAACGATTTTTTTTTTGGGCAGTTCACGGACGATCTTACTGCCTAAAGCGATTTCCTCCAGGTAACCTTTGGATGGACAGGAACTTAAAGAAATGCGAAAAGGGTAGGTGGTGTAGGTACATAAAACTCTTAAATATAATCTCGCTCTTAAATATAATTTTATCGTGTCGTCGCTTTTAAATATGAAAACCAATGTTACAGCTACAGTTACTTGAATTCGATATGTTTGAAGCCGGAAAACAATATTTTATACATGCTCTAGGTTGACTTCTTTAAAACATTTTTTTTTTTCATGGACATTCAGTATTATAATTGTCAATGCAACGGATTACAAAGCTTAAAAATATATTATAGCGTATATTTTAAAGATTGTTTTAACAGGAAAATAGATCCTTCGAGAAATGTTTGATAACTGCAAGTCCTGACCGACAGCACTTGCCACGGAGTTGACACTTGCAAGCTGCTCTTGGACAGACTGTCGGACATTTGTCGCAGAAGCTTTCTCGCAGGTGAAAAACGAAACCTAAAGCGTTGCACAAACGTGTCCAAGTTTAGACGCACGGCACTCACAACGAGAGCTAGTAGTTAAGGAGCATACGCACTAGAGACGCGACGTCGCCTCAAACGAACACCCTAATGAGCTTTTTTGTGAACAACATAACATAGGCTACTTTTTATTATTTCTGTCTTTAAAGGACAACGGATAAAACTACATGGCATAGAATTATTTCATAACTAGTTGCGCCCCGCGGTTTCATACGCGGTTAAAAAGTATCCTATGTGCTATTCTAGACTATAATCTATCTCTGTGCCAAATTTCATCCAGATCTGTTCTGCCGTTCTGGCGTGAAAGAGTAACAAACATCCATCCATCCATACATACAAACTTTCGCGTTTATAATATTAGTAGGAGTAGGATAGGATTTTGTAAAAAAAATGGTCTGATCCTGTCATAAAAAGGTTTTCACTCATTGGAGCGACTCGGAATCGCCTCGACTGGTCAACTAGTGGTCAACGGGTGGACGCCACGTAGTCAACCAGTAAACCTCATGTGGTCAACGAATTTCCAAGTCTGTCAAAAGTTGTCACTTGTCCTCGCGTGAACCACTCGCGGGCGGTGGGTTGTCACCGAGTTGGGACACTCGCCGTCCACGCGTTGATTGCTTACGTAGAGGAGATACGGAGTTGATGTAGTGAACACATATCCATAGAATAGAAGCCAATATCAGTAAACAACCAAGGCAAGGTGGTACGTATCGGGTTCCGGGTGGCTGTAATGAGTGATAAACTTATTAAGACTTAAACAGTTGATGTGGTCACTAACGTCAAAATCCTTTTATTAAAAGAAAGCAAAGAAACAAGGATTAATTAAAAAATTATAGAACGCCCGACAACGATTTTCATCAACACCAATTTTCATCAAACATATTCGTAGCTAAGAACACTCCCGACTAATTAGCCATTTAAAAAAAATGGTTTATCTGACCTGGAGCTACGATACACACACATACGAGCCACAGACACACACACTCTCTCTCACACACACACACTAACACACATACATACGTCAAACTTATAGCGGTTCAAACGGAAGACCAGCGCCGGTTAACAGCCGGCATTATGCTGAGTTGGGGCCGTTTTGTGATCTTGTAGATTGTACAATTGCCTTTATGTTTTTAATTTTAAAAGGTCTCAAAAATAAACTTTTTTCTTTTTTTTTCTTTCTTTTTATAAAAAAGAAAGAAAGAAAAAAAGTCATTAAGTTAAGTCAAGAAAAAAAAACATCCGTCATTTTTGCGTCGGTGCAAATTCACATTTGCAATTTTAGTGACTGCCTTTCCCCTTACCCTTTCCATACCGCCGGTCTCCATCGCTACATTTTCAGTGTAAACGCCATAAAACCTATACGAGTTGGATTCTCGCTATAATTGATCAGTTCAGTTATTGAAGACTGCTCCTATTTCAACGCTGCCTGCTTCCAGTTTCAAAAGCGGGGTGGTATGTAGCTGGCTCAATATTATATTTCATGGAAGTAAAGTAGTTGATTTAGCGAAGCTAGAGTCTATGTTTATAATTTATTTTTTCGACGATAAATATAAAACCGGATGAATTGTACCTACATTATCGACTAAATGCGTAGGTACAGTTAATTTGATTTTTATGAAATTTTGCAAACAATTGCAATTGCAAACGAAATTTTGCTGACATACTTGACTCGTATTATAATTATAAAATTTATAATTTTATATGTAGGTCTTATGTAGGTACAATTCATCAGGTTTTATATTTATCGTCGAAAAAATAAATTATAAACATAGACTCTAGCATAAGTATGTCAAGAGATTGTAAATATTGCGAAGCATTGAAGACTAAAATGGATGTCAAAAGGTTCCAGTTCGAGATGAACCACCAGTTTTACGAACTAATCATCTTATTGTCTGCTTTTTTTTGGTTTTGTTTACTTACCTAACTTTAAAAAATATATATATGTCGGGGAAACATAGAGAAATAGGAAGCCGAGCCTTCACATCTCACTCCTGATATCGGGGTAATGTAGGAAAGAGGAGCCACGCCGTCGCCTCTGATCCCACTGATGTCGGAGAAACATAGTAAAGGCCGCCGCGCTGTGACCTTCCACTTTTGATGACGGGGAAAATCTAGTAGGCCGAGGTGTTGTATCTGATTTCTGATCCATGAACTCGCTATCACGGGCATCTATGGTTGGCGTCAAACTTCAGGAACGTTGAAATAAGGGGACAGCAATGTAGGCTTTTCACTATTTTAATTATACAGTCACTCAGACTACTTGGTTAATGAATGATCACAAAGATAATTGGCGATTTAGAGTAATGGGTTTACGAATGACCATTGCGTGCGACCGCTTTCAGCCTAGTCCTGTCAACCACTGACTGACAGACATGACGTTCGCCCGAAATCCCAAACGCAACTCCATTCGGTGTTAACCGCCCTAAATGACCATAAACAAATCGATTAATCGTCAAAAACCACAGATTAAAACTATCATCGATTAACAACTCTCAAAATAAACTGATTTTCTTTATCCAATGATATCACGCGCCGTCACGGCCATCCTGCATTTTCACACGTCCTCGGGTGAATAGTTCATCTCATCATCTGTGGACAATCATAAAAGTGCTCAAGTAACCGCTTAACGCTCGGTCATTCTGACCGTCTCAAATCTACCTCCACAATTTCACAGAAATCGATCACAGTTATAGAAAAACACAAAACACAGTTAAACCCAATTCTACCAACCATAAACATCGTACCAGAGTATAATCGACTCTTCCAACAGTAACTTCATATTCGTTACCTATCCCCATAAATTGTCATGATAATTGAAATAAGCAACTTGACTTTTAGTGAAATAAATTGTATTGGGACCAATCGAATAATCGAGGCTAAAACTAAATTATTAATCATACATCCAATGTTCCAAGAATTTAATCAAGCCACATTAAAAATCCAATGACTGTACACGTACGCGGTTTGGACTTATGAAAACTGCTGTGTCCAATTTCAAACTAATAACATGCCATTAAAGTTGTCATTTAGACTTGCCACACAGGCTAGGTCGTAATTCGTACTATGATATTACACCGGGAGGAGATTACTACATAGGCTTACCACACAGGCTAGGTATCGTCACTCAGACTACAATGCAACAAAAGTAAGGTTATCAAAGACTTGCCACACAGGCTTGCCACACAGGCTGGTCACACAGGCTTGCCACACAGGCTGGCCACACAGGCTTGCCACACACGTTTGCCACACAGGCTGGCCACACAGGCTTGCCACACAGGCTTGCTACACCGTCTTGCCACACAGGCTAGAGCCACATAGGATAGTACCATGTAGATTAGTGCCACACAGGCTAGTGCCACACAGGCTATTGCCACACAGGCTATTACTACACAGGCTACTGTCCTACCGGCTACTGCCCTTCAGGCTTAGTTTTACCAAAAGCATTGACACTTAGTAAGTTATCTATTAACTGCATGACTCACATGTGCCGCAAGCGGCAGTATGACCAAACTGTTTGTGGGTATTTTCAAACTTTAAACAACTCCAATAGAAAATAACACTCTGACATACATCGTTTACGAATATCAAATAAAATGAAAACTTCTCACCGAATTCAATTGCTACTCGTAGGTGATCAATGGCTGCTTCATAGTGCAGGGGCCCAATTCGGAGATAGGAGATTTTCATCTCATCTCGATCTCGATTCCTGGAAGTCTCCACTGCCCCCGACTACTCGAGACATCTCGCGCCCCAGCCATCGAGATTATCTCGATCTCGAGCGTATAGAATAAGGCATCTCGAACTCAGCCATTTTTTTCGAGGTATGATGGAATCTCGAGTTGTAAGAATAGCCCTCCAGGCATTGACTGGATCTCGCACGTTGCTGCTGCTAATTTTGGTGCCCTTTTTCGATCAACGAGTGGCGATGTAACCTCGTTGCAGTAGTAACACGTAGGCGTCCACGTTTTGTTCGGTACACTGCTATCCTTCGTCTCTCGTTGTTTGTTAGTTTCGTCACATAGCATAGACTAGATGTAATCAAACGCCGTCGAGATAATGCAGACGTCTACTCGATGCTCACTCTCTCATTGCCGCCCTGCTGCCCTTCATGCACCACGAAGAAACAGTCCGCACACTCCACAATAATAGCACGTACACAGTTTTCTCAGTGTAAGGACGACCCTATCAGCCATCTGTTGCTATGCCACTTCGCTTCCAGATCATTGCAAAATTGTAGCCAAAGACGGAGCCATATCTTGTTGCTGTGGACGTTATTCTTATCCCGATTTTGATATCGGGGAAAGAGAGCGGTGGTCCTCGTCATCATCTTCAGCACTCATCTTGTTAACTGTGGGCATTAGTCTTATCCCAATTCTGATGTCGGGGAAACATAGAGAAATAGGAAGCCGAGCCTTCACATCTCACTCCTGATATCGGGGTAATGTAGGAAAGAGGAGCCACGCCGTCGCCTCTGATCCCACTGATGTCGGAGAAACATAGTAAAGGCCGCCGCGCTGTGACCTTCCACTTTTGATGACGGGGAAAATCTAGTAGGCCGAGGTGTTGTATCTGATTTCTGATCCATGAACTCGCTATCACGGGCATCTATGGTTGGCGTCAAACTTCAGGAACGTTGAAATAAGGGGACAGCAATGTAGGCTTTTCACTATTTTAATTATACAGTCACTCAGACTACTTGGTTAATGAATGATCACAAAGATAATTGGCGATTTAGAGTAATGGGTTTACGAATGACCATTGCGTGCGACCGCTTTCAGCCTAGTCCTGTCAACCACTGACTGACAGACATGACGTTCGCCCGAAATCCCAAACGCAACTCCATTCGGTGTTAACCGCCCTAAATGACCATAAACAAATCGATTAATCGTCAAAAACCACAGATTAAAACTATCATCGATTAACAACTCTCAAAATAAACTGATTTTCTTTATCCAATGATATCACGCGCCGTCATATATTTAGGCTATCAGCGGGTTCAGCTACATACCTCTTCCAACCCTATCGCACGAGCTATCGAAAGTTTAATTAAAACGAAACGTAAGGTGTAATATTTCTCACTGGCGCCGATCGCTCACGTTCAGCGCGAAAATATTATTAATACCTTCCAATAGTTTTAATTTTAGCTTCACAAATGGGTTTATTTCGTTGCTTTAGCTTATTGGTTGTGGTGATTTTGGAAAGGTCAAAATATTCAATTATCTTGTATTGTTACACAACACGAATTGAAGCGATAATAGCCTAGTTGGAGAAGGCCCGTCTCTCAAGCCAGAGGGAGCAGGTTCAAAACCCAACCACGCATCAATTTGTTTATTGTGTGAACATATGTGCGTATTGTATATCATCTGCTACATGACTGGAGCTCGGTGTATGGCGACAGGATCGCTCCCTGTCACATGTGGGACTGAATATCGTTTGGCGAAGTGTTGGTGTTGTATTACACCTCTGCCAGCCCACTCATGACGTGACGATATGTATGTAATGTACGTTTGTTCCAACACAATTGTTTTTGTTAAAATGGCTCGACATCGTGACATTCCGTAGAGGCTCACAGAATCATTTCATAAAATTGGTCCTAAAATGAAACCGCACTATAAATGCACCCTAAAAATAATAACGATCGTAAAAGTAATATACAAAGAGATCCAACGACATAAAAGTACAATGAGAAACAAAACTGTTCCAAAACATAAATTGTTTAAATTAGGAATGAAAGATGACACCCATACTTCCGCGTCATTGGCCCGAATGTAAATTTGAATAACGGTAACTGTAGAACAGGATTTCGTTTCGTATTTGAAATTCAAATTCTGTAGCGGGAAAATGTTGCGGCCCGTGAAAACGAAGAAAAATGTACGCATTCAAATATAATTAACATAAAAAAAAATCTGAGAATAAACACAAAGTTTCAGATTCGGATACTTACTTAGCCGATCCACCGGAACTTGTTAGCATAATTTTTAGATTTATTTATTCTTTAATACTTGGAAGTAGCGAATTATAGAACAATGGACTTGGGGATAATTTATTACGTTTCGGTTTTCTATTTCAAATGTTATTTGAATTCAACCTTGAAGGAAATTTCGTTTCGGGCTCATGTAATATTAATTTAAGTGGAATTTGAAATTTCTTACCAATTTCTTTTGGAAAAATTCGCCGTTGATTTATGTGCTGTGGCGCTGGTTCTGGGTTGAAAGACAGTCGTTGGTCTTCACAACCATTTGGATGATTTGCTGATGTGCTGCCACGGAGAATACGCAGATGAGGATGAAACGTTGCACACCTCTGTCAGCCCCTGCGGAGTAAAGGCGTGACGATATGTTATATTATATTATTATATCTTATATCTTTAAATGAGCAATTCTTGTATATAAATATATAATTGGAATCTCGGAATCGGCTCCAACGATTTTCATACAATTTAGTATATAAATCGATCTAGCTAGGAATCATTTTTAGAAAATGTCATTTTATTCGTGTTTTATCGATAATCAACTTAAACATAAACTTGGAAGTAAAATCACAAAAAGGAGGCGTTTGAGTAGTCTCAACTGAAAAATATGACTCTTCCTGACATCTATATTGGCGAATAATAATACTATTTTTTGTGAACAACTAATTGCTTTAACGACACAACAGCAGATGGCGTTGTTAAGTAACACGAAGTCAATCGAGTGTTTGCTTTGAGGTTAGACTAAAATCAATTGTTTATTTATGTTATTTGTGTCTTCTTAATGCACTTAAAAATACCTAAACGATCTTGGAAAAAAACGCTTATAGATGGATGTTTGTTACTCTTTCACGCGAGAACGGCTGAACAGATCTGGATGAAATTTGGCACAGAGATAGGTTATAGTCTAGAATAGCGCATAGGATAGCACTTTTTAGCTGCGGGTGAAACCGGAGGGCTCAGCTAGTGTTATGTAATATGTTATTACCATGATACAAACTTTTCTTTCTTCGTCTCCCGAATACTACCGAACTCTGGTAGTTAAGCTACAAGCCGCTCCCCCGGCGTCGTTTACGTCCAGATCACCTGCGAGCCTGTCGCGCGTTACTTCTGCCTCGCGTTTCTTTATCGATAGTTAGCTGTTATCGCTCCTAGTTTACAGACGGGGCACAGACACAGTGCAAATTGAGCAGAAGGTGACATTCGACTGCCTCGGTGGCTCAGTTGGTAGTGAACTTGCCTTCTGAGCGTGAGTTCGATTCCCACCTAGGGCACACATTAATGTGGTGAACATTTGTGTTTGTTTTATGTCTGGGTGTTAAATATCTATTTAAGTAAGTATGTATTTAAAATATGTATGTATGTATATCAGTCTCTGGCAGGTATAAGCTTTGCTTAGTTTGGGGGCAGGCGACCGTGTGTGGAAAAGTCCCGAATTTTTTCATTTATTATTAATTCAAAATATTTAAAATAAAAGTTTTTGTTGTTAAACAAGGAGCACTAATTTTGAAATAAATAAATCGTTGTGTCTAATAACCTGTCAATACGTAGGTCCTTAGACTTTTTTATTATAATATTGTTAAAATAATATGAGACTATAACAAAATGGCGTTTTAGTTAACTAAGTTGCCACGGAATTAAAAAAACCTAGGTCAGTGATAGATAACTAGGAAATAACTTTCTTTACTCAAGGTCACTTGCACTAAAATAAGAATTCCCTAAGTCCTTGCTTAACTAGTTTAATCTGCTCCTAGCTAAGTCCTACCTAATTTTTAACGTCATCGTCACCTTAATTTTATCTGAAACAAACCTTAAGCCATTGCCTAGGAGAATTTTAAGAGGGCGACGCTCTGAAATTTCCATACAAACGCGCTACTAAAATTTCTTGAAAACCATTTGTCAGATTATGATGAAATTCAGCGTGTAACATTAAATTAACAATATCTCCGCTCCTATGTTCTTGGTTTTTTTTAAACGTTCTCAAGCGAAAATAGAGGTATGAAAATATCCGCATTTTGAAGGGGTCACTTTTGACTGATTTATTCAATAGATAGACAAAGCAAATCATAAATTCC
The DNA here is from genome assembly GCA_911728515.1 of Peribatodes rhomboidaria. Classification (NCBI taxonomy): domain Eukaryota; kingdom Metazoa; phylum Arthropoda; class Insecta; order Lepidoptera; family Geometridae; genus Peribatodes; species Peribatodes rhomboidaria. Next base: position 12,836,157 of record OU452186.1, on the reverse strand, counting down.
ATTACATAGGGAGATTGTCTACATCATTAGCTGTTAAATGAATCTATAATACAAGGGAAATTCTTAGTTACTTAAGAATGATTACAGAAGTGCAAAGTCATAAAAAAAAATGAAATTGCACTTTATCACTCTGTAGGTAACTTTAGAGGCTCGTCAGTTTCATTACTCACTCTCTTCGCTCGTCTTCTTCGTCTAGACGCAATGGCTATAGAATACCTTAAGCCAATGCGAAGTTAGTCTAAAGTGGTCGCCGGACTCTTAACTTTATGCGTACGTTATGCGAATATTTCGCTAGGAATAGTTTAAAACTAGTTAAACAAGGACTTTTGCAATTCATATATTCTGTGCAAGTTGCCATAAATATTATCTTAACCTTATTCCTCATTACACTCTGGTGGGCCGTGGCTAGTTACCACCCACCGGACCAAGCCATGCCGTGAAATGACCTAGTCGTGTTTCAGGATGTAGTCCGGTGTAACCGTTCCGAAGACGGGTCTGAGCAGCAGTGCACTAGTAGCGCCTCACTCAACTGCCGTCTTTGTACTTCTTCACTCTACAAAACTTCAAGGCTAGAGTGAATAAGTACCTCATAGTTCGTCGTGCTCCATCTTAGACCACAACGTCGCTTAACATCAGGCGAGTTGGTGGTCAAACGCCGACCACCACCATTCTACATTAAAAAAAAAATCCTTTTAAAACATTTCCAAATTCGTCCAGTCAAAGACTGATTTCAATATTATCACCTAAGCAGTCAAACATTTGTTGAATTGAAGTGTGAACAACTGACCATTTCTAACATTTCAAACAGTTATCAACGTTTCAAACAATTCATTTTGAACACACGTCTGATATTTCCATCTAGTTTCTGCACTGTGACGTGCCATAGCACGAGCTCCGTTTATATTTATGCAAACGGCGACGACAAGCGATTTAGCCGGTTTATGAACCGGCGCGGGAACATCTGCGGTACGTCTTTACTGTCTACTGGTGCTACTGATGCTACTGGAGCCACTGTATGGGTTTACACTGTGACGTTTGGCGGTGGAGCGTGGGTTACTCTTTCGAGATGGATCTTACAATTTGCTTAGTCATTTAATATCTCGGTGGCTCAGTTGGTAGTGAAGCTGCCTTCTGAGCTTGGGGGCGTGGGTTCGATTCCCACCTAGGGCAAACATTTATGTGATTCATATTTGAGTTTGTTATACATATATCTGGGTGTTAATATCTATTTAAGCTTGTATTTAAAAATATCTTAGTATGTATATCAGTCTCTGGCAGCCTCAACAAGCTTTGGTTAGTTTGGGGTCAGACGACCGTGTGTAATAAAAAAAAGAGGAAAATAGAGTCAAAGTCAAAGTCAAAATGTTTTAATTCAATTTGGGTATGAAAGACACACTTATGAACGTCCAAAGTTTTTTTAAATAGACTCGACCGCCTTGTTCGGATAAAGAGCCTCTACTCAGAAGCACAAGCAAGAAACTGAGGGGCATTATTTTTTTAAAGAATAAATAAATTACTTTCTCACAAATTTTGGCTTACAACTAGGTAATATCTATAAATACTAGTGGCTACTTGGCGGAAGTGGAAGGCTCCAGACATCTTTATCTTCTAAATAATTCCTAACCTTATAATACCCTATTAATAAAATAAAGTTACAGTACTTACAGTACGTAAAGAGGATCAAAATATGTGAGTAAACTCAGAATTCGTGCTTACAAGTGAGGCCATATTGTCGAGAGGAGTCTCTTGCAGATCATAATAAAAAAAAACAAGGTCTAGCATTCAGCAAGCACCTAATGACGTAATCATCATCCATCTCTTTCGAACTTGTTGTAAATGACTTATTTCGGTCTTGCTTAAGCATCGATTGATGTCACTATGTGTTGCTGAATGCTATACCTGACGGAGTGTATTATTATACCATGTCACAGATGTCAACATTTTTTTTTTGTGGAAAAGCCATCGTAACGGTTTGTGCACAAGTCTCCATTTTGAATTACTATTAACAATCTTGGTTTATTACTACACTAGCTGTTGCTCGCAACTTCGTTCGCGTTTATTCAAAGTCAAAAGTCAAAATGTTTTTATTCAATTTAGGTATCAAAGATACACTTATGAACGTCAAAGTTATTTAAATAGACTCGACTGCCTTGTTCGGACAAAAAGCCTCTACTCAGAAGAACAGGCAAGAAACTGAGGGGCATTATTTTTTCAAATAATAAATAAATTACTTTCTCACAAATTTTGGCTTACAACTAGGTAATATCTATAAATACTAGTGGCTACTTGACGGAAGTGGAAGGCTCCAGACATCTTTATCTTCTATATAATTCTTAATTCAGAAAATAGTATCCATGGATCCTCCTAGTGATAAACTGTAACTAATTATTAAGCTATGAATAATAATCCGTTACCGAAGAGATCAGGGGGGCTATTCCTACGCGTGAGATGAGATGAGATTTTATCTTGGTCACTCTCACACCTATGACGTTTCAAACGAGAGCAATAAGGACGAAAAAAGGTGAGATGAAAATCTCAAATCTCCGAATAGGGCCCCAGAGTCCAACATTAAAAAATAATACTGGTTAGTTTTGAGCGGAGTTTTAATTTTAGTTGTAAGTTATTATTTTAGTACCAACTACAATCTGTGATGTTATCTGACGCATTTGGTAAGCAGCGCGTTATTTTTTATTAATTTACAGAATTTCATGACAAAAAGATTTATTTATTAAGAAAAAACTATCCATAAGCCGTCCTTGTGACATACTGCACCTATTTATCAAATTTCATCAAGTTACGTTTAGCCGTTTAGCCGTGAAAAGCCTACAAACAGACAGAGTTACTTCCGATTTCATAATTAGTAAGGATTTAATAAAACAAGATTGCTTGCTGTCTATTTTAAGCAACAATGTAGCTTACAAAAACCATAGCCAAAAGCTAAATCCTCATGCTATTATTATGTAATTTAGCAAAAACGTTCACGTCTCCGTCGCTCAGTGCTTCCAAGCACATCTGTGCACAGAACGCTTCCGTCTCGTGAAACAAGCTTCAGTTCGTCTTAATATTCTCTACGCTGCAAAATAAACTCGAAAAGTGGCGAATTGCAATTTTTCCGCGCGACTGTACACGAAACTTAAATGATGTATGAACAGAGATAGAGAAATGGGTTATGTGTTTACTGTACAGTTGAGTGTTTGTATAACGCGCAGGAAAACTTTGTGCAGGTTTTATCTACTCTATATTATTGTTTCTAAGCAGATTTTTAGGCTGGATGTTTTCAAATTATAATATTTTATTCTATCCTATCCTTTCTTTTTCCTCAAACGGCGCAAGTATGCACATCTTGTCCGGGTGTACATGTTTGCTCCGTTTGGGGTAGAGACGATGGGTCCGTGGGGGAAGACCGCTTTGGGGCTTTTTCGTGACTTGGCCAGGCGATGGGTGGAGGCGTCGGGTGTCCAGAATGCTGGCTTTTACTTCGCACAGAAGCTGAGCATTGCCATTCAACGTGGCAATGCCGCCAGTATTCTGGGGATCTTTTTTCCACTAAATAATGGTCTTTTAATTTATTTTTTTGTGATTTATTCAGTTATTTTAAGTTTTAGTTTTTAGTTTAGTTTAAGTTAAGAAAAGTGCTGAGCCTACACACACACACACACACACACACACCTTCTGTTTTACCAGGCACATAACAAACTTAGGTTTATTAATGGGAGTAGCCACTGGCTACCGAAACACAGTTTTCACTAGTTCGGAGTCAGTGGATTCATATCTTATGTTGTACTTATTGTTCGTGCCTAAATAAAAAATTTTGATTTGATTTGAAAATATTTGATTTTAACTCATAGGTTTTGGCAATAAATACATTTTTTTTTTTTAATTTTCTGTTTTTATTTTAAGTTATGTACAAATAAATCGCCCCTTTATCCTCACGCATGACTAAATAATAATATTGCTAGTGGCTCCGTGAGGAGCTGGAGACCCTCCTCTGTCCTCCTGATGTCTGTCCTCCTCTGCAGGTCGCGTTTCTCAACTGATTCTTGTGATATTTTGTGGGCAGGTTTGATAGTTATACAGAATTTTTGTCGAGTCAGTTTTTTGATTTTTATAAAAATAATCGCTTGGGAAATGGAACATTTGTTTAACATTAGATTAGGTTTAAATCAGATTAACAAGAAAAAAAAGACAAAAAGACGCTTAGATGAAATACACCTGAGTATTTGTGTAGCGAGCCCCAAACTCGGCTAGGCCTGTCTCTTGGGGCCCATATTCTAGCGTTACCAAATACATTTTGCATTTTTGTATTTATGAAGTTTCTTTGGCACGCCCTACAGCCTAAAAAGCTTAATGGATTTCGACATGTGAGTTCGTGAATTGATTCGTCTCGATAGTGGAAGTGACATAGGGGACAACATTTTCCAGACGGATTTTTTGTTAAACTTTTAATAATGCATACTTAAATAGATATTAACACCCAGACATAGAACAAACACAAATGTTAATTACATATGTGTGCCCTAGCTGGGAATTGAATCCACACCTCCAAGCTCAGCAGGCAGATTAACTAAGCCACCAAGGCAGTTAAATTTAAAACCTCATTTTGTTTTCTTCCTATTAGATTACGTTAGAACAAAAACTTTATTATTTATTTCTTTATTTATCCTACTAATATTAAAAACGCGAAAGTTTGTAAGAATGGATGGATGGATGTTTGTTACTCTTTCACGTCAGAACGGCTGAACAGATCTGGATGAAATTAAGCACAGAGATAGATTATAGTCTAGAATAGCACATAAGAAACTTTTTAACCGCGGAAGAAACCGCAGGGCGCAGCTAGTATTACATAAAAAAATAGCAAACCATGACCCTCCTTTTTGCTTCGCCGTACGGTAGTCGGGTAATGATTAGCAAGTAGACAGAATCAGTTTTTTAGTTTTGTCTAAAACAGAAGAACTGAGGACTTCCTCTCAAGTCGTGACCACTTCGCGAGCACTAGACGGATCTACGACTTGCAGGAAGCTTGCGGGTATTTCCCTTCCAATTACACTGACTTGTGACGAGTGCGGCCAATCCTTTAAGGTTCACTCGCCACGCCGCCGCGGACAGAGTACGTGTGGAATCTGCTATTTTAATGGGGATCGCACTGACACCAGAATGTAAAAGAATGCTTTAAAATGCGTGGTTCATTCCGAATTTTGCAGAGTTGGAAAGAAATGTTTTTCTGCGTTCACTCTGCTCTAGCATTTTTTAAGCCCGATGGAAAAATATTTGTGACAAAAAGCATCATAGTTGCAATTAGATAACACTACATTAATAAGGGACAAAAAGTAGCCTATGTGTTAATCCAGGATGTGAGCTACCTCCACAACAAATTTCATTTGGCTGGACCAATTTGGTCCAGCCGTTTGAGCGTGAAGAACTAACAAACATACACACTTACACACTAACACACACTCACAAACTTTCGCCTTCATAATATTAGTGTGATTATTATGACGATACGTTGAATGTGGTATTATAAAGAAAAGCTTCATTTTCTCAGTTTTTATTTCATTTCAGTTTAATAGCTTCAAGTCGGTGTGACGGGCGGCCTTTGTGGCGACAAGTGAGCTCTCAGTGGGGAGTGTTTGCGAGTCACAAGTGTCGCTGTAGGTCCTTCGGTAGAGGACACCTTCCAGAGCCTTCTAGAACATTCTAGACAAACGTTTGCAAACGGTCTGTATGGTTCTAGTACTCATTGTTTGCCTAATATGTCATACTGATAAAATACTCAGATCTGGGTAAATGGTAGTTCTGATAATTAAAAAAATAAATGTACGCGTACGAAGCATGGATGGTACGCGGAAACAGCGTCTGTTCAATGTGCTTTCATACAAAATGTATAGAAGACGAACAACAGTTGACGTTCGTTAGTGTATCTTTGATACTTAAATTGAATAAAAACATTTTGACTTTGACTTTGACTAACATCAACAACGGCAACATTTACACCCAAGGAGAGTAGGCACTGACGGTGCGGGGACGCGACGCTTCTCGTTTTGTTTATTTGAAGGTGTCTTTTCTGCCTGGCCAGCGCTTTACAGTTAAAACTTTCCAGCTACACCTCGCGGTTCTATTCCTTCTCCTCCTGGCCATGTATTTCTCAATTCCGAGGGTCCTGACCGCCTTCTTCTTCTCTTTCACGATGCTGCGCCATCTGCTTCGATTGACGGCGACCTGCATATCATCGTAGACGGAGGTGTCGAATGTAGTGTACTGGGACCCTATTCGGAGATTTGAGATTTTCATCTCACTTTTTTTCATACTTGTTGCTCTCGTTAGAAACGTCATAGGTGTGAGAGTGACCAAGATAAAATCTCATCTCATCTCACGCGCAGGAATAGCCCCCCAGACACCGACCGAGACACATTGAGCTGCAGCCTCGAAATCTCCGTAGCCGGGCCGGGTACCGAATAGCGCTGAGCGTTAGTCGGGTCGTCCGACAAAATCATTATCTTCATAGTTGTATTCATTGTTATAGTGGAGAGGTTTTCTTGGGAAATATATCACACGGTGGGTACCCATGTCCCTCCGTGTTATTCTTTTGGAAGGGATTTAATCCTCCCAGTCACATGATATCGCTTCATGTGCGCTGGGTGGCCAGGGTTGACAGGTTATTTTGAGTTGAGTCGGCATTGACCTCATTTATTCGATACAAGTCTTTTTTCTTTCGGAACAAATGACCTACTATGGCCTAATGTATAATAGGTTCTATCTAACCAAGGTTTAGCTGCCTCCATCCTAAATTTTATCTAGATCTGTTTCAACGTGAAGAAGACCACAAGACACACACACACACACACTCTCACCCACAACCTTCGCAAGTCTCATGATATTAGTGTGATTTATCGCAAAACAAAAATAGCCATCTCAAGCAAAGCCCATCGAAATCTATAAGCATTTATCAGTAGCCTCTACAATCGAGTGGTTCCAAAACTATTTTTAGAGATATCGGAGGTCTGTTCGGCTGAACATTGACTGATAATACAGGACAAGCGTCGCTATTTATAAGACTCAGAGCTGTGGGGTGAAAAAATAGAGGTACTTTCTTGCTTTCTTATTTTTGACAACTTAAGCAAGTCTTTAATCTCTCATTCCGGGAGCCAACACCTGATGACGTCAATCGTCATCGTCATCTTTCTCTTTCGAACTCGTTGTAAATGACTTGAAGGTACCATTCACCATCCTGCCTTGCAGTACTGCGAAGCAGGATGTAGCTCACATACTCCCATACCATCCTGTCTAGCATCCTGCACGTACACCCCGCATGTCGTTGACCGTTGCTGGACGCGATGCAGGCTGCGACAACATTCACCATCCTACATGAATCTGCAGTCCTGCCAGCAGTACTGCAAGGCAGGATGGTGAATAGTTACCTTTATTTCGGACTTGCATAAGCATCGATTGACGTCACTGCGAGTTTCGCCCGTGACCATTTTTGATTCGGAATGCTTGACCTGGCGGAGTATACTCGTATTTATTATACCATGATACTTAGGTACTACGACTAACTCTAAATACTGACTCTAAATACTTTTTAGTTTGATATTAAAAACTCCAAAAAGCGTTATTAGTTTGTTTGCCTTTCGGCAACAGAACTAGATAGCCATATTTTTTTTAGATGTTTATAGTAAGCAAGCAAGTCCGAATAGACCGAGTGATTAGCCCTGATGTCAAAGTTTCTAGGCCGCCTGATGGTCACTGACATGGCTTGACGATTGTTATCATAGAACAAACAACTGGGGCCTACAATTTAATGTGTCATCCGAGCAACGGTAGCGCTCAGTTGTAAATGCCACCATACACATCAGTGTATGGTGAAGTAGAGTTTAAAAAACAAAAAATAAAATATTTTTGTGGGATTTTCCGTCCCCTAAATTTTCAACTGCTGATCCTGACAATAATAACTGCAACCACTTTTTTAAACCATTTTATAAGTTTAACGTCAACAAGTTATAAGTTACAACATAGTAAACGGCTAAATAAAATCACCATGTTTTTGCTGAACACGTATCTAAATAAGCTATCACTTTACGACTTTGGATAATAACTTACCAAACTATGTTGCCAGCTCTTAGTCCAAACTCAATAAGCTCGATTTAGTCGATTTACTATTAGAAATTGCCACAAAAAGGGTTCCAGATATCTGGCGATATCTCCAAATAGCAGCGGAGACGTGCGCCGCTTTACAAGTGAACAATAACTTGGGCTTATCCAGGGGCGACTGTTTTACATCTTAAGCCTGTACCAGACTATTGCAGCGAACGCCCGGAAAATTTACCTATTGGTTGTTAATAGCGTTTTATCCGACTGCACAAGAAGGAGGGTCTTATTTTTCGAGTGTATGTATGTATGTATGAGGTTTTTTTGGCAAACCCTACAGCCTGAACAGCTTGATGGATTTCAACATGTGAGGTGTCATTGGAATAGTCCTAATAGTGGAAGTGCCATAGAGTACACATTTTTGCAGCCGGGTTTTTGGTTTGCCTTTTAATAATATTACTTGTTGACCAATAAAAACGACTCGTCGCGGGCGTATTGGCGCTTTGGCATGCGTTCATGGCAATAGTCTCGTACGGGCTTTATAAGCCTTTAAAATAATATAATGTGCACACGTAATGCTTTATTAAATTTTAATCTGTAATCGTTAAATGCTTTAATAATAAAGAGACGTGCATTAAATTACAATAATCGTTATATATTTTTCAAACGCGAAAGTATTTTCTTTCAAATGCCTCTCTGTCCTAAAACTTTATGACTTATTTACTTTTAGATTCTACCTTCTTTTTTTACGACAAATTCGCTTTTCCGACTTTAATGAAATGTAGCCTCTAGATCTTATATTACTTTTTAAGCTTTATTTCGGTGTAAATACGAAAATGGTATGAAAACTCGAGTAAAACTGCAAGGCTGCAAACAAAACTATGAACAAATTTTGACGGCTTAAAATCAAATTTACATGAAATTTAGTATTTACTTTTATAACAATAGATAATTATTAGTCTCTAAACAAGCCCTAGTGTAAAATATTACGTTGCAAACCAATTTTCCAACAAGCCAGCTTCCATATTTTATTTACCACCAAATTTTTCCTCGCCCATACATTACGGTCACACATTTTTACATAAAAAATACAGGGTCAAAAACCGGTTGCGGCCCGTTCGAACTAGTTTCATCTAGTCTTATATTGCGACCCATAAATTTCTCATGCGGCCCGCGCGTATGTTGAGTAGGTATTTACTTGACGAACCCCACCTAAATCATGGGTCCCGCCAATTTCTTGACCGAAAAATTTATAACGGTACTCTGGCACTGATATATGGGGGAGACATTCCTGAAGTGAAAATATCATGCGTGAAATAGGAGAGCTGGCGGTCGGTTTAAGTCATTTACTGATACGATCTGTATCAGTTATCATAGACAATCATAGACATAAACAACCATTTATTTGTGGCAAAAAAACACACAGAATACAGATACAGATATCAGTTCTTTGAGTACAATCAAATTAGAAATTTAAACGTCGTCATAACCATCGTCATAACATATTGTCACACATTTCCTCCGAAAAGGCTGGCAGAGGTGTAATAGAACATCCACGTTTATTCCCAAAATTGACAGGAGGCGAGCCATCGCTTAAATTAAAAGTCCAAATAATAAGGTGTTTGAAGTTCAAGATATTATATTTCAAACGTACCTGATTTTTTAGAAGTGGTTAATAAAATAAGTCGTATTGAAAAACTATGTATGCAGAAAATATTCTTAATTTGTAGTAAAATTATGTTTAAAACATGTCTTAAAAAAGCTCCTAATCAATAATATTTTGCTGATAAACTGATTTGAATTAAGGCTTTCATAAAATACTATTTTAAGCTACCATCTCAGACGGAGAGTTAGGAATAAAAAAAACTCAAACTCACTCACTTAGCCGGCAAATTTCACAAAACCAAATTTGCCGGCTAAGATGAGTATGCAAACTAAAATGAGTTTAGAGAAAATATTTTTCAATTGCACATCCAGTCATTTTTTATTTTTGAAAACGTTTTTAAAAGCTCTTAAATAAAGTCCCTACTAACAGTACCTACTAACGGACGATACTTAAACTAGACGCCAGCTCTCCACTGTCGTAGATGCCAGAATGATTCGGCGTCAGTTTTCACTATATCTCCATCGGGTACAGACGCGGTTTATCGCGCGTACCAGATTTATATTTTGTTTGCTTTTAGATGAATAAAATGGAGGTAGTTATTCTTTTACGAATGAGTTATAAATTATGATGTCTAGTAAATTGAGGGGTATGAAAGTAGACATTTTTTACAACAAGCGACAAAGAAAATATAAGTAATCTTTTTTGAATAATGTACTAAGGCTAAAATACGCATTTATTTTGTGCTTTGATATTCGTTTGCTTAACTTACAGTTATTAAAGATTCCGTATTTGGGTTAATTAGGATGCTGCTAGAGCTTAAAACGTGTTTTGTAAGTCGCGGAAATTTTCAAATTACCGTGAACAGGAACAATTTGCCCGATCTCACACCCGCGCCATCTTATATGCATCCTAATAAATATTTTAAGCATCCTACAATGAAAATAGCACACACTTATATTTGCCAAAACTCATTTTGAAATGTCATTAGCAATTTGCTTAAGTATTAGTTTACCGTAACATCAAAAAAACGGAAACATTAAGCAACTAGTTTCTAGAATAATGGCTTACATTATTTTATCTAACGTCATAGCTTAAAAATATTAGAAGTGGAACAGTAAAACAAGATCGTACGATTATTTCTTTCAAATAATTCTGTCTAGAATTTTCTAAAACACACCAGAAATGGAAGAAACTGCTCTAAATCTTCTGAATGTAGGAATAAATAATTTCCCAGGAAATATTTTCGAGAAAAATTTAATCAGAAAACGAGTAATAACTCAAAGTTGAAATATATGACCACTGAACAAAGTTTATCTTGTAATATACATATTAGTTTGGCGCAAGCTATGAAATACAGCGAAAAATCGTATTTTGAACGACAAACGGCAGCAGTGGCTGCAATGGCTAAAAGGTCAGCAACGTAGGGATCTGTGATGCCCCAGGTATCCATAGGCGATGGGGGATCGCTTACCATCACGTGGCCCGTCAGCTTGTTTTCCACATGATATGCTTTAAAAAATGGAAACCCGTCAAGAGATTTGTATTTGAGGCTATTAACGTCGTAAATAAAGCAAAAATGTCTTACATGTACACACTACACACTAGGTACCACCTGAAGTTATAAATTAGTCACCTACACTATAATAGAGGATTTACACGGGTGACTATAGCCGCACAAAAGTTGACCGTCTAAATGGCAATTCGACTTGCCGCAGGTGACTAAAGTCGAAAGCCCCAAAGTAGACTAGCATCCGACTTAAGGCTGCGCGGCCACCGGTCGCTTGCATAAAATCGACCGTAAAAATACACAGTCGCCTATATCTAGATAAATAAAAAAAATTATACCAGCACATAAAACACCAGATCCTCGATTCTACTAAGCAATTGTTTTTAAATTGTTAATGAATCGTCCATTTTTGATACTTCTGACATACAAAAAGTGGCAATTTGAGGCAAACCATTAACAGTTTAAAAAATAATATGCTAGTAGAATTGAGGCTGTTTTGTTCTAAACTTTCGAAAAAAATTACCGTGTAATAATTAAAGTTGCTTGTGACGTCAGTTAACCGTGACTAACCTCGTGACAGAAATCGGCCGGTGTAAACCCCCCAGAATTTCCAAAGGACTCAAAATTTTATCAATGCCATAACAAGATCCCAACAGTAAAAAATATTTATATTTTATATGTAGAATAAGTCGGCCTTTGACCACCAACTCGCCTGTAGTTAAGCGACGTTGTGGTCTAAGAGGGAGCACGACGACCTATTAGGTAATTTTTCACTCTAGCCTTGAAGTTTTGTAGAGTGAAGAAGTACAAAGACGGCAATTGAGTGAGGCGCTACAAGTGCGCTACTGCTCAGACCCGTCTTCGTAACGGTTACACCGGACTACATACCGAAACACGACTAGTACTAAAAGAAGGAAGGTTCCCAATTCGACTGTATGTTTTTTTTTGTATGTATGTATGTTACGCAATTACTCCGCCAATTATTAATCGATTTTATTAACTTTTATTTGTTTGGTAGATCATATTTTTGAGGTGAATAAAAAGAAACCATATAAATTTTATCGAATTCGGTCAAGAAGGATATAAAATATCAACAAAAGTCTAAAAATTGTTTACATGGATGACGGGAAGTCAATTTCAAACTTAACTTGAAAATTAGGGTTAAATCTTTAAACCTCAATTCAAAACTATTTGACTGCCTCGGTGGCTCAGTTGGTAGCGAACCTGCCTTCTGAGCTTGGGGGTGTGGGTTCGATTCCCACCTAGGACAAACATTTATGTGATGAACATTTGTGTTTGTTCTATGTCTGGGTGTTATTATCTATTTAAGTATGTATTTAAAAATATCTAAGTATGTATATCAGTCTCTGGCAGCCATAGTACAAGCTTTGCTTAGTTTGGGGTCAGGCGACCGTGTGTGGAAGTGTCCTGATTTATTTATTTAAAAGCTTTGCAATTACTAGTCAATATTAAATATTACAATTTGTTAGGCAAGTTGCACAAAAGTTACTGTCGAGTTAAAAAAACTTCAGTTTTATAAATCGCTCCCGCCTTTTCATTGAACATCCGCAGTCGAACCCGGGTCTGAGTGCCAGGTATTTGCATACAAATTGGCCCCACTTCACTAGCGATCCCGCTCCAAGTCGCAGATTATAAATCGCCGATATTATACGACGTCAACACAACTGCTGTCTTCAGGGGATAAAAACCAGAAGAAAGAGACACAGGCTGGAATTTAGGAGATAACGCAAAAAAAAATGATGAAAAAGTTTATACAAAATAGTTCAGACATCTCTACCTCTTTTTTTCTATCTTCTCTTCTCTATCTTTGATAAATGAAATGTCCAGATGGAAAAACTATGTACGGGCCAAAAAAAATTACAGCCAACTGTTTGGTTCCAAATATACTAAATGTATGACGCAACCCTAGTAAAAAAAGTACCTGTCGCGCACACTAGTATTAAAAAGTTAGCCTGTCACTTTCCGTTCATAAACAGTACGGAACTCTCTCTAGACATAAAAGTACTCCTAGTTCTCTACGTAATATGAAATAAAGTCGCTTTCTGTCTCTTTATAAGTTTAATCGCTAACTCGTCCTAAACCAAGCAATGGGGTTTGATGCGATTTTTGCCATCAGTTAGATAATTTTCCACGAAAGGAAAGTCTGAGTATTCGGTAGTTTTTTTAAGCTTTTATTTTCCTTGAAAAGTTCTTGTGTGTGTAAGGAATTTAGTCTCAAATGTGGCAGGCCTGTCACCATACACTGCGCTCCAGTTGCGTAGCTGACATTAAATACGCACATATGTTCGCACAACGAACAAATTAACACAAGGTCCGAACCCGCTCCCTCTGGTTTGAGAAGCGAGTCTTCTCCGACTAGGCTATCATCGCTTTTATGCTGCTAATGATCCCATCGATCTGTTCTTATTGTTATGAGAGTGTTACACACAACCCTGACATAAAAGCTTTTTTTTAAGTCCTTTAAAAATGTATCTTAAATTTAGCTTCAAATTTCTGAAAACCTAAACCCTGAATCCAGCCCCTCGCTCATCTTCCTGACAACTCGTATTTACATAATATCACAATGATGTATCGGAGCCAAATGTATCTCGTGAGCCAAACGCGAGCAATCCACTGAGCGGGAAAAACGGTAGAATGCTAGCTTTGCTTCAACCTACAGCTTGTGGAGTAACGGTTTCGTCCCGATTAAGCAAACTGGGAGCGGCTGACTCTCGGTTGGCTGACTCTAAGTCGCGTAGGCAAACTCACTGCGGCGAACTGTAGCAAACAAAATGCGAACATGCGGCGATACGCCGCCAATGAAGTACAACCGCAAATTGAGCGTTATGAGGGGATTACACGAAACGATGTTTGCCGTGTCAGACTAGCCAGTCGCTTCACAAATCACCTCACCAAGACGCATCGCTAGGCGATTACACAAGTGACTAAAAATCTCATGCGGCTTAGTAATTTCCTTCGCAAATGTTGAGCAGCAACACTCTTTCATGCGCCAGGCGATCGCCTGCAACTGATCGTTTACACGGTCAATTTTAGTCACTGACCGCATGCGACTGGTGGCCATGTGTTCATAGGCAGATGCTACCCAACTTTGGGGGTGTCGGCTTTAGTCACTTGCGACCTAGTCAAATTACATGTAGACGATCGATTTTTGCCGTGCGTCAAAAATCGTGCAGGTCTAGTCACCCGTGTAAACCCCTCATTACCGGTATACTTATACGTGGCTAAACTACACAGGTTATATGTATGGTACAGAACCCTAAACTATACTTGCAGCATCCAACAAAGTTATTAATGTTAAATTGACTTCCACAGAGACTCTACCTCTGCGTAAATACCGCGGAGTCGACATCTTTAATTTTTTTCATTGCATTTTCCAGGATTGTAATTTTAGTAGGTGTTGAACTTAAAATGTTAATTTACTAGCACTGCTACATGACTAAGAAATATTCAGCCACAATTATAATGATGTCTCTCTTTTCCTAAGAAAAATTAGGCAGGAACAGTAAATAGCAAAGTGAAATAGAAAAGTGAGACGAAGCCCACTACCGTGAGGGATACAGGTAGTAGAGTTAATAAATTATCTTTACTTATACACCGATATTCATCATCATCATCACCATCATTATGTCAGCCCGTAAGACAGCCACTGCTGGAAAAAGGCCTCCCCCAATGATCTCCACAACGACCGGTCCATCTTGCGGGAGGCCTTCCCACGATGCGTCTTCCATTCCAAAGATCGCATTTCTCAACTGATTCTCGTCAAATTTTGTGAACAGGTCCGACAATTTTATTGTATACCTACTACTACCTACTTATTGGTCAATCCTGTTTTAAGATTTTTTCAAAACGGCAACAAACGTTTTTTCTTATCTTTTTCGCAGTCTTCAGCTTAAAGGAAACTAGTTAAAAGAAAGTGGCTTTAAGGAGACTGAATGGGATATTTATTTATATTTATATACTAGCTGTCACCCCGCGACTGTCGTTCGCGTTTATTATTTATATATATATATATATGTGAGCTATCCTATCTGTTAAGTTAGATCGAACTGCACACGGTGTGCAAATTTGATTGAAATCGGTTAAGTAGTTTAGGAGTCTATAGCGGACAAACAACGTGACACATAATTTATATAGGTAAGTATAGAAGATTTATTTATAAATTTTCTAGAAACTTCCTCGACAAAAATTTGTATAATTATCGAGCCTGCTACAAAATCGGTTGAGGAATGCGACCTGATAAGGAAGACAAACGTCGGCCGCGCAGTCTAAAGCTCACAAAGCCACAATAGTATTATAAAAACGAAAGATTTGTGTTTTTGTATGTTTGTAAACGAATAATCTCAATAACTACTGATCCAATTTCAAAAAAAATTTCAACAATGGTAATAAGCTACGAGTACATTATCCCTGAGTGACAAACGCGAGCGAAACCGTGGGCAAAAGTAAATAAAAAAATGCTAAAATGAGATATATAATAATAATAAATTCGGGACATGTCCACACACGGTCGCCTGACCCCAAACTAAGCAGAGCTTGTACTATGGCTGCCAGAGACTGATATACATACATATTTATTTCTAAATCCTACTAATATTATAAACGCGAAAGTTTGTATGTATGGATGGATGGATGTTTGTTACTCTTTCACGCCAGAACGGCTGAACAGATCTGGATGAAATTTGGCACAGAGATAGATTATAGTCTAGAATAACACATAGGATACTTTTTAACCGCGGGTGAAACCGCGGGGCGCAGCTAGTACATGCATAAATAGATATTTAACACCCAGACATAGAACAAACACAAATGTTCACCACATAAATGTTTGCCCTAGGTGGGAATCGAACCCACGCCCCCACGCTCAGAAGGCAGGTTCACTACCAACTGAGCCACCGAGGCAGTCGTATGATACATTGCAATTTTGATAAAAAGCATTTATTTTATTTTACTCACTTTACTTTACTTCCTTAATCAGTCGAACTGACTCCAGTATTTGTAGAGCCCTCGTGGTCGATTACTGCGCCATTTTTGAGTAATTCCGGCTCTCTGTATGTAAATTTAGATGACGGCCGGCGCCCGAAATTGAGAGGGTTAAAAGTTTTTAGGCCCCGGATTTAAAGGTGTGGGTTCCGTAGCAAATTTCAAGCTTTATGGTGGCTCTATGGTAGAAAAGTGAGCGTTGGGAAAAATAAAACTGCAAAGTTGTGAATGAAGTTAGAGACCACCTTTCCATTTAAAAACAACAGTTAGTATTTTAAACGGGATTGTTTTGTATACGCGATGATAGCCTAGTTGGAAAAGGCGCGCCTTTCAAGCCAGAGAGTGGGTTCAAACCCAGCCGACGGCAGGCACCAATTTGTTCATTGTGTGAACATAATTATGTGCGTATTGTATTCATATGTCGTCTGCTTCATGACTGGAGCCCGATGTATGTTGACAGGCTCGCCCCCTGTCACATTTGGGACTGAATATTGTCCGGTGAAGTGTGGGTGTTGTATTACACCTCTGCCAGCCCCTTCGGGGGATAGGCGTGACGATATGTTAATAAGGTTGCTGCCACAGAACTCTATAATTGCGAGTTTTAGTCAAATCTAAGGCGTAGATTAGCATAATTTGAAATGCTTATTATGTTTCCAAAATAAAATAATAGTTTGTGTAGCATACCTACATAAAAGCAGAGACTGGCTGAAGCCGAACTTTGTAACATATCGAGTGCGTGTATCGGTCGCCTTAACAGTTCGTCATATCAATGCCCGAGCCATTCGCCGAGCACGCATAACTGACGGCTTTTTTTCGTTAACTCTTCAAGAGCACTTTGACTCTAGGCTCCGAGCTTAGAGTCGAAGTGCTCACCGTGTCCTCGATGCATATCAACGCTCGCCGCGACTACCGAATTGATACGCATACAAGATTCACGAACATGATACATTACGATAAAACGTTATCAGTCAGTTTCCGTAATAGGAAACACAACAAAGTCCTACTAGTCGACGCCGTGCAAACCAACTAGGTACTTATTTTATAAAAGTAAATGACATGAAATCTTATAAGGAAAGCTTTTAAAACATCAACAACATTACCTAACGTTCCTTTGATAGTAAGGCTAGTTTCACACAGCATTTGCAGCATTACAGCATTGCACTGCAATTTTTAAATAGCAGCATACGTTTTATCGAATTAGCAGTGGCACATGCATTGTACCTACATACAAAGAGCTATTCACTCGTCTTTTGTACTGCAAAAAACGTACACCTTTTTTTGCGCTTACCGCAACGTGCAATACAACGCCGTGTAAACCTAGCCTAAGACACGGTACATCGTGTTCTTGATATCAAATTGCTTAACGATATTATGTCACAGGAGCATTAATTTTCCACTGCACCGAGTCCTTTAGACGTAAGCCAGACGTTTCGCGACGTCATTTCCCGTGATTAAACGTTTCATAGACGCGGAGACGTTTCGTGACGTCATCCGATGCAATTAAACATGTCATACAGTACAGTAGAATGGGGCATATGTTCACCAAACTTTAACTTGGCGATTATGTTTTTAACCGTCCATTGTTGACATGACATGTAACTTATAATGAATAACTGTCTATGACAGATGGTTAAAACTTAATGACTTTGTCAAGCATCGGTCTACTTTAGTCTTAGGCTAAAGTTAAACTTAAACAGACGAATACATTTTTAACGAACTGTTCTGACAACTCTTCAACTATCATTTACTAAAGTTAAATGTCAACCATGGATAGTTAGACAAAATAAAATCGGCCGATTAAAGTTTGATAAACATGGACCCCATAACAAGCTTTTAACGAACTGACTTTGCTTCATTTCCGCGCTGTCTCATATTATCTATAGGGTTAACTGGGGCAAATTTGTCTGTGGAGCAATTGCGTTTTTAAGAATTACTAACGAACTCTTTACAAATTAGGCAACTAACGCCATCTTGTACAGATTATTGCTGCTAAAGATAGAAAAATGATGTAGGTGGCGCGGGATTTGAGGACGGTTTGTCAGTAATTCTCGAAAGACGTAATTTCCTTACAGACGCATTTGCCCCAGTTGACCCTACTGATTATAAAAATGTATTTTAATATATTTTTTTATTGTAGAATTCAAAAAATACAATAATGATGTTCTTCAGAAAAGTATAACTTGCTAGCTGCACCCCGCGGTTACGCCCGCAGTCCCAGCCTAGCAGTGTTATCCGTGATTAAAAAATAGTCTATGTACTATTCCGTACTATAATCTATCCCTGTATCAAATTTCGTGTAGTTCCTTTCAGTTGTTCTGGCGTGATTGAGTAACAAACAGCCATCCATTTAAGAAAACGCATTTATAGTGTGACTAGCTGCATCTCGCGGTTTCACCCGCGGTCCTAAGAAACCGTTAATTTTTTCGTGAAAAAAAGTCCTCATGTCCTGTTCTGTATCCCAGACAACGTACATGCAAAACTTCAAGACTGCCGGTTGAGTAGTTGAGACGTGAAAGCGTTACAAACAAACAAACTCACTTTCGATTTAAAAACACGGGAATTACTCACGTACGATTCAGTCGATTATTCCGACTATAGTTTCAACCGCATTCGGCGGTCTTCATCAGGGCGAGTGCGCGCGCGCGGCTGCGTCTCGCATAGTCTATAGTCGGAATAATCGACTGAATCGTACGTGAGTAATTCCCGTGTTTTTAAATCATAATGTGTGAAAACCACGTCAGTTTCCATAATAAAACTCACTGTCGCATTTATAATATTAGTTAGGATAGGATTAGGATAACTACTCATTCAATGCTCATTATTTTAATTATCTTTAGTGTTACTTTGTAAGTCATATTTGCTTAAATTCAGAAGAGCAACGTCGAGCTCCCGAGTCCATGCGCGATGCTATTGTGCGCGTAACGAGCAGCATTGTGCCACTGGATCTCATTAGTGCTGTCATTAAGCGCTACGAACGTGTCGCGCTGTTTTGAATGCCGGCGCAGAAGTAGGACGGAAGCACCGGGCGGGAGATAGATTGGGTGGATAGACGGCTTTTAAAGGCACTTGAGAAAAGTTTGATAGCGATGATAGTCTAGTTGGAAAGCTAGCAAAAAGAGCAGGTTTGATCCCAGTCGAAGGCACGCACCAATTTGTTCATTGGGTAAACATTAAATTTATGCGTTTTTAATGTCTTTTGCTACATAACTAGAGCTAGGTATGGCGACTCGTTCGCCTCCTGTGTCACATTTGGGACTGCATTTCGTCCAGCAAAGTATGGATGTTGCAATAAACCTCTGCCAGCCCCTTCGGGGAAAGACGTGGTAATATGTTATGTATGAGAAAATTTGTCATTTGGTTCAGAATTTTGATAGTTTTTTCACTAAGGCTCAGTTTTATTATTAGTCGATAAATCAGCCGTTACACTGTATTCCGAAGACTCTTCACATGCGGAGTAATAACTAATGAACGTTCGTCATATAAACCTCATTTGATAGTTATACAGCATGCGGGTATTGCCCGAAACCAATGAAATGCGAGCACACAACATCTCTCGCACGCCATTTGCGGGTCCCATCGCCTTATGAAAAGTGCTCTTGCATGTGACTGTTATGGCATACAGCTGTATGCCATAACACTCCTCAATCCGCACCTTGGATTGGGACACCAACCACCTATCAGATAAATATAGAGCGGTTTACTCTTGTCATTTAAATTGAATATAATTCATTCTTACGTCTTAGAAAACCTTTTAAAACTAGTAGGGTCAACTAGGGCAAATGCGTCTGTGAGCCAATTGCGTCGAGAGTTACTGACAAACCCTCCACAAATGAGGAAACTAACGCCATCTTGTACATGTTATTGCAACTAAAGATAGAAAAAAGATGTAGGTGGCGCCTAATTTGTGAAGGGTTTGTCAGTAATTCACGAAAGACGCAATTTCCCACAGACGCATTTGCCCCAGTTTGCTCTATATCTATTCGCAAAAAGCGGTCTCAGAGACTGATTGAATTTAATTCATGTCTCAGTGTTGTAATTCTTTTTGCGACATTTATGCTACTTCTTTTGAACGTAACAACAATACTAACCTATAATGAAACAAAAATAAATGGACAAATACAGTTGATGCCGAGAAACTTAAGAAAAGGTAAATTCATCATCATTGTCATTAGTAAGATAGATAGATAGATAAACTCTTTATTGTTTACACCACAAATAACAGAAAAACAAGATAATAATTATAAAAATACTAATGCTATAGTGTAAAACAACTGGCGGCCTAGTCACTTAAACTGCAGCGGTCGGCAACCCGCGGCCCGCGGGCCACATGCGGCCCGCGAGCGTTTTGTAAATAAATAAAAGATCGGGGCATTTTGCTCACAGGGTCGTCTGGCCCCAAACTAAGCAAAACTTTTACTATAGCTGCCAGAGACAGATAAACATTGATTCTTAGAGATCAGATAATACATACATAAATAGATACCTATGGTAAAATATGTATGTAAAGAAACCTATAGTAGAATTTTTAAACAAGTGCGGCCCGTCACTTGTCGTCTTGTACAATTTTTGCTAAAAGTGAGGTTTCTTTTTTCATTTTGTATTGTATTTTGTCTTAAATTTATAAAACTTTAAATGAATCACCGCACCAATATATCTCAATATCTCAATCAGTTTGTAACTCGTTCCAGACGTAGCCCCTGCGATACAGGATTCTCCTAGTGCAGGGGTCACAAGAAAGATGCTTGTAACCTTTTTGGCAAATAAAGAATTTATTATTATTATGATTAAATGATATCGATGTATTCTCGGACAGTGTGCACGTAATTCGCGCACGTTTAGCCTCAAAATTTTTTGATTCTCAACCTTAACTTTCTTGTATTTAGTATCTTGCTATATGTATGTCTTGCTATATGCTTGTATTACCTACATTACTTACTATACCCAGCACATTGCTGCTGCTATGCTCCATTCTAAGTTCCTACCTATTGGCGGGAATTTTTAATTGGCCTTGGAAACTTGATACAATATTAATTCTTTACTATCAATTGGCTGTAAATTCTCCAGTAAATGTAAAATAAAAAATAAATAAAATTATTACTTGCTTATTTTGGCACTGTGCGGCCCTTGCTTGCCAAAAGGTTGCCGCTAACTTAAAGCGATCTCTAAAGAAGAAAGAAAGCCAAGTTAAGTGGAGGTTTTTGTTCCTTATTATTTTGAATTACACCAATTTTGAGTGTTGATCGATCTATTCTCTATCTTCTCTTTTTAACCGACTCCCAAAAAGGAGGAGGTTCTCATTTCGACTGTATGTTTTTTTTGTATGCATGTAACGCGATTACTCTGCCAATTGTGAACCGATTTTAATGACTCTTTTGTTTCGTAGATGTATTGTATGTCATCTGCTACATGACTGGAGCCCGGTGTATGGCGACAGGCTCACCCCCTGTCACATTTGGGACTGAATATCGTCCGGCGAAGTGTGGGTGTTGTATTACACCTCTGCCAGCCCCCTCGGGGGAAAGGCGTGACGATAGTTACTTATACTTGTTTCGTACTACTTTAGAGGTGGTTCCATTAATAATAATGACGTATTCAAGGCCTTCACAAAAATCCAGCTTGTTGGGAATTAATGCGAACTAAAATCATAATTTAGTATATTTTGACTGGACTACATATAAATTTTCGAAATCGGTCAAGCAGTTTTTAAAATATCTACCAAAGTCTAAAATTGTTTTTTTTTTTTTTTTTATTACATAATAGGCTTGCGTTTGGCCGCCAACATGCCTGATGATAAGCAGTGATGCGGCCTACGATGGAGCACGCTTGCCTAGAAGAAACCGATTCACTCGAGACTTGAAGACACCCAGATTATAAGTGTCAGGGAACACACAGTCTGGCAGAGTATTCCACACTCTAGCGGTCCGTATGAGAAATGAGGAACCAAAGCGCTGTTTACATGGATGACGAATAATTACAAGATAGAAGTCTGTCTTTTAGGCTTTGCTTTTTATATTATTCTAAATCTCTTCTATGCATAGTATTAAAATCGGTTTCCGCGTCTGTCTGTTTTTTTTGTCTGAATATCCTCTAACTCATGCAACGGATTTTGATGCGATTTTCAACATCAGTTAGATAATTTTCACGGAAAGTAGGCACCTACCATGCAAAGCCGAGCGGGCCGCTAGTGTTTTACAATTATGTTTTTAGCTTATAGGATGTAATCAAAATGATAATTTATTAATTTTACATTTCCTCTCTTTTACTAGGAAGATCCGCACGCTGAAACGACGCTCAGTCATGAATCTCGATTTAAAGCTGTTTATATGTATGTAAAACCAATTTCTCTACTTAAATCGAAATTGAAGACTAAGTTTTTGATTGTTAGAAACTGATATTTTTGGTTTGTTTTAAGTATGTACTTTCTATGTTTAATAACGAGCGCTAGACATTTTGAAGTCGGAAAATGTTCAAACCACGAAAGGCTTTTTTTTTAAATTAATACACGGGCTCCAGCAGCTATTGTAGTAAGACGTTAAATTATGTATTTCAAGTACCATTAACTTGATCACGCACTGTACATCTCATTCTCGCGTTAAATACTATTATTTTTCTTCACAAAGAGGTGAAATAGAAAATTGAATTTATTTTTTATCGAGCACTCGTTAAAAATAGAAAGAAAAGTGTGTTGTTTCGAATTGTTTTCTTTTCTTGGCCAATGTTCGCCGCAGCTCCCTGTTGGTTTAAAGAAATCCCTTTTGTTCGAAGTTTTTTTCTCACCGTTGAGTTCTGCAGACAATTCATTAATTGAGAAAACTGTTAAGTTTTCTCAATTAATGAATTCAGTTGGAATTTACACTATTATTTTGCTTGTCTAATATTGAAATAAGATTTAAAAACCGGGCAAGTGGGAATCGGACACCTGCACGAATAGATCTGTCCCATCTTAACTAATCTTTCTTAATATATATAAATTACGTGTCACGTTGTTTGTCCGCTATAGACTCCTAAACTACTTAACCGATTTCAACCTAATTTGCACACCGTGTGCAGTTCGATCTAACTTAACAGATAGGATAGCTCACATATATATATATTATATTATATAAATAATAAACGCGAACGAAGTCGCGGGGAGACAGCTAGTATTATAAATGCGAAAGTGAGTTTGTTCTTTTGTTTGTTTGTTTGTAAAGTTTTCACGTGTCAACTACTCAACCGATCGGCTTAAAATTTTTCACACACGTTGTCTGAGATACAGAAAAGGATGTAAGGTACTTTTTATCCCGAAAACATCAACGGTTCCTGTGGGTCCGCGGGTGAAAACGCGGGACGCAGCTAGTTATCCATAAAAACGGCAACAAAAATAACGTTTATTGTATGGGAGCCCCCTTAAATATTTATTTTATTCTATTTTTTAGTATTTGTTGTTATAGCAGCAACAGAAATACATCATCAGTGAAAATTTCAACTGTCTAACTATCACGGTTCATAAGTTACAGCCTGGTGACAGACGGACAGACAGACGGACGGACAGCGGATCCTTAGTAATAGGGTTCCGTTTTGCCCCTTTGGTACGGAACCCTAATTATCTAATTATTTCCAAAACACGATATTATGTATAATGTATAGTTATCACAAATTTTGTTTGACAAAACTTGTTTTCCTACCGTGGGGGAAAAAATAACATTTCTCTTTATTGTTATAGTTCTTTGAAAGAATATACTAAAGAATAGTCCATTTTACTCTCGCAAAGTTTTCCGAAATCGTTTATTTGCCTCTCAGTCATAAACACGTGCTTCTCTTAACAGACGACAAATACGTACATTTCGCTCCCTTTGAGGTGCATTCTCAAGTTACTAATATGCAGGAGTGTAATTTGGGACCCACTTTGCTGGCATTATTTGCATGCCATGGAGGTATCATTGAGCATTCCTGGAGTGACTTTGACATTAAGGCTAACGGATGTAAAGGAGCCACGTGGAATGAGTCATCATGGATTGACGTGCTCAGATTAGAGACGGTATTGGGATTAGTTTTGACCTTGAGCTTTTTGGTAAGTATTTATAACAAGCTGCGCCCCGCAGTTTTACCCGTGGTTAAAAAGTATCCTTTGTGCTATTCTAGATTATAATCTATCTCTGTGCCAAATTTCATTCAGATCTGTTCAGCCGTTCTGGCGTGAAAGAGTAACAAACATCCCCATCCATAGGTTTTGCGGTTAAATTTTTATGGAAGGATTAGGAAGGATTGACATATTACAAATTGATTGGATAGTTACAAATCTTCTTCTGGGTATATTGCAACGCGACATTGTATTTTTTTTATGGCTTGCGTTTGGCCGCCAATATACCTGATGATAACCAGTTATGCGGCCTACGATGGAGCATGCATGCCGAGAAGAAGCCGATTCATTCGAGACTTGTTTTAGGACAATTTATGATTAAGAAGGCACCTTCACCCTCTCACCTCCTTTAACATCGAACATAACCTTCACAAGCCTCAAATCACATCATGAACTACCTACATATTGTTAAGTCGAAAATTGGCAATCACAGCACACATAGCACCTATCAACCGTTCCCGACGTGAATCGAGCTACACTCGAGGGTCGTTAATAGAATCACGTCGCGTCACACGTATGGAGTGGCGCATTATGACGTCATCACTAGTGCTCGCTCGAGCGCTACGCACTGATAAGTGCGTAGCACATACGACGCACTAGTGTGTCTTACTTGTTGGAAAACATACCAACGTTTGGCTATTATAATAATTCATTAATTTCAAGTTACAAGGCTCATGGACAGCTACATGATACACAAAATAAAAATTTGATCGAAAACAAAATAGGTACATAATTATCCCTTTAAACTATGTTGTAGATTGCACGCTAGACACACAGGTGTTGAATATGCAATCGATAACATTGTTTAAATAGGGACAGTCCAGTCTGTCCGCGAGCGCAGCCAGCTGTTGGAGCTCTCTCTCACCCGCCGCAATAGCGAAGTGTATCTTTTATTGAGTGTCTCTACTAATGATTAACGAAGAAATGAGGTTCTCTGCTAATGACTAACCTTGACTTGGCGCAGGCCCTGCTACCTACTTTGCTTTCCTTCGACACCTTAACACCGCGTCTGTTTACTGAGCGGGCGTTAGCGGTAGATACCACTACAGTATTTCCAATGTCCAATAAAATGAAAAGAAAGCTGTCTATTTTTATCTGACTGCTCACGAAGGAGGGAGATTTTTTTGTTGTTGTTGTTGTATTGATATGACAATACAGTCATGGTATGTGTGTGTGTTCCTATGTGATCTTCCGGGACTCTAAGCGTTAGATCCTTTTTTTATGTTCATATAGGCTATATTTAGTCCAATTTTTTTTTCAATTACACTACCTATTATCTACCTTCGTCGTTCACTAAATGACATCCATGTTTATCAATGTACAAAGCCGTGAGTCTCAATGTAACAGATGATGACTGGGAGATGACTCGAAGCGTTAAAGTAAATCCATCGTTTGTCTGCCGTCTCCATGCGGGCGAGACCCGTCTTAAGTCTGGTGCTCACTGAAGTGGAGCTAGAAAATATAAAAACAATGCGGTTAGAGCAGAATACTAGAAGATAAAGAACAGAATATTTGTATGTGTTGATCTAGAGCAAGAAAAGATTTGTGCCCCACTTAATGCTAAATACTTTTATAAGCTTCAATGAGATCGATGAAAGCAAAAAGGCTGGATATTAGAACTCTGCTCATAGTAAGTACTATTCACTGTAGCTGTTTGTCCATCATGTGTGGTTTTCAGTAAAAAAAATTTGCTATGTTAGGCCTGGCTTGGCGGCCATCTTGCCTGATGTTAAGCAGCGATATGGCCTACAATGGAACATGCTTGCCCAGAAGAAACCAATTCACTCTAGACATTCACTAACAGGGAACACTTACTTAGGCAGAGTATTTCATACTCTAGCGGTTGTTACAAAAATGTGGACCCAAAGCATCGTGCGTGTATTTGGTATGTCAACCATAAAACAATAAGTTAATAGAAAAGAGCTATTTATCCATCAAGATTCCAGTACAACATATTCTTAAGAAATTAGTCCTTACTTTTTTTTTTATGTCATCTGTCATCGTCATTGACATTCCATATCAATGAGCCAACCTAGACAAAGCAACAGAGACAGCATAACATCAATTGGTCTTACTAAAATCGAGACACAAAATCTACAACGTATCTAAATTAAATAAGTGACCGTAAATAAATAAATTAATAACCATTAAAAAGATGTATTAGTTCTAAAAAGATTTTTCTGCGTCTCAATTGGACGTAGTTTCTGAAAAACGTTCCAACCCACAAACCAGTCAAAATTGAGTTAAATATGCCAATCTTCTCATGTCATTCATATTTATTACCTCAGAAACAACGTCCAATTTTACTGAGTAGATGTCTTGTTGAGAAATGATACCTTTTCCGCTCTGCTCTCACAGATGTGCACTTGCCCTAACCGCGAAAGGTGAGATTTCCGTTCGGTCGTACGTGATTTAGTTTGATTTAGTAGAGTGGTGATAGCTAATCCGCGTGGGAACGGTAATGAAGATCCATGGTTAACGTATATTATTGTCATATACTTATTTATTATACTTATGAATGCCGGACATGTTGTGAAAGAATGCCAATGAATTAATCGACCGCACGAGCGTTAGCTAGCGAAGCGAAGCTCTATTAAAAGCTTAGTTTAGTTTAGTTCTATTGTAATATTTTTATGTAACTATAGTTTTTGATAAAGAGTTTTGTATTGCATTGTATTTTTTTTTTACTGTTCAAGTGACGTACCATACGAAACACAAGTTACGCTCAGATTTCATACTATTCGCAGTCACACATCCGAAGACTAACGGAATCAATCGTTTCTCAAAATAATTCTTCAACATCTACAAAAGCGATAAGAGAAAAAAAGTGAGTTCTCGGAAGCTTATTAGCCAAATTAAATATCAAAGCCAAAAAAAAAATCCCACGAAAATTAATCTCTAACCAGTGAATATGAATACGAGTATTAGTATTTCAGCTAGCTACCTTCACTAACCGTTCAGGGATTACCTCTAAAACTCCTCCTAAATGGAAACTTCATGTTAATAACTCTGTCATCTGAGTGAAATCGCTGAGAACAGAGAACTAGTAACTCTGGGGAACAGTATTAATAATTATCTCAAATTGATGGATAGAACTAGCCGATTGGCGTTCAGGGATACATAATTGAATTAGTTGAGAAGTACTCGTAGTTCAGATTGTTTGGAATTAAGCCTTGAGTGGAATAGACCTTCTAAGAAATCTTCATGTAAAGCCTGGAGCATACTCTCGCCAAAACCATGTTACCTGCTTGTATGTCGCGAAAACCGACAAATCCCTTTTACACCTGCAATCCTGCAGGCCTAGCATTGTATTTTTATAGCATTGCATAGGTATTGAATTTTGTACATTTTGAAATTTTTAATTTGATTTCTTATTTTATTTTTGTACTTACTGACATTTTGATTCCGTCCATTCTACGAGTAGTTTATTAATTCACAATTTATTTCTAATGATTAATGTAGTGCAATTTGATGATAATAATGTGACTGTTACTTTGATTATTTAATTTAAACTTGTATGAGTCTATGATACCTGATGAATAAAAGATATTTTTTTTATTATATTATTAGCGAGCGACCAAATTCTTCTCTTAATTGTTTGTTGTGTGAGAACGTGACAAGGCTATGTCTAAACATACGTCTGTCTCGATAAAAAGAGTCGACATACCGTTGTCGCGTTGCGCATGCTAGGCCTGCTGGTATGCGCGCGCGATTCTTCTCATCACTTTTTGTCATGCGAGAAAGTGACAAGGCTATGTGTATACATACGTCTGTCTCGATAATAAGAGTCGATACCTTTGTCGCGTAGCGCATGTTAGGGCTACAGCGTAGAGAAACGAACATGACACCAACACCATTTTGAAGTTAAAGTTTAGATTATGGTCTCTGGTAAAATTTACAAAAATAGGCCTTGAGTTTACTAAACTCAGCAATATATCTAATAAATTCGGTTTAGTTAAAACATGATAAGTAAATTCTAATCACATGCTGTAGTAGCAAATTATATACCTAGTTCTGTGTTTTTACGAGACTAAGCTAGACCGTCCTGTGCCGTCTCGCTTTTGGCTTTTCTCGTCGACAGTGTACAGCCGGCCATTATGTGCGAATTCTTAGTATCTACATAGTATATAACGAGACAGACGAACAAATACAACAAAGTTACATACAGATATTAGAATTGTTGAAAACAAGAAGTATCTAGTGACCAGTCAATTTTCTTGATTTGTGGCTGGATAAAGGTTCTGATTTGTCTGGCTATCTAGAGGTACTATTCACCCACTTAAGTTAAATTGAGGGCCGCACTCTAAAACACACTCACTCATGGATCTCGATTTAAAACTTGTTTTACTATTTTAAAACCCAAATGTAATAATTTATACCCAATGTAATAAGTAAATCTGAAAACCTTTAACCTAACCATAGATACAGACTTAATAACTGACCCCCTTAAATAATAATTAAGATTTTTGTTAACAAAGGCCACGGTCCCCAGAGTCCGTGGAGTGTAATTTTTTAATTTATAAAAAACCTAAGCAACTAACGCTATATATCTAATCCAGATTATTGTAACTAAAGATAGAAAAAATATGTAGGTGACGCCTAATTTTAGAAGGGTTTATCAGTAATTCTCGAAAGACGCAATTGCCCCACAGACACATTTGTACCAGTTGACCCTAAATGTCAACAATGGCGTGGCCCCGAGAGCTCACAATTGATGACTGAGTCCTATCTACTACAACCCTCTTTATTAAGAGATTAAATAACAGTGTAATTAAGAAAATCCAAATCCAAGAAATCCAAACCTATATTTAGGTACATATTTAGTAACAAAAACTGAAAAAATACACGACAGTTGCTATTTTTATTCGCCGGCAAAGACTTAAAAAGATCTTAATTTTGTCGACAATTATCTTAATACGCGAGGAGGATCTTAGGTACGCTGGCGGCCTTTTTTCTGTGTTTAAGTTACAGAAGGCAGCGAAATAATTACACTAATATTGTAAATCTAAAAGTTTGGATGAATGGATGGCTGGATAGATAGATGGATGGCTGGATAAATGGATGGATGGCTGGATAGATGGATATAATGGTTGGATGTTCCTCAATCACGCCAGAATGGCTTTTTTTTTTTTGACCACCAACTCGCCTGATGTTAAGCGACGTTGTGGCCTAAGATGGATGTTATGAAGACTGTGGTAGTACCTGTCGTTAAGAATAAAACGGATGATCCTTCCGACAAAAATAATTACAGGCCTATTTCTCTTGCCACTGTGATAGCTAAGGTTTTTGACGGTTTGCTTAATACACAGTTAAGCAAGTATGTTTCTTTACATGACAACCAGTTCGGATTTCGGCCGCGGTTATCGACGGAAAGTGCTGTACTGTGTCTTAAGCATACCGTTAAATACTATACATCTCGTAAGACGCCTGTGTATGCGTGCTTCCTTGACCTATCTAAAGCATTTGACCTCGTTTCGTACGATCTGATGTGGGAGAAGTTGAAGAGTACTAATCTACCGGAAGTACTTATCAATATACTCCAATATTGGTACGCGAATCAGGTTAATAGTGTACGGTGGGCGGGGGCAGTGTCAGATCCATACCGCCTTGAATGTGGTGTTCGACAAGGCGGATTGACATCTCCAACACTGTTTAACCTGTACATAAATGAACTGATCGGTGCGCTCAGCCGCCAGCATGTCGGCTGCCACATTGATGGAATTTGTGTTAATAATTTGAGTTACGCAGACGACATGGTGCTGCTGAGTGCCTCGATATGTGGATTGAGACAGCTACTACATATTTGTGAGAAGTATGCCGCTGACCATGGTCTAAAGTACAATGAAACGAAAAGCCAATGCATGGTCTTTGAGGTTGGTAGTAAGAGTCTTGAGAACGTCCCTCCAGTTCCACTCAACGGAGTGCCCCTTGTTTTTGTTAAACAATTTAAGTACCTGGGTCATATAATAACTACCGACCTCAGAGACGATGCTGATGTTGAACGGGAACGGAGAGCACTGTCGATAAGAGCTAATATGATAGCCCGCAGATTTGCGCGTTGCTCGGCTGAGGTGAAAGTTACGCTCTTCAGAGCGTACTGCACAACCCTCTACACGTGCAGTCTGTGGGCTGACTACACTAAGAGGAAGTACAGTGATCTGCGAGTCCTGTACAATAACGCATTTAGGATGTTGTTGGGGCTGCCCCGGTTCTGCAGCGCATCTGGCATGTTTGCGGACGCGCACACAGCATGCTTCCATACGGTCATGCGCACACGAGCCGCGTCCTTGGTGCACAGAGTACGGGCCAGCTCCAACATCATCCTAAAGATGATCGCGTCTAGGCTTGACTGTCCTTTTCTCCGGCATTGTTGCGAGAGACATGTCTCCGTGCCCGTGCCGGAGAGAGGCTACTAATGTGTCGCTTGTGATGTGTGACATTTTATTTTATTTTATTTTATTTTATTTTATTTTATTTTATTTTATTTTATTTTATTTTATTTTATTTTATTTTATTTTATTTTATTTTATTTTATTTTATTTTATTTTATTTTATTTTATTTTATTTTATTTTATTTTATTTTATTTTATTTTATTTTATTTTATTTTATTTTATTTTATTTTATTTTATTTTATTTTATTTTATTTTATTTTATTTTATTTTATTTTATTTTATTTTATTTTATTTTATTTTATTTTATTTTATTTTATTTTATTTTATTTTATTTTATTTTATTTTATTTTATTTTATTTTATTTTATTTTATTTTATTTTATTTTATTTTATTTTATTTTATTTTATTTTATTTTATTTTATTTTATTTTATTTTATTTTATTTTATTTTATTTTATTTTATTTTATTTTATTTTATTTTATTTTATTTTATTTTATTTTATTTTATTTTATTTTATTTTATTTTATTTTATTTTATTTTATTTTATTTTATTTTATTTTATTTTATTTTATTTTATTTTATTTTATTTTATTTTATTTTATTTTATTTTATTTTATTTTATTTTATTTTATTTTATTTTATTTTATTTTATTTTATTTTATTTTATTTTATTTTATTTTATTTTATTTTATTTTATTTTATTTTATTTTATTTTATTTTATTTTATTTTATTTTATTTTATTTTATTTTATTTTATTATTTTATTTTCATAATTTTTTTTGACATTTTTGACATTTTATTTTTCATTTTGTTTTATTTTCATTTTTATGTTAATTTCAATATAATAGTATCTCATTTTTAATTTTAATTTAATTATATCCTACTTAGTATTACAATGTTTATGGGTAAAAAAAAAAAAGAGGCCTGAAATAAAGAAATTTGAATTTGAATTTGAATTTGATGGAGCACGACGACCTATGAGGTACTTATTCACTCTAGCCTTGATGTTTTGTAGAGTGAAAAAGTACAAAGACGGTAGTTGAGTGAGGCGCTTTACAAGTGCGCTACTGCTCAGACCCGTCTTCGGAACAGTTACACCGGACTACATCCCGAAACACGACTAGGTCATTTCACGGCATGGCTTGGTCCGGTGGGTGGTAACCAGCCACGGTCGAAGCATCCCACCAGAGTTTGCTACCCGGTTAGCACTACCCGGGGACCACGTGTAGGGTATCATAATAGAGTACACTCCTACGGACGTGGGTAGCTCAGCCCCCAAAATGGCTGAACAGATCAGGATGAAATTTGGCTCAGATGTGGAATAGCACATAGACTACTTTTTAACAATGGGTCTTTTTAACCGTCGACAATTCTGCGACAAAATTTTGAGAGTGTGGCCCAGCAATTTATTCCTACATTTCTAGCATGGCTTATGATGGCCGGGCTGCCGTCGGCAATATTTCTAGTATTGCCAGACCAGTATTTCAGTAAAAATATGGCCCGTCTAAGAGTGCTCTTAAATACATCGAAATAATATAAGGGAGAAGCGGAACGAGTCCAATTTTGAGTGTGCAGCGCGGGGACTCGATGCAACTACAAGCAAACGGACACTACACAGCTCCATTGACAGTATTATGTTACGTGTATCAATAAAAAAGAAAGAGAGGCGTACAAGAGACTATAGCGAGAACGAGACAACAACGATTTTCACTGTTGCGACTGATTGCGTTTGTTTGTCACTACGGTTATTTGTGTGCAACACCTAATTTATGCGATCCATTTTCAAGTTCTACCGTTTCTCTCAAACATATATGATCGAAGGTTAAATATAATAGAACAATTTTAAGCTATAAAGCTTGGTTATGTCATGGCTAAGTCGCTGCCTCTTGTGCCTCACACCCGCCTGTTTCCAGCACTAATTTAATTATCTAAACTCGTGAGCACATCTCGCGCTCATGAGCACGGCCCATATCCTTAACGGCATAATTTGTTAAAAAATAACACAAGGAAACTTCTCGCAGATTTCTCATTTCTTCTCTTTTCTTGCCTGTTTTTGTTGGAGTTGGATATTTTCTGTTTTTCCTCGAGTTTGATGATAATTAGGGAGTAACCGCGTTACGCGTTGGAAATTGTAACCGAGTTTTGTATGTTTGAAACTTCTTACTTAGTATAAAATATACAATTGTTTCTGGCTTCCTTCTATTTAATTTTTTGTTCTGTTGCATAGATAAATGTTTTATTTGTAAAACAAATTAATAATTCAAAACATTATTTGAAATTTTTATTACTTTCTTGTTGTAACTAAATTATTATTTAATTTTCATGCAACAAATAGGACACAGAACTAATTTTACAATAAAAACTCAAACAAAAAAACCTAAAACTGAAGTATTTTAACTCCAATGCACTAATTTGTCTTTGAACTTTTAGGTAAAATCTGAAAGCTTGAAATTTTATTACAACGCCATCTATGAGAACATGCTGGAACCGCGTCGAGACGTAGCAGGCTTCAAGTGGTGGCTTTAGGGGTTGTAAAATGTTGTGTAAACAAGATGGTTAGGGCGAAAGTGGACTAATGGAGTTACCACTAAATGATTACCTAACTTTTTTATATTAATAGAGAATAATATCTTTTAGTGTTATTTTTAGTAAAAATATAAAAGTGAATAATCATCATCGCAATAAATTTTAAAAAGAGATAACAAAAGTAATTTCGAACGTTCCAAGTGGCAGAATACTGTAACCTCGACCTAAAATTTAAATACTATAGGCCTCTCACATGGCTTGTTGGTTCTTTTAAATACATATATAAGTATACCAAATATAATTTTTAAACATGTTTAAAAACCAATTTAAATCATCTTCCCATCTACGGTAGCATTCTAATATCAGTCTGTCTCTCGCGATCACCCATTCAAAAACTGACCGCCTCGTCCGTTGCTTAACATCGGTGATCTTACACCTAGTCGAGCTATTATGTGAGCGCTACGAGAAACACGTTGCAAAGAACGTTACGAGTAGGTACTTAAAATGCATAACAAAAAGCGCTTGAGAATGAGTTTCCCAGTGAGCACACAAAAAGCACATTAACGCAGCCTCTTCGATGTAAAAATCTGACAAACAGTGCTAGGGTAGACGTTAGGATAGACAGATAAACAGCTTAGCTCTTTGTGATGCAAATCCGACACTTGCCGAGATATCCAGCCGAGATACACTGAGACGTTGTACGGATACAGCAATAACAGTAAGAGCCAAAGGAAAAAGTAAAAAAAATCAAGTTACAGTCAAAGTTAGATCTAATAAGCAGCACGTGCGTAACGCAGCTACTGCAACGGACTGAGAACGGACTGTTTTCACTGTGATGGCTTTCGTAGAATTTTATACCTATGGTATGGTAAGGTCTTCGAAAAACGAATCGGAATGCACATGGACTGCACCTGCACTTGATGTGCTCCAGCTTTAAAGATCAATAAACATAGCAAGCAATATGTGTTTTGTAGTTTTAGAAAAGGATTGATCGCTTAGGTTTGCAATACATATATGCCTGACTTGCCCTAGGAAATAGGAGTTATTCTGTGGCCTTACTAAGGGCTATCTGCAAATTAAAAACTGTGTTTAGCTTAACTGTTTGATTTTTAATTATACTTACATACGTTTATACGCATTATATAGTATTAATTATTTATTAATGTAGTATTAATTATACATGCATTACATACATATGGTCACGCCTTTCCCCCGAGGGTGCTGGCAGAGGTGTAATACAACACCCACACTACTCCGGACGATATTCAGTCCTAAAAGTGACAAGAGTGAGCCCGTCGCCATACACCGGGCTCCGTTCATGTAGCAGATGACACGAAATATACACATAAATCACACAATGAACAAATTGGGGCGTGCCGTCTGCTGGGTTTGAACCTGCTTCGTCTGGCTTAAGAGGCAGGTTTTCACTAACTTGGCTATCATTGCTTTTATTTTTTAATTACTGTGGGTGAAATGTCACTAGTACCACAGAACATAATATAAAAATACTACTACGTCACAAAAAAAAAAACAAATTAGTCAAAACAAGATCAATACGTACACTTTTCAATCTATTTTCTTGAAAACAATGATTATTTTACACATTTCTATCCACATTATGTAGATTTCCGTGACATGTCATTTTGAACATAACAAAATATTTTACAAAATAAGTACTATTCCGTTTTGAGAAAAGGTGGTCGGCTCTACATTCGTTTCATGCAAACAGTAAACTAAAAAGAATTTCCACGAATCTTTGAAGTTCGCTTACTGCTTAACTCTATACTGTAACACACAGAAACTCTGTAAAAGACTTTGAACGATGCAAGTAGAATATTTATAAGCTAAATATTGGGCTTGAGGCGTTAGATTATGATTTTTCAGCCATTATGCGATGAACAAGCGGGTTTTGTTCAGCTGAGTCACGGCATTATAAAGTAATGATTATTTTGCGATGAAAAATGGTCATAAGCAGAGTGACTTGTCAAAGGTGACGAGGAATGTATACGCAATTATGTAAGATATTGTGTTTTATACATTTCGCGGGCTATCTTTGATGTATCCAAGTAATATGCTATGTTTTGCGGTGTTACATACATTTAAAAGTAGTCTATGTGTTAATCTTTATGTTAGAATTCAACCTAGTCAGTCAATCCGTTTGATGGAAATGAAGTATTCAATCAAACGATGGTTTTATGAGAGAAAAAAATAAGGAAGTTGATCGGAACATTAGAAACATTCAATATTCAAAGTAATTTTTTTTTTTACTGATATACATACTTAGATATTTTTAAATACATACATAAATAGATATTTACACCCAGACATAGAACAAACACTAATGTTCATCACATAAATGTTTGCCCTAGGTGGGAATCGAACCCACGACCCCAAGCTCAGAAGGCAGGTTCACTACCAACTGAGCCACCGAGGCAGTCGATAAGATAAGATAGGAAAACGTCTGTCGGGTCAGCTAGTAGGCACATTATAAAAATTAAAAAAAAAACTATGTAGGTAAAATACGTGCCTCAAAAAATGAGACTTGACGAGCATCAGTGGCGGGTAAATATTTCAATAAAATATTAAATATTTCATTACAAATTCAATATTTCAAATATTTCAGGAACATTTCCAGAAATCCAACATTTCAGAATCCAATCCTAAACCTTAAAGTCATCCAATCTAAAAATCATCTACTGCGCATGTCAAAGCACCTGCTTTCTCAAGTCTCATCTTTTATGACACGTTCTATATTCTATCTATGCATTATTTTTTACCATGACAAAAAAAAAACAAGGTCTAGCATTCAGCAAACACATAATGACGTCATCGTCATCCGTCTCTTTCAAACCAGTTGTAAATGAATTATTTCGGTCTTGCTTTAGCATCGATTGACGTCACTGCGTGTTGCTGATTGCTATACCTGGCGGAGTATATTACTGTACCAATTCAGCAATACCAGATCTGGCAAACTCCTAATAAAACTTCACATGTCCGGTTCTCAAGTCTTTGTGAAGTTAAAAACTGCTAGAGCTGCGAACTAGCTTGGTCTCCTACTAATCTAGTTGAGAGTTAATCTTGAAGTTAAGAAACTTCATCTTTTGCCGG
Source organism: Peribatodes rhomboidaria (assembly GCA_911728515.1). Taxonomy (NCBI): domain Eukaryota; kingdom Metazoa; phylum Arthropoda; class Insecta; order Lepidoptera; family Geometridae; genus Peribatodes; species Peribatodes rhomboidaria. The sequence continues at coordinate 12,799,812 of OU452186.1, read as the reverse complement.
CTTGTTAGTTGAAAATGAAATTATTTGCTGAACAAAATGGCTAGTGAAGTTTCAGGAGATGAAGGGTGGCAATGTCTTGGATTTCTCTAGTAAAGATGGCGATTTTCAAGCCCCAACGCAGAGTCCTACTTAAATTACAAGGGCGAAAGTTTCTGTGTGTGCTTGTTTGTTAGGTTTTCACGTCCAAATAGGTGGATGGATTTTGATGAAATTTGGTACGGAAGTAGTTTAAAACGCATGCTACTTTTTGACAGCAGATAGCGTCGCTGGGCGCGGCGAACAGTGTCATAAGTTTATGGTCTGTTGCGTCGTAGCTCTCAAACGAATGCACCCATTCCGATTTTATTGTTTGGTCTGTTACGTAATTTTACTGAAAAGTTATTACTATTTTGTTCATGTGGACGCATAATATGCATCAACATGAAAAAAAAATTGCTCACATACCATATCAGTGTGTATATTATAGGATTTATAGGTGTGATTGCATAATATTTTAATTGATGTAAATTATACTTTTGATGTCACAGCGTTTATCGTTTTTTTTCACAATACAATACAATAGAATACAATACATAAAACGCTAAAATGCAAAACAACTTTATTGGACATCAAAAACTACATTGATAACCTTGAAAAAACTAGCATATTTGTGACTACCTCGGTGCCTTAGGGCAAAAATTAATTTGATGTACGTGTGTGTTTGATCTACGAGTATGGCTGGGTGTTACCTAAGCATGCTGTATTTAAAAATATGTATGTATGTATATCAGTCTCTAGCCGCCATAGTACAAGCTTTGCTTAGTTTGGGCTCAGACGACCGTGTGTGCAAGTGTCACAAATATTATTATTATTCAATATTTAATATCTTTGTTACATTCGTTTCTTACAGTTTTAATCTTACTCTTACTAATATTATAAACGCGAAAGTTTATAAATTCTTGCATCCATTCAGATGGATGGATAAATTTTTGTTACTCTTTCACACCAGAACGGCTGGATTAAATTTGGTACAGAGATAGATTATAGTCTAGAAATAGCACATTTTGGGGGCTGATCTACCCACGTCCGTAGGAGTGTACTCTATTCTGATTCCCTACACGTGGTCCCCGGGTAGTGCTAACCGGGTAGCAAACTCTGGTGGGAGGCTTCGGCCGTGGCTAGTTACCACCCACCGGACCAAGCCATGCCGTGAAATGACCTAGTCGTGTTTCGGGATGTAGTCCGGTGTAACTGTTCCGAAGACGGGTCTGAGCAGTAGCGCACTTGTAGCGCCTCACTCAACTGCCGTCTTTGTACTTCTTCACTCTACAAAACTTCAAGGCTAGAGTGAATAAGTACCTTATAGGTCGTCGTGCTCCATCTTAGACCACAACGTCGCTTAACATCAGGCGAGTTGGTGGTCAAACGCCAACCTATTCTACATAAAAAATAAGGATTCTTTTTAACCACGGATAAAACCGCGGGGCGCAGCTTGTAAGCTGTAAATCTTCATTTACTACGCATTTTTAAATCAAAATAGTAAATCAATAATGTTACGCTACTTTTATTTAGTGTGTCCGTCGTCATTAGAAGAGTGTTAAACTTATAGTTTTGTAATAAGTTAATACGACCCTCGTCTTCCATTTCCTTTTAAACTACAAACAACAGCCAAGGACTCTAGACATTTCTCGGCCTCTCCATAATTAATCTCCCGTGGGACACAAACACTCCTAAATAATAGTTGTACTTACTTATTTATTTAGTTTGTTAATGTTTCTTGTGTCTATCTAGTTCAGGACTCATGTAGGACAATTACGGTAAATTAGGGAATTACGATATGGCAATTATTTTATCGAGAGGACACGGCATGAATTAATATGTTTATGTCAACAAATGTCATTGTCAATAATAAGATAAATGTGAATGTAATAATGAATATGTCAAAATAGTTTAGTGGTAGCATGGTAAAAAAACAAGGTCTAACGTTCCGGGAGCAAACACGTAATGACGTCACTCGTCATCGTCATCCGTCTCTTTCGAACTATTTGTAATTTTTGAACTATTTGACGCTACTCGATAACAGTACGTTTGCTCTCTCTGTCAGCCTGCGAATTGGGGCTAATACAAACGAGCCCCATCATTGCCATTGTGGAGCATCCGTGGACCGTCAGGGACATCACGGTCTTTTTTGCCGCCAAAGCGCTGGCCGCCAGTCCCGACACGCCTCTCTGAACGATGTCATTCGGAGGGCTCTTACCACCGTCAACGTGCCGGCCATACTTGAGCCGAACGGTATCGCACGCGACGATGGTAAGAGACCTGACGGAATGACATTGGTTCCCTGGAGTCATGGTAGGCCACTGGTGTGGGATGCCACATGCGTCGACACACTGGCGGCATCCCATGTATCATCTACCTCCAGGACGGCGGGAGCGGCGGCAACATCGGCGGAAACCCTCAAGAGGCGGAAATATGAATCCCTCGGTGATGGATACATATTTCTGCCTTTTGGGGTAGAAACTTTGGGCCCTTGGGGTCCAAGCGCATGGTTGCTCTTCAATGAGCTGTCAAAGCGGCTGATAGAGAGAACAAACGACCAAAGGGCTGGTGCTTACCTCGGTCAGCGAATTAGCATTGCTATTCAGCGAGGTAACGTTGCCAGCCTTTTGGGTACTTTACCCGCGGATACTGACTTGAGCTCTGTTTATTATTTGTAATTTGTTATTTTTGTTTGGTTTATTTTAGGCTTATATTGTTAGTAGCTAGTTATTTTTTTTTTTGTAAATTACTTGTTCGGTCCTGCTTAAGCATCGATTGACGTCACTACGTGTTGCCCACGTGACCGGAATGCTGTACCTGGTGGAGTATATTATTATACCATGAGTGGTAGGTGTGCCAAAAGCTTTTACTTAAGAGTCCCGCGACGCTCTGAAATTTCCATACAAACGCGCTTCTTAAAAACCGTTTGTCAGATTATGATAAAATTTAGCATGTACAATAAAATTAACAATATCTCCGCCCTTATGTTATTGGTTTTTTAAAAAACGTTCTCAAGTGAAAATAGAGCTATGAAAAATATCCGCATTTTGTAAGGGGTCACTTTTGACTGATTTATTTAATAGATAGACAAAGCAAATCAAAAATCCCTTTACATAGGGAGGTTGTCTACATCATTAGCTTTTAAATGAATCCATAATACTAGGGACATTCTTAGTTATTTAAGAATGATTAGAGAAGTGCAAAAGTCATTTAAAAAAATTAATTTGCACTTTGTCACTCTGTAGGTAACTTTAAAGGCTCGTTAGTATCTTTACTTGCTCTCTTAACTCGTCATCTTCTTCTAGGCGAAATGGCTATGGAAAGCCTTAATCCAATGCGAAGTTAGTCTAAAGTGGTCGCCGGACTCTTAACGATGTCATCGTTTATTTTATTTCCAAGCGTTAGTCAAAATTACTGCTAAAACTAAGCTATGTTTTAGAGAGCTTGCGGCGATCACAACACACGATCGTATTGCTTTGAACTGGCTAGAAAATGCACAGAAAATGCAGTTATAGAGCTTTCGGGCACTAGTACCTAAATCAAAATAAACATTGTAACTAGGTATTAAATTCCAATTATTGTGTCGTCATCAAGTCGAACTACAAGTCATCATGATGATTACTTAGCTATATTAAAATAGTCACACTGACTGAAAATAATACGAGTTAACAAAGATAAATTAATAAAATAAATAATAAATAAATCGTTTATTTCATCTCTGAACGTATTACAAATTTTTTGAGGTAGGGACTACCTTTTAGGTATAACATTAACACCTGTGCCAGGTAGACCCGCTCTTCCTTATCTTAACATTACTAATTAAAAATAATACAAATTAAACTTATCGTTTAGTTAGTTTCTTAGGTTACGATTTATATAAAACAATAGGTGTATTAGTTGTTCACTTACAAAAAACAAAACAAAAAAAAAAAAACAAAATTTAGCGGGTAGATGAATAACATAAAAGTACAAGAACGGAACAAAGTACAGACAGGTTGACGGAGTGGTGTATGGTACAAGTAGAAATCAAACATAAATGTAATCTAATTGTTAAAATGCCTATATACGTATAGTTATTTAGATAAATTTGATTTAATTGTATTATACATAAGTATTTGTGATTTATGTTAAGCAATAAAATTCAACATAGATTCTACTTCAGCATAATCTAATGTCAAGAGCCAATTTTGAACATTGTGTTTGCATTCGTATACAGTGCTAGGATATATATTTAAAATATTGTTGATTTTGTTGTATAGATAAACACTTAATTTTGTAAACTGACGTCTAGCAAAAGAAGTTCTAGCTTTAATTGATTTTGCGACATAACGAATTGTTCTTTTTTCAGATACAGTTGAGTCAAAAGAGAGAGATTTATGTGTTTTTAATATAACTTGAAATATATATAATTTTCTTACACTGAGTACATTACTGATAGAATAAAGTTGAGTTGTAGGAAATCTATAGTGTTTAAAGTTCATTACTTTTAAGAGTGACCTCTGAGCTCTTTCAAGAATGAGAAATTCTGTCTTAGCTGCACCGCCCCATATCGAAATGCAGTATGTAATTATGGACTGCGCTAGAGCATTATATATTTTAAATAAAATGTTTTTTGAAGCCACATGCCTCAATAGTTTAAAAACCCAGATTAGTTTTCGTATTCGATTTGAGACGAGATTTATTTGTGGGTACCATGACAAACGTTGGTCCAGCATAACACCAAGATATTTTACAGTGGATACCTTTTCAATAGTAGGGCAGTTGCATTGGTCATGTATTTTATTATTTTCATGTATTTTAATGTGCAAATTATTAATCGGCTGGAATTTATTATATATAGAGTAGCACATATAGTTCGTCTTACTAGTGTTTAAAGTAAGCAAATTTTCCCTAAGCCATTCTGAAACTATGGCCATACCTTTTTCTGCATTGTTTCTAACTTCATTCCAAGTACTCCCAGTAAAGACAATGGCAGTGTCATCGGCGTAAGAGAAGGTATGTCCGTTTTCCATCTTTAGATCACAGAGCTCGTTGATGTAAATTAAAAATAAGGTTGGGCCTAACACACTTCCCTGGGGGACACCAAAGGTTACATCTTCATCAGCGCTAATCATTTCTCCGATTTTTACTCTCTGTGTTCTGTTAGTGAGGTAGTCTTTGAGAAGGGCTAGAGGAATATCTCGTATTCCTATGCTCTCTATCTTATGCACAAGAGTGGGTATAGACACGGTGTCAAAAGCTTTCCGGAGGTCGAGGAAAACACTCAGGCATTTTAAGTTTTTATCCATCTGATTGACAATAATCGTAGTTAATGCGGAGACCGCATCTTCAGTAGATTTTCCGTGTCTAAAACCAAATTGTGAATTGGACAAGATGTTAAAATGTTTTATGTAATTTAGAATTCTAGTATTTATAAGCTTCTCAATGATTTTAGATATAGCAGTTAAGACTGAGATTGGTCTGTAGCAGTTAACATCTTTTTTGTCACCATTTTTATACACTGGGGTGATAATAGATTTTTTTAGGTGTGCTGGAAAAACTCCCTTGGTAAAACATAAATTTGCTAAGTGGGCAATCACAGGGGTAACAATATTTTTAGCGAGTTTTAGAAAATATGTGGTGATGCCATCCCAACCCGGAGCACTATTTGATTTTAAGTTTGTTATTACCCTGCAAACCTCTTCATTATCAGTACTCAGTAAGACAAAAAAAGAGGGTTGTCGGGGACTAAACGTTTTAGTGGTGTATGTATGTGGTATTTTCGTCGAGATTTTTTCTGCCAGTTCTTTTCCAATATTAGCAAAATAGTGATTTACTTCATTTAGAGACTCTATATGTGTAGATTTAGTGTTTAGTAATTCCATGCTATTTGTTTTAATTCTGTTTAGATTAGTAATATCCTTTATATTGTTCCATAGTAATTTATTATTTTTACATTTTGCTAATTTTTCTTTTTCATAGTTACGTTTTAGTTTTTTTAACAATCCATTACAATAGTTTCGGTATCGTTTATATGTCAATTTTAGTATTTCATTTGCAGGATCAGATCTAAGAGTCTTTTGCATTTTATTACGGTTTGTAATACATTTTAGAATACCAGGAGTTACCCAAGGTTTAATAGTACGTTTAGTTTTAGGAATAGATATAGTTTTAGAACTTTCTGCTAGTGATTCTCTTAGTATATTTGTTAGTTGCTCTATTACAGTATCTGGGTTTTCGCAGTAGAGTAAACGAGAAATGTTTTTATCAATAATTTTAGTACTAGCTTTATCGTAATCGATCACAATTCTAGTTTTTGCACATTTATTCTTTTCAGTGTCTAGGCTTAATTTGAGAAATGTCATACAATGATCCGTAACTGTCGTATTCAGTATTGCTATAAACGCAGGTATTTTTTTATTTATTTATTTTTTTTTTAAATTGTACTCTCTCTGGAATTATGAAACAGTAGCCGATACATAAGACTTCGTACGCGGGTGCTTCTCAGAATTAGACTTCCCAACATTATCCTAACTTAATATTATAATTGCGAAAGTGAGTTTGTTCGTTTGTTTGTTTGTAACGCTTTCACGTCTCAACTTCTCAACCGATCATCTTGAAATTTTGCATACACGTTGTCAAGGGTACGGAAAAGGACATAGGGTACTTTTGTTCCCGAAAAAAAAAACGGTTTCTGCGGGACCGCGGCTGAAACCGCGGGGTACAGCTAGTTAAGTATAAAATTTACTAAAAACTTTATTAGTGCTCACATTTGTTGTCATAATCCTAAATTATAAGAATTGCCAAAGTGAGTTTGTAAATTTGTTTATTACGCTTACACGCCCCTATTATCACGAAATTTCGTAATGAAATTTTGCAATCACGTTATTAGAAGTGCCAAAATGGGTGCTGTTTATCCCGATAACAATTACGGTTCCTGTGGGGGGCTAGTATGTAGTATGTAACTAGTATTGTATAAGAAACTCCTGTCCAAAAATATTTCTTTTAGACTAGATTACTATTCAAAGTTCTGAACTCACAGGCTAAGGCTTTGCGTTATGTGTCAGTATGGCTTGGTTTATTATAAGCAAACTGTGAACGGCTGACTGTCGGCCGACTGACTCTGAGTTGTCTGACAAGTTAAAACTCCATGTTGAAGAAGTGTCTAAACTGTAGCAAACAAAATTTGCATCGGCCGCTGTCTGACTAAGTCAGCAAATGACGTCACAAACTGCTTATAGTACGCGCTATTTTGAAACTCCATTTAAAATAGGCTAACATTCAATTCAAAAAATTCATAATTCAAAATTTATTTATTTCTAAAGCTGGTAAATTACAGGGGTTGGTCTCTCCTGTTAAGTTTGGAAAACCTGTGTTAGGAGAGACCGCTCTTTCGTTGTTTATAAAAGAATGGTATTTCAAGCAAACAATCAGCTACTCACAGTTGGCTTAGTTAGGACGAAGCCTTAACTGCTAAAAATTTACTGAGTGGAAGACTGTTCAAAGATTATTTTTGTTCCCTATTAAACAAATATCAACGTACTTTTTAGCAAAGCCATCCTATTTACCTCGTTAACTCACAATAATAAATGAATATTTTCACCAAATAAAACCTTTTCTACCAAAATAACACTCTGGAACTCTTATTCAGAGTGGCGGAATGAGGAATGCCGACAGTAATGGAATAACAATAGAAATAGGTCGCGTGAACTAATAACTCTTACTCCCGACTCGAGTCAGTCACTGGCGCAAGTAACTGGAGCTGGTAACTTGAACTACCTTCGTTCCAGCTGCCAAGAAACTTCGCCGAAATATTATATGATATCGTAATAAGTTTTCTCAAAGTTACATCCGGCGTTCGAAGCAAATGTATAATCTATGAACCTTTAAATCTTGGTGGGTGGTAGAGTAGGTGCCAGGTAGGTGCTAAAAGTCTAGTCAAAAGTCCTACGCAGCTACACAGATTGCTTTAAAATATTTGGTTATGCCGCTGCCTCTTCTTAGTTCCAAACTGGGCTATAATTGAAATGGTCTCTGCGTGATACACACTGTTGTCTTGGTCTCAAGATCTAGATTGGTGCAATTATGTGGTGTGTGTACATACCAATGTGTGGTCACGCATAAAAGTTGCGACCGAACATCAGCGTGATTCATAAACCTTCAAAATAGTTTTTGGGTAAAACAGACACATTCGTTTTATATGATTTCTCACAAACAATTAAAATCAGTTTAAAATCTAATCCACAAGCACTTATAATCTGATTTCCCTCGAGACGATAAAAATCTCCATGAATTTTGCTTTTAACTAACTCGATTTACTTCGAAAGGGTTTTTACTATCAGTTTTTATTTAATTTTCAAGAAAGGCACACGTTTTATAATCTATAAAATGTCAACTACAATAACCTGTTTTTCCAACCTGATCGTCCTAGAAAATTTCTTTTGCATCAATCGTTCATACCTGATCGACTGTCCGAGAAGAAAACTCATCAGCAATGTTATTTTTTTAACCACATTTACTTTGCTAATTACTGTTGTAGTCGTTGATGTATTATCTCGGAACGTGAGTCTTGGAATAAGATTATTTCAAGGGTTTCTCGCAGTTGGATTTGTTGATTTAATTACCACAGCCAGAGTTAGAAGCAACTCCTTTGACGCTTTAAAGAGGTTAGACGAAAAATGTGGAATCGAAGACGATTACATCGAAGAATTAGTCGCAAGTTCTACTAAATACACTTATTTTGTTTTTGTATGTGCTGTAATAGACTTCGTTGGCTTAATTATGCTAAGGTCGAGTAGTGAAGTGGTTATTTTCTTCATTTTGTATTCGGCTCAAGACGCAGAGTTGATATTCTTTAGTATGATTGTAGAGGCGATAAATTTGAGGTTATCGAAACTGAAGAATGCGTCTCCCGTCGTTGGATCGAAAGTGTACAGACATGTGCTAGTTACTACCGCTTTGATAAATGAAGAAGTCTCGACTAGAGTAAGTTTTTATCTCTTATTTTACTTAGATTCTTTTGTAGAAGCGTTCAGTTCGATCAATCCATTAGTTCTTACAATAGCGCAAGCAGCTCGTTGCATATCTTAATTACGTGACTGAAATGGATCGCTCGAATAATTACGCAACAAGATCCAGTCAGTCTTTAGAAGGCTGACCGCGAGTGGTATTTACAACCTGAGCTCTACCGTTGACTGGATTATACAATTGTATAGATCCTATAGTATTTCCGAGAAAATTTCAATTAGAAAATGTGATGAGGAAATATGTGATTTATAAAAGTTTTTTTTTTATTTCAGATAACGTTATTGCTAGCAGTTGTGCTAGGAACTATTGTGACATACTCCAGCGTTATAATGCTGTCTCTAACAGACACGGTAATATTTATATTTTATTTTATTCATACTCTCTCTCTATGTATTAAAGAACCCACATTTTTTTCTTGTCGATGATTTTAAATGAAAATGGGTAAACACGGTCACTGACCTATATGATTTCTATGACTGCAGACCAGTGTAAATCTCAAGCTCATTGTATCTTCCAAACGCGTTGTCTTATTGTCAATAAGACAACAAATAATATATGTATTATGCCGTCAGCCAAAAGTTGTGGCTATGTTATTAATTTTATAAATGTATTTTTTTATATAAATGTGATTTTTAAGATTGAATCATTGTTAATAAACTAATGTTGCAGAAACTGTTCGCTGTAAAATATTAGCACTTGGTTGGTTGTAGGCATTAGACCATACTCCGAACATATTTACCCATTGTCCTTTCAATTTTATCCCGCACCAAAATGGCTGAACAAAATTGTAGCTGAATAAATGGTTCTCTGAGGGTTTGTACATAAATTTTCGCACAAAAAATATGAAACTGTCGAATAATTACTGATAAAACCGCGTGGCGTCTGTTAGTCGTACATTTTAAATGTTTTATGTTGTAGGAACTGTGCTTGTGATTTTTTGGACAGTTGGAATAGCTGGAAGCGAGAGATAAAATAAAAAAAAGCTTTAAAAAACACGCTCCTTAGCCGACTAAGTAACGCGCTTTGGGAGAGGCCAATGTCTAGTGGATGGGAAGTTGTTTATGATGACGATGTTGTAGAGAAGAACACAAAACATTTCAGAGTACTTACAAATTTGTCTAAATGAGGGCTCATTTCCACCTGCATGAAAACTCTCGGGACAGTCTATCCGACAGCAGCAAGTGATGTCTGACAGCAACTGCTACCTGCAAGCTGCTGTTGCGCAGACTGTCTGACATTTCTCGCGAAAGTTGGTAGTTGTTAGTTAGTTGATGATTAGCTGAAGAGGAGAGTACTCAACATTGGGTAGAAGTAATTTGAAAAAATTGATCATCAATTAATTTTATTTTTCAAGGGTGAAGTTATAGTGCTCCGACTGGTCATAAGAACACTGACAGAAAGAGTCGGCAGCCTGCAGAATTTCTAGAACGATGGTTTGGTCGGGTTGAAAGGCTAGTGCTAGTTTGAAGGCAATTGTCACCGATACTGAATCGCTGTAATGTGCGCAATTGCAAACCTCTTTACACTAAAGACGACCATCGTCCGATAGAAAATATGCAATCTGCGGGCACACCCGCTTCATAAAAAAACGTAGTGTAATAAAAATACTCATAGCTCCCCATATTAGAAAATTACCATACTTTTTATACAGGGTGTACACGTCCTCATCTATCTTCTATGGCGTGAGTTGAAGGTGTTCTTCTGCGTCTGGCGGGTGTGCTACACGTCCTCGAGAAGCGTCTCCATCTGTCACCAGCTCACCTTCCACCTCGCTAAGAAACTAGCGCTGGATCCCAGCTTTGATAAAGGTAGAGATTTCTAATTGTGTTTTTTTTACAAACTTAATAAGTTTTGCTATTTCTGTCAACTACTTACTCTACTTAGATCAGAGAGTTTTAAGGGTGCGGAAACGAGCGAAGTTGAATGAACTTACAGGTGCATGAATTGACCAATCAAAACGCTTGAAATCTCCAGAAATCACCGCGTCATGTCATGTCATGTCTATTCATTCGCCTCTGAGCTCCGCTCCGCTCAATTCGGTTTTAGTAGAAACATACTCAATTCGACTTTAGTGGAAGGACCCTTAAACTGTAACAGAAGAATAGGTCACTAAAGTAGATGTTTAATAAACAAGGACTATTTTCGAAAGAAAAACAAATAACCCAACTTTAATTAAATGTAGCCCTGGAAACTTCAGAAACAATGATAAATCTAACTACACCTCGAAATCAAAATCGGTCAAGCCATTTAGGATCATAAGGAGTCACAGAATACTCACTATATGTATAGAGTATGCCAAGAAGTCAATACAAATACAAAATACAAAAATATTTATTAACCATATCACACAATATACAACATAAAGTTAAGCAATAGTCCCCGCACTAGGGCCAGCCTGTATCGCGGGAGACTGTAGCCGATTACATAATGAATGAGTGAAGAGGACTAACTACTATTAAGTTTAAATAAAAGAATACGCGCGCGTGTGTGTGTGTGTGTGTTTGTGAGTGTGTTCAAAATATACACATACATAATTCCATTGGTAAAACCACTTGAACAGCATTACCTTCCTTTTGCAATCGGGAAAATGACTACGTTTCAGAGACAAATAAGGGAAACTAATTCAGGATTCTTCCTATTAGGTTTGTTATCTATCTATACTTACTAATATTATAAAGAGGAAAGATTTGTACGTCAGAATGTTTGTAACAAATTAACTCAAAATCTACTGGTCCGATTTAAAAAAAATTTTTGACCATTACATAGCTACATTATTTCTTATTGACACAGGCTTTAAAACATGAGCGAAGCCGCGGGCGTTTTTCCCGCTAGTAATATAACTAGTCTAGCCATAAATATTGTTACAATAGAAACTCCTACGTTTATTTTTTTTTCTGCATTTAAATAAAAAAATAAATGCATTTTCATTTGTAACAGAACTTATATATATGATTACAAAAAAAATATATAACAACGAACATTTTGAATCGGCTTTCTTTTAGATTAATTTTCGACCACGATGTTGTGGCTTACCTATACCTACCCTCAAATGAGTTTCAGGTCATACGTGTGCCGGTTGTTGATGAAATATTACGAGCGTTAGCACTTTATATATTTAAGCTATTTTTTTTAACTTGAAAACGATAAAGCGATGATAGCCTAGCTGGAGGAGGCCCGCCTCTCAAGCCAGAGGGAGCGGGTTCAAACTCAGCTGACGGCACGCACCAATTTGTTCATTGTGTGAATTTATGTGCGTATTGTATGTCATCTGCTACATGAGTGGAGTCTGGTGTATGGCGACAAGCTCGCCCCCTTTCACATTTGGGACTGAATATCATCCGGCGAGGTTTGGGTGTTAAATCATACCTCTGTTAGTCCCGTCGGGGGAGAGGCGTGACGAAATTAAAACAAGTAAAAATACCCGTGCCTGCGCTAAATTGATCACGTTTTCTCTTCTCTTTTTTATCTCTTTATTTCTCTACGTAGAATTTTTAAAAAGCGGCTTTCCTTGTGCTCTCTGCTTCTGTATAACCGCTAACTCCTCCAAAACCACGCATTTAGACGATCAAGAGGGCTATTCCAACGCGTGACGTGAGATGAGATTTTATCTTGGTCACTCTTACACCTATGACGTTTCAAACGAGAGCAAAGAGTTTCAAAGGTTAATTTTTACGGAAGGTTCGTAGGTACTGTGCAATTTTAAAAATGCTGAAACTTGCGAGTGGAAGCGTGGAGCCGTACCGTGACATGTTTTTGCGATAATGTTTCGTTCAGCCGCCGACGCTGCACGACCGCGAATCATATCACCACGCGATAAGGTTCATAGTCGCGCAGCGTCTGTGGCTGGACCTAAAAATAATCGCAATAAGATGTTACCCTGACCCTGAGAGGGTGTGAGTTACTTAGTTACCATTTCACTCTGAAAGTTTTGGATGAAAATTGATATGAAATTAATTTGGTTTGTTACAAGTTAAGTTAAGCCTTTGCGCTGGTTTAAAACATTGCCTACTTTCATCGGTAAAAACAGTATTTTACGGTAGAAAGTAAACCTGCAGGACACGTCTGGTACTAAATAAACTAGTGGCTCTTTGAGCTGGAGACCTCACAGCCGACGTCTGTTCTCCTATACAGGTCGCATTTCTCTATCGATTCTCGTGAAATTTCGTGGGCAGGTTCGATAATTATAGTTTTTTTTTTGTATAGCCAGTTTTTGGAAATTCTTCAAAATGGCGGAGATTTGGTTAAGAACTGAAAAGAAAAACGAAAAAGGGAACCTGTAGAGCTAGACAGAGATCCGGACAGAATCTTCATCATTCAGAATCTATTTTTTTGCAAAGCCCACACCTTTTTTTGTGTGACATTGCTTAGATTTGATGAAAATTGTGTTCAAATTCCAATTAGCCATTTGTAGTATTTGTAGTATTAGTTTAACCGTTTGTAATTTAGTACGTAGTTGCATGCCGAAAGGCGGATTATGGCGTTCAATGTATTATTTTTAACACCTGTATTTTACCCGTAAACGCAACGGATAAATTAATTGAATTGAATTGAATTGAATTGAATCCAGACATACGAAATCATTTTTGCCGAATCTGAAGCACAGATGCTCGCTCGGTCGATAAACATATCGAATAGCAAGGTTTACAAAATACCATTTGCACTAAAACGGTACAAAAAAGTTGAATTCCCCTCAGCAGAAAGTCTATGAATCTTCGGGGCTCGCAAAAAGTTTCACACATTAGTTAGAAGTCATAAATTCCGTGATATGTGTAGGTGTAGGCACCGAGAGCTGGATCCGACTCGAACAGAAACTTTTCCACTTTAGTGTTTACTTATACCTACTTACTAACTTACGCGTTTTTTTTTTTCTTTTTAACTGGCAAGGCATTTTATTAATGCTGGGTACACACTCAGCCAACGAACACCAAAGAATGCGCTGTGTCTCGTTTCATTTCAATCAAAACGAGAGGCAGCATATCGTTGGCCTTCGTTGGATTTCGTGGACCTTCTCCCAACTAGGCTGCCATAAGATCGTACTAAAATCAATTATCTCAACATAGTCAAAGATTCACGTTCAAGTCTTACGTTGAAACAAATAGGTACATTTCCACCAAATCTAGGTAATTACTTTATTTCTAACAATACTTTAGAAACTGTAGAAAAAGCAATTGAAATAGCAATAGACTGATAAAGCTGATGACGATTTAGTCTTTTTTTTTTAATGTAGTCAAACTGATGGTGAAAGCCGCATCATCCGTTGCGTTGTTGAGGACGTGTTATTAGCGGATATACAGAAAAAGAGACAGACAGAAGCGGAAATTGAGTTTGTTTTATACTATGATCAAGAGATAGAAAAGAGAAGAGAAGACAGAAAAAATAAAAAGTTTTTTTTTATATTCCTACTAAAAGTTATGTAGGTTATTTTATTTACCAGTTTGAGTTCGATATTTTCATTTTATTCAACCTACACACTTCCGAAACTTAACAGTAAGTTTTTCTTAATTTCTAAGTTCAGTTTCCGAGAATTCTCTGTATCTATAAATAAGTCAGTAATTACTGAACAAGCGCTGATTTGTTTGACAAAATTTCTTATACAGACCTACTGAAACTTATAAAAAGCCACATTTACTACGAAAACCTCAGAAATCTAGTTTACTAGAGAGCTCTATTTTCTTGGAACCTCTTTTTGAAGGTCCAACCTACGCATCAAAGGTGACTGTGAAATTAGAGAGTCCGCAACGTCACTTTGGTTTACTATTGTCTACAAAAATTTTGTTTGCAATCACCATGTCCAAGAGGTTTGTTACATCATGTTAAAATCAGTATTTATTCTGTCTTTTACGCTTGTTATCATTTAATATTTGGATAGGACCAAATATAATAATAATAACAAGCTTTGAAAAATAGGAAAAGACTGTTTTATTATTGACAAGCTGCGCCCCGCGGTTTCACCCGCGTTTAAAAAGTTAATCGCGTTAAGCGTTTAATCCTATGTGCTACTCTAGACTATAATCTATCTCTGTGCCAAATTTCATCCAGATCTGTTCAGCCGTTCTGGCGTGAAAGAGTAACAAACATCCATCCATCCATCCATCCATTCATCCAACCATCCATTCTTACAAACTTTCGCGTTTATAATATTAGTAGGATAAATAAACCAAGTTTGAGGTAAGTTGAAAACAACTGTTAGTAGGTAATATAAATGTACGAGTATGTATGGGGCCAGATGACCGTGGATGCAAATGTGAAAAAAAAAAGTTTTCAACATTTATACATATTTAGATAAAATAGTGCAATTAAAAAAAAATCTTACCCTAACTACCTAATCCTAGTATTTATAAATAAAGCGAAAGTGAATTTCTTTTGTTTGTTATTCAACCGATCATCATAATATTATATTATATTAGGTCTTTACGTATGAAATTAGCGTTTTGTCGTACTGATCAATTTGATCTGAAATATCTCCTCTTTGGTTAAGAATTCGAAATTCAAATTAATAAATTCATTTAGCTGGTTTTTTTTTATTTTGGAATACAGTCATTCATTTGTTATTTTCCTCATTATTTTTTCTTTGGCGTCGCTTATTATCGCGCAATGGAAAACATGAAATATCGGTATATTTACGAGTACGAGTTCTACCGTGGCACCAGTGCTGCAGAAACAGCTCGAAGAATTAATGATGTGTACGGCGCTGGTGTCGCTAAAGACAGCATGGTACGTTTTTGGTTTCAACGTTTTCGTTCTGGAAATTTCGACCTTAAGAACCAACCCCGTGGACGGCCGGAGATCAAAGTGAAAAACGAAGAATTAAAGGCTATTGTGGAAGCGGATCCATCACAAAGCACTTCAGAGATAGCAGCAGGCTTCGGGGTAAGTGACAAAACTGTATTAATCCACTTGAAGCAAATCGGGAAAGTAAAAAAACTCGAACGATGGGTACCTCATGAATTGAGTGAATCGAACTTGCAAACACGGGTCGTCTGCTGTGTTACTTTGCTCAACCGACACAATAATGAAGGGATTTTAAATCGAGTCATTACTTGTGATGAAAAGTGGATATTGTACGATAATCGAAAGCACTCATCGCAATGGCTGAACCCTGGAGACCCAGCCAAATCCTGCCCTAAACGAAAATTGACTCAGAAAAAGTTACTTGTAAGTGTTTGGTGGACTAGCGTCGGTGTCGTTCACTACAGCTTTCTTAAATCTGGCCAAACGATTACGGCAAATATCTATTGTCAGCAACTGCAAACCATGAAGGAAGAACTAGCTGTTAAACAACCGAGATTGGTCAATCGCTCTAGGCCACTGCTGCTTCACGACAACGCAAGACCACACACTGCATAACAAACAACCACTAAGTTAGCTGAGCTACAATTGGAATGTCTGCGACATCCACCGTACTCCCCGGACCTTGCTCCAACAGATTACCATTTCTTCCGGAATTTGGACAACTTCTTACAAGGAAAAAAATTCCACTCCGATGCAGCAGTCCAAACCGCCTTCAAAGAGTTTATTGATTCTCGCCCCCATGGTTTTTATAGTAAAGGGATCAATGAACTACCCATAAGATGGCAAAAGTGCATAGATAACAACGGTGCATACTTTGATTAATTAAATATATTTTACAAAAAAAATCGACTTTTTATTCCTCCCGTACAAAACGCCAATTTCATACGTAAGGACCTAATATAATTTTTAATACACGTTGTCGGGGGTACATTTGGGCCATTTTATTCTATAAAAATATCGGTTCTTATTGGACTGTAGGTGAAATCATGGGGCTCAGCTAGTCAAAATAGAGGTCAAATAAGTCATTTGATAATACCTAAAATTTTTTACAGGTACATTTTTTTTTTTTTCAGGTTTGTTTAAATTCGTTAGTTGAAATATTACATTGTATAACGTTTAAAATTAGATTCAAATATCAATTCGTATAATTTTCTAGTAAATTTCATTAAATTAGTATTTTTTTTAAATTTCAAAATTAAAATTAGAATAAAAAAATCATATTCCTTGATGTACTTAATGCGACGTTAAAGCGGAATTACACTAGATATTGTCCAAATAACAAGTTATTGTTATTATTAAATCCATTTATTTCCAACAACCATAAATAGCAATTTTACTCATTAATAAGATGTATATATATTAAGATAATTAACTACTGCAGCAAACAATAAACCAAACAAAAATAACAAATTACAAATAATAAACAGAGCTCAAGTCAGTATTCGCGGGTAAAGTACCCAAAAGGCTGGCAACGTTACCTCGCTGAATAGCAATGCTAATTCGCTGACCGAGGTAAGCACCAGCCCTTTGGTCGTTTGTTCTCTCTATCAGACGCTTTGACAGCTCAATATACTTAGAATTTAAATATACCTATATAGTTACATTTATATAACATGCAGATTTTTTAAATATTAATATCTGTGTTACTTGATGCTGGAACCCCAGACTGGGTATAGGTCTCCTCCAGTTTACTCCAACTCTCTCTGTCCCTTGCTTTTATTTTCCATTATTTTCCTGCTGTGGCTATTATTTCGTTTATCCATCTGTTTTGTGGACGTCATCTACTTTACCAACTCCTTATCTTATCGTTGATACTAGTGTCCATCTTTTGTATTTGTATCTTGCTAGGTGACTTATTTATTTTGACTATTCTTTGAATAGAAAAGATGTTAAAATTCAATAATCATATATTATTTAATTAAATAATATTATTTATTTTTACTATTCTTTGGAATAGTAAAATAAATAAACCTAATTCGTTGATCGGCCGTCGCCTCATTTGTGCAGGCCGACTTCACATAGCTGCTTCCAACAGCGTTAGTAGTGACTAAGTGAGTAAGTCATTTCTAAGAAAGTGTGTGAATCCGTCGATATACAAACTCAGCGCCCGACCGCCTCGCAATTCTATTAATGGAAAATGAACTTACAACATTACGATACAAAGTTCTTTTTATTTGTCTTTTTTAGAGCGGGCCGCGCGTAGCGCATCCACGCCGCGTTCAAAACCGCCAACAGCTGGGCGATGCGATCTAAAAAGGACTTTATGTCACAGAATATTAAGTTAATTCGTTTTCATTTATACAAATATGCCCAATGTACCGCATCCACCATTAACTTGCACCATCAATGGTTCAAATGACAGTACGTTGTTTCGTTTGCACCATAATGGCGCAGATGAAACCGATTAGTTGTGTATGCACCATTGATAGGGAAAACAAAAAATAGACAAACAGACTGTATAGAAAATTATAAAATGCGTGTCTAGTGTGGGAACTCCTTTAGCTAACAACTACTGGACAATTGAGAATAAAGGTATTTCTTCCACAGACCTAAAACTCCTCGCGACCCGTGACCACGCTCTTTACGTTTTTTTGTACCAGGATAGCAGAAACAATGAAGAAGTTTTCGCCCTCGTGACCGTGATCACACTCTTTATGAATCGAAAATGAAATACCTCTCCATCGTTTCTGCTATTCTGGTACCTGACATCCGGTATCGATCAATGTCTTTTCAAAAAACGAGCAATAATTAAAGATCTTGGTTCATAAATAGTGTGGTTACGGGTCACAGGAGAACAAGACAAAACCTCTACATCGTTCCTAATATCCTGGTAACAGGTATCGGGTCTGCAATCATTTGTCTTACCTGCCAATCGGGTAAAAAACGGCGAAAAAAATGAAAAAAAATGCATGGAAAGCAAGGTGAAGTAGTTGTAATAATTACAATGCTACAACTGATACAACGCAGTGTCATCTGCACCATGATGTGCATGCGGTAGATCAGGCAATTGTGAGGCGGTCAGGTGCTGAATTTGTAAGTCGACGGAGACCTCAGGTGCGCAAGTAATTTCCAGACGAGTCTAGGCGCTAGTTCAAGTTATTTACAAGTTTTACCTGGATGCTCAGACTTGCTCAGTTTTCTTGAGACCCTCCATGAGTGCTCGATGTTCGTAAACTTCTTGCTTACTGCTAATTACTTGACAAGAGCTAGGTTTCAACCAATTATAAAAGAGATTATAGCAATCTAAGTACGTATACGTACGTATAAGTCTACGTACTTATACGTACGTATACGTGCTTGTATTTTAACGTTTCTAAGATTTCATTTACAATATTGTTATCATTGACTAAATAAATTACATACATAACATATCGTCACGCCTTTCCCTCGAATGGGCTGACAGAGATGTATAACACTTCACCGGACGATATTTTGTCCCAAATGTGACAGGGGGCGAACATTCACTACGCACATATCTTCACACAATAAACAAATTGGTGCATGCTCTGGCTTTAGAGACGAGTCTTCTCCGACTAGGCTATCATCGCTTAAAGTCTAACAAATAGACTACGAGTACAAGACAAAAGACAGGAGCTATTGAAATTGAGACGAGACGTCTTCACAAGCACCTAAATACGTTTTTCTAATCCTACTCCTAACTAATATAATAAATGCGAAAGTGAGTTCGTTTCTTTGTTCGTTTATTACGTTTCATACCTTAACTACTCAAGCAATCATTTTGAAATTTTGCATACACGCTTTTAGGGGTACAGAAAAGGACATAGGATAATTTGTATCCCGAAAAAAATAATGTTTCCTGTGGGACCGCGGGTGAAACCGCGAAGCGCTGCTAGTTTCCTATTAATGCTCCGGAGTCTTGCGACACGCACAGAGGCAATATTAAGGCAATATTAATATGGTTTTGGAAGGTGTACGTAACCTAGCTGCTCACAATATTGGTGTGCATCTTAAAAAAAATCCACCCCTTCCCTTCCTAATACTCTAAAAAAAATTCTCTTTACCAGTTTCAAATTTCCAAATCAAATGTCTTTATTCAAATAGATATCGAAGGTACACTTACGAACGTCAAAGTTATAAAAATGATGCTACCACCTTGTTAGGAAAAACAGCCACTACGTCGAAAAACATGCAGGCAAGAAATTGAAGGGCGTCATTTTTCAATTTCCAGCGAAAAACTTCCACGGGCACCGCGTCCTCAGCCGCTGGTACTCCGCCGTCCTGAGCGAGCATCCACGCTTCATGAGCGGATCCGTGATCTCCATCGGGCTGGCTGTGCCGCTGCATCTGCTCGACTTGAGCGTCAACTATGTGCTCATTATTGTTCAGGTACATGTTTTTAGCAGGTTCTCACATTGTTCCGTGATACGCTACGATAGTTCGCGAGACTGCCACATAATAATAAATGTTCGAAACACTTTGCCCACACGGCCATCTGTCGCCCACCTAAGCAAAACTATATCTGCCTACTATGTCTGCCAGAGACTTTTTTTCGTGCGGTAGGCGTCAGTATGTTGTGCCGTATTTCTTTTTTATACTAAACGACTGAGCGAGCGTCAGCAAGCGAGACGTCTATGCTGTAGCGTCGACAAATGGTTTCGCATGTCCGGCGTCTGCTACAGGTCGATACTATTTCAACCAATTCTATTGAAATTTCGTAAGAAGGTTCGTTAATTATATAGAATTTTTGTAGAGTCGAATGGATAAAAAAACATATACCTATAATTATCGAACTTGCTCACAAAACTTCACAAGAATCGGTTGGAAAACGACGACCTGTAGAAGAGGACAGCTGTACAGACGCCGGCCGCGATGTCTTTAGCTCACAGAGCGACTAGTAATGTCTGTTCTAAATTCAGGTATTAGTTAGTTGTCTTTGTGTATATCCGTGGCACGCAGGAATAACTGAACATCGCAAAAACGTCAATTTTTCAGGGCAGCCATTTTAAAGTTTGACATTTTCTGTTTAGTCGGTAAGTTAGTTAAACGATGATGTCAAAGTTATTTTGAGGGTTACTTGAGGCCCTCTTTCGTATGGTTTCAAGAATTTAACGCAACAACTTATAGTTTACATAATAATAGACTTGTCAAACAGCTGAAATGCCTTGAATAAGTTGATAACTCGACTTGTAGACCAAGTTTTGGCTTTTAAGGACATTTATCCAGTTATTCACCATCTGAGTACGGATCATTTTTATCGGTTACCCTATTTATTTCAATGGAAAAAGCATTATTTCTCATTAGTAAACCAATGACAACTTCAAACAGATATAGTTTGTCAAGTAATTATTACTACTTTACAAGATATATCTTACTTTTCAGCATATAATGCAAAATGTAAAAAAAGTCTTAGTATTTAAAATATATTTTTTTTAGAATTATACGCTCATTTACATAATCTAAAAACTGTTTTCACTAACTTATTAAAATTATTTTTTAAACATATGGGAAAAACACAATGGAAACGCATTTGTTTCTAATTAAAATGAATTATTTAGAGTATACACTAAATTAACACATAGGCTAGACTTATTATCCCGAGAAATCAACAGTTGGCAATCGTTGAGTTCTACAAATAAGAAAATATTAATCAAACACACTACAAGACATAAATACCTACTTATAAAAGGTCTTATTTAAAAAGCTTTTCTAATTATTATTTTAAACGACTTCAAAAAACCGTTTTAAAAAAATCTTTGAAAATTTTCGTTAAGTTAAGTAAGTGGCTGTAAAAATCTGTAAAAATGTCTGATGACACACATGCTTAATACATGTTTTGTTAGATTGCTTACACATTACTTCGATCAATAATAATACTAATGAATAATAATAAAACCCTTTATTCAGACCAACTTAGTGTCTATTTACAAAGTATTAAGAACTAAAAACTATGAGTGTGGATTTACAAGTATATTTTGGTAGTAAATCTTAATCTATTCTAATACTTAATTATTTTTTGTAGGTCTGTTTGCCAATCGGCAAAGATCTCCTCCAACCTTTTTCATTCCTGTCTATCTTGGGCCACTCTATTCCAAGTTACTCCTGCTACCTGTCTAATGTCATCATCCCACCATTTCTGTGGTCTGCCCCTTTTCCTTCTCCTAGGGCACCATCGTGTCACAATTTTGCTCCATTTTTCTTGGCCTCTTATCATATGCCCTACCCATTGCCATTTGAGTCTTCTGATTTTACATTAAAACAGGTAGTACGCAGGTGTTGAAAAGTTTTTTCTTTACATTAATTGATTGATTGATTAAGTGAAGAGTTTTATCTTCCATGGCTTCTCTCAGACTCCAGTATCTCTTTCAGCCATTTGTTATTCTTCTGTCAACTTCTTTGCGTATAGGGACCTCTTGTGTTATTAGCTGTCTCAGGTAGATATATTCATCAGTGTAATCAATTTGGTTATTTCCTATATGTATGGTGGTTTTCTTCCCATTTGTCCTTACCTTTGTTTTCTCTGGGTTCAACTTTAAACCTTTCTTCTCACTTTCATCCGCTAGTTCAAGTATCATTTGCTACATGTTTTTAGGTGTTTCAGCAAATAACATTTTATATATATATCGTCTGCGAACCTCGATTGTGTTAGGGAGACTCGGTCGACAGTGATTCCGATGTTTTCCCAGTTAAGTCTCCTAAAGATTGTTTCGACAACCGCTGAGAATAGTTTTGGAGGTAGAGGGTCTCCATGTCTGACACCCTTTCCTACTCTAAATGGTTTACCTTTCTTTTCTAGTTGGATTCTCGCGGTGCTATGACTATTATTTTAATTAAACAAAGTGAAAAAAAGGAACTTCTTATTCTGATTGGCCATCATTGGTGTTTTTCCCCAAAAACCTTAAAACACAGATTTAAAAAATTGTCAGACTTCGTCTTAGACAACCATGGCTCTAAAGGGTCTAAATGATCTATGCTAGCGTCTCTTTACGGCTTTGCACCCCGCTATCAATCAACCCTGTATTGATTTGAATCTTTTGTGTAAGTATGAATGTGGGTAGGTACATAGTACACCAATGATAGTAATAGTCACCAATAATGTACAGCATTATAATATATTTTTTATATTTACTTCACGTTGTTGCATGGCATGGTTGTTGGCGTTTAGGCTCCAGTAGGTACATAAAAAATATCCAGCTCGGGTAGATAACAACTTGATATCTTGCTATTGCAGATGAAAACTAAATCACCACGGCAAAGGTAAAAGTGAACATGTGATAATGTCACTTTTTAAACAAAAATATTTGGCTTGCCATAACTTGACATCTCGATTTGTCAATGGAGGCAGAAACAGGCTATGTGTATAAGTCGAGATATCCAGTATTTTGGATGTGAGTGTAAGTTGATAAATCAAGATGACAATTATTCATACACAAACTTATGCTTGACATCTCAATTTGTCAAGTTAAAATTAATTTTTGCAGAAAAGGCTTAGGTGTATAAGTCGAGATCTTCAATATTTTGAACATGTGTTGATGTTGATAATTCAAGATGTCAATATTAGTAAGCAAACACACACTTGATAAGTCGTTTTATCAAGTAAAACACCATAAAATGCAAGAGTGTCGAGATGTACAAAACGCGATTGCTCTAAAACTATTATATATTTCGGGCTGATTTTTTTATACATAGTAAAGCGCATACGAAGGAAGCGTTTAAGCCAATAAAAAAAAAATCATGCAAGTCGAGTTGTTCAGTTATTCCTACGTGCCACGGATATTATCTGACATCCCCGAAACAGGGTAACTTAGTTGTAGAGACTGTATAGATACTCGGTAGAGACTTTGTAGATACTTTGTGGATACTTCATAAATACTTTGTAGATAATTCGTAGAGACTTTGTAGATACTTCCTAGAGACTTTTTAAATACTTCATAGGGACTTTGTAAATACTTAGTAGAGACTTTGTAGATACTTCGTAGAAACTTTGTAGATACTTCGTAGATACTTCGTAGACACTTTGTAGATACTTCGTAGAGACTTTTTAAATAATTCATAGGGACTTTATAAATACTTAGTAGAGACTTTGTAGATACTTCGTAGAAACTTTGTAGATACTTCGTAGAGACTTTGTAGATACTTCCTAGAAACTTTTTAAAAGCTTCATGAACTTTGTAAATACTTAGTAGAGACTTTGTAGATACTTCGTAGAAACTTTGTAGATACTTCGTAGAGACTTTGTAGATACTTAGTAGAGACTTTATAGATACTTCGTAGAGACTTTAGTAGAACGTTAAAAATACGGTTCATTCAGCGTGGCGCGTGACGCAGAGTAGTGTGAAGATTAAAAATTGACTCAAGATTTCGTTTTTATTTAATATTTTTTTCATGAGTTTCACATCTTACACAATTAACTTGTATGCCTGGAAATCAAATTATGTAACTGTAATGTAATGTAAATTTATTCGAATAGTATTTTGCATTTAATTTATTTAGACACCTTCTTACCTAAAGTAAAGTAGGTACGTACAACTACATGATTGTGAAAACTCAGACTAAATAAAAGAGTCATAGTGCCGCAGATATAGTTTTTGTAAGTATGAAGATAACTAATAGCTTCAGGTACTAGGCCACTGCCTGAAGAAGAAAGAAGTGCATTGGCTTATAAGTTCTCAATCAATTTGTAATTTATTTTGTGATACCAACCAAGTCTACAAGATCATTTTGGGTAGCCATCTGTCCTAGATCAATAAGTTTCAAATATAAAGTCCCAATAAAACTGTTGTGTTCTCTTTGTTTCAGATTTACGTTGCATACCACTGAACCACACTTCATATACCTACTACAGATTCACTTGTAGATATTTTGTTAACATCGTCACGCCTTTTTCCCTAAAAAGGTTGTAATAGACGTGTTACAATACCCACACTTTGCCGGACAGTATTCAGTCTCAAATGTGATAGGTAGTGATCCTGTTGCCGGCTCCGGTTAGCTAACAGATGACATATATATATACATCATCACGCCTTTCCCCGGAAGGGGCTGGCAGAGGTGTAATACAACACAGACACTTCGCCGGACGATATTCAGATGACATAAGCACATAAACACAAATGTTCGGTAACTAAACACTTCGGTTGGGATAAAACTCGCATCCTCTGGCTTGAGAGGCGAGTCTTCTTCTAACTAGGCTATCGTCGTTCTACGCTATTTATTATTAATAAATAAATAAATAGGGACACTTGCATACACGGTCGCCTGAACCCAAACTAAGCAAAGCTTGTACTATGGCTGCCAGAGACTGATATACATACAAACTTAGATATTTTAAAACATACTTAATTAGATATAGAACAAATAAATAGATATAGACATAGAACAAACACAAATGTTCATCACATGAGCAAATCCAATCGAACCCACGCCCCCAAGCTCAGAAGGCAGCTTTACTACGAACTGAGCCACCGAGGCCGTCAACGAATATAGTATGAAAAAGCACATATGTACCTGTCAAAAATTAAACGATTATACCTTTATCATCTCCATCATCAGCCCATAATAGGCTACTGTTGACTCTGTTGAGCTAATATTTTTTCTTGTACGCCACTCCACTCCTGTTCCAATCTTACCCAGCTTCAACTCCCTTAATACATAGTAATAATTTTCGAAAATGGCCCAACAAAGATGCAAGCCAGATATTAAAACGCTTCAAATACATCAACTTCTCCTCCTATTTTCTTCACCGTAAGATTACCCATAAAAATATTCCCTAATATTTTCTGGAGATCCCATCGTCTCGGGCAGAAAGCATTAAAGGCTTATTTTGAGCATTTTTCTTCATTTTCCGTAATATATTATTACGGTGACGTCACGGCCTACCATTTGTCATATCGGGTTATGGAGGATCGGAGCAATGGAAATTCCTTGTTTCGTTTGTGCGTACGTACTCGTACATAAGAAGTGCGCGCGTGATTTTGTTTACTTGTGAAATGTACGAAGTTTCATCGTAATTCCGTTTATTTGCCTCGACATTATTATACGAGACACGGATGAGATCGGGAAGGACTGGAAAGAAAAGAGATGGAATGATAACGAATGAAGATGAAAGCTATTTAGTAATATCATGGCATCTATTGACGTCGTACATAGAGACGATTTTACCACCACTAATAGCTAGACTAGAATAAGTACATCCGTTAAACCAAGTGTTTTCTTCATCTGCTTAAAATTTGTAAAAGTGTTACAAGTTACTTAAAAAACTATTGAGGATAAAGTTGAACTTACTTTAGTGGGGTTTTTTTTATATAAAAAGTACCCTGATAGAAGTAGAAAGCCTGATGTAAAGCAACATAATACTAGAGGCTCTGTGAGCTATAAACCTCACGCCCGACGTCTGTACTCCTCTGCAGATCGCATTCCTCAACCAACTTTCGTGAAATTTAGTGAACAGGTACGACAACTTTACAATTTTTCTTGTTGAGAACCCAGTTTTTTTAATACAGTTTACAGAATTCTCCAAAATTCTCATGCAAAATACTAAAAAAAACTATTAAGCCTACTCACAAAATTTCAAGAGAATCGGTTAATAAATGCGACCTACACAGGAATACAGAACTCGGACATACGAAAGCATTTTTTTCGAAGCTGAAGCTGAAGCGAGTGAATCGTCTATGCAGACGATTCACTCGCTCATAACGCTTGCTCGGTCGATTATGCACTCTCCCTCACTACTTACTACTCTTACCTAATAATAAGTAAGTACCTGGATGACCGAGCTTTGCGCGGTTTTTTTTTTTTTTTTTTTTAAATTGTGTTTTTTGGAAAATATACAATTGATTTTAGTCTAACCTCAAAGCAAACACTCATTGACTTCGTGTTACTTAACAACGCCATCTGCTGTTGTGTCGTTAAAGCAATTAGTTGCTCACAAAAAATAGTATTATTATTCGCCAATAGATGTCAGGAAGAGTCATACTTTTCAGTTGAGACTACTCAAACGCCTCCTTTTTGTTATTTTTCTTCCAATGATTATCGATAAAACACGAATAAAATGACATTTTCTAAAAATGATTCCTAGCTAGATCGATTTGTCGCCCCCGAAACCCCCTATATACTAAATTGTATGAAAATCGTTGGAGCCGATTCCGAGATTCCAATTATATATATATACAAGAATTGCTCATTTAAAGATATAAGATAAGATAATATTTGGGATACATGCACACACGGTCGTCTGACCCCAAACTTAGCAAAGCTTGGACTATGGCAGCTAAAGACTGAAATACATACATATTTAAATCTTTACTTACTTAGATAAATAACACCCAGACATTTCACAAAAGTTATAATTTCAAAGCTTCATTAGCAACAAGTAAATTCCTGGATTCCGTGCTCAAAACAAAGCTACTAAACAAAATACCTACAGTACAGGTGCACCGTTCGATCCATCTCGACTGGTAGCATCGCTACGAGGAAAACTTTCAATGTACTCGTATGTAGGTACACAATGGAATGATTTCTATTCGTTTCTAGGAATACTGCAATTTTGTGTTGAAACTCGAATATTGGATATACAACAATTCTGAAATAATAGTTTTTACTAGTTGTTTTAGCTACAGCTGTCTTGACTCGTAAATTTTGGACCTAATTTACATTTTATGTTGGTTACCAATACCATTACATTATTTTTCTTCAGGATTACTCACTTTTTTCATGTCCAAAGTTTTGTACAAAAACAAGTGCAATATTTCATCATCTTTACCCGACTGCGCAAGAAGAAGGGTTATGTTTTTCAAGTCCATGCAAGTATATATTGTGTATGGATGTATGACGTTTCTTTGGCACGCCCTGCAGCCTAAGCAGCATAATGGGTTTCGATATATGAGGCGTCATTTGAATCGTCTATCTATATGACTATGTATAGTAGAAATGACATACCTAGAGTATAACATTTTAGCTATAATTATCACGAGTGTTGGACTACATTTTGCAGTCGGATTTTTGTTTGTTTACCTTTTAGTGATGATACGTGTTCTTTATTATTCTTCATCTGTTACCTGTCTCTAAAATCCTTTTTAAAATACTTTAAAAAGCGATGATGGCCTAGTTGGAGAAGGCCCACCTCTCAAGCCAGAGGGAGCGGGCTCAAACCCAGCCGACGTCACGCACCAATTTGTTCATTGTGTGAACATAATATGTGGGTATTGCATGTCATCATCTGCTATAAGACTGGAGCCCGGTGTATGGCGACAAGCTCGCCCCCTGTCACATTTGGGACTGAATATCGTCCGGCGAAGTGTGGGTGTTGTATTACACCTCTGCCAGCCCCCTCGGGGGAAAGGCGTAACAATATAATATATTGTTATGTTATGTAAAATACTTTTTAGGTAGAGTACTTAACTAATTTCGTCTACAACACTTATCACTATGAAAGCTGATCAACTGGTATGTTCCACAGTCAAGAAGCCAGCACGACGAAAAACGAAAAAACGAAAACGAAAAACTCTTACAAGTGAACGGGCATTTGCAAACATCAATATTATAGACTCACTTTTTTCGATGGCTTCAAGGCATCAATAGTGATTTTATACGTAGTACAGTATTTTTCAAGTTGAAGTGCAAGTTTTCCTACTCAAATTACGAGGCTCGTAATTGGATAAGACCCCGAGGCGTAATTCCGGAGGAGGCGGTGTTAGTATTCTTCACGTCGTTACACTGTTTACAATCCCGCTTCTGACCTCCGAGATAAGGAGGCAATAATAAAAGTAGCAATCAAGCTCTAATAACCTGCGTTGGTAATATAGCCTATTCTTTTTATGGCCAAGAATGCCCAGAAACGAGGAACTACCTATAGAGGAGATATTATTTATCTCTTCGCTTCCTTTTAATATTTAGCTTAACTACTTATTAGGGAACGTACCCATACTACGTGACTCATTTAGGAGGGGGGATACGATTTTTTAATGTTTTGTTTGCAAAAAACGATTTAAAACTATGAATTACTACGTTAAACTAGAGTAGGAGGGAGGGGGTCTTAGAATAGAGTAGTATAGAGTACAGATGTTCACCGAGAGGGGAGGGAAGAGGGTTAAAAATTATACGAAATGGTCATGTAGTATGGGTACGTTCCCTTAGGTAACTCCGCCCTGCGGTTTTATTTATTTTTTCTGATATAAACAGGAAGCTAATGTGCTGAAAGTCAAAGTCAAAATGTTGTTATTCAATTTGGGTATCAAAAATACACTTATGAACGTCAAAGTTTTATAATAGACTCGACTGCCTTGTTCGGAAAAAGAGCCACTACTCAGAAGAACAGGCAAGAAACTGAGGGGCATTTTTTTTTAAATAATTAGGTAACTGTCTCACAAATTTTGGCTTACAACTACGTAATATCATACTATATCTATGTACTAGCTGTTTTAAAATATAAGCTACCACTAGTAGTTCTGAGGGCTGAAGACCTCGCGGCCGACGTTTGGCCTCCTCTAAAGGTCGCATTCCTCGACCGATTTTTCAAAATTAAGGAAATATGACTTTTTTCGCATTTTGAAAAATATCCAATAACTGAATCGACTAAAAAAGTCGATATAGTTTTTGAACTTCACAAAATGTCAAGATATTCGGTTAAGAAATGTGACCTGTACAGGAAGACAAAGATCCGAACAAAGATCCAGACAAAATTCGAACTTATGAAAGCATTTTTATCGAAACTAAAGCATAGACGCTTCGCTCATTAACGCTCGTTCAATCGCTAAAATCAAATCTGTTAAGTTCTTTTAGCATCGTCGTCAATTCGCATAGTCATAAAGAGTAACAAACATCTTTCATTAACTCGCAAATCGCATTTAAAATGTACTGAAACAACGCATGTAGAGGAATTTGTTTTGCAGCCATAAAACAAGTCCATGAAGCCTCAAAATCCTTTTGAACGTTATACCAATCCCACAGATATGCCTGGGTATGGAGCAGATGTTCTGACAATTAAATCCTATATTTTTACTGCAGCCATAAAAAGTAATGATCCCAATGCTTGACCCAAACAAATCTGCATTCGGAGGGGAAGTAGCTCGTTATCAGGCTCCTGACGCTGTATTAGATGAGGCAGTACCTCTTCAACTATCATATTTCTTTCTTTTAATTTTGCTTCATACTTTTGGAGGGTAGTTCAGGTTTTTTAGCTTAGAGAAGACATACTATAACGACGCTCAGTCTTGAATCTCGATTTATGACTGAGTGTCGTTTTAGCATACCTTAAACTTAGAAAAAAAATGATGAGGATGGTGTTAATTTTAGAGTATGATGACTAATGGGAGTACTTAATTAGTAAAAAAAACATTAGGAACTTGCTCTCTTTTGAGAAGCGGTTGCCAAAAAATATAAAAAAAAAGAAATATTGAAAAAATAAAAGTCAATTTAAGTGCGAATTATGCAGGCTGGACGTAAGGCGGAGATGCGGTGCGGATACGGTTCAGGCGTGAAAACTGTGAAGTGTGAAGCGCACCTTCATACCTCCTTCGTGTCCTTCGTTGCACCGCTTGTGTGTATTTCAAAGCACGTACATTAAACATACATTTTATACGAACAAGTTTTAAAGCGGTACCGCGCCTGAGTCGTGTCTTTGCCTTACGTTAGTATAATTTGTGCCTTAGTGTGACTATTTTTTTTTTTAAATAAAATCAACTTGTTGATTTAATAAGCAGTTTCAAGTGTAACTGCTGAGCTAGTTATTTAAAATATATATGTATGTATATCAGTCTCTGGCCGCCATTTTTTTTTTTTTTTTTTTTTTTTTTTTTTTCGTGGGGGAATGCGCTTACACATCCCCGCTACGCCCCGGGGGAGGCGCAGCGGGGTATGTCGGACTCGATGCCAGAAGGGCACCCCTACCGACTAAACCCCCACGGTGTCCATCCTCGTCGGCAGCGGCGGGGTCACGGGGCCTCTCTCAGAATCTCCGTAACCCCACCACGCCGCTGTCCGCAGCCGGACCCACCTCAGGAGGGGGCTCGTCCCCCTCCCCAGCTCCGAAGCGATGCCCTGGACACCAAGGCATCGACTCCTCAGGAGACCCTCCTTAATTGGGAGCACCAGACACCCCCGTGTCCGGCGCCCCTGGGCCTCCTAGCGGAGACGGAGTGCGAGCCCTGCTGGCTCGCCTCCGTGTCCGCGCCCTCCGGAGCGGGAGAGAAAGAGGATCCCTTTCTCTCTCCCGCTCCTCGGTCTCTCTCTGCGACATCACTTCCTCGCAGAAAGAGACCATAGCCCTCCAGGACCCCTCGTCGGCGACCATCCTAGATAGGATGGTCGGCAGCGAGAGGTCCGCCCCTACAGCCACGACCAACGCCAGTCGTGGCTCCGCCGCCCCCGGGCATACCTCCAGCACGTGCTGCGCCGTCTCCTCCGCGCAGCCGCACTGGTGGCACACCGGGGTCTCTTCCCTCCGTGCTACGCTGAACAGGTATCTCCCGAGGCATCCATATGCCCCGAGAGTACCTGGGTCAGCCGGAAGGAGAGACCCCCATGCTCACGGTGGACCCATTCCCTAAGTACGGGCCGGACCGCCTCCAGAAATCGGACGGCCCCGGCCCCCCTCCTCCGGTCCACCGCGAGCCGCCTGCTCCAGGACTCCAGGGCAGCATCCCTGGAGTCTCGCCTCCACTGCTCCACCTAACAGAAATTAATATAATAACATATTTACTTCTATACTAATATTATAAAATCAAAAGTAGCTGTGTCTGTCGGACTGTCTGTGTGTTTGTAGGCTTGTGACGGCTAAACGGCTGACTGGATCTTCATGAAATTTGATAATTAGGTACATTTTTTCACGAGAATGGTTTTTGGATACTATTTTGTAATGAAACGCGAACGAAGTCGCGAAAACAGCTAGTATATAATATATGGTAATAATTATAATAAAGCGTCGGTGCATTTGCATTTTGTATAAAGTTTGGTTACTCATATTTGAAGTATACTAAAGTTCGTCTATGGAATTATGGATGAGAAGAGTGACGAAACAGAGAACATTTAACCCTTGATTGCTCTTGGTAGGAAAAGGACAGAATATTAGTGTGGATGTTTTTCAAACATCTTAATGATTTATTTTTTAAATAAAGGTTGCGTGTTTATAACTAGAGTTATCATGAGCGATGAAGAACAATAGATGTATGTTAATTTGTGAGAGATTACAAGCTGAAAATGATAGTGCCACATACTTTGCGTAAATGTATGTTTTCCAGAATTCATTCTTACACCAACTAGTTCATTTTGGTCATGATTTTCAAAATTTGTGTTTTTAATAATTCTATTTTTTTTTTCTTATAATATTTTCGTATAATATCTACAGCTAGTGAATTGATTTTCATTCAGTACTGAGTAGATAACTGGGTCAGTAAGTAACTTCTGAATATTATCCGAATGATTTGATC
Organism: Peribatodes rhomboidaria; assembly: GCA_911728515.1. Taxonomy (NCBI): domain Eukaryota; kingdom Metazoa; phylum Arthropoda; class Insecta; order Lepidoptera; family Geometridae; genus Peribatodes; species Peribatodes rhomboidaria. The sequence continues at coordinate 12,767,617 of OU452186.1, read as the reverse complement.
GCTCTATAGAATTTCGATGGACGAAGAGATATAATTTTAGAGATGGTAAACTTAGTTTAGTTTGGTAATGGTATTATAATAGATTCGACATATCGACATTAGTAACTAGATATTGTGCATCTTGAGGGAATAATAGAGAAATAGTCAAACTAGAGCAGACGTAGGTGCTCGTACGTGAATGTAACTTTATCGGACGGATTAATCGACCGCGCGAGCATCAGCGAACAAAGTGTCTCTGCTTAACCTTCCGCAAAAATGTACGTCCGTCTATCTTCTGTCGAACTGATTCTGGTAAAATTTTGTGAGCAGGTTCGTTATTCGGTATTTTTTTCCATTCAGTTTTTGGAATATTTTCAAAATGGCGGATATATGATTTTTTATGTTTACGCGAGTTGTTCAACTCACAAACCCACTAGGTTATGATATCTACCTATGTTCCATTAAATTTTACTTAGCACTACAATATGGATCTCTTCTTCTTAGTCGGCATCTTCATTGCTGAAGGTCGTGCCTAGTTTGATTGAGTGCACACGATGCACTATGCTCTTCCACGTGTTTCTGTTTTCGGCGGTTTTAATCGCTTCAGGTATTGCCAGGCCCGTGAGCGTCCTTATTAGGTCTGACCAACGGGTAGGTGAGCGCCCGCGTGGTCTTTTCCCGTCTACCTGACCAACTACCATTAGCTTTTCCAGGCTGTCAGGATTTCAATATGGATAAGGAATTTAAATTTCTAATCACTTTGATTATCGGCCTATGTATAATATAATGCATTATTTGGTACACATAGATAAATTATTTCTCGTCATAGTACTCTAATCATTGCATCGTACTACTAAGTAATTGTTGTTAAATTGTTAATGAATTGTAAATTTTTGACCTTCTGTCATACAAAAAGTGTCAATTTGAGGCAATTTATTAACAATTTATAAACGATGGGTTAGTAGAATTGGAGGGCAGTATACAAATACAAATAATTTGTTTGGGTATAAATACATGTGACAATTTCAAATTTGATTCCAGAGGCTCCCAAACTAGTCAGAGACTGTGTGTCAGGAGCCAGTGGCTTCTCCAATTTAACAAAATACCTCCAAATTTTGAACTTATTACTAAAACATATTATATTTTTACTAGATAGAAAAACTTTTAAAATACTAAACTTAATTTGATTATGATGCAATGTTAAGGACATGTGATAATGATATAACTTAAATTTCCAAAAAATAATCGAATTTCAACACTATTGTATATTTTATGAAGACAATACGTTTTAATACTTTGCCTAATTATTTCAGTCAGATTAATTAGATTCAAAGTTAAAAATGATCTATTCATAATCTTATATTTGTTTTCTTAGAACAATAGGTGATTTTTGTGTTGTGTTTTATTGTGCTATAACATTTCGCGATTTCTCGGGTCCTGTATAATATATCGTGTCGTGTCCCAGCCGCAGAGAGGTCGTAACCACTCGGTCATCTGATTTGGCGAACCCTGACTCCCTGTCTTGTAACACTACCCGGTCCTGCAGGAACGGCCCGAGAAATCACGTAACTACTCGTTATATATTATAACAGGCACTTTAAAGAAATATTTTCAGTTCAGGATCTGTGTTGCTCTAAAGAGGTGTTGTCTAGAAACTAAGAAATTCCCGGCACATCCATACTATTCCTTTCCTTTCCAGTCCCATTATAGCCTATTTTTGCATTTCATAAAATGAACGCTTAATGACTCTCTTTGTTTTCGCCTGCAAATGGAACTGAAACAGTTGAATTTAATGAGATGATAATCTGAATGCTCTTTCATTAATGATTGATATTGTTTGACATGATTGCGAAACATTACTGAGAGATACTTCCCGCTTCATATTATTGGAAAATAGCTGCAATTTGTTGGTTCTCCTTCCGGACTGTAAGATGATTGTTTAATTAATGAATAATTGCTTTTAAAACTGACTGAATATTTTAAATAAAGAGATTAAGTTTGACAGCCTCGCTGGCTCAGTTGGTAGTGAACCTGCCTTCTGAGCTTGGGGGCGTGGGTTTCGATTCCCACCTAGGGCAAACATTTGTGTTTGTTCTATGTCTGGGTGTTAATATCTATTTAAGTATGTATTTAAAAAAATCTAAGTATGTATATCAGTCTCTGGCAGCCATAGTACAAGCTTTGCTTAGTTTGGGGTCAGGCGACCGTGTGTGGAAGTGTCCTGAATTTATTTATTTTTATTAAGTTTGTATTATGTGGTGGGTTATTATGGAACAAGAAGGAAGGTTTTACAATGGAAACTGATGTGGCTTTCACACATTATTATGATTTATAAACCGGGAATTACTCACGTACGTTTTAGTCGATTATTCCAACTACAGTTTCAACCGCCTTGATAAAGACCGCCGGATGCGGTTGAAACTATAGTCGGAAAAATCGACTAAATCGTACGTGAGTAGTTCCCGTTTTATTAATCATAATAGGAGGAAGGTCCTGTAACGTTCCTAGTTGTCCTACCTATTTAGGTGTAGTAGGTAGCAATAAGAACAACTAGGTAGTTATACAAAGTTATTATATTTAATACAGAAAAATGAGGGTAGTCGTAAATAGAAGAGTAATATAGAATAGGGTCGGGGTAAGGTTAATGTCTTGAGTCGAATCACGCTACACGACTATGACGACACACTGGCCTCGAGTTTTCAGCGCACGGAGTCCACGGTGTGCCGTAGGTAGTAGGTAGTGCCACAGGTAGCAGGTGCGGCTCTGCACTGGAGACTTCAGCGGCAGGACAGCAGGTCCGAGCAGGTCAGTCCGTAACAGCCGGGAAGTCAGGTGGAGGAACCCTGGAATTCCGCATATCCGGGCGTTTTAGTAAAAGTCCGATTTTTATGTTTGACTGCCACACTCGATGATTTTGCGCGAGGTGAGGAACTAAGCAGTGATGTCTAAAGCGATGAATAGGATCTAAGATGCGGCAGTCAAACTTATAAGCGATTATATACGAAACATAACAAGTAGTATCGTATACGATACATGACAAACACAAAATACTTTTGTTATTTAAAAGATCAGAAAAACAGATATTGGTGAACAAACAAAATGTAAAATGATAATGCACAGAAATAATGATAGCTACGTGACCAGAGAGTCTGATATATAAGTATATAAGTATTTCTTATATAATTATACAAACAATAAGGTAAGATGAAATAAAAGAACGCTTAAAACTATTTAGGTACATACAAATAGAATTCGAGCATTCAACGATTCTGGTGGCAACATAAAAACCGTTAGACTGACTAGGTACTTAGTAGTAATTTAAACTTTACCACCAAGCTTCACCATCACAAGTAGGTAGTTAAAAGGCAGTAGTAAAAATCACGAACAATTGGGGAGATTAAATTTTGTTTCTAAAAAGAGCCGTGTACCTATCTATTAAGATAGTAACCGTTAGATAATGCTAAATTCTATTTAAATGTACTCACGTCATGCTCGCAAGCTACAATGCACTACATGATAGTTTAGTTAAACCACTCACCCAATTCGGGGTAACACAACACTTAGTTAATTAGAAAAATAGTTAAAATAATTATAATGCAAAAAGTAAGGTGCGGATCGCGGCCGAGCGTGACATGCGATTCACCGTATTGCTTTTGTCGCTCTGCCTCAGTCAGAGGTCGACGCGGGTCAGTCAACCCTCCGCCCCGCGTCGTCCTTACGACGCTCGCTCATTGGCTAAGCCGCGCGGCCTTAAGTACCGGTTGCGTTTACGCAGTGAGTGTTTTTAAATAAAAAGAGTAACGAACTGTTACAGTCCTATTAAATTTCAAAAATTCTGTATCGTTAAGACTTGGTCCGACTCAGCGAACTGTGAGTTGCGTCTGATACGCTACTCAGAGTCTACAAACTCAATGTTGAGTAAGTAGCGATCTGTAGCAAAGAAACTGCGAATCAGACGCTCACTAAATGAGTCTGCATCAGAAGCATCATCTGAATCAGCAAGCAATACGTTGCAAACTGCGTATTACACGCGCTGTTCAGACATTTCATTTAAAATATAAAGGGTGGCTGACTGGAGGCAAACAGTCAGCCGCTTACAGTTTGTTAGTTGGGACAAGCATAAATTAGAAATTTAAAAAACCTCAGACATGATTTTCGTCAAGCATAGTTTAGAACACTTCCGACTAATTCACCTGTAAAACAGAAAAAGCTAAATCAAAATCGAAACAAAATATACCCATCATGGCAATTAGAGGTGATGGTAGGCCCCCTGGCCATTACTCTGCAACATGTCCTGCCAAATAAAACAAACAGTCTCTTTTTACGTATTTTATTAAAACAATTTATTTTTAATAATACCAATTATAATATTTACTTAAGAGTTAATGCATTAGCCTATGCGATGTCAGTCAGGTATACCTAATAAACTTTTAACAACCAACATTGTGTAATTATAAGTATGCTTACTTAGTTTTGTAAGTAATTAAATAGATTTCGTTTTTATAACATTAAGTTGGGTGAAACATTGAACTTAGCAACTAATGTAAGTATTTACACTTAAATTGACAATTGTAACTAAACATTAATAGATTCAACAATCACATACCCCCTTACTAGTAAACGTTGTGGAGCCAAGGAATAGTTACACACTGTTTTGTATTTTTCTTTCCTTTACATTTTTAACTGGTTTGATAAAGACAAAACACTGTACAACTATTAAAAGGCTCCACTACTTAGCAAGAGGCAGATCATTTTGTAATAAAATTAACTGAATTTCATAACCAAGTTATTAAAATAAAGTAATTTATTCAAATTTGTTCTATTCTTCGTGCGTAACAGAGAAAATGTACATTATTATTTGATTATGATTACTATATATTAATAAGTATATTATAATTACTTAAAAATCTAACTAGATCATAAAATCATGAACTTTTTAATGTACAGCGTAATCCTTTTTAAAGCAAAAACATTTTTGTTAAATTGCAGATAGGAGCCTACTTTTATAATTAATCATCATTTACATCCTTTTATTCCTTTATTTATTAATCTTCATTTTCCTTAGCGCTTACCATTTATAATAATTTAATATAACTATTAAGTATGTAGATATCCTAATTAATTTACAATTACAATATTTACACAGTAGATAGGTATGTAAAAACCAAATTTATTACAAGAAATCGATGTAGGTTTTGAACCCTGATTTTCAAAATTACTTTTACAAAATAAAAAGGGGCATGTCAAGTTAAATTTAAAGACTAAACATTGTAATGCAATGTCTGTTTTGGTTAGATCTGTATCAATCCATTTTAACTAAAATCCGTTTACTCAATATTAAGTTAAATTCATAGCCTTCAAAAGCAATTGACAGTCATATTGCATATGCTTTTATTGGTAAAAGGATTACTTGAGAATGGCTGGACCGATTCGGCTTAAAGCCTGTCAACCACATACAGTGAAGATGCTACGAGTATAATATATATAGTATCTCAGACCATATTTCACAGTATCGTAAGCCATACACATAAATATAAATGAAGCAACACACATTACACACACCACTAAGATAATCCATACTAATGTTATGAAATCGAAAGTATCTTTGTGTGTCTGTCTGTTTGTAGGCTTTTCACGGCTGAACGTATCATATTAAAATCTGATAATTAGTTCCAGTATATCACGAGAAAGGTTTTTGGAAATTGTTTTCGGAATAAACGCAAACGAAGTCGCGGGTAATAGTATCTACTATTACTATTACATTTATTAAGTGCCCTCATCTTAAGTAATAAGATAAGAGCGAATGCAGAGTTTTGTTACTAATTATGACTACCTTAACATAGATCAATATAAATAATAATTTATAAAAATACTAACAGATTTCAAAGAAAACATGGCAAAGATGAAACGATTTTATATTTATCGTACCTTAATCGCGTGTGGTAGGTTAAGCTAATATATCTGCGAAGTCTAACTTACAAAAACACAGCCGTACCATCCCTTTGTCGAAGCCCTTCAGACCATTTTCAACCCTCTGTAACTTCGTTGTGGAATTATTTTACATGCAAATAAAATATTATAGCATCTTCATCGTTTGTAACGGCCTTAAACTGCCTATTACATGTGAGGCTGAGAGCCGAGTCTCGGTCCTGCAGGGCTATTCACAACCATTCGGAAGCGTTTCCGTTCGGATTTCAAAAATTGTAAACCTAAATTATTCGAATTTCAGTCTATATTCATAAGTTTTTAGACGTGATTAATTCTTCAGATCGGATTGATACTTGATTTCCTATTCCAAAATGTATATAAGGAGACTGAGATTCGAACAATTTGAGTTTGAAATTTGTGGGATCCGATCGGAAACGTTTCCGAATGATTGTGAATAGCGCCGCTGAAGCCCAAATCTGCGAAGCTGATAGTCGAATAGCACGCATCAAGTACGATGTTTCGACCATCAGCTAGTACTTTAGTAAATTACTGTATGATAGAGTTAGACATGTATTCTAACTAATATTATAAATGCAAAATTGAGTTTGTTCGTTTGTTTGGTTGTCACGCTTTCACGCCTTAACTACTCAATCGATCATTATGGAATTTTGCGTAGACGTTGTCAGGAGTACTGAAAGGATATAAGGTACCTTTCTTTCCGAAAAAATAACGGTTGCTGTCGGACCGCAAGTGCAAGATACATAATGCATCAAACAAGTGAGTTAATCCGTCCGTATTTAAATTACAGTTCATAATTACGTTAATTTTATTACAGATGTACATGTTAACCGAACCTTTTATGTAAGCCTGAGCCTTTAATGTGACCGCGTCCGTGCCCAATTAACCGTGATTGGTTTGAATTCACCGATTTTGATACATAATGCGGTTACTATCAAATTAACATGACTTATTTTAAAGCCAGATTTTTTGTAATATTATTATTGTATCTACTATATTTGTGAATGGTTAAGTCGGTAGGGACCTAGGATACCGTCAGGATCAAATCCGTTCCGAAGACGGGTCTGAGCAGTAGCGCACTTGTAGCGCCTCACTCAACTGCCGTCTTTGTACATCTTCACTCTACAAAACTTCAAGGCTAGAGTGAATAAGCGACGTTGTGGTCTAAAATGGAGCACGACGACCTATAAGGTATTATAGGTCGTCGTGCTCCATCTTAGACCACAACGTCGCTTGACATCAGGCGAGTTGGTGGTCAAACGTCGAATTATGCTGCACAAAAACAAAAAAAACAAGGCGTTTTGAAAAAAAGACAAGTTAGGAGTACCCGTAACCGACGAGTATGTATGAAAGAACTTATGGAAGTAGAAGAAGCGAACGGCAAAAGGGCGTGACTATTTTTATGTATATTTGTGTATGTATGTATGTACTTTACAATAAACACTTTTATGAGTGTACTAGGACACCTTAACTTTTGTTTTGAATGACGATAACGTGAGTAGGTATTCTTAATACGATCTTAGCAGAATCTTAGAGAATTTTGCAAGCAAGTTAAATCGTTAAATTTAAATAGTTTGAAATCGATCGAAAAGTCAAGGAGGTACTAGCGGTGCACAGTTCAAAAGTAGCCCATGTGCTAATCGTGGGAATAAGCTACTTTCATACCAAATTTCACCAAAATCCGTCCATCCGTTTGAGCGTGAAGAACTAACACTCACTAACATTCGCTTCTAAATAATTAGTATGATAAGTGAAGCTTTTTCAAGGCAAACGACTTGTTAAAACAATATTATTTAACACGATTTCGTTGGTTTGAATAATTTCGAATTAAAATGTTATCGTAAATTAAACGTAAAATTGGTATGTTTACCAAAATTGTTGAACGTTGAATATGCACCTTATTGAGGCTGTTCAAATATTTTTAACAAAATTATTTTTAACATATATTTTTAACTAAGTGTTCGTTTTAATAATTAAATTGTAATAATTGTTAGTAATAGCTGTCATAACTTTTGCAACCTTTCGATAATGAGCATTCATATTATATTAATATGGATTTGTGCAAAATTACATATTTAATATTAATAATGCGACTATACTTAATTTAGAAATTCGAAAATAAAGTAACTACTATAGGTTTTGAAAGCGTTTTACTTTCCAAAGCATTATATTATTTTTTTATACTTACGTTAATTATTTATTTTAATAATTAATAACAACCCTGATTTACAATATTTTATATTTATTTACCTACACATTTTAAAAATTAGGTCTTATTAAATTTAGCATTAACGTTAGAGTTTTATTATTTTACAGGTTTAATTAATGCTAAGTCGTAATATATTCACAAAAAAGCTTTTTTTATTTGATGGGAAAGAAAAGCTATTTCATTGTAATTTTAATGTGAAATTTCCTTGTGAATTAATATTTACTTTGAGTTGAAGACCTCGGCCTCCAGGAGCCATATTCTGAATTGTAAGATGATAAAACGCAGTCGCTTTCACTCATGAATTTTCGAACAAAAAAAACAGTGACCAGGAAAATATCACATGTTCCAGAATAAGCCCCCTCAGCCTCGAGCTCTCTGCGATATCGTGCAACTTTTATCGGGAAACTTTCCCGATTTTTATACCGAACCAACTTGATCAACTTAACAGGAAAAACGGTTTTAGAAGTTCACAAATTATGGAATTTGTTTGATGAGTGCGTGAAAATTTTATTTCCGCGCCAACACTTCGTTCAGATCATGTTTTTTTCTCAATGCAATCAAAGTAGGAAATTTTCGATTTCCCAAGTTCGTTGTTGTTTTTTCGGTAAAGAACTTTGAGCAGCACTGGAGCTCTGCTATTTACAGTTTATTCTTTAATAAACATTTAAGATGACACATACAATTTTTTAAATACATAGTATCATAACAAAACGTATAAAGTTCATGCACCAAACTAAAACAAACTCAAAGTCGGATTTCGAATTTAACATAAGATACAGCGAATAATCGGGTTATAGTGATGTACCTGTGCTTGTAGCCGAATCGTCGCACAGACATTAGGTACATAGTAACCCAAGCATCGCGATGACATACTATTACATAAGACAAGAAGTTGTTTCGTTCTCCCGCAATATTTATGGAGTCGATTGTACTTTGTATGTAAATCATAACACAAAAATCTAAGCTTAATTAGGAGCCGACTATTTAATAAAGTTATCCTTCGATAAATCGGAGTCATCTTCCTTTATCAAATCAGAATACAAGTACATAGCGCGCGCGCCCCCAGCTACGCCCCCTAGTAACAAGCAAACAGCGCGCAAAGTAAAAAAAAGTAAGTAAAAATGAGTTAGGCCTATGATTTAATTAGGTACTTACCTATTCTGAAAACTCTTAGATTATACTAGATTTTATGCCATGATTCCAAATTTTATTTTTGGATTTTTTTTCAAAAATTTGGAGTCATGGGATTCCAAATTTTTCTTTTGCTTGAGCGAGCTTAGGACCATCAAAAATACTTAACACGTTAATTAAATAAAACTAAGTAAGAAGGAAGGTACTTGCGTAAACTTAGTAGATCCGTGCCGGCGACTTCTAGTTCGACTGAAGTCTTAGGATTCAAAATCGTCTGAAACCTCGGAGTCATTGTTTGGCACCTAGCATAACATACGTAATCACATAACGCGTTTGAGCCAGGCAATAAAACCCAAAATATTCGTTCAAGTGGTTAACGCTAATAGTGTAGAAACGAACTACGTACACGACGTACGTCACTCGTATACCGGCAACAGCGCATCAATGACCCGATCACAGCCAGCTGTTTGATCGCTCGATGAAGGCCGCGGGCAGAGCGGACAGGTGAGTATCTTGCCCATACGACACCGCTGCGCCCGCGCCGGCGGTGCGGCAGTTGCTTCAACGAGAGGCTGGAAGCGGCCTTTGCTTGTGTTTGCGCGCAAGATCGTACCACACAGGATGAATTAAAATTGAGTCACATACACATGTATCCTTAGAAATATTTTGTCTAAAAGTTGAATTTATTTAGAGATATTTTTTTTAATGATTTCTGCTCTGTTAGTAGATCTACTCATATCTTTGCTCGGTTAGATGATTATACCTACATATCTCTATAAATTCTGCGGAAAAGCAAAACAACATCTTCTATAACATGCTCAAATTCATGAATATCGCGACATAATAGAGCTCCAGCATATTGCATCATTGACATCTGGGGCGTCTTACTCTGGCGCCTGCGATAATTTTATCACTCACTCACAGTTTCTTTCGTATGGAAAGTCATCAGAGTGACAGGTGGCGATATAATCACACAGGCCAGAATAAAACACCTGTCCTTACCAGTCTTACCCCATACTTTGTACTCGTACCTCGTTCGCTAAACCTACTGTCACCTTAGTATCTATATGCAGCTCTCCCTGACTTTCCTCGCGGTTGTAACGACCTCGGGGCGCGCGCGCGAGATGTCGCATCCCCGCGCGAGCACGCCGCGGTTCACCACGCTTATACTTACTGACGACTGGGGACAAACAAACATAAATTAGGAACAATCAGTAATTCCACATCATATCGGGTGTATCTTTAAACGACACACATATTCTAGAAAATCATGATACTCATGAACCCTGAAATCGACAAAAAACAGCTGTTCCATCCAATTTGACAACAATCAATGTACTTTTTTTATAATAATAATATTTATACTACAGTTATTCCATATGTACACCCAAAATCATCAAAAATGTAAATTAAATTAAAAATCAAACACAAAAATAAAAATTAAATTAAAAATTACAAACATTCGAATAATCAATAAACAATAAAACATAATTAATCATTACAAGTATTACGAGACATTACAATCAAGTCAGTTTATTATCCTACTATCGTTCTCATCTCATCTATTTGGGTCTGCATCCGGAGTGCTCAACATGTACCCTCGTCCAGTACTGCATTATTGGGCAGTTTTATGGAACAGCTATTTTCGTATCGCGATTCCAGGTTTGGCTCCTTAGCAAAAGTTGGCCATAATCATGAGAACAATAATATCCCGCTTATATCAATGGTATATGATATGCTCGTCTTTTAAAGAAGCAGCCAGTATTTAATTGTATTATGTATTTTTAAGCTGATAGTGAGAAATTACTACCAACCACTACAAATTTTAATTCGAAGTGAATGCAACTAGATGAAGCATCACATAAAACTCTACAGTCAACGATCATACACTAACTTTGTTGGCTCAAACATTGTAACTTTTAAACTTTCGAGAAGATTATGAGATAAGGTACGGACGAGGCAGTAATAAAATAGTTTTCTATGTGCGATTAAGTCTACAATGTTCTAGGTAAGGCAAACCCTCTCAGAGATATAGAAAATCAAAGAGCAATAGTAAACACTTTCCCTTTACTAATAAAAGTTGATAGTTATACGGTGTCTCGGGATAGTTATACGGTGCTTTGTCTTTTTCGATTGAATTAAGAATCTAAATGAAAGATAAAGGCAAAATTCTTATAAATTAGATTCGATAAGTAGATCAATCAATCGATAAGTAGTATCATCACTTTCCATGGTGTTGTACTCGTATGCAAACGCAGGTTCATTGCAATATCAGAAAGTATACTCTAAAACTACTCTAAACGCTACTTAGCTACAATGCTACCAGTATACGCTTAAACACTACTGTTACTTAGCTACAACGCTAAAAGTACATGCTAAAACGCTACTTAGGTACGACGCTACAAGTATACGCTGTAACGCTTCTTAGCTACAACGCTTCAAGTATACGCTAAAACGCTACTTGGCTACCAACGCTACAAGTATACGCTAAAACGCTACTTAGCTACAACGCTACGAGTATACGCTAAAACGCTACTTAGCTACAACGCTTAAAGTATACGCTAAAACGCTACTTAGCTACAACGCTACGAGTAAACACTAAAACGCTACTTAGCTACAACGCTAAAAGTATACGCTAAAACGCTACCTAGCAGAGCAGACTTCAATATTACTATCAGTAAGATACTATCCCTTAAAACACTATTAAAAAATAAAGCAGGTGTTAGGCTTTTTGCAAAAGTTCATAGTCAAATTTTAGTCTAAAGGTCACGGCACACTTTTACGGTACTGCAACAGCACCGCTCCAACCCAGCGATTAACTTGTCCCTTAATTGTTTTTTTCTTAAATTCAAAATTAGCTTGCGTTTGATGAATGATGTAGTTAGGGCAAGAACGCGCTTACCTTGGACAAAATTTACTCTGAATTTGAAAATACTCATAAAAATTTACCGCTCTTATACTTCTAAGAATCAGATGTCTGTAGAGAGGTTCACACTCTTTTCTTTATTAATCAATATAGGCTGGCACCTGGTTTTTTATAATTTTTAGCGGTGTGTACATTAAACGTGGAACTAAAGCGTTTCATGTGGGTTTGTGGTATGTCAACAGCTATAAAACGATGTCGCTTCTTAGTTCCCTTGGTAGTGTAATAGAAGAACAGGCTAGAAGGAATCAAGTCATGCAAACGAACCGCACACCCTCCAAAATTTATTCGATAAAAACTAATAAACTAGCAACCTTACACCGATGATCTAGGTTTTGAAGCTTAGTCTTACTCGCCATTTTATGAAGCATAATCAAACAAGAGATTGTTGAAATAGGATACTTACAGCGCTGGGAGGTAAACTTGTTCTGTCACTGTATATCCTGTGCGAATCGCTATCAACGCCTGGAACTGGTATTTTGAAGTCAGCTAGCGATTTTTTATCTGCAATTAAGAAGTACTTTAGCAACAAACAATGCTAATCCTATTTCCGTTACAGTACAGTACTTTTTAATTCCCGCATTTCATCACAATAAACTTAGTAAGCAATTAGAGAAAGTTTTGAGTAGGTATTTCTCAAAAGTAGATTTTTCCTTCATAATTTGGCTGTTAGCAAAATGAGGGTAGATAGCGCACGACCTCTCGCCATTGTCATACTCCGTCAGTCTCAGCTATACCCCGCTATTTTGTGAACATAAAATACTTAGGTACATAAACCATTCAAAGGCCCAATAAATAATAAAATAATAAAATAATAATAATAAATAATATAAATACATCGCGTTAAAATCAAACACTAATATACCCATCTGCATATAAATATTTAAGCATTGTAAAGAACAAAAGGTGGACGGCGCCGTTGAGGTGGAAGACGAGCAGGAAGCAAGGAGAGTTGGCGTGTCTCTTTTTCCACTCGAGCTGTCAGCCATTCTTAAATTCTATTAACTTCATTATTAAATAAGTACTAAGAGAAATTTATTTCAATTTTGAAATTATTGAAGTCACTATATTATTATCTAGACTAGATAATTTAACATAATTATTGCGTGTGTTTCCATAAGTCTTATGTCTTATTTCATAGTGGTAAGAAATGGAAAAAATCTAAGAGAATACTTTAAAACAACTAAAACTCCGTGCAGAAGCAGAATTTTTTATGTGATCCGAAACTACATGGTCCGTACAAAGTATAGATCAAAATCCCCAAAAACCTAAGAGGAGTTAGACGAGATTTCAGTTAAAAGATGTTTTTATTCAATTGAGTGTCAAAGATACACTTTCATAAGTGTATCTTTGTCAAAGTACTCTAATAGACTTGACCGCCTTGTTCGGAAAAAGAGCCACCACTCAGCAAAACAGGCAAGAAACTGAGGCTATTTTAAAGTATCCCCTAAAGACACAGACCCTGGCATATTATCTAAGGTTTAACTCAATTTCCGTACATTTGTTTTACGAGTGGCTCGGAACATTAGCTCGCGAAACAACCGTGTTCTATCGCCGCCGATAAGGGCGGGATCCGGTAATGGCTTACGTGACTATTATACTATTGTTCGACTAAATATACCTTGTTGCCCTTTAAGCATTTATGTGCCAATGTTTGCTTTTGGTTTGGGATGAGATCTTGCAGGAATGTGCAGTAGCTGTTACGTAATTTATAGTAATGTGTGGTTTTGGTGAGGTAGAACATTATTTTCAGTTTCAAGTATTTCTCATTCAATCAAGTATTTTAAGTATTTTTCATTGTTCTTGCTAGTTTGAATGGCGATTTAGGTGCGTGCGATATATTGGTCATGTTTCTAATGATGTCAATAATTAGTAACTGCGCCTATGAAAGCTGCGCGTTAGGCTTCTAAAGGGTCCGCCAGGTAACTTTTTTTTTTGAAAATGCTATAAAAAAAAACTACTGAATATTTTCTCAAATTTCTTTTTTTATTTGAAAGTACAATCCTTCCGGTTAATAATGAAAAATAATTTCATTCAAACGGCTACCTCGGCTGGCCATGCAGTAGCCTACACGATCATCGGTCCAATTTTTAAACACATTATCGATTGTGTGCAGCTGTATTTCACCAATGGCTTCACGAATGTTGTCCTTTAAAGCGTCAATTGTCTCTGGCTTGTCGGCGTAACACTTATCTTTGAAAATTTTAGAAAATATTCGGTAGTTTTTTTTTAGAATTTAAAAAAAAAAATAAGCTATCTGGCGGACCCTGTTAAAAGTGGCAATATTGAACCAAAGCTCTCTTGGCATGCAACTGAGTTTGCTACCCATAATGACATACCTATTAAGTTGACTGGAGTCTACATTAAGTAAAAATTTCATTTCAGCAATCTCTATATTACTTGTACTTTCTGAACAATTCCCTGAAGTGTTTGATCACAACCCACTATATTGCCAAAGTTGACCTAAATTGAGAGTTCCCTGCTAACCGCAGCTGTTAGAGCACATCGTTATTTGTTACATGAAATGTGTGACGTTGGCAACACGGGACACTATCTTGGGCTTGTAGCAATCAAGCGATCTATTGCAAGTGTGGCATGCGACATGGCATGATGTGATGAAGCGTGCAGTATCAATAGCAGTTGCTACGTTAACAAACTGTCCGGAGTAGCTTGGGGGCTTTTCACAAGTCTTGATCGTTACGAAAACTTTTTCTTTTTTCGTTTGGCTCCATACGTTTTAATATAGCGCACCTAACGAAAACGTTAAGGAACTAGGCAAAATGTATTGAGCGAAACGAAAACGGAAAGTTTTCACTAACTATTAAAACTCGCAGTAAGCCCCCTGGATTATGGCAACCGTCAGGTGCATAGGTAATAAAATACTTGTTTATTGTGTTGTAGTTTCTGAGTTAATTAAATTACAAAGAAACACACTAAATTGTTGTTTTCACAAATGTTTTTATGTTGCACAATAAACAATGATTTTATCAATTAAATGCATACGCGAGATACAAGCGGTAGTGCCTACAACTTCACACTGTTCTCGGAAGGCGGCTGTTGCGAGAGAGAGCGCGCTGCGCGGCGATATACCTGTCCCGTACTACAACCGGTTTTGGAGGCGTGCGCGGCGGTGGCAGCGGCTCAGGACTACATTTACACGCAACGACCGCCTTCCGATATTTATATCGTAAGTATGCTACAGTTCTCCCTTCCAGAGGCTGTCTTAGTATCTTAAGACGGACGATAGTAGTCAGGAAATTTTACTGATCTTCCCGAGCGTGTTATTTTTATTTGTGTCTTAATTTTTTCTTCTCTGTTTTCAGGTGCTGTTGTTGCGGTCTTCGTGAGGAGTTCTTCAGAGGTAAGTATGAATGCTGGTTTTATCCGTTCTATCGATACAGTTTGCTCTTTTCCTTTCATCAGCAATTTATATACTCTTTCTCCTCTTTCCAGTACTTTATAAGGTCCAGAGTATGCTGGTTGCAGAGGACCACGCACGCTGTCATCTCGGACGTACACGTGAGTTGCAGAAGGTAAGTCTTTAAAGACGAATATGCTTCTATTGCAGTGTCTGGATGCAGGTTGAGGGCGGACATTATTCATCATCGAGCGCAGTCTTGCAGTGAAATCTGTAATGTCCGTGGTATGCGTGTTTTTGCAGGAATCAAGAAAATCTCCGGGCAACCTCAACGTCTCACCGTATAGCAGTTCAGCTGGTGAAGCTTGGATGTCCTGTTTGAACGCTGTACGCATTCCAAGCAAAACAAGAGGTAAGCTTTCTGTCCAGTTTTGAGTCTCGTGACATTTAATTGCCGTTTTTAGCTGTCTGTGCATTCTCTCGACCATACCATTACTGGCAGGGTGGTACGCTGTGGTTCTGTTTCTCTGGAATCCAGCGAGTTCAGCGAGCTGTTTCATCAATGCTGATTCAAATTGTCTTCCACGGTCTGTGACTACTTGAGCTGGGCATCCATATCTAGCGATCCAGTGTGTGACAAAGGCTTTGGCTACTGTCTCAGCGGAGATATCAGTTAGTGGTATTGCTTCAGGCCATCTGGTAAAACGGTCAACTGCAGTGAGACAATACCGGTAGCCGTCTGATGGTGGTAATGGACCAATCAGATCAATGTGAATATACTGGAATCTGGCGCGTGGTAAGTTGAAACTGCCCATCGATGGTGTCACGTGGCGTGTAATTTTGGTAGTTTGGCAGGCGTGACATAATCTTGTCCATTCACGACAGTCTTTGTTTATGCCTGGCCAAATGTATCTTTCTGTCACAAGTTTTGTTGTCGCGTTAACTCCTGGATGACTAAGTGAGTGTAGATTGCAGAAAATTCGCTTCCTCAACTCAGCTGGTACATACGGGCGAGGTGTCTGCGTAGATTGGTCACAGTATAACTCCGTCCGCGTCCCAGGTATAGTTAATTTTGCTAGCTGCAGTGATGTGTCGCCTTTCATTATCTGGCTTAGCTCCATGTCGGTGATCTGTGACTTGGCTAAGGTTTCCAGGTCGACAGGTTGTACCAGTTCCTCAATTCTTGAGAGCGTATCAGCTACAACATTGTCTTTGCCAGCAATATACTTAATGTCTGTCGTGAACTGTGATATAAAATCCAAATGACGGAACTGGCGTGGTGAGCATTTGTCTTTCCTTTGTTGGAAAGCGAAGCATATTGGCTTATGGTCGGTGAAAATTGTGAAATGACGTGCTTCGACTAGATGACGGAAGTGCTTGATGGCTTCATATATTGCGAGTAGCTCTCTGTCGTATGGAGAGTATTTCCGTTGTGCTGAGCTCAGTTTTCGACTAAAGAATGCTAGGGGTTGCCATTCTTCACCGACATGTTGTTGAAGAACTCCACCGATGGTAGAATCTGAGGCGTCGGTTACTAAGGCCAGATCTGCGTCCATGTTGGGGTGTGCTAGCAATGCTGCATCGCATAGGCTTCTCTTGCAGGCTTCAAAGGCTTCCAGTGTGTCGCCAGCTAGCGTCACGGGATGAGAGCCTTTAACTGTTCCAGTCAACATGTCATGTAGGAGTGCTTGTGATTTCGCTGCGTCTTTAAGGAAACGACGATAGAAATTTATCATTCCCAGAAATCGTCTGAGCTCCCTGACGTTCTTTGGGATGGGAAACTGCTTGATGGCTTCCACTTTGCTGTCTGCAGGTTTGATTCCAGCAGCGGATACGACGCATCCCAAGAAACTGACCTCTTTTGCTCCAAACACACATTTTGTTGGGTTGATGACCATTCCAAATTCTTTCAGTCGACTGAATAGCTGTCGTAGATGCTGAAAGTGGCTGGTGTTGTCCTTGGAAAATACTAAAAAGTCATCCAAGTACGTGTAGCAGAAGTCCAGGTCTCTCGTCATTTCATCAACGAATCTTTGAAATGTCTGTCCGGCGTTCCGTAATCCGAATGTCATGTAGGGAAATTCGAACATGCCGAATGGTGTGGTTATCGCTGTCTTCGGTATATCCTCTGGATGAACAGGTATCTGATTAAAGGCTTTTACCAGGTCTATTTTTGAGAACACCTGGCATTCAGCGATGTTCTGAGTGAAGTCCTGGATATGCCGGATGGGATATCTATCCGGGACAGTTCGGGCATTCAGCATTCTGTAATCGCCGCATGGTCTCCAGCCGTCGTCCTTCTTGGGAACCAGATGTAGGGGAGAAGACCATGGGCTCTCTGATGGCCTAGCAGTTCCAGCTTTCAACATGTCGCTGAATTCTTGCTTAGCAATTTTTAGCTTTTCAGGAGCTAATCGTCTCGGCTTGCAGTAGACAGGTGGTCCAGGCGTAGTCTTGATGTAATGGACTGTCTTGTGGTTGACAACCCGATGCGTGCCTGGTGGGCGAGTGATTTCCGGGAATTCACGAAGAAGTTCTGTGTATTCAGACTTGCCGATGATAGTTTTAACTGAAGAGATGGCGTCTGTCGATGGGGCTGGTTTTGCAGTTGCCGACAACGTGGTAAGGTTATCGATGAGGCGGCGATTGCGGCAGTCTACGACTAAGCCGTAGTGAGATAAGAAGTCTGCCCCAATAATCGCCTTACCGACGTCTGCTACGATGAAGCGCCAAGGAAAGGCGCGACGGAGGCCTAAGTCGAGTTCAAGCTGCGCGAAACCGTAGGTAGCAATTGCCGTGCCATTTGCTGCGAAGAGTTCGTATGCAGTTCTTGATCGTCTGTTCTTGGAAGCCGCTCGAGGAAAAACGCAGAGGTCGCTTCCAGTATCAACCAAAAACTGCATTTTCGTCTTTCGGTCCGTTACAAACAGGCGACCTGATGAGCTTAGGCAGTCGTTTGTCGCCATTAACGAGTGCCGTTGGCTTTTCCCGGCTGATAATCACATGGCTTCACACACGTCCGAGCACTGTCGCCGTACTTGTTATGATAAAAACAGTTCGGGAACTTGCGATAGCTCGATTGTGACCGGGTGCGGTTTCTGCTGCGTTTATTATCCCGGTTCGTTGAGCGGGATCTACCAGCGTTGCCAGTAGAGAGGGCTTGCACCTGGCGGCTCAATTCTGCGATTTCTCTAGTTAGCTTCTCCATTAGAGAACCAGGAACAGCGTCTGCTGACGCAACTTGGGGTGTAGAAGGCACCAGGTCGTGTACCTTGTCGGCCAAATCAGCAAGTGCTTCCATAGAAGACTGTGGTTGCGACGCGATGACGGTTTGTAGGCTAGTGGGTAAACGGCTTGTCCATATTGTCCGAATGAACTCGTCTGGTATGTCTTTCCCAGCCAGATGTCGAAGGTGACGGAGAAATTGAGAAGGACGTCTACCTCCCAACTCTTCATGCATTAGGAGCTGGGTCACTTCTTTTTCCCTGGATGCCGAAAGTCGCTTGATCAACTCCGTTTTAAGCATCTCATACTTTCCAGTTTCTGGCGGGTTTGTTAAAATATCTTTGACTTCAGCAGCATACCTGTGGTCAAGTTGGGCGCTGACATAGTAGTATTTCGTATCGTCATCCTTAATCCTTGACAACGCGAAACTTCCTTCAATTTGGGCGAACCAAACTGCAGGCTCCTCCGGCCAAAATGGTGGCAGGCGGACACCGACACGACACAAATCGTATGGTGTAAATGTCTCGGCGGCCGCAGCACTGTCTTGGTCGCGTGGCGATGGCGTTGTCATCACGAACGTATTCACTTTGAGGGGTCACCAATGTAGTTTCTGAGTTAATTAAATTACAAAGAAACACACTAAATTGTTGTTTTCACAAATGTTTTTATGTTGCACAATAAACAATGATTTTATCAATTAAATGCATACGCGAGATACAAGCGGTAGTGCCTACAACTTCACACTGTTCTCGGAAGGCGGCTGTTGCGAGAGAGAGCGCGCTGCGCGGCGATATACCTGTCCCGTACTACAACCGGTTTTGGAGGCGTGCGCGGCGGTGGCAGCGGCTCAGGACTACATTTACACGCAACGACCGCCTTCCGATATTTATATCGTAAGTATGCTACAGTGTGTATGTTGTTGTGTTATTCTACGTTTCGCTGCACGGAAAAAAATGGTTTAGTTGTGGCAACTAAATCTGTTTTGCTGCCTATGTCTTAGCTGCTGCACCGAATATCTTCGAAACACTGGCAAAGTTTTGTTGACTACGACAAAGACTGCTTAGCTACTATTCAAAATAAAATTTTGCTAGGAGAATCACACTCAAGTTGCAGTTACTACAAATTACTTAACTGAGTTTACTAAATTTGTTATCTATATAAACAAAACAAATTCGAATGTTTCAATTAGCTATCAGAGCAAAATATTTTAACTACTTTAGGATAAATTATTTACCTGCTATTGCTAATTGACATTATCTACATTAACCAGTTTTTCTATTACAGTTATTTCCATGTCGTATGTGAAATTTTAGACGGCAAGCGGGATATTTTGTGCTGTTCCTTATGTTGTGATCTAATAGTAGTGTGTGAGACATATCATTATGTAAAGATGATGAAGATATGTTTTAGTAGGTATGTTGTTGTAGCAAAGTATGATAGCTGTCTTAGTGAATTAATATTTAGCTGCACCTCACAAGAGTTTTAACTGTGGTTATAAATTTGGTTTCATACTGTAACAAAACTACTTAGTTGCGTGATTAATTTCCTTTTTGTAAGGCAGCAATTTAATTAGTGGCATAGAAGTTAGTAGTAGCAACTAAGTTAAATAGCTATCCCACGTTTATACCTATGTAACCGAACGTATCAATTGTTTTACTTTAAAAATAAGTAAGTAGTAATTGAATTTGTAACTGCTACTAAGACTTTAATTATGCGACCAAAATAAATTTTATGAGATACTAGCTGCGCCCCGTGGTTTCACCCGCGGTCCCACAGGAACTGTTTATTTTTTAGGGAAGTACCCTATGTCCTTTTCAGTACCCCAGACAACATGTATGCAAAATGTCAAAACGATTGGTTGAGTAGTTGAGACGTGAAAGCGTTACAAACAAACAAACGAACAAACTCACTTTCGGATTTATAATATTAGTTAGGATGGGGGGTGTTTGAGCTCCTCAGCCTTGAAAAAGTAGCCTATGTCCAGGACGTAAGCCTGTGTAGGCCTGTGTTAACTGTGTAGGTATTTGTGCCAAATTTTATCCAGATATTGAATATTAATTATATTGATAAGAACCAGTAAGTGCACTGGCGAAACGTACCTAAACTTGTAGAAATGAAATTGTAGCTCAGAATGTACCTAGGTTTTAAATAGTAAATACACATCGCCACGCCTTTCCTCCGAAAGGGCTGGCAGAGGTGTATTACAACACTTACACTTCGCCGAACGATATTCATTTGCAAATATGACAGGGGTCTGTCGCCATACACCGGGCTCTAGTTATACAATATAGCAGATGACATTAAATACCTACGCACATATTTTCACACAATGAACAAATCGGTGCGCTCTTTTGGCTGAAATCGAACCGGCTCCTTCTGAGTTTAGAAGCAAGCCTTCTCCAACTCGGCTAAAATTCAACTAGCGAAAATGCGTAAGAAAAACAGATAGCAGAGCAAAATAAGCTCTCGCTCGCTCTACTACGACTCATGTTAGCCTGTCTGGGCTAGTGTGTAAGTAGTGTGCTAGTAGTGAGAGAAGTGTGAGAAATTAGTTACATCTTCATAAGTCTTCGCGTTGTGAGCTTTTCGTAGGTAGGTACTTATTTCTTCCGCGTTGCAAGGGCACAAATGACGGGAGGGCAGTCCGCGTCACTGCGTCATCTCTGCGCTCATTACTATTGTTAGGTAGGTAGGTACAATAACCTAACTTAGGTAGGTACTAACCATAAAGCATTATTTTATTGATGAAGATAAGAATATTTCATACCTACGTAGATGCATTTATGCGTACGTAAGTTGATTGTTTTCTTTGAGCTTGTACCTTATTACTTTTGTTCCTTACTTAATCGACCAAGCGAGCATTTGAGCAAAGCATCTATGCTTCAGCTTAAAAAAAATGCCTTCCTTCACAGGCCGATACAAACGGAATTTCCTAAAATTTTGTTAGTAGACTCACTATTTAGGTAGATATTTTTTTAAAATCTGTCTAATCATCGAACCTGCTCACAAAATTTCACGTGAATCGGTTCAGGAATGCAACCTGTAGAGGAAAACAGATGTCGGCCGCGAAGTCTACAGCTCACAGAGCCACTATTTGTTATTAGTGTCTTATCATAGTACTAGCTGCGCCCCGCGGTTTCACCCGCGGCTAAAAAGTGTCCTATATGCTATTCTAGACTGTAATCTATCTCTGTGCCAAATTTCATCCAGATCTGTTCAGCCGTTCTTGCGTGAAAGAGTAACAAACATCCATACATCCATTCTTACAAACTTTCGCCATTATAATATTAGTAGGATTTAATAATAGTTTAGGTACTTAAAAAGTACATAAAAACTCTTAAAAACCTAGGTAGGTATATAAATTTAGGGCACTTCCACACACGGTCGTCTGATCCCAAACTAAGCAAAGCTTGTATAGCCATAGTATGGCTGCCAGAGACTGATGTACCTACATACCTACTTAGATATTTTTCAATACATACTTAAATATATTTTAACACCCAGACATAGGACAGACACAAATGCTCATCACATAAATGTTTGCCCTAGGTGGGAATCGAACCCACGCCAATAAGCTCAAAAGGCAGGTTCACTACCAACTGAGCCACGAAGGCAGTCAGGTTGCTTTTGGTTTTATTGGTTTTCTTACAAAAATATCTATGCATGGGTAAGTAAGTAGGTATACAGGTAGGTATAGGTAATTAGACTACTTAGGCGTTAAACTTCGAGGCTTAGAATTTATAAATTCTGAAATGTTATTCTGTTAGCATTACTGGCCTCATGTCTGCCATGCATGGTGTAAACTTCGGAGCATTATTAGTGCCTACCTGACAAGTGTCTTATGTAGTTATCTAATGCGGGACCTACATAATGAGTACCTATATCCATCATCGCTATAGTTGTGCGACACACAATATTTAGGTAGCTACCTGAATATTAGCTACCTGTGAAGTTAGTAATACTAAGTAATTCATAATTGGTAGGTGCCGGAACTGTACCATACATATACCTACCTACGTAGGCACAAGTACGTATAGACGCACACAATTTGTTTACCTACCTAACTAGAACAGAATACGTTTTTCTGTACCTACCGCGGTTTCGATAGATAGGTAGATAGGTACCTACTTCTGATCCATGTCTAAGATTTTGCTAAACACGCTTATTAGGTACTTTACCTAGGTAGGTATATTGTATACTTGTAAAAAAATTTTAAGCTATGATAACCTAGTTTGAGAAAGCCCACCTCACACTAATGTGTAGATTGAATGTCATCTGCTACATACATGACATGACTGGAGCCCGATTTATGGCGAAAGGATCGCCCCCTGTCACACTTGGGACTGACTGTCGTCCAGCGAAGTGTGGATGTTGTATTACACCTCTGCCAGCCCTTTCAAGGGAAAGGCGTGACGATATGTTAGGTATGTTTTGTTATGTTACAAACATAAATAGGTTGAAAATATTTATACTTAGATTCATTTGTCGAGCCAGTTTTATTTTTTTTTCAAAATGGTGGAGATATGTTTTTTAGCGATTTTGAAATACTAAAAATACATGAATATTTACATATTCACTTACCTACAAAAAGTTTCATTTCATTTCGTAATTCGTATCGTATCGTAACGTGTGTGTTCACGTAAATTTGGTTGCGTTACGGCGTTAAACTTGGAAGAAAAAGTGATTATAGTGTTAAAAAAAGGATTTTTCATTTATGGACTTAGGGCTACAATGCCGCCCTAAGATAAATTCAAAAGTAAGTAAGTACCTACTTTGCATTGCATTATCTTATTATGAGCTTTTATACCTACCTACTATGAGTGCTTGCGTGTCCAGATACAGTAATCTATCTACTGATAAGATTTTCCGTTAGAAAAGTGGCATGCTGCAAAAACCTAGCCGGCTGTACAGGTTTGCATCGAACTGACATCTCGCAATTGATGTATGGAGTTGTACCGATTTTGCCCATATTCACACTTTAGAACCGCGATCTTTCTATTGCCAAGCTTGTAAATTAGCCAAAAGTTTGATATTGCAAGTTGTTTACGCCAGATATCTGTAGGCATTATAGATAGAAAACGATACCTACGAAAGCCGGCGGCATCCACAAAGCCGCGAGATACCTGTGAGTGGGGAGGGAGACGTAAACTCCCTGCCTTTCGGCGTGCGAGCATCGCACGCGCTAAATCAGTCAGTTGTCGGTGAATGTCCCGCGCTCTCGCGTCCGCTCGCACGTAAAATTTCGGCAAACTTTAACTTCGCATTAAAAAAGTTTTAATTGTTTATATTGAACTAATAGTGCTATTATCAGTGCATGGTGTACACCGGGTCGAGTGGCGTGGAGTGTCCAAGGTGATTAGTAGGCTTTCGTTATCGTCTGTAGAGCCGAAAGAGAACCTGGCGTGAACTTAGCACCCCTGGCCGAAACACAAGTACTTACCTATAGAACACATGTGTTGCAAAAAAATAACATATGCTTTATTTTTACAGATGAAAATATAGAAGCTCATCACCTACCTCTATTGACCGAGTATTTTTGGAAAACTGTTGCCGAAAATATGACAGCGAACTATATCTGTCACTTTAAAAACATGCAGAAAGTAACTATAACTTATTGCAATAAGTACTTCTAATTTTATTGATGTTTAGCATTTTAAATCACTAATAATTGTCGAGTCCTAACATATATGCTGTTTACAGGTAATTCCTAGAAAGAAAAAAAATGTTGGGCGCAACAAGTGTGAAGTGTGTACAGTGTAGTACAACACTCATACTTCACCGGTCGATATTCAGTTCCAATTTTGACAGAGGGCTATCCTGTTACTATATATCGGCTCCAGTCATTGGTGCGTACCATCGGCTGGTATCACTCTATTTTGCATCAAACAAGACTACAATACAGTAAGTATATTTGTGATTTACACGATTCTGTATGTGTTAATTGATTCTGTTTTGGTCATTATAAATATGCAAGGTTATTATAGGTAATGTAGGGTGTGAAGTGGCGGCGGCGGCGGCGGAGTGAACTAGCAACTCCGATTCGAGGCGACTGGAAAAATGTACCTAGATATTGCCGTCTCTGTTGCGTATGTGGATACGCATTATACGCAGCCTAGTGTGAAGAGGTGCGGTGGTGTGCGTGCGCCCCTATACATACAGAATAGTCATTCATAGCGAAATATAACTACTAAATATAAGACACTAAAGTCTATCTCTGTGTCCCCTTGTAGCGTTTTCACGGCTAACGGGTGAACGGATCTTTACAATACATATTTTATAAGGAGAGGACATAGGTCCTAAGTATACTATACTTTATAACATAAGTTTATGACTTTAGTCAGTACCTAGCAACTATTAGAAACAGAAAGTGAAAAAATGCTCGATCAACTTTTGACGTCATTGAAAAATGAACCATATCACCATATTCTAAAATCCAATATCGTATAATATCGAGGCGCCGCCGACTTCTCTGTTGAAAATATACCTACTAAGTACCTATTTTGTACTCGTATTTTATGCTATAGTTGCTTGTTCATTTGTCAATGAAGTAATAAAATTCTCGAGCATTTTTCCGTTCGGTACTAATTTAGTTCTAAAGTAGGTAGGTACTAAACCAACTAACTGACCAAGCGAAGTGGTCTCTCAATAAACTTAGATGAATCGGCTTTTTTATACCTACACCTACTTAGCTAGTGGCTCTGTGAGCTAAGACTTTGCGGCCGGCGTCTGTCCTTCTACTGGTTACATTTCTCAACCGAATCTCGTGAAATTTTGTGAACAGGTTTTATAATTATTCAGAATTTTTTAGCTGTCAGGTTTCGGTTTTTTTCCAAAATGGCGGAGATCTAGGTAGGTATATGATTTTATTTTTCAAAAAAATGCGAGCTCTATAAAAGACAGATCCGGACATAAGAAGCACAGACGCTTCGCTCGCTAACGCTCGCTCGGTCGACTATGTTTGCTGTCTGACGGTAACGCAACACGTATAAATAACGTATACGCGCCGCTATACAGACAGTCATCAAAAGCGAAATACCTATACCTCCTTACCTACGTATGAGCGTAGAGGATATCTCTAATTGCAGGTATGCAAGGTATGCAATGGCAAGGGTACCTAAACCTAAAAACTATTAAAAACAATAGTAGGTACCTAACTTCTATCTCTCCATTCTATTTGTAGCGTTTCCAAGGCCAAAACGGTTGAACGAAAACCGACGAAACGGAGGAGGTTTACAAGTCAAAGCGTATGTAAATAGGTATATACCTACCTATCTTAATATATATAAATCTCGTGTCACAATGTTTGTCCTCAATGAACTCCTAAACTACTTAACCGATTTCTATGAAATTTGCACACCGTGTGCAGTTCGATCTAACTTAAAAGATAGGATAGCTCACATGTATATATATATATGTATATGTATATATAAACGCGAACGAAGTCGCGGGGTGACAGCTAGTTACTTATATGTTTTTGATAATGAGCTAAGTGCCGTGTTATACCTACTCCCTGTTTTTTTTTTCGTACTCGCGATCAGAGTTTTACTGATGAACATCGTTTATTTTAAAACATAATTTTTTATGTCAGTACGCCGAGTAGTACCTACCACGGATTGCTTACTAAGTTTCTACGTAAGAGATAAATCACTTCGTCAGAAATTGTCAATACCTATTGTTGTAATAGCCTATTCTTTTGAATCACTAGACGCTGTGAACCAAAAAGACCTACGACCGTAAAGCATAGAACAAGTAATAATAGCGTAAAGTGAGTTTCGCACCGTGCCGCCCGCCGCGTGTACTAACTATTTGGTAATCTGTTATACGGCTTTCGGTAATCAGCTGAGACCGGACACCCGCGATGGACGGGCGGCTTTTTTTTAAATCTAGAATAGGTCGACGTTTGACCACCAACTCGCCTGATGTTAAGCGACATTGTGGTCTAAGATGGAGCACGACGACCTAGAAGGTACTTATTCACTCTAGCCTTCAAGATACCCAGGTTGTAGGTAGTTAGTCGGGAATACAGACGATGGCAAGGTGTTCCACACCCTAGCGGTTCGTATTAGGAAGGTGGAGGCAAACCGTTTAGTACGAGTTGGTGGAATGT
Organism: Peribatodes rhomboidaria; assembly: GCA_911728515.1. NCBI lineage: Eukaryota > Metazoa > Arthropoda > Insecta > Lepidoptera > Geometridae > Peribatodes > Peribatodes rhomboidaria. Next base: position 12,740,739 of record OU452186.1, on the reverse strand, counting down.
CGACTAAGTAGGGATGGTACGTACCTATGCGTTTTCATACTTGTTCTGTTAGCTGGTATGTAATCAGCGCGCAAAGTACAGGGGGTCTACCATGATGGTCTTGGTTACATTTTGTTGCCGACGCTGAGCGCCTGTGAGTCATATCGCTGCCCAATAAGGTTCACGGTCGAGTAGCATACGCGCTAAGATCAAATTGAATTGCAATAATGTAGGGTGAATTGGCCCATTCACCGATCACTTCCTGCTGACGATCACTTTTAAGAAAATTTCGAAAAATAGCCGTAATAACGCAAAGTAAGCGTTAATTTTGCTTGAAAATGAATGCCATATTCAACCCTGTCCCTTGGATCACCCATTTCACCATACAAATGCGTTAGTTTTCGATCAATCAGCGGATGACTAGGTGCTAGTGTGCTTGCGCAGATTTTAATGGAAAATCTTAACAAAAAAATAGTGAGAAGCTATCATCTAAACGTAAGTAAAATATGTTTTTAGTACATTTTAGGCATTTTTGTTGTGTTTGTGGTGCTAAAATATAGTCAAAGTTTCTTCTAATCTAACATATAATTGTAAGAAACGGTAAATTTATTGAAATATAAGGTGATCGCTGTGGGACGGCGCTAAACTAAGCTTTTTCTTTTACGATCACCTGATCGTAAACGGGTGGTTTTGGTCGAATCTTTGTTGAGTTTTTCTAGTATATTGCATGTTGTTGGCACTAATATTATCATCTTTTGAGATCTATGTTAAGGTGTTTTATCTAGGTGTCAGATGGCGATCGGCTTAATATGAACAATAAGCAGTAGTTTAAATGCCTTTGTGTGATGAAAAACCAGGTGATCGGGAAACAACCTGTTGTCGATGTAAGACATTTTCCATACAAAATAATCAGTTTCATGTGATCGTAAACTGACTAGTTACTTAGCAATCATGCTGAATTTTTTTGGTCATCTACTATTATTTCGGTGATCGGGAATTGAATATTTTACGACCACGTGTCGTGTGGTAAGCACAGTATGATTGAAAATCAACTCTTTCGCGTACATTAAAACGAAGTGATCGGAATGTTAAACCAAATCAGTTTTCTGTGTCGCCTTTTTGACAAAAATTTAACAGCCTAGCCTTTCTACTAAACGGCGCCGTTCAACTAGCTTCCTGATGAAATTCAGCCATTCTATCAAACGACTACTTGCCAAGCCCAGTTATTTAAACAGGGGAGGTAACGGGTTTTTACAAAAACAAATAACCACGAAGGCTAAGGCGGGAGTTCCGCTTCTCTACGCTACCGCTTTAGCCTTCTAACCTAACCAATCCGATCGGATTTGCCCTGTTAAAGGAGTCGTGCAGGAGAGGTTTAAGGTTAAAATATATTATCATGTCTAACAGAATTGCGGTTCGTTTTACCGATTTTCGGATTTTACAATACAATACAATACAAAAACTCTTTATTGACACCAAATACATATTATTTTATTATACTTACTTCATTTAAATCATATTTCTTCGGTCAAAAATTGTAATTTTGGCAAATAATCACCTTATTCTATGAATGGCCTGAGCATCATTCAGCCAATTTATTAAATGTTGTATTAGACGCCACGGCTGAATATTATTTAGGAAGCTAGTTGAACGGCGCCATTTATAAAAATGGCTTGGCTATTAATTGAACCGCTAATTAAGCAAGTTGACTACGACTTAAACATAACAATCACGTAGGTTTAGCGTAATATAAAAATAACAAAGACCGACTTATTCTCCGTTCGTTTGTACTTTTATTTAATCTTTCGTACTACCCGCCTTTTTACAAGCTTTTATTTACTACTAAACACTTACCTACGCAAAATAAAAAAATGCTGTAATTTTACTGCTGTAAGACCTTATCCTTCATACAAAAGCATTATGTATGTAAGGATAAGGTCTTTTACAGTTTCAAGCGGATCTTACCATGCCTATGACAATACAACCCAACTTAACCAAATATTATCCTTTGATGACGTGTTTGAAAAGCTTACATTTCCCAGAACCACCTGCACCAAGAGACAATTAACGTTATGGGCCTAAATTGCCCAGTGTTATTTTGTCACAAGCTTGGAGAGAACATAATTTAAATGAAAATGAAATGAAAATATATTTATTGCCAAAGAAAAAAAAAACACAATAGAAATAATTTAAATTTAAAAAAGGAACAAAATAAGAAAATCCTGATTTATAGAGAAAGCCAAAACAACAACTGAGAGCAGAAGAAAATAAAAAGAAAGCAAGGAGAAAGAGAAAATAAAGAAGAATAAGAAGACTTTACCGGACAAAACAGAAAAAAAAAACATACATATTTGAAATGCAACGAATGTTCTGAAATGTTATTAAGCGACGTTGAACATGATGTAGAAAAAAATATAGGTAGTGATGAATATATCCGCTGGTTTCATCTAAAATGTACCGAGATGTGCGAGAAACCTTATCCTGAAGCGGCACTTTCAATATACATGTCGCAGCCAACTAACTTAATCAGCCGTCAATTAACAGCCTAGCCATTTTATTAAATAGTGTCGTTCAACTAACTTCCTGAATGATATTCAGCCGTAGCGTCTAACACAACATTTAATAAACTGGCTGAATGATGCTCAGGCCATTCATAGAATAAGGTGATGATTTGCCAAAATTACAATTACAAGTATGATTTAAATAAAATCCAAAAATCGGTAAAACGAACCGCAATTCTGATAGACATGATATTATTAAATTTTAACCTTAAACCTCTCCTGCACGACACATTTAGCAGGGCAAATCCGATCGGATTGGTTAGGTTAGAAGGCCACAGCGGGATTGAAGGGAAGCGGAACTCCCGCCATAACCTTGGTGGTTTTTTTTTTCAACATTGTCGATCCAAGCCATTTTGCCTAGCCGTTTTATTAAATGGCTGAATATCATCAGGAAGCTAGTTGAACGGCGCCGTTTAGTAAAAAGGCTAGGCTGTTAAATTTTTGTCAAAAAGGCGACACAGAAAACTGATTTGATAATCGCAAATTATAAACTTGGTTGATTTTTTGATGAACAAAGTACTATAACACCATTGCGACTCTATTTTCGTACATTAAAGTTCCTTTTTCAATGGTTTTCAATGATCGTAAACTGGCAAAAACTTGTGAACGTGAAGTGACGGAAAGTGATCGTAAACTAAAAAAAACGTACTTTTCGATAATTCATGATTTATTAACATAAGATATTTAAATATACTGAAAAAAATGCGTTTCTCAGGTTCCTTGAAGTTTTTTTTATCACTGAAAGCCGCTACCTATTCTTGAATGCTTTGATTTTGTAACTTATGTAACTTTAAAGGCGACATGGTGACTAACTGATCGTGAACAGGGCGATTGACCCTACCGCACGGAACGGCAACGCCGCTTTTAAGTAAAAATTTGAATTTTTGGGCGCGAAAACTGTTTTTTGATTATTACGTGGAAACTACGAGGTCTAGGAATCTGAAAATTTTGCTGCCTATGGCAGCAATCATGCTTTAATTTTTGTACTTTAAATGAAAACTCTACGTTTGATAGTTTCGTCGATTCAACATGTGTCAGCTGAAGTGACGTAACTTCAGCTTATACATAGGTATTAGCTTATAACTCGAAAAGTATATAACCCAGAGACTTCAAAATTTTGCTGCCAGTGGCAGCAATTATGCTTTAAAATTTGAGCTAAAATGCATAGTCATACCTTCTTTCGTTTGGAAGATATGAGATGAGTAGCAGTCTATAAATGGGCAAACCGTGTGTGGTTAGCACACAACCACATCTCGTTTAGGTTTTATGTTATTTTTATTTAAAGCCAACAATGTTTTATGGTTTTGATGATTTATTTATTAAGTACCCACCTATGTTTTTTTTTATTTACAGGTGGAAAAAAAGTGAAAATGTTTAGAGCAATGACAACACTATTTCCTATAAAAGCTATAGTCATGAAGAAGAAACGGCAATGGAGACCGTCCCGGCTTGGACACAAAGGATGATGCAATTTTTAAAAGTAAGTATATTATAGCTACAATTCTATAAATATTTGAACCTGTGTTGATTATCATTTCAGGAATAATGAAAAATTTTAACGTTAGCTTTATTGTTTGTTACCTTAGCTGTCAAAACCATATAAAACCAAACTACTTGGATACATGTATTTAATGTGTTTTTTTTTTCAGTCTGCCGCCGAAATCCAGTCGCATTACCTAAAAAAGAAAAGTTTCGAGGACTGAATGTTGGGCCCCAGCTGTTTGCCGTTTCTCCGGATGAAGACAAAATCTCTGAGTGCTTTCTGATATTTAATAACATTACAGCCTTTGACATTTTTTATAAATCATTTCATGCCTTGCAGGCTTAAGTAAAAATTTAAGTATATAATGGAAGTAGTGTTTTTATTATTAGTTAAAATCAATTAGAGGAGTGATATTAATATTTGTACTGAATGCAGTCAACTTACTTGTTTAACAACAACAGACTTAACAAAAGACTTGTTTGTCAATTATTTTTGAGAAGCATTTATTAAACCTCATAAACAATTGTTTTTTTTTGTTAGAGCTTCTATTCACCGAATATGCGATGTATACACATCGCATATTCGGTGAATAGAAGATAGTGAATAGTATTTATATGTACCTATACAGGTACATATAAATACTTGAAGCATGATTGTTAAATATTAGTAGTAAGTAGTAACAGCTCTGTTAATTAGCTATTCTATTACACCACAAATTGCATTTGTCAAGTAGTTTGTATAGCTGTGGCTGTGAATTGTTTGTTACTTGTGCTAAGTGATTTAGTTGCGTGATCTAAAAGCTGCAATTCTGCACATCGAACGTTGATGCGACGCGGCGATAGATTGAGTGCGTAATTTAAGGAAATGTATAAATAATGTGCCATGCGTATGCTTTATACATTTCCTTGTACATATTAAAACTTGCACAGTCTCACGCCTTATCTGCTGCCACTTCGCGTCACATTCGTTATGTAGACAGAAGCCTTAATAACACGCCACTAAAATCTTTAGCATGAGCCTCAAACTACTCACAGCCATAGCTAAACTACTTATCAGCTGCAGCTACGGTGGTGTAATGGAATAGCAAATAAACTTAGCTGCTACTACTAATACTAATAGTTCATGCTTCAAAGTATATTAGCTGCCCCAGATAAAAATATTAGGTCTCGCAACTAAAATCCTTAGCACAGGTAATAAACACGATTCACAGTCACAACTAAACTACTTGTCAGCTGTAGCTACGGTGGTGTGATGGAATAGCAAATTAACTTAACTGCTACTACTAATATTAATAGTTCATACTTCAAAGTTTATTAGCTCTCCCAGATAAAAATATTAGGTCTCGCAACTAAAACCCTTAGCACAGGTAACAAACACAATTCACAGTCACAACTAAACTACTTGTCAGCTGTAGCTACGGTGATGTGATGGAATAGCAAATTAACTTAGCTGCTACTACTAATACTAATAGTTCATGCTTCTAAGTTTATTAGCTGCCCCAGATAAAAATATTAGGTCTCGCAACTAAAACCCTTAGCACATGTAACAAACACAATTCACAGTCACAGCTAAACTTCTTGTCAGCTGCAGCAAAGTCTTGTTAGTAGTTATCACTAATATTGTTAGCGACCACAGCTAAAAATAGATAAGATCGTTAGCTGCTACAGCAAATTTTAGCAAATAATATTTGCAACTACTGCTAATTATTGTTAAGATGGTTAGCAACTACTGCTAAGTATTGTTAAGATTGTTAGCTGCAACAGCTAAATTCGTTCAGCTAAAAACAATTTGCTACGCTAACAAAAAACTTAGCTGTCCCTATAGTTTGAAAGGATTTTTGCTACTACAACTAAAATTTAGTAACAGCAGCTAATTTTTTTTTTCCGTGTGTTGATATGAGATTGTGTTTTTGTATCATAACTACCTACTGTAATTATCTGTACGTGAATCTGATTTTTTTCTGACTTCTGAAATCTGATTATTTTTACCTAAAGTGGTTCTTGTTAATAAGTTATCCTATTATCTGTTTTTCTAATTATAAAAGTTTATAAGTTACACGTATAATACCTACTCGTATATTGTAATAAGCTATAAATATACGCGTTTTGCTTTATTACGTCAATGAAGTGATTTGCTAAAGTGTGTTTGTAATGACTTTGTTGATTTAATCAATCGCGAAGTAAATAGGTAGGCCTAGCAAATCGTATACCACTGAACGAACTTGTAACTCTTTTTTAAATAATTCAATTTAAGTATGAATACTAATATTATAAAATTGAAAAAGTAACTCTGTCTGTTTGTCTGTTTGTAGGCTTTTGCACGGCTAAACGGATAAAGTATCTTGATGAAATTTGACAATTAGTTATCACGAGGATTGGATACTATTTTCAGAATAAACGCGAACAAAGTAACAGCTACGTGAGGTAACTTTTTTTCCTAAGTTATTTTACCTCTTGAGAAATTAACATTCGCGAAAATTTTACTACTACCCCAGACTTCAGGATAATAAACGGAGAAATTAAAAAATAATTCGTTATCGAGTTTCGAGTTACAGCTCTTAGGTAAAGCGTTTTTAGGGATGGTTTTAATCGTGATGTCATGTTTAGGTGCTGCGAATTGGAGTCATTAACATAGTGACACGGAATGATGTCAGGGCGGTATCCTCGCTGTCCAGCTTGATCTCGTACTGGCTGCACTAATAGAGCTTCGGACACGCGCAGTTTACATTTTCAAAATACCCCTACAAATATTTTTCGCTGGTATTTGATGAGATTGGGTCACCGACGTCACGATGGTGCCTTTTCAATACTCTCTGAGCTTACATTACTCTACTCTCTCTAATTGACTAACTACTCTCCTAACCTTACCTTAGTACAACATACATAGTTACAGGGAATAATATCAGGGTCTGTGTCCTCGCTGTTCAGCTTGAACTCGTACTGACTGCAGTAGTTGAGCTTAGAGGGCGAGCAGTAGGTGTTCAAAATACGCATATGTACATTTTCTTAACGAGAAAGGATCGCCGACAGTGCCCTCTTTGTCTTTGAGGTTACATTCTAATATTACTGTTTACGTATCCTTACCATAGTGACAGGGAATAATGTCAGGGTCCGTGTCCTCGCTGTCCAGCTTGATCTCATACTGGCTGCAGTAGTCCAGCTTCGGAGACGCGCAGTAAGTATTCAGGTTCTCTGGCTTGGTTAGCGAATCCACACTCTGCTGGATGTAGAGGGCGTTCCTAATAAAAACAATTGGTTGTGATATACAGCCAGACGGATATCGAAGTTCAGAAGAGTTCATTTTTACCATTTTGGTACAGAACTAGTGAAAGTAAGTTTATGTAGGGCGAGTAGCTAGAGCCTATAGTCGAAGTTTTTAGGTTACCTGAAGGCCTCTTTGATGATTTGACAAACAACCAGGGCTTACAATGTAATGTGTAATCCGCTGTACAGTCTGTAGCGATCATGTTGTAAATGCCACTACTGCTCAGCTCACTCTTCCGAAAACTGACCGCATTGTTCGTTGCTCGACTATTAAACCATGTCAACCTACCAGCGATACTCATTAAATGTGCAGCAAGTTTGCAGCTTAATAATGCAAACACATTACCTAAAACATCATGTATGCCAAAACTACGTTAGTTTCTGTAGTAAAATGCCACAAATTACTTATTAAAAAGTGTTTAATTTTGTAAATTACAGTGCTTGAAACATTAAGCTAGCTGTTTCTGGCAGATCGGCAAATTAATTGCTTTAATTGGTTATCATACCATCGAATATTACCGGTAATGGTAGTTACGGAGTTAATTTTAGCACTTTATTTTATGTATGGGATTTGAACATTAGATTATTTGTTTTAGTTCGTTTTAAATCTTTATTAGAGTTGTAACCTCAGAGATATAATGATCATGTCGTAACCCAACAAAGTGACTGGTCAGTCGAAGAAGTAACCGACATCTAAAATGGGTTCGTGTCTATTCTCTATGCTATGGAACCAATCGCGATACCACGAAAAGATCTTGAGCTCCTAAAAATCTTTATAATAGCTATCTTTTGTAGTAACTAGCTTTGGCAAACAAGAAAAACGTTTAGTTCTGTGACCTAACTTTTTGGATAAGAACCAAGAAACCAAAAACTTTTATGCATCTTTATGACAATTTAAGGCGAGGTCTACCACGTTTTCCACGTTTTTCGAGGTCGCCCATGTTTATTTATGCTGCTTAATTTAGAGTTGAAAATCGTATTTCATATTTGATGGTAAATGAGATCGGAGGCGCCTGGTTTTTTTTTTGCTGTTTTCATTTTATTTATCGTAATAAAAACACAAATAAGAATAAGTTACTCAGTTAAACTTTATACAACTGATCTGGTTTATTAAATCATCTAAATGTGTTGTATTCGCTGACAATTTAGAGAAGCACCTTCAAACAGTTTTTTTAAGAAGATACTTTCCATGTATTTTTTTCAAAATTAGAATGATATTTAAAATTCTACTCTGGTTAAACTGTTTTTGGTTATTTTTTCTATCAGCTCTATTTTTGCATCTGATCACCACCATTCTTCATATGGTACCAAAACTCTTATTTAAACAAAATACTTGTTTTCGTTGATATCGTGATAATACCGGGACTTAATTTGAACTGGCTCTTTCTGTGTGTGAAATAATCCATACTCACGAAGAAGGGGGATGCTTGTCCATGTGGTGCCTCCTTGCAGCGTGTCTTCTATACAAAGCCGTGAGGACACCACACACTCCCGTGCAGAGTAGCGCCGCAACTGATAGCAAGGCTACCAACATTGGCGATAGGGGGATGGATGTGCTCACACCTGTAGGAGATCCAAGTTAGTTGCAACTACAGAATTAGCGTCGTTGCAATTGAAGCAGTAGGTCTGGTTCTCGTGTTTTTTTTCTTCTATTCATAATAATAATATAATAATAAAGCCTCTTTATTCCATTTCTTATTTCCATTTTTACATTTCACACGTTATTGTTATGTAATTCCTGAGATATGGTTCTCGTGTTGAGTAAAGGCCTTTTCTTCTATTACACAATTTAAGTAATGGTTCACATCTATAGGTCCCTACTAATTTCTCTGTGTTGTCAATGCCAATGATCACACACAAAGATAATATAAGAAGCAAAGCTTAAAAATTGACTTGCTTTCTTGTAATTCGTCATCCCTGAAAACAATTTTTAGACTTTTGTTGACCTCCAAAGTATGACCTACCAAACAAAAAAAGAATCAATAAAATCGATTCACAATTGCCGGAGTAACCGTGTAACACACATACTAAAAAACATATAGTAGAATTGAGAACCTCCTCTTTTTTAGAAGTCGGTTAAAAACAAACACCGGTACCTTCGGATTCTTATTCGAGGATTTCTTCTTTTTAAGTCCTGACGTGCCGCTTGGGTGTATTGAGCAAATCTTCTCCAGGCTAGATTCATCTAGAAAAGCTAGCTACAAATACACAGTAGAATTTCATGCTCACCAGTATACTTGTCAGGAGCTCTTATACCAACGGTATAGAGTGCAACTTCTTCGCTTCTCCCCTTTGCGTTAGCAGCATACAGCACAAGGGTGTAGCTTGCATGGCTGTCCAAGTTATGAACCTCGAATACTGGAGTGTGATTGGATGATACATTCGCTCTGACCTGGTAAAAGACGCATCGATCAAACGAACCAAAGATTTTGGATAATGGATGCGGTAAGGTTAAAAAGGATAATAATACATTCTGAGATATTAATGTATTCTGGGTATGGAGATTTTCATATTGTATTTTCTTTTGATACGAAGGACAGCGAAAAGACAAAAACAAAAATGTAGAGAGCTGTTTTGCCTTGTTATTATGGATATTTATGCTATAAACTTGTCAGGAGATCTATCTTTCAGCATTGAAAGCATTAAGAGATTATATTTTTATTACCATGATCATCTTAGCTGGAAGACTTCTACTAATTGATGTATATCTACGACCCCCAAAGTATCTCTAAGACAGTCAGTCTTTTCTTGGTCACCATCTGGCCTGATGTTAAGCAACGATGCAGCCTACGGTGTAGCACGGTCTTGCCAAATTCAACAGCTTTCCTTGACCTTCACAAGATTGTCGTTCCACCTTGTAGGTGGTCTGATCACGCTGCGTCTACCTGCCTACCTAATAACCTGCTAAGTGTGTTAGTATGAAACTTACAATCATGGTAGGAACTTCCAGAACTTCCATGTAGAAGACCTGCGTGAGTCCACCGTCGAAGCCCTCGACGCATTCCACTTGCAGGCCAGCCGCGCTCTGGTTCACCACCGAGCAGTTCTGGAGCGATGTTGGGTGGCCTGCATGAAAACAATAATTAACATTTCTCTAAAATAAGAACTTTATTTTATTTTGCAGTCGCCTTATTTCTACATGAACAAACTTAACCGATTTGATTTCGAAGAAGTGTGATTATCAAGACTAACTTTACTTTTTTTTTTACAAATTAGTGGCAAACAAGCAGACGGGCTGCGTGATGGTAAACGGTAACCGCAGCCTATGGACACCTGCAACCACAGGTTGCAGGTGTCCATAGGCTAAGGTTTTTTTTGCTTTACATCCCAGATCTGTGCCTGCAACACAGATGCATTTAGCGGTGCTGTTGATGCGTTGCCAACCCGGAAATAAATGTATAGAGACCTTTTTTAAAGTTCTTCATTATTAATAATAATGTATGTTATAGATTGTTGTAGTAACCACCTGTAAGCTACTGTTGAGAACGCCGAGACATGGCTCTGCCGCGTTCCGAGGTAGTTTCAGGTTAATGCGACAAAATGCTGGAACTCACTGCCACCGCCCATACGGGAGCTTCAAACAAAATTTAGGCTGTAGCTTAAGAAGCATTTGCTGGAGTTGCAAAAAAACTAGTAGGTAACAACCAGCCTTACTAAGTGCTTCTTGGGCTCCAAATACTACTTTTTGTAAAGTTCTTTTTATTTTAATTTTATTTCTCCAGCAGTAGTATCATTTTTATCACATGGATGCTCAGTCCTATTCTTAATATATTTATCCTTTTTATATTTATCATAAGTATCATTCCTAGTCTGTTCCCGATATTCCCGATACATTTGTTTCGTTTTTATTTCTAAATATTTAACATAATAGTTTATGTATTTTATACGCGTATGTTTATTTATTTTCTTACTAGGTACTTTCTTTCTCTATCTTTTTCAACAGTCCCGTGCGTCTCAGAAGGTTAGTGCTGAAAACCAGCGCTGCTAAGAAATTAGCAGCACCATTGCTGAGCACTAACCTTTTTGTCGCATTGGACACTACAGCGACAACTGAAACTTAATCATCTAAATATTTGTTTATGTCTTAATGTATGTAGAATGTATATATGTAGAAGTTATTATTTTTTGTCTGTTAATGTTTTATTGTGTATTCTGTTTGTTGTTGTTGTAGTGTTTTGTGCGGTGAAATAAATAGTTTCTTTCTTTCTTTCTAGTATGGATTACAACACACCTGCAATCTTATTGCCTAAATGACCGTTGATGGTAATCACTTCCATTTCACACTTAAAACCATTGGTAATTAAAAATACCTACAGACAAAGATTTAACCGCCTACTTCTTGAAAATCGGTTAATAAGCTCCAAGTATCAAAGTGAAGCACATGCAGATTATCAGAAAGTTAGACAATAACGCTGCTTATGGCAAACAACAAACTTTACTTAGAAAATTGGAAACCACACAAGTAGGTACGAGTACTTCGAATGAGAAAATGACGGATCATGATTACCCGTATCCTCGCCTGTAAACCGTCTCATGATTTATGTTTAACACTCGTATTCACACTCCACTGATCACAAAAGAAAGGAAACAAAGGCGTCACATTTATTGTTATTTACACGTGTCAAAGACGATATTCTCCGGGAATCCATCTATGGAGCGTATAGCCTCCGCAGTTCGCTCGCCTTTATTGGAAACACATATTTTTCCATCACGCATTTTTAGAAAAGATATCGTGAAGGTTTAACCTTTTTTACATGCAAAGTCGGGAAAACAATGAGGAGGCGTTCAATTTTAAGGATGCGTATTATTTTCTATGGTTATTTTAGAACCCAAAAAAATGTTACGTCGAATTTTGTTGAGACCATGGAGAAAAACAAATATCAATTTGGAGTAAAATGCTTGACTTGTCTGGTTATGATAGCGTAATAAGGTAGAAGCGATGATAGCCTAGTTGGAAGAAGGCTCTTCTCTCAAGTCATGGAGTGTGGGTTCGGTCCCAGCCGAAGACACGCATCAGTTTGCTCGTTGGTGAGCATGTGTACGTATTTAATGTCATCTGCTATATAACTTGAGTATCAACCGGCGAAGTGTTGGACTTGCATTACACCTCTGCCAGCCCCTTCAGAGGAAAGGCTTGACGATATGCTATTTTTTATGCTATATATAACTTGTGGCCGGTGTACAGGCAGGCCCGACTCCTGTCCCATTTGGGCCTGCATGTCGTCTGGCGAAGTGTGGTTGCAATACACCTCTGCCAACCTTTTTGAGAAAGAACTCGTGAACAAATAATATGTTACAAGTTAGTCAAATAGATTTTTCAATTCAAAGCTTTGTTTCTTCTAAATAGAGTACCAAGTACTACCAACAGGTCAAGTCTACTTTTAACGCAAGAATGGTTTTCGAGTGTATGTATGTACTCGTATATATGAGGTTTCTTTGGCACGCCCTACAGCAGAAACAGCTTCATGTATTTCGACGTGTGTCATTTAAATCGTTGAAACTGTAAATTGTGAAAATTGAAAGTGACATATGTTACAACATTTTACAGCCGGGTTTTTGTTTTTCTTTTAACAATTTACTTGTTGAGTCATTTTTTTGTGTCTACTTTTGTATGTACTACTTACCATAGCTGTGTAAAAAAATATTGGCACTAGATTTTACACAAAAAAAACCATGACATACTAGCTGCGCCCCGCAGTTTCACCCGCGGTTAAAAAGTATCCTATGTGCTATTCTAGCCTATAATCTATCTCTGTGCCAAATTTCATCCAGATCTGTTCAGCCGTTCTAGCGTGAAAGAGTAACAAACATCCATCCATCCATCCATCCATCCATCCATTCTTACAAACTTTCGCGTTTATAATATTAGTAGGATCTAGACACAAAGTTAAGGTATACGGCTGTTAAAAAAATTAAGGTATACATATGATAAGGCGCGGCAGCTGTCAAGCTCGCACGTGAAGCTATCAAATTAGCTATACACTATAGATTATATTTTTGAAAAATTTGCCTCTATCAATGTCTAAAACAATAGTGTCGTGAGTGAGCAAGGCAGCTGCTATGCCTTACCTACCGTGCCTAACAAAACATGACCTTGACAGGTAGTTTTTGAACATAGCAAGACAGACTCACCCGCAGCAACAAGTTTATAAAGGCAAGGCGTCTTCATTTCGCCAACAGAGTTCTTAGCAGAACACCAAACTGTTCCGAAGTCCATGTCAGTCGACGGAGTGTACCGCAGAGTCGAAGAAAACCCAGAACTCGTGAACAAGCTAGAACAAAACACGTAAACAAATGCGAAAATTATACTCGTCCTGTTTGTTTGCCATTTGTATTGTGGTTATACAGGGTGTTCAGAAACCCTGTTATATTCGGAAGGTGCGCATCATGTATCGATGGAGGATACAATTTTGCTAGTTTAAATTAAATATTGGCTCTTAATTTTTTTTAAACACATCGTGGTCCGCCCTCCTAAAAGCGTGATTGCAGCCACTAATGGCGTCGGTTTTAGTTGTAAATTATTCGCGTTGTAAGTGTGTGTACAGGCCCTTTATATATATAACACGGTTTTTGTAACATGCTGTATAATCTAGGTCTCAATACGTGGTCTTGGATTTGTTTCTTGGATTAGTACTATGAGTAGTGTTTTGTGATGGTAAATGGAAATATTGGTTGACTTTCAGTTTTGATCATGTTCTCTATCTATCACATTATAGACAATCCATAACATATTCATTGAGCAACAATGCAAATGTGATAGAGATAACACGACCAACAAAAAATCATCACCACACGTGGATTGAATTGATTGAATTCACGTTGATGGAAGTGAAGGTGATTAGTAGAATAGATGCCACAATTTACTCATGTCACATATTCTGTTTATTTACATTCTTTCGTAGTTGGGAAAATTATTTTTTGTTTACTACATCAACACGACAAGCACAAAACGGCCAGACATATTCTACTGAGTGACGGAATAAACTGTAGCGATGGTACCGCGTCGTTATGTACAGTGGCGTCTCTGTTATACGCTGTACATAATAGCTCAATGCTCGTAACATAATTCATCGCTCTTCCTTGTCCAACTTTATACGTTTTCTTTATAGACTGCGATCCCATCTGATTATCATTTTAATCACTGAAGTAACAACCGATGGCATATAAATGAATCTTACCCCGTTGTTAAAGATCTTTCCGCGACTTTATTGCGGTAATAAACTTGTTTCCTATCCAACTGGCGATGTGCCATGACATTAGATTTGTTATTATAAAGAGAAAATTTTGTTCTAGCTAGTAAAAATTCTAGCCTTGGAAGCGGGAGCGGAAACTCGAACCCGGTACAGTTCTCACACAAGGCAGGTGATGTTGCTCTAATTTTAAGCGACCAAAGAGTCCGGCGACCACTTAAGACTAACTTCGCATTGGCTTAAGGTTTTCTATAGCCATTTCGTCTGAAAGAAGACTACGAGCGAAGAGAGCAAGTGATGATACTAAGGAGCCTCTAAAGTTACCTACAGAGTGACAAAGTGCAATTTCAATTTGCTTTATGATATTTGCAGTTCTGTAATCATTCTTAAATAACTAAGAATTTCCCTTGTATTATGGATTCGTTTAAAAGCTAATGATGTAGACAATCTCCCTATGTAAAGGGATTTTTGATTTGTTTTGTCTATCTATTGAATAAACCAGTCAAAAGTGACCCCTTACAAATGCGGATATTTTTCATAGTTCTATTATCTCTTGAGGATGTTTTTAAAAAAAACCAAGAACATAGGAGCGGAGATATAGTTCATTTAATTGTACATGCTAAATTTCATCATAATCTGACAAATGGTTTCCAAGAAATTTGAGACACGTGTTTGTATGGAAATTTCAGAGCGTCGCGAGACCCTTAAGTCTGTTACTGAGAAGCTGCAATGAAATAGAAATATTTTTGCCGTCAGAACTGAAGGTAGCTAACCAATAAAATGCAAATTTATACAATACGACGCATCTAGTATTCTTACTCAAAATTTTAGTTTTAACACAAGTTTACATCTTAGCATCTCTCATAACATCAGTAATAAAGGTTTTCATTAGAAATCGTTTAATTTAAAAGGATTCATCTGTCCGTATAAAACGGCTGGATAAATCCTTTAAAAGTCGGAGCAAGTAATCAGGTGAGGGTCGAGAGAAGCCGCTGGATGCGAGCAGCGTAAGACCGATCGTTTTGGATATCATTGGGAGAGGCCGTCGTTCATAAGGCGTTTTTTCTGTTGAGAAGATGTTTATAAAAAGTAGAATTATAATAATAATAATAATAATAAATTCGGGACACTTCCACACACGGTCGCCTGACCCCAAACTAAGCAAAGCTTGTACTATGGCTGCCAGGGACTGATATACATACTTAGATATTTTTAAATACATACTTAAATACATATTAACACCCAGACATAGAACAAACACAAATGTTCATCACATGAATGTTTGCCCTAGGTGGGAATCGAACCCACGCCCCCAAGCTCAGAAAGCAGGTGCACTACCAACTGAGCCACCGAGGCAGTCAAATTGTATGTAAATGTAATATGGATTGCCATTTACCTGGAATCCAAATCAGTCTGTTCTCCAGAACTGTTGAAGATCCAGCTGAAGCCTGCAGGTGGCGGGCTAGAGTCTACTTCACACTGCAGCACGATGGTTTCCTGCTTCAGCGCTCCGTACACTTCTCCCTCGTTGAAAGTCTTGCAAAGAGGTGCATCTGAGCGAGAAAAGTGAACATGTTAAAAAACCTGAAAATGGTCTCCAACATTGAGATATAAGTACTATGTAATAGAGAAGCTGTTTCAAAACAAAAAAATGACACCCAACTTGATGACAGCGGGAAGTGCCTTCCATGGACTAAAGCGCTGAAGCGCTAAAACATTCCGTATGTCGTCTAACCAAACTATTAAACCACGCAGCGCTAAGTCGCCGTTTTCTCGCTTCGTACACAACCACACTGCGTGCGTGTTTAAGCGTGCACGGATTGCATTACAGTAGGTACAGTGCAGTCGACGAAAGTCGATGTTCGGATGATGAAATCTATGCTACTTAGTACACATATTATAGTTAGGTAGATGGATGGTCCGAAAGTTGAACGTTCCATATTTTTGGGACGTACTACCTACGTTATTAATGTATTTATTAGTAAAAGATGTATTATTAACGTATTTTCGCATTATGAGTGTATTTTTCGGACGATGTTTTTTTCGCGTCACATTAAATCTTTGTCATGTGTTATTTCGTCCATAATATTGGTATCTACTCAATATAAAAGTAATAATTGTGTTATAAGATTAGTTGTATTCGTCCAATTAGCTCCATCAGACGAATTATCGGTGCATTTTAACAAATCAAGCAATGATAGCCTAGTCGGAGAAGGCCCGCCTCTCAAGCCACAGGAAGCGGGTGTTTACCCAGCTGAAGGTACGCATCAATTTGTTCATTGTGTGAACATAAGTGCGTTTTATAGAGAAGGTAAAGTAAAAGATTTTTACATTTTTCAAGTTATTGTTAGTTTAGTATTGTAATTACCAATTTTGTTTTTCAAGAAAAATAACCTCTGTTGATTACAAGAAAAATGTTCCTCTGTTGATTACAAAACAGTTGATTACGAAACAACGTCTGTTGATTACAAGAAAAAACCACCTGCTACATAACTGGAGCCTGGTGTATTGCGACAGGCTCGCCCTTAGTCACATTTGGGACTGAATCACGTCTGGCGAAGTGAGGGCGTTGTACACCTCTGCCAGTCCCTTCGGAGGAAAGGCGTGACGATATGTTATGTTTCACAAATCTTGGTTTGCTTGTGGATACTTACACCGGATTTGCAGAGACACAGGGTTACTAGTAGCGCTGCCTTCGCTGTTGTAAGCGAGACAGCTGTAGTCCCCAGCAGCTGCTCTGCTCACTCTCTGCAGCACGAGGCTCTGGTCGCTCAGCAGCATGCCTAGACTGGCATTGTGCTGGATTTCTTTAGTCTGATGTGAACAAAAGAAATGTACCAGTTGTAGTTAGCCGAGACAAGTACAATTTAAAATTCTGCGATGCCCACACACACACAGACACACAAACACACACACACACACACACACATATAAAAAACGTTGTTTTTGCGTCAGGAGTTAAACACGGGTAAAAACATGAATGTTTGTGGATCTAAATTCACAAATAAAATGCAAGTGAATCTGCAGGGAGTAGGTCATAAACCTAAGGGCGGTATCACAGTGAGGATAATACGATGCTCCCATTTTATACGCCGTACTAACAAGAATCGTAAAGAACTCAATAGTAATAAAATTTATGAACAAGTTTAGTACGAGAGCATTTTACAACTCAAAAAATCGCATACGTTGAAATGGGTTAGGTCCAAAACGTGCACCTTGCAAAATGCGCACAAAGTTCAAAATAAGAATTTCTTAGTTAATACTACTCCGTGACTGCATCCGTGGCTCAGTTGGTAGTGACCCTACTTTCTGAGCTTGGGGGCGTGGGTTCGATTCCCACATAGGGCAAGCATCTATGTGGTGAACATTTGTGTTTGCTCTATGTCTGCGTGTTAATTATCTATCTAAGTTTGTATTTATAAATATTTATATGTATATATATATATATATCAGTCTCTGGCAGCCATAGTACAAGCTTTGCTTAGTTTGGGGTCAGATGACCGTGAGTGCAAAATATCCCGAATTATTAAAAAACCAAACTAAGTAGGTTCAAGTGAATTAACTAAGTTCAATTATTTCTGTAGAGTACTTACTATAACTACAAAATTTATGATTTTTTTTTCTATAATTTACTAAATGACGTACATTTGAACTTTTTCCATAGTACCATTTTAAGAAAGAAATTTTGGACCTTGTGCTGGTTTTGCAAAGTGCACATTTTGTACCTAACCCTTAGAAAATCACCTTACCCCTTTGTACCAGGTCAGCTTGTGGGTCTTGGGGTTGGCCTTCACGCTGCACTCGAAGTACACGTCGTCTCCTTCCTTGATGTGGCTCGGGTTCAGGCTGGAGCCGAGCTTCAGGGTCACTATTGGTACATCTAGATGACAAAAATACGTTAAGTTTTATAAGAAGTTGGATAAGACTAGACTGGAAAAGAAAACAGCACCACATAGTTCTACTATTATTTTCTACACTAGCCGGCACTGCCCATGCAGTGTTGAATAAACACAAATGTTTAAATTATAAGGTGATGTGCAAGTGTCGTCGTTCATAAAATTAGATGGCTTCCGGAAGAAGTTCAATGAAAAATACCTCAAAAGGAACGACCGAATCATTGAGGACAATTACGGTTGAAATATTACTTTTTATTGATTTTATTATACATACTTACTTTAGAGTTCATGTGATGGAAATTTGTGTTTGGTCTAAGTCTGGGTGCTAATCACGTGCTCATATAGGTAAGTATCTTAGGTAAGTATTTAAAATATATAAATGTATGTCTATCATTCTCTGGCACCTTACTTAGTACTTAGTACAAGCTTTGCTTAGTTTGGAGTCAAGCCACCGTGTGTGGAAAAATGTCCTCAAAATTGATTTATTAAGAATTAAAAGTATCAATTTACTTTTAGGTTTTTTTTCCTTTTAAATACATTTCTAATAATCCTTGGAATCCTCTTCAAATTTGTCTAAAATCGCTAGCATCTGACTTCTGTGACGCCAACTTAACTACCTCTAGAAATACTACCAGTTCCAGTCACCACGTGTACACCAGTTCCAAACACCACCCAACTTCACCTATAACATTCAAAACGTAGAAGCGTAGTTCCAAACCCCAGTTGAAGGTAAACAGAAGTAGCAACAATGCGATCCCGACCACTCGCGATATTAACCGAACACACTCCGCATGCCTTCGCAATGACAAACGTGAACTGATATCTACGTTTCGGGATAACCTTACTGATGGATATAGTTACCGGTGAGAATTTTCATGAAATGTTTCGTATTGGGTATCGAGTGTTATTATGTGTTATAAATGGGTTATATATGTGTTAAGTGTCACGTTTAACGAGTGTTATATGTGTTATATATGTATGAGTAGTTAAGTGTCACATTTAACGACACGTGCCACATTCTACAATGTGGCATGTGTACAGAATGTGTGTATCATGTCGTGTACAGAAGATGTGGTTGGGTGTTTCTTTTGGTTGGCGATTTCTGGTTTCTCTTGGTTGGGTAGTTCCACCGTAAAATTGATGATTTTTTAGAACTCAAACGTTTAAGCGTACAATATCCCTTGACTAGTCATTTTCATGACTTCTCCTTAGAACAACTGTTTGGCACAATTTTGTACAGAGACAGTTTTTTTTTTTTGTCGAATTTAGCAAACATTATCTTCTTAAAGATGTTCAATTTGAAAAAAGAATAATACCCTTAAGTATTACTGCACCTTTCTTTCTTTACATATCATGGTATAATTATTTGTTTTTGCTTTAATCTTTTATCAGTTTTCATAGTACAATGTATCCTACAGTATTTAGTAAACAACAATAATTTTCAGAAGTAATTTCTAACCTACTTTTAATTTTATTGTCGTATCGAAATGAAACTTTGTGTGCTTGTTTAATGAATATTATTACGTAGTTCGTATTTAGAAGCTGATTTAATGATGGTAGCCAGGAAGTTAAAAGCGTATTTTGTAGTTTTTCGTATTTTAAACTAGAAGTGATGCTTGTTTGGTGTTCATACACTGTTTTTGTTATTGTTGAGATTTGATTGTTTGTTTTGTTTACAAAATAGTTTTTACCTATATTTTTTTATATTTTGTGCGACGACAAACTACCTTTGTATTCTCATGTAAATGATGTAATAATCTTTAATGAGAATAAATGTATTTAAACCTAAACCAATGTAAGAGGAAATTACTTGCAAACATGGCCACAGAACTGAGATAGAACCCATCTAACTACTTATTACCTACCTACATCTATAAATAGATTGCTAACTCGTGCGAAGATATTATGCTAACAAATGCTTCGTCCTAACTAAGCAAACTGTGAGCAGCTGACTGTTTGCCATCCTATATATTGATGGAGTTTTCGAACAGCGCGCACTGAACGCAGTTTACGGCGTTTCGCTTGCTAACACATTTTATGAGCGGCCAATGCGCATTTTGCTTGCTGCAGTTCGTCGCTTCCTTAACATTCTTAATATTTTTACAACTTATAATAATATTCTACAAGAATATATTAAAAATTAAAAAAAAATCCCGACACTGATTTCATCAAACATAGCTGAGAATACTCCCGACTAACTCACCTTTCAAAAAAAACACACACGAACACACACACACACACACACGCGTACACATAGACACATCAAACTTATAACACGCCGTCGGTTTTCCGTCGAGGATTTAAATACATGACATACAAATCAGTCCTTAGGAAAGCAAGTACAGGTGCCAGTAACACAGGTTTTTTCATACTCTAGCACAGCCTAACCTGAGTATTTTTTTATGTAAATAAAATATATAATTTTTGAAATCGGCACCTTATAAGCATAATAATCGAAAAAATTTAATCTGATGGAAAAAATAATGAATAAATAAATTCGAGACATTTTCACACACGGTCGCCTGACCCAAAACTAAGCAAAACTTGTACTATAGCTGCCAGAGACTGATATACATGCATATATATTTTTAATTTGAATATATATTTAAATAGATATAAACACCCAGACATAAAACAAACACAAATGTTCATCACATAAATGTTTGCCCTAGGTGGGAACCGAACTCACGCCCCCAGGCACAGAATGCAGGTTCACTACCAACTGAGCCACCGAGACAGTTAAATAATATTTAAATTGATTGAGTATGGCCAATACCGACTCATCAATCAGAGTGAGTCAGCGCAGCGGACAGTCAGCTGCTCAGTTTAGTCAGGACGAAGCCTAACAGAATTAATTTCTAAGTTGCTTGGTTTATGTCTGAAGCACTTGAATGCCTTGAAACCTCCTTCTCTTATTAGTTCATGCTACCTCATTATATTGTTAGTGAAAATGAATTAGTTTACTGGCAATTTACGCTATGAAATCTAAATAGCGAAGATAGAAATACGATTGGTAAAGTAACAAGTATATTTACGAGTATCATTAAAAGTAGAACTAAAGATCCGACTGCAAAATGTAACGATACTCCGGATACAAAGACAAGTCTAACCACACTCCGCAATCTAATATCTTTCAAACCTTGTAAGCTGTAGGACGTGAGAAACTAACTTTATACGTACACATACATACTATACACTCGAAAATCATCCACCATCACCATACGATACCATCTTCTGGCGCAGTCAGGTTAAAATAGCTCTAAAAGTAGACTTACAATGTATATTCAACCTCCACTTGTCTTCAATGAAAGAGTCAGATATCCTGGGGTTCTCCGCTCGGCAGGTAAGGAACTGCTCATGGTCTTCAGCCATCGGGACGAAACTCAGCACGCTCAGGGTGGAGTTCGTCTCCGAAAACTGCAAGAAAAAGGTGAGATCAGCACTGTTTTTGGTACTGATGGTTAATCCAGTTCTTGTTTGAGGACCTACCATGTAGTTGTCTGTACTGAGTGTTTTAGCCCATGTCTATTTTTACCCGCCTTCAAAATAGGAGGAGGTTCTCAATTCGAGTGCATGTTTGTGTATATGTACGAGTATGTTTACTCGATCATTCCGCTAAAAACACTGACCCACAAACATTTTTTGTTTTTGTTTTGGTGCAGCTCTCTTCGCACCTGTAGTCGGTAAAGTAGGTATTATGAACTACATTGCTGATGTCAGCTGACAGCTCTGGTTTACCGACAATTCTTTTTTAAGTTTTGTATGGTTTTATTCAAAATCAGTCCATGTTATAACTACTTTTATGACATTAATCGTATAAATTTATGATGGCAAGTAATTCAAGAAGTTGCATTAACGATCCTTATATGTTTTGTTACATATGCGGTGAATATATAATGAAAAATCAACGGAAACCGATTAATGACACTGTAATTCACTTGTATTCTGTATACTTTCTTCCTCATGAACAAGAGCTGCTATGAAAAATGTGACTAGTTTTCTCGTATTTGTTCACAAAATATACCCAAAATCAGGTCTTAAATCTTAGGTACCAAAATGAGTGTAGGCCAGTGAAATGAATCGATTTTGAAGTTTTTTTTTTCTGGTAGAGCATACCTTAGATGATCCCATGGTCCCATTTAATTTCACCGAAATCGATTGAGCGGTTTTTAAAACTACTAGTTACTAAATCCAATTCGGATGACGGGAAGTCGGCTATAGCTTTGCTTTTGAAGTTTTATCATAGTGTAACTGGTTTCACAGGTTATGTTTGTAAATAATAGTAAGGTTTTTATTAGTAGTACCACTGAGAAACTAAAGTTACCCTGAACTCCAGAAGAAAGACAGAAATACCACGTGGTAGGACCATGGATAAATCACAGGTCTTCCTTCAAGTTTTACGTGTTAAACTTTAGGTATGATTCCGAACTCCGCTGCACGCAGCAGTGCTGCAGCACTACTGGTCCCCATATAGTCTCTATGGGTTTATGTGAGATTAAGTTCCGAGCTGAGCAGAAATGTTGCGGCAGCACTGCTGCGCGGCACCGCAGTGATCATCCCTAATGAAAAAGATGAATTTCTCTTCCAACAAAAAAAAAGTTGGTCATCAATCGATATCTTGTCAACTCAAAGCAAATGAATGAATACACAACAACATATCACCACAAACAGCATAACACTGCCAACAATACAATAAAACAATATAATATAATATATAACAATACTAGGAATCTGCACGGCAGGCAGCACTGCTGCGCAGCACCACAGTGGCAACACTGCTGCTTGCAGCGGAGTTCGGAATCATACTTTTATGTTCAAATCCCAAGAATGAGTTTTAGCTGCCAGTAGACAAAAATTCGTAAGGAAACCAAAGCCTATTCCGACAGACTAACTACAGAATCAGTTCCCATTCACTCCAGGGATTTTAATTACGAGCTTTAGTCAAATACATATCCGGTCAACCATTACAAACTACGAGTAAGCTTGACTAGAAATCAGAGAAAGTTACCATTTGAAAATAGAATTATCCAGTGCTCACAATATCCCTTTCATGTCATAATGACGACGGCGAATCGATCGGCTGACCATTTCGTACGTGGATATGGAACAGCTGGGAATAATTCGTTCCGTCCCCAATCGGGGCCACGTTCAGGTACTTTTGAGCAGTAAAACTATACGTAGCGATATTAACTTTTGTAATATAGTAAACTAATACCTTCATAGTTTGGAAAGCCGATAGAAGTACCTGTATTTGTAAAGCGGAACTAACAAGGCAACGCGAATTTTGTTGACTCATTTGTCGGGGCGTATACATGCGTAGATTTGTCACGTACGGCACGACAAAAGGGTTGACAAGATTTTGTCACGGCACGCTTACTAGACTTACCTAGGTTTTATCTTTATAATATTCAAAGAGACAGAGAGAGATGAAAATCAACTCTCAGTCTTAGAACTAACTCTTCACTAGACCTGCATTAGATCCTACTCTGTCTGTTCTTAATTTAATTTATAAACGGTATTAAGAAGATTCAAGTTCCAAAACAAAGAACACACCACTTACGAAGTTTAACCGGTCTTTAGTACACATAAATCATGTTGTTTGTTCACAGAATTTGAACACGCAATACAATAACAATACCTGCTCGGGTTACCGACTATGTCCTCTCGGTCAAAATAACCGTATAATATATGGATTACAACTCTACCACCAAATTATGCAGGAATTGATAAGTGACTAACTGACTAGTATAGTAATTAAGCTACTGCCTTATAAGCAGCCTCCTGATCCCCTATTACTGCTACCCCTCAATCCCCAGGTTTGATTTCCGGTTGGGCCGATGTTTGAATGATAGATGGGTTCGAACATTTTTCTATAAAAACTGGCGGATTCACCTGCCGCTAGCTTTTTTTATCAGTTTGCGCGCATGATGAACAATTGGATAAGGGGCACAATATAGTCACAAAATGTTAACATAAATTGTGGTAGGTTAAAGACAAGTTAAGTTAAGCTAAAGACAAGCTTAAGACCGTGACCTTAAAGTATTTGTAGTTAAAATATCGCCACATGAGGTGATTATAACAATCAAAAATGCATTATTTGAACACAATGGAATGAATGTATATTCACTTAAGGGGAAGTGACGACGTGACCGAAGGTGGAACACGCTTGCCTGGGAGATACCTATTCACTTTTTTGTAGAACATCCTGGATTGTAATTAAGTGGAAACTTAATAGACGCAGGCAACGAGTATTTTTAATGATTTTCTACATAATATGGTGATCTTTACCTAAAACATATCGAGAACTAGACAGTTTAGGGTACTTCCCATGTATTTGACATTGTTTGTTTTCATAACGGTCCCCTACCCATAAATCTTGATTCTTAATTTTTCAAGATGGTGGTCAGTGGAAATGCCACAAAGGTTTTAAGTTTCTTTGAATATCTGATGTCTGTGTTTTAATTACAAGTATTTGTGTGTGTTCCACAGTATCCCCGACACAAAGAAACTTAGTGATGAACAACGAGTGTAAACCATTAGTGTAAGATTAATTATGCGTAAAAAATCTTCGAATTATTTCATTTCTAACAGGTCTAATTTATTCTTCCCAGTTAGTCCCAGTTTCATCCCGCGAGTATCATCCGGACCCCCCGGGATTTAAACCTCGGAAAATATTGTTCTCCCGTAATTCCCTGCCTAATTAAAACGTGCCTAATTATTCAGGGGGTGAACGCAGCATGAAATCCACACTGTGGACGTATTGAGAATGTTGGTCTTGGGGGAAGAACTTTTTTCATAGAATAGACTATGAGACTATTTCAAAGATTTTTTGTAGTGTTATACTAACGACTTTATTATAAAACAAAGATCTGTCAACTGTAATTATTACCTACTTCCTAGCAAATAAACTAATTGATTTCTATTTAGATTTTGAATACAGTATCTCCTCAGTCTTTACAGAGACATAAAAAAAAGACCTTTAATGACCCTCTGACTTGAGAGGCGGGCCTTCTCCAACTACGCTATCAGCGCTTAAAATTTAAATCTTAACCTAAAAATACCCTTTGAATTCATAAAACATGACGTTCAGTTCATAGAATGGGATGGATGACGAGTAGGGTTTGAGCCCCAATTTCTTGCACCCTCGAGTCCGCTCCCGGCCCTGTCCACGTTTCTAGCTCACCAGTTGTAAGAGAGAACGGGGTCAAGTGTGCAGCATTTAGTACTTACGTGCATTTTAAACAGGTGTAGGAGATTACGCGTGCAACGCTCACGGAATACACTGGGAGCCTGAAATATCCTTTCTATATGTAAATTTTAAATTATGCAGTTTTTAATGAAACACGTTAGGTTTTTTGGCGTCTTTCGACTAACTGTTACGTAAGGCTCTATTTTGCATACAATTATGTTTAAATGCAAAATATGCTTACGCTCTATTAGGTTCAAGCCGGAGCCTTTGTCGGGGTGTCGTTTATGACACAGTAGGAGGAATTGGATTAACTGCATAGTGCATTTCTGTTTGGATCGTAAAATGGACCCATGACTTGTATTATGGGTCAACACTCTAAACATCATATAGTCCTCTTACTAATAATTGGTTGTATAGCGTCGGAGTAGTTAAAAATACGATACTTTGTCTTTTTAACCCCCGACGCAATAACGACGAGGTGTTATAAGTTTGACGTGTCTGTCTCTCTCTCTCTGAGTATGTGTGTGTTTGTGTATGTATGTGTGTGTGTGTGTGTTTGCGTATGTATGTGTGTGTGTGTGTTGTGATCTTAGCTATGTTTGATGAAAATCGATGTTGATGAGAATCGGTGTCAGGGGTTTTTAATTTTTTTAATTTATCCTTGTTCTAACGAGTTTGACAATTTAAAACAAATAATAATATTAGTTATACATATACTTACTGATAACTATACCGAGGCTATACAACGTTCATTAATGAGAGGGATACAACTCTGTAAATTATCAGTTAATGTGTCGTAAAAACATTAATTTCAATCTACGCCTATAG
The DNA here is from genome assembly GCA_911728515.1 of Peribatodes rhomboidaria. Lineage (NCBI taxonomy): Eukaryota > Metazoa > Arthropoda > Insecta > Lepidoptera > Geometridae > Peribatodes > Peribatodes rhomboidaria. The sequence continues at coordinate 12,714,350 of OU452186.1, read as the reverse complement.
ACCGTGGCGTAGTGAATCCATGGCTAAAGTTAGAAATAAAATTAAAAAAGTTTACTTCTGTCTTAAATATCTTGAAAGTTAAGAAGTCAATTTTACAGAGAAAATAATAATATAATTTACTAGCTGCGCCCTACAGTGTTACCCGCGGTCACAAAGTATCCTATGTCCTTCGCTGCACTCCTGAAAACGTGTATACAATATTTTACGATGATGGGTTCAGTAGTTGAGCATAACAAACAATAATCATTTAAATTTAAAAAAAAAACAGACTTTTCACTAGAACTGCAATTCGACAATGGGACCAATCTGTAAGTATGAAAAAACGGTCGACTGATTTTCATAAAATTTATATGGGACTACCCTGGAATTCCCCCCTTAAAAAAAAAAAAAAAATTCCAATTCGGTTCAGGCGTCTTTAAGTAATCGCGTAACATATGTACATACAAGAAAGCCATACTGTTCAATTGAAAACCTCATTATTTTCTGAAACCGGTTAAAAAACAAACAAACAAACGCACAAACTCCCTTTCGTATTTAAAATATAAGTTGGGGTGCAGAATGTAGCGTGATTTTATTAATCTGGTTTAGAAAAAAATACACATTTTGTCACGCAGATTTGAGACTTAAGTTTTTAGGTTATTGTAAATTGATTTATTTTCTTTGCAAGCATGATTTACCAAATCAAATCGCGCGACGCGCTTCTCACGCAGCGACACACCAATCACATCACACCACATCACATAATTCCATCCACTCAGCTCCTCCGAGCCCACATGCTTCGAACGCTTGTTACGCTAATCGAGTCCCCAACTCAAATAGCGCGCATTGTTCACGCGAGATTATGAAAATTCTGCGGAAAATATTCGAAAAGTTACGGAATGTTCCGGTCGGCAGAACTTTTTTCACGCTGGATTCCTATCGCATAGTAATAGAACTTTGTAAAGCTCTGGAGGTTACGTGAATAGGTGTTTTAAACTATGTCCCAGCAGAACTGAGCAGGGAAATATATTGCTGTGAGTTTCATTTTCTACTTTTGGCTAAATGTTTTGGACGTAACTGTCCAGTGCAAGCAATATAGCAAGCACTATTTCAGAGAAGAATTACTATACCAACGATCCAAAAATCAGGAAGCATCCGAATACAAAGATAAAGCTTTCCAAAGACAAAATTGTAAGCACACCATCTTACACTTTTGGTGGTATACAACAGTTTTCTGTAGTGAATACAGCGACTAATTCTATATAATTTAATTATAACCATCCCATCCATCTCACAGCCCCATCCCAAGCCTCAACACTCCACAATCCTTTTTTCGCCTCTCCAAAGTAAGTATTTATCGTAATAAAGTTAGACTCCACCTGAGGGTACAAACGGACTGAAAGGGTTTTACTGTAGCCGATACCGACACGACTAACATACGACGCTGTTTTTACCGAGTGTTTGTATGTATGTATGTGGGTATGTATGTAATACTATGTATGAAGTAAGTGTCTTTGGCAAGCCCTATAGCCTAAAGAGCTTCATGGATTTCAAAATGTGAGGTGTCATTTGAATCGTCTTGATAGTGGAAGTGACATAGGGTACAATATGTTGCAATCGGGTTTTTTATTTTTCTTTTAATTATGTTACTTGTTAGTGGGATTATTGGAATGTGTCACTCTTTGCTGACTTACTATTAAACCGAAGGAAGGCTGGAAATTGAAGAGGCAAGATATTCACCAGCTTGTACGACAAAACAAACAAAGGGAAAAGTAGAAAGAAGGAGAGGACTAAAGAAGGGAAAAGTGAGGGAAACAATTGTTTCTCAGCAATTGTTTCTACTTCGGAAATGATAAACACATTTGAAAGCTACATGCATGCTAAGTTTCAGCCCATCTACCAGCCAAAACTGTAAATTTTGTTAACAACCGCACTAAACGGGAAAAACTGAGTAAAACATTGTAGATCAATTAAATAAGAAGGCAGGTGCAATTTCATACAAAAGAAGAAAAGCAGAATACCACCAGCCTAGACATCATCAACAATTGCTAATAAATTATGAAGGAGTCGCCTAAAACTCGAGCGTCCACTCGCGTATCCGTATTGAAAAATTCTACCTATGAGCAACGCTACGAGAGACGGGATTTCTTGGCGCCAGGCGTGAACGCATGCGATGAACATCAGCAGTGGACGCCTTAATGTTATATCCATGGTATATAATAATATACTCCGCCAGATATAGCATTTAGAAACACTCAGTGACGTCAATCGATGCTTAAGGAAGACCGAAATAAGTCATTTACAAGTTCGAAAGAGACGGACGACGCTGACGTCATCATGTGTTTGTTGAATACTAGACCTTGTTTTTTTTAATCATGGTTATATCCAAACAGCAAAAAACCGGCCAAGTGCGAGTTGGATTCGCACACGAAGGGTCCCACGAAAAACGGCAAAAAAATCACGTTTGTTGTATGGGAGCCTCCTTATGTATTTCTTTTATTTTGTTTTTTAGTTAGTATTTGTTGTTATAGCGGCAACAGAAATACTTCATCTGTGAAAATGTCAACTGTCTAACTATCACGGTTCATGAGATACAGCCTGGTGACAGACGGACAGACAGACGGACGGACAGCGGTGTCTTATTAATAGGATCCCGTTTGGGTACCCTTTGGGTACGCTACCTTTTGGGTACCCTTTGGATACGAAACAATCACGTGTCATAGAACCACGTGTCATAGAAAAGAAAAATCGCGTGTCACAGAAAAATAAACTTTAAAAACGTCAACGGAGACGGTAGATGTAAATGTGAAACAACCCTGAGGGATAACAAATCACCGTCAACTTTTTAATCCGGTTGTTTTATTAACGGCCGATGATTGAGTGATTTACAAACATTGCCAGTTTATTGATTTCTTAATTAAAAACTCTGTTTATTTGCTTTGTTACTTTTCTCTAACATTGACAGACGGTAATGGATTGGGCTTGTTTGTTTCTGTCGTGTAAATGGAATCAAATATTTGAAGCAATTATTTTCTACGATTTTGTTTAGTTAAACGTGCTGATGTTAACAATGTTTTTCCTTTAATTTGTTTATAGATTTATTTAAACAATGCATTGCAGAGGGGTTATATTAGGGCGAAATATAAATATATTTACTTATAGGTATATTTGACTAATCAATATTGAATCTGTCAACATTTCTTCTAAGGAACTGCAATACTATATGCTTCTGTTATTCGATAGCGAAATATATGCTTCAGCTTGGATAAAAATGAAAAGCGTTTCAAGTCAACTTTTCTTGTAAGAACTGCAGAGGTGTGGAACTCGTTGCCTGCGTCCGTCTTTCCACCTAAATACAATCGGGGGGTGTTAAGAGTAAAGTGAAAAGGTATCTCCTAGGCAAGCGTGTTACACCTCCGATCACGTTGGCGCTTCTCATCAGGCGAGTCAGTCGTCAAACGGTGTTGTAAAAAAAAAATGATCTCGTATGTTCGAATTCTGTCCGGATCTCTGTCTTCCTCTACAGGACGAATTTTTAACCGAACCTCGCGGTCTGCAGTTCAGAGAGCCACTAGTATTCTTAATTCTCTGCATCATAACAAAAAACTATGGGACCATTTCTGAAGTCGCAAAATAAAAATCAGCTGTTCAAAACAGAAAGTTAATTGACCGGCGACAAAATGTTTGGGACAGCTGATTTTTGTTGTTTTTTTTTATTTCAAGGTATATTTAACTACCTATAGTAAAAGTTATTTATTTATGATGTACAGAATCAGCCTTTAAAAGTTAACAAGTATAGTTTCAAAAACTAGCTGTGCCTCGTTTGGAGGGTTAGGTACCCTTTTCGGTTCCTCTGACAACGTGTATGAAAATTTCATGACGATCGATGGAGTAGTTAAGGCGGGAAAACGTAACCAATAAACAAACGAACAAACTCACTTTTGCATTTATACAGGGTTATTATAATAAAAGGTTAAAGGTTAAAGGTTTATTATAGTAGAGAAGACTTTATACAAACTTGGTAGTAGACTTAGGAGCCTTGGAGGAGGAATTCACCGGAGAGGGTTCCTGATACATATAATATATATATACACCTTATAAAAAGCAGATACATAGAAAGTAGTAGAAAATAAAATTAAGATTAGTTACATAAATAAAAGATAAGTCGAAATGTACTTAATAAATGTTTCAGGAATTAAATACAAGGCTAAATAAATAAAAATAAGGAAAGGGTGTACTAACCCGAAAGAGGGTTATTGTTCTCATCATCATGAACATATTTTACTATGGGGTCAACCCTGAAAACGAGAAAAAAATAACAGCTGTTCCATACATTTAGTCGACGATCAATCAACTTTTTGTATGGAACAACTGATTTTTTTTTTTGAGATTGAGGGTTGGCTCCATATAACAAATTGGTCATAACGACCCCCTTTTGGCGTAGTACACCTTTTACCGATAACCCTGTAATATTTGTTAGGATTAGGATAGCGGTGTATATTACAGTACCAACTGAGAGAAGACAGACCATCAAGAGCACTAATTTGAGAGGCATTTTGTAAAACAAACTGACGTAAAAGTAGGTAAGTACGTTGTCATAAAATAGACAAGCCAATTAGGTTGTCGGCCAGACACTCAATTACTCATTCCGAAGGCTGTCATCAAATGTGACGCCACAATAGAGCGAAAAACAATAAAACACAATACACCGAAATGTCCTCGTGGCATTCTCATTTCGGCAGAGAAGAATAATGTTAACGAAATTATTGGAACGGAGGCTTCGTTTGTCATCAAATGTTACGTACTCTACATAATGATGAAACAGAAAATGAAGACACAGAAAAAGCTACTTTTTTAAGATTTGACTGACAGGCACATTTGAACACGCCGTTGGTGTAACGTTGAGATATTGTGGTCGAAGATAGGGAATATTGAGACGAGGACGGGTATGGTGTTCAAGAACATTTTTTGAGACGTTTTGACTAAACTAAACGATTTGAAGAGGTGATAATGAAGAAGTTTTTTTTTACTTGAATACTGGTCAAATCCAATGTTTTAAAATGGCAAAAGTGACAAGTGGTAAGCAAATAAATATACAATACAATACAAAAACTCTTTATTGACACCAAATCCTACTAATATTATAAACGCGAAAGTTTGTAAGAATGGATGGATGTTTGTTACTCTTTCACGCCAGAACTGCTGAACAGATCTGGATGAAATTTGGCACAGAGATAGATTGTAGTCTAGAATAGCACATTGGATACTTTTTAACCGCGGGTGAAACCGCGGGGCGCAGGTAGTTCAAAATAAATCTAAAGAAACACTCAAAACTATAGGCGCAATGGGTGGTCTTATCGCTTAGATAGGAAGAGCGATCTCTTCCAGACAACCTTTGGATGGAATAAAAACATTACGATTAAGCATTGACGGTGGAATATAATACCAGGTAACAGCAAAAGTTAATGATAATATTATAAAACCATCTGCACGCATGTGATCGTAGTTTTTTTAATTGAACTCTCTTGAAAGTTAAAGCTTTAAAATAAAATTAATTTGCACAAAACAAAATCTTAATGATGCGACTTCTGCCCAAAATTACGCCAACTGTTACCAAATAGCTATTATGAGTGTAGCATAAATAAATGTAAAATAAATTACTTCAAACGAGCTCTTAGGGCACGTATTGTAAAAGATTTGAAGTAAATTTAGCTTTGAAGGGCATCGCTTATAAAACTGAAATTTCAGTTTCACAAGTTTATTAAAATGCTTTTGAAATAAATCTAGAAAATAAACACGTACTTACAATAAATCGTCTAAACAACACAATAAAATAAACTTTTAAAAGTAAACAATTTACTGTAACAAGTAACATTATTAAAAGAAAAACAAAAACCCGGCTGCAAAATGCTGTATGTCACCCTATCCACAGACATCCAATACAGACTTGAGAACGGCTCCTCCGTTTGCAAGTCGACGCGTATATATTTTTTTCAATTTGTATGATTACGCATAACTTTTTACAAAGTAGTCCGATTTTGATAGTTTATATTTCATTGGAAAGAGAATACTTCCCATTTAAATTTGAAAAAAAAAATACAACCCTAAGGGTGGGAAAATAGGGGTGATTTACACTCACAGATTTTAATGCTGAGTTTAGACCGGTGAGTCTACTTTATATACCTACCCACAAATATTATAAAATAAAAACTGTTTATCAAAAAATAAACTGCCGAAAAAACTAAAGAGTAAAAGAAAAAAGTTTTTAAACTAATGCAGGTATACCTAAGTAATTTTGAGCCGTGGAAGTCTGTGACCATATTAGGTCACTTCCACTATCAAGACGATTCAAATGACACCTCACATTTCAAAATTCATAAAGCTGTTAAAGCTGTAGGGTGTGCCAAAGAAACCTCATGCATACACATACCCAGATACATCCATAGATACAAGCAGACACTCAAAAAGCACAAGCCTCATTCTTGCACAGTTGGGTAAAAAACACTCCGTTTGAAACAACAGAAAAACCTTTTTAAACGAGTGACCGTGGCAGAAAAAGTCTTATTACCAGCACACTAAAATATCCCGCAAATATAAAAAATAAAATTCATCAATTAACATTAAAACTACAAATTGGTAAACATCCCCTTTAATAACCTTTCAGTGTACTTCAAGTTGAAAGAACGTGTCACGTCAAAGGGTCAACACTCGTCTCCGGTGAGCGTGACACGCGGAAATGTGACTAAAACCTTCCCGCGCTTCCCTCGGGCACTTGTCCGTAATTGCACTGAGACGTGACGTGAACGTGACAGCTGACGATTGCGCCGGCTTCACGTGCATCAGATGTTACTTTTCACTAGAGTGGCAATTTCAGCAGCGTCATGTTTGAGCTCGTTTATTAGCGTGTTGCAAACAAAGTTGTATTCATTAAATATAACGCTTGGTTAAACTACAAGCGCGACGTTTCCAGCAACACTCTCGTGAAATTTCCCAGTAACCAGTAGTTTTTGTTTTACAACAAATCCTTTCAAAGTCAAAGTCAAAGTCAAAATGTTTTTATTCAATTTAGGTATCAAAGATACACTTGTGAACGTCAAAGTTATTTAAATAGACTCGACCGCCTTGTTCGGATAAAGAGCCTCAACTCAGAAGAACAGGCAAGAAACTGAGGGGCATTTTTTTTTTCAATTACTTAACACGGTTATTTTATTACTTAAGCTGTAGAACTGAGTATCATTTTGTACATACATATAGTCACGCCTGTTTCCCATAGGGGTAGGCAGAGACCACTTCTCTCCACTTGCTACGATCCTGGCCTACATCTTTCGCTTCTTTTACTTCCTTATATATATAAGTCTTTTCATACACGCTCGTCGGTTACAGGTACTCCTGATCTGGCCTTTCTTTAAAACGTCTTCGACTTGGTCAAGATACGAGTATGTTCGCTTAGGTCGACCCTTACCAACTTGGCCGTTCACACACATTTTGTACATAACCGGTAAATAACGGTTATGACGGTGACTCTACATTACTAACCTTGTGTTGGTATTAATTAAAATAGGTAGGCACACTGAAGTTTCTATGAAATTCTCCTCTAAATTTTCCAATCGTTTTCCATTGTTTTACAGTCGTTTTGCTAACAGTTCGGATGCTAAGAGCCACTCATCAGTGATTGCACAAAGCGGCGCGTCAGTCGCGTCACGCTCGTGACACTTGACGACCTGCAATTGTCACGCGGTCGGGTTAATTACGCACAACTCTAGCTGAGGGTTTCATTGGCCACTGGCGATTGGTATAAAGCTGAGTGGCGGATGTTGACCTAACCTCTTTGAGTCGTTGAAAACGTCAGAAACATTGCGGTCTGTGAGGATTTTCCTTAATTATTTTGTGATGATTTATGATGATATTTCGATAATGAGAAAAAAATTAAGTTTATTTTTTATGGTAGAGTACGACTTTCGTTGTTAATTTAGGATACAAATATTGAAATGATAGGTCAATTGCCTTTTGGATTTTTACAAGCTTTTATTTAACTTGCATTGAATGTAACTATGTTTTTTCGGGTGGAACCTTACAACTAAATTCTGAAGCAGACATCTTCAACCGGTTGAGCTGAAATTTTGTATTTGTACGTTGTGTTTGAATGACAATACCTGGTTAGCTGTGTCATTTCATTCTATGTCCAGTTATTTTTACACAATATGGCTATTAAAAGAAAGGGCATGCTGAAATTAACTCAGAAAATAAAGTGACATGACAAGTGACTAAATTTAACATGGCGGAACACTTAAAATGGCGGACAAGCTATTTTAATGCACTCCTACAATATGGGTCTCAAATGAAAGGGCTTGACAAAGAGTAGCTCAAAAATGAAGAAACATTACTCTAAATCCAACATGGCGGAAGATTTTAAGCCCAATTATTTTTAAAATTTTCAATCTAAGTAAATACAAAGACATACTTTTAATATAACAAGCTTAAAATAACGACGTTAAATGTTGTTAATAGGAAAAGTTAATTTTGTTGTTTTTAGCCTAATAAAAGCTTGTTTTTAATAAAGCTTTTTTACTTTTAATTTATTTTTGACTACCTGCGCCCCGCGGTTTCACAGGAAACGTTTATTTTTCGGGATAAAAAGTATCCTATGTCCTTTTCTGTACCCCAAACAACGTGTTTGCAAAATTTTATGTAGATCGGTTGATTAGTTAGGTCGTGAAAGCGTTACAAACAAACAAACAAACTCACTTTCGTATTTATAATATTAGTTAGGATAAGTCTTTTGGCTGATCATACTAGTATTATAAATGTAGAGTTTAGATGGATGTGTGGATGGATGGATTTTTGTTATCCCAACGCCAGAACGGCTAAACAGATCAGGATGAAAGACACAGAGATAGATTATAGTCCGAGTATTATATTATATTATAGTATTATATTATAGGCTGCTTTTTAACCGCGGGTAATACCGCGGTGTGCAGCTAGTAAGCATAATAAAAACTCGCGTAGACTTATTTTGTCATCAAATCCTGCTGCTATACAGGGGCATACCGCTTTTTTAGCACGATCCAAATTAGTCTCCCAAACAGACGTCACTCGCTTTTGAACGTGGAACACGGTTTGAATCGCGCAAAAAGATGGTAACAACATTTTTTTCTGTGGTTGACATTCAGAAAATCGTGTGAATTTCGTTCAGACATTCGTGTAAATGTTGATCTACTTCAGAGTCACAACATAACACTAACTACTCTTATACTAATCCGATTTTTGACATAACGTACACAACATATCGTCACGCCTTTCCCCTGAAAGGGCTAGCAGAGGTATACAACACCCACACTTCGCCGGACGACATTTAGTCCCAAATGTGACAGGGAGTGAGCCTGTCGCCAATTTTTTCGCCTGTCTGATTTTTGAATAAAAACATAATTCCCCTTAGCAATAAACGTTGTTTAGTCTCGTAATAGTTACACAGACTTTTGCTTTTTTTGATCGAGTTAAAAAATTAAGAAAAGAAAGATGAAGTTTTACTACAAGTACACGAACTTTATAACATATTATTTTTGACTTTGTTTTTTTGGTAGAATGTGGGAAAGTATTTCAATTCTTTGTGAGAAATTACCAAATAGTGTACTTAAAAGTACAAAAGTATTCCGAGCCTTTACAACGTTTGATGCTAGGGGGGAATATCCACAACTCATCTTCTAAACTCACATTTTTAGCACTTCTCTTGATCTGTCGACTGCCTTTCCACCAGGTGACCTGCGCGTCGGGTCGGGAGCCCACCGCCCGGCACTCGACGTCGTACGTCCTGTCCGCGGACAGCTGGCCGCGCTTGTTCAGGATCGTGATGCTGAGTGGCCTTACTGTAACAACGTGCCATGGTTTAGAGCAGCATTTCCCAACCTACTACTACTGGTAACCGGCAACTGGTGGACCGACTGGTAAGTCGCGAGCGAATGTTGGGGGTTCCCTTACAAAAAAAACCTCTATTTGCATAACATATCGTCACGCCTTTTCCCCGAAAGAGGCTGGCAGAGGTGTACAACACCCACACTTCGCCGGACGATATGCAGTCCCAAAAGTGACAGGGGGCGAGTCTGTCGCCATTCACCGGGCTTCAGTTACGTAGCAGATGACATTTATACGTATATTCTGTCATTAAGATATAGCACTCCTTAAAACGCCCAGAATATAGATATCTTAAGTGAGTCCTAAACTTGAAAGTTTTTGTTAGGTGAGTCTTTGGAAAGACGTACATTTAGCACAAAGTAAAGATGCAATTTGGTTAGTGTTGTTTTCATATAAGGAAATATGAGAGGAATTTGGAAAATGCCAATAAAACTATGGCAAGCACGCAACATTACTCTCTCACAAAACACTTTGTTTCAAAAAAGTATATCATATTGCCTCTTACGGACGTACTGTTGACATGGATATGAAAAATACATTGAGTTTCTCTCATTTTCATTTTCTTGTTCAAACGAAGCGGCCGTTGTGTTAACCAATGCAGTTCTACGAAATGAATACGTCACTACTTTACGGAATTGTGTTGGTCAACGGCCAATCGCGCTTTGCGTTCTTTAGTTTTAGTTGCTAGGGCTTAAACTTAATAAGATCCTAATACTATAAGATAAGGCATCTATTTTATCTAAAGACAGCTATCTTCTTTAGCTTAGCTCACGTTTCATACGTATTTCTAATAATTAAGCATTGTTTTAATCGGCCCATAGTTCCCGAAATTATCCAAATAACAAGACACAAACAAAATATTCAAACTTACAATTTTACCTCTTGATAACATTAGTAAAGAAGTTTGAAAAACATGCAAAAAACTTACAATTAATATCCAGTATGAGCAACTTGGTCTCCGGCGGCGCCAGGTTGGTGTTGGAGGCCTGGCAGACCAGCCTCGCGTTGAGGTGTTGGCGACCCACGTTGGGGAAGACGAGCTTGTTGACCGTGACCCCGTCAGCGCGCTGCTCGAACGAGTCGTCTATGACGGTGTTCTCGAGGTACCAGGTCAGACGGGGGCGGGGGTCACCTGCGGAGATGGACATTTGGATAAAGGGGGCCGCCATGCTCTGAAATTTCTATACAAACGTGCTTCTCAAAATTCTTTAAAACTATTTGTCAGATTATGATGAAATTTAGCATGTACAATTCACAGACATACAATTAAATTAACAATATCTCCGCCCCTATGTTCTTGTTTTTTTTAAAAAACGTCCTCAAGAGAAAATAGAGCTATGAAAATATCCGCATTTTTAAGGGGTCATTTTTGACTGATTTTTTCAATAGAGAGACAAAGCAAATCAAAAATCCCTTTAGATAGGGAGGTTGTCTACATCATTAGCTTTTAAATGAATTCATAACACAAAGGACATTCTTAGTTATTTAAAAATGACTAGAGAAGTGCAAAAGTCATAAAAAAATATTAAATTGTCACTCTGTCACGCTGTCTTCGCTCGTCATCTTCTTCTAGACGAAATGGTTATGGAAAACCTTAAGCCAATGCGAAGTTAGTCTAAAGTGGTCGCTGGACTCTAACTGGATTCAATGGCACATAGAGTAAGCAGAAGGCTTGTTATCGAACACATAGGTATAGTTAGGACACATAATTTTGGGATACTGTGTCTGAATAACGCTTTTGAATTCTCATGTTACTGACGTTTCGGACTGAAATAGGAAAAGCGAATAATGCTTTTGTAGTGGCGACATTTAGGTGAACCGTGATAAACTAAATTTAGTAGAATTTCGTATGAGTAATTTGAGTAGCGCTCGCCAAGAAGTACGAATAGTATATGTCAAATGACACGGCCACGGTATAGCTTCGGCACTATTTTATCAAAGTATTGGTACGTGAATGATTTAAAAGAATTCAGTGAATAAATGTGGAGTCCTTCTTTCAGACGTTTTTACCAAAACAACCAATGAGATCATAGCTTTTATCAAAGTTTAGATCTATCGAAGTAGTTCGGGCATAAATCGTCGACAAAATATCAATGTAGAAAATCTACACAACAACTATAGTTCAACGATCGACATGATTTTTTGCAGGGTCAGTTTTAGTTGGTAAAAAAACGGAAGCATATCACATAGCATACAGGATTTCATTCTAGGAAAATATACAATGTCTGTGGGATTGTTCAACACAACTGGTGTTACATTACGCGTATCTGTAATATTAGGTATACACTAAGGCCAGTAACAGAATGGTAGTCATTTAATTTTTATTTTTAGGTTTATTTTTAGATAGGTTTAGGAAATCAAATTTCCGAAAAGAGAATTATTATACTCAACTGAGATATAACTATGATATTGTCTTTACCTTTATAGTTTAGTTTTGTATGGTGTTTGGTGTCAGTAGAGAGTTTTGTATTATATTATATTGTTATACTGAAGGCTTAACCGGAAGGTCAGTGCTGTTGATCAAAACTTTTTTGATTGATTTTTTTGAAACACATCATTATTTATTACTTATCAAAGTACTTTATTATTAATTACTTATATTTATTATTAATTACTTATATTTATTATTAATTACTTAATATTTGGATACCTAATGTGTAGTATGTAACTAATGCGTTTCTTATTTTTTCCTTCTTCTTTCTTTTACTGTTTACAATATTAGTTAGTGTTACCTCCATAAACTTCACAAGCGAGCTCCAGCGTATCTCCTTCGCTGTAGGGCTCCAGGAGACGCGTGTGACTGCGGGTCTTCGCGTCCATGATGCTGGGGCGGTTCGGCGGAGCTGGGCGGAAAATAATGTTAGGATTAGAGTCTGCATTACAAAATAGAGACGAATGACATGAAATAAATAACTGAATATGCTATCCACACCGTACCGATCCCAAATAAGTGGGACACGGGTGAATAAATGATGATGACCATAGCTAGATAATTTTGTTCTCCCATTTTGATAAGACTTTGAAGCGTGCTATTAAATTTTAAAATAATAGTAAGATTATTTGAAGTTTTAAACATTCAAATAATCTTACTATTATATAAATGCGAAGGTTTGGATGGATGGACATTTGTTGTTCAATCACACCAGATAGGCTGAACGGATCTAGATGAAATTTGGCTCAAGAATATATAGAATATATAATTGCATAATATTTTGTTTGGTGAGTCCAGCAATGCGTTTTTATAAGGATGAAACCTCCAATCAACCAGGGACTACTGCCTCCCTTCGTTTCGCATTAGTTACTCTAGAACTCTACCGAAGTTTCACGGCCATCCTAAAGCCTGCGACATGACCTAATACTAAAGTTAGTTCCAGCCATTTGTCTATGTTGTCAATATCGCATTGTCTAACTACGTTGTTCAGTTACAAAATTATCAGTATTATAATTAAGTACCGTTTCAAACTTCGCTGAGCTGTTGACAAATGTTACCGTCTTACTTTCGCGAACAATTTAATTCTAAGAATTATTATCAGCTTGACAATAGAATTAAGAGCCTAACGCCCTAAGATCTGAAACTTCGTGCTTGCAAGGGAGAATCAACACGACGCAAACACTTTAATCTGACTTTGTACATTGTGTAGGCAGGGGTCTGTTTTGGCACGTTTGAGATTATCTTTGTCGCTGTCTTTCTAATTAAAAAAGTCACAAGATTGAGAGAGAAGGAAGTAATTTGAGCGCATGAGAATATTGCTTCTTAAGATGATCCACGGACCTTGAATTTTACGATGGAATTTAATTATTCTCATATTTGATCATAAATTATCGTTCCGTTAGCTTATAGGCTCTAGCAAGCAAGGTAACCTTGGCAAAATTAGGAACTGGCTGCAAACGATAGTCAAAAAGGTACTAAAACGATAACAAAAAAAAATACATAGATAAACTCTTTATTGTTCACACCACAAACAACAAGAGTATAAGTACGAGTATAATAATACATAGTGTAACAACTGGCCGCCTTATCACTAAAAGCGATCTCTTCCAGGCAACCTTAGGATGAAGAGAATACTACAAATGAGTTTAGGACAGGGTGTGCTGAAATAACAAAAATAAGATTTATATTGAAGGACTTACCAATATTATTGTACTAATAGTGCATGACCATTGAGCGCTTTAAAGTGTGATTAAATTTAATTAAAGAAACGATTAAACAAAATTGACATCGAATTGTCTTTACGATAATTCTGCAGTGCAGTGGGCCAAACCGTGCTCGTTTTAATTACACAAAACATTTATTAATCTCCAACTATTCTCGTCAGTACATTATAACCCACACATTCTTCGTTAATTAAATACAAATTGTGCTGAATTTACTCACTTGTTTCTACAACCCTTAATGCTAGGCTCTCAGACCCTTACTGAGAAATAAATGTGTCTATCCGAGTTAAAGTAAAGATAAATAAAGCCAAAGCCGGAGTAATTCTCTATCGTAGATTACAATTTCTTCGCCAGTTTATACTTTAAGTGGATTTGAAAGGGACTACTTAAGTAAGGCCTTTAAATAACAGTTTTGAAATGTTATTAAACCTTTGTTTCGACAGAATGGTGATGCCGGCGTGTTTTCAAAAATAAATATCCGTCTGGCCGCTCGGATCACAGAATGAGTTCAATTAAATTTGTGACTCGTGGAGTAAATTTGTTATGAAATCGAAGGGATGAAGTAGGGACCGATTTCATACTGATATATATAGTGATGATTAAGGGGTAAGGCAGTGCTTGGCAGCTGTCTCGCTCATTCGCGAAGCTTTTAAATAAAATATAACATTTTAGAAAGTACTTTTGATAAATTTTCCTGTATTGATGACTTTAAAACCATGTTATAATGTATTGAGAACCATTTTCATGTTGATATTGACGATGGGTGCCCAGAGTAAGCGTAAACACGTATTTCTTTACATGTTTACGTCTTTTTAGTCCAAAATTTAAATTAAAAATATCAACATGAAAATAATTCTGAAAACTTTGTAACACTATTTTCAAGTCAGACTGCTTCGGTGGCTCAGTTGGTAGTGAATCTGCCTTCTGAGCGTTGAGGCGTGGGTTCAATTCCCATCTAGGGCAAACATTCATGTGATGAATATTCGTGTTTGTTCTATGTCTGGGTGTTATATGTATTTAAGTATGTATTTAAAAATATCTAAGTATGTGTCAGTCTCTGGCAGCCATAGTACAAGTTTTGCTTAGTTTGGTGTCAGGCAACCGTGTGTGGATGTGTCCCAAATTTATTTATTTATTTATCATCCAGATTTTTTTTTATACGTTCCATAATTGTATATGCAGTCGTGAGTGAGCGAGACAACTGCCAAGCCTTACCATACCTCTTAAGTAACAATAATGATAACCAAACCATAAGTCATCATCGAACAGAGTTCATAATCGTTTGACACGACAATGCCCTTAAATTTATAAAACAACTAAGCACATTAAACTTTATTTGCATCGTGTTTAATTTTGGTCTGCCAAATAACATAAACAGTCTTTTTACATTTGGGTCTAAAACGATAAATTTCAACTTAAAAGACCTAGTACTTAAGTGGAATGTTGCTCCGATATATTTTATCTAAGGTATAAACGAGTAGGCTGTTAAATAAATGTCGTCTTTAACCCAACGGTAAAAGGTTCAGAGTCGGGATTTGGTGTGGTCAAGCTTTGCCTGGACGATAGACACCGGACGGTCTTTAGGAAATTGTCCCGTTCTATTTCCTTCGTATTATTCTGCGAATGTTTACGGGACGTTTTGTATGCTAGAAACTGCAGTGATTTTTCCGAAAATGTTCGTTGAATGTTTGCAAAGAATTAAGTTAAGTTAGTTTTGTTTCAATTTGTTTTGTTTTGGATCTGTATGTGAATCATGTTGAAAAGTACCTGGCGACAGATTTTTATGTTAGTATGTATTTTTAAAAATAACTTTAATACATATAAATATAAACTGGCTGAGCACCGCGGTAAAAATTTAGCGTAAATGTTATTCTAGGATATGAGCTACTTCCGTAGTAATTTAATCAAGTCCGTCCAATTGTTTATGCGTGGAGACATAACAAACAAACTCACACACACGCACAAACTTTTTCAATTTAAATATTTGTCTAAGAAGACCACTCCGTTCTAATTTGTGTTAGCTTTTTAAAAAATATGGTTGTGTTACTAACTTTCTTTTTTTACAACATTAGATCAATATTATTCCTAGCTTTTTACGTTTCACCAAACCCAAGAAACTGAAGCATCATTTATTTCTGATCCGTAACCAGAAACCCTAAATGATATAAAGGTAGAAAATAAATAATATTACCCCAAGCCCGTTTGCATACCGCTCGAGTGGTTTCGCCCAGAATCGCTTCGGCCGCGATTTATAGCGCAATACTACCCCGTATGTTCCTTACGTAACCAAGGAATCACTTAAAACGCTTTCCCTCTTCAACAGAAACTTTCGCCATAATACCTAAAAATCCGTAAACATAAATTATCCATAAATTATGAATGCTAAGCACACCAGTTATTTTTTAACTTCCCTCTTCGCGATTTCCTCAGGGCTTCAAGCTTGTTTATTTTCGAAGTGAGGTATCCCATTGTTTCTCGGGAGAACTTTTCAAAAGGCTCCTCCAGTTCATATTGTAATCTATTTTGTAGTAAGCTGCGGGATCAGGAGGGAAAATGTACTCCGGCATCAAAGAAACGCTAAGTCTTTGTTGAGATTCGGGCTAAATATTTTAGCCTGATTTATTTGATCAGAAGTTATAATACTCTCTCTTGAGATTATCGCTATATTATTTTATATTAGCTGTTACCCGCGACTTTGTTTGCGTTTATTCAGAAAATGGTATCCAAAAACCTTCCTCTCAGATTACTGTTCCTAATTATCAAATTTCATCAAGATCCCTTTTGCTATTAAACCGTGAAAAGTCTACAAACAGACAGAGTTATTTACAACTTTATAACATTAGTATGGAAATATGGATATTTATATAAGTATATTTTGACTGCCTCGGTGGCTCAGTTGGTAGAGAACCTGCCTTCTGAGCTGGGGGGCGTGGGTTCGATTCCCACCTAGGGCAAACATTTATGTGAGGAACATTTGTGTTTGTTCTATGTCTGGGTGTTAATATCTATTTAAGTATGTATTTAAAAATATTTAAGTATGTACGAGTATATCAGTCTCTGGCAGCCATAGTACAAGCTTTGCTTAGTTTGGCCGTGTCAGGATGTGTAAAAAAAAAAAATTAGTGAGTATGGATGGATGAATATTATGTTATTTTCAGCTTCAAATTGAGTGATATTTATTTCAAATAAAGTTCCTAACAAAATGGAAATGGGAGCACGTCAAAACTTGTTCATAGTTAACCTTTAGGATCTCAATCTGATTTTCAGTATGATATTTTTGTCTTTCTTTGATGTTTTTTTATCTTTACAAATTACATTCCAATTTTCCTGATATTCTTAAAAGCTCCACAGCCATAATCTGATTTTCTAAGAGCTAAAGTGAAAATTCCTGTACCTCGTGTTTGAAATGAAAAACCAGCAACATCACTTTGGTGAGGAAGTCAAATATCACATATTAACCTATCCTCATGGTTACCATCGGTAGAATACAATTAAAGTCTCATTCAGAAATAGTAATCACATTTAAAAAGTTTTAACGCATCTTGGATTTTGTTTTCAGCTGTGTTTAAAGTTTCAAGCTTCTAACTTATCAGGGAATTCGCGATTGCAGAACATGAACTGAACAGAAAATCAAATAAACAGACACAGAAAGTCGAGTAATAAAAACGTGGCAGAATCGCCAGAATTCCTACCCCAGCCATCCCCAGCCAGTCAGATGGAACAGCCTTTTCAAATAACCCAAATTTAATCTCCCTTCCCCTCAGTCGCGACTTTTCTTACTTTATTACTCGGAACTATAACAGTTCTTTTCTTACCCAGCAATATTAACCAATCTGCTCATAAAAGGCTCCGGGTCCACTGTATTTCCGGTGTAATTTCATTCCCGGATGATATTGCAAACATTTGTAACGGCATGCCTGGCGCATTGAAATTGGACTCTTTTGATGGCGCGTTTTAATCATTGACGCCTGAGAATACGTGCCTCTCTTTAATATCGCTCTGAAAAAAATGTATTCCGGTCAGTAATTGAATTTCAAGTCTGTGTTTGTGACTTTATTCCATTGTGTTGGGAGAGACGATTGAAATCTCAGGAAATATGATGCTCGAAAAAGTCCGT
The DNA here is from genome assembly GCA_911728515.1 of Peribatodes rhomboidaria. NCBI lineage: Eukaryota > Metazoa > Arthropoda > Insecta > Lepidoptera > Geometridae > Peribatodes > Peribatodes rhomboidaria. The sequence goes on along the minus strand of OU452186.1, from coordinate 12,696,190 downwards.
CAAGTTTTGTTGTCATTATTTTGAACAGGGCAATTCTTAAGGTTATTATTTCTTTAGCAGTTCCAAACACTGAACAAATACCTATTTTATCTTTTCTCTTTCCAAGACTTTCCTTGTTTTTCCCGACTGATTCCCAAACCTTACAATTTATATTTTATCTACCGATCTACCAAATTTGCCTCCTCTCATCATTCCTATGTCAATTTGGACCTTTCGCTTGAAAAATATTCATAGAAAAATTTAATACGCTTGAGGCAGTTGCGTATTTATTTCAAGAGAAAATATACAGAAATATACATTCAAATTAATATGATAATAATCATTCGTATCTCGTATAACTAATGACGTTAAACTGCTCAATCATTCTGTTCATTGTTCATTCAGAAGACGACCAAGATAAATATTCGAGTGGTGACTATAGAAAACATAGTGAGACTCCAGTGCAATAATTCATATTTGTGATATAAATTAATTATGGTTACCACAATGACATTCGTTTGCGTTCCACAATGGGTGCTCGGCTGCTCATTTTGTGACCCAATTTTAGGACGATATTAATATTTCGGCACCTATATTTATTATTCTTTTGATTTATGATCGTTTTCGAGTTTTACTTGATTTTTAAATTATATGGCATTTCCATTCATAACCAATTTATTTCCTTTCAGTTTGTCTTCCGTGTCTTAACGAGGAGCGTTGTTAGCTACCTTTTGTTCTCATCCTCGTTAAATTTACCGCAAATTTTAGCAAATTTTAATCTCTCCACAATTCCTATCACGTTTGAGCTGTAACATCCATCTCTGCTTGTTAACTCTGGGCCATTAAATTTCCATTTTCAAGGGTGAAAAACAAACAGAGCAATTCGACCGCATTTTTTATTGGACGTTAGTTCGCCGATAAAACAAGGTACCTTGCCCGGGTCTGGCTGTCCCTAGGTAATAGATGAAATAGGTCAGCGGTAAGGAGATGTATTGTATAATATAATATTAGCTAGATCTCTTAGACGAATTAAACAAGGACATAGTAAACAATACGAATTTGAAATATTATAGTACGTTGATGGGCAGTTTGAAAAGACGCAAAAAAAATAATTGAACGGTATTCTTTTTAAAAATGCGATGGCAGCTTAGTTGGGAGACGGTCCGCCTCTCAAGCCAGAGGGAGCGGGTTCGAACCCAGCCGATGGCACGCACCAATTTGTGCAATGTGTGTTCATATGTGCGTATTGTACGTCATCTGCTACATGACTGGAGCCCGGTGTATGGCGACAGGCTCGCCCCCTGTCACATTTGGGACTGAATATCGTCCGGCGAAGTATAGATGTTGTATTTCACCTCTGCCAGCCCCCTCGGGGGAAAGGCGTGACGAAATGTATGTTTTTAAAAAATCATCTTTGTATTGTGACTTCCCGAGGGGGGTCCAAAGAATTTTAAATAAATTCTCTCTAAAATAAACTTAAATACTTTTCGAATAAATGTGTGATTAATTTGGCCATCTTATTATGTTAATCTGTGATCGTCTAGGTTTAACTTATTGTTGGTTTTAACAAATGTTTTTATGAATAATTAAATAACATTCGGTTGTAATTAATAAATCACTCTGAAAGGTTATCACATTTAAGGTCATTTTAATTGAAGTTTGGTAGTTCGGAGTCAGAGTAGCAGAGGCACCGATAAGGAAACATGCAACTCACCCGGTCGACTGGGTTGGGAACTCACTAACTCTCTCAGCTCGGAGTCCTGTTGAAAAGTATAATACAATGCTACCGGTTCTATAATTCGAAATCCCCTTCCTTAACATAAATAAAAAATGCAATGATTTATTCAAATAAATCTATGTAGTCCTTTTAGGTCATTACAGAAGTAATAGTCAAGTAGTACACGGAAATCTTTTATCGCCTGGTTACTCCTTTTGTCTAGACAAAAGTCTACGCTGTTTGCACCCTTATGACATAAACAATTCTTAATGCCTAATGAAGCAAATTTATGTTAGTTTTGCAAGCATTTACGCCTTAAACATTATGCATGACAAGTTTCACATAATTTTCATTAATATTAGCAACAAAATCCCCACCCAGCGCAGGTTAGAACACGGATAGGATAAAACACAAAAATAAATAAAAAAAAATAAATCCGCTATCCAGTGGGAAGAAACCCAAAAATAAATAAAAAAAAATACTTCCGCCACTATTGGTGTATCTAACTGCAAAACAGACATAATCTGCTCCCTAAACACACTCCCCTCTCATCAACTGGAATCGTTTGTGTTCTTTCAGCTTTTCTTTTCCATGAATTGCAACTTTGCATAGTTTTCGTTTCGAGTATATAACTCGTACTTGGATAACATTATTTTAGTCAACTCAGGACCAGCGTTGCATTCCTCGATGAGTTATCAAATTAAGCATTATTGCTAGGTAATAATAAAAATTACATAAAACCTTCTCATGCGTTATTTGTTAACACCATAAAAGATTTCCACCATAAAATGTCCCGAAAAATATCCTTTATCAGCAAAAAGTAAACGTGGTAATTCTTCGATTATTCTGGATAAAATTTAATTAATGAGTAAATTTACTCCTCGAAGTTATGTTCTGCTCGTGAACTTTTCATAACTCAATCATTTAATTGCATGAAAACATGGGGAACTTCTTTTATAAAACTCAGCACCAAGCATAAATACTTAGCTTTAATCTCAGCTTGTAGACTCGCTCTTAACCACTCACTGATTTTGATGTCACAATAAATATCATATTTAATATTATACAATTTAATCACACACCCACACACTTTAAGACTTAATTATTCTTACTTCAAGTCTTCGGAGCTTGAATATTAATTTGCGCGCGCGCCGCGTACGGAACTGACCGATACAAGCTTTCAAGTTCAGGACTAATCCTTCCACCCCCAACCCCCGTTGCAAAGCCAAACTCCACGCCCAACGTGTTTCGGGTTTTGCTATTGGTCTATTTTGCTTGGTTTGCTTTCTTCAGGCGTTTCTCCTTTTTTTTCCTATTTGTTTTTTATCACTTCATAATTGTTCTTAGAACGGACAGTTTTGGTTCCCACGAATATGAAACACTTTAGAAAATCTCAAGCCTTTTGTATTTTGTACGCACATGTTGTAGGACCCTTTAGGAAGAAAAAATAATGACCCCGACTGTCCAGCGCCCGAGTGTAATAAATTAACCAAATTTATTGGTTTCAAATCCGGGAAAACCGCTCAGTTATGTTGACATGTGCATCCATCGATTTATATACATTATTAGATACAAAGCTCTTGAGTTGAAAGTGTAGGTAATTGCTCCGTAAAGTAAATTATTTTACATAAATTTTTCGGCCAGGGTATAGGGCAGTTACAGTATTTCATCGAATAGAAGATAAAGTTAAGTGATACCACTGACGCTGAAGTTGTTGTAGAAGATACTAAAATGCACTCTTTGCTTGTTTGGCTTAATTACTTTAAATTTTTTAACATTAACTTTTATAGAACTCAGCGATGTTGAAATCTACAAACGACATAACTCCGTAGCTGTATTATAATTAGTTCCTAATTCCCTCGCATTATAGCTATCAGTGTTTAATCCAGTTGAAAATTCAAGTTCCTTGTTCAGTAAGCACTTACTCGTATAGCTAGTCTCTGTGAATAATCTGTCCCAAATATTCTTATCTAAGTAAATCTTCATCTACATTATCTATGGGCATGCTTAAAACAGGTACCTAGTAGCCCGTAAACTTCCATCTCCAAAGGATTATGGTATGTATTTATATGTATACGATTTGTGGATCCATTTATATCCCTACAAGGTTAATTTCAATTAATCAAAAATCTCTCACAGGCCGCACTTCTACATCCTACATTTCTTAACGGCTTTTTGCTTTGTTTTATGTTTCATGACTTTTCACCAGACTGAATACATTGATTAAAGAGTTCATGTAAAAAAAACACATAAGTATTTTGGAGGAGGAACTGTGTAGCTCCATATATTTGCCTGAATTTCTTTGTTTATTCAAATTAAAATTTAAAACCGCATAAAGTTTTAGAAATTTAGAATTCAAATTTAAATTTCTTTGTTTTGGAACAAAAACAGCATTCAAAATCACGGAACTATGTAAACTTGTTATATAGGTAATCGCAAGATGTAGGAATGCTGCCTGCGAGAAGATTCTGATTAAAAAAAGAATAATTAACCCTGTATAATATTATTATGTGGGTATGTGTGGTAAATTTAAATTTTAATAACCATACCGAAGGTTTTTTAGATGATACTGTAAAAGGTTTAAATGAAAACATTGCGGAGGTACCCAAATTCCATATTTGTTTACAAAATACGTAGCAACCTACCACAGAACCCGTTACATGATGTAATTTGATGCCGATACTAAATTAGTTTATTTCTAAGGGTTCTTCCGTGTACTGTTGTTAAATTAATTATTTATTGAGTGGATACAAAGTTTAGTTTCGAGAAACTTATCTAAGAAATAACGAGGTGGAACAGAGTCTGCCTACATGAGCGGAAACTACGTCTTTAGAGGAAATATATGCAGATTGTAGCAGAAACTCTTGCTTGGCAACTTTCCTATATTCCAATTGTAAGATTCCTGTGTAGGGCTGTCTCAGTGTAGTTAGTAGGAGCTTTGCTGAAAGTTATTGTTTTTCATAAGTTGCAAGCGCTGCTCTGCGTTTCTACCTGACTTCCGAAAAGGAGGAGGCTCTCAATCGAATTTATGTTTTTTTTGTAAGTATGTTAGGCGACTACTCCGCCGATTGTGAATCGATTTTAATGTTTTTTTCTTTGTTTAGAAGATCGCACTTTAGAAGTGGTCCCTTATAAATTTTACCGAAATCGGTCAAGCTGGTCAGCAAAAATCTAAAAACTATTTCTATGGATGACGGAAAGTCAGTTTTTTAGCTTTGCTTTTTTGCAGCCTAGTTGGGAGAAGACCCGCCCCTCAAGCCAGAGGGAGCGGGTTCGAAACCAGCCGACGGCACGCACCAATTTTTTTCATTGTGTGAGCATATGTGCGTATTGTATGTCATCTGCTACATGACTGGAGCCCGGTGAATGCGACAGGCTCGCCCCCTGTCACATTTGGAACTGAATATCGTGCGGCGAAGTGTAGGTGTTGTATAACACCTTTGTCAGCCTCTTCGGGGAAAGGCGCGACGATACATGTTTTTTGTTACTAAATAATTTTGGATAGGCTGAGTTGATAGCCCTGCAGCCCTAGCATGTACGCTATGACAAAATTTGTCGACTCTTTTTATCCAAACAGACGTAGGTATGTTAAAACATAGCCTTGTCACGTTCTCACACGACAATAATTGAAAAAAAAACGGTATTTATTTGTACACAACTTAAAATAAAAACAGAAAATTAAAGAAATCTTAAACTATTTAGTAAAAACTAGAACTTAAAATAACTAAATAGAACCCTAAAATTGAAACTAAAAGACCATTGGAAGGTAAGGTCCCCAGAATGTTGGCGGCATTGCCACGTTGAATGGCAATGCTCAGCTTCTGTGCGAAGTAAAAGCTGGACACCCGACGCCTCCACCCATCGCCTGGCCAAGTCACGAAAAAGCCCCAAAGCGGCCTTCCCCCACGGACCCATCGTCTCTACCTCAAACGGAGCAAACATCAAGATGTGCATACTTGCGCCGTTTGAGGTTTTCGGCTTGAGCGGCGGCAGCGCCGGCCTGAAGCGATGAATAAATAAATGTTTATTTTGTAACTAAAATGTAACTAAAAGAAGTTTTTTTTTTTACAACAGACTAGGCATGCGTTTGACCAATGACTCGCCTGATGGGAAGCGTCGACGTGATCGAAGATGTAACACGCTTGCCTAGGAGATACCTATTCACTTTACTCTTCAACACCCTCGGATTGTATTTAGAAAGACAGACACAGGCAACGAGTTCCACACCTCTGCAGTTCATCAAAAAGTATTTCCTCAAAGTAAACTAAACCTACTCGTACTCACTAATGACAGTAAAGTTGACCCTCAAATTCCTCGTAGGAGAGTTCTTGAAGTCGACCCTGCAGCGGTAGACGCCAGCATCGTTGGAGATCACGCTGTCGACGAACAGCACGGCGGGCGAGGCCGCGGCGCGGAAGTAGGCTCGCGCGCCGAACCAGGTCGGAGACGACCACAGCTTGGGCTGGGACGCGAGGCGGCCACGCACGTCATAGCTAATAAAAACAGTCAATAGGTTATATAGGAGAAATCAGAAAGTAAAAAAAATATATTTAACTTAAATAACTTTCTTTTTTTTTGAGATGCTACGGCAACTCTTTATTTAAAAACATAAAATCCTACTAATATTATGAACACGAAAGTTTGTAAGAACGGATGCATGAATGGATGGATGTTTGTTACTCTTTCACGCCAGAACGGCTGAACAGATCTGGATGAAATTTGGCACAGAGATAGAGTATAGTCTCTAGACTATACTCTATCTCTGTGTCATATTTCATCCAGATATTGATATTGTTTTATAGCACATAGGATTTTTAATCGACTTTTAACCGCGGGTGAAACCGCTGGGCGCAGCTAGTAATTACAATAAAACTTAAATATGATTAAATTAAAAATTCTAAAACAAACTATACTAAACTTTAATAAATGTAAAAATCTTAATCCAATAAACCGCTGCCAGCTGTAGGCAACGTACCCAAAATGCTGGCCGTATTGCCCCGTTTGAGAACGTCCTCCTTTTTGGAAACCTTTTGATTAGTGTGTCTATTTTTAACCGACTTCTAAAAAGGAGGAGGATCTCAATTCGACAGTATGTTTTTTTTGTGTGTATGTATTTTACGCAATTATTCCGCCAATTTGAAATTGATTTTAATGTTTTTTTTTTTTGTTTGATGGATCATATTTTAGAGGTAATCCCACGAAACTTTATCGGAATCGGTCAAGCAGTTTGTAAAATATCAACAAAAGTCTAAAAATTGTTTACATGGATGTCGAATTACAGGACGGGTAGTTGGTTTTTAAGTTTCTTCTTATATTAATCGCATTTATATTTCGCCATATATTAAAACTGAACTGATGTAGATTTTTTACTGGAACTGGTAAGACCGCTCGTTCTTTGCACGCTTGCCATTCCATTGCGGGACACCCTATGTATATGCAGCAGCCAACTAGCTTAATTCACCGTTCAATTAACTGCCTAGCGTCATTACTAACTGGCACCGTTCAACTATGAGAAGCTTCCTAATGATGTTTCAGCCATTCAATCTAGATCGGCAACGTTGACTACTTGCCTAGCCAAATCATTTAAGTAGGGGAGGTTACGGGTTGTTAAAAAAACCATGAAGGCTAACCTTTTTTTTTTTTTTTTTCACCTTGGGTAAATCCTTTATGGATACTAAACGAAGGCTAACCTAACCTAACCATTCCTAGTTGGATTTGACCTGATAAAGGATTCAATTCAATTCAATTCATTTATTAATTGCGTTTACGGGTAAAATACAGATGTTAAAAATAATACATTGAACGCCATAATCCGCCTTTAGGCATGCAACTACGTACTAAAATACAAATGGCTATAATAATACTACAAATGGCTAATTGGAATTTGAACACAATTTTCATCAAATTTAAGCAATGTCACACAAAAAATAAAAGAAAATTGTCTGCTTTTCAAAAAATAGTCCAACTAAATGGATGTCACTCACTCAATTGACGACATTCAATAAAAAATAAGTACATTGTAGTCAAGCAAGTTACATTACATTACAGAAAATATAAAGCTCACTGTTCATGGTCATATATAAGTTTTGTAAATAATAATAATTGTAAATGAACCATGTCAAAATATAAAAATTAAAAAATATGTGAAAATAATGTGAATGTCCATAAAAAATGTCAAAATAGAAATGTCAAAAAATAAAAATAAAATTACAATTTGTCGTTGAGAAATTCATTAACCGTATAATACGCTTTTTCTATTAACAAGCGTTTAAGTTTATGTTTAAAAGTACAAGTCCGTTCTATGCTAATAATATTCTTCGGTAAACTATTAAATAATTTTGGAGCCATACTTATTACACTATGTCTCATTAGTGTGGTACGGCTTTGTGGCAATTTAATTTTTTGTTTGTGTCGTTCACTCTTTAGCGATGTGTACTGGTGAAAGTTATTTCGTACAAACATTATACACTCGTAAATATACAAACATGGCAAGGTTAAAATATTCAAGACGTTAAAATATGGCTTACAGCTATCTCTCTGTGTGAGATTGCAAATTGCACGAATGAATTTTTTTTGCGCCTTAAAGACTGCTTCACTCTCTGTGCTATTACCCCAGAATATGACTCCGTATCGAAGTAGTGATGAGACATGTCCATTATATGCAACTAGCGCTGTAGATCTGCTTACTGACTTGGCAAGCATATACAGCGCATAAGATTGCTGATTTATTTTAGTGCGTAAGTTGTCAATATGCTCTTTCCAATTTAAAGAATTATCAATAGTTAGTCCTAAAAATTTTGTTGAATCAATAATATTAATTTGATGTCCTAAATAATGTATGTCAAGATCACTTAGCCTATTTACCCTATTTACCCTATTACGGAATGTCATTATTTTAGTTTTGTCGAAATTAATTTTTAAATTGTTACACGTTAGCCAATGAATTATATTATTTAATGTCAAATTTATTTGCCGATGAATGTCAATACTGTTTTTACCTGTAAATAGTACAGTGCTGTCGTCAGCAAACAAAACAGTAGGGTGATACGTCGCCTTTGGCAAATCATTTATATAAATGATAAACAGGAGCGGACCTAAAACACTACCCTGAGGGACACCAAACCTTACTGTTCTAAACTCAGAGAAGCAGATACGTTCTTTTTTTAGTCTTGGGCAGATATTATTTATTTGAGTGCACTGTTTACGATCAGTTAAATAAGATTTAAGAAGGTCATTTACATTACCTCTTACTCCATAAGTATATAGTTTACTAAGCAATGTATTGTGATCCACAAAATCGAATGCTTTCGTGAGATCCATATACAGTGCACATACAGGCTCTCCCTTATCAACACATGTCATTACTGTCTGTAAAAACTTATAAACAGCCATATTTATAGTTTTTGCTTTCCTAAATCCCAATTGTTCAGGTGCGAATAGATTATTTGATTCGAAAAAGTTGTAGATACTATCATATATGACTTTTTCAAATATTTTCGAAATTATTGGAATGAGAGCTACTGGTCGGTAACAGTTAATATTATTTTTATCACCTTTTTTGAATAGAGGTTTTATTACAGTTAACTTTAGCATTTCAGGAAATATACCGTTAATGATGCATAAGTTTATTATATGACTTAAGACGTGAACAATGGTTAATGAAACCTGTTTCATAACTTTGGTTGAAATATCATCATACCCAGTGCTGTTTGTGTTTTTTAGTGACATTATTATTTTGTGTATGTCCTGTGGTACAGTAGGAGTCATGAATAAGGAACTGGGATTCATTAAACTATTGGTCGTGTTTTTATTTGTAGTATTAATGGCATGATCAGATACTTGGTCTACAAAGAAATTATTGAATAAGTCTGCAATTTTATAGGGATCACTCACCAAGTTACCATTAATATTGAGCTGGATTTGCTCTTTGGGCATGATATTTTTAGTATTGTTTATAACTTTCCACATAGCTTTGCTTTTGTTAAAGGCTTTATTTATAAAATTGTCATTGTGAGCTTTCTGCGTAAGCTTAATAACTCTATTTAGTCTTGAAGACAATAATTTAAAGTTGCTTTTATTCTCCGGAGTGGGCCTTTTGCGGTATATCCAGAACAAAGCTCGTTTACGTTTGCAACAGTTCTTTATACCAGTTGTAATCCATTTTGGCTTGTGTCTTGGAGTCATTTTGATTCTTCGAAGTGGAAAACATAAATTATAAAATAAATTAAATATGTCATAAAACTCATTAAAAGCAGCATTTGGTTCATCTTGTTTAAAAATGTCAGAAAATGTCAATGATTTTAAGCACTCTTTAAGTTTGTCAATATTATCCTGGCAATAGTCCCTTTTTATTACATGCCAATATTTTAATGTACATGTTGGTTTAACTGGACAGGTAAGCACTTGCGCTAAATGGTCAGACATTGCAGTCTCTACTACTTTAACCTTACATCCACGCATTTTGCACAAAATATTGTCAAGACACGTTCCACTTGCCATTCTCGTGGGTTCATTAATCATAAATTTAAGGTTATAAGAAGCTGCTATTTCTTTAAATTCACTCACTTTATTATTATTATCTAGAATATTAATGTTGAAATCTGCACATAGAGCAACTTTTTTACCACCGAAAGAGACTTCATTTAACAATGCTCTAAGTTTCTCAAAAAAAGCGTCATAATAGCACCGCTTCTTCTTTGGAGGCCTATAGACGCACAGTACTATCAGCTTATGATCGAGAAGTTCAACTCCAGAGCACTCAAAAATGCCATCTGAACAATATTTACGTAAGCCAGTAACAGGCTTGAATCTCCTTGAATTGCGTATCAAAATACATGCTCCACCACTACGACCTTTCCTACAGTAACATGAACCTAAACAAAAATTTGGTATATTTAGTAATGTCATGTCCTCAAATTTCATGTTATGTTCAGTAATTGCCTGTTCTTCTGAGTAGAGGCTTTTTATCCGAACAAGGCGGTCGAGTCTATTTAAATAACTTTGACGTTCATAAGTGTATCTTTGATACCTAAATTGAATAAAAACATTTTGACTTTGACTTTGACTTTAATGCAAAGAACATCTATAAATGTTTCGTCTGCTTCTAAATTAATTAAGTTGACTGTTAATAAATCTGATTTACTAATTAAACCATCTAAATTCTGGTGCATAATACTTATTGCCTTACGAACGAAAAAAAATATTTTCAGTCGGATTTGTCTCCTCACTAATTATTTGCAATAGATCACAGGTTTGTGTACTTGTGCTGACTTTAGCGTTAGATACTTCATTGGTCTGAGTTGTAACTTGAGTGTTTAATGTTTGCATTTCAATACTCTTTCTACATTTGTTCGTACTATTTCGGAGCCGTATTAAGTTATTCTTATAATTTACATGTAGTATTTCTTTAAGCGCACTTCTACATAAATTCGTACAAAACTCATACCTAGTAGGTCTATAACTACTATACGCCATATCAACAAAAGTGACATAGTTATATTGTTTACATATCAATTTCAATTCATAGTTTAGTTTTGTCTCGCTAAGGTGCTTATTGTAAAATATTTCATGAATCAGTACATTTGTGTTCGACATAGATCCTAACCATGAATGCAGACTACTTTGGAACTCATGGGGGATGCATTCATTTGTTCCCGCTAGCAAGATAACACAATCATTAGGAGATGGGCAGGTGAGGTTTTAGGTTAAAATAATATCATGTCTATTAGAATTGTGGTTCGATTTACCGATTTTCGGATTTAAGTTTTATCATGATTAATTCAAAACACATTTCTTCGGTCAAAAACAGTTATTAATATACAGCAAATAATCACCCAATTTTATGAACGGGCTGAGCATCAGCCAGCCAGTTTTTTAAATGTTGTACTGGACGTTTTTTTTTTTTTTTTTTTACGTAGAATAGGTCGGCTTTTGACCATCAACTCGCCTGATGTTAAGTGACGTTGTGGTCTAAGATGGAGCACGACGACCTATAAGGTACTTATTCACTCTAGCCTTGAAGTTTTGCAGAGTGAAGAAGTACAAAGACGGCAGTTGAGTGAGGCTCTACAAGAGCGCTACTGCTCAGATCCGTCTTCGGAACGGCTGAATATCATTTAGGAAGCCAATTGAACGGCGCCGTTTAGTTTTATTTATAAAGAATAGGTCAACATTTGACCACCAACTCGCCTGATGTGAAGCGACATTGTGGCCAAAAATGAAGCACGAAGACCTAGTAGGTACTTATTCACTCTGGCTTTGAAGATACCTCGGTTGTAGTTAGTCGCAAAAACATGGTGGCAAACGATTCCAGTCCCTCCATTAGTAAAATAGGTAGCCTGTTAATTGAACAGCTGATTAAGCAAGTTGGCTGCGACCTATAGATTACGAGCATACTAAATAGCCCTGCAAATAATGGCTAGCATCATAATTTCTGGTTCAAATCAAAGTACTTCAGCCGTGCAAAGCCATACGTGACCGGTGGTACTCGGTTGTAAACACGCCGACTCGAATATAGTGACTGATCACCCGCTGCATAGCATCAGTCATCGATTGATACCTGTTATGTGAACTATGCCACAGTTAGTACGTAACTATGCATCTATAGTAGAGTCGAAATAATTTAGAGTACGCTGTAGCCGCTACGTAGCTTTAGGTGATGCCAGCAGGGCTAGCACGGGGGGAAGACAAATTGTCTTTCTACCGTTTTTTCCGCGCTTAGATGTGACAAAGGTGGAATACGGATATATTTGTATCTTTCTCGCGGGATATCAAGTATAAATATTTGGTGTTTCTATTTGCTTCCATAATTATCTACGAGTATTTGCATTTCGCTCGCACAATCAGTCGTAATACAACCTTGCAAGTGACAGTACGTTTCTCATTTACACCTGATCACCTACAAAATCAATATAGACCTTAAGTGCACCACCAGTATTTAAAAGATAAAAACCCCTGATACCGATTTTTTCAATGATTTTTATCAACTATAGCTAAGAACACTCCCGATTAATTCACCTTTCAAACAAAAAAAAAAGAACCAAAATCGGTTCTTCGTTCGGGAGCTACGATGCCACAGACACACACACACACACACACACACACACACACGTCAAACTTATAACACTCCATCGTTTTTGCGTCAAGGGTTAAAAAACGGTAAGAAGACAATTTGTCTCCCGCCAATGCTAGCCCTGCAGTAGTAGCAGGTAAATTAAAGCCGTCACAAACGATGAAGATATAATATTCTTATTTGCAGATAAAATATTTTATTAACTTAAGCTACCACACACCATAAAGAAACGATAATATACAAAATCGTCTTATCCCTGCGAAATTTTCTTTGAAATTTATTATTTATTGGCTTCATGTTAGCATAACATTTGTTCGTTCCGTATCTTAAGATGAGGGTACTCAATATATTTATATAATATTATTTGTCGTGTGTGTAATGCGCGTTGCTTCATGTAAGGCTGGCGATATTGTGAAGTATAATCCGAGAAACTATTTAACATCTTCACCGTTTGTGTCACGTCACTAATTTTAGATTTTACACGTGATCCAAAAAAAACAAAGTCTAGCATTGAGCAAACACGTAATGACGTCTTCAGCATCCGTCTCTTTCGTTTGTTGTAAATGACTTATTTCGGTCTTGCTTAAGCATCGATTGACGTCACTACGTGTTGCTGAATGCTTTACCTGGCGGAGTATATTGTCATACCATGATTTTACATTTCTTATACGTAAGTGTCTACAGAACACAAACATAGGCCACAAGTTTATTCTCTAACTGGCTGATAATTGTAATTAGGTTCAACTTGACATTCAAATCTTATTTTTAGTTTTAATATGAAGCTTCGATTATCAGTATCAATACTATCTAATTTATTCCATTCGTTTATTTTATTTTATTTATTTGTAAAAGCAACATACTCGTACAAACATCTGGACTCGGTTCCATTATCATACATGAACCGGTTATATGCACACACAGCTTGACACAAAAACTTGCTTACACGACCAGATCAGTCAGTTAGAGAATGGAGAAGATTTGAAGAAACCCAGATTATAAGTGTCAGGGAGCACACTCTAGCAGAGTATTCCACACTCTAGCGATCCGCACAATCAATGGGGAATCAAAGCGTTTCGTGCGGGTTATTGGTTTAGCTGTCACAGCCAACTTGCTTCTAATAAACTGGCTGGCTGATGTTCTGGTCATTCATACAATTCACTTCGCTCCCGTCTTAGCCTTTTTTGAAAGGTACCAAAACCTCACTGCTTAAATGACTGGGCTAGGCAAGTCGTAAACGTTATCGATCCAAGTCATTTTGTCTTGCAGTTTGATTGAATGCCTGAATATCATCAGGAAGCTAGTTGAACGGCGCGCTTAATAAAAAGGCCAGGCTGCTAATTGAACGGCTAATTAAGCTAGTGGCTGTGACATATCGACCATAAAACGATGCTGTTTTTTGGACCCTTGATTAGATTAAGAGATAACGGGCTAAAGGGAATAAGGTCATGCAAACCAGATGCACACTCTCCGAAATTAATCCGCTAAAAAAAGACAGACTAGCAACGTTACGCCGATGATCCAGGCTTTGAAGTAAGGTCTGGACAAGATAGTCGTAGCCAATGACAACGATTGCAGTATTAGTTACCTGTATAGTGGCTCATTGTCCTTTTCCTTGAACCAGAGCACCATGGAGACGTGGTCGTCGCTGGCCAGCGGCTGGATGTCGCACGGCAGCGCTGCCTTCTTACCCAGGACGCCCTGCGCGTGCGCAGTGGGAACTGAAACAAGGACAGATTTGAGTAAATAATTGACCTAGATTAGGGGCCTTATTTTGGATGTTGCTGGTAAAAAATGTTGATTCCAAAAACTATTCCACCATTTACGGTCAAGTGGGGCAAATGCGTCTGTGGGGTAATTGCGCCTTTCGAGAATTACTGACAAACCCTTCACAAATTAGGCGCCACCTACATCTGTTTTTTATCTTCAGTTGCAATAATCTGTACAAGATGGCGTTGGTTACCTAGTTTGTGAAGGATTTGTCAGTAATTCTTGAATGACGCAATTGCCTCACATACGCATTTGCCCCAGTTGACTCTACCTAATAAATTAATGGTAGAATCGTGTTTGGAGTTTTTAGGTATCACAGTCGGGTAATTTGTTTTTTCGTTCTAGAGTTGTTTATACAAAGATGTACGAGTATAACCAAGAGTCATATCCTGCCCCGTTCGAAACTCTCTTGGTCACTGACTCGCTCGTTAGAAAAGTCATGACAGTGATTGTAAGTGAGATAATATAGAACGCACCAGAATAGGGCCTTTACCTACATCTTTGTAGAAATATGAAGTCTAAAGCGGACTAAAAACTGTCCTACTTCTAATAGTTGAGTAGTTTTTAGAGTAGGTAGTAATCACACGACATAAAATCGATTGTCGTGTACATTGTCTTAAACTAGAACTTAAATTAGTAAGAAAAATTACCTGTCTACATTTGATACAATTATATTTTTTTTTATATTGCATAATAGGCTTGCGTTTGGCCGCCAACATGCCTGATGATAAGCAGTGATGCGGCCTACGATGGAGCACGCTTGCCTAGAAGAAACCGATTCACTCTAGACTTGAAGACACCCAGATTATAAGTGCCTGGGAACACACAAACTCAGACAGAGTATTCCAAACTATTGTAAATACCATAGATTAAAAAAATAGATTGATATATTTTTTTGTTTCAAACACACTGATACCTGATATGATCTAAACAGAATGTATTCGAAAAGACTCTACGTCTAATTTTAATTACTTATTACAAAATTCTCAGAAGGCTCTCATCGTTTAATGAAAACACATTTTCGAGTTTCAAAAGCGCATTCACTTCAGCTATGAGAACCGTCACCTTTGTCATTCCAAAACTTATAAACGTCTCTTATGAAAGGCTCATACGAGCATGAGAGCGCATAAAAAGGTTCGATCACACTACGTCCCGCCGTACATGTTCAATTGTGCAGTCGGGAGTGTCGCGCGACACGACAAAAAGATTCAATATCGCCAAATGCAGCGTACAGCTGCTCAACGCTGCACTTCACATTTACGTATTGTTTTTCTCATATTTTTACTTTTTTGGTAGAGCTTCCAAAATTTTTATGCTTAAAATAAAATCGCTCAATTTCCTGAACTTCACATTTACGTTTTGTTTTTCTCATATTTTTACTTTTTTGGTAGAGCTTCCAAAATTTTTATGCTTAAAATAAAATCGCTCAATTTTCTGAACTGCTATTCGTGAACAGACAAAATGTACCCCTAAACTAGTAAAATGCTGTATTATTGGTAAGCGATGATAGCCTAGTTGAAGAAGGCCCGCCTCTCAAGCCAGAGGGAGCGGGTTCAAATCTAGCCGACGACGGCAAGCACCAATTTGTTTATTGTGTTAACATAATATGTGCGTTTAATATGTCATCTGCTTCATGACTGTAGCCCGGTGTATGGCGACAGGCTCGCCCCCTGTCACATTTGGGACTGAATATCCTTCGGCAAAGTGTAAGTGTTGTATTACACCTCTGCCAGCCCTCTCGGGCGAAAGGCGTGACGATAAATATAAAAAATAAATATTAGTAAGGGAATGCCTTAGCGAACGCCTCGGATTGATTGAGTGATTTCTTATAAACTTTTCCTTACTTTTCCTTTCTTATAAATTTTTAACGTTTTTTAAAGAAAAGACAAAACGTTGTATAACAGTCTTTTGGCTGCACAACGTTTATTAGATGAGGGTGTAAAATAAATAGAAAATGCTATAATTAAAGCCTACATGAATCATGTGCATCACTTCTTGTTTTACACCAAAAAACTTTTACTTCACGCTTTTACAAAAGCATTCTAGTGTGGTGGTAGCCTAAAAACAGCATTTCTAAGTACAAAATTAAATTGCATCTTACAGTTTCAAGCGCTAAGACTGCCGGCGACGGTGCAAACTACAAAGTAACGCCCTTCCCAGTACTTTGCATAAGTATATGGGAATTCACCAAGCTTTCCTATCAAGGAAATATCTGAGATAAGACGAGTTTGGAGTCGGGAGCTCCGAACAATGTTTTCGATTAGATTTACGCGTTTTGTTTACGCAAGGAAGTTTACTCTTGGTTAAACAATCTTTGCAAATTGTGGGGGTAAAGAATAATCGAGTAAGAGTCTTTCTAAATTGACTGTAATTGATGAAAATTAAATAGGTAGGCCTTTGCCTAGCTATAGATCAGTAATGGTTTCCTTTCTGTTGATTTATTAGCTCATGCAGTTGCTTGACTGGAATGAACAGTTTAATCACTACCGACCCACTCAGGTCTCGTGGTACCATAAACCGTGAACAAGTAACTTTATTTTAAAAAAAAACCCGGCTGCAAAATGACGTACCCTATGTCACTTCCACTATCAAGAAGATTAAAATGATACCTCACATCAAACTGTTTAGGCTGTAGGGCGTGCCAAAGAAACTTCACTTGAAAAACATAACCCTCCTTCTTACGCAATCGGGATAAAGTTATCTAACTGATGGGGAAAACAGTATTTAAATCCATTGCATTGTTTGGGAGGAGTTAGCGGAAATACTGACAGAGAGATAGACAGATGCGGAAAGCGACTTTGTTGTAAACTATGCAGAGATTCTAATTTACCTAATTGTACAATAAAATGTAGTTACATAATTTGTGCTAGCTTTAAACTGTACGTACCTACCAACTGCGCCTAAAAATTATATCTTCAATTATTTTTTCTATCTCCCTGCCTGTAGCCATCTTTCTCATTTACCAACTTTAACTTTTAAACCAGAATTGATAAAAACTTTTCCCTTCAAACACTCTGCTGTAATTTAATATCCTTTTTACAGCCTAATTTTTCTGAAAGGAGTCAAACTCGTATCCGAGTCAAGGACCGAGATATTGCCGAGTTTCGAGTTGGCGATAATAGTAACTTAGGTGGTAAGTTACGAAAGGGTTCTTAAGTTACAGATTGTTATGAAGGTCACGCTACGACTCGATTACAAATTGTTGTCATTAAAACTGTGTAACAGAAGCTTGTAGTGTTGGTTGATTAGTTCTTGTTGAGATTTACGCAAATTAGTTTGATTCATAAAGGGTACAAGTTTTTAATCTATGAATCTTTAAAAGGTAGGTACCGTGTCTTAAATCGAACTGCCATGGTTTTTTTAAAACAAATCCACGTTTATACATGTTCAATAAAAACATGTATTTTTCATAACCTGAGAACTCGGTCGACCCACCTAAACCCCGGCAAAAAGTAAATAATACATAATCACGCGTATTTACGTAGTCTGTCCTCACAATAACGCCCGACAAATCCTAAAGAAACGGCGAGCTTTGTTCAGGAGCAACATGAATCTCGGAGCTCGATCTCCCTTCACCACCCCATTGCTCATATCGCAGCTTAGATTAATCTTTTCAAGTATTCACTCCGTACAATTTCCTTAAGCAGAAATAATGTACCAAAGGGCGTTTGAAGTCCGCGCTTGAACCCCGCAACGCGGGCACTCGACGACGCGTGACGCGCGGCGGAGTGCGACGTCGCACGCCGCTCGCTGTCGCCATGAGAACGTTGAGAACACTCGGGATTCACCTAAAAAATTAAAGCCGAGAATACGTAATTTGAGATTTAATTTTGAAACCGTGTTGCTCTCAAGTTTTTGATTGGATGAGTGGAAAAAACTTTGTGTTAATAAAGTGTAGAGACAACTGAATTTATATTTGGACAACTTTGTTCAAGGTCTCTAACACGCTTTGAATAAATTCTGAATCAAACGTACTAAACGTACAACAATCTTGTTTTCGTAAGGATAAAAGAGGTATTAAACTGACATGTGGAGGAAAACCTTTGAAACTTTTGCAGAACGAACATAGTTTACGAGTTAGTACATTAACAAAATGCCTAAGAAACTTTCTTACGCACTTAACTAAATTGAGAAACTTATCAGACAAACAGAAAGTTTCAAATAAGTATTTTCCTAAGCTTTAAAGTTAGACCAACGAACATTTTATACTGTAATACAATCAAATCGAGTGCTCTTAGATATTGCATAAATTATACCAAAGTGAACTAGCTCGCTGGTCGGAAGTTGGAGTCCAATCGACTAGCAATAAAACCACAGAACAGTTGATAGTACTTTCTATGCGAAACCCGACTAAATCGCACGATAAACAATAACACGTACAATGTACGGCCAAAGAGGCGTTTAGAATCGGCCGGCTACACCGCGCGGTGCGGTGAGTATCGGTTTGCGTACATTTTGTTTGTCATAAAATCTTATACATTATTTTATGCTGCTTTTAATTTAGGCTCCTATGTCTCGTTGTCCATTACATTTTTTATTTGAAAAGTTTTAAAAAATTCGTGCAGCTTATGAATCGGAATGTAAATCAAGCGACTTTAGGATTCTATCAAATTTATGCACCATTGTAAAACCGTTTTTGAAAGCCACATTTGTATATTTGCATGAATATTACTCGTACTGCATGACATAAAATTGTCGTGAAATCAGTGTTATGGTAATAATATTTTATGCAAATCGTAACTTTAACCTTATCCGCCGTAGGTGCACAATCAAATTTATGTGTATCGAAACTATACCTTCACTACCATACGCTATAAGTCTAGTAAGGACTTTGAGTGCTGGTAGCACAAACCAAAATAAACGCACACACATCAACCTGTCCATCGGTTAGCACGTACAAACGAGTGTGGCTAGCGTAGCGACCGAACGTAGTAGAGACATACAACAACAGACAAACACAAACAAGGATAATAGCAACACCACTGCAGTACATAGTTATTATACATTAGGTACATACAAAAAACTAGAGAGAAAAAAGGAACCCTGAAATCCTGACAAATTAACATACAACAAAACATAACAAATCGTCACGCCTTTCCTCCAAAGAGGCTGGCTCAGGTGTATTTAACACCCGCACTTCGCCGGACGACATTCAGTCCCAAATAGAACAAGGGGCGAGCCTGGCGCCATTCACCGGTCTCCAGTCATGTGGCAGAAGACATGCAATACGCACATAATACGAGTATGTTCAGTGTTCACACAATGAATAAACTACAAATGGTTTTAAATATGCACTGGTTGAACAACATTGTGGGTTCGTAAGAGAACCATAAAAAGACAAATCTGCATTACAATGCAAAATTAAGCAATATATTACCCACATTTACCAAACCGTAATCGGGTCATGAATTTTTTTTAGTAACTCAATTTTCAATAACGCATCAGCTCTATTTTTCACAAAGAAAACTGAGCCATAAGTCCTTACTGTTGCCTAAATCTACGGACGCGTCCCGAAGGCAGTTCGAAACATGTATTGTAAACATTGCATGGCAAGCACCCTTAACTTGGTCAAGCTATTGCTTAATCTGTGACCCTTACAAATATCTGTGGCTTGAAATACCTGCAGTACTGCAGCAGGGGTAGTTTCACAATTTTATTACTTACGCTCTCTGCCTTTACTTTGTATTTTAAGTTAGATTTAATCTTCTTGATGCCACGGTTTGTCGCAGGTGGATTAATTAAATACGTAATGACTTACATATAAGTTTATACTAGCTGCCCGCCGCCGTCTTACCCGCGGTTAAAAAGAAGCCATGTTGTACACCTACCAGCCGTTTCGGGGGAACGGCGTGACGATATTTTGTTATGTGTAACAAGTAGCCTATACAATACACAATATTACTTTATTGCACACCAAAAACTACATGAAAATCTTAAAAATGAAAATCTTAAAAACTAAAATAAATTTTTCGGCAGTACAAAGGCGACCTTATCGCCTTGTGTTATTCCAGACTATAATCTTACTCTGTACAAGATTTCATCCAGATGCGTTCAACTGTTCCGTCGTAATTGAGTAACAAACATTCATCCATCCATTCAAACTTCGCATTTATGAAATTGGTGTGATTTGTATTTCACCTTTGCAAAAGCCTTTCATTAATCCTAGTAATATTAGAAACGCGAAAGTTCGTAAGAATAGATGGATGGATGGATAGATGTTTGTTGCTCTTTCACGCTAGAACGGCTGAACAGATCTGGATGAAATTTGGCACAGAGATAGATTATAGTCTAGAATAGCACATAGGATTAACCGCATTAACTTTTTAACCGCGGGTGAAACCGCGGGGCGCAGCTTGGTCAAAATATAGTTGGAGATAGTTGCTCTGGTCGGTGAAGTAATGTCCAGGCTTGATAGTCTTCCGTTAGTGTTTTGATCTCCTTTTATCTACGGAATGACAAATTTACTGCTTTGTCTTTTACTCGACCTAAAAATGTTCTTCTCGGTTTCCCCGTTCCCTTTTTCCTTCTAACATTATAACCATAATGGTATCTATCTACAAAAAGCAATACTTACCTAGTTAGTGCTGTCAATTACTCTCAAGGATTCCAAAGCATAATATGAACACGACAGCGTTTCTGCTTCAGAAATTTCAAGTTAGTACATAAATATCATCACGATAAACAATATCACGTAGAATGTTCGAGTCGGGGCGTTATCTGTGTCGAGTTCTACATACAATATGGTTCACAGTACACATAAGTGTAAAGGCTTCCACACACTGAAACAGGTCAGGGCAGAACGCTCTCAGACATCCAGTAATATCGTAGTAGCGTGGTTCATCGTTTCTTGTATTATAAAACGCGTCGTGCCCGTCGCGTTGAGTTCAATCCGCGCTTCTCCGCACATGCTTTTAGTGTGTAGTTACCTTTAACATTTTCATAGCATGGTGTGGTGACCTTATCGTACCCAAACTGTTACCTACAGCTGTACTCACAAACCCCAATTAGGGCAATATCTGCTATGGCCTTGTTTGGGAGAGAAATTCCATTTATATTGCTAATTCAATAAAACAGCAGTCTAGACACGGTTGTGAAGGTCTTTTAAAAGCCTAACGACAGTTAGATATGAAAGGATTTTCTCTATAATTTCGAGAAATAAACATGGAATAAAATACAGGTACGCCAAATACCTACCTCGGAATCTTTTTGAGAGTTTTGAAATCTCTTTTTTTGGGTCAGCCTTATCATTGATATAATCACGAAATATGGACCGCCGTATAGCATCTAGGTTAAAAAATACGCATGTGATGCGATTGGGATTTGCGGTTTGATTTCTTCCTTTATTTATTTTGAAAGCTTTCCTTTGTATGTAAAAATTTGATGTCAGCCGTGCATTTTATAGCCTCGAGGGGAACCCGCAGCCCGTGGCCTGTGGGTTCCCGTCGACGAGATAACCTTCCGCATTCCTCACATTTGGAAATCAGAACGAGGCTCCATCTCCGCGGCTCATCACTAAAACAGCGCCCTAAATAAAATATTATTACGCTTCATCTCTCATTCGCTGCGTAAACATTCACTTTACAGGATTCTAGTGGCAGTAGAACGACTAATAGGAAACGTCTGCGATTGACTTTAACTATAGGCATACGAATCTACTGTGAGCATACAGAATTCTGTTACTCTAGCGTATACGCAGAAAATAATATTATTATGTGAGTCTAACGGCATTTTCAATGTACCTACTGCAATCAGTCTACAATTCATGTTAGTTGACTAGCTGCGTGCTATTGACGTCATTGACGTAATCGGAAACATTTTAAAGATTTACAGCTTAGCGTAAAATAATTATTGAAAACAATTATTGATTTCAATGGACACCAATAAAATAATTAACCAAAAAACTAGATTCACGCATCGTCCGCAGCGATTCGCATTTTATTTAAGGCTCGTCACCATCGATTTAATATAAGGCTCGTCGCCATTTCCTTACTCCTACTTTATTACTACGCTTCAGGTTATGTTCGGACTGAGCTACTGTACAAACAATACTGCGATTTTACGGCCTCTTGATGGAGAAAATTATGGGCGTATACTTTCGATTTGCGTCTGCAAACAAAGGAGACAAACAGCCGGATGACGGATGTTCGGACGCGCTTTTATAACTTGTTACATTATGGATGGGGCTCATCTGAAGTCTGAGCCTTACGGCTTAGTTAAGGCGAATCGAATTAAAGATGTTTCGTCGTTTTATTGGAAAACTTTTCTTATATGCGGTCTCGGTGCGAGTTTCGTAAAGGTTAGCATGTTCTATCCAGATGAAACCGCATCGCAAAACCTTTTCGGGGAAATATATTGTGATACAAAAATCACACGATGTTCAGTAAGCTCTTTGCTACGCGTCGTGTGAATGAGCCGTTTTCCTTATTCTGCTTCTTTAAACCCAAAATAGATAGTGTGTTAATCTGGGAAGAAATATACATTGTGTACAGAATTACAGTGCCATCTATAAAATATCTGAAATAAATTTGATTTAGATAAATTACTTTTAATGACTAATAAGGAAAAAGGCAAAAAATTTGGTCTGTGGGAAAAAGGCTCATTGATTGACTTGAACAAAACTATAGCTTTTAACATGTATTATTGGTTTCTTTATGTATCTTCACCGATTTTGTTAACATTTCCTATGTGTTCAAATGCTTAATTCTTGATGTTCTCTACATGCATATCTACATAATGTAATTTTATAGGGAGGTAAAGTTAGGTGCGGGACAGATGGAACATGTCACTATCACGATTCAATTTAAGTATACTTTCGGCCATTTTTGTCCACAATACACGATCAACAAAAGTTGGCGATGTCTGTTGTTCAAGATATCAATGTAGCGATACTTATGTCGCCTTGTGTAACCAACCTCAGCGTAACACTAAATTAGATGACAAACGACAAATAAATACAACTTAGTATAGGCACGCGTCAAGCTTAGCTACTATTTATAGATAAATTTGTCGTACTTAAGCTGTCCTATTATAAATCGCTATTCCCTTTGACAGGCCACGCAAACTGATGACATTGTAATGTAATAAACTCTCGCTTTGAGCGATTTGATAGACGTTCGCGGGGAGACGGGAGGGGCTGTTAGTTTCATTTCACCCCGCGAGGTTCAAATGGGAATGTGATACAATCGCAATACGACAATCTGAATACATTACCGGGTAAGGCAGGTGCCACTTAAGTGGAGCAGAGTGGTTGTAAATTGAAATGCAATCACTTACATGCCACGTCGAAGGGACGAAGATCGGTATCACGGAATATGACCGAAGACGCCGTAAAAATGACGAAAATGACGAACGTTTGTGAAAAATCGTGTAAAGAATAAAACGTATGGCAACAGATGCTTGTAATAGCTGCTCGTCACGTCTTCCATGCTTCACTCACATCAACGCTTCTCATTAATTGAAACATCTTACCTAATACCTCCACAATTTGTTCTTTTTCTTCTGCCCATCTGAGCTTTCGTAGATAGTCCACTGTTGTAATGTTTTCTAATCAATTTTTGATTAGAAAACATACACTTACACACACTACCTTACCTATTACCTACACTTTTCTTATGTACTTACGCCTAATTCCATCTGTGGGTCTTTTTTAACTATCCACTTTAGAAGGTCCGGTTATCTTTATGATTTAGGATTATAGAGACTGATGAATTGTCTCGCGCCATCAAAAGCTTTTTACCTTTAGCAGTTTACCTTGAGTAAAACCACGAAAGAAGCTAACCTTGAGTTAACACAATATTAGAAACACGTTTATAACATTTTTACTCTGAGTTAATTAAATGACTGCGTTTTTTTTTTATAACTTAATAGGCTTGCGTTTGGCCGCCAACATGCATGAGGATAAGCAGTGATGCGGCCTACGATGGAACACGCTTGCCTAGAAGAAACCGATTCACTCGAGACTTGAAGACAACCAGATTAAAAGTGTCAGGGAACACACACTCTGGCAGAGTATTCCATACTCTAGCGGTCCGTATGAGAAATGAGGAACCAAAGCGTTTTGTGCGCGTTGTTAGTATGTCGACCATAAAACGATGCCACTTCTTTTCTGAAAGTGGCCCTTATGAGCTTCTTTACGTTTAAATATCAACCAGGTAGGTTGATATTATATAGTAGGTAGGTATCTATATGCAACGGTGATCGCTTACCTTCAGGCGGTCCATTAGCTTGTTTATCACCTATGGCATAAACAAAAACAACTTTTAAAGTAAATTGGTACGTTCCAATAAATTGTATTTTCCTTATAAAACATTACTGTGAACAGTCCTGGCGCGTTGCCCACTGAATCCGCTATATTTGACTTTAAATTCATATTTATATCTTCATTTCCAACTTATTTGGCGTTATTGATCGCGTCCTGTTTAAACAAAGGCTCGTTAATTATGTTTAACTAGCTTCTGCCCGCGGCTTCGCCCGCGTGGCTTACAGAAAATGTATGACGTTTTTAACTTCAGAAATAATAATTATAAGCGGTCACACTCGCTCTCAATTGAATACACAAACTGACAATATCCCAAGCAGAGCAATATGGACGAAGTTCTTTAGTTAACTAAAGAACTTAGAAAGAAAAGTAGGAGTAGTATCAACAGTAGAGTATGGTATCAACAGAACTTAAAGCGTGTGTGAAAAGATAAAATTAGAAGACAACCGAAAGTAGATAATTGACAATTAATAAGGTTTACAACGAAAACCTATTATTTTTTCTTTTTTAGAAAAACCAGGCTGCTCCATGAGCTTACTCTGTAGCAGGCCACGTATAACTAACCGTGTGAAAAGATGAGTTTGGCTTGAGATTTATTTATAGTCATGGCAAAGCACACTTTGAGGGTAAACTGCACTCTTTTAACTCGAAGGGGTAGTTCGGTGGTGTTAGAGATATTAGAGGAATCCTCAGCATAAACACAGACTCATTCGGAAACTACACCAGTCAGTGTGCTGGCAGACCTTTAGTTAAGACCTTCGAAGCAAAGACAACCCGTAGTAAGTTTTGTCTTCCTAATTCTAAAGCAGCTTCTTCTATTGACTTCGTCTATTTTTACTAAATACTGCTTCTAAGATCAGACAGACATCATTATAAATTTCATCTTCTAGCTCATCTACCTGATCTTTATTGACAGAAAATCTCTTCACTTGCCGTTTGTAATCTTCAGACAGGCTTGGACTTAATTCTTGTATTTTTCCCTTACTGATTAAGTAGGTTTCAAATTTGATAGAATGTCAGCAATATAGTTCACATATTTTACACGGAGATTCATATGAAAATTCAATGATAGCTTCGTATTTAATGTCATCTGCTACATGACTGGAGCCCGGTGTACGTATAGCGATAGGCTCGTTACTTATTACATTTTGGACTGAATATCGTCCGGCGAAGTGAGGGTGTTGTAATACACCTCTTAGGGTAAAGGCGTGACGTTTTACCTACTATACGTAGCTACTATCGTTATCTAGATCTGTACCAAATTCCAAGTTGCTGGCTATTACAGTTTCCAAGATAATCAGCTCACAGACATACAGACAGACAGACATCGGAGTTTCATGATAAGGTTCCTTTCACCATTTTAGTACGGAACCCTAAGAATGATAACAGCGTCGTTTGTAGTGGGTTAATAACTTTCTCAACAAAGTTTTCGGAGTAAAAAGAAGCCCTATTAGACTTTGTCGGTGGATGATGATGATGATGATTTTGGAAAAACTGTGATACTCGTGTCTCATAATTTTAATTGAAGAGTATTTGTACCAATTTTCGAGTCAATCGACCCAGAGAATAAAAAGTTTCATAGAAATTTGAACCCCCCATTTCCCCCCCTTAGGGGTAGTATTTCGAGAAACCCTTTCTTAGTGGATGCCTACATTGTACAAAGAACATATCCTCCAAATTTCATGTTTCTAGGACCAGCGGTTTAGGCTGTGCGTTGATATATCAGTCAGTCAGTCAGTCAGGACTTTGAATTTTATAAATATAGATATAGTAGATATTTGACGTGAAATTTGTAACGTTTGACTGTTTGTCAAAGGTCGGTGGTCGGTGGTCAGTGGTCAGGGACAGTGGTCGGTCACTGCAGTCGTATGATGGATGGTTAAACTGTGCGTGTGTAAGCAAAGTTATTGAAGTTTGGAATTTGAATAAATTAAAGTGAAAACGGGAGAACCCTTTAGCTTTAGCTATGATTAATGTACGAGTATGTTTGTTGCTTATAACGTGGGCTTAGTGAGCTTGGTTTTAGAAACTGTTGTTGCTATTATCTAGGACTAGCTGCGCCTCGCGGTTTCACCTTATTGCTATTAAAAAGTCCTATCCTATGTGCTATTCTAAACTATAATCTATCTCTGTGCCAAATTTCATCCAGATCTGTTCAGCCGTTCTGCCGTGAAAGAATAATAATAAATAATAAATAAATTCGGGACACTTCCACACACGGTCGCCTGACCCCAAACTAAGCAAAGCTTGTACTATGGCTGCCAGAGACTGATATACATACTTAGATATTTTTAAATACATACTTAAATAGATATTAACATCCAGACATAGAACAAACACAAATGTTCATCACATAAATGTTTGCCCTAGGTGGGAATCGAACCCACGCCCCCAAGCTCAGAAGGCAGGTTCACTACCAACTGAGCCACCGAGGCAGTCGAAACAAACATCCAAACATAAAGAGTAACAAACATCCATCCATCCATCCATCCATCCATCCATCTATCCATCTATCCATTCTTACAAGCTTTCGCGTTTATAATATTAGTAGGATAGTAGAACTTGTGGCTGTGTGAGCTGGACAGTAGACCGCGTGGGCGACGTCTGTCTTCTTTACAGACCGTATTCCTTAACCGATTCTCGTGAAAATTTGTAAGCAGGTTCGATAATTAAGCAGTTTTTTTTTGCTGAGTCAGTTTTTAGAAATTCTTTCAAAATGTCGGAGATTTAACTTTTTTTTTTCAAAAATGCGACCTGTAGAAGAAGACAGATATCCGGAATTCGGACATACAAAAGCGTTTTTTTTTTTTCGAAACTGAAGCATCCTAACGAATTTCTTCGAAGCGACGCGTCTAGCTTCGCTCGCTAACTCTCACTTGGTTGATTACAAAGATGTTCTTTGATGTTGCAGTTTATATCTTTTTTAGCTGTCGTTTTTTTATTTATTTTAGTGGATATTTAATAAGTACTTATCTGTAATTTAACAAAGATATCCTTCACGGCTTAAAACAAGTCACTTTTATGGTTTCGTCATTTATATGGAATACCTATATTAAGTAATTTTCTTAGTTTTGGATGGTAACCATCGTCACCTTTAATTAAATCCGTTCGAGTTTGACTTTTGTATTTGTATAAAAATTTTAGTGTGATATTTCACAATGCTACTTAGAACTACCTGTCAAATAGTTATATCAATATGTAATTATTAATCTAAAAGTGGTTGATTAACCCTCTATCTTATTATGTAGATTATCATTATTTAGCCCCGTAAAAGGCCTTCAAGAGGTCTAAAAAATCCAGCACCAGAGCTAGCCACTCGCAGACTAAACAAACCTTCTTACTGCAATCAAGCAAATATCAACAGTGTGACCGATACCCAGCAGTGAGAGATGAAGCTGCAGACGATAATGTGTATTAAAAACTTTCCCAACTACAAATAACAACAGCACAGTATCACTCAACTGAATTAACTCAGTTCACTGAAGTTGCTTAGCTTATATGTTAGCTTGGCTTAGGTATTGGGTTAATATTAATCAGTCACTGCGAAGCTTTTACTGCGAACTGTGTACAAGCTGTGAAAACACACCCGAATACACATGTTCGTAATTATTTTAGGCATGAACCTAATACTTATCACTCACACTTGTGCTCTACTAGGGTTCGTGTTGCTACAGCCAACTACGGCTAAACATAGATTTTAGTTCGCGTTTACGTAAAACTAGAAACATAATAAATGAAAGGCAAGTTGCCAAAGAACAAATTACGCGGATGATATTTTGGATAGTTTTAAATGCTCTCATAGTATTTTGGTACGTTTTAGACGTTTAAAATAATTATTAGTTAGCTTCGATCGGAGACCACACTCGTTCATCCCGAAAAAATAACGGGGCTCACCGAGGGAAAATTCAAATCACATGTAAAAACTACATTAATGAAAAGAGGATATTATAAGGTTAAGAATTATTTAGAAGATAAAGATGTCTGGAGCCTTCCACTTCCGCCAAGTAGCCACTAGTATTTATAGATATTACCTAGTTGTAAGCCAAAATTTGTGAGACTGTAATTTATTTATTATTTGAAAAAATAATGCCCCTCAGTTTCTTGCCTGTTCTTCTGAGTAGAGGATTTTTGTCCGAACAAGGCGGTCGAGTCAATTTAAATAACTTTGACGTTCATAAGTGTATCTTTGATACCTAAATTGAATAACAACATTTTGACTTTGACTTTGACTTTGACATCCGATACAAGTCGGAAAACGCATACGTAGGTACTATCCCTACTTAGTCGACATTCCACCAACTCGTACTAAACGGTTTGCCTCCATCTTTCTGATACGAACCGCTAGGGAATGGAACACTTTGCCTTCATCTGTATTCCCGACTACAACCAGGGTATCTTCAACGCTAGAGTAAATTAGTACCTTCTAGGTCGTCGCGCTCCATCTTAGACCACAACGTCGCCTAACATAAGGCGAGTTGGTGGTCAAACGTCGACCTATTCTAGATAAAAAAGGGTTATAATAATTTATGAACTTAAAAAATTCTATTGAGGTAAACTTCTTATTTGCAAAATTGAATAATGTTTGGATCATTGATACTCAAGTTATCGTCGTTCAAACAAATACTGGGTAGTCTAATTAGACTGATAGGGCCATATTCAAAAACGCACTCATTGAATCTCGATTTAAAACTGTTTTTATGTATGATAAAGCCAGTTTTAAAACAAGATTCATGACTGAGCGTCGTTTAAGCATGCGGGCCTTACTTCGCTTTCATAGAGCAGACCGCATTTAACGACAAATAATTTTTACCACCCATGCTCCAAAATTAAGTTTACTTACCTACCGTGTATCTGAAGGTACTCGTACTTTAAAAAAGTCACTGTGTTGATTAGTGTCTGCTCCTAATGTTTTTTTGCAGTAACTATTTATAAAGTGTAATTGTATTAAATTGTATGTAGTTTTTATTACTTTAATTCCAGAATGTTTTATTCTTCTCCGGTTTTAGAAAGCAAAGGAGCTTAACAGAAAGTAACCCAAAACAACCTTCTGTAACTCTCCGTTGCCCTCAAATTATTCTACACACAGCAACGGTTGCCCTAGGGACTTGATTCGTCTGGTTTTTGCACGAAATTATTTTAACATAAATAAATAAAATTAGGGCTTACTTCATGAACTCTCTAGGCGAAGTTCGAGTTCGTCTAGAGCCTATATAGAGATCTATAGAGCCATTCAGATGTGGACCCAATAACATCCAATGACAAATACCTACTAGTTTAGTTTCAGTCACCGAGACTGCTTGTTAAGGGGTATGGTAAGGTTTGGCAGCTGTCTTGCTTGCTCGCGACACTATAATATTAGAACGAAATGAATATAATAAATGTATACATTTTTTTTTATTTAGAATAGTTTGACCACCAACTCGCCTGATGTTAAGCGACGTTGTGATGATGATGATTGATGAAGATGGAGCACGACGACCTATAAGGTACTTATTCTTATACTTATAAGTTTTGTGGAGTGAAGAAGTACAAAGACGGCAGTTGAGTGAGGCGCTACTAGTGCGCTACTGCTCAGACCCATCTTCGGAACGGTTACACCGGACTACATCCCGAAATACGACTAGGTCATTTCACGGCATGGCTTGGTCCGGTGGGTGGTAAATAGCTATATAAATTCGGGGCACTTCCACATACGGTTGCCTGACCCCAAACTAAGCAAAGCTTGTACTATGGCTGCCAGAGACTGATATACGAGTACATACTTGGATATTTTTAAAAACATACTTAAATACATATTAACACCCAGACATAGAACAAACACAAATGTTCATCACATAAATGTTTGCCCTAGGTGGGAATCGAACCCACGCCCCCGAGCTCAGAAGGCATGTTCATTACCAACTGAGCAACCGAGGCAGTCAAAGTTATGGAACGTATTTTGATATATTTTCCTGTTTTGATGACAAGAAAACAATGTTACAAAGTATTCAGAATAATTTTCACTAGAATATTTATAATGGGTGCTCAAGGAAACGTAAACACGTATTTTTTTACGTATTTACGCTTAAATACAATAAATATAAACATGAAAATTATTCTGAATACTTTGTAACCCGGTTTTGAAGTCATCAATACGGGATAATTTATAAAAAATACATTCTACATATAATTTTATACCTAATATCATAACAGTATCGCGAGCGAGCGAGACAGCTGCCAAGCCTTACTATACCACTTAAGTTATTTATGCCTACAATGTTGTTAGGTAATACAGAAATGATGTTGTAAGGTTCAATATTACACGACGTATATTAGATCTTGTAAGGCCGTGCTCTGAAATGAGAATATTTGTTTTCTGATAATAAACTATTACGTCTAATGCGTAGAATTACATACATTATTAGACAATCTTTAAGCTGTTTCCAATTTAACTAGATACTAGGTCGCCTCGAGACCTAATACGAGTATATCTCCCTAACTTCCCGTTCGATTTCTCTTATCCTACTATCCTATCCTACTAATATTATGAACGCGAAAGTTTGTATGAATGGATGGCTGGATGGATGGATGGATGTTTGTTACTCTTTCACGCCAAAACGGCTGATCAGATCTGGATGAAATTTGGCACAGATATAGATTACAGTCTAGAATAGCACATAGGATACTTTTTAACCGCGGGGAGCAGCTTGTTTATAATTAAAAATCGTATTTGCATAAACTACTTGCCTGTAACATTTTATAAAGATCTGATCAACGACGCCCCAGTAGACTCTGAGAACTCGCTTCGATCTGTCATAATCGTTTGCAGCTAAAAATTTCGAAAGCGGGCCCGCATTCGAAATAAATATTTTTTTATTTGAAAACCATGTCATTTTTGAATAATTTTCTCTATGATATTTGTAATGGATGCTCAGAGAAACGTAAACACGTAATTATTTTACTTCGAAATAAAAAAATAAAAAAAATTAAAACCATGTCATTTCTAATCGACTGAGCAAGCATCAGAGAGCGAAGCGTCTCTGCTTCATCTAAAATGCTTTCAAATGTCTGTCTGACAAGGGCCTTACCGACTGTGTGAAATTTTGTGAGCAGATTTAATTAGATAATTTTGCAGATTTTTTTGTCGAACCAGTTTTTGCATTTTTTCAAAATGGCTGATGTGATTCTTTTTTACGTTTTTATAGAACTACCTACTAGTTGTTAAATGGATAGATTTTGAAATAAGTCAGTAATTTTGGATAAACCCGTAACGTCGCAAAAAGCAAATTAAACCAAACCATCTTCTTAACCACTGCAAGCTACAACGAACCCTGTTTACAGTTCCATGTGACACAATTTCCCTATTTCTACATCGCAATACAAGCTTCAGAGAGAACCTGGAGAATCTCCACCCTAGAGAATTTCGAATCGACGTCCCTCAGCTCGAGCCACTTAGTGCTTTGACTTTGAACGGTTATATCTGTGTTAGTACCTATATTAATGTCCAAAATAGTTCTTGATGTAAAAAGCCACTAGTAAGTGCGTATGTCGTAAACTTACGTCAAAAGCTATGTCAGAGTTCTTCAGACCGCACGAAGGCCTACATTTATGTGGGACAAAAAAAAACAACCAAGCCTATCTTAATATATATAAATCACGTGTCACGTTGTTTGTCCGCTATAGACTCCTAAACTACTTAACCGATTTCAATCAAATTTGCACACCGTGTGCAGTTCGATCTAACTTAACAGATAGGATATGAATAATAAACGCGAAGGAAGTCGCGGGGTGACAGCTAGTCTTAATATATATAAATCTCGTGTCACAATGTTTGTCCTCAATGAACTCCTAAACCACTTAACCGATTATAATAAAATTTGCACACCATGTGCAGTTCGATCCAACTTGAGAGATAGGATAGTTTAAATATATATATATATATATATAAATAATAAACGCGAACGAAGTCGCGGGGTGACAGCTAGTATTATATAAAATCTAAGTATAAGTATCTAATCAAAGGACGTATTCTAGGATATCATTGTACCGATATGACCAACTTTTACTATGTCTCAATGTGTCAAATTCTCAAAACGCGGGGTTTTTCTCTTCAAAAGTAGTGTTCTTTATGTTACTCAACCCACATGAAGTATATACTATTTATAGGTAAATAATGTATCGGAAAATTCGATCTCTAATCACACTATCATAAATGCAAACATTAATGAATGAGTGGCAATGTGTGTCTGTTATTTTACGCTGAAACGGCTTTAGATTTTACTAATACTTTAACTGGCTAAGGGCCGATTTTTCAATCCTTACTTTATTCGCCTAATAACTACCGAGCCAATAACTTTATTAATCTGTTTATTCGACTCATAAACGGTGTTCGGTTTTTCAATACAATTTTAAATTGGGAATAACTATCTGACCATTTATTCAGTGTGTACAAAAGCTAACTTCAGACAGTTGAAACAAAACTATAAAATATCCACGCGTTAGAAAAGGACTTCGAATTTTCACTTTTCGCTTATGCCACTGTCTTGTCAGTTTCAGTCTAAACGTCACTGTACTCCTAATCTGTGCAAAAGTCGTCGGCTGGTTTGGCTATGGTAAATAGCTCATGTAGTTTGTTCATGATAGTTTTTTTTTAATTAAAATTATTTTAGTTTCTGCGTGTCGGAAATATCAATCTTTTTTTACAGTGACAACCCATAAGACCATCATTTAGACAGTCTCAACAATTTATTCCATAGAATAAACTGCTATCTGGCCGTTCCACCGACAAATAAAGTTATACCTCA
This sequence comes from Peribatodes rhomboidaria, assembly GCA_911728515.1. NCBI lineage: Eukaryota > Metazoa > Arthropoda > Insecta > Lepidoptera > Geometridae > Peribatodes > Peribatodes rhomboidaria. The sequence continues at coordinate 12,662,615 of OU452186.1, read as the reverse complement.
GATAGATGAGTTATTCGTCTAGTAAATGATACCTGACCATTGAAAAACAGAATAATTAGCTATCAGTTCAATAAACACTATTTGTTTGTTTATCTGACCATTGAAAAATCGGCCCTAAGTCAAATAAGTCATTTTCAAGCAACTGCATTCGTTTTTACAATAAAATCCCGAAAAATATAACGGGGCTCACTAAGGGAAAATTCAAATCACATGTAAAAACTACATTAATGAAAAGAGGGTATTATAGGGTTAAGAATTATTTAGAAGACAAAGATGTCTGGAGCCTTCCACTTTCGCCAAGTAGCCACTAGTATTCATAGATATTACCTAATTGTAAGCCAAAATTTGTGAGACTGTAATTTATTTATTATTTGAAAAAATAATGCCTCTCAGTTTCTTGCCTGTTCTTCTGAGTAGAGGCTCTTTATACGAGCAAGGCGGTCGAGTCTATTTAAAAAAAAACTTTGACGTTCTAAGTGTATCTTTGATACCTAAATTGAATAAAAACATTTTGACTTTGACTTTGACTATCATTTGGAACGGAAATATTAGGTCCTTACGTATGAAATTGGCGTTTTCTACGGGAGGAATAAAAAGTCGATTTTTTTTTGTAAAATATATTTAATTAATCAAAGTATGCACCGTTGTTATCTATGCACTTTTGCCATCTTATGGGTAGTTCATTGATCCCTTTACTATAAAAACAACAAACTCTTTGAAGGCGGTTTGGACTGCTGCATCGGAGTGGAATTTTTTTCCTTGTAAGAAGTTGTCCAAATTCCGGAAGAAATGGTAATCTGTTGGAGCAAGGTCCGGGGAGTACGGTGGATGTCGCAGACATTCCAATTGTAGCTCAGCTAACTTAGTGGTTGTTTGTTATGCAGTGTGTGGTCTTGCGTTGTCGTGAAGCAGCAGTGGCCTAGAGCGATTGACCAATCTCGGTTGTTTAACAGCTAGTTCTTCCTTCATGGTTTGCAGTTGCTGACAATAGATATTTGCCGTAATCGTTTGGCCAGATTTAAGAAAGCTGTAGTGAACGACACCGACGCTAGTCCACCAAACACTTACAAGTAACTTTTTCTGAGTCAATTTTCGTTTAGGGCAGGATTTGGCTGGGTCTCCAGGGTTCAGCCATTGCGATGAGTGCTTTCGATTATCGTACAATATCCACTTTTCATCACAAGTAATGACTCGATTTAAAATCCCTTCATTATTGTGTCGGTTGAGCAAAGTAACACAGCAGACGACCCGTGTTTGCAAGTTCGATTCACTCAATTCATGAGGTACCCATCGTTCGAGTTTTTTTACTTTCCCGATTTGCTTCAAGTGGATTAATACAGTTTTGTCACTTACCCCGAAGCCTGCTGCTATCTCTGAAGTGCTTTGTGATGGATCCGCTTCCACAATAGCCTTTAATTCTTCGTTTTTCACTTTGATCTCCGGCCGTCCACGGGGTTGGTTCTTAAGGTCGAAATTTCCAGAACGAAAACGTTGAAACCAAAAACGTACCATGCTGTCTTTAGCGACACCAGCGCCGTACACATCATTAATTCTTCGAGCTGTTTCTGCAGCACTGGTGCCACGGTAGAACTCGTACTCGTAAATATACCGATATTTCATGTTTTCCATTGCGCGGTAATAAGCGACGCCAAAGAAAAAATAATGAGGAAAATAACAAATGAATGACTGTATTCCAAAGAAAAAAAAACCAGCTAAATGAATTTATTAATTTGAATTTCGAATTCTTAACCAAAGAGGAGATATTTCAGATCAAATTGATCAGTACGACAAAACGCTGATTTCATACGTAAGGACCTAATACTTTAATATAGGTATTATTGTCGATCATATATTATGTAAGGGAAAATTACGGTACGAAAACCTAAAAATGGATCGCATAAATTAGGTGCTGCACACAATTCACCGTAGTCACAAACAAACGCAACCAGTCGCAACATTGAGTTGCGTTGCGTTGCATCGCAATAGTCTCTTGTACGTCTCTCTATCTTTGTATTGATACACGTAACATAATACTGTCAACGGAGCTGTATAGTATCCGTTTAGTTGTAGTTATATTAGGTCCACGCGGTGTACTAGAAATTAGACTCATCCCACTTATACTTACTTCGATTATTATTTACACAGGCTAGTTTTTAACCTAACAAAATATTAAATCATCACGCCTTTGATCAGATAACCCAAGCGTCTCGCCTTTCCCCCAAGGGTCTGGCAGAGGTGTATACAACACCCACACTTCGCAACACGATATTTATCCCTAAATGTGATAGAGGGCGAGCGAGCCGCCATATATGAACCGGGCTCCAAGTATCATTAAATACGCACATAACATTTATTTATATATTTGTACATCAATTGCTTTTTGCACTAACCAACGTGCAATATTTTCACAAATTAACAAATCGGCGCGTGCCGTTGGCTGGGATTGAACCCACACCCTCTGGCTTGAGAGGCGAGCCTTCTTTCAACTAGGCTATTATCACGTTATATCTCTTAAGAGCCTTTAACGGGTCTTATTGCTTTCTCGCTAGCACTATTCAGCGTTTTTAAAAATATAAAATGACTAAGATTTGAATTAAAATAAAGTTTCGTTCAGAAAATATGTTAAGTACCCACTTATGTTTTAAATTGTATTTATTAGAGAACCGACGTTAAGAGTGTAACGCCACTAGCCCGTGCGAACCAGACTACCCTACACCACGGTACCATGACCGTGCCTACACTACCACGAACGTCCGCGAAAACGGCGATACGACGTTGGGTGTCAAATTGAAAATTGTTTTAGGATAACTATTAAGATAGCTAACAATAAAACGGTTATTTTAAACTAATTTTCAGTTTTCAAATACATTATTCTTAGATAAAGAAAATTTATAATAATAATTAACAGTTTAATTTCTCCATTTAAGAAGAAGGTAAATGAAAACTAAAATAAGTTTAAAAATAGCAGTTATTTTATAAGCTAAATAGTTATATTCCAACGGTTCTCCATTGCACGACAGTCGCTTTTATTATTAAAAACGCTGAATTGTGTGAGCGATTAAGCATTTATGCTCGTTAAAGTCTCTAAATTCAGATCCTGTGAGGTAGCAAGCGCGACCGCGGGAGCAGCTAATAAATACATATTTACACAAAGGTCGAAGGTTTTTGCTCAGCGCTAAAACTAGTTTTCTTCGAAATATGGGACAGTACGAGCTTAGGCCCTTACAAGAACAAAGGGCTGGATATAGGGACAAAAACAAGGGTATTAATGTCCCTAAACAATGCTGTTTAGCTTAATGAAGTATTCATAGATTCATGAAGTCCTTAAAGTCGAGAAACTTGGAGAGTGGGTGTAGCAAAAACATAAGTACTGTTTGTAGAGACCTATTAAATTTATACTGGTGACCTGGTTCTGTGACATTTGGGGCTGAATATCGTCCAGCGCAGTGTAGGTGTTGTAATACGTATCTGCCAGCCTCTTCGGGGGAAAGGCGGGACAATATGTTATGTTATTAAATTTCTATGTGGGTAGTGGCTTCCACTATTTCCCGAGAGTGTTGCCTCAACAAACGTGCTGGCGTGGTACTGGTGCTTTCCAATAGTTCCTGTGCCCTCAGTCAGGCACAGAGGCGGTACTGATAGATGCAATCCTACATAATCTAGCTGTACTCCATTGCAACCTGTATTTTTTTTTTTATTACTTAATGGGCTTGCGTTTTGCCGCTAACATGCCTAATGATAAGCAGTGATGCGGCCTACGATGGAGTACGCTTGCCTAGAAGAAACCGATTCACTCGAGACTTGAAGACACCCAGATTAAAAGTGTATCTTCCGAAAACATCTCTCATTTATCAACAAAACTCCTAACCATTATCATTGCCAATATCATCACTATCCGTTTATTGTCTCTTTATAGGTTTAACACTATCAGCATATTTTCTCCTGATAGGTTTAAGTTAACGTAAGCCAGATAAGAAAAACTTTCTCAGCAAGAACCTTTATAAAGAGCACACGGCATCTATCAGGTACAATATTAACCAACTTTGCAAAACACACACGCATTTCACATCAAGTCTTAGTACCTAAGTATGTGGTCTAAAAAGCATGTGAGTAAAGAATACGACAGCTCCACATCCCCGAGCGGCACTAACTTCGCCTCGACTCGAACCCACTTCGTAATCAAGTCTCACTTCCCCCGACTACAAGCCCTAGAGCCCGCCATATGCTAATATCCATTACTCAAAGTTAAATAACTTCCCGAAGCCTACCAGCCTAATCCAAACCCCAAAGTTAGCCCTGAGCTCGTATCGATACAAAACATTACAGTTTTCTAACAACCCTGACGCTATAGCCATTATAAATTCAAAACATGTAATCCAAAACAAGTTAAGATACTTGCAGACCTTCCGTCGCCCTTAGGGCTTGACGGACTTTACAATATAGGTGTGAAAAGGGTCACAGGGGCCTTTTGCCCTCGGAATAATGATGGACTGCGGGAAAGGAACCTATGTAGTAAGATGATGAAAAAACTCGCGAGGGAATCACGGGCCTGCATGGATTATGAGATGAGGGAGCTATCGCCACCCGGGCTCGTTATCAGTATCTGTTGTTTGGGTTGTGACTTAATTTGAATCAAAGGAGCGTGTTTGTGAAACATCCGATTTAACCTTTCTTTGGTGAAATGTTGCTTTTACATTATTTCCGGAAACAAAAAAAAAACATGTGTTCGATTTGAATGCCTTTGTTTTTTATGAACGCGTAAAATTTCGTTGCGTAGGTTTCATAACCCAATTTGTTAATTCGATGAAATTGTATGATTTTCATATTAAAGTTTTAGCTTAACTTGAAAGTTATCAATCAGCGAAGGTTTTGGTAGGCAGGAAGATAGCATCTAAGTTAAAATATTTCCTACAGAAGCACCAACTCTAGCCACAGTAGATTTTCCATAATGCGAGTGTGCATTATCGCATCAAATTTCACTAAACCATATTTCCGACAATAAAATAGAAGATTAACATTATTTCCGCGGCGTCTCACTCGCGGCGTCAAATTTTCACACAAAGACGCCGCGATGCATACCTAATGGTCCCAAAGAAAGGGTACCTTCTGTAGAGTCCCTTTACAACGCTCTGAAAGCAAGAAAAGGGTTTCAATGTAGCTTTTTTTTCAATCCTCCTGTCATGTTATTATTATAGTCGGTGGAAGTGGAAGGTAACTGGATGTCAATTCATATTACGGCGTTTTTATTCGTTTCTCGGGAAATGTGAGCGAAAATTGGGCCCTATCGCGGGTTTGACATCTTTTACACGAAACTTGCTCGATGATTTTATGCTTTTTCGAAGGGATATTACTTTTACGCTTATGTTCGGCGTAGGAGGTTTTATTTTGTGTCGAATAATAATGTTTTCGGAGAATGTTAAGAGTTGTTAGTGTACAATTTGTGGAGTACATTTGTTAGTGTACATTTAACGCAAGAAGTCGATATTTTGGGTTGTTCCTTAAATACTCATCCACCCATTTCGATAACTAAAACTAACTTTTATTAACTCATCCCACATTTGTTTTTAACTCACCTTTTTGGTTTTCCTAACTCATCCGACTTCAATATTTTTATGAATATCAAGGTTTATACTGCTTACAAAATAAATAGTTAAAGCTAAGCTTTATTAAAATTAGCTTTTAATCATGTATAAACAAACTCAACTTTTGAGGAAAAGTAAAGGATTTTCATTCTTGACTTGACAATGTGCGGGGGATGTGTGGGATATAAGCAATTTCAATAGAAATATTTTTTTGCAGTTAGAGTGCAGTACCTATTATAGGATACATTTCGGGGAGTGTGCATCAGGTTTGCATGACCTTATTCTCCCTAGCCCGTTCTTCTATAAAACAGCCAAGAGTACAAAAAGCGGTATCATTTAATGGTCGGCATACCTACAATATTACATCTAATTTCTATTTAGTTGAAATTCAAAGTCAAAATGTTTTTATTCAAATGGGTATCAAAGATACACGTAAGAATGTATGTACGAGTACCGCCTTGTTCGGAAAAAGAGCCACTACCCAGAAGAACACGCAAGAAACTGAGGGACATAATTATTTTAAAAAATTATAGGTATTTTGTGTCTCACAAATTTTGGCTTACAACTAGGAAATGTCTATGTACTAGTAGCTACTTGGCGAAAGTGGAAGGCTAGACATCTTTGTCTTCTAAATAATTGTTAAACTCATAATATCCTATTTTTATTATACTATAGTTTTTACATGTCATTTGAATTTTCCTTCAATGAGCCCTGTTGAAAAAGTTATATTAACCAACTATTCTAAGAAATATAACTAATGGCTCTGGAATCTGAAGACTTCGCGAGTCTGTAACTCCAATTTCACTGCCATTTTGAAGATCTTCCAAAAACTAAATCAACAAAAAAATGGTTGAGAAATACGACCTGGAGAGGAGAAAAGCTGGACACACGCCGGCAGGGCTATTCCTACGCGTGAATTGAGATGAGATTTTATCTTGGTCACTTTCACACCTATGAAATTTCAAACGAGAGCAACAAGGACGAAAAAAGGTGAGATGAAAATCTCAAATCTCCGAATAGGTTCCTAAGACCGACAGAGATACGAAAGCATTTTGCCGAAGTAGAGACGCTAGCTAACGCTGTCTCGGTCAATAAATATCGAAGTCGTTTAAATCTTCTCGGTTAGGCAAAATTAAAAAGTCTAGATTGACCGAAGGCCAATAAAGTTAGTCAGCCCTTTGACAGCGACGCAAACTTGAGCTCCAAAACGTTTCAAGTAGTCGTAGTACGAGTACCTATTACATTGATGAAGGTTCGACGAAGCTGCCCAATTTAGTTATCGAACGATCGACGAAAATTGTTATGAGAAATGAACTCAGAAGTGTTTATCTCTTTCATTAAAGAATGTCCTTCTTTCACTGTTTATTTTTTGTGGAAATATTCGGATTATATTAATGTTCAAGTGGATAAAAGTACCTAACTAATAGCGCCTACACTGCACTTAGTCGAATATTGTCCAATGCAAAAAACGTCTAGCCGTGTAATAGGGTTGAATACAATACAATACAATGTAATGCAATGCAATTCAATACATTGTAATGCAATGCAAAACAATGAAATACAATGAAATGCAATACTACACAATACAATAAAATACATCTTTATTACACACCAAAAATACAAAATAAAACAAACAAGAGATAAATATCATTCGGCAGCACAAGGGCGGCCTTATCGCCTAGAGCGATTTCTTCCACGCAACCTTTGGATGGACAGGACATAACGAATCAATTGGATTTTTTTCCTTCCCTCCTCCTCAAGTCGCATTCCTCATGTCTGAGAGTCGAGACCACCACCTCCAATTACTTTCTCTCAATTATGATCTTCTTCTTAAAAGATCTTTAATTTCTTATAAACATCACAATACCAAGTAAATAAACTATGCCTTGGCAATAAACGTTGTAGCCTCGAAATAGCTATACTAATTTTCTCTATTTTAAATTAAACTCGCTCGTTAAAGACAAAAGACTGTGAAACTATTATGATTACCATAACGCGTATTGCTATAGAGGTTAAACTTTTCTTTGAAATTGTAGTTAAAGTTTGTATCTACAAAATATTTATCAAATCTTATCCCAAGAATAAAAAACATTATTAAAAAAACCGACTGGAAAATATTGTAACCCATGTCATTTCCACTCTCAAGACGATTCAAATGCATCCTCGCAGGTCGAAATACATCCAGCGGTTTAGCCTGTAGGGCGTGCTAAAGAAATCTCATACATATACAGTATACACACCTTACATACATACCTACCTTACATACATACAACATACAACATACCTGACATACATACATAAATACCTACCATACATATACATACCCACATACACTCGAAAAGCACAACCCTCCTTCTTGCGCAGTCGACTAAAAAGCACGCAGGTCACTTCGAAAGTAAAAGCTAATTTACAATTTTCCCCGCGAGATAATTTATAATCTAATTTGCGTTAAAACCATAATACCCAGGTACAAATATGTGTGTAACCTAGTTAAGGCGCATGTCGCCGTCCATTCCGGGGCCAGTGAAATATGCCCGGATTCTGTAAACATACCCAGGGTCGAGATTGAGGATCCTTTGCCGACCCGGGCCTCCCCTGGGACCGGGCAAAACCGACAGCCTTGCCAAATACTCGAAAATATAGTGGTAATTTTAAAACTGTGGGGACCTGCGTGCCTATTGCTAGCGAGTTAGGTACTAGAGGAGGTTGGGGGTAAGTTGGAGATAGGTTACGTGTCTTTATTTATGTCAAAAAAAAATAGTCTAGGTTATGTTTTTTAGTGAGGTACTTGTGAAGTCTACTGTTTGTGTTTTTAATTTTCTAAGAAAACGTTGCCCATAAAAACGTAAAACAATTTATCTAACTTACAAAATTAAATAAATAATAGCTAGCTGATGATAATAGTATGGTGCTAAATGGAATATGTAATGCATGCTGAAATTACGAAAATAAAGAGGTTGTCTCTTTGGTAGTTTGTTTAATTAATCAGGGACATCGGTTTCACCTGCGGTACCACAGGAACCGTTTATTTTTCGGGATAAAAAGTACCCTGTACTTTTTATCTGTACTACTACTAGTAGTACTACTACTACTACTATTTATCTTCACTTTTTCTTTCTATCTCTTTTTCCCTTCTTTTCTGTACCCCAGACAACGTGTATGCACCATTTCATGATGATTAGTTAGCGCGTGAAAGCGCTACAAACAAACAAACGAACAAACTCACTTTCGCATTTATAACATTAGTTAGGATTACTCAATCATGCCAAAACAGCTGAGCGATTCTAGATCAAACTTGGCACAGAGATAGATTATTGTCTAGAATAGCACATTGGCTACTTTTTAACTGCACGCGCAGTTCCCTGTACTAAGCATAATTATTACCATCATCACACTATTACAGTAAAAACATTTCATTCCAAAAACCGACGTAACAATCATTCCAACACGCTACACCCAATCGTACTCAATCAGAACAATAAAATAACCCTCCCTTTGAACATAATTAGGAATTCTATTTAGGTCCATTATCGGGCGGCGGTTCCCGTAAGGCCGACTGCACATCGTCAGTCGCGGACGGAAAACAAATAGAACGATCGCCGATCGCGCCCAACTGGGGTTATAAGAAACCAGCGCGACTGTTTACACGAACGACGGGTGGCGTGTGGGATAAGGGACTGGCGGGTGTAGCTAATTGTTTTTCACAAAAATAATTCTACCCTTACTTCCTTCCTAATATTATGCTTTCTATCCTTATCCTTCTTATCTTTTTAAATAATCGAACGAAGCCTCTATGCTTCATCTTCGACAAAAATGCTTTCGTATGTCCGAATTCTGTTTGGATTTATGTCCGGATCTTTGTGAGTAGTTTCAATAATTATGTAGAATTTATTTGTTGATATGCAGATATTATAGATCACAGAACAACTAGTATAATTTTGAATTGAATTTTGGAATTATCCAGGCAGTATCCAAAATAAAACGTTCAAAACTAACGTCTCCAACTTAAGACAGAGAGAACAAGCATATAATACCTATATTAAACGTTATTTTACATTAAACCGTCAGAAAATCTTAATCCTATTTGTCTACGTTAGTTTTCCGCTCGCGTTCGTCCTTCGAGCTGCATCATAAAGCAGTGTTTACACTCGCGACCGGCACACCGAGGGAATACATTACCGGACTTGTGAATGGACAATTTCAGCGTCCATATTGACATTAAAATAATTATGTTTACACCAAGAAACGATTTTTTTTCTCCACAAACTTGGGGTGATTTGTTTTGTGTACCTTCGTGGGCCGAGACATTGATTAATTACGATCTTTGAGACGATAACAAATAAGTCACGGCTGGGGAGTAAAAATATGGTTCGAAAAGCTTTAAAGATAACTAATGGTGTGACGTCACAATGTGTTAGTTGACGTGAAATGCTTAGGCTGGAGGCTTCCATTTTTAACTGACTTCCAAAAGATTATGATTATGTTCTGAATCTGTATTTTTAACAACCGACGCAAAACGTTATGTTCTAAGTTTAGCGCGTATGTGTGTGTGTGTGTGTGTGTGTGTGTGTGTGTGTTAGTGTGTGAGTGTATCTGTGCAATCATAGCTCCCTAAAGGATGAACCGATTTTGATTTTGTTTTTCTTTTTGTTTGAAAAGTGAATTAGTCGGTATCGGGGTTTTTTTTAATAATAAGAAAATAATAAGATTAATACAGATACAGATAACAGATACAGATTATATAAGATTGATACATAATTAATAATTAATCAAAGCTGAAAATCTTAAACAAAGTAGTCTTGAATATAAAATAAAACTTATTCGGGCTTAAAATTCATTACAAGCAATTTTCCGTCTTTCCAGTTGCAGTTAATTTATGGAAGCTCTGATAAAATATGCAATATGCAATGAAAGCAAAACTTCTGACACGCTCTGACCGACCGACGCTACCAACATCCGGACCGAAGCCAATCGGAACCCCTCTAATAACTACCGGAAAATTTACCGGAAAACTCAACTTTAAACCGAGCAATATGCATAAATTATACTAAACAACTAACTCTTTTGAAATTCAACTTCGATCGCGCATAACAAAATTACGTGAAACAATTACGCAACTTCGGAAGTTACGGAACCTTATCGGCGAATTCGTTGACGAAGATTTTGACGTTTACGTTATCTAAAAGCAGTGGAATCGCAGTTTTTGGCCCCATCTGGAGAGGGAGAGGGTGGGAGGGTGACAAGAATCCCGTTTTATGTTAATCCCGTTTTTCATAAGGTGAGTTGAGACGGCCTAGAAATTAGGAATTTATCGACGATGAGTTCTTGGCGCTATTTCGCTGTAATAGGTTTCGCGTGATTGCAGGTAAGGGCGCGACGCACGCTAGCTATTACATTTTGATGGCTCGAAATTAGTGGGAATGAAAACTAATTAAACACACATTGGTAGAACAAATAGCTGTCGTGTTTTCACTGCTAATTTGTCACTATTTATGACACGGAAGTTTGATTTATCAGACTATACAGACTCAAATTTTAAATGCGGAAGTTTGGATGGATGGATGTTTGTTACTCAATCACGCCTGAATGGCTGAACAGGTCTGATTTTAGCCTAATGTGAAATGCTAAAAAGCGATGATAGTCTATATAGTTGGAGAAAGGTGGGCCTCTGGCTTGAAAGGTGGGCCCACCTTTCAAGCCAGAGGGAGAGGGTTCACCCAATCAGCGGCACGCACCAATATACGCACATTTGTTCATTGTGTGAACATATGTGCGTATTGTATGTCATCTGCTACAAGACTGGAGCCCGGTTTATGGCGACAGGCTCGCCGCCTATCACATTTGGGACTAAATATCGTCCAGTGAAGTGTGGGTGTTGTATTACACCTCTGCCAGCCCCCTTGGGGGAAAGGCGTGACGATATGTTATGCTATGTAAATATTATATAGTCTGAAATAGCTTACTGGCTTTTCAACCGCGGATAAAACCACGGGACGTAGCTTGTTAGTTTTATACTAAGTTTCTGAGGTTGGCTTAACTCTTTACTTTGTAATTTTTGATCAAAAAACATACTAAAGTTTTTAACGTTTCCGTGTATTTGTTGGGTATAATCTGCTTCCGGTTTATTACTTGAAAAGCATTTCTTTATCTTGAAATGGTGTCTCTTAAATACTTGTCACAAACCTAAGCATGTTGTTGCATAGAATCAATTATAATTAAAATAGAATAAGTTATTTAAACTTTTTTTTTAAACCAACCGAAGAAAAGTTTAAAGTTTAAAAGTTAAAAGTTTACGCGTGCTGCTTTAATTCTAAAATGAGATGTACCTACTTATTTCAAACTTCAAAGAGCTTATCTTTAAAGCCAAACTTTACTTTATCTGATTAGTTTAAAATGAGGTTAGTTTTATACAAAGTTATCTTAAATGAACACCAGGCCTTTATGTTTATCAAACACGTTTTTTTCGTAACTAGCGCGCGCCGTTACACGATTTTTCGTATATTTTAGGCGCGACATTAAAATTTGTCTATCACAAAAATATTAGCAATTTTACCTAAATATGTCGGCTGCTGTATTTTATGGCGCTATTTTTGTCTTTGCTCCATATTTTACAGTTTATCGTTGAAAACGTTTCAAATTGCACAGGGATCGTTAAAATTACTATCAGTGCTATCACATACAGACAGTATTTAAAATGGTGCTCCAGAGGGTAACGGGTCATTACAACATTTTAAGCGATTATAGCCTAGTCAGAGAAGACTCACCTCTCAAGCCAAAGGGAGTGGCGAGTTGCGCAAGTGGAGTGGAGTTCAGACCAGTATAAGGCACGCACCAATTTGTTCGTTGTGTAACATTTGTGCGTATTTAATGTCATCTGCTACGTGACTAGAGCCCGATGTATGCCGACAGGCTCACCCCCTGTCATATTCGAGACTGAATATCGTGTGACGAAGTGTTGGTGTTGTACACCTCTGCCAGCCCTTTCGGGGGAAAGGCGTGACGATGTGTTACAACATTTTTAGAACAAAAAGGGCCCAAATATCGTTCATTTTCAAACAACCGTAAGTCACTTTTTTGAGACCTCCTACTATAAAACTAAGATCAAATATTTGTTCCCGTTTTTACCCGATTGTACAAAAAGGTGGGTTATGTTTTTAGAGTGTATGTTTATTTGTATGTGTTAATGTGGTTATGTATAAAATAATAACATAATATTCGGGACACTTGCACACACGGTCATCTAACCAAACTAAGCAAAGATTGTTTAGTTTGGGGTCAGGCGACCGTGTGTGGAAGTGTCCCGAATTTATTATTATTCAAGATATTTATTTTTCTTCTTAACTTCTAAGTTTTTTACAATACATGAATATAAAAACAAATACTATAAAAAACTTAAAAACTAGGGTGCCGCCGGCAGCGGGGCGAGGCCCAAGCTACCGGTGGTTAGGGCTGCAGAGTGAGGAACCTCCTGACAATACGGCACGTGTCTAGGATCACTGCCTTTTGTATCTGGCCCTTGATCCAACCGTCTAACGAGAGCCTCTTGAGATGTTGGTCGAGGCTCTTCGCTATAAGACCGTTTACCGTGACGACTATCGGGACAATGATCGTCGAGTCAACATCCCACATGGCGGTTACCTCGTGAGCCAAGTTAAGGTACTTGCTGAGTTTGTCCTTCTCGGCCTTCACGAGGTTCTCGTCATGTGGGATGGTGATGTCGACGAGCACTGCCCGGCGCTGGGACCGGTCGACCAGCACGATATCAGGCTTATTGGCAACAATAGTCCTGTCCGTGATGATAGAGCAGTCCCAGTAGAGCAAAGCACGGCCATTCTCGAGAACTGACGCTGGTGCGTACTTATAGTACGGCACCTCGGACTCGACAAGACCGTATTGAAGGGCAAGTTGCTGGTGGATGATCCTGGCTACTTGGTTGTGCCTGTGCAAGTACTCGCCGTTAGCAAGATGCGAACAACCGGAAATTATATGCCTGAGTGACTCTCCGGGACGGTGGCATGCCCGACAAATGTCGACCGTACCGTCCTTCAGGATATATTTCCGATAGTTGTTCGTCTTGATAACTTCATCAGCAATCGCACAGGCAAAACCCTCGGTTTCCCCAAATAGGTCACCGAAGCGTAGCCAGTTCACCGACGCTAGGAGGTCTACATCGGGCCCTGTTAAGGCCCGATAGAACCTCCCATGCAGCTCCTTGCCCTTCCATACGTTCTTGCGGTCCTCGGTGCTCAGCACCGATGGTTGGCGCCAGTTCTCGTTTGCCAAGGAGAGCGGCGTCGGGCCCGTTATTATTATTATTATTATTATTGTACTATGGCTGCCAAAGACTGATATAAATATATACTCGATGTATGATACTCGTATGTCTGAAGTTGTCGCCTTACAGCCTAAACAATTTAATGGATTTCGACACGTGAGGTGTCATTTGAATCGTCTAGATAGTGGTAGTGACTTAGAGTACAACATTTTGCCGCCGGTTTGTTGTAATGTTTGGATAGTAACTCTTTAAATTCGTCTTATATGGACAAAATTGACAATGTACAACTGTACATAATATAACACATTGTGTAATTATAATAATCATTTGACTGGCTCGGTGGCTCAGTTGGTAATGACCTGCTTTCTGAGTATGAGGTCGTTCGATTACCACCTAGCGCAAACATTTACGTGATGAACATTTGTGTTTGTTCTATATATATATATATATATATATATATATCTAGTTACGTATGTATTTAAAAATATGAATGTATATCTATTTAATTAGTCCCTGCCGCCATAGTACAAGCTTTGCTTAGTTTGGGGACAGACGACAGTGTATGCAAGTGTCTCAAATATTTACTATTAATAATTTTTTTTTTAAACTGTCCAGAAAATTAAATATCGCAGCTTTTTAACATCGCACATTTACGAAAAGGGAAAACTCATACACTTTGCGCTCATGTGTAAAATTTTAAAATTAAATTTGAGTGACACGACAGGTGCTCTCAGCAGTGTTTCGAACACAAAGACTACGGCCCAGGATTATAATAATAAAATTCCGTATTCCGCTCAAACCTCTAAACATGTCAATGGCCACCGCTAAAGGTCGGCGCGTGATTAAAATAATTCCCTTCCGTTAATATTTTCTCCGTTAATATTCCTCTCGTTAATATTTTCTCCGTTAATATTCGCTGCGTTAATATTTTCCGTGTCCTATCTCAAGAACAGAAGATCGTCAGAGCTCATTACGCATTCATTCTGGATTTCCGTGAAAATGCAGTTAGAGAGATGATGGACGATTTGATTACTGCTGTAATCAGCTGATGTATTTGGTGACCAATGTTGTAATAAAAAAATACAGCATTAACAGTTCTACACCGGTTACTTTGATAAATCTATCTTATCATAGCAATATCCTTAAAAGTGAAAAGACATCCTTCATTTTGGGCTAAATTTAAAAGTGCCGGCCAAAAAAAAAACATGCTTTAATGTGTTAGAACTCGTCTCCCTGAGGATTTCTTATTAAGGCACTGAAGCTGTAAGTCTAGCGGCTACGGTTCTATTTGAGCTTAAAGAACCCCTTTGCACACATATTTAATTAGTTAACATAAAGATAAATAAAATATGTTTTGAAAACTAAGAATGATTATTTGGAAAAGAATAGAATAGAATAATTTTTATTGTCATTAAGTAACTGTTCTGTAACAATTTTAGCTAAAAATGAATTAAGGATGCTCCTATAATATTGGACTCGTCAAAAGATAATTACAAAAAAATACGAAAGCATTTGGAAATATTATTAAAGTCTTGTTTGTGTCTGTCTCAAAAACGACACGACAATATTGCGCGGGTATCCAGATTAGGTATTCTAACTATGTTTATCTAAAAATAAATTCAAATAAATCTAATTCTAAGTCAACTGTATAGGGGCTTCGCCAGTAAATATAATAGAAAAAAAATGTAGTACTAAAATTGTATAGGTATGGACTATAATTTCTTAAAAATAAATTAGTTTTAGTTTTTAATTAGTTTAGATAATAATAATAATAATAATTTAGATAATAATCAATCACCTTCATAAACATCATCATCGTCATCATCTCAGCCATAAGACGTCCTCTGCTAGTCAAAGGCATCCGATAATAATCTCCACAACGACCGGTCATTCGCTGCTCGCATTAGCTCGAAAACAGCTGAATGGGTCTGAACAAAATTAAGGAATGCTAGTAACCCAAAATCTGGATTATCACATAGGCTACTCTTTACTCCGAAAAAATACGCCTAGTAAAAATATAACTTTAAGCCTGGCTAAAATATAAATTCGTTTTGTATTTCTTCAACAGTTCTTATTTCAATAAAGTGAAAAATGTAACTTATTTTCAATCCTAACGTAATTGAATCTTCCAGAAGCTACTCGTCCATTTTGAATTACGCCGAACCAGGTAGAAGTAATTAATTTAATAACTCACCCTGGCACTAAAATTGAAATAAACTGCCGAGGTTCACGGTTGTTAACTAAAAATTAGTTTTAATTAGGCTCCGCTTTGAAATACCCGTAGTTAACATTTCCGTTAACTATTCAGAGAAACCAGGGAATTGCGAGACAACCTTTATTAGGCTTTCGGGTAATTAGGGGTGCCCTTTATATATAATTGTTTCAAAGTTATGAAATTTATTTCCTAAGAAATATTTGCTTAGTTGACTGCTCGATAATGAAATAGGTAAACAGTTCAATTGATTTAACGATGGCAGCCTAGTTGGAGCGATGGCAGCCAAGTTGGGAGAAGGCCCGCTTCTCAAGGCAGAGGGAGCGGGTTCCAAAACCAGCCGACGGCACGCACCAATTTGTTCATTGTGTGAACATATGTGCGTATTGTGTGTCATCTGCTACATGGCTGGAGCCCGGTGTATGGCGACAGGCTCGCCCCCCGTCACATTTGGGACTGAATATAGTCCGGCGAAGTGTGGGTGTTGTATTACACCTCTTCTAGCCCCCTTGGGGGAAGGCGTGACGATATGTTATGTTCAATTTATTTTTATTCTTAGATGTGACCAAATTCACATGCCGTATAACGGCAAAATAGAACATGATTTGAATAACTAAGACTATTGTAATACCCTATTTTTAGTAAATAAATTTCATTTCATTTCTTTGTTTCGTTTATTTATTTATCAGATTTTTTAATAATAATTACAAATGATTTTTTTTTAGAATAACAAATTGAATAATTAAAAAAAATGTAACCATTAAAGAGTATTGTAACTATAAAATAAATAACATGACTTCAATGGTTCAAAGAGTGGGTAATTTAGTTGGTCCTCTCTGACACTAGGACCGCACCCCGTCCTCCAGAACGTACACTAGCAGCCCATTAATTTGGCTTGTCTAATCGCAACGGGAATTCTTCTACCCGCCGCGTCACTAACGACTTTAACTGCATCGAATCCGCGTAAAACCAGTATCAGCTGGTTTATACCGGTATCAACCGGTTTATCTCCGTAAAACATAATAAATCTGTTTGATGTCCGCGTTATGACTTGTTTATGGATTTTGTTGTTGGTTTATATTAACTTCTGATGTATTATGTGAACACAAACATTAATAATTTAATTTGAGTTATGTCTTTAAGTTTTACTGTCCATTTTGCAGTTTATCATACGTAAGTAAAAACTTAATGTTTGGTGGTCGAAAATGTCTGAAACAAATTAAAATAAGTATTGATTATTTTATTTCACGAGGTATTTTTATTTGCCAGAAGTAGATTCAAGTTGATGCCAAAGAAATGACATAATTTTAAGTAGGTACCTTAGTTAATGCTTATTCTTGCGTTTCTTAGCTTTTACCTTTCTTACAGTCCATCGACCATTAACATCCTCATCAACAGACTACCTCGGTGGCTCATTTGGCAGTGAACCTGCCTTCTGTGCTGGGGGACGTGGGTTCGATTCCCACCTAGGACAAACATTCGTGGGATGAACTTGTGTTTGTTCTGTCTGGGAGTTCATATCCATTTAAGTGTGTATTTAAATAAATATATATGTATTTATATCAGTCTCTAGCAGGCATAGTACAAGCTTTGCTTAGTTTGGTGTCAGATGACCGTGTGTGAAAAATATCCCGAATTTTTGTTTATTGTATTTACGAGTATTTATTAATCAACCACAGATCAAGACTTCACGAAAAATTTAAGAAGTTCCAAAGATGTTGTAACTTTTTTTGTATTACTAAATAGGCTTGCGTTTGGCCGCCAACATGCCTGATGATAAGCAATGATGCGGGCTACGATGGAGCACGCTTGCCTAGGTGAAACCGATTCACTCGAGACTTGAACACACCCACGAAAGTAAATGTTGTAACATAATGTACTCCACTTAAACATAGCGTTGTTAGTATTTTCCTACAATTTCATCAAATAAATGCCAACATTACTTCATGAAACCCTCAGACAAAGCCCCACGCAACGCCTATATCACAAACACTCGTAAAAGGGTGGCCGTTATAAAAAAGCCCCAGTAATGACGAGTTTATGTAAAGTGTCCGCTGAATGAAGATAACGCGACCCGAAGGGACACCCTTTAGGCGCAACAGATATATTGTGGACCTTTAGACGTATACAGCGCTGTATATCTGACTATTAGGGAGAGTGAGCCAGCGTTAAGCTGGGGCAGACGCAGCTTGGAGTAAGCCGTCATTAGAGTTTTTCAGTTTTTCGACAGAGATTAAGCGCGATGTTGAAGTCTACGATCGAGTCTATTAGGAGCCTTTCGGTCTATTAGGAATTTTGATATTAGGGTTATTCGTGACTTTATGACAATATTTTTGTTTTATGTACAATCTTTTCTTAACTAACCTACAAATCTTTAGTAGAGTCAGGAAAAATATTCTTATTTCCCACCATATAGAAATGATATCGACTTATCGGCTCTCTAGTGGAGTTCAGCCAAATGAAAACTAGTTTTTTTGAATATATGTTTCGTGGTAGCATCTCTGACTAAAACCTTTTACTCAAAAATGGAAAACCACCAGCACTTTCTGTTCTGTCTATCAACCAGGACAGCACAAAAACTGACCTAATAACCGTACTTACAATCTCGAAAGTAAATCGATTACTTTGACCGCTTCTGCTCTATCATAAACCGCAGCCCGCAGGTTTCGCTTATAAAGCTTATTTCGAATAAAAGTGTGTTCTCAGCTTTATGAGGAAGGTGAATGATTGCCGGTGAGAAAGGGCTGGACCCTTGCCTCTGATGAAATAGAAGGACGTTCGTCTCGGAGCGCGGAATAGGTTGCTCGAAAATAGCACGACGGATAGGTAATCGTAGATCACGGTCATGTAATATTCATCGTCTACTGGCCTATCATTTTGGGCCATTCATGGGCGTTTAGTACTACTTAGTCTGGTCTATTTTTGTATAGTGAAGCTTTTCTAAAGATTGTTAAAAAAGCTTGTATATTTCATGAATTTGGATCGATCCTAGTTTAGCTTTGTCAATCTTTTAGCAATAATAAATTAATAGGATTTGTTATGACTTACCCTTATTTATGCTTAAGTATTGTGGCATAATAACTATACCTAATACCTTTAAAGGTACAGTTACCTAATTTTATCTACTCTAAGATATTGAATAAAACAAAGTACTTAGTAAAAATAAACCATGTATCAAAAGATCAGAACCAGGTTGGTCCGTGATACAACGTTACACACACAGCGGTACGCATCCTAGAGCGTTTTTTTTTAACAAAGTTAGCTTCAGTGCATTGCGCCATCTTGTCCATGGATTCAATTTTCCAGCGCAGTGCGCGCAGAAACTAGTAGGATCTAACTTAAAGCGCATTAAAGTTAGGAAAACGGCCGTTAATTTAGTATTTTATACCCCTCACCACACGCCAACGCCAAGTTAGAGTTGAGACACCCAGTCGGTACCAGGTGAGCCAAGTTTCTGACATCGGTAACTTCTTGGCAAAAGTTGAAGCAAAATTATATCTCAGACCTGGACGTCTCGCTGCACTGATATCATAAACTTTGTTTTATGATACTGTTGTTATGAAATTGAGAAGTGTTGCGGTTGTGTATGGAAAGTTTTCTGTAAGTGCTCCGAGTGGAAATGGGGTATAATGTTTATGAAGCTGTTCTCTTTACGGAGCCTGTAAAAGTTGTGCTTTTATTGCATGTTAGGGCGTGTTAAGGGTGCGTTTTGTATGCATTCCTGCTTGACGTATACGGTAGTAAAAATGCGTTTTGATGTCTACGTATAGAAAGGTTTGACGGAAGACCGCAAGGAGGGTTATGTTTTCGAGTGTGTGTATGTGTGAGGTTTCTTTGGTCCCTACAGCCTAAACAGCTAGATGGATTTCGACATGTGAGGTGTCATTTGAATCGTCTTGATAGTGGAAGTGACATAGGGTACAATAATTTGCTACCGGATTTTTGTTTTTCATTTAATAACGTACTTGTTTTGTTTTCTTTTTTTTTTGTTGGAAATTTCAAAACTCTTTATAGGACACAAGCACAATTTTTACCAATTCGTAACTTTTAGAACGATTACGTAAAGCACATTCCTTCAATAAAGATATTATTTACATAACATATTGTCACGCTTTTCCTCCGAGGTCTGAGGTGTAATACAACAACCACAATTCGCCGGACGGTTTTCAGTCCCAAATGTGACAGGGGGCGAGCCAGTCGCCATACACATATGTGACACACAATAATAACAAACACAAACAAACAAACGCACATATGTCCACACAATCAACAAATTGGTGCGTGCCGTCGGCTGGGATCGAACTCACACCCTCTGGCTTGAGAGGCGGGCCTTCTCCAACTAGGCTGTCATCGCTCAATATTTATCCAGTATTATTTCTCGGCATAAAATCCTTTTAAACTATATTTAAATAGGTAATTTATAAAGAAAATTAACCTAACACAAAAGTAGCACACAGTAGCCTTCGTAAGCTGGTAAAGCGGTCAATGATCCCAAATTTTAGTCTTGTCATCAAAAAAAATATTGTTCGTAAAAAAATCTCAATCTCAACTGAAATGCTTGCCTTAAACTCCTTGTGCCAATAGCAAGAAATCACAGCTCTGTTTAACACCTAAAGAAATAAATTTTATTTTATCTCATTCTTCGCAATTTCGGAGCAGCTATTCTGGTTGTATTCTACTAGAGTAGGGCAAAATCATGCAGCGTTGCTATGTCAAACTTTAGTAAAAAGGCCAGTGCTGGTAGGTATTGCGTTTGATGTCAGTTTGGTTTTATTACAGTGCATATGTCACGTTTTATTACGGCAATAAAGGTGTGGTAAAAATTCGTGGCTGCTATTGATCCTATCTGATATTAAGGTTTAAGGTTTAAATATATTTATTCTCAATAAAGACATTACATATCACTCACTTGAGAACAATATTAAACATCAACAAAATTACAATGTCGTCGTATCTAGCAAGGCTGCCTGGGTAGCCTAAGAAATGAAAGCAAATGAATACGTTGAGAAGGTTCTTAACGTATTCATTTGCTTAGAAGACTGTGATCGGCTATCAAATATTGAGCAAGTAGTTTTTTGAATACATTGAAAGAAATCAATTGTTTAATGATACTTTTTACTCTTTCACGCCAGAACGGCCGAACAGATCTGGATGAAATTTGGCACAGAGATAGATTATATTCCAGAATAGCATAGCATAGGATACTTTTTAACCGCGGGTGAAACCGCGGGGTTCAGCTAGTATTATATAAATGCGAGAGCGATTTTGTTCGTTTGATTATTTGTTACGCTTTCACTCACGGCTTTGCTACTCAATTGATAATGATGAAATTTGTACAGAGAAGGAAGGCACTGTTATTCCCAAAAAAAATGTAACAGTTCCTGTGGGACCGCGTGTTAAATCGCGGGGCGCTAGTATGTCAATAAAAACGGATTGTCGTACTCAGGTTGTCACTTTTCATGTGCTAATAATTTCATTAGCTCAATATTAAATTTTTAATGCGAGAGGTTCCAAAATTAAAATTACTTCGTAAATAATACTTCCCACGCAGAAAAAAGGCTTACTCCCAACAACCACCACCAAAACGGCTACAAGGTGGTGGTCGTTAGAACAAAATTTTAGTTTTTATCCCAACTGTCGCCAGTGGGGCATAGTCATTGTCATTTATTTCGTAAAACCAATTTAAAAGTCAAATATCATTTATAATAACAATTAATAACAGCTATTGGATCATTATTATGTAAATAATATGTAGGGAGATTAAAACAGAGTAAAAATAAAGTGCAAATAATTACCTACGTTATTATAAAATTACAATAACTTGCAAGTAAATAAATCACGAACTTATAATATTCTTCACAATGATAAAACGTTTTCTCAAAAAGCCAGCGTGGTAGCAGGCTCCTAAAACCTAAGAGGCTAGGAGCTCCTGTGATGTGTTTTAGTAGGTGGTTACACACATCAATTCAGGGCCCATGACATGAGTGAGTTTGGCCGACTTTGCAAGTGTTCGTATGATGCCGGCAAGCTTGTTCGCAGGGCTCGTTGGGACAAAACATTATTTTTTGTGTCAACGACCACCACCAAACAGCTACCACTGGTAAAAAGTACAGTCAAACCAATAGAACTCTGACATGGAAAACCAATTTTTGATAATTTTTACACGGATAATTTCCTAACTACATTAAAATGGCAAAACACTAAAAATAAATAAATAAATAAATTCGGGATACTTCCACACACGGTCGCCTGACCCCAAACTAAGCAAAGCTTGTGCTATGGCTGCCAGAGACTGATATACATACTTAGATATTTTTAAATATATACTTAAATAGATATTAACACCCAGACATAGAACAAACACAAATGTTCATCAATAAATGTTTGCCCTAGGTGGGAATCGAACCCACGCCCCCAAGCTCAGAAGGCAGGTTCACTACCAACTGAGCCACCGAGGCAGTCATAATAATAATCATTAATAATAATAATTATTTGTTATTACCCAACGAGCCCTACTAGTGGCAGTTGGGACAAAAATTATACCTTTGTTCTAACGACCACCACAGGTAGCTTTTTAGGTGGTGATCGCTGGGAGTGAGCTTATATGTGTTTTAAAGCCTCGTTATACTGAAAGATAGATTAGTCGGGCGCTGATCCTCTTTCAGAGGGACGAAAGCTTTAGGATGTGTTTAGGTTCCTTCATTATAGTCTATATAGTATACAATACTATACTATATAATATAGTAGCCAGGTGTGGTGATGAGGATAACTTAATTTACGGACAAAATAAACAATTTGATGTCGAGTTTAAATCCGTATCACGTGTTACTTCGTGAAACGAAACTCTAAGTGAGTATATACTTAGCTAATACCTAATTAGCTTCTGTGCCCAAAGGGTAAAACGGGACCCTATTACTAAGACTTCGCTGTCTGTCCGTCTGTCTTTCTGGCCGTCTGTCACCAGGATCTATCTCATGAACCGTGATAGTTAGGCAGTTAAAATTTTCACAGATGATGTGTTTCTGTTGCCGCCATAAGAACTAATACTAAAAAACAGTAAAAGTAAATATTTAAGGGGGCCCTATACAACAGTATTTTTTTTGTCGGTTTTATAGATAATGGTGCGGAACCCCTTGTGCGCGAGTCCGACTGGCACTTGGCCGGTTTTTTTTTTGTTTTTTTTTTACTACAGTAGGCATGTTAATAATAATAAATTGTAATAGTATACATTAATATCTACGCTGACGATTGATAGGTATTAACAAAGGAAGGTCAAAAACCGATGTTTAAAATTTAACATGTCAATGTCATCTGACCCACGGTAGCAGAAAAATTGACGATCACGGTCAACCCGTTCGTCCGATTCTTAATTTCGGAAATCGAGTAATATCGTGTCCAATATGGAAACTAAATACGTGACCCACTTACGTAGGCATATACCTACTACATTTCAATCTCAATTTACTTTAACACATGGGGTAAGGTTAAACACTACGACGTGTGTCGACTGTCGTCGCAACAAAACATTTCAAAATCTATTTAAAAACGTCAGACAACACGCGAGACTTTCTGTATCAGTGTAACGTCCAGTGAGTATACTTTTGACGCGAGATATAACAAGAATAAATCAAAAATTAAAAAAAAATCCTAGACACGGATTTTCATCATCATCGATTTTGATCAAACAGAGCTCCCGAAGAACACTCCCGACTAATTCACTATCAAAACAAACAAAATCAAAATCGGTTCATCCGTTCGGGAGCTACGATGCCACAGACAGACACACACACACACACACACACACACACACACACACACACACAGACGTACAGACACGTCGTAACTTATAACACCCCGTCGTTTTTGCGTCGGGGGTTAAAAACAAGAAAGTCAATAAAAAAAGTCAAAAGTCAAAATGTTTTTATTCAATTTAGGTATCAAAGATACACTTATGAACGTCAAAGTTATTTAAATAGACTCGACCGCCTTGTTCGGATAAAGAGCCTCTACTCAGAAGCACATGCAAGAAACTGAGGGGCATTATTTTTTCAGGTTATTAAGGTTGCCTGGAAGAGATCGCTTTTAGTGATAAGGCACTATATTATTGTAATAAGTTTTATTATAATTTTTCTCTTGTTGTTTTGTTATTTGTGATGTGAACAATTAAGAGTTTATCTATCTATCACTTACATAATAGCTCTAAACAGAAAATCTAACACAAATTTTGACGCAACGTAACATCAATGTTACGTCCACAATCCCCATGTTTTCATTTACGCGGCGCGTCGCGCTATCTGGTGTGACCAGAGCTTTAGCACTTAATTGGCATATAAACAGCAGTCGACAACCTGCGAATACCAAATTAGCAAGTAATTCTAACATCGATTACCAGAACTAGTACATTTGTTTGTTGATGGCAGTTGGCATTTCGCATAATTACTTAGCATGAATTCAAAACTATACAAAAGCCTTTTCAACTAGTGTTAATCGTTTGAACTAATCGTGATAAAGTCAAGTTGACAGATACTTAAGTGATGCATGATTCGGATAATTATAACAACTATAATTGAACAATAGATTTTACCTAGTTGTAAGCAAAAATTTTGAGACAGTTAATTTTTTTTTTTTTAAAACAATGCCCCTGAGGGGCATTTTTTCCCTGTTCTTCTGAGTAGTGGCTCTTTTTCCTAAAAAGGCCCACCCTTTACCCACGTCCGTAGGTGTGTACTCTATTCTGATTCCCCAAACGTGGTCTCCGGGTAGTGCTAACCGGGTAGAAATCTCTGGTGGGCTTCGGTCGTGGCTAGTTACCGCCCAGCGGACCAAGCCATGCCGTGAAATGACCTAGTCGTGTTTCGGGATGTAGTCCGGTGTGACCGTTCCAAAGACGGGTGTGAGCAGTAGCGCACTTTTAGTGCCTCAACTTGTGCCGTCTTTGTACTTCTTCACTCTACAAAACTTCAAGGCTAGAGTAAATAAGTTTCTTATAAGTCATCGTGCTCCATCTTAGACCACAACGTCGCTTAACATCAGGCGAGTTGGTGGTCAAACGCCGACCTATTCTACATTAAAAAAAACATTAAAGGCGGTTGAGTCTATTTTACAACTTTGACGCACAAATGCATATCTTTGATACCCAAATTGAATAAAAACATTTTGACTTTGACTTTGACTTTGACATATTTTATTGTAAAGAGACTGTATTATTTTATTTGACATTTAACATAATACAAAATTGAACTATAACATTTACGCCTGATAGATGGATTTAATTAATCGCTTTGTAATTATAGCCATTGATAGTATTCTACCTATCTGTGCGTACTTATTCTATTTAGGTTAATCTAAAGGTTTTCCGAACAACATTTTATTACACTGCCCATACTTCTAAAAGAAATAAACTGCCTCATTTTATTTCTTTCAGAAAATAATGTAATTTATTAATAAACTTTTATAGGTTTACAGCTTATAAAATTTCAAACCGTTTGGTAAAAGGTAATGCTTCTTACGTGTGCTATGTAAAAATTTGCAAGCATCGTTCTACAAAGATTAGACCTGGGGGCTATTCCTGCGCGTGAGATGAGATGAGATTTTATCTTGGTCACTCACACACCTATGACGTTTCAAACGAGAGCAACAAGGACGAAAAAAGGTGAGATGAAAATCTCAAATCTCCATATCTCCCTGGAGGCCTACCATGGCATCTTGTTGCCATGATGGTTACGTTTTGATTCCGACGCTGCGCGACCATGGACCTTATCGCGTGGCGATACGATTCGCGGTCGCATAGCGTCGAAAACAAAACGTAACAATAGTTAATTGAAAATCAACATGTTTTTAAAATCTGTATTACGGCTCGGTCATTCCACGAATATCTACCCACACATACGTTTACTTAAGCCGCTTTATTTATAGTTAAAAAAACCTTAAATCATACTCGTATTTGATGGCAAAATGAGATCGGCGCACAGAAATATTTTTTTAGCCGTTTTTATTGGTATTAATCGTAATAAGAACACAAATAAGAATAAGTTGCTCGGTTGGTCGGTTTCTGGGAAAATTAAACGAAAATGTGGTGTAATCGCTAAAAATTTAGAGAACTACGTTCCGATAGTTTGTTTAAGAAGAATTAAGTGTCCGGCGACCACTTTAGACTAACTTTGCATTGGCTAAAGGTTTTCTATTGCCATTTCGTCTAGAAGAAGACGACGAGCGAAGATACCAAGTAAAGATACTGGTGGTTGTAAAGCACCACAAGGGGGATACACAAGGTACTTTTACGAAAGATAACAAGAGAGGGCCAGTACGAGATCTGAGGACTCACCTTGCCTGCATTTAGGCGGCAGCTTGGTCGCACGTTTTGCAAGCCGGCCGGCTGCTGATTACTCCTTCAGTTCACTAATCCACTCTCTTCTTGTTCGAGTTGTAAAAACAGTATGTCTGTATTGTGCGGCAAACGACGAATTGGTCTTGAGTTTAATATTTTTGCGGTGTCGATTAATTTTAGCGGCGCGGGAACAATCTTTTTTTTTAGCCATAAGGTAAGGGACAGAAATAGTGTAGATTTGCGGCATAAGCGCGCGAACAAGCCTCTAAAGAGGTATCTACAGAGTGACAAAGTGCAATTTCATTAATTTTTTATGACTTTTGCACACCTCCAATAATTCAAAAATAACTAAAAATTTATTTTGTATTGTGCATTTATTTATAAGCTAATGATATATGCAATCTCCCTATGTAAAACGATTTTCGATTTGCTTTGTCTATCTATTAAATAAATCTGTCTAAAGTGACCCCTTTCAAATGCCGTTATTTTTCATAGCTCTATTTGTTCTCGAGGGCGTTTTTTTTTTAAAAAAACAATAACTTAGGGGCGTAGATATAATTCATTTAATTGTGCATGCCATATTTCATCATAATCTGACGAATAGTTTCCAAGATATTTTACAAGCGCGTTTGTATGGAAAATTCAGAGCGTCGCGGGACTCTTAAGTAATTAATTCATTAATCATCAAAACCCAAGACAAGGGACATCGATCAGTGTTTAAAAGTCATACATTGTCAACGTAAATCAGTTATCAATAAATTCACTTAAGCAAAATCAAACCTTTAAATCATTTTTTTTTTCATGTAGAATAGGCATAAATAATAATAAATAAATAAATTCGGGACATAGTCACACACGGTCGCCTGACCCCAAACTAAGCAAAGCTTGTACTATGGCTGCCAAAGACTGATATACATATGTACTTTTTAAATACATACTTAAATAAATAATAACACCCAGACATAGAACAAACACAAATGTTCACCACATAAATGTTTGTCCCAGGTGGGAATCGAACCCACGCCCCCAAGCTCAGAAGGCAGGTTCACTAACAACTGAGCCACCAACCAAGTTTGACCACCAACTCGCCTGATTGTGGTCTAAGATGGAGCACGACGACATAGAAGGTACTTATTCACTCTAGCCTTGAAGATACCCAGGTTGTAGTTAGTCGGGAATATAGAATATGGCAAGATGTTCCATTCCCTAGCGGTTCGTATCAGAAAGGAGGAGGCAAACCGTTTAGTACGAGTTGTTGGAATGTCGACTAATGCCGCGCCACCCGTACTGACTTTGCACAGGGCCACGCCGGGTCGCCAAGACGGCTAAGCTGGTGCACACTACCGCTACGCTAGTGTATAACCGACTGCCGCGAGAACTTAAGGATGCACCTTCTAGTGGTTTTTTTAAGCACAAGGTTAAGATTTAGTTGATCGAGCAGGCATTCTATAAATTCAGCGATATGACCAAAATCAAAGTATTTAATGTTGTGTTGTCCTAAATTATTACTTTTATACTAATTTATTTTTAATTGAAAATCTTTATTTTAATTTTTTATTTGTACTAATTGCAATAATTTTAATGAATTATTACGAATTGTAATTTTTTGACATTTTGACATGTAACATTTTGTTATTAATGAATGACTATGAATAAGAAGTACTAAGTATTAACACCGAATATCACGAACAACAATGGCAAAAAAGTGTCAAGGTGTCCTGTTATGTTATACAAAGTTGCCGGTGACACTTCACGGATAACAGCAGAGAGTGAAATATAGATGAGCGTTGTCATCACGAGATAATGAGTTAGCAAACTCTAGTCTTGCAAACAGCGGACCTAAGCACATACACTTAAGTAAGTGGATGAAAATTTAATAAGCAGGGTGTAAGTGCGGCTCCGGGACAACTTGAGGTAAATCAGCAGAGTTAACATGCTTACTGCTGAAATTAACTCGTGGCATAACACTTAACATGGCTCTTATAACGAATTTTTTAGAAGTTTTATGATTATTCTACAGGCTTTTTTTAGAAATCTCAAAATAAGTATAGGTCATTAAAATTAAATGCCATTGCTATTTAGGTAGGGATGATAGCCTAGCCGGAGAAGGTCCGCCTCTCAAGCCAGAGGGAGCGGGTTCGGACCCAGCTGAAGGCACGTACTAATTTGTTAGTTGTGTGAACATAATATGTGCGTATTGTATGTCATCTGCTACATGACTGGAGCCCGGTGTATGGCGACAGGCTCGCCCCCTGTCACACAATGGACTGAATATCGTCAGGCTATGTGTAGGTGTTGTACACCTCTGCCAGCTCCTGTATATATGTAATGCTATTTAGCTAAATGCGAACATAATATTAAACGCTATTGCTATTTAATGTTTGCTAATTGTATGCTACTCATTAGTTAGCACACCAGTTGAGACCGGCTAGACGAATTTAGTTAAAACTTTGTAGGTAAATACGAGGCAAGACTGGTTCTCGATTCCGAGATCCTTTGTGACGCCGAGCAGCATCACACCAACTACCTTGGTGCCTACATTTTCAAATAGCTGCCCGCTATATTTTATTTGCCCGGTACAAGTCTTTGGCAAATAAAAAAGCAAACGCTATTTGAAAATATTTCTCAAAGGTAGTATGAACCTAAATACGAATAAAGGAGAGATTGAAATACACTAATAGGTATTCGTCAAACATTTCGTTTCCAAAAACTTGTTGAAAATAACTAATTGAAATATTCGATAAACTTTCTCAAAACGATATGTTACTCCTGGGGGGCTATTCCTGCGCGTGAGATGAGATGAGATTTTATCTTGGTCACTCTCACACCTACGACGTTTTAAAGGAGAGCAACAAGGACGAAAACAGGTGAGATGAGAATCTCAAATCTCCGAATCTCCCTGGAGGCCTACCATGACATCTCAGTGCCATGATGACTTTGTTTTGTTTTCAACGTTGTGCGACCATGCTAAGGCCCGGCTTTACACGAAATTAACGACAGCAAATATTTTGTTTGCGCCTAGTTTGATATGAAGAATTATGATGGTCAGGTGCAAAAAATACGGCTGGTAGAAATAACAGCTCAAATCAATTTAACCGAAGCAGAATTTTGAAACGCGAAAGTTTGTATGTATGGATGGATGGATGGATGGATGGATGGATGTTTGTTACTCTTTCACGCCAGAACGGCTGAACAGATCTGGATGAAATTTGGTACAGAGATAGATTATGGTCTAGAATAGCACATAGGATACTTTTTAACCGCGGGTGAAACCGCGGGGCGCAGCTAGTTCTCTATAATTTAACCGAGCAACTTATTTTTATTTGTGTCCTTGTTACGATTAATACCAATAGAAATTCGTTTCGAAGACGGGTCTGAGCAGTGGCGCACTTGTAGCGCCTCACTCAACTGCCGTCTTTGTACTTGTTCACTCTACAAAACTCCAAGGTTAGAGTGAATAAGTAACTTCTAGGTCGTCGTGCTCCATCTTAGACCACAACATCGCTTAACATCAGGCGAGTTGGTGGTCAAACGCCGACCTATTCTACATAAAAAAAAAAAAAAAAAAAAAATGGCAAAAATAAATAATTCTAGGAGCCGATCTTATTTTACCATCAAATATGATATGCAATTTTCAACTCTAAATGAAGCGTCTTAAGTAAACGTGTGTGTGGGTAGATCATCGCGGTATGACCGAACCTGTGCGGCGAGACGATTCGTGGTCGCGCAGCGTCAAAAACAAAACGTATCCATCGTGGCACTTAGATCAACCTAGAGAGTAAGATGGCGCACGGCGTATGATTTAGGTGAAGCCAAAACCATACAAAAACTACGCTACTGTTGTATATCTACACAACACGCACACATTGACGCAAAAGAACTACGCTACTCACTTGGTCATTCTTACCTCGACATTATGTACATTGGTTTATGGTATAATTTCGTGTACATAAATATAGATAGTGCATTATAAAAGTGTGGCCGGGACTACATTTAGAGGTTCTTTTTAAAAATTGTGAAGTATTTTTACAAGTCAATTTTGAAAAAGCTGTGACATTAAACTCTTACAAATATGTGCAGTTTTAGAATATTAAATCTACTAAGGTTATTATAATAGAACGAAAATGGCTTGCGTAGAGTTTAGGAATCAATAATAGTTTTCGTGCAATTGTAATTTTTTTTTTGGCAACATTACCACGCGCACACGTTTAAAAAGAAGTTGCTTCAGCGAGATATAGCGCAGTGTTCCATCTTTTCCTCCAGGTTGATCTGAGTCATGGCACCAAGATGTATAAAAAGTATACTTATGTCTCCGCAACTTTAATAACTCACTAAATTTGGACAAAACACTTTATTACTTAATATGTTTCAATTCCAATCGATGTTAAAATAAAGGAGTAAATAGAAAATTGAAGTACGAACAAACAACATTCTAACTGTATTTTAATAGGCCGGTTTCTTATTAAGGGCACTTAAATATTGATATTACGATTGACTTTCAGAAATATGTTTAACCTTTTCAGAAGTTTATTGTTCTAAGTGGGCGTCAGAATAATAAAAAGGGCACGAGTTAAAAAATATACTTAAAAGGTTTTGTCATTAATTACATTATCACATAACACTGATCGAACTCCTAGCCAATTACAAATTTAAAACTGAAATTGTTCGAATCTCAGTCTACTTTTGTAAATTTTGGAATAGGGAATCGATTTTAAATTTGATCGACTGAGATTCGAATAATTTGAGTTTAAAATTTTGAGAATCTGATCGGAAATGTCTCCCGATGATTCTAAATACCTATGCTGATGTAACACTGTGCTTAACGTTTTCAGTCCATTAACATGGCAGCTGCTATACATTTTTTATAAAGCAAGCAAGTTCTTAAAGGCCGAGTGGCTAGCCCTGATGTCAAAATTTCTAGGCCGCCCGAAGGCTTTTGTACTCTAGACGTTTGAAACCTCATTGTAATGTTTGTAAATACAGGGGTTATATTGTTACAAATACAAAACTTTGCAGAAGGCCCGCCTCTCAAGCCAGAGGGAGCGGGTTCAAACCCAGACGACGGCATGCACAAATTTGTTCATTGTGTGAACATATGTGTGCATTGTATGTCATCTGCTACATGACTGGAGCCCGGTGTATGGCGACCGGCTCGCACCCTGTCACATTTGGGGCTGAATATCATCCGGTGAAGTGTGGGTGTTGCATTACACTTCTGCCAGCCCCCTCGGGTTAAAAGCGTGACGATATGTATGTATGTATGTATGTATGTACAAAACTTTGTAAATTTGTATTAAGTAGATATTTGTTACGTCTTTACGCTGAAATTGCTAAACGTATCTTAGTATTTGTAATAAGGTGAGTTATATACTAAACTAGCTGCACCGCGGACCATTACCCGTAGTTCATAAGGAGCCTATATTAGAACATAGGCTAATCCAGGGTATAAGCTACCTCGATACAAAATTTTATCAAAATCCATCCATCATGATTCATATTGAAAATTCATGGGGGCTGAGCTACCCACGTCCGTAGGAGTGCACTCTATTCTGATTCCCTACACGTGGTCCCCGGGTAGTGCTAACCGGGTAGCAAACTCTGGTGGGAGGCTTCGGCCGTGGCTAGTTACCACCCACCGGACCAAGCCATGCCGTGAAATGACCTCGTCGTGTTTCGGGATGTAGTCCGGTGTAACCGTTCCGAAGACGGGTCTGAGCAGTAGCGCACTTGTAGCGCCTCACTCAACTGCCCTCTTTGTACTTCTTAACTCTACACCAAACTTCAAGGCTAGAGTGAATAAGTACCTTATAGGTCGTCGTGCTCCATCTTAGACCACAACGTCGCTTAACATCAGGCAAGTTGGTGGTCAAACGCCGACCTATTCTAAATAAATAATAAATAAAATCCGTTTAAGCGTGAAGAAGTAACAAACAAACACAAATACAAACTTTCGCGTTATAAAAAGTAAAAACTAGGATTAAGACCAACTCCTATTTTGTGTCGCGGTCAAACTAAACTTAAAAAAGTCATGCATAATTAAATGTCCAGAAGGATTTCCTATAAAAACTGATCAAAGATTATTTTGTAACACAATATTGCTGTGTTAACGTTTTCTTTTTCTAAAAGAAAATTTAAGGTTGTTTTCATTATACTTGTTCATTATAACAAAATGAACCGCTGTGTATTTTTCAATCGATATTAAGCTTTGAGAACCTTTTTCACCTGATTCTTACCCGTATTTTAAAAACATAATTTTAAATACACAGGCTTAAATACTTACTGCAACACCTTCGATCACGCCGTCGCTTCCCATCAAGCGAATCAATGAAAAAACGTATGTCTAAAAAAAAGGTTTTAAGCAGAGATTTAACAGTTGTTTTATTATGAAAACTGACGTGGTTTTCACACATTATGATTTATAAAACGGGAGTAACTCACGTACGATTTAGTCGAAAAAAAAATTCATTTGTACGCACGTACGATTTTTAGGAATAAGTTTCATTTGTTAATATATAGATATGTGACGTTTGTTACCACTAATAAACTTTCATTTCATTTCTTTTCAATAATTTTATTAGTACCTACTTAATTATTTCCTAAAATAATTACATTTTAGCCTTCGGAAAAAAGCTATTATTAATACATCTCTAATATTCTCTGCTAATAGTCTGCTAATAGTCTCTGGTGGGAGGCTTCGGCCGTGGCTAGTTACCACCCACCGGACCAAGCCATGCCGTGGAATGACCTAGTCGTGTTTCGGGATGTAGTCCGGTGTAACCGTTCTGAAGACGGATCCGAGCAGTAGCGCACTTGTAGCGCCTCACTCAACTGCCGTCTTTGTACTTCTTCACTCTACAAAACTTTAAGCGAGTGAATATGTACCTTATAGGTCGTCGTGCTCCATCTTAGACCACAACGTTGCTTAACATCAGGCGAGTTGGTGGTCAAACGCCGACCTATTCTACATAAAAAAAAAAACATAAATACATTTCGTCACGCCTTTCCCCCGAGGGGGCTGGCAGAGGTGTAATACAACACCCACACTCCGGACGATATTCAGTCCCAAATGTGACAGGCTAAACATGCGTGTGTGCTATTTTTAAACAAACAAAAAAACTTATACTCCAAAAGGCTACAGAATTTGTTGAAAGATTTTAAATGTATTTTTTTTTTAATGATTGAAGAATATATACTTGAAGTATAAGTATAAAAAAGCTGTATAAACAATACAATACAATATATCTTTATTGCACACCAAAAACTACATGAAAATCTTAAAAACTAAAATACCTTTTTCGGCAGTACAAGGGCGACCTTATCGCCTAAAGTGACTTCTTCCAGGTGTGGATGGACAGGAACTTACAGAAATAGGAAAAGGGTAGGTGGTGTACATAAAACTAAATTAAAATTTAAAAAATTATAATAAGTAATATTATTAATAAGTACATAAATATAATATAAATAAATAATTAACATTTAATTAGTATTAAATTATTTAACAATACTAGTAGTGTTCTAAAGCTGTATAAACTGTATAGCTGTGTTTTATTATGTATTACATAATAAAATAGTATTATTTATACAGCTTTAATAGAACAAAAAAATCTATTTAGCCCTACCTAATTAAGCTCCAATTCTGTCTATATTAGCATAGAGGTATCAGATTAATATTTCATTACGCACAAAATCCACCCGATTGTACCAAACTCAGGCGACAGCCCGCTCCGCCCATGTACACAGACAAAATACGATTTTAATATCACGATTCCGCGTCGCCACAAAAACTCATAATTCTTACCAAACTCATTTCAAAGCGGGGCTGAAACGTTGGTGATATAAAAATAAGTAATCTAAATACAAAGGCACACTGTGAAAACATGATCTCGGGACCGTCTTAAAAGAATTCCTTTTGGGAATGGTTTCGCTGTGGAGACGCGAAAATGCAGGAATTTTGGCGTTTATCGAGCGAGGAATTACCTATGAGAGTGTACTTCTTGCGTTAACTTGCAGCTGGGGCTTCTTTGACTTGGAAGCATTTACAAAATGAAGTTATGCTGTAAAATAAAGTACGAATTCGTAGAAATATTCTAACGAACATATGTGAGTAAGAATTTGAAGAATAACTTTAACTCGATTAATTCTATCTAGTTACCTATCTAGCTTGCTTTCCCTTTGATATACCTAGATATAGACTCATTCATGTTCACTTCAGAAATTAAAAACGAACTCTCAGACCACTATACGTAGTTTAGCCTCGCAATAGTTTTTCAGTTTTTTTGTCTTTTTCGACCAGGTTAATAATAGAAAAGAAAGAAAAAGTCGGAACACTATATTACTATGATTACACTAATTACGATGATATACAACTTTTACTAATAAGGGAAACGTACCTATGTATATTTAATCTGTACAGCTAAAGGTCTAACGCAAAATCTATGTTGTTTTAGCTGTGCCCCGCAGTGTCACCTGTTTTTCTTCAGGAATCGATAATTTTTCCAGGATAAAAAGTAGGCTATGTGTTTAACCAAAGTATATAAGCTACCTTACTACGAAATGTCATTCAAATCCACCTGCTTGAGTGCGAAGTAGGAGCAACAAACATATGTACAAAAATAAACTTGTCAACTGTCACATTTTAATATGCAATAGTTGCGCCACGCAAAAAAAAAATGTTTAAAAATGAGTCTGGCACAAAAGACTCATAACAAACCTACTCGTAGGTACTATCATGAATTGTATACCTTGGATACACGTAACATCCATGTTTTACCATTAATTAAAATTTAACTTTTTTGTTATTATTTCTTTTTTTTTGTAGAATAGGTCGACGTTTGACCACCAACTCTCCTGATGTTAAGCGACGTTGTGGTCCAAGATGGAGCACGACGACCTTATTCACTCACTTACTTACATACACACGTACTTATTCACTCTAGCCTTGAAGTTTTGTGGAGTGAAGAAGTACAAAGACGGCAGTTGAATGAGGCGCTACGAGTGCGCTACTGCTCAGACCCATCTTCGGAACGGTTACACCGGACTACATCCCGAAACACGACTAGGTCATTTCACGGCATGGCTTGGTCCGGTGGGTGGTAACTAGCCACGGCCGAAGCCTCCCACCAGAGTTTGCTACCCGGTTATATAGGCGAGTTTAGCCTAATAGTTAATTCAAATAGCCATTACCATCTACATTAATAGACTGTGTCTGTACTGTAAGTAAGAAAGTTAATTGTAAAGTTAAGTTAACTTTTAAAAATCAAAATCAGTTGCGCCCGCGGTTTCTCCCGCGGTCGCATAGAAACTGCATCTTTTGTAAAACTCAAAAGTCAAAAAATCTAAATGTTTTTATGCAATTGGGTATCAAAGATGGCTCTTATGAACGTCGAAGTTTTATAATAGACTCGCTGACCACCTTGTTCCTTGCTTGGGAATAAAAAATTGGTTGTCTGTAAAGTCGGTTTACTGACGATAGTTGAACGTGACAACGTGCTCGCTCAAGTAGGAGAGAGACGGATGTCTAACGCTGCCGAACGCAAAGGCCGATTGTGCTTCTTTGTTGCTCGTTCCGCGCTCACGCTCGCACTTCAAGACTTACATGGAACGCCTCAGAGCGAGGTAACGCCGCATTTTTTCGTGCGTGCAGCCGGCTCTATCGAATTATAAGACGTTGTCACGTCAAAAGCACTCATATCCTTTTATGTACAACATGTATCTAAAAACTCATAATTATTGGTTGATTAGCTAAGTCGGGAAAGGGTAACAAACAAGCGATTTAACTCACTTTTGCATTTATAATATTAAAACACATACTTAAACACAAATTACTACTGGTTAGTTAGTTAGTTAGTAGTTAGTTAGGACTAGTAGTTATGTGAGCTAGAGACCTCGCGGCCGACGTCTGTCCTACCTACCTACTCTCAAAATTTCAAGAGAATCGGTTAAAAAATGCCATCTGTAGAAGAAGACAGAGATCCGGACAGAATTCAGACATACAAAAGCATTTTTGTCAAAGCCGAAACTTAGACTTAGCGCTTGCTAAAGCCCGTGATGTGCGATGGCGACAACAAGCGTTGTTCTATGACTTTGTCTTCAGTGTACAAGCAATAGATCCTAGTTCAAATAAAGCTGTTTTAAGAGAAATTCCATTCCATCACTCAAGTTGAACTCCGTGACTGACAAATAAAAGAAACTTACTCAACGACATTGATAAAAGACTTGTATTCTTGTATTAGGCCATTTTTAATGCCAGCTGAAAATCTCAACTTACTCGTAGTAACCTCAAGCCATTCACACGATATCGTCTAATTAGTTTAAGATATCACCTATTTTGTATCTGACAGCATTTTCTGCGTGCTTATTTTAAGTTTAAAATTACAGAGTAACTAATTAGAGCAGTACTTGGTTAGCTTAGCGAGAAATTGCTTCTAAGGGACAAAGCACATAACGACTTTTTTCAGCAGTGCAGATGCGACACAGTCTTCTTATTCTTATTCGAGGTGAGTGAGCGATAAGTCCTGCACTGACGTGCCGGGGTCCCTATTACGGGGCGTATTGTGCATTTGCCCCTACCAGGACCTACCCGAACCAACCCAACTCCTTGAAATACCGGAGTGAGGCTCTGGGGCGCTGGCATAGTTGCTTCAGTGGCATAGATGGTAACGTGCATAATGGCGATGAATAGCAATCTTGGTGTTGTGGCGGCGTGGATGCCATATGCCTCGTGCAAATCGGTAGCGATTCTATACTACGCAATGCAGTTGCAAAATAAACGATAAAACAGCCGCTAAAGAAACGCGATTTAATCGCAAGTCATACCCACGTAATTATGAGTCTGCATCGCACCTGTATAGCCTTACATACGCAGGTCTGTAGGCATGATGTATAACTACAGACACAGCGCGCCGTATCCCTCGCTACAGACGTGATGCAAAATCTGGACGTTGGTAAATGACCTGCGACTGTGTCGCGTTTGTTTATCAGCAATTTTTAGTTTATTTTGCAATTTAGTCGCGTCTGCATCGCTGCAAAAAGACGTCGTGAGCAAGGTTCCTAAAGTCATCGCCAATTTTCGATGTTTCTTTAGAAATAACTGTTATACCTACTTTGTTTTGTGTAGTGGCTTAGAGTTAAGCAAAGGGATAATTTTATTTGGCATGTTTTCTTCAAAGAGTGAAGAGGGTAAAATATAAAGCTTCTGAAAAACCTGACCAAACCATGTACAAACGGCTCAACATATTTCTAAAAGTGTTTTTATTACATAATATGATGTTTGGCATTGAAATGTGAGTTTCATCACCATTACGAGAGGTACGTTTTATGCGAATTTTATAGACCGTACAGGCCGAATAATATTTAAATATCGCTACTTGTACGATTATAAAACCTTTCAAGTATTCCTTCAAGCGGCGGAATAAAATTTAACTGACGCTGTCTTTAAATTAAAAAGTAATTTTATCTCTTTTTTACAGCTACTTATATAAAATAACCATCTGTCTTTAGATAGAAATTTTATCCTAAAGATACAACAGAAAGGGTGCTCATTATTCAAACCTACGGTAAATAAAAACTTGATAACTGAAAAAGGTAAGCAAAGCGTGAACAGGCAACTGCCCTAATTGAGATAATACCTAGTCCTTTAAACACACAAAGTAAGGCTATTTCGGCTTATCTGTATAATGCTTCCATAATTTATGTGACTGTTTTGTTTATGCTAAAAATAATCGAATTGCTTTATTGGTAACAGTGAAGCTGACAGCGTAACGTCGATAAAGTATCGCACAGATTGGACAAAAATTGAATCCCACTGATATCCAATCACAGTTAAGCCCGTCGCGTCGGACGAGGTTAGTGTCACGTCACGACTGATCAACCTGGGATGAGTTGGGGAATCGGGATGAATCGGGAAAATCGAGGATATATATTCAATTCGATTAACACACTATTATGAACTCTGTCACTGGTACTTATCGGTTTTTGTTTTTGTTTGGAATAAGAGTATAATTGAAGCGAATATTATGAAGTGGCAAAGTTATTCGCAATGTTTTGATAAATTCAGATTCAATTTATGCGTTCAAAGTAGGACAACTCATTTTATGTAGCGCACTACATAGAATGAATTGTCGTATTTATTGTCCTGCTTACGTAATTTAGGGACTGTAATACCCCTCTAACTAGGTATATTAAAAAAAATTGAAAAGCTTAATTAAATCAATTTTATTATTGTGTTTATTTTTTATTATTATTATATTTTTCAACCTTTTATTGTTGCCATTAAAGCCATTGAATATTTGTCAAAAACAGTTGGTTTATTTGCCTTCCTCGGAATTTATTAGTTTTGTCAAATTTTTAGCGAAATTTTATTGAATTGCTTAATTTACAAAATATCACTGAGCTCAAAAGCGAGTTAGTTACGTTCCAATTTTAGCAAATTAAATTTTATAAGTAGTTGCCTATTCATTAAGAGATCGGATCGCAGAATATTAATAAATTTATTATTAAAGTTCCGTTTCCAGTCTGTGCGTTCATAATGACAAACAGTTGTAAAGCGACTTCACAGATTTCTTCAAGTTTTAATGAGTATTCTAGAAGGAACGTCTCTCTTTAAAAAGTAAAAAATAATGTTCCCAACTTTTAAGCCGGCAAAATAAAAAATAAACTTAAAATATAATATTACTATGAGTTCTTAATAATATGTATCCATTAAAAATAATATAATGGCTTTTATTTTAAATATGTTTTCGTCTATGATAAAACTTCAACATCGAACTGTGAAATACAAAAATGTTTGTTAACTTTATTTAGTAAATAAATTCTAGAGAACAGATTGGTTTCCAGTTTTGGGGTTTCAATAACAAACATTGAAAACTGATATTCTCCACTATTTATTAGAAATTCATTCGAAACAACTTCCAAAAAGCAAATTTTCCCTGTACTGAACCGTAGAAAAACAAACAAAACGTTCGATTCCCCGAACATTTTCCATTCTCTCTTTCCGCCACATATACATCCAAATAGGCCTACTTGTGCTACTTAAATCGATTCTTTCAAAGACACAGTCATTATTTCCAACAACGTGTTTACTTTCTTAAATAGATTAACCCTGTCCCCGTTGCGAACCACGTGCCTCGTAATGTCAAGCCACCCTCCATCGCAAACTAAACTCTGACAATAGGCGCGTAGAGTCTACAACAGGGTAAGGGCAACTTTAAACAGTAGAATGTACGTTAATTATTAAGGTGGCCCATTCGTCAATGTTAATCGGAACTAAATGCCTATTTCAGTACAGTGTACAGGAGCATAATAGCTGAATTAGTTACAGCCACGTTTGGATTGTATATGGGCTTTGTTTCGTACACCGACCGCAATGTGGAGGGGTTTATGTGGGCTCGCAGCTTTACTTGCCTTTACTGAATACTCGTATTTTGGGTGAATTGTTTGGTTGTGAACTGAGTGGATACGCTATTGTTACTCTGGCTCCGCCCGTCAGCCCTAATGTAGATGCCAACGCTGCTTGGCCAACATATGGAAGAAGGCATTGGCATTAGCCCCATCGTTGGAGCCAGCGCTGGCGATCCGTCCACATGCTAGCAATTTTGTTCAGTCGTTCTCACATACATTGAGTGCATAGCTCCTCCTCAAGTCGCATTCCTCGTGTCTGAGGGTCGTGACCACCACCTCCAATTACTTTCTCTCGTGGTCTTTCGCCAAAGTTTTCTGTCTTCCGCAACATGTAGCGCTATGTAAATTAAAGTGTCGAGAGCGGTGCGAATCTGATCTGACCAACGTTTCGGGCTGCGTTCTATTGATCTCTTGCTGTCGACTTTCCCTGTCA
Source organism: Peribatodes rhomboidaria (assembly GCA_911728515.1). Classification (NCBI taxonomy): domain Eukaryota; kingdom Metazoa; phylum Arthropoda; class Insecta; order Lepidoptera; family Geometridae; genus Peribatodes; species Peribatodes rhomboidaria. Next base: position 12,622,388 of record OU452186.1, on the reverse strand, counting down.
CCATCAACTTTCCCAGGTTGTTACTTTGACCTTGAGTTGTTTTAAGTTTGCATACATCGAGCAAGAATGATAGATAGATAGATAGATAAACTCTTTATTGTTCACACCACAGATAACAAAACAACAAGAGAAAAATAATGATAAAACTTATTAAATAGTGTAACAACTGGCGGCCTTATCACTAAAAGCGATCTCTTCCAGGCAACCTTAGGAAGGAGAGGAATTAGGATGGAAGATGAAGAAAAAAACTTTTTTTTTTCAGTAGGTAAGTAAAAAAAATATAAGTAAGTAAGTACTAAAGTGTTTAGGGCAATTTAAGTTTTTGTATCGGACGTCTTCACGCTGGCTCTGACGGGAGTAAACTAGTATTATGGACAACGTGTGAGTGCATCACCAACTTCACAGGTAAACGTTGGAGCCAACGTCAGAACCAACGTGTGGCGCCAGCCTTACTGACAACTCTCTCTCTCTCTCTTTATCTCTCTTTATATATTATATATATAAGTAAAGAGACACCAACAACTTATTCGACTGCTGATTAACGCCATTAACGTCTGTATCAGTGACAATAGCATTAAATGTTTTCAAGTACCTTCTATGGACAAGACTCTTAACAACTTCAGTTACAAAAGTAATTTACAGGTATGTATTTTAAAAAATAACCTCAGAATATTTCCGGATGCCAATTTTAATTAATATTAAATTACAGTAATGTAATATCGCAACCGTATCACCTTACAAATGGGTATTTCATTTTTCCGCGCCTGTGGCATTAAAATAACTTGTAAATTTTTGTTCGATGTACTTTTTACTTTTCTATCCAATTATATTTGTAAAATTTAATAAAGTTACAATTAAAATATTTTAAAACAGTTAAATATTATTTTACTTTACGATTCAAATCTTAGTATACGATCGTATATTATACGATAGTGGTTTACGATCTATCAATATAGAGATTACTAGCTGCGTCAGGTGGTGCTGCCCGTGGTTCAAAGTTGCGTATATTATGTTTTAAATCTATCTCTGTGTCAAAGTTCATCCAATGCCATTCAGCCGTTCTGGCATAATTGAGTGGCAACCATCCTACCTACTATCCAAACTTTCGTACACTATAATTATATAGTGTGATATTTTAAAACTAAATCAATTATTACCCGACTGCGCATGAAGGAGGGTTGTGTTTTTCGAGTGTATATATGTATGTATGTATGAGGTTTCTTTGGTCGCCCTACAGCCTAAACAGCTTCAAGGATTTAGACTTGTGAGGTGCCATTTTAATCGTCTTGATAGCGGAAGTGACATAGGGTACAACATGTTGCAGCCGGGTCTTTTTTTTAAATAATAATATTACTTGTTTAGTCTTAGCTTGATAATAATATCATAATTCTAACCAATAAGTTCCGTAATTATCACAAAAACGACTTCCATTTTATTTCGTACAAAATCGTTAGTTTAATTTGAAACCCAGTAGGGATCTATCATACGAGTAAATACGACTACATAGGCCACCATCCAATCACTAAATCGAGAACAGATTTGATAGTTCACAAAAGGTTTGGATTATAGATATTATTAACCATTTGCGAAATTATTTGGTTTATAAGCTTTTATTATTTAACTTGCCGTGTAATGGTCAAATCTTGGATGCTCAATTAGAACTACTTTTTAACCGACTTCAGAGAAGGAGGAGGTTCTCAATTTGTCTTTTTTTCTTACATATGTATTTTAAACGATTACTCCGCCAATCACGAATCGATTTTATTGTTTTTTTTTGTTTTGTAGATAAGTAAGAGTATTTGTGTCCAATAACAATGCAATAGTACCACTAGCTGCGCCCCGTGGTTTTACCCGCAGTTCAAAAGTAGCTTAAGTGTTAATCCATGGTACAAGCTATCACTATACCAAAATCCGCCCAACCGTTTTTCTATCCGTTCCATTCCATACGAGCGTAAAGAAGTAACAAACTTAAGAGTTCGGCGACCTAACTAATTTCGACCAAGGCGATCTAGACTAACTTCGCATTGGCTTAAGGTATTCTATCGCCATTTCGTCTAGAAGAAGAAGACGAAGAGAAGAGAGTGAGTAATGATACTTACGAGCCTCTAAACTTACCTACAGACACAGTGCACGGTGCAATTTCAATTTTTTTTATGACTTTGCTCTACTGTAATCATTCTTAAGTAACTAAGAATTTGCCTTGTATTATTGATTCATTTAACAGGTTATGATGTAGACAACCTCCCTATGTAATGGATTTTTTGATTTGCTTTGTCTACCTATTGAATAAATCAGTCAAAAGTGACCCTTTAAAAATGCGGATATTTTTTATAGCTCTATTTTCACTTGAGAACGTTTTTAAAAAAAAAAACAAGAACATAGGAGCGAAGATATTGTTAATTTAATTGTACATGCTAAATTTCATCATAATCTGACAACCGGTTTTCAAGAAATTTGAGTAGCGCGTTTGTATGGAAATTTCAGAATGTCGCGGCCCTCTTAATATATACACTTACACAATCACAAACTTTCGCCTTTATAATATTAAAATGATTGTGATTAGTGTGATACTTATACAGGGTGTTACAAAAACCCTGTTGTATCCGCGAGGTGCGCATCCAGTATGGACTGGAGGATGCAATTATGCTAGTTTAAATTAAATATTGACTCTAAAAATGCTGAACACACATAGTATAAAATGCTGAACACACATAGTATAGCATAGTAAAGTATTCGCGTCGTACCGCTAGTTTCATAGAATAAAAGCCGCCAATGATACAGATTTGTTTACACTTTTGTAAAATTTTATTCTTGCCTTGCGTTCTTAAATCGGTCATAACTCTTGCTATTTTAAACGTGTATTTTTTTAGTATTTTTCTATGAATACTTATAAGTGTGTACATGCTCTTCAATTATACAACAGGATTTTTGTAACATGCTGTATCTGTGACTGAGATGGAGCTAGGCTGATGATGAAGTCGGAAGGAGGCCGTAGGAACTTCTCAATTGTTAATAGTAGACTCGTGTAGACGTGTTTGGGCTCATTTTGATGAGCTCACTGCTCTGCTAGGTGCTAACTTAATCGTCTTCATCAGATGTACACTATTTAAAAGCATGTTTTTAAAATACATTTTTGAACAAAAAATCTTATTTCGACTTTATTTTGGGTCCGAAGAATGACTTACCAATTTATAGCTGTATAGTAGGCTACATCAAATAGCACAAATATTTTTCTAAAGAGTATTCACCTAAATTCAGTCCGTCCATCATTGTAATGAAATTCATAGGATCTCGTTCATGTGTAATCGCAAAGTAAACATTTATTTGATGGTTGAACATAATGTTCGGTATAAACATGGAAAGATCTAAATTTCGGGACAAAAATTTACCAGAATGAAGTTACCGAAATAAATCTTGAAAGAATAATCAAGTCAAGATGTCAAATATTTAAGAACGAAATCTTAGCAACTATATCCAAATAGCTGTAACATGTTGAATAGCCTATTTTAAAAAATCAACTTGCTCCGCCCCGTGGTATTACTCGCGGTTAAAAAATACCCTATGTCTTTTTTTGTACCCTTGACAACGTGTACGCAAAAAAACATTATGACCGGCTTGAAAACGTAATAAACAAACGTTTGTTTGTTTATTACGAAAGTGAGCCTGTTCGTTTGAACTGGCTCACTTTCGCATTTATAATATTAGTTAGGATAGTTGGCACATTAATTTTATCGATAAGAATTTGGATGCTCAATAAATACACAGCATTAATTACTAATTCGAATACATACAAGTTAAATCAAAAAATTAGCATCAGCAAAGGTAAAAGTAGGGGAAGTACAGGAAATCTTTAAAAACCCGTGTTGAAGGCTGGTACTTGAAGGCATAACTACAACATGTAAACAAACAAATCGCAAAGAATGAAGCCGTGAAACGTAATTCATTATTATGTAGGTACTAAAACCTAGGTTTTTGTATAAATAAAGCTGATTGACTTTAGACGTTTCTACTGCGTATTTAATTTAATTATTAATTATGTTTAATTAATAATTAATTTAATTATATTTAATTACAAAGTTTCAAAGTCGACCTCAAAAGTTAAAGGTACACAGCCACCTACCATAATTAGAACATACAGTAGAAGTATACATTTAAAAAAAACCGACACTGATTTACATCAAACAGCTAATAACACTCCTGACTAATTCACTCTTAGAATAAAAAAAAACAGAATCAAAGTCGGTTCATCCGTTCAGAAGCTACAATGCCACAGACACACACCACACACACACCAACAGATATGTCAAACTTATAACACCCTGTCGTTTTTTTCTTCGGGAGTCAAAAACGTAGTAATTATCAACACCAACTTCATTGCAAAAAATAAAGTTTAATGGAAAGCAAAATAGGTCACTATTTCCTAAATATTTTTGTGAAGAAAAAGTCGAGCAGTTTTTTCTAGACATCGGAACTACTCGACGTTCATGAGAGATGATGTGTGAGAAAAATTACCTTTTAAATGCGTCTCGCTGCTCACGCCGGAAGCTGAATTCTCAGAAGAAAAGGTGATTCTGGAAATGAGTCTCAATTGTCTACAAAATATGATAAAAAACAGCTTTTACGAGCTACCGAAAAACATGAGATTCGAGAAATTTCAGATGTTTGTGCGATATGGAATTCAAACATATCCTACTAATATTATAAACGCGAAAGTTTGTATGTATGGATGGATGGATGGATGTTTGTTACTCTTTCACGCCAAAACGGCTGAACAGATCTGGATGAAATTTGGCACGGAGATAGATTATAGTCTTGTGTAGCACATAGGATACTTTTTAACCGCGGGTGAAACCGCGGGGCGCAGCTAGTAATAAAGCTCAAAAATAGTTGTAACAAGTAACATTATTAAAAGAAAAACAAAAATCCGGCTGCAAAATGTTGTACCCTATGTCACTTCCAGGAAGGTTCAAATGAAACCACACATTTCGAAATCTATGAAGCTGTTTAGGCTGTAGGGCGTGCCAAAGAAACCTCATACATACATACATACCCACATACATACATACTTACATAATTACATGCATTCACTCGAAAAATAAAACCCTTCTTCTTGCGCAGTCGGGTAAAAGTAGAATAACTCACATGGCCACTTAGGTCACGTAAGTAGTATTTTTAAGATTACTAGTATTAATAGATTAATAAGCTGATCACTAGAATACAAATAAGTATAAAACATTGTACCTACTAAAACCTAGTAAAACCTAGTAATCCTGAACTCAATATATTTCGGGAAAGTAAACTTTAAAAAAAAGATAAAATAAGTACCTAGGCGTGTTTTGTAGAATACCTAAATCAAAGCATAAGAGTTACTTTGGCGTCTCTGTGAAACATATACGACATAAGTAATCGCTTGTATTACAAATAACTTCAAAGCAAAGTTGCAAAGCAAAATAGCAACAGTATTCCTTTAAAAAATAAGCCCTGGAAATACAGCGAAAAATGTTGTAATTACGAGGAGAAAACCTGAAAGTTACATAAATACATGCACATCGTCACGCCTTCCCTCGAGGGGGCTGGCAGATGTGTAATACAACACCCACACTTCGCCGGACGATATTCAGTCCCAAATTTATTTATTTTTTATGATTGAATGGGCCCACGTTTGACCGCAATACACCTGATGGAAAGTGAGGATGCGGTCTAAGATGGAATGTGACGGCGAGCCTGTCGCCATACACTGGGCTTCAGTCATGTAGCAGATGACATACAACACGCACATGTTCTCACAATTAACCAAAATTGGCGCGTGCCGTCGGCTGTGTTCGAAACCATTCCCTCAGACTTGAAAGGCAGGCCTTCTCCAACTAGGCTATCATCGCTTCCTGAAACTTGAAAGTTACCTATACTTATACCCATACCTACAGGTGCTTCTGACTTTTACAAATGAGCACTTTTATCAAGCACCGATAATCCATAAGTTATGTAAATAAAGTACTTCATATTCGACAACAAAAAATTTGAATAAAAATGCAAAATATTCCACTAACATTAGTACCTATGTATCAGAATCGGAATCAGAATCGTTTATTGTTTAACTGTGTTACACAGATCTTAAAATAATATAATTACAGTATCAACAGCTTCGTCCATAGCATAGCATATGTAAGTGCAAACACAAATGAGAGAATTTATCTAAAGCCGGTGGTGAAGTGGCACGCATCTGCGACATTTGTTGCGTTAAGGTTTGTGCAGACAGTTGCACAACATGCCATGTAACGTGCAATGGTGCAACACCCATACATTTTATAAAAGCTAACTCTTTTGTCTAATATTTTTTTACCTTTTTATGACGCGATAACAAGGAGTAATCATAATAGTTATAATACAGGTTCAAATTAAAGCATTAAGTAGTTTTACCGACTTAGGTATACTGGCAGAGGGGGCTGGCAGAGATGTAATGCAACACCCACACTTCGCCGGACGATATTCAGTCCCAAATGCGACAAGGGGCGAGCCCCTTGTATTAGGTTTAAAATTCGGAAAATACTATAAACTATCTAAAAAATATCTGACATACTCAAGAACGCACATAAAAACTTGTGTGTTCAATTTAAAAACGTGTTCAATCTGCTTGCTTTTGCAACAAATTTATTAAGTTTGGAGTTTTTCAGACTAAAACTAATAGGTTCACCTAACGCACCAGCTTCACCTAACTTTTAACTGCTTGAACACGGAACACTATACACCGCGCCAACCCCACGGCATGACATGCGCGATTTCCGACGCAAGTCGAAAATATCGTGTCATTATAACACGGCTCAGCTAAGTACGCGTAGGCCTCAGTTAAGTACGCACAGTTAAAAGTGTGGTGAAGCTTAGGCTTACCTATAACATTTCAATATTTTTCGTAGCAAAGAACATCGTTTGTAGGTAGTGCGTAGCAAGTACACAGACCAGTGGCCCTATTCGGAGATTTGAGATTTTCATCTCACCTTTTTTCGCCCTTGTTGCTCTCGTTTGAAACGTCAAAGGTGTGAGAGTGACCAAGATAAAATCTCATCTCACGCGCAGGAATAGCCCCCCAAACACAACATCGTAGCGGTCATCGTAGCACAAGCTACGACACTACGACTGGAGTGATTTAATATTTTTATTGAACTCTGTCTCACTGTGTCACTGTGTCTGACAGAGTGCCAACTATTATAGTTACTATTAGTACAGCTACCGTGTGCAACGTTTTTAAAATATACGTTGCGTTGCAAACTGTGTTTCACATTTCTGTACCAAGCTTTAGTCTGTTATGTGCTCGCCGTGCAAATGCAGTACTGACGGCGGAACTAATGTCTGATTACAGGTATTACGGCAAAATTAACTCGGTACGGCAAACATTGTACCATGCCTTTAAACTTAATTAGTTCGGGTGGATATGAGTGCAGTGTGGGCGAGTCTATTTTTAGCCTAGGGAGTTGGCATAGGTACGTTGACATACCTATTGTTTTAAAAAATGTGAAAAAAATTGACTTTGTAAGGTTAGAAAGTTATAACTTAGAGGGTCGCGACCTTCTGAAATTTCCATACAAACGCGCTACTCAAATTTCTTGAAAACCGTTTGTCAGATTATGATGAAATTTAGCATGTACGAGTACAATTAAATTAACAATATCTTTGCCCCTATGTTCTTGGTTATTTTTAAAAACGTTCTCAAGCGAAAATAGAGCTATGAAAAATATCCGCATTTTTAAGGGGTCACTTTTGACTGATTTATTCAATAGGTAGACAAAGCAAATCAAAAATTCCATTACATGGGGAGGTTGTCTACATCATTAGATGTTAAATGAATCAATATATAATACAAGGTAAATTCTTAGTTATTTAAGAATGAATACAGAAGTGCAAAAGTCATAAAAAAAAATTGAAATTGCACTTTGTCACTCTGTAGGTAAGTTTAGAGGCTCGTCAGTATCATTACTCGCTCTCTTCACTCGTCTTCTTCTTCTAGACGAAATGGCGATAGAATACCTTAAGCCAATGCGAAGTTAGTCTAAGTCGCCTAGGTCGAAATTAGTTAGGTCACCGGACTCTTAAGCATTGAAGCAAAGTTTTCACAAGATATTATTTGAACATTAGCTGAACCATAAAATTCAAACAAAGGTCAAAAATTTGAGCTAGAAAGTAATATATTCTGGAGACAAAGGACGTGTTAATTAACTGTCGTGTCTCGCTGCAGTGTCCAATGTCGTCTGCGATACCGAGGTATACCTCGGGATACACGAGTATACTCGTGTATCCCGAGATGCAGTGCAACGCTTGCTATAGGAGGTGTCGTGTTCAGCTCACGGCTTTCATGTTCACTGAACGGGCATTGTTATAATTATGACGCTTGATATTGGTTTGGGTGCTCGACTGTGCTTGCTGACCTTAGAAATCGATGAAGTTTAGAGGCAAGGCTCGTTCAGTCGGTTTTTTAGATAAGCTTTTATGATACTAGTCAAGAATGAGGGTCTTGCTCGGTTTTTTCTAAATTTCACACTTTAGTAAAACCATTTTTGTAAGACCATGATCCAAAAAAACAAGGTCTAGCATTCAGCAAACACGTAAGGACGTGATCGTCATCGGTCTCTTTCGAACTTGTTGTAAATGACTTATTTCAGTCTTGCTTAAGCATCGATTGACGTCACTACGTGTTGCTGAATCCTATACCTGAACTACTTCAGGTATAGGTATTTATAGGTTTAGGTATTTAATTATACCATTGTTTAAGCGAACATTTTTCAAGTACATTAGGTAATTAAGAAGTTGGGCTTATGTATAATTACAGAACTAATTAATTACAGCCTTGGTATAGTTTTACAATGTATTGTATTTTCTCGAACGAGTTAAAAATATAAAAAAACAGTCATACAAAGTAACACACTGTATTATTCCAAGACTATACAACGTTTATTAGTAAAGGGGGTGAGTTTGTATTGTTGGTAAATGAGATACTAGCTGTTACCCGCGACTTCGTTCACGTTTATTCAGAAAATAGTACCTTATCAAAAAACCTTCCTCGTGAAACACTAACTAATTATCAAATTTCAATAATATCCGTTCAGCCCTGAAAAGCCTACAAACAGACAAACATACAGACATACAGTGTTTCTTTCGTTTTTATAATATTAGTACAGATTGTCACAGTTGACTATAGTTGAATCGTGTCAGCGTAAAATAGTTACAAACAAACAAAATAATTATACATAATTACACTTTCAGGAGCTCGCTCACAAACTTTGTATTTTAAATATTAAAATGTTTACGATATCAAACAATTCAGTTCCGGGAACTCTATTACAATTTTCACTTGTTGTCCGCTGAACAAATAATTAGGATCCACTTTCATAAACGTTAACATACTCGTACCTTATGGAAGTCTACACACCAAAATCGCCGACAGCCGCATATTTGATGTCGGTGGCTATTTTTCTTGACCTCAGTGGCTATATTTGAAAATAAATCAACCTGCAGGCCTAGCACAGGCCAAAGACAAATTATCTTTTCACCGTTTTTATCCCGCGAGAAAGAGACAAACATATCCGTATTCTAGCTTTGTCACATCTAAGCGTGGTTATCTCGTTTTGTCAGCGGGCTGTGTTGGCGGGCCGCCGATTTTGGGGTGTAGCATTCTTTATAGTAAATTTACCAATCGTTTTTGAAGTGAAACTTCTAATGCGACTTACAACAAGGTTGCGTTAAACGTTTAACGCCACCATGGAGGAGGTATGAAAGCACTGTTGCGTTAAACGTTAAACGTTCCTGGGGAGGGGAAATAGAAAGAGACAGAGCGAGACCAAGCGTGACCCCTTCCTATTTTCCATTTCCACATTACGAAGTTTCACTTCTTCCGCGCGGAGGGACTCCACGCACTATTTTTTTTTTTTATTCGGACCCTTTACCCACTACGGAACGGAGATGGTATATGCGTTTGGGGTGAAAGAATGTTTTTTTGTGCAAATCCATATTGCCATTTTTCTCTTCATCAAAATACTAGTCGGATTTTAATGCAGTTTTCAGTTGTGGGTTCGGGTTTGATTGGAGCATATTTTTGATAGAAGTTACGGTGATAACGCACCGGGGGGCGCTGCAGCAAACATTGTTTGTGCAAATCCATGTTGCAATTTTTTCCTAAACGACTAGGCCGATTTTGATGCAGTTTTCAGTTATGGGTTTGAGTTTTATTGGTGCATTATCTTAGATAGAAGTTACGGTGACAACTCACCAGGGTGCGCTGCAGCAAACATTGTTTGTGCAAATCCATGTTGCCATTTTTCCCCAAAACGACTTGTCCGATTTTGATGCAGATTTTATCCCTTTTCATTTGATTACTCTTTAACCGTCTTGAGTTTTTTCAATTTTTTTTCGTTTGTCAGTTGTATATTTCTATGATTAAAAACCATCCAATTAAGTATTGCCAAAAGTTAACAAAACTGCTAGCTCAAATGTAATAAAACTAAGATATTTATATATACCTCCTCTCCAGACAGAAGGCTTAAGGTACTTCGATGTCCTCTAATTCCACGCATCCAACTGAGAGGGTTCAAACATGGGACCTATAAATATCATAAAATCTCTTAGAAAATGAACGCACTTTATACGTATTAGTCTGGTATTGGGTCTGGACCTAACTGGGTATTTCTTTGCGAAGATTTACTGTACTTTTGGGCTTATTTGAGAAACTTTTTCATGTCTATTCGCGTTCTTAGTAAACAATGTTTTTAATGCTATAAGAAAAAGACCCAAAACTAAAACAATATTTCTAAAGCAGTAGCTCACATAAAATGTTTTAGTTTTTGTAGCCATTTTCAGGTTTAACTCTTTGAAAACAAAAACACTTTAACCTAGTTTATAAAGGGAGATTAGAAAGAGGAACTGCTGGATGTTTTGTAGAAGAATTTTTGTTGCTTTTTGTTCAAAAGAACTGCAAAAAAATGTCATGATTAGAAGTAACTTAGAAGTAAATTATAATTAAATACTGCAGAAATACTTCTTATTTCTTCTTTCTTGTAGATTGAGTACTGGCAGTTAAGTTATAGGTACCATCTACCCGCATCATTACAGAAACGAATATAACGCAGCAGCGCAAGCCATTTTTTCTCACTCGAACAAGTGCACAATATTGCTAGTAGAAGTGAGAATACATGATTGGCGCCACTTCGTTTAGATTTATTTCTTTACACTAAAAGTGAAAGTTGTACTTGTACTTAATTCCCACTCAGCCCTGAAATTTCTGAACGAATTTGGATAAACATAGATTTTATTACATACTTATAAGTTACTTTATTATACGCTATATTCCCCTAAGGCGCTGGTATAGTGATTAATAAATTGTAACTACATATATAACACTACGTTGCACCTAGAAAATTTACGATCAACGCCTCGAGAATACATAAACACCTGCACTGCTGCAGCAACTAAACAACATTCATTTATGCAAAAATGTTTCAAACTATGTGTATGAGAACAAGAGACGGTATTGAAAGTAATGCTTTTATGCACCTTTATAGGAGTCAGATGTTACAGTAAACAAAGACGCGACGAGCTTTCGAAGTTGAGCTTATCAATGTACGAGTAACAGCCATCTGAGTCACGAACTTCCGAAGTAACATTTAGCAGAGTTCCGGACCAGAAGCAGATTCAGCAACACGATATTAGAAATGAAATCCTCACAGATTACACAATAGCTTTAGCGCTCGTGTCTACATTTCCCGTACCGAATCCCCGCACTGCCCTCTATCCATAGACCGTTGTAATTGACCCGTAATGCAATCCGGGCCTCACGGGAGCTCAGCAGTGCCGCCGCCGGATCCCTCTACCTTTGATCTGGAGTTCTTTGTCTTTATCTCAATTGAGTATTTACTTAAGTGAGTCTCGATGGAAATAATTGGAGTGTTAGATGTTACGAATGACACAGATTTCTTTCCCTATTTCTATCTCTCTCTATTACACAAGATAAGTAGATATATTGTCATACTTTTAAAAGCAAATGAAAGCATTTTTAATTTATAGAAAGCATTAATTAATCATGTGTGAACATATGTGCGTATTGTATGTCATCTGCTACATGACTGGAGCCCGCTGTATGGCGACAGGCACATTCGGGACGGAATATCGCCCGGCGAAGTGCGGGTGTTATATTACATCTCTGCCAGCCCCTTCGGGGGAAAGGCGTGACGATGTATTATGTTATGTTATTTAATCATGACCTAGATGTCAGCGTTATTAATTTACAAAGTGTATGGATATTATTCTTGTGCGTCTTTATAAAGCTTAAAAAAGATATCCATCTGTATTTACTGTCATAATTACTTTGACAACTTGGTTGCTGTCGAAAATAATATCACCTATTAATAGAATCGTCGATAGCTTCATAAGGTCCATAGACCTATGTAATAGAGCATATTCTGTGATAAGGTCATAGCCGGTACAAAAAAATGAAGATTTTACTTAGAGAAAAACTTGTATGTAGATAGTTGTAGTTGTACCTACTGAATGTTACGATATAAACGAATACTAAAGTCATTGGTGCACGGTCTCAAATTTCTTTTTTACTTACTTAATCAGCTTTTCAATTAACAGATTAGCCATTTTACTAAACCGCGCTGTTCAGCTAGCTTTCTGAATTCAGCCGTGGTATTATTGTACGTGGTATAATTGAACGGCTGATTATATAAATGACGTCTGTCTGTATCGTGCCAGTTCACTTCTTGTTTCCATAGATCTCTAGTCATTAGGACCTATCTATCTGTACTAAGAGTTACACTGGCTTACTGGAACGACCGACGACGAAGCCTTTAGCTCTCCCACAATTACAAGTAAGCCCTTAATGGCAGGATCCTCTCCATCAGCAATAATCACGCTAATCACCAATGTTCACAAATAATCCCTCTTCCGAAATTCTTACTGCAACTTTTTAATTTGTTTCCAATAAGGCGTATCGACAACTTTTACATACTTATTCCGTGAGCCACGTATCCTGTTCCATTTGATCTGTAATTGGAGAACGGATCAAAGCCGATCTCACGGGGATCGACACTTTGAAGTTGATACCTTTGTTTTGGGCGCGTCTAGCAGCGTGCGAGCTACGGCGAGTAAACGACTACTTGAAGCCACTTCACATCACGATGTCATGCTTTATTTTCAAATCGATCTTTTATACCGAATGTGCAAGGAGGAGGGTTATGTTTTTTGAGTGTATGTATGTTTGTCTGTATGTAGGTATGTATGTATGAGGTTTCTTTAGCACGCCCTACAGCCTAAATAGCTTGATGGTTTTCGATATGTGAGGTGTCGTTTGAATCGTCTTGATGGTGGAAGTGACAAAGAGGACAACATTTTGCAGCTGGGTTTTTTTTCTGTCAATTATGTTATATGTTTTTGTCCATGTGGAAGTATTTGATCTGGTGTTTCATATGTGATTATATTATTATAAGTATTTAATTCATAGATCTAGCAACGATGGAGCGCTCGCCAACTGACACTGACAACTTCATGACTTATGACAATGACAATGAACCTTGCACAATTTGCACATGTCCCATATTCTGATGCGTGATTCTGATCTTCATCACTCTCACTCCCATTGCATTTCATACGAGAGAAAATGACCAGAAAATACTTCACGCGTTAGAATAGACCCCAGTTTGCACTAAGCACGCTAGATGCCATTACACCATCTCATTTTTGAGGCTAGCTAGCACACTAGATGACTAGGCGAGGCAGTGCCCGTGCGACCGCACTAGATTGGTAAACTAACTAAACGCCAAAACACTATCCAATTTTAGCACGCTAGCTCAGTTAGCGTCCTGCAAATTGGAACTTGTACTGAACGCTTAAATCAAATGAAAAAAAACCTATTCATTTGTGTCTACTTGATAACATTGTCGACATAGGTATTCCGCTTGCCACATAACAAGGATGTTTGATGAGTTGACAATCAATTTTAGGAACTGACATCGAATGATCAAGCTTGGGAAATAATTTACTGTTGTTCTAAGTAAACCTCTTTATCAATATAAATTGTGAACGATTTTACTTTTGACATGGAAAAACAACAAATTCAGCACTAGCTTAAAATTCTTTGGTCATTCACATTTCAAAAAATTCAACACGTGTGTGTTCAGTTAATGTAAAATAAACTTTATGCCGTGTGCTTAGTGTGTATATGTGTATAACTATGCATATTTGTGTAACGCTGCACTGGCGGTTTCACTCACTATCCCACAGGAATCATTATTATTACCGGGATAAAAGTAGCCTGTGTGTGTAAATCCAGGATACAAGCTACAATTATTAGTTAAAATTTACAAGCAAATTAAGTAGTTATGATCAAGTAATAATCATCTAAACATATCAACTTTCACACTTATAATTGACCAATTAAACGTTAGTGAGCGAAACGTCTCTGCTAAAGCTTAGGAAAAAACGCTTTTATGTATCCGTCCGTCGTCTCTTGAAATTTTGTAAGCAGGATTGACAATTATATCCTAGTTGATTGAACCAGCATTACTTTGCAGAAGTTCATCTTCAAACCTGTTACTTGAACTAATTGACAACTTTCACTTAAATGAGATTGGTACTATCACAAAATCTATTTCAATCTCTATAAATTCAATTAACAATTTTATTATATCCTACTTACTTAGAAAAAAAAAGTCGAGTCATAGTTTGATATTTTTTCAAAATGGCAGAGGTATGACATTTTTACATGAACATATAGTCACGCCTTTCCCCCGAGGGGACTGGCAGAGGTCCCACAATTCGCCGGACGATATTTAGTCCTAAAATTTGACAGGGGGCGAGCCTGTCGCCATACACCGGGCTCCAGTCATGTAGCAGATGACATACAATACGCACATATGTTCACACAAGGATCAAATTGGTGCGTGCCGTCGGCTGGGTTTGAACCCGCTCCCTCTGGCTTGAGAGGCGGGCCTTCTGCTACTAGGCTATCATTACTTTTATATTATATTATTATTATATACGACATTTTTAACGTATAAATAACATGTTGGTTGGTATGCATTACGTATGATTTGTCTGTCTGATAATATTATAAATAAATTCAGGACACTTGCACACACGCTCGCCTGAGCTAAGCAAAACTTGTACTATGGCTGCCAGAGACTGCTATACATACTTAGATAAATAAATATAAATACATACTTAAACAGATATTAACACCCATAGAACCCAACATAGAACAAACACAAATGTTCATCACATGAATGTTTGGCCTAGGTGGGAATCGAACCCACGCCCCCAAGCACAGAAGACAGGTTCACTACAAACTGAGCCACCGAGACAGTCAATTTATAAATGCATTACGTATGAGTTGACTACCTACTAGTTGGTGTGCAAGTGTGCGTATGATTCGTAAAGTTTGCCGGCGAAACTTTTAAACACAAGGTTTCTGGAGTTTGTCGACCGAGTAATTGGTTAGCTGCAGGTCAGGAAACTAACTGGGAAATGCTTTCATCATGCATACACTCTTCTGGGATATCACCTTTTACAATGGGCACTTCAAAATATATAGTTCTCACATAATAATCACATATTAAAACTACATTAATGGAAAGAGGGTAGATAGATAGATAGATAAACACTTTATTGTTCACACCAGAAATAACAAAAACAAAAGAACAGAAAAATCTTAAACTGTAGTGTAACAACTGGCGGCCTTATTACTAAGAGCGATTTGGGTAATATAAGGTTAAGATTTATTTAGAAGACAAAGATGTCTGGAGCCTTCCACTTCCGCCAAGTAGCCACTAGTATGTAATAAATATTACCTAGTTGTAAGCCAAAATTTGTGAGACAGTAATTATTTATTTATTCTTTGAAAAAATAATGCTCCTCAGTTTCTTGCCTGTTCTTATGAGTAGAGGCTCTTTGTCTGAAAAGGGCGGTCGAGTCTATTTAAAAAACTTTGACGTTCATATGTGTATCTTTGATAGCCAAATTGAATAAAAACATTTTGATTTTGACTTTGACTTTACTAGCTGCGCCCCGCGGTATTACCTGCGGTTAATAAGTACTCAATGTCATCTTCTCTACCTTTGACAACGTGTACGCAAAATTTCCTAATGATCAGTTAAGCGATTGGAGAGTGAATGAGTAACCAACAAACTAAATTTTGCATCTAAAATATTAGTTAGGATTTATTATATTATGATAAACATTATGGATTGAGTAGTAGTAGTAGTAGTAGTACCTATTACTAATACGGTAGTCTTTGGGTAAGATGGCAGCCTAGTTGGGAGAAAGTCCACCTCAAGCCAGAGAAAGCGGGTTCGAACCCAGCCGACGGCACGCACCAATTTGTTCATTGTGTGAACATATATGCGTATTGTATGTCATCTGCTACATGACTGGAGCCCGGTGTATGGCGACAGGCTCGCCCCCTGTCACATTTGGGACTGAATATCATCCAGCGAAATTTGGGTGTTGTATTACACCCCTGCCAGCCCCCTCGGGGGAAAGGCATGGCGATATGAATGTTAGTTTTTGTGTAAGAGGGAATGTGTGTGTGTGTGAACGGATTTAAATAAATAGGGATGGAGTTAGTTTACACCCTAAAATAACTTGTGACTCTGTGAACTGTAGAACTCGCGGCCAGCGTCTGTCCTCGTCTACAAGTCGCATTCCTCAAACGATTCTCGTGAAAGTTTTTGAAAGGAAGACAGAGATCTGGGCAGAAATCCAGACAGAGTTCGGATACACGAAAGCATTTTTGTCGAAGCTGACGCATAGACGCTTCACTCTCTAACGCTCGCTCGGCCGATAAATTCTACTTCCTACTATCCTAATAATATCATAAACCCGAAAGTTTGTAAGAATAGATGGATGGATGTTTGTTACTATTTCACGCCAGAACGGCTGACCAGATATAAATGAAATTTGGCACAGAGATAGATTAAAGTCTAGAATAACACATAGGAGCCGCAACCGGAGTATATATAGGAATTTTAACCGCTTGTGAAACCGCGGGGCTCAGCTAGTGGGATATATTTTGATCCTAAAAAAAGCAGCTCATGAAAAACTTGTAAGCCAAATGCGAGCAAAGCTGCAAGTCATAGCTAGTAATGAACTCGCGTAAGTACACAGCAAAAATGAATAACTTAAAAAAATTCAAAATTTATTTTTACTCAGCGCTGTTTCTTTAAAGTGCTTTAGAGCTAAAGTGAAAAAATAATTGGAGCAAAATAATTGAATTATTTAATGATACTCACTTAACAACCTAAACAATAAAACGTTTTTGCAAAAAACAAGCTTCACTCTTGAAATTGTTGTTTGGAAATGTATCAGTTGTATCACAATGTATCAATTAATTAAATCAATTAATTGTATCAATTAAATATTGACTGTCTTGGTGACTCAGTTGGTAGTGAACCTGCCTTCTGAGCTTGGGGGCGTGGGTTCGATTCCCACCTAGGGCAAACATTTATGTGATGAACATTTATTTTGTGTTTGTTCTATGTCTGGTATGTATTTAAAAATATCTAAGTATGTATATCAGTCTCTGGCAGCCATAGTACAAGCTTTGCTTAGTTTGGGGTCAGGCGACCGTGTGTGGAAGTGTCCTGAATTTATTATTCATATTATTATTTATTATTATCACAATCACAATGTATCAAAATGTATCAGTTGTTTGAAAATGTATCACAAAGGCGAAAAAATTCAATGGAACCAAAATGTTGTGATTTTTTTTTCTAAAAACTTGCATTGACGCATTGCATTGATTTTTTAGCCCCGACGGAAAAACGACGGGAGTTATAAAAAAAAGGTTTTTTAGATAGTTGATTGTTTTTTTTTTATGGAGAATAGGTCGGCGTTTGACCACCAACTCGCCTGATGTTAAGCGACGTTGTGGTCTAAGATGGAGCACGATGACCTATAAGGTACTTATTCACTCTAGCCTTGAAGTTTTGTAGAGTGAAGAACTGAAGAAGTACACATTTGGGACTGAATATCGTCCGGCGAAGTGTGGGTGATGTATTACACTCTGCCAGCCCCCTCGGGGGAAAGACGTGACGATATGTAATGTATGTATATCAGTCTCTGGCCGCCATAAGCCGCTTTGCTTAGTTTAGGGTCAGACGACAGTGTGTGCAAGAGTCCCGAAAATCCCGAACAATCATTACTTTTTTCGTAAAAGAAAACGTACCATACTTAAACTCACTTATTGGACAGCCACAATCCTATATTATAACCTCAGATAATCTTACTTCTGTCATTGGTAGCCTAAATTTTCTTTTCCAAGATTATTTGCACAAAACCATTTCTCATCGAAATTTTCCTTGTCACACAACGCTCTTCACTGCCATGAAAACGGAAACTGTGATCTCCAAATGAAATGGGCTCTGATGAATATCCAAAACCACCGCGTCCGGATATCTTTAAACATTTAAAAGTTTAATATTCGATTACAACATTGGATAACTTTATCTCTCAATATTACGGGATTTCTCAGAATTTGGAAGTTGAAAGCACTGCGAGCAAGCTTCTTCGTTTACCTAGTGAATTAGTAAATTCTCTTTAGTCTTGCTTCTAAGTAAATCGGCTTTCGGTGGAATCCTTTTTACCCGACTGCGCAAGAAGGAGGGTTATGTTTTTCGAGTGTATGTATACTAGTATGTACGTTTGTGGGTATGTATGTTGTGCTTTTATTGCATGTTAGGGCGTGTTAAGTGTGCGTTTTGTATGCATTCCCGTTTGACGTATAGGGTAGTAAAAATGCGTTTTGATGTCTAAGGATAAAAATATTTTTACCCGACTGCGCAAGAAGGAGGGTTTTTCGAGTGTATACATGTATGTAAATTTTATGTATGTATGCATGTGTCTATGTATGTATGTATGAGGTTTCTTTGGCACGCCCTACAGCCTAAACAGTTTGAAGGATTTCGAAATGTAAGGTGTCATTTGAATCGTCTTGATAGTGGAAGTGACTCAATAGGGTACAACAATTTTCATTCGGGTTTTTGTTTTTCTTTTAACAACGTTACTTGTTCAGTTTGTATCTAATTATGTTTAGTTTTATTTGTACTGGGAAATGTATTTCAATATATTTTTTAGGTGCTTGAAATAAAAATCAATTTTATTAGTCGGTGGGGCCCGGATTCGGGTTGCTGGAACCCACGTGCCATAGCGCCCGTATGCGATGGCCGTTTTCATTAGTCAATGGGGCCCGCATTCGGCGTACGAGAGCTTTTGTGTTCTCGCATTACCATGGTTATGCGCCCAGGGCATTCGGGCAATACCAGCAATCTGTATAACAACCGAAGAATAGATGACGAATTTTCATTGTCGAATGCGAGCTAATGAGTTATCGACTAGTGAAATTGAGCCTTTAAGGTAAAGGTCACGAGAAAATTAGTTCAGTGGTAAGGTTTTCGAGAAAATAACAAAGAGAAAAAATGTTTTAACATGAATTGGGATTTTTTCTTGATTATCAATTATGTGGGTCGATCATTCTTGCTACAAAACTGGTGAACATAGAGTAGACGTTGTACTCATCAACGTTTCCATTTATCTGGGGAAAAAACCGTAACAGCCGAAGCTACAAAAATTATGCAAAAAGTTTAAAAACAAAATAATTGAATTCTAATTCGAGAATATTAAATTATACCGACTAAAAGCTTTTGACGTGGTACTGTCATCCGTTTTGTTTTGTGATATTTTTTTATATTTAACTGAGGACATATAAATTTATATATTTTATTAAGGATATTTAAATATCAACTTTATAGACCAGCACCCCTACAATGCGCGCGCGATAAAATTCTTCTTCTCACTTTTTGTCATGCGAGAACGTGACAAGGCTATGCGTAAACATACGTCTGTCTCGATAAAAATAGTCGACATACCTTTGTCGCGTTGCGATGCTTGGCCTGCAGGACTTTGATATGTTAATTTCAAGTAAGTTAGTACTTTTTAAAATGTATTTTTTTGTCCTTTTATTAGGTCTTGTGCTCTCTAAGCAGTCAAGCTACGGATAATTTTGTACAACAATAAAAATGTCGTCAGCTTTTTAAACAAGGCAAGTTTCTATACCTAACGTACTTAGGCCGAGACCACATTGGCTTAATGGTAGACAACTTGCTGAGCGTCTAGACGCCTGACTAGCTGTCATAGACCACTATAGTCTAAAGCTCCCGGAACCGAAAACAGCACTCTTGGCACCTCGCCAATTGCAGGTGGGATATTTTCCTCCATGGCTGCTTGGCACTTTGCTTAACGTCACCATTCACCATCCTGCCTAGCATCCTACAAGTACATCCTGCACATCATTACCGCTTCATGCAGGATGGTGAATGTTGTCGCATCCAGCATCGCGTCCGGCAACGACGTGCAGGATGTCAGGCAGGATGGTGTGCGAGCTACATCAAGCTTCACAGTCCTGCAAGCCGTACTGCAAAGCAGGATGGTGAATGTTTTGTTTACCGCTAGTTGCTGAGCAACTGCTTGCCAGTGTAGTATCAGCCTTAGACAGTTTTTAAAAGAAGTTAACAAGTATAACCTATGCCTAACTGTCAAGACAAGGTAAATAAAATAAAAAAATAAAGATTAATGAAGTGTCAAGCCAGTAAAAATAGCTTTTATAAATAAATTACTTAATTTTCTTTAACTTTGATTAATGAAAGCCTCAAATGAGAGACGCACGACAGGTGGCTATGTAATTGAAACATAAAGTTAAGGAGGACTTATGTCACGAAGGCTTTTATGTACGTGTACGTGGTAAATAAAGTTTTTATTGTTTTCTTAGTGAGATAGTGAGAGTAGGTCGTTGTTTTGATGGTAAGTGCACTTCCCTAGTAAAATTTGGGAGGACGCTTTTACGGCGTGGAGAGAGCAAGATAGTAAATATTTCGAGCACCTATAGGTACTTATACATTTATGTTTCTATTAGAACTGCACCGTGAAGCAATCAATGAGAGAGAAACTCCAAATTAAGCACATCATGCTCTCTAATGAGGCTCACTTGCAGAAGACACAGAGTTAAATTCTTAACGCAGGGCTAATTAACACAAGAGTCACTGTAATATTGTTTTGGCTCAAGGTTAATTAAAATGTTTTTATTATTCTTGCTGAATTTTAGTTTCACGAGGAAGGTTTTTAGACACTATTTTCTGAATAAACTCAAACGAAATCGTAAAAGCTAGTCTACATCTAAACTAATGTAATAAATAGGAAAGATTTGTAATTTGGTATCTTTATTATATTACACATATATATATCTATCTATATTTATTATTTTATTGTATGTTTCTAACGAATTAACTCAAAAACTTCCGGTCCGATTTCAATCATTATTTCACCATTAGAAAACAACATTACCCCTGAGTGACATAGAGCTATGAAACGCGAGCGAGACTAGTTATAATAAATCGATAATTGTTTATTCAAGGAAGCTGTGGAATCCAGTATTCACCGATTGATGTCTAGAACAGACTCGAACGAGTCGGACGGGACTCGTCCGGGGCAGGCTGCGCTGGGAACTCTACGTCCAATGGCTTCACAACGTCGTCAACAAAATGTGAGGAGTACGAAGACGCGAAGCGAAGAAAAAATCTCCCAAATAGGATCACCAAAACTATCATCCTTGTTTATTTTATTTATTTCTGTGATCTTCTGTGAAATTGCTATAGCTAGTGTAAGGATGTTTCCCACGATGATTGGTCGATTGCTGTCTATTAGTAATTTCACCCTTATATGCAGTTTGGTGTTAGTTAAACCATGATCTAAAAAAACAAAGTCTAGCATTCCAGGAGCAAACACATGGTGACGTCACTCGTCATCGTCATCCGTCCCTTTCTAACTATTTGTAAATGACTTATTTCGGTCTTGCTTAAGCACTGATTGACGTCACTGTGTGTTGTCAACTTGACCGGAATGCTATACTTACCTGGCAGAGTATTATACCATGAGTCAAACGAAGTCAGTGATGGGTCCTTTCCGCTAAACGGTGGAAATTCCTCATTAGCAAAGGATATCAGCTAGGTCCAAGCATGCCACATCCAATGTCATTAGGAGTGCTTATAAGTCGTCGGTATGAAATGCTTATGAACAGCAGTTGTCTTAAAAATAATAGATGTACTCGTATAACGATTAAATTCAACATGCAGCTCCATGTAGGTAGTTTTCTTTTTTTTATCTTATAATCAAAAAAAGGTTATCGAAAAGGTTGTCCCCAAAAATGGCTCAATTCTAAACCTTAGTCGGTTTATTATGCCATTAACTAATCAATAATGCATAATGCTCTATTATTTTACCAAACTTGGCTTTAAATAAACTAAATTAAATTAAATTAAATCCACATATGTACTGCACTTATTTTATATAAGTACTTACTCCAAATATACTGGCCATTAAGAGTTTAAAAAAAGAAACAAAAGAAAATCAGCAATTCAATTTCCCTTACAAAAAATAATTAACAAACAAAGCGCTCATTAATAAAAAAACAAAAGACGGCAAACGCAAAAACTTCGAAAAACAAATTAAACTTGGCCTAATGAAAATAGGTAATAAATTAACGGACTCACCAGGTTTATCCAGGTCGCTGATAAACTCCTCGGTTTCCACGTACCCCTGGATGCCAGCAACCAGTAGAAACATCAGCCACATGACCACCCGAGTCCCACCCAGCGTCACAAGGTCTGAATGCACTCTCAACCACTCCATTATTAAACACCTTCACATGTCAAACTAATCGTGCAAAACACTAATTAAGCATTTAAAAATTCTTTTTACAAAACAAGACGAATATAATATCAAAGAATAATATTCAAAGAAGTAATTTTAAATTGCAAGAACAGTTTTGAAATAGAGAGTCACAGAGAAACACGTGTTGTTAGACGGTAAACAAATCGAGATCCCGACAAACAGGCGACGGGAGAGCGGGCGTGCGTGCGACCCAGCGCCTCCGGCTACACTGATCGAAAACCGATAGCGACCGAACAATCGGACGAAAAACAAAAAACTACCAATTCGAATTTCAAAAAGGCTGGCCGCGTATTGGAATGTCAAGTTCGAAAATCGAATCGGGAAACGGCAGCAATCGCGATGGCTACGACCGAAAATGGAGGGAAGGAATTTTTCATTTAAAATTTGAACGTCGAGATCTTACCATTTAACTTTTAAAAAGAAAAGTTTTAAGATTTAAATGCGTGAACTTTTTCTTTAAAAACGTTAAATGGACTTAAAAAACAACTTTGGAGTTACAAAAATGTAAGAATAAAATTACCTTGAACCACTAACTATGTCGGTTCAAATGTTTTAAAAGATCCAAATTAAAAAAAAAATAACTAAACTACGGTTGTCCGTAAAATAAGGTTTGAAATTATTTTTCACAATTAAAAAGTGTTTTTTCACATTTAGTAATACATAATATTTGGATACCTAAGACTTTGTCCTATTTTTGGACATAATTGCCGTAGAGATCAATTTATTTTTGCATGCGCATCTTCCGTAAGCCTTAGTACTCTCTCGCCACGTCGCGAACTTAGCAAAAACCTTCCTTTTCAACTTTTCTCCTGTTTTGAAATAAGTTCCATGCAAAAATACATTGATCTCAGAATAGAAAAAATATTAAAGTTTCCAAAAATGTGTCTTTCAATGTCAAATAACATGGTTTTTAAGTGACTGTGCAAGAACGAGGGTTATACTTTTCGAGTGTATGTATGTAAGGATGTATGTATGTATGTATGTATGTATGTGGGTATGTATGTATGAAGTTTCTTTGGCATGCTCTACAGCCTAGACAGCTTGAAGGATTTCGACGTGTGAGGTGTCATTTGAATCGTCGTAGTAGTCGAAGTGACATAGGGTACAACATTTTGCAGCCGAGTTTTTGTTTTTCTTCTAATAATGTTACTTGTTGTTTATGTACCTTTTATAAAGATACTTGTTTTTGTAAAAAATATTGGGAATACTATTTTACGGGCAACCCTCGCAGATCAGTTTCAACAAATCCCTTGAGTATTGAAGGTTAATTTAACCACAGAATAGGGATGAGAAAACACAATATTAATCAAATAAATGAGAAATGGGTCCGAACACTATTTCATCAACTAACGACTGCCTTTTGATAAATACCGCGTTCGGAATACAAAAATAGCCCACGAGGAAAAAGTAAGGCCCATTACCGCAACAAGGCGTTTCATATTATTGTATCGAATGGCACTCATTGGATCTTCACAAAGACCAAATAATATAGAACCGAGGAGCTGGAATAATAGCGATAAATAAATAATGTTTTCGCGTCTCAATTTAATTTGGCCTTCCGCAGTGTGGCGCATCATGCGAACTTAACCCTTATTTGAATATGTTGGGGTGTATTTTCGTGTGTTCTACGTGTTTAAAGAATATTCGCTAATGTATCTTCGGAAGCACAGTGAAAGAAACCTCTTTTGCGAAGCGAGTGAATAAGTAAAGTACGCAGTGTGCGGCGTGCCATTGCTTTTTATGTAAACACTAGCAGCGAATTATTGCGAGCTGAATCGGAAATGGGTGCGGAATATTCTGTCCTATTTCTTATTCCCGACTTACGTTAACACATGCTGATAGTACTTAGTTATATTTTTTAACCGATTGTCTAAAATTAAGGTAATGTTTTTCATAATCTTAATATAATAAATTACGTGTCACGTTGTTTGTCCGCTATAGACTCCTAGACTACTTAACCGATTTCAATCAAATTTGCACACCGTGTGCAGTTCGATCTAACTTAACAGATAGGATAGCTCACATATTATATGTATTTGGGGGCTGAGCTACCCACGTCCGTAGGAGTGTACTCTATTCTGATTCCCTACACGTGGTCCCCGGGTAGTGCTAACCGGGTAGAAAACTCTGGTGGGAGGCTTCGGCCGTGGCTAGTTACCACCCACCGGACCAAGCCATGCCGTGAAATGACCTAGTCGTGTTTCGGGATGTAGTCCGGTGTAACCGTTCCGAAGACGGGTCTGAGCAGTAGCGTACTTGTAGCGGCTCACTCAACTGCCGTCTTTGTACTTGTTCACTCTACAAAACTCCAGCTAGAGTGAATAAGTATCTTATAGGTTGTCGTGCGCCATCTTAGACCACAACGTCGCTTAACATCAGGTGAGTTGGTGGTCAAACGCCGACCTATTCTACATTAAAAAAAAAAGTATATTAAAACGCAAACGAAGTCAGAAAGAAGTCAGAAAGAAGTCGAAGAAGGTGACAGCTAGTTATGTGTAAAATAATGTATTTAATCTATTTTACATATTAAGTACTAGGCTTGACCAATTTTAAATTGTAACACAATACATTTGACCAGACTAGCTAAAAATGAGGGTAATTTTTACTTTACAGGATAAGGCTTGACCGATTTTTAAATGTAGCACGTGATTTGACTCAACAGTTTTCGAATTGACATATTATTGTTTTTGAATTCGCAGTATCACAGACCTAAAAAATTTTACGCAGTATACTTGTAAAGATAGTGGCTCTGTTAGTTACAGATAACGTTTCTTTCTCTACAGGGGGGCTATTCCTGCGCATGAGATGAGATGATATTTTATCTTGGTTACTCTCACACCTATGACGTTTCAAACGAGAGCAACAAGGACGAAAAAAAGTGAGATGAAAATCTCAAATCTCCGAATAGGGCCACTGGTCGCATTCCTCTACTGATTCCCGTAAATTTTGTGAGCAGGAGGGCTATTCCTACGCGTGAGATGAGATCAGGTTTTATCTAGGTCACTCTTACACCTATGACGTTCCAAACGAGAGCAACAAGGACGAATAAAGGTGAGATGAAAATCTCAAATCTCCGAACACGATAATTTCGTTCGATAATGATCTAGATTTTTTACAGACTCATTTTCTGTTTTTTTTTTTAAAGATCCGGATAGAATTCGGACATACGAAAGCATTTTAGTCGAAGCTAAAGTAGAAGAGACGCTTCGCTCACCAACGCTCGCTCGCTTGATAAATAGCTTTTTTGAATCTGTAAAAAGGTAATTTTGTTTTTCATTATTTTTTCACAATTTTTCAGAACAATTTGGGTGTATTTATTTATTGAAAAATCCTTTTGCATCTACATATATAAGTTTGTATGTTTAGGTATTAGGTAAGTAATGTATAAACATACATTACTTACCTAAGTAACCTTAGTACCTTACTTAATTAATACCTAAAGGATTCAGGATCCATTTTCTAGAGCAATGTTATGTTGGTCTCTCTCGTTTTAGCTCATACCAGTGAGAGAGATAGTTCGGCTCCAGAATAGGGTCTAAAGACTGCATCCACTCAAGAGCTGCACTTTACGAGCATGTAATGACGTCACAACTCAAAGCCGGCAAACGTCCCGTGAATCAACAAAAGCGAAAAGAACGTTTAACGTGTGGTACTAGAAAAGCGCATGTTTCTGTGTGATTATTTATATTACTCTCTTACTAGAAATGTCCCGAGAGTAAGCAAGACGGCACCAGAATAGGGGTCTAGGTATTTAAATTGGCTGTCCTGACTTATATTAGGCTTTATTCCGATCGTGCGAAGGGCTATAGGCGACTCGTACAAGTACAACACAACCGAACCTACAAAGTTGACCAAATACGGAACTTAAGACTTTTCAAAGGCTGACTGTTAGTTCCGTTTGGAGCATGCGATAGTAGCGCCCCCATTCGTCTCTACAGACAAGTTGGTAGTTCAAGTACGGAGCAGTTTCCTCACTTGAGTGTGCTGAATCGACACGTCGGAACCAAATGAGAGTTGGATATCGGGTTCCGCAGTCCGTACCTGGTACGATTTACATATGGAGGTAAAGATTTTTCTAGTAGAAATACAAATGCAGTCAATGTATTCCACAGGTCTTAACATATTCTCGGAAATGTGTATTTATAAGAACTTACTCGAGAGGCAGTTCTCAGGCTAGGATTTTTAAACCGACTTTAAACAAGGAGGAGGTTTTCAATTCCACGGATTTTTTTTTAGAATGTTCGTTGATTACCTGAAGACGCCTTCGCCGAGTTGGGAAATTTCTCTTTTTTGTTTCAAAGGGTACATTAAATTTTGTTGAAATCGGTCTAGTAGTATTTTAAAAATCAACAAAATATTTATTTCATTGTGTGAACAAAAATTTTGTTCATTGTATGAACACAATTATGTGCGTTGAATGTCATCTGCTGCATAACTGGAGCTCTGCATATGGTGACGGGGTCTGTAAAATTTGGGACAGAATATCGACCGGCGAAGTGTATGTTGTAATACACTTCAGCCTGCCTCTTCTGAAAATTACAAAGATATTTTATTTTTCAAAACAAATTTATACCTCCGTCATTATTAATTTATTTCAAAAAACTGTTTGAAAAAACAATATTTAATTATGGAACCTATTCATAAAATTTCAAGAGAATCGGTTAAGAAATGCGACCTGTAGAGGAAGGCAGAGATCGAACAGAAAAACAGACGGAAAACACTCGCTCGGTAATGTATAGAAAAATAAAATGTTCTATTCCAGATCTAATTTGAGAAATTCAGTAAAAGTAAAACAAAACTTACACAATTTTACCTAAGTATGCAAAACGAGGAGTTTTTTTAAGACTGACTGTTTTTGCTTTAGGAAAAAACTCTAAGCACATTAGTGTATTTTTAATGACAGTGGCACAGCCGTATTGCAAATCCTTGTAGGCTATTACAAGTAAAATGTTACCGGCTCCACAGGCGCTGGAATACGCACAGACTATAAAACAAAACATGGAAAACTCAAAACATACGAAGAGTCAAAATCATGACCGAATTTGAACACGCAATTATTACCAACCAAAATGAGAGAAAGTTCCTCAGTTACAAAAACTTTGCGAACGAATTGCACTCATATAAATTTATTAGCTGACTGTCGAAAGAGTAATATTTTAGAAAGTCAAAGTTAAAATGTTTTTATTCAATTTGGGTATCAAAGATAGACTTAAGAACGTCAAAGTTTTTTTTTAAATAGACTCGATCGCCTTGTCGGATAAAGAGCCTCTACTCAGAAGAACAGGTAAGAAACTGAGAGGCATTTAGAGTGTATACTCGTATATGTATTCATGTTTAATTCTTTAATATGCTCTACAGCCTATAAGCATGAGACTTATTTTGGATTACGAAGTGTCGTTCGATTTGTCTTTCTATGTGGAGTGTCATAAGCTACATTTCACAATCAAGATTTGTATTTTCTTTTAATAATGAAATCAAAAAATCTAAATCTTTGACTTTAAATAGTGGCACATGGTCTTAAGTATTACGTTCATGCATTAACAGCCGTCAGGCGTGTAAATTAATACACCATATCCATGATATGTTTCTGATTGTCCACATGCTAATAAGACAATGTCCTAAAATACATGATGCTTGTTTTTACATATCCAAACATCAACAATTCAAGGTGGACAGTCAAGCAATCAAAATCAATACTTAGCAAAAAAAATCAGCGCTGTCATCGAGAGGCGCCATGTTTGTTTACATCTAAAAAGAAACACAAGGATGTTGTCCATCTACTCTTGCGTGATGTGTGTAATAGGGCGCGATAACCGTTTGTCACGGCCCGGGTGTGCCGCGGTCGCGTCGGTTAGCGCCTCTAGATGGTCCGGAACAGCTGCTGCCCTTGGCGGTAGAGAAAAATTGGACACCCTTACTAATCCTTTATCACAGGGCTGAGTTGGGAACACTCTTATTATAAAAGACTAGTTTATCTGCTTGTGACTTCGCTTTCGTTGCATAGCTTTTAGCACTCAGAGAGGTACGAGTAATAAACAATTTTTAAAAACAAACCATATTTACAGACATATTAATTCACAAACTTTACCTCTTATAATAAAATAATTTGTTAATTTATTTTTGTTTAATTGTTAAAATAAAATTTAAATTAAAATTTTATTAAGTGTTTCATTTTTTTTTTTTATTTAATTTTTTTTTATTTGTTTTTTTCATCTTAATCTTATTTTTGTTATTAATTTCATTTTTTTTTAATTAAATTTTTGCACACCCATGTCCCATACTCTTTCATACGCATCCTCTCCATCCTAAGGCTGCCTGGAAGAGATCGCTCTTAGTGATAAGACCGCCAGTTACACTACAGTTTAAGTTTTTTCTGTTCTTTTGTTTTGTTATTTCTCTTGTGAACAATAAAGTATTTATCTATCTATCTAATATGAGTACAGATCAGTGTACACTATTCGAAGAGTAGTGGCTCTGTGAGCTGCCGGCTTCTGTCCAGCTGTCCGAGTCAAACTCGACAATTATCGAACCTACTTACAAAACTTCAAGAGGAAATTAATAGGAGGTTAAGGAATGCAACCTGTAGAGGAAGATAGCCTGACAGACATCAGACAGACTGCAATACGAAAGCATTTTATTCGAAGCTGAAGCATAATTGCTTTCGCTCGCTCGGTCGATTTTGTGATTGTGATCGTGTTGTATTTATTCGAATGTCAATGAATTCATATGAACGCCGTCGTTTTGAACTCTACTGCCCTCACATTATGGCCGACGACATTAAAGGTACCTGTATTTATTGCTATGAGAACAGACGGTAGGTATTAATGTCGCCGATCCACTCAGTTTTATGTCTGAGCCCAGAGTTCAAGTCTATTAAATAACAAAGGTCATTTTCTTCCTACAGGTAGGGAAAAAACATCTTTGAGACATTTAGCTCTTAGCAGTAACATGACACTTTATTCTAGAGCTAGTTTTGCTAGTACCAGCTCCCAAATTACGTCCATCTTTTTCTTAATGTAGAATAATAAATAATAAATAAATTCGGGACACTTCCACACACAGTCGACTGACACCAAACTAAGCAAAGCTTGTACTATGGCTGCCAGAGACTGATATACATACTTAGATATTTTTAAATACATACTTAAATAGATATTAACTCCCAGACATAGAACAAACACAAATGTTCATCACATGAATGTTTGTCCTAGGTGGGAATCGAACCCACGCCCCCACGCTCAGAAGACAGGTTCACTACCAACTGAGCCACCAAGGCAGTCAATGAATAATAATACAATCAAGAATTAATAATAATAGTCAAGAATAGGTCAACGTTTGACCGCCAACTTGCCTGATGTTAAGCGACGTTGTGGTCTAAGATGGAGCACGAAGACCTAGAAGGTACTCATTCACTCTAGCTTTGAAGATACCTATCTCGTCTAAAAGCGCTTAGCAATGATATCTGGTAAAGTGTTTAAGGATGAACTATCAGTCAGCTGAGATCAAAATAAAGCGAACAAGTGAGTCTGATAAAAACCGGCAAAGTGCGGGTCAGACTCGTGCAAGGGTTCCTATAAAAACGGCAAAAAAATCACGTTTGTTGTATGCCCCTTTCAATATTTATTTTATTCTATTTTTCAGTATTCGTTGTTGTAGCGGCAACAGAAATACATCACCAGTGAAAATGTCAACTGTCTAACTATCACGGTTCATGAGATACAGCCTGGTGACAGACAGACAAACAAACGAACGGACAGCGGAGTCTTAGTAATAGGGTCCCGTTTAACCCTTTGGGTACGGAACCCTAAAAAATAAAAAACCCGATTGCACACCTATCTAAAGACTGTTAGGGTTTAAAGAGCATTATAACGAGACCTTAACTGTCGAAAACCATCAAACTGTTACGAACATAAGAGGTTATTATATGAGCCTGGTATCAGGTGTGTCCCATTCTTGGGCAAATGCCTCTCTTCCCTCTTTCCAGTTGTCCCTGTTTTTCGCTTAGGTAGGCCAATTCTTTTCGTGGGCGTCAACAAATAAATATACAGACATACAATATCCACGCAAAGCATAACCCTCTTGGTGGTCTGGTAAAAGTATTCGTTGGAAAACTCAGCTTGAGCTATCAATGGCTTTGACGCGTCGAAAGTTTCCTGCATTCGAGCAACTACACCGGAAGTGGAGACGGCACTTCTATAGGCGGCCTATAGCAACGATATTAATGTTTACTCTAGAACTGGCATATTGAACTAGATTATTCGAGCGCGGATTTAAGACCATGAACTTACTTACTTGGCTTATTGAAACTAACAAAACAATAACACACACACTTGTTTTAAACTGGCAACTCTTTTTGTCGAGGCGGTTTTTGGCGATTTTTCAAAATGTCGGATTTTTTAAGACACAAAAATTCAAAAGAATCAAATGCAAAGATCCGGATAGAGTTCCAGACAGAATACGGACAACCGAATGCATTTTTCTCAAAGCTGAAGAATAGACATTTTGCTCGTTAACGCTCGGTCAGCGATAACAATGTTGTATTTTTTTCGATTTTGAGTTAAAAAAAAGAGTGTGTGTACTTATGTACACGCATTAGAAGTTATATTTCTTAACCTCAAATCTATAAATGCACTCAAAACAGTTTATTCAAATCAGTTTTATCACTAATATTCAATATATATAGATATACTAATAAATAATAAATTATTAGAAATACTATCACCGTCGTATATGAAATTGATTTAATAAAAACACCAAAATAATATTTATTTATTCACTGTTTAATTGTACTCTTACGAAACACGTGTTCTAAATAAAAAAATACTAGAATATACAACTTAAACATAGTTATCAATTTTCATGCCACCTAGAACTAACTTCACGATGTAGAATTTAGGTGTCGGTGTGCGCGCGCATCGTAAAAATTCACTCTCATCATTTTTCTCTATCGCGCCAAAAGAAGTATAGCTTCAAAAATTATAAAAAAGAAAAAAGACATAACACTGTCTAACTATTTCGAGGCTATCCAACTTTTATTAGAAAGGAGGTTCGTGTGTTGTTTCAGCTAGGTTTAGTTAGCGCGACTAATTGCGTTTGGTCTTAATCCACTGTAGAAATTCTAGTTCGGAAAATTAGTTCTAGTGCAAGGATTAATTTTGGTGCTCTATAGATGTAAGCGATTATAGCCTAGTTGGAGAAGGCTCGCCTCTCAAGCCAGAGGGAGTGGATTCAAACCCAGCCGACGGCACGCACCAATTTGTTCATTGTTTGATTATATGTGCGTTTTGTATATCATCCGCTACAAGACTGGAGCCCGGTGTATGACGACAGCCTCGCTCACTGTCTGATTTGGGACTTAAAATCATCCGGCGAAGTGTGGGTGTACACCTCTGCCAACCCCTTCGGGGTAAAGGCGTGACGATATGTATAGACGTAGCATGTACTCACAAGGAAGTATGTAGGGTGGAGGTCGTGTGGATATCGGTCGTTACCCTTTTAGCCGGTCGACAGACTCTATCAGCCTTTGTTAATGTTTGTATTAGATTTTCTATTCTGCCTTTTTGTTAGTTGACGTTAGTCTGGTTTAGTCGATGAAAATGGGTTTGTGGTAAAATATTGATGTCGTTCAATTACTTTGGTTAAGTTTCTTTTTACGTACTTATTGAAATTGATGTAGTATTATGTTTTATTGTTTAGGATCAGATTAGGTAAGTCAGATCAGAGGGCCCATTATGACATTTTATTGCCATTTTGTTGTCGATATTGTTGTCCATATTGTTTCGTATTACTGCGAAATAAGGTTCATAGTCGCATAGCGTCGAAAACAAAAGGAAACCATCAAGGCAATAAAATGTGATGCTAGTTAGATCAGATTAGTTACTTTAAAGTCATTGTTATAATTATTATTTTATAAGGAATAGGTCAACATTTGACCACCAACTCGCCTGAATTGATGTGAAGCGACATTGTAGCCTAAGATGAAGCACAAAGACCTAGTAGGTACTTATTCACTCTGGCCTTGAAGATACCTAGGTTGTGGTTAGTTGGAAGAAATTTGAATTTTTTATCATAATATTGTAAAAAAAATGCTTACTCGATTTTCGACGAAAACCCTGCAAACGTATTTGTTGCAAGATTTTTTTCAAAAACACATTTTGTAAAGCAAAAGTGCAGCCCACTCCAACTCTACTATTTTTATTAGGAACTCAAATTATTTGTTTTCCCACGGGTTTTACCACTGTGCACCACGCAGTGGTTAGAACTGGTCAATAGAGACACAAAACGAAGCGCAGGAAAATATAAAAGGCACAAAAACTCTTTGAAAATGCATTTGCAAGCCAACCACTGCTCAGTGCATTATTCGTGCATAAATTCGTGATGTGCATCCTAAAATGCGCACGCTAGAAAAGCAAGCATTTTCGACATGATGAATTGGTACTTGCAAAGGTATTTTGGCTTGTCGATATTCTTTTAAGCATTCCTGCCGATACGTGCAAAATTGAAGTGATAACTCAGCATTTTGAAGAAGAATTATGCTTCAAAACATTTTATGTGGACGAGTATGTTGCCGAATTGCATTTAAATAAACCAGTTACAAACATGAAATATCTGAAATGTCTTCCTGTAAATGATTTACACCAAAAACCCTTGCCAAGTTTTCGGCACTGGAGATTCTTTGCTATTTTTAAGAAAACGTTTGATGCCATTTTGTAATCTGAGCTTTTGCCCCCTTACCAACTAGTAGCTCTGTCAGCTATAGACTTCGCGGCCGACGTTTGTCTTCCTTAACAGGTCGCATTCCTTAACCGATGCTCGTGATTATTGTAATTGTTATTGTTTTAAGATTTTTTTCAAATTGGCGGATACATTTTTTTTATCGTATGTCCGCACGTTTGAAAAAGGTCAATAGAATCGGTTAAGAAATGCGATCTGTAGAGGAAGACAAAGATTCGGACCGAATTCAGACATACGAAAGCATAATCATTTAAAAATAAATAATTAAAGCTGAAGCAGAGACGCTTCGCTCGCTAAGGCTCGCTTGGTCGATAAACGTTACATAGCCACGGAATTAGTCATTCAGTTTTTAATTCTACAGAGTTAAAACTTTAAAAGTAAGAAAAACAAACCACTAATTACTATTCCGTGACTATACAACGCTTAAAAGTAAAGGGATTAGAGCACAAGTATTGCAAACAAAATATGAGTTTTTAAGACAAGTTTTAAATTAGCTTGATAATTGTTTCAATTCAATTCAATTTCTTTATTTGCTCGTCAATGGGTTACAATGATCTTAATTTAGGTTTGAACAGCCAATAACTAGGTATCTCACAGGTGTGCAAATTAATTATGTCAATAAAATGTTATGAAATTAGATAAAATTTCAAATAGAAACATATATAAATACTTATTTAAAAAATTAAATAATGAGAATGTTGGCAAAAAAACCTAATATTTATCGTGATAAATATGGTAGCGACACGATGCTTTGTCCAAGAATTATTTTGTTGTGTAAAAACTTTCGCTCACTAGCCACTTTTTCAATTCCGTTTGTCCACATTTGTCCGTTTGTCCACTTTTCAATTCTTGTTTGGTAATTGTATTAAAATAAATAACTATAAACTTTCGTTTTTTGAACATTTTGTACTAAACCTAACATGTATAGAGATAGTTTTAAGTATCTTTAGGTTTCTCTACATTTCCTGTGCTACGTCATCCGTAGTGAGCTCTACGATTATTCGTAGAACCGCTACGGGCTACGGGCTACGGGCTCATTTTTCTATCTTAGCCATTCAGTAAGATTTATGCAAGCAATCGCATGAATTGGTTTACATCAAACTATTCTCTTGCTGTGAATAAAGAGCGAAGAGGAAAATAATATGAATGGAGATGAACGTGCCATGAATCACAATTTGGAAATATCGCTTTTCTTTGTTATTTGTCTGATCTGTGGCTTAGCCGGTTATTTGATCGCTGAAACCACGCTTGTATTTACTAGGTATTCGCGTGCTTTGTAGTGTATTTTTTTACCCTAGAATTCTGATTATTTGTTATTCAATTGACAACAAACAATAATTCGTTTCGCAATGTGTTCTAGATTCCAGTTATTTTTATTGCAGTAGAACGTCTGCGTTATATTTAAGGAGTGAGATAGTGCTGCGGTATGTTTTGACAATCTTTGTTTTAATATCATACTAGCTGCGCCCCGCGGTTTCAGCCGCGGTCCACAGGAACCGTTGAATTTTCCTGGATAAAAAGTACTCTATGTCCTTTTCTGTACTCTAGAGAACATGTATGCAAAATTTTAAGACGATCGGTTGTGTAGTTGAGACGTGAAAGCGTTACAAACAAACTCCCTTTCACATTTATAATATTAGTTAGGATTAGGATAGGATTTCGTAGTCAGACATTAATATGTAAATGTCCCTGAGGGATAGCTTCATGAACTCTGTTAAAAAATATAACAAGGAGCACAGCAACCGCAAGCTAAGTACGTCCAACATTGATGTCAGTGGACCTAATAAGCCGATATACCTCTCGGAAAACCTAACACAAAAGGAGCGCAAGCTTTTTCATCATGCGCGGGAATTTTCAAAAAATAATGAACCTCGTACGGACTTTTACCTTTTGGAATACCTTTTGCTGGACTTCGTACGGACGTGTATTCCTGCGAAAAGCAGAGGGAGCACCACAAATTCGTATATCAGCCGAATGTGACCTGGACAAGGTTAGAGGTGAATGACCTGATAACGAAGATTACTATTCATCCTATACAGCTCTCTTGGATATATGTTAACTTACTATTACCTCCGCAATATCTTTATGTTAATACACTCACATTTGTATTACTCACCATAATATTACACATACAACCACACAAATACACCAACACCTTATACACACACTACTACGCAATACACACATACTTTATCGAGATTTATCAACAAAATACTTCCAGTCTATACTACTTTAGAAAAACAACTACTCTTTTATACTACTCGTGGGCAAGTATTTTAGTTCGTAGTATTCACGACAAAATGATTGTCTTGCTCCCAATATATCTCTTCAATATACTTATAGTACACTTCTTTCTCAATATACTCTTTAAAATGATTAAACAACTCAACGTCGAAACTGTCTACAATATAATAGTCCTAAATACCTCGAAATACCATATCTCAGAGCCTATTTATCATCTGTGTTTATATTCTGGATATAGACATAATTACAAGTAATATAGATAATATTTCCGTATCTGACTCCCACCTATGTGATACTTCCGAAGTTCCATTCTTACTTAGCAAGCCAAATAAACGTTTGTGTATAATCTCAATCAATATACGCAGTATTTGGTGTAACTTAGACGAATTTTTAGTTGCAATAGAAATCATGAAGATAAACCCGGGCGTGATAGTTCTGTCGGAATGTTGGACATCTGAAAACAACCCTCCACCTAACTTACCTAACTATGACTGTTCTTACTCCCATATATCTTACAATCAAAACGATGGTCTTGTAGTTTATACTCAAAAAACTATCTCGGCTATTACATACGAACCAAATTTCTTAGACGGCAATTGCTTAGTTACTAAACTAGGTAGTGACACTGTTATTATATCTTTATACCGGCCACCCTGTTTTCATAATTGCAGTACTTTTATCTCTTCGCTGGATAACATCTTAAGTTCGGTGACGTCCTGTGAAAATATAGCTATTATAGGTGACATTAATATTGATATTACGTCAAATACTACTCATGTGATGGCGGACCATTATCTTCTGCTAACATCTACTTACGGTGTATTGCCCGCACACACATTCCCGACTCGATTAAAAACCTGCCTAGATCACTTGTTTCTCAAAACTTCCCTTGCTGCGACTACTTTAGTAGTAAAATGCAGTGTTACTGATCATTACCCTGTTGTTCTCTCTCTAAACCTGCCTATAAAAAATGAAAAACAAAAAATAATTGCAAAATTAACTATGATACAATTTCAAAAAAACTAGCAGAATTTAATTTCAGTCCCATCATGTCCACTGATAGTTGTGATTTTGCTACGGAATATTTCTTATCTTCTCTTACGCTATTGGTCAAAGAAAACACCGTAGCTGTTTCCTTTTCCCGCAAACGAACACCTATTAAGCCATGGATGTCCCAAGGGCTACTAAGGTGTATCAGAAATCGTGATAGAATGCATACAAAGTTACGCAGTAACCCTGATAACGAAACGCTTAAAATAACTTATGTGAGGTACAGGAACTTCTGCAGATCAATAATCAAAAAAACTAAGCAGGACTATAACGAAAGAGAACAACTTATGAAAGCTAAATCTAGTATTTAAAAAACCTGGCAAGTTATAAATGAAGTGTCTAATTTCAAAACCAATAAATCGTCTAATACTGTACTACTTGACTCTATAGAAGATACACCAAATGCCATTGTAGATGAAGTCAACAAGTTTTTTGTAGGAATTGGACAATCTTTAGCAGAGAACATAGTACGAGATACAAATCCTGGTTCTGTAGATAAGAAATCATCCATTGAACCGCCTAATTCTTTTGTCTTATTAGAGACTGACCCTGAAGAAGTATACTACACTATTAGTAGTCTAAAAGCGGATAGTTCTCCTGGCTGTGATGGCATACCATCCTCGATCCTGAAACAGAATGCTGCTATTCTTGCTCCTGTTGTATCTCACATATGTAATTTGTGCTTTACTTCCGGAACTTTTCCTATCCCACTTAAAAAAGCTCTAGTCCATCCAATTTTTAAAAACGGTGACAAACTAGCTTATACGAACTACAGACCCATTTCAGTACTACCTGCACTATCAAAAATTTTGGAGCGCCTAATTAACAAACGCCTTATATCCTACTTAGAAAAATCAAATCTACTCAGCCCAAATCAGTATGGCTTTCGAAAAGGTATCTCTACAGCGGAAGC
The DNA here is from genome assembly GCA_911728515.1 of Peribatodes rhomboidaria. Lineage (NCBI taxonomy): Eukaryota > Metazoa > Arthropoda > Insecta > Lepidoptera > Geometridae > Peribatodes > Peribatodes rhomboidaria. Next base: position 12,584,689 of record OU452186.1, on the reverse strand, counting down.
TGTTTCAAACTTGACAAGCTTCATTGTTGAGAGTATGGATGACGGTGACAAATGCCTTGCTATTTTTCTTGATTTGCAAAAGGCATTTGATACTGTGCCAATTCCTGGCCTTTTGGATAAGTTGGAATCTCTTGGAATTCGGGGTCATCCACACCAACTTCTAAAAGACTATCTTTCTGATAGGCAGCAATGCGTCAAGATAGGAGAATACGTCAGTGACTTCCTTCCTATAACATACGGCGTCCCTCAAGGAAGTATTCTAGGTCCTACCCTCTTTTTGTGTTTTATAAATGACCTCTGCAACCTTAATCTAAGAGATTCTAGAATTCTCACCTTTGCTGATGATACTGTACTGCTCTTTAGGGATAAATCCTGGCTACGTGTCTTTCTTGCGGCGCAATCCGGCTTTGACGTTGTAAATAAATGGCTTTATAGGAACGCACTGAGTTTAAATGTAAGCAAGACAAAATTCATTACCTTCTCAATCTTAAACTCTTCACAACCCGAAGAGTCTGAATTTTTTAAAATCCGTTTTCATACTATAAATTGCCCTAAGACTTACTGTGCTTGCCCAGTTTTATCCCGTACTACATCAATTAAGTATTTAGGTATACACATTGATAGTAATCTCTCTTTCCATGAGCATATTTCTAATCTTAAAGGGCGCATTAGAAAACTCATTCCAATTTTTAAAAAATTAAGAAATATTGCAGATCCCAAACTCCTTAAGACGGTTTACTATTCCTTATGTCAATCTTTACTGTCATATTGTATCTCTAGCTGGGGAGGTGCCTGTAAGACAAGTCTTAAAAAATTAGAAATCGCCCAATGAGCCATACTAAAAATATCCAATTTTAAACCACGCCTTTATCCCACTACAGAACTCTATAAAGAATGTAAAGTCTTAACTGTCCGACAATTATTCATACTCCAGGTCATTCTGATTCAGCACACGAAAGTTCTTCCTCAACCAAAGCACGATAAACATAAAAGACGCAAAGATAAAATTTGTAAACCATATAAAACCCGTACAGTTTTTGCAAGACGTTTCACAAACTACCTAGGTCCCTTCCTGTACAACAAAATTTGCCCTGACGATTCAATGCCCGCTCTTAACTTTTTTCTAGCTAAAAGTAGTTGATATTCTAAAGAACTTTGATTACGACAATACAGAGAATCTCTTTACGACCCCCTATTAATTGATTGCTACCTGACTACTGAAAGTTTTTAAAATTTAGGTAACTATATTTTACATGTAATATTATGCATCTGTCCATCTAGCATACAAATTTATTTAATTTATTTAAGACCATTTCATCGACATACACATATCGATCTCTCGCCCGCGTGCACACACACACACACACACACTCACACACACACACACACACACACACACTCACACACACACACACTCACACACACACACACACACACACACACACACACCTTCTGTTTTACCAGGCACATAACAAACTTAGGTTTATTAATGGGAGTAGCCACTGGCTACCGAAACACAGTTTTCACTAGTTCGGAGTCAGTGGATTCATATCTTATATTGTACTTATTGTTCGTGCCTAAATAAAAATATTTGATTTGATTTTTTTGATTTGATTTGATTTTATAATTTAAAAATCCAAAGTACTAAAATTTGCAATATTTTCATGACATTTTCACATAGTATTAAACAAAGTCGCTTACCGTGTCTGTCTGTCTGCATACCCGACAGTCTGTATGCAGACAGACAGACACTCCCCCTAACCCCTTCCAGACCATGCATTTTAACTATTATTATTTTGGATTATTTTATTAATGAAACTGATGTAATGTATATGGACTTGGATTCTGAAATAAATAAATTGAATTGAATTGAATTGGATTTTGATGTGATTTTTGTCATCAGGATATAATTTTTCCCTGAAGGTGTATAGGTACCGTGCGAAGCCGGGCGGGTCGCTCGTACCAACTAAATGAAGTCCTGAATAATTTGAGAAAGATTGAGGTTTTAGTAGATATCATCAAGGATAGTTTTAGGTCAGATCTTTGTGCCTAATAAATAAATAATTTTGGTTTGACTTGAAGTGCAGGAGAAAAGTATGGAAGGGTTAAATCCCCATGTGGGGTAAATAAATCGAAAATCGAGAGAGATAAAGCATAGAAGAAGAAAAGAGACCTACTCAATCAAATTTACTGTTAATCACACATTGCATGCTTCTGTTCTATTTTTTCTATTTATAAATTTCCCTGAGGAACCAGAAATCAGAATTTATTGGTAGTTACAATTATATCAAATAATTACATGTCACAGTTCAATAAATATCAAACAAAACAAGAGTTTAAAACAGTAATAACATATGTCAAATAAGAATATCAACAAAATAAATTACACATCTATTAATAATATAACTATCATTATATAAAAAGGTTATAATTTAAAAGTATTTTATTTTAACAAAACATTCACAGCCCAGCGTAACAATATTTATTTTCGTCCGTCTAAGAAACTCCCCCTCACTTTCTCTCACACCAACAGCACAGTCACAAGTAAGCACATTTATATCAATATTCAACCTAAACGTGTATCCTTATTAAGGCTCGTGCGAACTCCAATTTACTTAAGAGAAGATGCCTAATAAGCATATAAATACACGGTAACCGCCTATCAGTCGTTATTTAGGGCGGATACATCAGTCTATCGGCGCGGCGCGTGTTCAGAAATTAACGGAAACGCTTTTCGTGAAAATGATAGGGATGCCAGTCTTTGATAAATTGAAACATAAAATGTAGTGTAATTTGGAGAACTATCCGTTTTAAACAGACTGCCGAAATTGTTGTTTTGGTAAAAGGTTTTTCTATTTTTAACCGACGAAACTGAGGAGGTTTACAAGTCGACGCGTATATATTTTTTTTATGTATGATCACGCATAACTTTTTACAGAGTTGTCCGATTTTTGATAGTAATTTTTTTATTGGATAGGGTGAACCTCAAAATTGGTCTCATATAAATTTTGAGGAAAAAACCTACCCTAAGGGTGAGAAAATAAGGGTGATTTACTCTCACAGATTTTGATGCTGAGTTTAGTTTTGTCAGTCTATTTTATATACCTACCTACAAAAAAAAAACCTAATTAAACGGGCGAAAAAACTGAAAAGCAACGAATCAAAATTACTTAGATATACCTACATTAGTTTAAGAACTTAGTTATTAATTATTTTTTGGTTTTCAGTTTTTTCGGCGATTTAATTTTTTGCCAGTAAGTTTTTATGCTACTTTAGCATAAACTGTGCTATCTATCCATTTGTTGCTCGGGCTAATATTGTGCTGGTTTGAATTTTCACCTGACAGTCCAAAACGTCAATTTCATTGTACCATAATATTTATCTACCGCCTATAAATAGAGATGGTTTGATCACGATAGCGAGGTGTTATAGGATTTGTCTTTGTAACAAGAGAGATTTAAGACACATTTTGCGTCGTTTTTTTTTTTTTAATTTAATAATGTACTTGTTTGTCTCAATAGAGAGGTCGCAGGCAAGGTTTTAACAGTGAGACAGCCTTGTCAGTTTCGTTATTTCCTCATATTTGTCGTGTCATGAAACAAAAATGTTATTCACACAAAGCAGCAATGCTGCGATTTCTTTTTCTCTTATTCGAATTCTCAGAAAAATGTTTGGCGAACTTTCGTGAATTCAAACAGCTATCCGTACTGTAACGATTTCAAACGGCATATTTCTAAGGCCTTCAGGGTCACATTTGAAATGCAAATATAAAATGAACTTGCCTAAAATAAAGAGCTGTTTACATCTGTTAGTTTTACTTCTAATTTTGTGGAATCAAAGGGCGCTGTTTTGCCATGAGGGGGTTTGCTAATCATCTAGCGATATCATCACAATAATACCTCACCATTACCATGATCTAAAATACAAGGTCTAGCATTTCGGGAGCTAAAACGTCATGACGTCACTCGCCGTTGTCGTCGTCTCTGTCGAACTATTTGTAAATTATTACATACCAGCTGCGCCCTGCGGTTTCACCCGCGGTTAAAAAGTATCCTATGTGCTATTCTAGACTATAATCTATCTCTGTGCCAAATTACATTCAGATCTGTTCAGCCATTCTGGCGTGAAAGAGAAAACTTTCGCGTTTATAATATTAGTAGGATTTCGGTCTTGCTTATGCATCGATTGACGTCACTACGTGTTGTCCACGTGACCATTTTTGACTCGGAATGCGGCGTATATTATAATACCATGATTATTACTAAGTAACATTGACAAGCCAGTAAATACTATAATAACAGCCGTCATTCAGCAGTAAACGAAAACGTGTAGCTTATATTGAAATAAATTATATATAAAAAATAAGAAATATTTCAAAAGGAACATAAAAGCTAATTTGTTTGAAGAGCAGAATGAATGATCACCTTAACAGATGTACTCAGCTACATTGTTCTGAAGTAACTTCAGAAGAAGTAACTCGGAATCACAAAATAACCAGGAATTGTGATCTCGGCCGCTCCTTGACGGACGTTTAATATTAAACTTTGTACCAATGGCGGAGATAGGGATGGAAGCATTTATTCGAAAGACGAATGCTCAAACAATAAAGTAGGCATACGAATAAATCAATTGTTTAATTAGTTAAAGGTTCCGAACATTCAAGACGCGCACGCAACGCGTTTTATAGAAATAAAAAATACATCTCGAGCATTCATGCTCACTATCGAAGGCACCTTCTTGTGTGGGGTCGTTCCCTTCCGTAGTATGGTTGAGGAGAGCGATGGCTGGCACATGCGTCATACTCGTGATCGGGTGCTGCTTGCGGGTCGCTGGTCTGCTCGTGGTGTACTCACAATGTAAAAAGTCAATATGATAACCTTTAACCTAACCTTAGATTAAGACTTAATAACTAACCCCCCTCTACCTGTATTCCCCTTAAATAATAATTTATATTTTTGTTAACAAAGGTCACGGTCCCCGGAGTCCGTGAAGTGTAATTTTTAAATAAAAAAAAACATTCAGGACATTTTTGCCACGGTCGTCTGACCCCAAACTAAGCAAAGCTTGTACTATGGGTGCTATAGACTGATATAGGTACACATACATATTTTTAAATACATCCTTAGATAGATATCTAACACCCAGACATATGACAAACACAAATATTCATCACATAAATGATTGCCCTAGGTGGGAATCGAACCCACGTCCCCAGGCTCTAAAGACAAGTTCACTACCACCTGATCCAACGAGGCAGTCAAATGCTAACGTCACAATAGAGCACGAAATCATTCAGTTGTTAGACATTGTTGTATTTAAGTGATTAATAACAAATAATTATTCGTTATCTAAGATTATTCGTTGTCGCTTTCCAAGAAACAGACTATAAACTTTTTGGTTACACATCTCAACGTGAAATTTTATTGCTACCAAATAATTAAATTATTCAAAAATTTTTAAATCATCTTCGTTCATTTCTTTCTTTTACATTGGCAAAAAAAACAGTCTCTAAAAACCAATACCCAATAACAATTTCAAATTTGTTCGAATAATTTAACTGTCGTCTAGATATAAATTCGAAAAAAATGCGCATCTCTAACAAAAGACATAAATAAAAGGCGACGGAAAGTTTATTTCGGTACAATTGGAGTGGGTAAAAGTTACATCTTTACATTGAAAGTCAAAAGTACACTTAACCTAAGTTAAGTGGAAGGAAAACAGGAAAAACGGAGAAATGTTCAATTTGAGGACAAACTTACTGAATATAGGAAATAATAAGTTAGCAATATTATCAATTTGGTTTTCTAGGAGAAATGCTCTTAAATTAACAAAATGTATGACAAACTACCTACCTTACATTTTGTAGGAAACCTACTTTGTACCTTAAATTTGTAGAAAAGGAAAAAAGCCACCGTCACTTAAGAGGCCCGCGGCGCTCTGAAATTTCCATACAAACGCGCTGCTCAAATTTCTTAAAAACCATTTGTCAGATTATGATGAAATTTAACATGTACAATTAAATTAACAATATCTCCGCCCCTATGATCTTGGTTTTTTTTAAAAACGTTCTCAAGCGAAAATAGAGGTATGAAAAATATCTGCATTTTTAAGGGGCCACTTTTGACTGATTTATTCAATAGACAGACAAAGAAAATCATAAATTCCATTACATAGCAAGGTTGTCTACATCATTAGCTGTTAAATGAATCCATAATACTTTTTTTTTTTTTTTTTTATTTAGAATAGGTCGGCGTTTGACCACCAACTCGCCTGATGTTAAGCGACGTTGTGGTCTAAGATGGAGCACGACGAATACAAAGAATACAAAGAAAATTCTTAGTTACTTAAGAATGATTACAGAAGTGCAAAAGTCATAAAAAAAATTGAAATTGCACTTTGTCACTCTGTAGGTAAGTTTAGAGGCTCGTCAGTATCATTACTCGCTCTCTTCGCTCGTCTTCTTCTTCTAGACGAAATGGCTATAGAATACCTTAAGCCAATGCGAAGTTAGTCTAGGTCGCCTAGGTCGAAGTTAGTTAGGTCGCCGGACTCTTAAACAATTTTACATTAGGTGAGCTGTTGTCTTGGTGATTATCAAATTGCATCTAGATTCGGTCAGCCTTTTAGCCTTAAAAAGCCTACAAACAGACAGACAGACAAACAGACAGAGTTGCTTTCGATTTTATAAATTTGAATAGAAGATAGTATGAATGAAAACCAGCTGTGACAGATAGACAGTGAAATCTAACCATCCTTTTTACAATTTTAATAAGGAATCCTGAAAAGACGCCTTAGCTCAATTCAACTTGATTTTAGGTCAACAGTTTTATCTGTCAATATGTCAAATTGACAGAGAGCAAACTTAGAGGGCTAGAGATCATGCGGTATATCCCCGATGAGGTGGTCAGACCAGCTCAAACAAAATAGCTCGTCCAGGAGGAAGTGGTGCGAATGGCTACAGACCGGAATAAGTGGAGGATACTGACAAATCGCTGGGTGAAGCAAAATGGTGGTCGCGATCTTCAGCCATGAAGGATCGACCAGAGAGAGATGTCAAATTAAGTACCGTTTTTAACAAAAAATAAAACAATCTCAAAATAGTTGATTGAATCTCAAAATGTTGTACCGTGATGATTTCCATTGACAATTTAAAATCCGATCCAATAAATCCGATGGTAAAATCAACGAGTCTATTCAATTATTCACGCAATAGATATTGCTTGTCCCACTCCAACTCTCATAAAGACAAAGAAGTGACAGAGACAGAAACAATCTCGATTGCCAAAAATCAGCCAGTGATACGATATTCATCCAAAACACAAACTCGCATCCATTACTGCGTGAGTTTATTTACTCGGTCGTAATTAAGTTATTTTTAATTGTAATGACGTCACAGATTCAGCTCGTTAGCTGAAATGAGCCTGTTCAGAAGATTTTCGTTAATAAGCTACTTACCTACTTGTGTAAATAATAGCGAATGACAATATATTATATGTCAGATTTTAAAGTATAGACTTAATTCTCTCGGGCAATTATTTTCCCTTACTTATATAAAATGTAAGCAAACTGTTAAAGAAGCTCTCCAAAATATATCCTACGAAGATACAGAGAAGTTGTTATTTGTTTGTGTTTAATTTGTATGTTTAATTTTAAATTTACAGTAAGTTTATTTTATAGTTTAAAATTAATTAGAATTTTAGTGAATTAGAATATGTGAGTATGCAATGATTATATTAAGTTAAGTTTTTGCCGTATTTATCGCCTGACAAACAGGACTACCTAGTTCAGGCAAAATTATTTTATTGTTTCTAAAAAAATGTTTGTATCTGATAGTTTTTATCTTTACCATGTACTTTTTGAAATAAAAATTTATTATTATTATTTATTTATTATAGTTATGTTTTACTTAAAGACTTATCTAATTAAAAGCTGCGCCCCGCGGTTTCACCCGCGGTTAAAAAGTATCCTATGTGCTATTCTAGACTATAATCTATCTCTTTGCCAAATTTCATCCAGATCTGTTCAGCCGTTCTGGCGTGAAAGAGTAACAAACATTCATCCATCCATTCTTACAAACTTTAACGTTTATAATATTAGTAGGATAGGATTAGCTTGTTATCTTTTTTTTTATTACCTAAAAGGCTTGCGTTTGGCCGCCAACATGCCTGATGATAAGCAGTGATGCGGCCTACGATGGACCACGCTTGCCTAGAAGAAACCGATTCACTCGAGACTTGAAGACACCCAGATTATAAGTGTCAGGGAACACACACTCTGGCAGAGTATTCCACACTCTAGCGGTCCGTATGAGAAATGAGGAACCAAAGCGTTTCGTGCGTGTTGTAGGTATGTCGACCATAAAACAATGCCGCTTTTTTGTACTCTTGGTTGTTTTATAGAAGAACGGGCTAGGGAGATTATGGTCATGCAAACCAGATGCACACTCCCTGAAATCTGCGAGTTAGTTAGCTTTATTCAGAAATAGTATCAAGAAACCTTCCTCGTGATAAAGGGTCAAATGGGGCAAATGCGTCTGTGGGGCAATTGCGTCTTTCGAGAATTACTGACAAGCCCTTCACGAATTAGGCGCCACCTACATCTTTTTCTATTTAATAATCTGTACAAGATGGCGTTGTTTGCCTAATTTGTGAAGAATTTCTCAGTAATTCTACCTATACGATACCTCCCACGCGTGCTTGAGAAAAAGGATCTTGACAGACAGACAGACAACAAAGTGATGCTATAAGGTTCCGTTTTTTCCTTTTGAGGTACGGAACCCTAAAAATGGTGGCACGAAGTTCGCCGGATCACCTAGTTTAAAAAAAAAAAGAGTTTATAAATGACGGAGTTATGCGGTAACAAACAAAAAAATACAAACTGGTACAACCTACTCTGAAGTAGGTAACACTTTCAATAAATAACATAACATATCGTCACTCCTTTCCCTCGAGGGGGCAGACAGAGGTGTTATACAACACTCTTACTTCGCCGGACGATATTCAGTCCCAAATGTGACAGGGGGCGAGCCTGTCGCCATACACCGGGCTCTAGTCATGTAGCAAATGATAAACAATACGCACAAATGTTCACACAAAAACAAATTGGTGCGTGGCTAGGTTCGAACCCGTTCCCTCTGGCTTGAGAGACGGGCCTTCTCCAACTAGGCTATCATCGCTTCGATTAATCCTAACTAATATCATAAATGCGAAAGTGAGTTTGTTCGTTTGTTTGTTTGTAACGCTTTCACGCGCTAACTAATCAACCTATCATCGTGAAATTTTGCGTACACGTTGTGTGGGGTACAGAAAAGGACATAGGGTACTTTTTAACTCGAAAAACTAAATCGTTCCTGTGGGACAGCGGATGAAACCGCGGGGCGCAGCTAGTAAATCAATAAATAACTAGTCACATTTATCTCCCAGCTAGATTCTAGGACCTACAATCTTCACAGTTAGCATATTCTGTTAGTAGAGTTAATCGAAGCACTTATAACAATTGCTCTACGCAGAACATTCGCTGTTCTAGTCTCATTGCAAGTTGGGATCTACGCGTAGAGTCACACACAGAAGATGCTACGGGAATTAAACATAGTTAGGCCAGAAGAAGATAAGATGCTAAATTATTAAATGCAGGATTGACTAACTCAGGGTTAAAATGTCACTCAAATATTGTGTGAACTCAAGGTTAGCTTCTAACTTTTGGTGGCAGAAGACAATTTATCGTTTTAACCCCTGATGACCAGTTAACTACGAGTTAGGCCGCCGAGTGATTTGAGCACTGCATGTGTGCTTAAGGAACGACATGCGAAAAGCAACTCTATGATGCATACATAAGGTATTTTTTTTTATTTTGTCATTCTCCAGACATGGGATAACCAACGCTGCATTGCGTAAGCGCAAGGTCGTTTTTTGGAAATTCGATTTTCCCGTACCACGCGCTATGGTGCTCCTCGGCGGGTTAAAAAGATAACCCGACCTTCTGCAATAGCCCTTAGAGAGTTAGACAATTATTTTTGATAGTTGATTGAATCAGGCGTTACTTTGCGGAAGTTCATCTTCAAACTTGTTACTTGGACAATATCTAGTGTAATTCCGCATTAACGTCGCATTAAGTACATCAAGGAATATGAGTTTTTTATTCTATTTTCAATATTGAAATTTTTTTAAAAGTAATTTAATGAAATTTACTAGAAAAATTATACAAATTGATATTTGAATCTAATTTTAAACGTTATTCAATTTGATATTTCAACTAACAATTATTTTTGATGTAATAACAATTTTGCATTTGAATTTCGCCCTAAATATGTATACAAATAAACACTGTGATATGCAGGGGTCGCCATAATTTCTCGACTACAAAAATCTCAGATTACAACATAACGATAATAATTTTCTAGCAACAGTATGAATCCGCATTAACATATCATAGCTCCCGCAATCTTCAATCATAAAAAATAAATGGCTGCGTTATTCGGCATTATTTACGAGGTTGCCAACCGGACGCGGCCGCGGCCCGCGCAATATTACGTAAGGTTTTATGCGTTTCCGTTCGAACGAGCGGCCCGGAGGTCATTACGCATTTGCCTTTCCTGCTCCGCTCTCGCATATTGTTTCAGTTGCCTTCGGCGTCAACTCAAGATTATGAAAGTGTGAGACTTTTATGGCTATTTAAGATGGGCTGCATATCGTAGGGTTGGACCTACTTGGGAGTTAAATTCGCATTTTGAGAAAACTTTCCGAATTGAACTTTATTTCAATGGAGTTTCTTTTGATTAATATTTGCAGTGGGGTGTGATAAATGTGGCGGTCTTCGTTCTAGATGTTCGTAAAATCATTTTAGGAATTTGCGTAATAATACACATTTAAGTACTTTAATTAATTTTGATAATATACTTACAATTGCATTGCAAGTGTAGCTTTGAGTATCAGGTTTCATTTCATTTTTTTTTATATTCTGTCATACCTAAAAAATCCGATATATATTGTTTGAAAATGTTCTAAGAATCCTTACAATTTTGTTATGGTTTCTTTACAACACTTTGAACCAGTTTTGACTTTCAATAATAAACTTTATAGATTTACAAGACGAGTGTGAATGGTCAAGTCGGTAAGGGGCGACCTTGGAAAACATATCAGGATCAAATCCAAGACGTTTTGAAAAAAGGCCAGGTTAGGAGTAACTGTAACCGAGCATGTATGAAGTGGCAGTATAAGAATTAGTAAATTTCATGGAAGTAGAAGAAGCGAAAGATGTGTGCCAGGATTGTGGAGAGCAAGTAGGGAGAAGTGGTATCTGCCTACCCCTACGGGAAAAAGCGTGACTATTTGTATGTATGCATGTAATAAAATAAAGTTGTAGATATTAAAACGTCTTACTTTTATATTATCGCATCGTCTAAAAATAAAATAAAAGGAAGTACATTATCGTTAATTTGGCATCCGAATATCGTTGTTGCGCCAATTTTTTTTACTGTCCGATTTTATGTCCGCGATTTTATTTTCGATGGAGCGATATAAGAACAACTGTTTTAGTAGATCTCAATACAATAGAGCGTTTATAGAGCATGAGCTAGAAGAGCTATAAAAACTTTTATAGAGACAACGCATTGATTGGTGCTTATTTGTGATTCGTTCCATAAAAAGAAATTAATCTGACAGCGCAAAAAGTTGTTTAGATCTCTTTTCATCTCGATATGTCTGAATGCGATCGCAATACAAGTATACTTATTTATGATAACACACAAAAGTTTGTGAATGAGTGTATGTTTGTTATTTCTACAAGCTGGTACGGCTTAACGGATACAAACAGCTTTTTCTCTATTATTAAAAGCAACTATAATATTACGATGATAAAGTAAGCCAAAGGGAGCATCCAAATTAATTATATTTAAAACAAAAAAAATATTTTCAGCCTGTCCTGCATACATTTTATCTATGTTTATTATATCTTATTTTGTCTTTTTTGCAATTAAAATTATGCTTAGGTAACTATGTCAAACACACATGAAATTATTATGTGTGCAGTAAAAATTTCACTGTACTCATAATTTTGATCAACTTTTATCAACCAATACTGAAATCATAAAAACAATATCAGCTGTCCCATACATTTCGTCAACGTAGAATGATTTTTTTTTCTATGGAACAGATTTTTTTTTTCGGGATTACATTATTGGTCCTGTTATAAAAGTTGGATTTAATGGTAGGTACAATGATATCCTAGAATATGTCTGTCGTTTAAAAAAACCCTATAATATACATGGAGTATGGAAACAGCTCTCAAAAACTAAAATAGGAATAGTGTTAGTTATTACTGATACAACTACAAAAACGTTTTTTTTTTAGTTTTAAATTGGGTATTTTTCACCGACAAGCTATACAAGGTTCAAGGAGTTAGTTATGATAACTAGCACATAAAAACCTATTTTCCCTTAAACGCGCAATCTAATGCAAATTACTCAGCTATAAGAGGTCAACGCGCCGCGCGCGGCCGCGCCAACCCTGCAACCTTCGATGCGTTTATTATACATTGCTTGTTTGCAAAATTCAAAAAAATATATAAGAACATTACATACATAATACATGTCTAATACATAGTTATTGGTCTCAGACTATGTATTTGTAGTATAAAATTTAATTGGGTATCAAAGATCCACTTTTGAACGTCAAAGTTTTTCAATAGACTCGACCTTGACAATTGCACACACGGTCGTCTGACTCCAAACTAAGCAAATCTTGTTCTATGGCGGCCAGAGACTGATAAACACATATATATTCTCTTGCACGCGGTATAAGTGACAATACAAAAGCACCATCTCCAAAGAAAACTTCGAGACATCTATCAATTTGCGGAGATTGGTGCCGGACAATAACTCCAGACAGAACTACAGACAAAGTCCAGTACAAATCCATCTCACACAACACTCATGATAAGTCCATATTATGGCCGAAAACAAACAAAGCAATAACAACCATAAGGACAGGACCGATAATAGTGATACTCTATTAGGAGAAGGAAACTAACTGCGCTAAACGGTTTCACTCGGCTTTTGTAGAAAATTGTTCTCAAGACCCTGCGCCATTCGCGCTTGCCTGACGTCCGGTACGCTGTAGAGGCCTCAGTGGCCAACAGCATTAGTCATAAAAAAAATCTCATCTTTCCTCTCGTCGTAAGACAAATGGTCATGACATTCTTCAAAAGGGCTGTCAAAGAGTTGGCAACGTACCTGTGATGCTCTGGTATTACAGGCCCATAGGCAACAGTGATCACTTACCACCAGGCGGTACGTTGACGTGTTTGCCAATGGCATAAAAAAACAAAGACAGACCGTCAAGCACTCACATTTAGCAATCAATAGAACTAAACAGAAATGATGCCAAACCACTTGTGCGCTCGACGACTCCGCGGCAAAAGCCGCCATCTCTCATTACAATAATCGATGGTGTCACTTACTCGCGGATGAATATTTCAGGGCCTACGAAGAACATATGCAGCCCCCTGCGACCCCCCGCCACCCCCTAATGCCTGACCGTAAATTTCCTTACGTAGGGGTAATTTCGTGTAACTAATGCTGGAGTGCGCTAGCAGTATGGGAGAAATGGTACGGAAAAAATTGGTAATTTGAAAAGAAACATCAAAATTAAAAAATTATTAATATTCAATTTAGATATTAGACATTTTTCATGTAACATATCGTCACGCCTTTCCTCCGAGGGGGCTGGCGGATGTGTAATACAACACCCACACTTCTCCGGACGATATTCAGTCCCAAATGTAACAGAGAGCGAGCCTGTTACCATACACTGGGCTCCAGTCATTTAGCAGATGACATACAATACGCACATATGTTCACACAATGAACAAGTTGGTGCGTGCGGTTCAAACCCAGCCGACGTCAAGCACCAATTCGTTCAATGTGTGAACATAATAATTATTATGTGCGTATTGTATGTCATCTGCTACATGACTAGAGCCCGATGTATGGCGACAGGCTCACCCCCTGTCACATTTGGGACTGAATATCGTCCGGCGAAGTGTGGATGTTGTATTACACCTCTGCCAGTCCCCTCGGGGGAAAGACGTGGCGATATGATATGATGTTTTTATTTATTTTCCAACTTTATCTTTCAGAGAAACAATGGTCAAACATAAATCAACTCTGAAGACAAATAAACTGCCAAGTAAACAAGCAGTAAAACAATTGATAACAGTCAGATTTAGGAAGATTTCTCGCCAGTGTTCTTTACGCTCATACTGCAAGTCTGTACGGCATCTCTCTCATCTCCTTAGAGAGACTTAAGTTATTGTGATCAATCAATTGGGGAATATGGTTATATGAATTGATGGCGGAAATGCTTTTAACATCCGTGTCGTCGGGGTAACGAGGTATTTGGTAACAAGAAGGGGAACAGGCTCAATATCGCATTCGGTTTATTGGAAAATGGAGTTTTTAAATCTTTGTTTACAAATTATTTAGGAGCTCAGTTCGTGACTTGGAAAGTTTCGCACGATACTAAGGATGTTGTGGTCTCATAAAAATCGACGAGCAATCGAATTTGAACCTAAAATCGTCTGAGTTTATGGCTGTTAACTTAGATAACACTTAACGTCATGCCTTTCTCCCGAGGGGGCTGGCAGAGGTATACAACATCCACACTTTGCCGGACAATATTCAGTCCCAAACGTGACAGGGGGCGAGCCTGTCGCTATACACCGAGCTCCAGTTACGTAGCAGATGACATTCAATACGCACATATGTTCACACAATGAACAAATAGGTGCATGCCTTCGGCTGGGTCCGAACCCTTTGGCTTGAGAGGCGAGTCTTCTCCGACTAGGTTATCATCGCTTCTAATGGCTGTTAACATATCGAAAACAAATCGTTTCTTTAGTGATTTGATGATTCCCCTATAAAAATACTATAATAAAAATACTATAATAAAAAATAGGTAAGTTTTTGCAAACTAAGTCGTTCCAACCAACCAAACCAACCAAGCCTTATACAAGCTGTCTAAACTTTTAGATCGCCTGTAGGCCTTTGACATGGGTTAACGGTAGTAATACATTGAAATACGTCAAAAACTAAAAATGTGTACATTAGACTTTAGCGGTTTAGCTGCTCCATAGAAACAAGTTGGGGTCGTAAGTAGTTATGACATTTTTTTTTTATACACACACGGTTGTCTGACCCCAAACTAAGCAAAGCTTGTACTATGGCTGCCAGAGACTGATATATAAATACATACATATAGTTTTTAAATACATACTTAAATAGATATTTACACCCAGACATAGAACAAATACAAATGTTTATCGCATAAATGTTTGCCATATGTGGGAATCGAACCCACGCCCCCAAGCTCAGTAGGCAGGCTCACTACCAACTGAGCCACCGAGGCAGTCAAGTTTATTCTTTGTTAGAACTTGCAACTCCATAAAATTAACTAGTGAAAAAAACTCCGTAAAAAAGCTGTATTTATCAAAATTGCCTTGATTGTTTTATTTATCAGTGTTGTATGTATGTAATAATTAGTATATTTTATTAACTATAGGTATTTTAAGTACTAGAATGTATTAATATATTAGTATGATGTACTTTTATGTAAGTTTTATGTAAATAGTTTATGTAGGTGTATAGGTATAATACTCGATGTTTTGTTGTTTCTTTGTATCAATCTTATGTTTATTTTAGTTATTTTTGCACACCCTGTCCCATACTCGTTTGTCGTATCCTCTCCATCCAAAGGTTGCCTGGAAGAGATCGCTTTTAGTGATAAGGCCGCCAGTTGTTACACTAAGTATTTAATAAGTTTTATCATTATTTTTCTCTTGTTGTTTTGTTATCTGTAGTGTGAACAATAAAGAGTTTATCTATCTATTTATCTATCTAGTGGCTCTGTGAGCTGCAGATCTCGCGTCCGACGTTTGGTCACCTCTACAAGTCGCATTCCTCAACCGATTCTGTTAAAGTTCTGTAAGTAGATTAATTTTTTTGTCGAGGCAGCTTTTGTTTTTTTTTTTTTTCAAATTGGCGAAGACAGTAGATAAAAAGGTAGAATAATAAAGATAGATAGTAGATTTATCTAGATAGCTAGATAAACTCTTTATTGTTCACACCACAAGTAACAAAACACAATAAAATAATTTATAATAAAACTCATTCTATAGTGTAACAACTGGCGGCCTTATCACTAAAAGCGATCTCTTCCAGACAACCTTAGGATGGAGAGGATACGACAAATGAGTATGATGAGTATAATGAGTATATCTACTTTATGTTTTAATATTGGAATTAAGAAATACGAAGTAGAGGAAGACTAAGATCCGGACAGAGATCCGGACTCAGATCTGGACAGAGATTCGGACAAAAAACAGACATACTAAAGCATTTTTGTCGAAGCGAATGCTCGCTCAGTTGACTAACTGCACCCCGCGGTTTCACTCGCGGCCCTACAAGAACCGTAATTTTTTTCTGGAATCAAGGTATTATATGTCCTTTTCTGTACGCCAGTCGTGTGTGAAAAATTTCTTCGCGATCGGTTGAATAGTTTTAGCGGGAAAGCGTAACTAACTAATATGCAAACTCACTTTCGCATCTCGGTTTGGATTCGTATCCTATCCAATAACGTTGAGTATTCCATTCGACTCTATTTATTCTTCGGTTGCTTGGCAGTTAATTAATGCCATCTATTTTAAATTCCAAATACAGTGGAATTGTTATTTAATCTTGTTACACCCAGCAATAACCCGTTCGAGGCTTAGCTCACTTACATGGCTTCGTCTGGGTGATATTGCGTCGCGAAACCAGATTTCCGGCCAAAACATGTTTCAAATAAAATGTTTATAACTTTCTAGTTACGCCCCGCGGTTTCACACGCGGTTAAAAAGTAGTAGTTAGTAAGTAGTTCATCCAGATCTGTTCAGCATTTCTGGCATGAAAGAGTAACAAATATCCATCCATCCATCCATTCTTACAAACTTTCGCGTTTATAGCACTAGCTGCACCCCGCGGTTTCACCCGCGATCCGACCCGGTTACTTCTAGTACCTCCCAGAATATGTGAACAAAGTTTCATGATGATTCGTCAAGTAGTTTTTGCGTGAAAGCGTAACAAACATCCACGCTTTCACATTTATAATATTAGTAAGGTTAAAAAATGTAGGATTAGTTGAATTTCACAGTTTCACTTGCAATACTTCGAAGTTCCGACATAAAAAGTCGTCTGTCTCTCTCTCGGCTGTTCGAGTCAGGTGGCAGAGCAAAAGAGAGACCTATACCCATTACCAGGATAAAGAATGCTGTAGTTATGATGGCTGTGTGTCATTTCGTCACGCCTTTCCCCCCAGGGGGCTGGCAGAGGTGTAATACAACACCCACACTTCGCTGGACGCTATTCAGTCCCAAATGTGACAGGGGGTGAGCCTGTCGCCTGTCTGATAATGATATAAAATATATATAAAACCGGCAAAGAAGCAGTGAGGCCAATCTACGATTGCAATCTGGTAGACTTGATAAACAATTACCTGCTTTACCTTTAGCAATACACCTTATATAGCCACGCTGTTAAACAGTGTTTTGTCTTCTTCTTCATCTTTGAACTCGATCTAAAAAGGCAGAAGACTGTCAAGCTATTCCTAGACTATATTGCCAACGTGTATTGCCAAAGGTAAGGCAGGATGTTGAATAGTTACCTTAAGGCGTTAGACTCGCTTATTAATAAGTATCTGAGCTACCCACTGTAGAAAAAGTTGAGGGGGCTGAGCTACCCACGACCGTAGGAGTGTACTCTATTTTGATTCCCTACACGTGATCCCCAGGTAGTTCTAACTGGGTAGCAAACTCTGGTGGGAGGCTTCGGCCGCGGCTAGTTACCACCAGACCAAGCCATGTCGTGAAATGACCTAGTCGTGTTTCGGGGTGTAGTCCGGTGTAACCGTTCTGAAGACGGATCCGAGCAGTAGCGCACTTGTAGCGCCTCACTCAACTGCCGTCTTTGTACTTCTTCACTCTACAAAACTTCAAGGCTAGAGTGAACCAATTTGTTCAGTGTTCACACACTGAACAAATTGGTGCGTGCCGTCGACTGAAATCGAACCCGCTCCCTCTGATTTGGGAGGCGGGCCTTCTCCAACTAGGCTATCATCGCTCCATCAAACCGTCTATGAAAAAAATATTTCTAAAGACTAAATGAACACATCATCGAGCTTCCATAAACGGTACCTACTTATTTGCGTTTCTAAGTAGTCGAGTAAACTCACAGCTTACGTTAAATTTATTCTGCGCACGTAATGGCCCGAAAGTGCTTTAAAATATACAGATAAAAAGTATCACAAAAGTATCACAAAAGGCTCCGACAGAATCCTGTTTTCCTTTGGGAAGCGCGGGGAAATTAATTCGAGTACTCCGATGCACCTTAATTGCAGCGACTAGTAATGCATTCAGTAAGAAAGTTATACCCTCTTTTGTACTAAATTTTTCTCTATTAATGCTTTTGTGGTTAAAGAATTTGCTGCTGAATTTTTTTATAAACAGACGCATTCATCTGCCATGCCACTAAATTAATGGGAAGCTCATCTAATTGGCAGAGAAACATGAAGGTCTCGAAGGGACTGTATTACGCCAGTTTGAAGTATTCGATCTCGATATACGCTAGTTCGAAAGTACGGAAGTTTGACGTACGCTAGTTAGAAAGTACGGGAGTTCGAACAATACTAGTCCGATCATTAAAGATAACCGTGGGACTAAACAGAAAAGGAACAACTGTTCAAATGAAACTCTAGAAATGTCCATTCATGATAATAATAATAATAAATTTAGATAAAATTTACACACACTGTCGCCTGACCCCAAACTAAGTAAAGCTTGTTTGCGTGCCAGAGAGATACCAGACTGCCAGAGACTAATATACATACATATATATTTTAAATGCATACTTAAATGGAAATTAACACCCAGACAGAACAAACACAAATTTTCATCACATTAATGCTTGCCCTAGGTGGGAATCGAACCCATGCCCATAGGCAGGTTAAAATTGTCAATGATAAAATTGTTAGGCATCGCAAAAAAATATCAGATAGATAACGTCGTTGTTCCAAAAGACATTGAATTGTAACCTACATAAATTTCTTTTTTTTAAACCCAAAGACCATTCAGCGACCTACAAGACCCCTCCAGTAAAGCGGCACTTAAGTAGACAAACACTAGCCCGTCACGGAGCCAGGTGCTCGGCCGATAGACTCGTTTGAATGCACTAACTGCTAGACAAACATTTGTTCTGCCCGTATAAAACGTAGTTCGAAAACGGTAACAAGAACAAGGTCAGTTGTTATTCGCCTACTCAGTAGGAGGGTGGTTTTTTTTTGTATTTGTTTCCATATGAGTGCTTACCGTCTAACTGGTTCACCAATTTTGGGTTGCGAGGTACAATAATGACTATATTTTTAAACGTACCTAGTCGTGACCTAGTCGTGTTTCGGGATGTAGTCCGGTGTAACCGTTCCGAAGACGGGTCTGAGCAGTAGCGCACTTGTAGCGCCTCACTCAACTGCCGTCTTTGTACTTCTTCACTCTAGTAAACTTCAAGGCTAGAGTGAATAAGTACCTTATAGGTCGTCGTGCTCCATCTTAGACCACAACGTCGCTTAACATCAGGCGAGTTGGTGGTCAAACGCCGACCTATGTCAAAATTTTATTTTATGTCAACATTTTTAAATTCGATGTCAACAGAGAAAAATTACGTATAAGAAATATATAATAATTATTGAAAATTGATCAAGAATGTTTAAATTTAAAATTGTTTATTTAACAATGTCATTTCTTTAGTCTTATCTCTATCATTAACCTCCTTCAAACCATAGAAAACGTTATTTAACAGCCACTTTTTCAGTTAAAGAAGCTCTCCAAAATATGTCCTACGAAGATACAGAGAAGTTGTTATTTGTTTGTGTTTAATTTGTATGTTTAATTTTAAATTTACAGTAAGTTTATTTTATAGTTTTAAAATTAATTAGAATTTTATTGAATTAGAATATGTGAGTATGCAATGATTATTTTAAGTTAAATTTTTGCCGTATTTATCGCCTGACAAACAGGATTACCTAGTTCAGGCAAAATTATTTTATTGTTCCAAAAAAAAAAAAATGTTTGTATCTGATAGTTTTTATCTTTACCATGTAGTTTTTGAAATAAAAATTATTATTATTATTTATTATTATTATTACTTTTTCAGTGCAATTTTGAAATGTTTAGTGCTAGGAATGTCAGTTATCGCTTCATTTATTCCGTTCCGTTCCGCCGTTCATTTTACATAACGTTTCTGGTAGAAGCGCTTCATTGAAATGTATGGAGCTAAACGAAAACGCAGAAAAGTTTACGCAACTATAAAACTCATTGTGAAGGTACAGTTTTTCAATTAAGTAAATGTAATAAAGTAATATAATATACTTTTAGTAAATAAACAAATAAGTAGTTTTAAGTCATTTTTGTTCATAAGTTACTATAAACCATAATTGGTGTCTGTAATAATCGTAGTCGAGCGAAGCGTCTCTACTTTAACTTCGACAAAAATGCTTTCGTATGTCCGAATTTCTATTCGGATCTCTGTCATGCTCTACAGATCGCATTTCTTAACCGAATATCTTGAAATTTTGTGAGTAGGTTCGTTAATTATTAATTAATTAATTAATTAATTAATAAACTACTATAAAGTTAAACTACCACTGACTCACTGACTGACTGACTCACTGACATAGAGAAACCTAAAGGGTATACGCGGGGGTGGTGGGGGAAAAGTGAGTATAGGGTCGTGTAGGGGTTGGTTCAGAGGGCCCGGGAAAAATCCGAAATTGGAACTTCTCCCTACCCTGATGGTGGTATGCCCTCGTATCTCGGAAACCAAAAACATTTTTACCAAAGCGCTTGAACTAAAAATGAAGGCAATCTTGGGAATTTTCAGAAGCAATAAAAAAAAAGATGGCCGCCATACAAAAAAAAAATCCATACAAAATTGAAACGTGAATAACTCGGAGACTATTCAAGTTTTAGATAGTCTGCTTGAACAAAAGTCATAGGGAATCGGGGGGGCTACCAGGTGGGGGTCATAAAAATCCAAGATGGCGGATTCAAAATGGCGGCCAAATTTCAAAATGGTCCGAGAGGTCTGATTTTTTGCATCCGGGGGTTTTTGGGGTATCCGATTCCATTTCTGAAATAAAATTTTGAAAAAGTGTTTTTTTTAATATGGCTGCCATACATTTGATTTTTTTCCATACACGGCGAAACCTAAAGGGTACAAGGGGGGTTGGGGGGTGGAAAGTCAATATAGGGATAAATAGTGTTTCACAGTCTCCGAAGAAAATCCGAAATTGGAACAATTACCTACTCTGATGGTGGTATGCCCTGGTATCTCAGAAACGGTGCTTATTTTTGAGCTTGAACTAATATTTTAGCAACTCTTGGGACCTTTCAGGAGAAATAAGAAAAAACATGACTCCCCCCCAAAAAAAAAATTCTCCATACAAAATTGATACGTGAATAACTCGGAAACGTTAAGTTTTATAGGGAGTGCGTTTGAATGCGTTTGAACAAATGTCATAGGGAATTAGAAGGGCTACCAGGTGGGGATAAAAAAAAATCCAAGATGGCGGATTCAAGATGGCGACCAAATTTCAAAATGGTCGGAGAGGTCTGATTTTTTGTATCTGGGAATTTTTGGCGACCCCGATACCAATTATAAAAATAAATTTAAAAAAAAAAATTAACAAAGCTGCCATACATTCGATTTTTTTCATACATTTTGGGGGTCGCTTCCGAGCGAATTGGGCGAGGCCGCAGGCCGAGCCTTGCAGCGTCCGAGTACAACTATATTTGAAGTCGGATAGGTCACACTAGCGAGGCCGTAGGCCGAGCCTTGCAGCGTTCGAGTACAAATAAATTTGAAGTCGAATAGGTCACATCAGCGAGGCCGAAGGCCGAGCCCCCAATCGCGAGGCCGCAGGCCGAGCAGCAATACTCGAACGGTGCAAGGCGAGGCCGAAGGCCGAGCCTTGATGCGGCCGAGGACAATGACACACAATCAAAGTCGGATAGATCACATTAGCGAGGCCGAAGGCCGAGTCTACGACCGCGAGGCCGAAGGCCGAGCCACGGTGCGTACAGGACTACTCGACCGATGCGAGGCGAGGCCGAAGGCCGAGCCTTGCACCGGTAGAGTACGAAAACTGCGATTTAAACAGACTGCTTGACCGAATAAACTGCGGAATCGAAACGTAGGGCACCACAATATCAGGGCACCCCGATTACAGGGCACCGCGGGCCGCTTGCGGCCCGCGCACCGCCCAAAATACTAGTTATAATTATATGGATTGTCGAGTCATTTTTTTAATTTTTAAAAAATCATAAGTCTGCAATTTTGAAATTTTCCAAAAGAATACTAAGCAAAAAAAAATATTATACTTATAGAACTTACTTATAGAATTATACTTATAGAACATTAATGAAAAGAGGGTATTATAAGGTTAAGAATTATTTAGAAGACAAAGATGTCTGGAGCCTTCCACTTCCGTCAAGTAGCCACTAGTATTTAGTATTTATAGATATTACCTAGTTGTAAACCAAAATTTGTGAGACTGTAATTTATTTAATATTTGAAAAAATAATGCTGCTCAGTTTCTTGCCTGTTCTTCTGAGTAGAGGCTTTTTATCCGAACAAGGCGGTCGAGTGTATTTAAATAACTTTGACGTTCATAAGTGTATCTTTGATACCTAAATTGAATAAAAACATTTTTACTTTGACTTTGACTTTGAGAACCTGCCCACCAAATTTTACTACAATCGGTTGGGGAATGCGACCTGTACAGGAAGGCAGACGCCGACCATGGCTCCAGCTCATAGAGTCACTACCACCAAATTTTACTACAATCGGTTGAGGAATGCGACCTGTACAGGAAGGCAGACGCCGACCATGGCTCCAGCTCGTAGAGTCACTAGTAAATTAGTAGGTAAGTTTTTTAAAAATAATATTAGTTCAATGCTTTTGTTTATACTCTGCACAACATCTGATTGCTGTCAACAATGCAAAATACAACAGTGTCTCCCATCTTTGTCGGAGAAGTCGACGCTGAACCAACAAGAAAGGGTTCCTTTTCGCCTTATTAGTAGGGGATCCTTGCAAGCGCCCTGTGGCTCATTAATAAAAAACCGTGAACAGTAATTAAGTACAGCACAGATGCATACATACGCAGTGAGTACATACATGTAACTTCACTCTGTACCTACATCGCAGGCAGCCCGCGGCTCTCATTAAGGCAGTGTGCAGACTAGCTTGTTAGTAACACAATATCAACACAGTAACGAACGCTGGCGGATCATTTTTAGTTAATAGTCGACTCGTCGCTACCCGTGTGGCCAGGCCTTGATGAAATTTAATAATGAAAGTCTCACGTTACATTATTAACATTACATATTTGGGTAAGTCTTTTGATGTCACAAGAATGTTTTGAGATTAGATGTCTTAAGAATAGATTAGAATGATAGTCACCAATTTTCGAAGTATTTATTCTATTTTAACATTTTTTTAGTTAAAACATTTGCGAATATTCTTATATTTTGTTTTTAAATAAGTTGAGATTACTAAATATTATGAGACGCATTAGTGATATTTAATTGTCCTAAGGCCCGCATGCTAAAACGACGCTTAGTCGTAAATTAGTGTTAGTTGGTGTTAGCTGTTAGTTGGCCTTAGTGTCTTATGTTTGTTATTTCTGTATGTATCCTAACTATAAATTTATAAATGTTGTCAGGGGTACAGAAAAGAACATACCATTCATAACGAATCCTGTGGGTTCGTGGGTGAAACCGCGTGCTGCAGCTAGTAAGCTGTAATTGATACAGCACAAAGAGCTTACATTTTGAAAGAAAGGCTAATTTTATAAAAATAATCTTTCCTTTGAAGATGTTTAATATGTACATCGCTGATAGTAAGAGCCTTGAGAACAAGTTACATTTTGGTTGAAGAATTCAGAGAATGAATTTTCTCTCAAATATGATAATTTTTTTGTATTGGATAGGTGGTTAGATTGTATATACCATATATTTAATTCTAGTTTAAATTATAAAGGTGAAAGTTTATGTGTGTATGTGTGTGTACGTGGTTTGTGTTTATTTACTTTATTTATATACTTAAAAACAAACTTTCATTTTATTTTTAAGCACTCTTCCTTTTAATTAAATTTGAATTCCGTAATCCGACTAATCCGACCATTGTACCGTCTTGCAGTTATTACAACATTTGTAAGTGACAATGATCTTCATAGAACAGGGTATCCTAGTATGAAGATCATAGCCCATCCTACATACATTTTAATGTGTACTGGCTGCAAGTAAACTTAGAAAATAATAATAATGTATTGTAATTTTTTTGGAAATTAAGTATTATTATTATTTGTTACTTCTTCACACTGAAACAGATGGACGGATTTTGACCAAATTTGGTATTTAGAAAGCTTTAAGCCTTTGATTAGAACATAAGCTAATTTAAACCGCCGGTAACACCGCGGTGCGCAGCTAGGCTCTTAATATAACTAAGTGAGTTTTGTGTAACACTTGCTACGCTCCGCGTTTTTATCCGTTATGAGAACTGAATTTTAATGAAAAGTAGCTTGTGTGTTAATGCATAAGTTAGTCCATTCCAGACTGCACACCAATTCGTTCAGCCATTTTACCGTGAACTGTGACCTACGAACTACTGCGAACTACGAGCCGTTTGTAAACTTATGCACCTACTCACAAACACTACCTTTTTTTTGTAACAGTTTTGAAACAGCGATCGTAAAATTCTCAAAGAATATAATTGCAGATTAAAATTGTTTTTCAATGATGAATAGCTGGGCCAAATCTTTTACAGTAGGTATGATGCTAGTAAGTGAACTTAATTGAACAAAATTTTTATCAAACATAGCTTATAGTTAGCTAAGAAAAGGTGAATAGTTGGGAGTGTTCAAACAAACAAAAAAAATAGTTCATCCGAGCTAAGATGCCACACACACTCATACATACACACACACACACACACACACACACACACACACACACACACACACACAGAGCCACGTCAAACTTATAACCCCCAGTCGTTTTCGCGTCGGGGGTAAAAATACAGGAAACCCAATAGATTTTCTCTCCATCGGCATCGTCTATTTTAATTTTGTCCCCGTTTATTTGATAAAAAAGTGCTCGCAGGATTTAATTTTCCGGGTATCTGTTTACCTGTTTCCAATTTTCTCATTTTCTTTTCTCTCTACATACTATTTTGTCTAAACGCTCAAGAACACCTGCCAAGTAAAAATTCATTGAATATCAAAGGGCTTTATTGCGTCAGAGCTAATAATGATTTTCTCTAAACGGAAACTGAAGCTTTCGTTTTAAGGTTCGTCCTGACTAAGCAAACTGTGAGCGGCTGACTGTTTGCCTTCAATTAACCACTCCATTGATTTAAGTGGAGTGTCCTAATAAGGTATCCTAATAGGATAAGCTATCGCCTACGCTTACCAATCGCTATAGCATACGCCTTTGTGGAATTGCGTAAAATTTTGAATGAAGAATTTTAAATTTTTGAGTTAAATTTAAAATCCATTACGTCCATGTAGGTGGTTCAAGAAAATATCAGAGATCTACACGCACTCATTACTGTTTCATCGTACCACTCACACTTTTCGCACTCGATTTTAATGTTTCTTTTTTTGTTTGGTAGACTATACTTCAGAACTAGTCCCATACAAGTTTAATGGGAATCGGTCAAGCAGTTTTTAAAATATCAATAAAAGTTTAAAAATTGTTAACATGGATGATGGCCTTACGGAAAGTCGGTTTTTTTAAGTTTTTCTTTTCATAATATTATTGATAAAGTTAATAAAGTGTGCTAATAATTTTTTATTTTATTATATGTGTTTATTGTGATTTTATTTGGATATTTGCATTTTATTATTATTATTGTATTATTAATTGGAATTTGATTATTATGACTTGACTAATGACATGATTAATTGACTTATTAATTCTATATTTTAATTCAATTTTTTAACTTTTAATTATGTACCTACTTGCGGGTTTAATTTCCTGTATAAGTGAATTTTATTATTATTCCAATATATTTGTTCTACTTCTTAATTTTTAAGTATTTTACAATAATATAAATTAATATAAAAACAACTATTATAAAAAACTTAAAAACTAGGGTGCTGCCGACAGTGGGGCGAGGCCCAAGCTACCGGTGGTTAGGGCTGCAGAGTGAGGAACCTCCTGACAATACGGCACGTGTCTAGGATCACTGCCGACTGTATCTGGCCCTTGATCCAACCGTCTCACGAGAGCCTCTTGAGATGTTGATCGAGGCTCTTCGCTATGATACTATTCATCATTTATTATTATTGTTAATACTAAAAAGAGACGCACCATTAACGCCCTTATTCACATTCATCATAAGCCCTGCCTCTGTACTTATACAACTAGGGACCTACTTGACCCAAAGCGTGAATCAATTCGAGTGACATTGCACAACATAAAACAATAATTACGTCTCGTCGGAACCTAATCGCAGTACGCACATAATTAATTCGTCATGATTCCATTAGCGAGATCCTTCCTCGCAGGTTATTACGACACAGTAGCTTAGGTTCGTGAAATATGCTTACCATTTTCAGCATCGTTTGAACAACGAAAGCTAAAATGAACAAATGAATCTACAATATTCTGTATAAAATGTACTACAACAATTTTTGTGTTAACATCATTTTCAATTAATCAGCTGTTTTGTATTTGTATACAGTTTTATAGTTTTATAGTTGTAGTGTAGTTGTGTATCGCACTGTAATATAATAAAGTAAAGGAAGTATGTAGGGTCAACTCGGACAAATGCGTCTGTAAGGAAATTGCGTCTTTTGAGAATTACTGACAAACTCTTCTCGAATTAGGCAACTAACGCCATCTTGTACAGATTATTGCAGCTAAAGGTAGGAAAACATATACGTGGCGCCTAATTTGTGAAAGGTTTGTCAGTAATTCACGAAAGACGCAATTGCCCCACAGACGCATTTGCCCCAGTTGACCCTAATTCCAAAAAAAACACGTCGCTCCCAAACATTTTACATGAACAAGTTTTGAAACGGTAGCGCGCCTGAACCTGGCTCGTACCACATCCCCGCCTTACGTCTGGCCTGTATATTTCAGGCCTAAAAAAGACAAGTCACTCATAAAGAGCCACAAAAATGTGTCTTGATTTTATTACGTAATTTTGACGCTGTTCCTCTTCTGCTGAATATTTTTACGTCCATTTTGTGCTTATTACGCATGCGAGCACAAATAATTAAGTATTTGTGTACTACGTGTCAATTTATAACGAGCAAACGTAAAAAAAAACCATTTAAAAAAACCTTTATAATTTAAGTTTGTTATCGGATGTGATCGAAACTGTAGTCGAAATATGAGACTCAAAAAATCTGAATCCTGTGTGAAAATGAAATATGTCAAAACCAAGTTGGCTTTTATGAGAATTGATGATTTTCTACATCACAAGGTGATGGTAGTTTTTCTAGTTTTTTACTTAAGGTCCGGTATGTAACTAAATCAACGAAAACAAATATTTTGTACGCGCATAGTTTAAAATGAAGAATTGTGATGATCAAGTGCAAAAATACAGCTGGTAGAAAGAACAACTAAATACAGCTTAACTGGTTTAGAATTTCGAAAATCATTCTGATTTTGGAAAAAAAAATCACAAAAAGTATATTCTTATCAAAACGGTTTGAGCGTGGTTCTCTAAATTTTTAGAGAACAACGCTCATTTTTTAGAGAACACACTTTATTTTTAAATTATCAAATAGAAAGATTAGTTATCTAAAGTTTGACCGAGTAAATCTTATATCTTTAAATGAGCAATTCTTGTATAAATATATATATCCTATCCTACTAATATTATAAACGCGAAAGTTTGTAAGAATGGATGTCTGGATGTTTGTTACTCTTTCACGCCAGAACGGCTGAACAGATCTGGACGAAATTTGGCACAGAGATAGATTATAGTCTAGAATAACACATAGGATACTTTTTAACCGCGGGTGAAACCTAGTATATATATATAATTGGAATCTCGGAATCGGCTCCAACGATTTTCATACAATTTAGTATATGGGGGGTTTCGGGGGCGATAAATCGATCTAGCTAGGAATCATTTTTAGAAAATGTCATTTTATTCGTGTTTTATCGATAATCAACTTAAACATAAACTTGAAGGAAAAATAACAAAAAGGAGGCGTTTGAGTAGTCTCAACTGAAAAATATGACTCTTTCTGACATCTATAATTGGTGAATAATAATACAATTTTTTGTGAGCAACTAATTGCTTTAACGACACAACAGCAGATGGCGTTGTTAAGTAACACGAAGTCAATGAGTGTTTGCTTTGAGGTTACACTAAAATCAAAGGTACTACATTTAATATGAAAAAGTGAGCCTTTGTTCATTTTCTTTGTTTCTTTGTAACGCTTTCACGTCTGAACTACTCAACCGATCGTCTTAAAATTTTGCATACATGTTGTTTAGGGTACAGAAAAGGACATAGGGTACTTTTTATCCCGGAAAAATCAACGGTTCCTGTGGGACCGTGGGTGAAACCACGGGTCGCAGCTAGTTATTCTTATGTGTGTTATTACTACGATTAAAACCAATAAAAACGGCAAAAAAAAGAATTGTAGGTGCTGATCTTATTTTACCATCAAATATGATATACCTACGATTTTGAACTCTAAATGAAGCGGCTTAAATAAACGTGTGTGCGGGTGAAAAATCGTGGTATGACCGGACCTTAAGAGCGCTATTCAGCCCGTCAAAGTACTAAACGTCAGAGTACTACTAAAGTAAAATACTCTTAGAACACAAGTTTGCAAAATTCGAGAAAAAAATTACGGAGTTTCCATACAAAATTAATCTAAGTGACTTGAGTTATTTTGTACGGAGACTCGATTATTTTTCTTCTGAGTTTTACAAACCGAGGTTCTAAAAGTTGTTTACTTTGACAGGTAGAACAAGGAACTTAACTATCACTTCACACAAAACCAGTGATTGTTTAACCACAGTTAACACATCAGCTAGCAATTAAAGCCAAGCATAACGGAGCTAGCAATTTATAACTGAAAGCAAATCAGAAGACCCTTATCGTCTCATGTTCTCAATAAAAGCAACTCTAATTCGTTAATACATGTCTATTATTACCAACAGTTCAAGAACCATCGACCGACGACGACCTACAGCGATCAGGGTAAAAGACCCCTTAAAATAGAGAGTCCTACTTACTATGTAGAAGTTTTGGTTCAGACTATTTTTAACCGACTTCCAAAACGAGGATTATTTTTTTACAAGCTGCGCCCCGCGGTTTCACCCGCGGTTAAAAAGTATCCTATGTGCTATTCTAGACTACAATCTATCTCTGTGCCAAATTTCATCCAGATCTATTCAGCCGTGAACGGGTAACAAACATCCATCCATCCATCCATTCTTACAAACTTTCGCTTTAATGATATTAGTAGGATTTTTTGGATGTCTGTTTACGGGATTACTTCTCCAATTCTGAATAAATTTTTATGTTTATTTTTTTGTTTGGTAGATCATACTTTATTTTATGGGACCATCCAATCAATTTTATTGAAATCGGTCCAGCAGTTTTTAAAATATCAGCTAAAACCTAAAAATTGTATACATGGATGACGGCCTGACGGGAAGTCGGTTTTCTAGACTTTGTTTTTTCAATTACGCTGAACTATCTGCTTTTCTTCACGACTGTCATTGTCAATATGCCGCCAATAGCCTCTAGTTTGCCTATTAGCCTAATGAGAACCGCCAGAGACATCTCAACTTGTTACGATGAGTCGTACAAGCTCGGAAATGTCACTCAAATTGTCGCATCGCAATCTTTGTTAAGACAAGTAGGTGGCAAAACGTATATAAATAATATACGTAGTTAATAAACGTAATAATAATAGTTTCTATTTAAATATAAATATTTTTATAGAAACTAGTAACCTTATAATCGTAAAAGAAAAACAAAAAACGCGGTTGCAAAATGTTGTACCCTATGTCACTTCCACTATCAAGACGATTCAAATGACACCTCACATGTCGAAATCTATCAAGCTGTTTAGACTGTAGGGCGTACCAAAGAAACCTCATACCCACATACATACATACATACATACGTACTTACATACACTCGAATAACATCACTGTCCTTCTTACGCAGTCGGTTAAAAAAAAGAATAAATACAAAAAAAGTTAACTAGTTAAATTTTCAACCGCCATCGGCGTATTCAATCTTTTTATGTAAAGTATTTATCATCTCGGGTATCAGTTTCCATCCTACAATGCTATCGCAGGCCGTCATTACGGACTCTATAAAGATACCATCTGGGATAATTGAATGCCCTACGACGCATAAAATCAGGCTCGGTGTACACCTGGTACTAAACTCTTGTAAATTGGAAAATCTTTATAACCATCATTGTCTATTTAACGAATATCTGACTGGGTTTAGTAGATTCATAGTTAACTAGCTGCGCCCGCTTTGTTGATCTGATTGCTACTTAACGTTAAAGGATCGTTGCTAGGTTAACCTCTCGACTCGGAATCCGTATGAATGTATACGCGTGACAGTTGGTAACGGTAGACTCGGAACGCGTATGAATGTATACGGACACTCTACCAATTATAAAAGTTCTTCGAAACGTGTCTTTTTTAATCTGTAGGTCGATGGTTTGTATAGGAACAAAAGAGAAGAATACACCCTCTTTATTTTGGTGTATAATAACGATGGTCTTTTGTTAGTGTTCAGTGGCTTGGCCATTTTGAAAGTCGGCAGTTTTGTTGAAGTGTTTGTGCGTGTTTAAAAATAGTTTTCTTGTAAAAGGTAAGTGAAAGTTATTATAATTTTGATAATGGCATATGTGTAGACATTTGCACTACAATAATGGAGCACTAAATACAATAACAATGCAATATTTGTGTTAGTTTTTCGTTTACAAATGAAGACGCGGCGAAATGGTTTTGTGTTCCGAGTATTTCGAAGGGTGATATCGAAGTCAAAATGTATGAATGCATGATATATGTACAGGAAAAATTGAAAATAATAATCACATAAATTGCAATATTGACTATATTTCTGGTCAGGAAGTTCTAAAAAGGCTAAAAGTACCATTTCTTTTTGTCAATGTGCGAAACATTTGTTTTCTGTCCGCCATTTTTATTTGTTTGGCCGTAGTGCTGGATATCGATCAATATGGCGTATATCGATAAACATATCGATAACTTTTTGGAATAAATAAGTTTATTTTTATTTTTGTCTTGACAACCCACTTCAAAAAAAGGAAGATGTTTTCAATTCGTAATCTTATTCTATTTTTTTATTTTTTTGTGGTTTAGATGTGGAATCCCGACAAAAACCAAGCCCCACAGCAATTTCTCGACCTTCTCAATGAAGAATATTTAGATTCAGACGACGACGTCATTGAAGAAGTCGAGGATGAGGGCAACGATTTGATGACAGAGTTGGAAAGTTTAAATGTTAGTTAAGTATTTAGGTTTTTATTATAATTATCCAAGATATTTTATGATCACTCAACTTTTAAAAAGTACTTTTCATGATATAAATTCATGTTATTTGGTCTGAATGACAATTTTGTTCACATTTAAATTGGTTTAATTGATTACATTTTGTTATCGGTTTATTTTTATTTCACTTGCTACTTGTTTATATTGCAGCTGGGCCCTGG
Source organism: Peribatodes rhomboidaria (assembly GCA_911728515.1). NCBI lineage: Eukaryota > Metazoa > Arthropoda > Insecta > Lepidoptera > Geometridae > Peribatodes > Peribatodes rhomboidaria. The sequence continues at coordinate 12,552,872 of OU452186.1, read as the reverse complement.
GTCTGAATTATTTCTCGTCCAAAGTGATGGATCTCTGGCGCCTGTGACGGTACCAGATAATGAAAGTCGCATTGAGTAAGTATTATTATGTATTGTAAAATATGTAACTAGCTGCACCTTGTGATTTCTCACGGTTCAAAATTGACGGTCGGTACGCGTTTTGAAGCATCGCTTTGACAAAACAGGCAACTGGCATTTTTTTACTGACGGGATTTTTGTTTTCAAAAGAAAATTATAAAAGACCCTAAACTCGTCTATTTTATTGTTTACTTTACGATCCTATATCCATTGACCATTATTAGTGCGCCAGATGTGGGTACTGTTACAGACTCTATTGTCGCGCAGTATACCTAATAGTAAATGTATACTATAGTCTGCAAACACATTACCCTTTTTTTTTGTAATTTGTAGTCAGGTTAAAAATAAAAGCAGAATCATTGAGTTACCCATCGCTAAAGTAATCACATTTTTTTACAGTGTTGTTTATTGTTACAGAGCTAGTGATAGTGACGATGATGACGACCGCGCGACGCTTTTGCGGGCTACTAGTCCTATGTAAATTATACTTTTTTTATATTCTTATATTTCATATTCATACATTTATATAAAACACGTTAACACATGCACGCATAGCTCAATATAATAATAGAAACTCAGTAAAAAAAAAAATGTGTTTGCGTGACGTGGCGACGAATAATTTAAATTTTTATTTATTTTATAGCACACCTCCTTTTGGTTCACCACAACCAGAAGTAAGCGATGAGGAAGCCATGCAGGACTCAAATATTAGGAGTCGCAGCGGCCCTGGACGCGGCAATTACAGTGTTACTAGGCGTGGGCGCAGCGGAATTGGAAGAAGAGGAAGAGGTCGCGGGCATTTTGTAAGTGGAAATGAGAGACGAAGAGTGAGAGAAAGGAATGCTTGGTCGCGCGGTCAGCCACTTGTAGAGCGTTATTTATCTGACGAGGAGCTGTCCGCGCAAGTGCGTGAAGAAATCGAGCGAGTGACAGCTCAGCGTGAAGGGCGAGAGAGAACGAGGCGTACAACGAGAGTGGAGAATGTTGAGTTAGAAGAGGACGTGAATGATGCAGAAAGTGAGTTTAATGAAAGCGAGGAGTTTGTTTGGACGTCGATGGATGGATGGTCTGGAGCAAAAGAGATATTTTACGATGAAGATTCTGGGCCTTCTCGATTATTTGAAAACGTCTACGATGCTTTTCGGTCGTACTGGGATGATTCACTGTTATCCCACATCGTAGACGAAACTAATCGGTATGCCCAGAGGATTCAGAGTGAAAGGTTTAAAAAGGATTGGTATGAAACAAACATCGACGAACTCCTAATTCTGTTCGCATTCTGGATGATGCTGGGCATTATTAAGATGCCAAGCATAAAATCATGTTTCACCAAAATTCCCATTTTGCGGACAGAAATATTCCGGTCCATGTTTTCTGAAGACAGGTACTGGAATTTGAATCGGGCTTTCCATCTTGCCAACGGATCACGAGACGAAAATGATCCTGAAAATGTTTTGTACCCTATGGGACCCGTACTGGAAAAGTTAAATTTAAAATTTCAACAGAATTATATTTTACATCAGGACATTTGCATCGATGAATCGTTGACACTTTGGAAAGGACCAGTAGGGTTCAGGCAATATATTAAAACCAAATCTGCCCGGTTTGGGATTAAAACATATCAGTTATGTGAATCGGAAACTGGGTATCTATGGTCATTTTTTGTATATATAGGGCGCCGAACAAGCACCTCCACTCTTCCATCGAGCGTTTCTACAGTTTTAAAGCTTTTACAGCCTCTTCTGAACTTGGGTCACGTGTTGTACATGGATAATTGGTTCAACTCACCGATGCTAGCGAGGTACCTAAAACGCAGGCGCACAGATTGTGTTGGAACACTCCGGGCAAATCGTAAACATGTGTCTGCTGTTATTCAGAGGACCCCTCTTGCTGAAGGTGAGTTTGTAGCAAGACACTCTGGAGATGTCATGCTTGTGGCACTCCAAGATCGGAAGCGCCTTACGTGCATATCAACATTCCATGACGTGTCCCAAGTTCAGAAAGAGGGTAGACCTGGGCGGCGTTCCCAATTCAAGTTAGCATTAGTCGATGATTACAACCACGGGATGGGTGGGGTTGATCGTTTGGATCAGATGCTTGAACCATACTTGGTTGAAAGGAAACAATGTGCCAAATGGACAAAGAAACTTTTCAAACGCCTTTTAAATATTTCAATTCAGAACTCCAGAATTTTGCTAGAGAAGTCCACAAACAGAAAAGTCAGTGCTTTTGCATTTCGCTTGGAACTGGTCCAATCCATCATGAATCATCACCGCAATAATGTTCCATTGCGCAATCCCGAAAATCGTCCCCCACAACCTCGTATATCCTACAACCAATTTCCAGCAGAACGCCTAACAGAGCGGCACTTTATTCGGCGCATTCCAATTACGGACGAGATGCGAGCTGCAGTTCGGCACCGTGCTAACCTTGGACGACGACAATGCGCATGGTGCACGGCTAATGGCCGTAAACAAAGCAGAACAGCTTACGAATGTCCACAGTGTAAAGTGCCTCTCTGTTTAGACTTTTGTTTTGAACAATTCCATACTGTCCCATAATTTTTATTTTTATTTTTCTTTGTCCATTTGACACTGTTATTGATGTGAGGCAGTAAGAGAGTGAAATTTAGGTAGTGGAAGATTTTGCCAGCGACATCTCAAAAGCATAAGTTTGTGTAACATATATTATTGTATCATTTACAGGTAAATATTACAGCAAATATCTATGTGAGTCATTAATTGAATTTCGGTGTGGTATAAGTGTTATTTTTTGTTAATGTTTTTGGTTTTGGTTTTTTATGATTTGTCATTTAGTTTTTTATGATCTATGGTTATGGTATTTCTATCCACTCATCATGCGTATGAATCACGCTTTTTTATAGTTAAGAGTGCTGAGTAATTTACTTTGGTTGTTGTAAGCAATTTGTGTATCTGGTGTGGTTTCTGTTGTTTTTTTTTTCGTAATATTTTCACCTAAAAACGAATTCCATTTTATCGATATTTTGCTTTCGCACCATTATAAACATAATTATAACAATTTTATCGACATTTGTATGTGGTATTATTTTTGCATTACATCTGCGAAACTTATCGATAGCATGGTACATCACTAATGGGCTTTGGCTTTTTCATAGAAATTTACTATGGTTTTGGTTACAATTTCTTCTATTTTTTGTTAAGAATTGGCCATAAATGAATAAAACAGAAATAAATATACATATTTAGCTATAATATCCTTGTTTTATTTTATCCCAACATCCTTTCCATCATGAGTACATAGCAAATAAGATATCGGATACGAAATTGATAGCAATCCCGGGAAATACCTAGAACATCATGTATTGTTGGATATTTTAGCAAAACAATGTAAGTTATCAAAAAATAAATATATATTCTTTTGATATAATCAATAATTTGTGAATTTTGGCAAAGGATTATTGAATAATTGAATTTAGAAATTTACGTTCGATACGGCGCACATACGGGTACTTGATACTAAAAAATGGCCAATAATCAGTTTTTTGAAGTTTGCTATTATAACAACATTATTATTTCGTAGAATAGTCTAATACATTGTGCACGTTATGGCGGCCATCTCAATGCGCCAGAGTTAGTAATTGATCAGTAGCGTCAGTCGGAACATAGCTATTGTCTAGAGTGCACGTTTTGTTCTTGGCACCTTAAAAAAATCAAGCTTTACGCGGTGATATAACAAAAAATTTAAGTGTTATTGACAAGTGTTGATGATGGATTCTGGTGATGGAGGTATGTAGCTTATTTTATGCATTGTTTTACTAATGTTTATATCTTTTGAATCTTTTTTGTGGCTTAAATTAGAAACAGTAAAAATTATGAAAAAAATATCGAAATAGCTTAATAAATGAGTAACTTTCTTATATTTCCGGACTAGTCCGATTAGAAAAAGTAACAGAATCGTAATCAGGGATAATCTGGAAAGTTAATAATGAACAAAGATGTTGCGGAAACAGAGCGTTTTTTTTTTAATGATTTTTTTTCGTCAAGTATACCCACAGTTTTAAAAATCAACCGATTAATTATTATTTTTTAAAACAACATAAATTTTGTTACAGATGCATCAAATAAAACATTCACCAAGGAAGAATTGTACAAAATTATACTACAGTGCAATTATAAGCAAATTAACAAAGAAATTGACTATTTAGAAGATTACATTTTTGAAATAACCAAATGTGAAAGAAGTGTTTTAAAACATAAACTTTCTCATTTTAAATCAGAGTTCATACAGAAATGGACTACAGCCTACAGAAAAAGAGACGCGTTTGAAGCAAAAAATGGACTTTGGTTGCAGGGGACCATTACAGTACCGATGGTGACGTCACCTTTACCTGAGACTAGTGAAGACAACAATAGAAGTACTCGCGGTCGACCGTCAAAATGTTTCGCTGAATCGAGTGAAAGATCTAAACGTAGGAAAACAATGGAGATACGAAAACAGCTTGCTGCCAGCGAATTAACATATGCCACGCAAATGAGCTTGCGAGCTACAGGAAACGTGGTCGCTTCAAATATTTTGAAGGATATCACAAAATCGCCAACAAGGGCGTTAAAGTTTCGAAAATCTATGACTCGAGCAGAAAGCCTTAAAAATAAAAAGCTCTCGCCTACAGAAGCGTTATCTGTGTTTGTAGAAGGAGATTTTACAAGAAGACAGTACAATATTATTAGCACAGCAGATAAAGCTCGCTTTCCCTGTTACACAGAGATACAAAAGGCTAAAAAACAATGTTATCCTAAGATTGAACGTGTAACGTCAACATGTGCAGAGGTGAAGTTACAAGATCTTTTGGACCATACGTGTTCTCGGCTTTGTCTTTATTTGACGGAAGTATTTGAAACATGCAACCCCGAAGATCTAGATGATTTAGAATTGATTAGTAAATGGGGATGTGACGGTTCTCAGCAGAGTCAATTCAAACAGAAATTTGAAAATATAATGTTCTCCGATGCAAACATATTCCAGAGCTCCCTTGTCCCAGTCAGATTGGTTAACAATAAGGGTCCAGAAAAAAAAGTAATATGGCAAAACCCATTACCATCGTCTCCAAGATTTTGTAGACCGATAAGGATTCGTTTCATACACGAAACTAAAGATGTAACCCTAGATGAGATTCAGTATATAAAAAATCAAATAAAAGACCTAACCAAATCGAAAGTAATTGTTAATGAAACCGACGAATACCAGATTAAAAACACTCTACTGTTTACTATGGTAGATGGGAAAATATGCAATGCTGCTACTAATACATTATCTACTATGCGATGCTATTTGTGTGGTGCGACCTCGAAAGCTTTTAATGATTTAACACTGAAGAAAAATGTGAACTTGGAATCATTAAATTTTGGGCTTTCCGTGCTTCATGCTAAAATAAGATTGTTTGAAAGTATTCTTCACTTAGCCTATAAGATCCCTATCGGAAAATGGCAAGTTAGATCTCATGAAGATAAAAACATTGTAGCAGAAACCAAGAAAAGAATACAGCAGAAATTCAAAGACGTGATGGGGCTCTTGATCGATATACCGAAAGCAGGATTCGGAAACACCAACGATGGTAACTCAGCTCGTAGATTTTTTGCAGATACAAAATTATCAAGTGAGTTAACCGGGGTGGATGAAACATTAATATATCGATTAAAGGTGATTTTGGAGGCCATTTCAAGCGGACATGAGATTGATGTCGCTAAATTTGAGAGTTTTGCCTACCAAACGGCTCAGTTATATGTTAGACTATATAACTGGCACCCGATGACACCAACCATGCACAAAATTTTAGTGCATGGTGCAGAGATAATTTCTCATGCTTTATTACCAATCGGGCAACTTTCCGAGGAAGCAGCAGAAGCCCGAAACAAACATTTTCGGTCCTACCGGCTAGGATTTGCACGCAAATTTTCACGGGAAGATTGCAATAAAGACGTAATCAACAGATTACTTTTAAGCTCGGACCCTTATCTTTCCTGCATACGCCAATTGCCAAGAAAAAAAACTCAACCATTTTGTAGGGAAACTATTGAACTACTACGCCCTGTGGAATTCAGAGTAACTGGAGATGAAACCGGAGATATTCTGGACGAGGAAAATTCAGAAAATGATGAATATAGTGATAGTGATTAAAGAAGATTTTGTATTAAGTATGGTTTTATTAAAATATATAATTTTGTATCTATTATTTTGTGTTTTATTTAATGCCAATCGATTTGGTAACAATTTTGCTGAGAAAAAAATCAAAAAATATTTTTGGCCATATTTTAGTCACAAATACCCCTTTGTGCGGCGACACTCGCAGAAGAGCTGACATATTATTACAATATTATTCCGATTTATCGTTTGATAAACAACAACCTATTTTTGCAGGAGCATAACAATACAATAAAGATTACAAAAAACATCCAATCGTTTGTAAAAGTTACCTGTAATTTTAGTAATAAAATAAAATCCACCAAGACACCTTTTTTTACAATGTCTCCATTTTTTTTTCCAGAAATTAAGATTGTTTGAGATTTTAAATAGTGTTAAGTTTGAAGGAAAAATGTAACAGCGTTACCATATAATCGACTGTTTTTTACCACAATTAATAATATTTGGTAGTTTTTGAATAATCGTAATTTTTCTAAACGTCTGGTATGACGGTGCGCAAGCCGCCATTACGCGTGCGAGCTTACGGGTGTAGAGTTTGACAGGCGTCCATCGAGTCTAAGGGTTAATCTAAAGACTGAAGTAGATAGCCGGAAAATACTAACAAAGTCACTTCAGCCATTTTCCAACAAAACCCTTAGGGAACATACATCCACAACACACATACGGCTGCCTCGGTGGCTCAGTCGGTAGTAAACTTGCCTTCTGAACTGGGGGCGTGGGTTCGATTCCGACCTAGGGCAAACATGGGTGTTAATATCTATTTATGTATGAATTTAAAAGTATATTTATTTGTGTATCAGTCTCTGGCCGCCATAGTACAAGCTTTGCTTAGTTTGGGGTCAGACGACCGTGTGTTCAAGTGTCCCAAATATTATTATTATAAATATTTATAAAAAAATACAGCTGGTAAAACAATAACCAACCAAAGTTTAACCGAAGAATAATTTTGAAAATCATTCTCATTTTGGAAAAAAAAATCAGAAAAAGTATCTTCTTAAAAAAACTATCGGAACGATGTTCTCTGAATCATCAACGATTACACCACTTTTTTTTTTTCGATTATTAAATAACCAGATTCGTTCTCTAAAGTTTAACCGAACAAGTTATTTTTATTTGTGTCCTTATTACGATTAATACCATTAAAACGGCACAAAAATGTAATTTTACGCGCCGATCGTATTTTACCATCAAAGATGAAATACGATTTTCAACTCTAAATGACGTGGCTTAAGTAAACGTGCGTGTGGGTAAAAGATCGTGCTATAACGGCGCTTTAACTTCCAATAAATCATTAATAGAAACATTAGAAATGAACAGTGAACCAGAACATTCTACATTAAGAGTCCGGCGACTAAACTAACTTTGACCTAGGCGACCTAGACTAACTTGGCATTGGCTTAGGGTATTCTATAGCCATTTCGTCTAGAAGAAGAAGACGAGCGAAAAGAGTAATTAATGAAACTGACGAGCCTCTAAACTTACCTACAGAGTGACAAAGTGCAATTTCAATTTATTTTATGACTTTTGCACTTCTGTAATCATTCTTAAGTAACTAAGATTTTCCCATGTATTATAGATTCATTTAACAGCTAATAATATAGACAACCTCCTTATGTAATGGAACGTATGATTTGCTTTGTCTATCTATTGAATAAACCAGTCAAAGTGACCCCTTAAAAATGCGGATATTTTTCATACCTCTATTTTCGCTTGAGAACGTTTTTTAAAAAAAACAAGAACATAGGGGGCGGAGATATTGTTAATTTAATTGTACATGCTAAATTTCATCATAATCTGACAAATGGTTTTCAAGAAATTTGAGTAGCGCGTTTGTATGGAAATTTCAGAGCGTCGCGGCCCTCTTAAGTATTCGTGTTCATTTCAATAGGCGTGCTCATTTACAACAGTCAATAGTATGCGAACATGGAAAGCACGCTGAATGAATGGTGCCATTGTATTGGAGTTGTCAGGTTGTCGCCACAACTGAAGTATCGCCGAACTATAAAATAGAAATGAACTCAATCGGAACTTAGCTCCTTCATAACAATGCGGAAGTTGGCAGTGCTACTTAAGTATTTATAGTCACCGCTTAATATTTTTATTCGGCTGTATTCGTGTCAATTTGGCTTTGAGAGGTGGTACTGGACAGAAATGCTCCGAATACCGTGAACAGCACATCGGATTAACTATCCATACTATCACAATTCAAGGTCTTGAAAAGACTATCTTTTTTTTTTAAACGCGTTCTTGAGCATTTTGGCAACGTTGTCATGAAACACATGATCAATAACACAGAACGATGAATGACAAATGAAGGACGATAGCAGTCTAGTTGGGAGAAGGGCCGCCTCTATAGCCAGACGGAGCGGGTTCAAACCCAGCCGACGGCAAGTACAATTTGTTCATTATGTGAGCAAATGTGCGTATTATATGTCATCTGCTACATGACTGAAGCCTGGTGTGTGGCGACAGGCTCACCCCCTGTCACATTTGGGACTGAATATCGTCCGGCGAAGTGTTGTATCACACCTCTGCGAGCCCCCTCGGGGGAAACGCATGACGATATTTGACTGCCTCGGTGGCTCAGTTGGTAGTGAACCTGCCTTCTGAGCTTAGGGGCGTGGGTTCGATTCCCACCTAGGGCAAACATTTATGTGGTGAACATTTGTGTTTCTTCTATGTCTGGGTGTTACACATATTTAGTATAAATTAAAAAAAAATGTATCTATATCAGTGTCTGGCAGCCATAGTACAAACTTTGCTTAGCTTGGGGTCAGGCGACCGTATGTGGAAAAAAAAATGGATGTAAAAAGATAATATATTATTAATCTTCATGAGCTTTCAAATCATAAATATCATTAATTTAAATTATTGAAAATTTTGTAAATGGGTAAAACAAAGCACTCTACATATAAGGCCTGAAAATAAAAATAAAGGTGTTTTTTTTCTCTTCCTCCCTTTTCTTTGCAACTTGAGCTTGGTGAGCCCCAAACTCAAGAAGTAATACCCAAACTCATAACATAAATAAGGTAAATGAGTTTGCAAAAAGGTACGTACACATTTCATAATAAGGAAGAGGTAACTATAAAATTTAAATGCAAAATACGTCATACGATGCGCCGCTGCCAAGACTGTGTGGGGCCAGAGAATATATTTAGGAAGTTTACAGGTATTAAGACTTTGAAAAGAAAAGCAATTGGACCTAAAAGAGGAGAACAGTTATAATCAGGATCAAATCAAAATTGTTTTATTCAAGACACAAAGATCCACACATACATATAAATTACATTAAATTGAATTGAGATTAAACTTATTGTGATAAATTAAATTAATTAATTAAGCTATAGTGGAGTTTAGAGAGCACTACAAATTGTATGATGGGCTGAAACGTCTGCTTCCTTATACATCCCTTATCTTCTTTTCGAAATAGCGCTGTCGGCGGTAAAATTTTCTGGAAATCTTATGGAAACTTATGTGGTTTCACACAATGTGATTTATGAAACGGGAATTACTCAAGTGCTGCGTCTCGCATAGTGCTATGTGAGACGCAGCCGCGCGCGCGCACTCGCCTTGACGTAGACCACCGAACGCGGTTGAAACTATAGTCGGAAAAATCGACTGAATCGTACGTGAGTAATTCCCGTTACATAAATCATAATTTTCTGGATGTTAGAGACTCGGGCATAAAGATTGGCACATACTTTTAATGCACGTCAAAATATATGCTCGTCTTGAGATCCTCGTTGTCCAATCCTTGAACATCCTTCTGCAGGGTTGGCACGGGTTGGGGACATATTGTTTTTTCACCGTTTTTATCTGCGTTCAGATGTGACAAAGCTAGAATACGGGTATCTTTGTCTCTCTCTCGCGGGATAGAAATGGTGGAAAGACAATATGTCTCCGGCACGTACTAGCCCTGGTGAAGTCTTTTTTATAATGTATTTTTTTATACTATGATAGTCTTGCGCTTGGCCACCATCTTGCCTGATGTTAAGCAGCAATGTGGCCTACGATGGAGCACGCTTGCCTAGGAGAAACCGATTCACTCGAGACTTGAAGACATCCAGACTACACATGACATGCCACACAAAACATAATTATTAGCCCATGACTAGTCTGTCATGACACATCTTAGGTATTACAGGCTTACCAGACGCACAAGCTTCACCACACTTTTAAGTGCGTACTTAACTGAGGCCTGCTCGTACTTAACTGAGCCATATGGTAACGACACGATCTTTTCAACTTGCTTAGGCAAGTCTAACATCGCGCAAGCCATGCCGTGGGACTGGCGCGGTGTACAGTTTTACCTACAAACGCGCGGTGTTCCATGTTTCTAGCTTGGTAACAGCCTGGTGCAGTTAAAAGTGTGGTGAAGCTTGTGCGTGTGGTAGGCCACTAGACAGATTCGAACATACATATCGCGTACTCTTTGTGGCACTCTATTTACGTACTCTATTTGTGGTACGCTATAAACACTCTGCAAATCCTCAAACGAATAAACTCAGTGCACGAGCTAACCAACCATAATGAAAATACTCGCTCTCCATCGGTTCATAAACCCGCCGTTTCTATGACTCCGGCTGTTCACGCCGTAATGTATGGCACCTGCAGCGCTATTCCCAGTATTGATGTATGCCCGCGGTGAACACGCGTACCTCGCTGACCTTACATGGCTTTGGATTAGAATTTAGTCGGATAGAGAGAAAAATATTTATTGAACAAGCGAAGCGAGTTCTCAGAGTCTACTGGGATATCTGGGCTTTTGTTTATTCGATCATAACTTGAGGATCGTTAATTCAATCTGCATGAAATTTTGCAGGCAAGTAGTTCTTGCAAGTATATTCTCATGTTCATAACATACATATCGTCACGCATTTCTCCCTAGGGGGTTGGCAGAAGTGTAATACACCGGGCGATATTAAGTCCCAAATGTGACAGGGGGCGAGCCTGTCGCCATACACCGGGCTCCAGTTATGTAGCAGATGACATCCAATACGCACATATGATAACACAATGAACAAATTGGTGCGTGCCGTCAGCTGGATTCGAACCCGCTCCCTCTGGCTTGAGAGGCGTACCTTCTCTCAACTAGGCTGCCATCGCACATGTCCATATATGAGCAAAATCGGACTAGAAGTTATGGAGATGCGAGGTCTCCGTTCGTGCCAAATATTTGCTAATTAACCATAAAGCCCATTCTTGTAAAATTGTAAACTCATTACGATAATGCAAATTTTTCGGATTATTAGGATGTATGTAGCCAAACCATCGCATTTACATACATAGATTATGCTGGTTTATCAGGAAAGGGTCTAAACTAAGTCGAAAGGGGGTTGTATGAGGTTTATGAGGAAAAAAATTGTATGAGTTGTACTCATACAATTTTTACCATGGGACCAAAGCCTTGATCGAGAAAAAACAGCTTGTAGTTCCATACATTTTGTCGGCGAGTAATGAACTTTTTGTATTTAATTTTGGGACATTCGGGACATTTTTTGCACACACGGTCTCCTGACCCGAAACTAAGGAAAGCTTGTACTACAGGCGTCAGATACTGATAAACATACATAGATATTATTTAAATTCGTCCTTAAATATATGAAACAACTGTTATTTTTTTCGCATAATACAATGACCCCCATTTGGCTTAGCCAAATGGGGGTCCTTTAAGCCCTTTCCTGACAACCCAGTATAATATCGTATCAAATATTAATAATTATTAGAGAGAATTTTTACTCATCATTGCAAAGTTGGAAAAAGAACTTGAAAGTTTTTCTTAAGTAAACCAAACTTTGAACTCGAGCTTTTTCAACATCTGGTTTTCAAATAGATTCAAAATATAACTTACGTCCTTGTATAAATTGTGTCTCTTCTTTAGAGTACTTAAAGACTAATTTTTCAAAGAAGAATAACATTGAATTTTGCTTCGATTCGCGAAACTTTGTACTAAGGAAGTAGACTTTCATTGTAGAGCAACATAAATGAGACAAGGAAACCGTTGATTTAAAAAAAGCGCAGATTTCGAAACAGCGCTCAAAATGTTCTTAAAGCCCGGTACTATCGAGAAATTAACGAAAACAAGTATTATGTTTGCGCCTAGTTTGATATAAAGAATTGTGATGATCAGGTGCAAAAAAAAACAGCTGGTAGAGAAAACAATCAAAAACAGTTTGACCGGAGTAGAATTTTGAAAATCATTCTGATTTTGGAAAAAAAATCACAACAAATAATTCTAAAAAAAACGGTATCAGCGTGGTTCTCTAAATTTTTAGCGACTACAAAACATTTTTTTCTTCGATTATTATATAGCCAGATTAGTTCTCTAAAGTTTAACCGAGTAACTTATTCTTATTACGATTAACACCAATAAAAACAGCAAGAAAATGTAATCATAGTCGTCGATCACATTTTACCATCAAATATGAAATACGTTTTTCAACTCTAAATGCTAAGGCTTAAGAAAACGTGCGTGCGGGTGAACAATCGTGGTATGACCGGGCCTTAACTAACGGTGTTTTCCAACATCTTTTGAAATTACGTAATCTATGCTAAAACACTAAAAGTACATGAACATTTTTTCAAGTTGAACCATAGAGCTCATTTAAGTAAAGTTTTGTTGGTATTTCTGTGAATATGCACACGTGTTTGTAAATTGATTAATATTAATATATATGAAGTCAAGACACATTTTTACGATTTGGTCAAGACCAAACATCCTACAAAATCAAAAGTGTATGACCAAATGACTAAACGATATTTAGCTTTGACTTCAAAAAGTGGCGATTCACGAAAAACTAAACACCTAAACCAATAATGACGTCTAAACATTTTTCTACTGTTTTTATTTTACTTTTATAAAAATCAAGCAAAAAAAGTTATTCCACATAGTTTTCCTGTTGCCGTCAAAGTGACTAATACAGACGCGACCGCAAAAACTCTACCACCGCTCTAGAACTGTATCTCAATATACCCTCTGCTAAAAGCGTCTATTTTCAAAGCTAACACACAACATTTACTATGACAAAGTAGTTAGATATGGTTATTAACATTGCCCTTGCAATATGAAGGCGTAATAGCCGGAAGTGACGTCACGCGGGCTAACTACCGAGGCGACAGGGCGGAAAATTAGCCAGAACTCGGGCAGACCTTTCCGGTCCCGAAGTAGGTTCGGAAATTGGCGACAAATACTTCGGCGTACGATCGGAGCCGGCGGTAAATTAGATTTGTGCAGACAAGTGCTGTACTTAGCCTTTTCACGAGCTTTCGCAAGTTTACATTCGAATAATTGTGAACGGCGTTTTGTCAGCTAAATTACGCTGAGCGAGAAAAGGTGTGAAATCTTGCGACGACGCGCGACGGTTACGTTTTTTTTTTTAATGTTGTACTAGACATCACAGATACGGAGAGATTGATTACCTCGGTGGCTCAGTTGGTAGTGAACCTGCCTTCTGAGCGTGGGGCGTGGGTTCGATTCCCACCTAGGGCAAACACTGAACTGTGTTTGCCCTAGGTTTGTCTGTGATGAACATTAGTGTTTGTTCTATGTCTGGGTGTTAATATCTATTTAAGTATGTATTTAAATATATCTCAGTATGTATATCAGTCTCTGGCAGCCATAGTACAAGCTCTGCTTAGTTTGGTGTCAGGCGACCGTGTGTGGAAGTGTCCCGAATTTATTTATTAACGTTGCTGGCCTCTTTAAGGACTCCATTGACAGCCCTTTAGAAGAACTCCATGTTGGAAATTGAAGTGTTTTGATATTATCTAGAATTAGATGAAGAGAGAGAGATGAACGGTGCGATTTAAATAGACTGGACGTAAGGCGCAGGCACAATTCAGACGCGGTGCCGTTTGATACCTTGTTCATATAAAATGTATAAAAGGGACGAATTTCAAATAATTATACACAAGCCGGCTCAGGCACACCGGCCACCGCTCTATAGTTTTCGAACCTGGAGCCCTATTCGTACAAGCCGAGATATTCTTTGGTCATTATTGTTTGAAAAGTCATAGTTTTGTGACCAAGAAACATCTCACGCGTCAAGAATTGGAAGCTAAGACCGTGTCTGCGCCGCCGCATCCTCGCCTTACGCCCGGTCTGTATAATTCACGCCTAAGTATTCAAGATGGAAAACTAAAAACGCTGAAGACGTGAGCGTTAACGTAAATGCGTCATCCTATTCTACTAATATTATAAACGCGAAAGTTTGTAAGAATGAACGGATGAATGTTGCTCTTTCACGCCAGAACAGCTGAACAGATCTGGATGAAATTTGGCACAGAGATAGATTATAGTCTAGAATAGCACATAGGATACTTTTTAACTGCGTGTGAAACCGCCAGGCGCAGCTAGTAGATAATAAAATCCTTGTTGTAGTCAGCATTATTACTTAGTTATTAAACATTGTATGGCATTATGGTGTCTTACTGTCTTGGCTGTTAACCATTTTGTATTAAACTGAATAAATAAATTACAGTCTACTATGATTATTCTGTCTATTCTCTTCAAACCTTTCCTCTAGGCGTAAAAACGGGAACAAAACCTTTCTGACCCCCGAGGGATAAACAGAATTGTTCTATTAGTGATTAAAGTGAGGTAAAGTATTTTTTGCGTAATTTAAAACATATAACGTATTACGCGTGTGTTGTACTTGTAAAACAAGTATCATTATTATAAAAACCCGACCGTCAAAATGTGGCCAACGTCACACATAACATATCGTCACGCCTTTCCCCCGAGGGGACTGGCAGAGGTCCCACACTTCGCCGGACGATATTCAGTCCCAAATGTGACAGGCGCGAGCCTGTCGTAATACACCGGGCTCCAGTCATGAAGCAGATGACACACAATACGCACATATGTTCACACAATGAACAAATTAATGCGTGCCGTCGGCTGTGTTCGAACCCGCTTCCTCTGGCTTGAGAGACAGGCCTTCTCCCAACTAGGCTGCCATCGCTGCAAACACAAACAAAACGAAACTTGCGCAACAAAAACGAATATCTAACATCAAAATCGGTTCAGCCGTTTAGTAGTGAAGAGGGAACTTAGGGACAACGAACACACATACATAATTGTATTGTTGTGTACCTACAATCTACATGCAGGTCATACACATATATCTACATTTCTGACCTCATTGCTGTCGTCTATAAAAACGCAATACCTATTCAGACTCGTGACGAAACCAAGTGATAAAGTCAAAGTCAAAGTCAAAATCTATATTTTCATGTTATTGGTACATGGTCTTAAATATTACGTCCATCCATTAACAACCGTCAGGCGTGCAAATTAAAACACTAATTATTAGATTCAGAATAACCATGTCAATTATTTTACTAGAAATTATTATTGTAATAAGTACTTAACTATAAATTATATAAATCAATAAAATAAAATTTGTCAGTTAATTAATATTTATATAACATAACTAGCTAAAGGTACGCATGTCCGTCCTATCTTACAATCTTATAATTCTCAAAATATTAGACTGCTTCCTATGTTATAAGGTTTGTTATAACAACTTTCACATTTTTTGAGAAGTTAAATTTCAGATTGTATTACTCAATAATATTTCAGCCGCAATATGCCTATCATTTCATTTCAGCTATCAACATTATTGAAAGCGGTTAAAATTCAAATATAAATTAGGTGTGTAATTCAAATGGAGTTGCATTAAAATAACACACCTAATTTGTATTTGAAATCTAACCGCATTCAATATGTACACAGTCTGAACAGGCTAAATTATGTTATAAATGTTATAATGTCATTCTCTGGACAAACACGAGTATGACGCATGTACATGTGTCATTGACATAGAATACCTACAAACTCACAATCTTTAAGTAACAACAGTCAAAAGCCATCGCAGCGTAGTCGTCGTTACAAGTACCTAAACATCCACACTCCACCCTTTTTTTTATAAATAACTAGCTGCGCCCTGCGGTTTCACTCGCGGTTAAAAGTATCTTAAGTGCTATTCTAGACTATAATCTATCTCGTTGCCAAATTTCATCCAGATCTGTTCAGCCGTTCTGGCGTGAAAGAGTAACAAACATCCATCCATCCATCCGTCCATACATTCAAACTTTCGCGTTTATAATATCGAGGGGTGAGTGATAAAACCCGATAAATTCATAAAAGTGAGTTGCGAGATATTCCATGTTAAAGTTTCTTGCCAATAAAAAAATGATTTTCTGTGAAAACCATGTGTAAATTCTTAACTATTTATGAAGATTACATATTGTATTTTATTATTATTCATGATTACCAAAAGTAGTAATGTAGCTTTTATAAAAAAACAGACTTAAGTAAATTAAAGGATGAGCTTATTGGATTACATCACAAAATAAAATAGACAATTTTACAATTGCACGGTTTATTAGTATGAAAATCAAACTTAAAATCTACTTTATTGCTTAAAATTAACCGACCAAGTGCAAGTCAGACTCGTGCACTGAGGGTTCCGTACGTACTAAGAATATTTAGGTGAATATGAATGATTAAAATTGGTAAAAGTTAGTTAGTTTGGAAAACAATTTCAATTTTTCAGCCGAAAAGTAGTGGCCGTCTATAGATTCCAACTGCATCTTTGTATTCGTTTTTTTCGTCAAATATTTAGATATTCTCAATTTTTGGAATATCCCTTTTGATTCAAAGTCAAAGTCAAAGTGTTTTTATTCAATTTAGGAATCAAAGATACACTTATGAACGTCAAAGTTATTTAAATAGACTCGACCGCCTTGTTTGGATAAAGAGCCTGTACTCAGAAGAACAGGCAAGAAACTGAGGGGCATTATTTTTTCAAATAATAAATAAATTACAGTCTCACAAATTTTGGCTTACAACTAGGTAATATCTATAAATACTAGTAGCTACTTGGCGGAAGTGGAAGGCTCCAGACATCTTTATCTTTTAAATAATTCTTAACCTTATAATACCCTCTTTTCATTAATGTAGTTTTTACATGTGATTTAAATTTTCCCTCAGTGAGCCCTGTTATATTTTTCGGATAATATTGTAAAAACGAACACAGTCTAAAACTAAATCTCGGTACAGCTATCCTATCCTTATTTCTAGTGTTATTATTGTGACAGTCACAGTTCAATTTAAATTTATGTAGATTTTTGCGAACGTACATAATATTTTCAAAGATATACAAAGAAGGTAAAGTTAATATATTTATTTCTTTAAATAAATCTCTCAATGATTCGCGGGGACCCATTCCGTAGATAGCGCGGACCGCTCGCTTTAGACGGTTGCCGTGGTGTGCCGGCAGAGTAAAATAGCAGCCCCCTCTAGTACCAGGCGTCGTAAGAGCCGACTGAGGTACAGCGGAACCGACAAATGGCGGTATAACCATTCGAAATAAAACGTAGCTAAAATGGCACAGGGCAGGGATGGGCAGCAGCATCCTTGTCGCGAAGCTACGTTTTTCTGCGATCGCCACCACGCCTGCCCAGCGTGGCGATTACGGGCAAACTCCCCCCTAAATGACGAGCACAAATACGACCAGGCCCGCAGTCCCCAGCAGCGATGCTATTCCGGGCTACGACAGCGGCCCCGGTAACGGCGGAGCAGGGGGTGCTAAGAATCGCTGGCAGATGCACGGCTGTCACACCAAACGACGACTGGCCCTGGTAACGCACAACGTGCGCACAATGAGGACTGACGAGAAGGTTGCTGAGCTGGAGGAAGAGTTGATAGCTGTAGTGAATCTTTAAATCTCCTTTTACATATCGAATTCTTTTGATTTTAAGCCAGTTTACGGTTTCGTTTCTATTGTCATTGTTTTTATTCTTAATCAGGAGAGCACTTAACTTCTTCAGGTCCATCATCTCACTGTATTTAAATTCTTTCACGTCGAAGCTATTTACTTCGATTTTTTTCTATGTACTTACTTTTAAATTTCAACTCTGACTGGCACATGCGTCATACTCGTGATCGGATGCTGCTTGCGGGTCGCTGGTCTGCTCGTGGTGTACTCACAATGCAATAAGTAAATCTGATAACGTTTAACCTAACCTTATATTAAGACTTAATAACTAACCCCCCTTTACCTGTATTCCCCTCAAATAATAATTAAAAATTTATGTTAACAAAAGTCCCGGTCCCCGGAGTCCGTGCAGGTAAATTTTAAATAAAAAAAATCAACTCCTTGCTTAAAATACTAGCAGAGAAAACCACGGGGCGCGTAATCATGGCGCGTGTTATCATGCAACTGCGGCAGCTGACCGCCCCGCACGCGAAATCTAGCGCATTATCGCGCGCGACGCTCGGCTGCGATTGGCGGGAGACACTCCACTTCGCATGACGTCACGGGCGCAAAGCTCAAAGACACCTTACTGGGTTTTGTATCGCAAGAGTTTGAGTAAAGCGCTTGATTCCGGATAGTGCGAATACCCACTAAGTAAATATAATATGATTCTTTACGATATTTTTCAGTTATTTAATACATTAAATATACTTATTGGATTTAGATTTTTAAAACACGTTGTATTTAAAAAAAATCACATAGAGCTATATCCCGAAAATTATATTTGATAGGTTTTAACTTTAGCTTAATTTCGATTTTTTGGAAATTTACCTCAGTGTTAAACTCCGATAAACCAAATTAGCCATTTTGACCATAAGCATTACCTTCATATATGGTGATTATAAGTAGGGTATTGTGGTTGTTTCACAAAACAAAACTTTTTTTTCTTCGTATAACTTGTTTTACAGTATTGTAACCTAAAATAAAATAAAAAAATAGCACTTATTGGATTATTTGGAATGAATATTTTTGTATTGAGCCTTAAAATGAGCTATTGGATTTTATAGCTAAAAAGAGCGTAGGATTTTGGGTATAGCAGACTTTTAAACTAAAATTAGTTTTTTTTCGATTTATCGGGTTCTATCACTCACCCCTCGATATTATATTTTAAATAAATATATTATACATATAAATAAATAAATAAATAATTAAATGGCTGCCTCGGTGGCTCAGTTGGTAGTGAACCTGCCTTCTGAGCGTAGGGGCGTGGGTTCGATTCCCACTTAGGGCAAACATTCATGTGATGCACATTTGTGTTTCTTCTATGTCTGGGTGTTAATAATTTATCTATCTAAGTATGTGTTTATAAGCATATAATTATATATGTACGAGTATATCAGTCTCTGGCAGCCATAGTACAAGCTTTACTTAGTTTGGGGTCAGATGACCGTGTGTGCAAAAAGTGTCCCGAATCTTTTTTTTTTAATGATAATAATATATAAAATCCAAAGTAACTCTGTCCGTCTCTCTGTTTGTAAGCTTTTTACGGCTGAACGGATCTTGACGAAACTTATAATTAAAAACTGTTCATCACGAGGGAAGGAAAATTGAGGGAAAATTCAAATCACATGTAAAAACTACATTAATGAAAAGTTATTAGGGTATTATAAGGTTAAGAATTATTTAGAAGACAAAGATGTCTGGAGCCTACCATTTCCGCCAAGTAGCCACTAGATTTATAGATATTACCTAGTTGTAAGCTAAATTTTGTGAGACTGTAATTTATTTATTATTTGAAAAAATATTGCCCCTCAGTTTCTTGCCTGTTCTTCTGAGTAGAGTCTCTTTATCCGAACAAGGCGGTCGAGTCTATTTAAATAACTTTGACGTTCATAAGTGTATCTATCTTGCTTAACTGCTAGTTATTTATAAGGTGGCAATACCACATTTGCTCCATGTTTGTTAGCGTTTGACATCGCGCGGCGATGTAATCGGATCGCGATTGGCTTACAACTAACCAAAAAGTAGGCGCAATGCGTAGCCTGCGCCGAGTTTTGGTTCGGTCAATTTCGTTGCATTGCACGTTTGTGACTCTGTATAAAGGTATTATATCTCAAAGCATGTAGTTGATTGGTTGCAACGCTTTGTAATTAGATTAATTTGCCATTTTGCTCGCTATTTCCAGGTAATATCTGTGTTAACGCCGGTCGCAGATCAAATAGAGTGTTACCGCGATCATTGTTAATTAGAACTCGATGGACGCATGCATTGTTGATTTCACTAATCTGCTTTGGTAATTAACTATTTTATGATTAAGTGTAATTCGAGTTGTTTTTATTTATATTTTGACTACTGATATAAAAGTCAATTCAATTACAAAGACCTTTATTAGCTTAAAATGATAAAAAATTAGTACAAATGCCAGTGTTTAGACAATCCTTAGCAGTACATAAACAATGAGTTATTTAGTCCGTTTTTCAAGTAGGTACATTTACTCGTATAAAACATCCATAGGAAAAAATCATAAACGTAATAACAAACATAAACAATACTTAATTATAATGAAAACCTAACATTGCAATCAATACATTATGTAAGCGATAACAAGAATAGCATTACATTTAATAAAATATAAAACAATGTTAGTAAGCAACTTAATAAGAATACTATAATATACAGAATAATATACTCAGAAACTGTCGCGTTTATAATGTTATACACTAGGGCTAGCCACTCGGCGTATACGAACTACCTTTTTCGAGCGAGCGAGCGAAGCGACTCTGCTTCAGCTCTGACAAAAATGCTTTCGTGTGTCCGAACACTGTCCGGATTTCTGTCTTTCTCTACAGCTCCTGAAAATTGCGGTGATGTGATTTTCTTTTATTTGGAAAAATTTACTCGACAAAAAAAATCTGATACTGAACCTGCTCACAAAATGTCACGAGAATCAGTTGAGGCGTGCAATCTGTAGAAGAGTACAGACGTCGGCCGCGAGGTCTACAACTCACAGAACCACTAGTTTATATTGGTGAATTTTCTACTTGACTCCATTTCCGTGTGGGTTCTATTTTCTTTGTCCGAAGGCCGCTGATACAAATATTGCTCTATTAATAGCAACATATAGGGTCAACTGGGGCAAATGCGTCTGTGAGGCAATTGCGTCTTTCGAGAATCACTGACAAACCCTTCACAAATGAGGCGCTACCTACATCTTTTTTCTATCTTTAGTTGCAATAATCTGTACAAGATGGCGTTAGTTGCCTAATTTGTGAAGGGTGCCTAATTTGTGAAGACGCAATTGCCCCACTGATGCATTTGCCCCAGTTGACCCTAGGTGTTTATTTCGATATGTTACACGAAATTTTAGTAAATACTGACATCATATTCCTGCTATTTGATGTACACTTGTACATGTTAATAATTCTAATCCCCCAGCGTCGTTTAACTACTCAAATAACTCAGTAGTGGACACTCGATCTACTTTGCGTATTGGATGCCCTGAGCGTCCACTTCCCGGAATTCCGCCTCCGGGAATTAACCTTGGGAATTTCCGGAGCTCAACTTCATAGACATCCTGTTTTAGGTAAAATGTTTAAACGATTTCCCGAGTTGGGGCAATATTAAAATTGCTAAATGTTTGACGTTGTTTCTTTTATTTATTGGTCACGGGTATTTAGTTTGAGATAAATCGCTTTAGGCCAGCGGTTGGCCAACTTTTGGCAGGCAAGGGCCGCACAGTGCCAAAATAAGCAAGTGACGGGCTGCACTTGTTCAAAAATGTTACTACAGGTTTCTATATATACATATTTTACCAGAAGTATCTATTTATTTATGTAGTTTTTATCTGATCTATAAAAATCAATGTTTATCTCTCTGGCGTCTATAGTAAAAGCTTTGCTTAGTTTGGGGCCAGACGACCATGTGAGTAAAATGTTCCGATTTTTTATTTTATTTACAAAACACTGCCGGGCCGCAAGGAGGGGACCGAGGGCCGCTTGTGGCCCTCGGGCCGCGGGTTGCCGACAGCTGCTTTAGGCAATAAGGCTGCCTTTTTATTATTATTTTTATATAGAACTAACTGCTCCCCGCGGTTTCGGGATAAAAAGTACCCTATGTCCTTTTCGGTACCCCTGACTACGTGTACGCAAAATTTCAAGATGATCGGTTGGGTAGTTGAGACGTGAAAGCGTTACTAACAAACAAACGAACAAACTCACTTTCGCATTTATAATATTAGTAAGGATAAGGATAGGTCGATATTTGACCACCAACTCGCCAAATGTAAAGCGACATTGTGGTGGACCTAAGATGGAGCACGAGGACCTAGTAGGTACTAATTCACTCTGGCCTTGAAGATACCCAGGTTGTAGTTAGTCAGAAAAATAGATAGTGGCAAATGATTTCAGTGTCTAGCCTATTTATACCATTGATTGTACCATTGAATGATGTTATATTATTATGAAGCGATGATAGAGCCTAGTTGGAGAAGGCCTGCCTCTCAAGCCAGATTTGTTAATTGTGTGAACATAATGTGCGTATTTTATGTCATTTGCTATACATGACTGGAGCCCGGTGTGTGTCACATTTGGAACTGAATATCATCCGGCGAAGGGTGGGTGTTGTATTACACCTCTACCAGCACCAGAAAAAATTAACAGTTCTTGTGGACTGCGGGTGAAACCACGGGGCGCGGTTCGTACCAAATAAATAATAAGGAACACTGTAAAGCATTTAAAATTTTATTAGTTGTATAATTAGTAATTCCGCGATCGCTGTACCATTCGGCGAATGGAACAGCTCTGTTCTGACATTAAGGGCACATTAACGGCAGCGGTGCGTGAACTGCGAAAGAGAAGCTTTTAACCCGTTCCCGGTACTGCATTAATTAAATACAGTTTTCGTAGCACTTCGTAGCGCCGTAGCCTCGTAGATGTCTGCTGTAGACGTAGACTGTCTACTAATTTGGATTGTGCTTGCAGTTTTTTCTGCGAGCAATTTTAACGTTCCTGTTTAAGGCTAAATGTGTTATTTTCGACCACTATTTCACATAATGATTACTTGGGATGTTTTAAGTAAAGGTTAGAGTAGAAAAACTTAAACGAGATTTATTTTATTACTAGCTGTGTAAGTTTCACCCGCAGTCCCACAGGATCCGTTCATTTTTTTCTGGATAAAAAGTACCGTATGTCCTTTTCTGTATCCTAGCCAACGGGTACCTATGCAACATTTCATGATAATCGGTTAATTAGTTAGGGCGTCAAAGCGTTACAAACAAACTCACTTTCGCATTTATAATATTAGTTAGGACTAGCTGCTCCTCGCGGTGCTACCCACGGCATAAAGTATGTGAGGTACTATTTCAGATTTTAATTTCAGCCGATTTCAGCCACTCAGGCATGATTGAGTAACAAACATCCGTCCATTCATCCATCCAACCATCCATCCAAACTTTCGCATTTAAAATACTAGTGGCTCTATGAGCTGAAAACCACACAGCCAACGTCTGTCCGGATGTCCTCCTCTACAAGTCGTATTTCTCAACCGATTTCCTTGAAATTTTGTGAGCAGGGTCAATAATTGTAGGCCTACAGACGCAGGACATACGAAGGCATTTTAGCCGAAGCTGTAGCAGAGACGCTTCGCTTGCTTGTTCTCGATCGGTCGATTAGAGTGTGATTTTTGTGCGCCACTTCCGCCAAGTAGCCACTAGTATTTATAGATATTACCTAGTTGTAAGCCAAAGTTTGTGAGACTGTAATTTATTTATTATTTGAAAAAATAATGCCTTCAGTTTCTTGCCTGTTCTTCTGAGTAGAGGCTCTTTATCCGAACAAGGCGGTCGAGTCTATTTAAATAACTTTGACGTTCATAAGTGTATCTTTGATACCAAAATTGAATAAAAACATTTTGACTTGACTTGACTTGGGACTTGTCAGTAATTTGTTTTTTCTTACAAGTTTTATAGTGAGTTCTCGCTCGTGGAGATGTTGCCTTAGCGAATTGAAATTTCAAGCCAAAACGCGAATAAGGTTAGTGTTGAAAGTAAACGACTTTAATTTTATCAGAAAGTTTTGGCGTTTCTTATGACAAATGCAGTCTTTCTGCAGTTCTGGTAAATTACAGTTCTTGAACTTTTGCTTTTGGGATATTTTTTACCGTTTTTTCCCGTTATTGACCGAGCGCAGCAAGGTCTCCTAGAACCGTTCGAAGTTTGTGTGAAGTAATGTTTAATAACTACTTGCCAACCTTTGATCCGATTGTCATGCAATTTTGCTAGCCGCAATTCATAAAATTAAGAAAGTTATTTACTATAGAAACTGACGTGGGATTCACAGATTTTTATGATTTAAAAACGGGAATTACTCGGATACTCACGTACTATTTAGCTATTATAATACTTCATTACATTAATAATATATTTTTGTTTTTATTATTATTTACAATTATTGAGAAAATTAGTCACGGTTTTTTTAAAGATATAGGGAGTCGTAAAGATAATGATTCATTTTCAATAGTAATACTTACTGATACACTCCATTCATTGCGCTGCGTTACCCATATTTATTGCTTAACTAGCAGTGCCCGCGACTTTGTTCGCGTTATGCCGCGGCCACACCTCCTACTTTGTATTATAAATGCGAAAGTTTGCTTGTGTGTGTTGTTTTGACTTCTTTATGCTTAAACAGGTTAACTTACGGTGTGCGCTGGATCCCACACTAGGGTGACCTGTTTCGTAGGCTCCAGGCTCTTCAAAATATAAACAAGAAAGAGTAAACAGTATTCGTAAAATTGAATTCTTTAAAAGTTTAGAAAATCACACTTGTAAATCATAATCTATCTATTTTGTGATAGTAGTGTAATGTGTAATATTCTTTTTTTTAATATTCGGGACACTTGAACACACGGTCGTCTGACCCCAAACTAAGCAAAGCTTGTACTATGGCGGCCAGAGACTGATATACATACAAATATACTTTTAAATACATACTTCAATAGATATTAACACCCAGACATAGAACAAACACAAATGTTCATAATATGAATGTTTGCTCTAGGTGGGAATCGAATTCACGCCCCCTAGCTCAAAAGGCAGGTTCACTACCGACTGAGCCACTGAAGCAGTCATAGAATCTAGCTAAGCGCTAAGCAGCCCAGCTAACACGAGTCCGATCTCAATTCACGATCACAAATGTGTTGAAATAATTATTACATTCACAACACGTATTGAAAAATGGTGTCTAAACTGTAAATGAACCCAAAGTCATGTAATCGGGAATAAAGGCGTGTTTTCCCGACAGGTACCCGACAGGCCCACCATTACAAGTACGGGTGCAGTTATAACCCGATATCTATTCCTCTAACGGTTCACTACCCGCAAAATACGCTCGCGTCGGGAAATATTCCCGGATTCTACTCTCATATTCAATATCAATCTTGTCAACACGTGCGAAAGCACACCTTATTGTTGGAAGTCGTAGAGTTGATAGTCGGCCGGTGTTGTTGAAGGTGGGTGACACGTAGAATGAATATGTTAGGCAGTGAGGTTGCCATAGTTCCCTATTACTGGATCCGAGATTTTCGGGATATTTCGGATTTTTAGATGTAATTTCATTGTTGTATAGTAAATGTGTAGTCTGTTTCACAAAAGTACTGTGCTGCTTACGAGCAAGCCTGAAGTTAAAAAATAATTTTCTCTTTTCTTTATTCAATTTGGGTATGAAAGATACACTTATGAATGTCAAAGTTTTATAATGGACTCGACTGCCTAATAATGGTAATACTTGAATGCCTCGGTGGCTGAGTTGGTAGTAAACTTGCCTTCTGAGCTTTGGGGCGTGGGTTCGATTCCCACCTAGAGCAAACATTCTTGTGATGTGATTTATGCTCGTTCCATTTATGGGTGTTAATATCTATTCAAGTGTGTATTTAAAAATCTATAATACATAACATAACATATCGTCACGCCTTTTCCCCGAGGGGGCTGGCAGAGGTGTAACAACATCCACACTTCGCGATATCGCGATACGACAGACGATATTCAGTCTCAAATGTGATAGGGGCAAGCCTACACCGGGTTCAGTCATGTAGCAGATGACATACAATACGCACATATGTTCACACAATGAACAAAGTGGTGCATGCCTTCGGCTGGGTCCGTACCCGCTCCCTCTGGCATGAGAGACGAGTCTTCTCCAACTAGGTTATCATCGCTTTAACAATAATAACACATTTAAAATTATTAAACTACAATTAAATTCAATACAATTTTATCAAAATCTCAATACTAGCGCTAATAGTTAATATGTCCTATTTATTTTTTGACAATATTATTTAATACCCATGTCCGTTAACCACAGTCCATGAAAATAATAATTACAATTAATGAATATTGATAATCACGGATGATAATTTAATGCGGTTGTTAAAAGGTTTTTACTTAACCACTGATTGAGCAGTAGTTAATATACGATTTCGCCGCACTCATCAGTGTGTAGCACAAACGAGCGCGACCAGCCACGTGTGCTTGTCGCGCTTGGTAGCAATTAGTGAGCAATCATAACATAACATATCGTCACACCTTCTCCCCGAGGGGGCTGGCAGAGGTGTAATACAACGCCCACACTTTGCTGGACGATATTCAGTCCCAAATGTGACAGGAGCGAGCCTGACGCCATACACCGGGCTCCAGTCATGTAGCAGATGACTTATAAAACGAAAATATGCTCTCACAATGAACAAATTGGTGCGTGCCGTCCGCTGGGTTCGAACCCGCTCCCTCTGGCTTGAGAGGCGTCCTTGTTCCAACTAGGCTGCCATCGCTCATATGATCATCATGATATCATGATTATGATGATTGCTCATCAGTGACC
The DNA here is from genome assembly GCA_911728515.1 of Peribatodes rhomboidaria. Lineage (NCBI taxonomy): Eukaryota > Metazoa > Arthropoda > Insecta > Lepidoptera > Geometridae > Peribatodes > Peribatodes rhomboidaria. The sequence goes on along the minus strand of OU452186.1, from coordinate 12,525,982 downwards.
AATCATCATCATCATTATCATCATGCCAGTCCGGAGGACGTCCACTGCTGGACAAAGGCCTCCCCCAATGATCTCCACAACGACCGGTCCTGCGCTGCCCGCATCCAGCGGCTTCCAGCGACCCTCACCAGATCGGTCCACCTAATGACCAATACTTGGGATTTTTTTACTCTTCTCATTTTCTCTTCTGATTTTTATATGTTTATTTGATTTAATAAAATTCAGGTTCTATACTTTTTACTCATACGAACCACTTACTGTAAACGTCATTTCATATTAGCAGTATTATTTTCGTTTAAATAAATAAAAAAGGCCAAGTGCTAGTCGGACTCGCGAACCGAGGGTTCCGTACAACCATGTTTATGAGGAAAGGGTAGTAAGTTTAAAATTATTTGTATTTTATGATGTAACTAAAAATGTTCTTTTTTTGCAATTTTACCTTTACCTGTGCTATAAGACGTTGCTGCCTACCAAATTTTAAGATTCTGAGACCACGAGAAGGATTCTGTAGGTTTTGATTTCCTTGAGAGTGTCAAAAATTTGCAGCATTAACAAATGTATCTTATGATTGCGTTGGTTTAGAAGTTTGTTTTTTTTTCACAGATTCAAGGGACAGAGTAGACCTGAGTAATTGGTATAAATTTCGGCTTGATATCTCTACACGTTTTTAAGAAAAAAAAATCTTTACAGACGGACGACAAAGTGATCCTATAAGGGTTTCGTTTTGTCCTTTTGAGGTACGGAACCCTAAAAAAAATATGACTAACTAACTAAAACTACCTAACTCAGACATTTTATACCTAAAGTCACAAATCACAAGAAAAATCTTTCAAGAGTGATTTTGGCCATTCAAACCAACGCCACCGCTACGCTACAGGCACCGCAGTCGCTTTGGTGTGCACTGAACTTTACATTAAACAACCGCAGTACACGTATTGTGGCTTCAGTCAATCAATAATATAATTATGTTAATATATTCCGTTACATAAATACGTTAAATTGGATTTATTAAAGGATTTACTCGAATACTTCGTAATTTAAAGACTGATTGGAAAATCATGATATAATTGAGTTCAGTGAGTTCACAGGCGGGCGGGCCACTCGTGATTTTATTCCATGGTTACAAACAGGTTTATGTGATATGTGATGCCAAAAGGACTAGTATGGAATTAGGACAATACTAGTATGTTCAGAGGAGCCAGCATGAAACATTTAAGGGTACCGCGATGCTCTAAATTTTCCATACAAACGCGCTTGGCAAATTTCTTGGAAACCATTTCTCAGATTTATTTAAAATTTGGCATGCACAATTATTTACACACATACCGCACATTCTAACTTTTTTTTTATAAAAACTTCCTCGTGATAAAATAGAGCGATGAAAAATATTGCATTTGTAAGGGATCACTTTTGACTGAATTATTTAATAAACAGAAAAAGCAAATCAAAAATCCCTTTGCATAAAGGAAGGTTGTCTATATCATTAGTCTTAAATTAAAATACGATACAAAGGAAATTTTAGTTATCTAAAAATGATTAGAGATGTACAAAAGTCATTAAAAATATTGTAATTGCATTTTGTCACTCTGTAGATAACTTTAGAGGCTCGTCAGTATCTTTACTCGCTTTCTTCGCTCACCGTCTTCTTCTAGACGAAATGACAATAGTAAACCTTATAGCCAATGCGAAATTAGTCTAAAGTGGTCGCCGGACACTTAAACTGAAGTTTCAAATCGACCAAATCGAAAGTGTGCTATTCAAAATTATTCAATGCCTTCAAACGGCCTAAACAAAGGCCGAAATTGAATTGAGCGAACGCGAAGCGTCCTCGTTTCAGCGTAGGCAAGAATGCTTTCGTATGTCCGGCGTCCGGTTGTCCGGATGTTCGGCGGTTCTCCTCTGCAGGTCGCTTTTCTCTTCGGATTCTCATGAATATTTGTGAGCTGGTTCGATAATTATACGAGTACGTAACGTTATTGTTGATTGACTTTCAGAGTCAGAGTTTGGTCAAGCTGCTAGCCGTAATGTTAGATAATTATGTTAGGCCGTAATGTTAGGCCAGCGTGCTAGAACGACCCTCAGTCGTGAATTTCGATTTGAAACTAGTATACATAAGAACATTGGGCATTAACAGAGAAATTAACAAACAAAATAACTGTATGTCAAAATGGAATAGAGAGAAGTGTAATTGGAGTAAAAAGAATAGACAAGGTAAGATCAAACAAAATTAGAAATGTTACTAAATTTAAAGATGTGAACAAAGTATGCAAAACACTAAAATGGAAATGAGCAGGACATACGAGTATGTTGCGAGAGAAAAATGAGAAATGGACTAGAAAAATATCAGAGTGGTACCCCAGGGATGGCAAGAGAAGTAAAGGTAGACAAATTAAACGTTGGGAAGATGACCTCAAAACAGTTGCTGGTCCAGAATGGATGAGAACTGCAAAATACAGAAATAGGTGGAAGTCTTTGGAGGAGGCCTTTGTCGAAAGACAAGCTGTTGATGAAAAATAGATTATCAGTGATAAATACTTTGTAAATTTGTAAATTGTAAGTTTGTAAACAGCAATAAAGGCTTATTTATTATTATTATACATAAAAACAGGTTAAAATCGTTATTCATGATTGATGTCATTTTAGCATTGCGGGCCTTAAACCATCTAACTGCTAGCCAATCAACTTGGCTCCTGCCTTTATTGCATTTTTGCTTTAAACCCCAAAACTGCCATCACAAACATTCAAAAGAATTCCTATCGAAAAAAAGTCGATAACAAGTTGAATCTTTTTATACCCGTTTGATATTCTAAGATATATTGCATACGTTACTCGGTACCAAGCACGGACTTGCTGGCTCAAGCGAACATAACCTACAGTACTTGTAATAGGCATCTACACACTCGATGCTAAGCTATTGGGAGTACATCTCTCAACCTAAATACAGGCTTTTGATTCTCCACTTAGGAACTCTTGAACGGTAGAGCCATGGTACATTAGTTAATATACCTATTCCGCCAGATATAGCGTTCGGAGACAAAAAAAAGGTCAGGTGGCTAACACGCAGTGTCAATCGATGCTTATGCAAGACCGGAATAAGTAATTTACAACGAGTGGTGTAGTTGGGCATCAAATCCTAGAATGCCAGACCTTGTTTTTTATCATGGGTAAAGCGACCTACACCACATCACATTATTGTTTTAAATGCGAAAATCACTCTGTCTTTACAATCAACAACAACAACAACAACAACGGTAAAGTAGTAGTTAGCGTTAAAATAGTCAACAAGAATGTTTTACTATTTTAACGCTAAACGACTGAACATAGATTGATGGACAGAACATGATAATATGTTTATATCATATAACACTTGGCTCCCTTATTGCGCTGACCTACGGCTCGCTACTACTCGTACCTCGAGCGTAATAATCAACGCACACGAGTTTATACTTCGCACTTCCTGCCTCGGTGTTCCCCAGCAATAGATACAACTTTGGTATCTTCAAGACAAGAGTGGTACCTCGTGGGCAAGCATGCTCCAGCTTAGATCGCATCGTCATTTTCCATCAGGTGTGTTTCAAACGTGGGCCCATTCAATCATAAAAAAAATTGACTACGTTTTTCACCACACTTGCAAGGAAAAAACACTAGACTTGCATTAGTATACCTTTTTCTGAAAATGTAGGTATGCACATTTTTGCTGTTTTTCCACTTACCAAAAGTCTTCTAGGCGACTAAGTAATTCTCCTAAGATTTCGATGGCAGCAACTATCACTAGCATTTCGTGCTCTATAAGTATTTTAATTTATATTTTATATTTTTGATTTTTATATTTTTGAAATAAGATGTAATTATAATGTACATGTAATACAATTATAACACGATGGAAGGCTATCCACCAAAATACAGGTGTTAATACACCTAGTATGGTGGCCAAGGCTACACATATTACTGTTATTTTTCCATGTAATAAAATAATTTTGATTTTGATTTCTAAAGCAGCATAAAAAGAAGTTTTGGTTGGATTATATTTCTTCGGAATTACCAAATTTTGTTAGATTGATAAACCACATTGCGTGGTGCCACTGACAGGCAGTCAAATTATATCGCTTTAACTGGATTTCCACCCTTTCCTAACTTACCATTCATATTCATATTTTTATTAGCGCTCGCGTCGGAACGGCCGAGGTTGTTTCTGTGGATGTTTGGCTACTGACACGCTGCCGGTGCACTGGTGGCACTTCTTCCCTCACTTAATGTTCTGTGGTTTAACTTAACATTTGTGTGGGTCACACAGGGTGAATGGACAAATGAGCGAAATTTATTTCAAAATTACTTTAAAATATAGTTGAGATGAACTAGAACCTCTTCTTTTTTAAACAGGCAAAAAAAACTGGGCACAAAGAAACTGACAAACATACCTATAATATATTACTCTATAATATATTATGCATAATGCACATACATGCCAAAAACATCATACCCTGGGTAGTGAGGGAACAAGGTGACATTATTAAAGAAAAAAAACGTAACAAAAGTCACGGTCCCCGGAGTCCGTGGAGTGTAATTTTTAAATAAAATAAAAAAAACAATCTGTGAAATATGTCCTTCCACTTCCAAGACGATTCAAATTGCACGTTACATGTCGAAATCCATGATGCTTTTTAGGCTATAGAGCGTGCGAAAGAAACCTCATACATACATACATACACTCGAAAAACATAAACCTAGCGCAGTCGTGTAAAAAAACAGCATACATTTTTGATAGTTCAGTTACCTGTGTACACTAATACCATGAAAGTAAACGCCATAGTAGACCGCCACACATACATATATCATGTCTTCTTTATTATGCATTTCACTTTGCGAACATACTCAGTAATCTTATAAGCCTCAACATGGATGTGACATCAAAGGGAAATCCGTGAATAATATGCGCAAATGTCACTAGCAGCTAGAAACTTTCACGATCGGCAAAGACCTTCACCACCTTTTAAACTAAACTTTTCTTAAACGGGATCTCTATCTTATTATCAATGAATAGTGAATTCGGGGAAACTGGGTTTGATATGCATGTTATGATCTACTTACTTAAGATTTTCTCACGAGGAAAGTTTTTAGATCTTAAAACTTAAGGAACCTTAAAAATATGGAGTAAAAAGCTCTTACCGTGGAGTTACGGAATCAACCAGAATGGGCTTGACGTAAAATTACAATTACAATTTCTTATAAAAATAGGTTAATTATAAGTAAGGAACATGGGTAATATATTCCCATAAATTATGCTTAGGCCTACTTGCAGAAGATACGGAGTTAAACTATGAAACGCAGAGTAAATGTTAATCTAATATTGTGTTAACTCAACGTTAGTTTTTAACTCTTGGTGGCGCAAGACGATTTATCAGTTCATCCTCAAAAACACAATATTAGATTATTAGAAAAGTTAACAGTTAAAAAACATGACCCGTGATTCTGCAACTGACCCTCATAGGTACTTAAATTATAAATAAACTACATATGTAGATAAAATAGTTCGTGTGTCGTTCCGTTAAGTTGTGTCAGTCGTTGGTAATTTTTGAACTGTCGAACACAGCTATTGAGAAAACCAGAGTGCGAGAACACTTCACTTTACAGGGTGTTAGAAAAACCCTGTTATATCCAGAAGGTGTACCGACTGGAGGATGCCACTATGCTTTTTTTAGTTTAATTTAGTTTCAATTAATATTGACTGTAAAAATTGCACATACAACGCGCTCCACCCTCCTGAAAGCGCGAACGCAGACACTAATCGCGTTAGTGAGACAGATTTGTTAACTTAAAAAAAACATTTTTTTTCTTGCGTTATTCAACTGGTCATAATTGCTATTTTACCACTGGCATTTTTGCATGAATACTCATAAGTGTGTGTGTGTAAGCCCTTCAATTGTATAACGGGGCATATAACATGCTGTATAAATTCAATTCACGAAATCTGTAGTGTGATAACATTATCTTCTACATTCTGAGCGTATTGCGCGACCTTGAGCGAACCCGGGCGCGCTCATAAGTGCGCGTAACAGTGGGTAATCCGCGCTTGTCGCGCCCATTTGAATCCATAATGCGCACATTTGCACGATATGTTCTTATACAGCGCACGCTTACTTACCAGTTAGACAACTTCCACTTCCACGAATCATTGTAATGACCTGCTAAAAAGTTATTATGCTTCCTTACACCTTTTATGGAAGAGACTGAAAATCACATCACACGTCTTACTAATCATAATGCGAAAGTTGATGACATAAGAGAATGAGAAATTACTTTATCACGCTAAAATGACTTAACTTTTTTTTAACATCGGACTAGGCATACCTTTGACCACAGACTCGCCTGATGGGAAGCGACGACGTGGTCGAAGGTGTAACACGTTTGCCTAGGAGATACCTGTTCACTTTTCTCATGAACATCCCAGGATTGTATTTGGGTGGAAAAATAGACGTAGGCGTTCCGAAGACGGGTCTGAGCAGTAGCGCGCTTGTAGCGCCTCACTCAACTGCCGTCTTTGTACTTCTTCACTCTACAAAACTTCAAGGCTAGAGTGAATAAGTACCTTAAAGGTCGTCGTGCTCCATCTTAGACCACAACGTCGCTTAACATCAGGCGAGTTGGTGGTCAAACGCCGACCTATTCTACATAAAAATAAAAATAAAATAGACGTAGGCAACGAGTTCCACATCTCTGCAGTTCTTATAAGAAAAGTGGACTAACATTTAGATGAAATTTTGTGTAGAGGTAGATTGTACCTTGGATCATAACATCGAATATTTAGAATAAAACCGTAATAGTGCGAACCCTGATAGTTATGGTCTGTGTGTCTTCAAGTCTAGAGTGAATAGGTTTCTCCTAAGCATGCTCCATCGTAGGCCGCATCGCTGCTTAGCATCAGGCAAGATGGCGGCCAAGCACAAGCCTATCAATGAATAAAAAAAAGATTCATGTAGGGTAGCGGGTGAAACTGCAGGCCGCAGCTAGTGAAACATTTTGATTTTGCAACCGTTATGGTTAAGCTTGTTGTTTACCAGAAGATAAAACTTGAGCTAAACTGTGGTAAGTAAGGTAAAACTATGGTATAATAATATACTTCGCAAGGTATGGCATTTAGCAACACGTAGTGACTTCAATCGATGCTTAAGCGAGACCAAAATAAGTCAATTACAACAAGTTCGAAAGAGACGGATGACGATGACGTCATTACGTGTTCGCTAAATGCTTTTTGGATCATGGGTAAAATATGCTCTACCAGTGAGAGAAATATTAAGTTTTCAACTTTTCCAAAGTCTCTAGGCTTGGCTCGGAAATTGCGCTTCGTATTTATCACTGCCAAATTTGAACAATACAGACGTTTAATAAAGTCGAAAGTGATTTATAAATAAGACGTTTTATTTGAAATTAAAGAGGCATAAAGTACAAAAAGTTACAAATCCCGCCTTGTCATGAGATTAGAAATATGTCTGAGACCATATTATAACCTTGCCACGCTTACTTCCTTTTAAAATGATTAAATGAGTAAATTTTAGATTAAATAAGTATACGTCCAGTAAAACAATGTCTAGTGTCGTCTAAACGCTTAGTACCAAAAGGTCCACTTTTATGCAAGTAAGGTCTTACATCATTGACCGCGCGAGCGTCAGTCAGCGAAGCGTTTCTGCTTAAACTTCGGCAAAAATGCTTTCGCGTGTCCCACTGTCGTACTCTACAAAATTGTACAAGAAGAAATGCGTTCTTCTTGTACAGTTTTGTGAGCAGGATAATTTATTAGTTTTTAGTCGTTTTTTTTTTGAAATTTTTTTTTAGAGCCACTAGTTTTAGTTTCAAAACTCAATACTCAATAACATATTGCTTTCATTATGTGCATGCAATTCTAAAAGGTTAAACACATGAAATTGTAACACTTAATGACACTGATAGGGTATGGCAACATAGTGCGAACTGGATTTATTCTGTTAAATATTTGTCGGTTAGCAATTCGTCTTGAGCAAGATGCAAAAAAAACATTTAGCAAACACGTAGTCATCATCCGTCTCTTTCAAATTTGTAGTAGGTAAATGACTTTTCTCAAGCATCGATTGACGTCAATGGCGGAGTGTATTATTATATCATGGTCTAGAGTATACAAATATTTTTGGATAAAGCATCTTAGTCTTTAATTATCTAATACTACTCTGTCAAGAAAGTACCGGGAAAAGATTAATTTTACACAAAATGTTAGTTTTTCATCCAAATTTATTTCATCACCTTCAAAGTATGCTCCTTCAGAAACGATACACTTACGCCAACGAATAATCCTATCATCAAAACATTTTTTAAACACTGTTTTCCGAATTGAGTTCTTGAATTGAATTCTCTTTATGTCTTCTACCGATTGAAAACTGGTGCCACGATGTGGTTATTTGAGTTTAGGAAAAAGAAAGAAGTCGGCTAGAGCCATATCTGATGAATATGGCGGTTGCTCGATGGTATTTGTTGTGTGTTTGGTCAAAAGTTCGTTCACAATGATGTCCTTGTGCGACGGCGCTTTATCGTGGTGCAAAATCCACAAATGTTCTTTCCACAAATCTGTCCTTTTTGTCTAATTTGCTCTCCTAAACGCCGCACAACGCTCAAATAATATTCCTTATTTACGGTTTGACCTTCCAGCAAGAATTCCCAGTGCACAACACCACGAGAGTCAAGGAAAACAGTCAACATGACTTTAACTTTTGATCGACTTTGGCGTGGTTTTTTCGGTTTCAGTTCAATTGGAAGGCGCCACTCAGAAGCTTGTTCACTAGTTTGCATGTCAAACTCGTAAACCCACGTCTCGTCACCAGTAACAATGCGTGTCATAAATGTTGGGTCGGAATTGACTCGTCATCAATTGACATGTCCTCAGCAACTCTCATACGATTGAGTTTTAGAGAAAATTCAGGTCTTTAGGGAGTAGCCAAGCGGCAACATGTTTCATACCCAAGTGATTAATTAAAATGACACGGATCGACTCGTGAGATACAGAAAGTTCGGCGGCTATCTCTCTCAAAGTTGAATGAGGTTAACTTCAGTTACAGACGTTGATGGCCTACCAGAGCGAGGCAAATCTTCCAGCACATTTCGACCGCTTTTGAACGTTTTGTACCACTCATGGCACGTGTTTTTGAAAAAGTTGATTCACCTGTAAAGCCTTCTGTAAAATTTGCAAAATTTCTGTAAAAAGCCTTCCGTAAAATTTTCAGTGACTCCTAACATGAAATTACATGACGATGCAAAATTTAAGACAAACTCTTTGTTCGATGTTTTTGTCCATTATGAAATTCGCAATACACACTAGATATGATATAAATAGAAACAGCACTACATTTTTCAAAAATAACAGATGCAACTCAAACTGCGCGCCAAAATGGAAAACAGTTGTGCCAATTTAATAACATCAAAAAAAGAAACAAAAAATTTAATTTGGAAACATAAACCCGATACATCCATTAACATCCATTCCCGATACATTTTTGACTGAATGTCTGAATGTGAATATATCTAGTTATCCTGAGTAATGAGATGGCCCACTGCTTGTCCAGCGCTGCGTCTCTGGTGGCGATCGACACGACACCGCTCGCGTATCGAGCCCTTGTCTATGCTAATCCTTGGTTCTTTCCTAAATGACCCCAGATAGCCAACGTAGAGACTTCCACTTGCTTGCTTTGTTTTCGCATAAAAAAGCTATGTGAAGAATAAACTTTTATGTGTTATTCTATACCTTGATACTGTGATGTTATCTTATATCTTGATAACCGCGCAGTATTGTCATTGTCGTTTTTTGAGGGAGACACGAGACTTCAACAATATTACCAAATGTTTTTGTAACTTATTCTAATTACCTTAAGACGAGTTTATAATGGGGGCATTCTTAATTTATTTTTTAGTTAAAATTGTTAAGGAACTGTTACTTAATGACAAAAAAAATAATTATAGATAACGTTTAATCCTTATCCTTTTAGATATTATCCTCAACTGTATCTAAAAGAAGTTTATTTTGATATTTGTGCATTATGTACTGGCCATAGTTTTCGTTCAACCCTAAAGACCCGTTTTGATTACCACATAGCAGAGGTTTATCATAAATTTACCTACTCTGAACTATCAGTACACATTTGTCTATATGACGCAACTCAGCTTAATCTTGGAAACCACTTACCGGCTTCGGTTGCTGTTCTCAGTACCGAGGCTCTTGGCAGGCGCATCCGGATGAAGCAATTAGTCGGACCACAATGCAGACAATCTTCTAAAGTGGTAGGCGACATCAGACATAAAACGTGGTTTACTCGTAGCTAGCCTTGAATAGACTACATTTTTGAACTACAAAGTCTATCCTAATAATTAAATTGTAGTAACATTTAATTATTAGGATAGTTATAACATTTAATTATCAAATTGTAGTAACGACGGGGTGTTATTAGTTTGACGTGTGTGTGTCTGTGTGACATCTTAGCTCCCGTACGGATGAACCTTTGATTTTATTTATATTTTGGTTGAATGGTGAAATAGTCTGGAGTGTTCCTAGCTATGTTTTATGATAATCGGTGTCGGAGGTTTTCTTAATTTCTAATGTATACTTGTACGCATGTTTCTTTACTATTTTCTAGTACTGTAAGTAGTAAGTAGTAAGTATTACAGTACTAGTACTGTAACTAGTACTGTAATACTTACTACTTACTAGTACTGTAATACGTACTAGCAGTGTAGTACTTAAGGGTATTGTTCTACCCGTCAAGGTACCTTTTAGAACACAAGTTTGCAAATTTTGAGAAAAAGAAATTAAGTCTTCATACAAAATTGATCACGTGACTAGTTATTTTGTACGGAGACTCAATTAATTACTGGGGCTGATTGAGGGGGCTAGCAGAGGTGTAATACGACACCCACACTTCGCCGGACGATATTCAGTCCCAAATGTGTCAGGAGGCGAGCCTGTCGCTATGTTCCGGGCTCCAGCCATGTAGCAGATGACATCTGTATTACTACAACCAAAACCAGCACATATACCTAATCTATTTTAGTAATTTTGACGTGATGTCTCAGATCAACCTATAGAATAAGATGGCGCACAGCGTATGATCTAAGTGAAGCCAAAAACCATCCAAAAACTACGCTACTGTCGTATAGGTACACAACACTCACACATTGACGTAAAAAAACTACGCTACTCGCTTGGTCATTCTTACCTCGACATTATGTGCATTGGTATAATTTCGTGTACTTAAATATACATAGTGCATTATAAAAGTGTGGCCAGGACTACAATTTGAGGTTCTTTTTAAAAACTGTGCAGTTTTTTTTTCAAGTCAATTTTGAAAAAGCTGTAACATTAAACTCTTACAAATATGTGCAGTTTTAAATATTAAATGTCCTAAGGTTGTAAATTGGAACGGAAATGGCTAACGTAGAGTTTGGGAATTAATATTAGTTTTCGTGCAGTTGTAAATGTTTTTCATTGCAAGATCACGCACACACATTGAAAAAGAAGTGGCTTCAGCGAGATATAACGCAGTGTTCCATCTTTTCCTCTAGATTGATCTGAGCGTGATGTCCGACGTCCCGCATCTTGATACGTTCTTCAGAACCAGATTTAATCAAATATGGATTTACCGTAAAAGTGTTCTGTGTAAAAAGTTTATTTATTTAAGGCGGCTTGGTCCCAAACCAATACGCTTCGCTATTGCTCGGGAAAAATATTTTGATGCATGAATATTTTCTACAGACGGATGGGACGAATCAAAAAATATAGAGGATGTTTTGTGGAAATACAGGCGAGCATGTTTATTTAACAAAAATACGAATACAAATTCTGGCTTGTGTGACGCTGACCTGCGCCACAGAATAAATAATAGTAATACAAGTGGCTTCGCTACCTCGGATTTCTACATGCAACATGCAAAATTTTGCTTTTCATTCATTTTCTAGCCATTTCCTAGATTATGTAGTTCGTCCTCAAAGTGCTCACTGAGTTGTAAAGTGGAATAAATAACATGACATATCGTCACGTCATTCCCGAAGGGGCTGGCAGAGGTGTAATACAACAGCCACACTTCGCCGGACCATATTCAGTCCTGAATGTAACAGGAGGCGAGCCTGTCGCCATACACTGTAGCAGATGACATACAATACGCACATATGTTCACATAATGCGTAGGCTAGGATCGAATAGCAGAATAAATGGAACAATTTAATCGTTTTTCAGAGTTATTTATACTTAAATATACTCTTATGGATATATTTAATTTTAAAATATTCAAAATCCGTAAAAAATTACGAAAACTTTCCAAGAATTAATTTGTCAGGAAATTCTATAAATGGCAGAAAATTATTTGTAATGGTTAAAAACATATATATTAGTTTTAGTCTAACTTACGTAGTAAATTATATTATTTTATTTTTATTAATAATAACAATGTAAGCTTAAAATAAACATAAATAACAAATTAAATTCAAATTCTTAAAATTAAGTTTTACAAACTACTAATAAAGTTAAAAAAAACTTTAGAAACATTCAACAAGCATTTTAATTATATACTCCACACTAATTAGATTCACGTACAAGGCACGCGTATAAAGGCGCGGGCACACTCGCGTTGTGGGCATAAAGGCGCAGCCACACGAGCTGAAGTGGCGCGCAAGTGATAACGATGCGCACTAATTACGAATACACACACTGAATGAAACACCTGCATCTCTTATTATAAAAAGTACGTAGGTGGGAAATTAGACTGTCTGACTTTTTTTACCCGACTGCGCAAGTAGGAGGGTTATATTCTTCAAGTGTATGTATGTATGAGGTTTCTTTGGAACGGCCTACAGTCTAAACAGCTTTATAGATTTCGACATGTGAGGTGTCATTTCAATCGTCTTGATAGTGGAAGTGACACAGGGTACAACATTTTGCAGCCGGGTTTTATGTCTTTTTTTCTTTAAATAATGTTACTTGTTGGCTCATATAATCATGTCAATGTTTTCACTTGGCCGGATTTACCTAACAATAGTTACTAATCTTGGAATTGTCCTCATCGCGTTGAAAAGAAAAAGTATGTTATGTACCTACTTATAAAAAAGTGTATTATACATACCTACTCACTATAATAAAATAGTACCTGGATGACCGAGCTATGCTCGGTATTTTTATTTTTTTAAATTGTGTTTTTTGGAAAATAAACAATTGATTTTAGTCTAACCTCAAAGCAAACACTCATTGACTTCGTGTTACTTAACAACGCCATCTGCTGTTGTGTCGTTAAAGCAATTAGTTGCTCACAAAAAATAGTATTATTATTCGCCAATAGATGTCAGGAAGAGTCATATTTTTCAGTTGAGACTACTCAAACGCCTCCTTTTTGTTATTTTTCTTCCAAGTTTATGTTTAAGTTGATTATCGATAAAAAACGAATAAAATGACATTTTCTAAAAATGATTCCTAGCTAGATCGATTTATCGCCCCCGAAACCCCCTATATACTAAATTGTATGAAAATCGTTGGAGCCGATTCCGAGATTCCAATTATATATATATATATATATATATACAAGAATTGCTCATTTAAAGATATAAGATATACGTCTTTCAGTCCATGCTGTAGGTATAGGGTCAACTGATACAAATGCCTCTTTCGAGAATTACTGACAAACCCTTCACAGATTAAGTGTCACCTATATATTTTTTCTATCTCTAGTTACAATAACCTGAACTAGATGGCGTTAGTTGCAAATTTGTAAAGAGTTTGCCAGTAATTCTCGAAAGACGCAATTACCCCACAGACGCATTTGTACCAGTCGACCCTAAAGCTGCTACATAGATGCTGCTGCTACATAGGTCTGTCAGAATTTTACATATCATACATTTTTGTACTGAAAAAGCGTAGCTAGCTAGTGACAGTCAGACAGTGTCAGTCACTAATTTTGGCATAAATATTAAACGCAGCCCTGATTGTTTGCATGAATGTTTTTTTTTATTTAAAAATAACACTCCACAGACTCCGGGGACCGTGACCTTTGTTAACATAAATCTTAATTATTATTTAAGGGGAATACAGGTAGAGGGGGGTTACTTATTAAGTCTTAATCTAAGGTAAGGTTAAAAGTTATCAAATTTACTTTTTACATTGTGAGTACACCACGAGCAGACCAGCGACCCGCAAACAGCGTCCGATCACGAGTATGACGCATGTGCCAGCCATCGCTCTCCTCAACCAAATTTGAGGGAAGTGAACGACCCGACACACGACGCCGCTGCAAGAAAGTGCCTTCAATAGTGAGCATGAATGCTCGAGATGGACCCACACTTTCTATAAAACGAGAAATTATTAAAAAAAATATTAACATAACATCATTGCTTGAATATTTATGCATCACAAATTTTGACTGCTTTCGTTATACCTACATCAGGCAAGAAGTTTTTAAAGAGCTAAGAAGTGGTGATGATATGGATGTTCATAGGAAATGGTGACCTACATACATTTACCATTGTCTGTGGGATTGTAGTTGACGGCCCATCAAGAGCCTGCGAGACCGAAAGCTGACCACCGGTAATGTGTAATTACAGTAGCGTATTGTATAAAGAAACAATGCTAGTAATCTATCATTAACTCAGGCAACATTACATTGAAATCAATTTCAACCAATCCATAATTCAATTCTCCATTCTCTTACAAAACGTCTGTCCTCTCACCCCTTCAATTTCCAAGATGTAACTATAGCCCATCGCCTATTCACTCCGGGATCCTCAATCAATTCTGAACACTTCCTTTTAATAGTGTACAATATCAGCAGTCCTAAATCTCTTTGTTCTATGAAGAGGTTCCTCAGAGATTTCCATTTTAAACAATGTGAACCATCTAACTAATCTATGGACAGAAATAAGCGCTATGTAGAGTAGAGTAGAGTCTGAATTTAAATGAAGGTATAGAATGCACTAGTGCTAATTAAAACCGCTAGATGGCAATAGGATCACAAACTACAATTACTAGAAAGAAAATTATTGATCTAGTTTTGTCTATTAGGTATTAATATTTTTATACTGGTAGAGTTATGTTACATTTTGATTTAAAAAATCTTCTTTAAACAGGAAACTGTTACTTTTCTCATAATCGTTTTTTAAGATATTTAATTTCTCGGTCATTGTAAACGTACAATCCTAAAACATTTATCAGAGGCACGTCTCAAAAAATGAGGTTCCTTTTTTCTATCTAACGGTTAGTCGAGTACTCAATCATTACATCAAGATCTAACACTGCGTAGAGATATAAAGTACCCCATTTAAAAACCGCCTCAAGACAGTCACAATAGAACCAAAACACGTCCGTAGGAGTGTACTCTATTCTGATTCCCTACACGTGGTCCCCGGGTAGTGCTAACCGGGTAGCAAACTCTGGTGGGAGGCTTCGGCCGTGGCTAGTTACCACCCACCGGACCAAGCCATGTCGTGAAATGACCTAGTCGTGTTTCGGGATGTAGTCCGGTGTAACCGTTCCGAAGACGGGTCTGAGCAGTAGCGCACTTGTAGCGCCTCACTCAACTGCCGTCTTTGTACTTCTTCACTCTAAACTTCAAGGCTAGAGTGAATAAGTACCTTATAGGTCGTCGTGCTCCACCTTAGACCACAACGTCGCTTAACATCAGGCGAGTTGGTGGGCAAACGCCGACCTATTCTGCATAAAAAAAAAAAAAAAAAAAAAAAAATCTAAAAAAAACAAGGTCTAGCATTCCGGGAGCAAACACGTAATGCTGTCACTCAGCGTCATCCGTCTCTCTCGAACTTGTTATAAATTACTATTTCGGTATTGCTTAAGCATCGATTGACGTCACTAAGTGTTGCCCACGTGACCATTTTTTATTCGGAATGCTTTACCTGGCGGAGTATATATTTTTGCCATGAATAGAACTATCAGAGCAGTCCATCGACCAGCCTCGATAAATCCAAACATCTGGCTTTAATTCAACGCAGCGAAACAATTGCATTGCACCGCACTGCAGTGGATAATGTCTACATCCAACGCTGGCTTTTGGGGATTCCCTCTTAAACTACAACTCGACTTTAACTGCTTAGCGATAAAATCTAAAATGGCACGGCAGCTGGTGGTAACCCGATTCGTCGGTGGAGTTGTTTACATGAGTACGTAAGCTTTTACGAACTTATAGATGTAAAGCTTTAATCTGGTTCTAGATGGCGCTAGTAATGAAATAATTTTATGTGTTGTACATAGCTTTAAAGTTTACGCAAAAATATATCTAAGTACATAAATCGTCATTGTTCTAAAAAAATATGGAACAGTCCCCGTACCGTGGTATCTTGTTGCGATTAATTTTAGTTTTAGCCGCCGACGCTACACGACCATGAACCTTAATGCACGGATATACGATTCGCGATCTCGCAGCGTCGACGGCTGAACCTAAAAATCATCGCAATAAGATGTAACGGTACAGGGCCAGATCTGAAATTTAATAATTATACATTGTCAGATCTCCTTTTTCTTCTAAAATAACAGTCATCTCGTAGAATGACAGATCTTCTAAAATGGGACGTCTACATTGCCAAATGTAACCAAGTAAAATGTAATAAAGTTAAAATAATTATGTAAAAATAGTAAACTTTATTTCTACGAACTATGTAGGTACTTCTATAGGCTGAACTGAAAGATAACCTACATCTTTGCTATTTTCAAAAGGTTTTATTCTTCGTATCGTGTATTTTTAAGGTGATCTTAAGGTACGGTAGTGCACTGTTCAGTCTCACGGCACTGCAATTGTTTCAGCGCGCCTTTTTGGTCGGTTTTTATGAAAATCTCCGGTTGTGCGGTATTTTCTTTATTGCCGCCCTTTGCAATGGAGCTTTCCAACGATTTGTTGCTGGCTTCTACTATTTTATCACAATGGATCAGCCATTCTCTTTTCATGTATAAAAATGTTCTGTTATATAGAATTACGCGAAGAAACTTATATTTGCGGTTAGAGGCTGATTCTATAGAATCAAAATCAGTACCACTTCCGCCAAGTAGCCACTAGTGTATAGACATAGTAACCTAGCTGTAAGCCAAAGTTTGTAAGACAACAATTTATTTATTTAAAAAATGGCCCTCAGTTTATTGCCTGCATGTTCTTCTGAGTAGTGGCTCTTTTTTCGAACAAGGCGGTGGAATGTACTTATGATACAACTATGACTTTCATAAGTTTCCTCCGAAAAGGCTGGGAGAAGTGCCCAACACCCACACTTCGCCGGACGATACTACATACACCTGGCTCCAATTATATACGAGTAGCTTCCAAAATTTATTTTCCCAACAGTTATAATATCCTGTCCATTTCAATAAGAACTACAGTAAATAAACCAATATTTTTTAATAAAAGCAATTTTCATAATTTTAAAATTCTTTAATTATAATACGTCTACTAGTTATACCTACTTAAAAATAAGTTCTCTGAGCTGAAAATTTAATCCTGTTAGCTATTTACCTTCTACTTAACATTCCTACTTTACAAAAGTTGAGTTTAAAAATAAGGTAAGTAGCTAAGTTTACATTACTTAGTTAATGTAGATTTGATCCGACGGTTAAAAAAGCTTACAATGATAATAAAGTATTTATACCTAGGTACGACGTTTTTTTATTTAAAAATTTAAAGAAAGCTTAATACTTTTTGTTTCCAAGTATTTTTAAGCCCCGACGCAAAAGCGACGAGACGTTATAAATTTGATGTTTCTCTGTGTGTGTGGGTGTGTGTGTGTGTGTGTGTGTGTGTGTGTGTGTGTGTGTGTCTGTGGCTTCGTACCTATCGAACGGATGAACCGATTTTGATTTTTTTGTTTGAAAGGTGAATTAGTCGGGAGTGTCATGTTTGATGAAAACCGGTGTTGATGAAAATCGGCCTGGCGTTTTTTTTTTATTTATTAAAAAATCATATAACAGGTATAATTAATTCATACCTGATATAATTTTTAATATTATAGTTATATGAACGACTCTATTCTTTACTCCATCATTAAGCTTATTGTCAAAGAAGGAAAGATTAATGAATAAATAATAAATAAATTCGGGCACTGGCACACACGGTCGTCTGACACCAAACTAAGCAAAGCTTGTACTATGGCTGCCAGAGACTGATATACATACTTAGATATTTTTTTAAATACATACTTAAATAGATATTAACACACAGACAAAGAACAAACACTAATGTTCATCACATGAATGTTTGCCCTAGGTGGGAATCGAACCTACGCCCCCACGCTCAGAAGGCAGGTTCGCTACCAACTGAGCCACCGAGGCACTCAAAAGTTTGTGTGTGTGTTTGCTTGTTACTTCTTAAAGCTCAAACGCATGGACGGATTTTGGTGAAATTTTGTACGGAGGTTAAACGCTGGAGCTACACGCATAGGCTTATTTTTGATCGTGGGTAACACAGCTAGTGCAATAACAAAGTACAGATTAAAATTTTAAACCAAATATCGTGCTTAAACGTCACAGATTAAAGAGCTTCCGGCATAAATAATAACATACTCGTATCGTCTCGCCTTTCCCCCCAAGGTGCTGGCAGAGTTGTAATACACCATCCACACTTCGCCGGACGATATTCAGTCCCAAATGTGACAGGAGGCGAGCCTGTCACCATACACCGGGCTCCATTCATGTAGCAGATGTACATACAATACGCACATAGTGCACACAAAGAACAAATTGTTGCGTGCCGTCGGATGGGTTCGAACCCACTCCATCTGGCTTGAATGGCGGGCCTTCTTCCAACTAGGCTATCATCGTAGATAATAAATAGCGAAAAAAGCGATGTTTGATCAATCAAACGCCTCAATGGAATCGCAGAGCGGTCCTATCCCATGCCCATTACTGCAATTGAATTGCTTACAATTTGTACCCCTTTTCGAGATATTGTTTATAACTCTACCACATTACTTTACTACAAAAATGTGGAGATCGAAGTCTTAAAACGCAAGCTTTAAGAGTCAAATTTGTGTAGAAAAACGTTTGCTGGTTGATCGGCAAAGGTGGTTATTGATAGTCTCGAAAGTATGCCGTATTTTGATTTATGCTCAACAGGAATTCGCTTACATTCTGGAATGTACGGGCAAAGCCGCGAATTTATGCTAACGTGTCTTGTTTATTGTTTGCAGTTTGTTTTATATGTTTGTTTGTTTTGGTAGCATCAATAAAGTGAAGAGTTTGCCCATCGATGCTACTCGAAGTAGAAACTCGATAAAATATGGTAATATAACAAGGATGGTTTGTTTTTGCTACGGTTCGAAACAAAATTGCGTGTAATTTTATCAGAGCTCCATTTTATGCATAAGTGCCTTCAAAAAGAACTGAATACACGTACTGAATGTGCACAGGAACTATACGAGCTGATTCCGTCATCTGACTTCCGCCACAGGTCATCGAGGCAGACATTCCATCAATATGTCGTCAGCTTTAATAAAGCCCGCACGAAGCGCTTTCACAACTCCTTCCTAATCAAAACTGCCAAGGAGTGGAACGCACTTCCTGCCTCGGTGTTCCCCAGCAATAGATACAACCTGGGTCTCTTGAAGACAAGAGTGAATAGGCACCTCATGGGCAAGCGTGCTCCATCTTAGACCGCATCGTCACTTTCCATCAGTTGTGTTGTGGTCAAACGTGGGCCATTCAATCATAAAAATAAAAAAATAAAATAAAATAACTGGAGGACCGCAATATTATAATGCTGATGAGAACAAGATTGAATCTATTTGATGACAGTTTTCTAAGGAATAAGATTGCTTTTTCACCAAACGATGAGTAATGCGAGGAATAAACCCACCAATAGGATTGCTTTATAAAAATCTTCATGTATATATTTTGTTTTCTTCAGTGATCTAATTGTTAGGCTTGTATTCGGTACACACCTCTGCTCGCACAAATATAGATACCCTATTTAATAATTTATTTCATAAAGTGTATTTATTTGTGCTTGGCTAAACACTGTATTAAACAAAGGCAAGCAATGAAAAAGCCACCATTGACACATGACTTCTATGAAGGAGGAGACTGACTGATAATTGAGTTTGCGTATCAGTTCGCCGTATCAGTTCTGAGGAACAAGCTGCTTGCTGAGAGTAAGCGAGCATGTCGTCTTTTTTGCGAGTTTCGAGTCAATGTGCTGACAGGCACGCGCGCTGCTCTACTCGTTGTATTAATATGGCGAACTGTTACGGCAAAGCGATACGTGAACTTGATACGTTACGAGGTTCCCTGTCAGTCAGTCTCAGCCTTTAGAATTTGTAAATCGCAAATCCCCGACAAGTGTGTGAGCGCGCCCCATTTTTTATTGGACCGCCTGTTAATCCAGTTCATTCCAGCACCCAACGAGCTGCCTTCCTCTGGATAATCCTAATTATTTAGGGATCCCCAGCGTGAACAGGACCTAGCTCGAACCCGTATCTGTTTCCGTTGGAAAGATGGGTTGAATCTTTGTCGGTCATTAAATCTTGCTTAGCTAGATAGTAGTTCGCGTCGAACTGAGACCTCGTGACTCCTTAATCTCCACAAGCCCTAGTCCGATTTGCTTCATTTTCTAACTTAAAAATTAAATTTGCAAAAACTACTTGCTAACAAATTTCCTAAGGATCGGCTTAAGAGGGCCATAAAATTTCCATACAAACGAGCTACTCAAATTCTTGGTTTTTTTAAAAACGTTCTCAAGCGAAAATAGAGGTAAGTATGAAAAATATCCGCATTTTTAAGGGGTCACTTTTGACTGATTTATTCAATAGATAGACAAAGCAAATCATAAATTCCATTACATAGGGAAGTTGTCTACATCATTAGCTGTTAAATGAATCCATAATACAAGGGAAATTCTTAGTTACTTAAGAATGATTACAGAAGTGCAAAAGTCATAAAAAAAATTGAAATTGCACTTTGTCACTCTGTAGGTAACTTTAGAGGCTCGTCAGTATGATTACTAGCTCTCTTCGCTCGTCTTCTTATTCTAGACGAAATAGCTATAGAATACCTTAAGCCAATCCGAAGTTAGTCTAGGTCGCCTAGGTCGAAGTTAGTTAGGTCGCCGGACTCTTAACAGTACTGAAAGCCTAGCCTTAAGCCTAGAATTTAAAAAAAAAAAACGACACCGATTTTCATCGAACATAGCTATTAAGAACACTCCCGACTAATTCACCTTTCAAATTAAAAATAAATAAAATCAAAATCGGTTCATCCGTTCGGGAGCTACGATGCCACAGACACACACACACACACACACAAAGAGAGATACTCGTACGTCAAACTTATAACACTCTATCGTTTTTGCGTTGGGGGTTAAAAACCAATCTGCGTGGCTAAAACTCAAATCTTTTAAAGTACCTAGGTGTGTAAATACCTAGTTTGCTGTAAAACAGGTTTATCAAGCCAGTCACTAGTTACCACTAGTATTTATAGATATTACCTAGTTGTAAGCCAAAATTTGTGAGGCTGTATTTATTATTTGAAAAAATAATACCCCTCAGTTTCTTGCCAGTTCTTCTGAGTAGAGGCTCTTTATCCGAACAAGGCGGTCGAGTCTATTTAAATAACTTTGACGTTCATACTCGTAAGTGTATCTTTGATACCTAAATTGAATAAAAACATTTTGGCTTTGACTTTGACTTTGAGTCGATAAAATAGGTGTAGACCACTGAGTTACTATTTAATACGTACAAGAGATGTCATCATACTTCACGGCAATATTCCATTAGTGACCGCACCAAACTTCACCTATGACCAATTGCTCTGAACTTAAGAATTGCCTAAGTCCAACTAGTTTTAATTAATCCTAGTCAGCTCCTACCTAAATTTTCTTGCACAAACCCACAGGACTTATAATAGTACTACAAAAACCTTAAGCCATTCCTTAGAAAACTCTTTACTTTATGTGACCGATTTTTTTTTTAATGTAGAAAAGGTCGTCGTTTGACCACCAACTCGCCTGACGTTAAGCGACGTTGTGGTCTAAGATGGAGCACGACGACCTATAAGGTACTTATTCACTCTAGCCTTGAAGTTTTGTAGAGAGAAGTAGTACAAAGACGGCAGTTGAGTGAGGCGCTACAAGCGCGCTACTGCTCAGACCCGTCTTCGGAACGGTTACACCGGACACATCCCGAAACACGACTAGGTCATTTCACGGCATGGCTTGGTCCGGTGGGTGGTAACTAGCCCCGGCTGAAGCCTCCCACCAGAGTTTGCTACCTGGTTAGCACTACCCGGGGACCACGTGTAGTGAATCAAAATAGAGTACACTCCTACGGACATGGGTAGCAAAATCGAATATTTAAGCGAATATTTCGCTAAAAGTTTAAAACTAGTTAAGCAAAGACTTAGGCAATTCTTATATTAAGTGCAAATGGCTATTAGTCACTCGCTAGACAATCGCTATTGTATTTAGGCAGATGTCCGACCGTCGGCGATGAGCGGGTAGGAAGTAAATATGAATGTAAAACACTCGCTCGACAATGCTCGCCAATTCGCCGTACCAATGTTATATATTCATTCATCCATGTGACATCCCCGCACTGGCCATCGTGGTGGATAACAGCTCAATCAACCTCGATGTACGGTAGGTCGATGTCCCTTCAGTCTGACGTAGAAGACTTATGATAACGACGATACTACGAAGACACCCCGGATACATTTACGAGAAGAAGTTTGTTTGTTTAACATTTACTTAACTGGTTCAAGAGACCCGCGACGCTCTAAAATTTCCATACAAACGCGCTTTTCTAATTTCTTGATGTCCATTTGTCAGATTATGATGAACTGTAGCATGTATAATTAAATTAACAATATCTCCGTCCCTATGTTCTTGGTTTTTTTAAAAAACGTTCTCACGTGAAAATAGAGCTGTGAAAAATATTCGCATTTGTAAGGGGTCACTTGTGACTGATTTATTCAATAGATAGACAAAGCAATTCTAAAATCCCTTTAGATAGGGAGATTGTCTATATTATTAGCTTTTAAATGAATCCATAATACAAGGGACATTCTTAGTTATTTGAGAATGATTAGAGAAGTACAAAGGTCATTAAAAAAAATTACTTTGTCACTCTGTAGGTAACTTTAAAGGCTCGTCAGTATCTACTACTATCTAGTTACTTGCTCTCTTCGCTCGTCATCTTCTTCTAAACGAAATGGCTATGGAAAACCTTAAGACAATGCGAAGTTAGTCTAAAGTGGTAGCCGGACTCTTAAGTACAGAAACTCTGCCACTCTTAAATGAGACAGCTCTGTGACATCTCTAGTACGTAGCACGTTGTAAACTGAGATGAAGCGGCAAAGACTTAGAGTAAAGAGCTTAGAGCTGCACTGTTTTCTCAAAAGAGGTTCGGATCCTCTTCCGTCGTAATGACGGTACTACTCATTCTGCAGATAGGTAGGGATGATTCACACAAAAAAAACTAGGTCTAGGATTCAGCAAACACATTATGACGTCATCGTCATCCGTCTCTTTCGTACTTGTTGTAAATTACTTATTTCGGTCTCGCTTAAGCATAGATTGACGTCACTACTTGTTTCTGAATGCTATACCTGGCGTATATGTTGTTTTGTATGCTATAAAGTTAGCTAGCTGCACCCCGCGGTTTCACCCGCGGTTAAAAAGTATCCTATGTGGTATTCTAGACTATAATCTATCTCTGTGCCAAATTTAATCAAGATCTATTCAGCCGTTTTGGCGTGAAAGAGTAACAAAAATTCATCCATCCATCCATTCTTGCAAACTTTCGCGTTTATAATATAAGTAGGATGATTAAAGGCACGATTCTTAAATTTTTAATGTAGGACTGTTGCGTGTAATGTGCAGCATCAATATTAACAATCGCCAAATGCACGTCGTTTTTCACATTTTTTTCACTCTACCTCGAGACAATAGCGATATAGGGCTCATATTTCAATGTTAGAGCCCGATTGGACTCAAAACGAGCCCGTATAACGTGAATCGAGATAAAAAAACAAGCATGGCGACTTTTGGCTTCGACGATTGCCTGAGAGTCACGGGTCTCCATTTTCCAGTTTCTCGTACTTTTATTTTTAAGCATAAGGTTTTTTCAACATATCTTCACGCGTTTCTCTTGAAGGGGCTGCCAGAGGTGTCATACAACACCGACAGTTCGCCGGACAATATTCAGTCCTAAACGTGACAGGGGGCGAGCCTGTCGCCTTACACCGGGCTCCAGTCATATAGCAGATGACATGCAATCCCCACATATGTTCACACAATGAACAAATTGGTATGTAGTGGCTGGGTTCAAACCAGCTCCCTCTGGCTTGAGAGGCGGGCCTTCTCCAACTAGGCTATCATCGCTTAGGTTTTTTTTTTGATGAAAATGTAATATAAAAGCAAAGGAATCTATAAAGTGCCGTCACCAATAATATTAAACCCCGTTCTATAAATCATGGCCCGGCCACGGCCGCCGGCGAGCGACCCGCATCAATACATTATATTTATCGGCTCGCAACTCCAAGCAAGACGTATGTATTGCTCGATACCATATAAATATACCCCATGAATATTGCCAGCATTACCCACTGACAAATGTGTTGCCATAACTGAAATTTATGCAAAGAAGCCGTCGATGGGCGGAACAAATGTTTATTTGCGCCGATTTCTATCAAAAAAGTAGTTCCAATACCGCTTTTGTATGTAAAACCATCGTTTGTTTCCCGCCGGTAGTTTTTTCGCGAAGTTTTTTCTTATCTCTTTCGTTTCCCTTTTATTTATTTAGCGCAATCGTCTTAGTTGCGGGCTCTCTCGGGCACCAATTTGTTTGTATCGCGGTTAGAAATGTCAGCGATATCGGAAAATGGAATAAAAGCGTTATTTTTACACTGAGAACACTTTTTTCTCTTGACCTTTTTAGTACCTATAAGATCTGTAAAATTGTATTGTTTCTTTTTCAAAGTAGCTTGCTTCACCGCTAATATTGCCTTATGTATAGCGAAAAATAAATAAATTCGGGACACTTGAACACACGGTCGCCTGACCCCAAACTAAGCAAAACTTGTACAATGGCTGCCAGAGACTGATATACATACTTAGAAATTTTTAAATACATACTTAAATAGATAATAACACCCAGACATAGAACAAACACAAATGTTAATCACATGAATATTTGCCCTAGGTGGGAATCGAACCCACGCCCCCAAGCTCAGAAGGCAGGTTCACTACCAACTGAGCCTCCGACGCAGTCAATCGATGATACAGTCGACGATAGAACACACGCTTATAGAAGACACCAATTTGCTAGCAACTTGTGAAACAGCCAGACATCCTGTGTCCCTGTGACCAGGCGAGGCCCCCGGCCGCATCAGCTTTTTTACACGGATCAGGGTCGTACTGTTGCGCGATCTAGATCTCCCTTGGTTCGCGCCCGCCGCCATTTCAATGCGCTCCTTGACGTCAACATATTATAGAAGGTAGTAGTTGTAAGGTTAGGAAGTTTCTTTTTAAGGTAGTTTAGTTTGCATTAAGAATTGTAGCGTGTAGCGATAAGGGTATTGATACAAACTATTTAGTTTTTCAATACTTTGTGTCTTAAAATGTATATATTTTACGAAATAAATAAATAATTAAAAAAAACACTGATTTTGACATTTTGACTGATAATTGGACAACTTTGGCGAATTTCTTAGTATATTGTGAAAATCTGACTGATCAGTGGAGCGGGTCCAAGAATGACAGCTCAGATAGCTTTGACGATGTTTCTTGCTGACATTTGACATTATTTTTATTACCATTGTTTTATATTTAATCTTTATTATTTTTTTTTTTTTGGAATTCGACATTGTTATTATCATTATTTATTATTTTTATTATCTCGTGACATAAATGTAATTGTGTAATCGTTTTTGTGTCAATAAATAATTTGAATTTGAATCCCAGGAATATCTCGGAAGGTAGCGCAATGCACAGTCTAGCGGTTCGCACAATGAAAGTCGAATCATGGTACAGCTAACAACCCGTAAACGTAACAATTCCGTTCAAGATACAATTAGGGAAGTATAAAACTAGGCAAGTACGTATATACCTTTTATACATATAAGTACAATTTAAAAAATCTCCGACAAGCTAAGAACACTGCCGACTAATTGAAATGAAATGTATGTTCATTGGTGGCAACAAACGTTGCATATCAATAAATCAACAAATAGAGCTTATTCCTTAAATGTTTAAGTCAGTTAAGAAGCATTACTTTCAAACTAGGAATTAACCTGTGTTTTGGAATAGCAATACCCCCCACCGGACGAAAACAAACAAATCATAAAGTTATTGTCCAAAATGTAGGTTCCAATTTTGCTAATCTATCTATCAATCCATTCGGTAATTTAGTAGTAGGTACTTAATAATATTATCATTACCGTGTAAAGTAAAGGGAATTAGGAAATGAGAACCTTAAGGGAATTAGGAAATTATAATTCACCTTTCCACAAAAAAAAAACAAAATCGGTCCAACCGTTCGGGTGCTACAATGCCACAGGCAGACACACACACACAGAAACGTCAAACTTAAATGACGTAAAAAGCAAGCTGTTTCCACATACATCTATCTAACATTCAACTATAAACAGCTGCAATACGATAAACATAAAATTTAGGTAAAACTAAACTTAAGCGTCCTGTCTGGTACTGCAGTAGCTGTCAGCTCTAGACTGAGGAAGTTTTTAAGTTGCGTATGACATAAATTTACCGGAAACCCTGCTTTAACGATAAACACAGTTCATTTTGGATTCTATTGCTTGGCAGAAACCTGCAGATACAGATACTATATATTTAATCCTACTAATATTATAAACGCGAAAGTTTGTAAGAATGGATGGATGGATGGATGGACGGATGGATGGTTGGATGGATGGATGTTTGTTACTCTTTCACGCCAGAACGGCTAAACAGATCTGGATGAAATTTGGCACAGAGATAGAGTATAGTCTAGAATAGCACATAGGATACTTTTTAACCGCGGGTGAAACCGCGGGGCGCAGCTTGTAATATAATAATTGACAATTCGACTTTGGGCTCTACAAAGAATTGTCATAAAGTTATTGGCTAGCCGAGGCCTCACTCCAGATTGAAAGCCAGTTCCCATTCCACGCTAGACGTTTATAACATCTTTGCGACTACCACTACACCAAGTTGTCATTTACCAACCAGTCCTGCAGAAAAACGCTTCTAACGCTGCGACCGCAAAAATAGTACTCCAATTTTTGTTCTAATTCCTTTACAAAAATATTTACTCAAAATCCCAAAGAAAAACGTTCCTTGAGTTACTTTTTAGTCACTTATCCCAAACAGAGCCTTAGCGTGGCGCAAAGTAACCTACTAAAATAAACAATTTTAAATCGTAGCCTCACTCCGGAAGCTCAGAAAGCTTTAACAGTGATTTTATAACGTCTCGTGGAAGGTGAGACCGCATTATGATGTTCTTCGCGACTCGGTACAAAAGCCAGACAAATCATCGTAGCGCTACAGTCTACTACAGTCGTAGCATTTCTTCGTAGCTTTGGTTACGATCAATTATACGAGAATGTCATTTGAAATTATGCTCTAGAAGCTAATGTGTAAGGCTCATATTTTATTGTTTTCAACATATTATGATTTAGCTGCGTAGTTCAAACCACGTGTGCTACGGCGTAGTCGCGCGCTACAACCAAAGCTTTGTAATGTACCTATAGTGAGTCGGTAATTTATTTATACTTCCTAAAATTTCAAATAACTTTGAGTGAACGATGTGTTTACTTTTTAATGTTTATATCACATAACAACGCACAGAACTTGTTAGTAACGACATGAGGCTCACGATAACTCATAACGCAATACTTAGAAAAGCTATAGCCTTTTAAAAACAGACGTGGTTTTGGCACATGTGTTTTGAAAACACGGGACTATGTAGTCCCTGTGACTATACAACATGTTACAAAAACCCTGTTGCATTGTTGAAGAGCATGTACATACACACACTAATAAGTATTATTGCATTTTTTTTTTTTCAAAAGCACTTTAGAAATAGAAAGAGTTATGACCGATTTAAGAACGCAAGAAAAAAGGAAAGTTTACAAAAATGTTAACAAATCTGTATGAAAATTTAGTTGGCGCTTTTTATTCTAAGAAAGTAGCTACGCGACGCGAATAGTTTACAAATAAAACCGACGCGATTAGTGCATGGCACTGTTCACACTGTTTAGAGGACGAGCGCGTTAAATTAGCATAATTGCATTCTCCAGCCGATACTGCACGCGCACCTCGCTGATTTAAAAGGCGGTTTTGTAACACCCTGTATAGCCCCTTACTGAACCTATTTTGTCGTGTCGCGTCGCAGCTTATACTTCGCCACAGCATGTCCACACCCTAATATAGCGTCGTAACAGGAAAACGTTGTCGCGTAAACAGGATAACGTTATAGCGTAAATAGATTATTAGATCGGAAGTGATTAGCAGCGACGCTTTGCGATGACGTCACTCGGCCCGGGCGAGCGTCGACTTTATCGAGTTGAAATAACCAGTGATAATCCTGAATACTTATCTAACACTGAATAAATACTAATGTATACTCCGCTTTATGCGAAATGGTTATACATGAACTGTGTCTATCTTTTTTTATACAAAATGCAAGATAAACTGGTCGCCTCTTTATATTCCAATTTGCAGAACGCTAATTGAGCTAGCGTGCTAAAATTGGATAGCTTAATAGCTGCCACACAGTTAGAAATCCATTTTTTTTTTATTGCACGGACTTAGCCACGCTGAGCTAGCATACTGCAAATTGGATAGTGTATAAAGGTCGCTTACGTAAACTGTGTCTACCTTTTTTTTCTACAAAAAAATGCAGATAAACTGCTGCACGCATTCGAAAACCTAATCTAACTAATCCAGATTACCACGCACCTGAATTTTTATAAGCTTTTTTAATTAAATTAATAAATGATAATGAACAATATTACATTGCAGTACAACATTACATTGTGACATTGTGAATTATTATTATTATTTAATTTTAGTAATTATGTTGACATTAGTAACTAGAAATTTTGTATTAATGTAACCGTAAAGTTGCCATCTCCATAAATTTGCACGCCTCTTCAGGCATAACATTGAAGGACATTTTCAAATTGTATACCGCCAAACGCATGCTTTACCATTGTTTTTGCAAATAAAAATATCTTTATCTTTAAGAAACAAGTAAGTATTTGTAATAACAGTAAAAAAAAATGTTTTGTCTAAATTCTTTGTGATCTTCTCTCTTAAGTATGATGAATAATATATTTTTTAAATTGAAAAATACACGATACAGCTAAGTGGACATCTTACTTTTTTAAGCCTATATATGAGCTTAGTTTTAGGCTCACCGCTTAACCTAGCTTTAGGCTTTATAAGTTGCGTAATTAAGTAAACTGTTAAAACAATTTATGTGTTCACTAAGATTTTTGTACCTACTTATTTATTTTCTAGCTGCGCCCCGTAGTTTCACCCCCGGTACGAGAGGAACTGTTGTAATTTTCAGGATAAAAAGTGCATGTCCTTTTCTGTACTCCTGGCAACATGTATACAATTTTTTTTATGTAGGTTGCTAGAGTAGTTAGGGCGTGAAAGGGTATCAATTATCAAACAAAGTAATTTTCGCATTTAAAATTTAACTGTAACTATTACTAAGTTTATTTAACTAAGTTGTATTATTTGAAATGTAACTATTACTGTGTTTTTAAATAATTTTAGCTCCCTCCGATGGTTGCATTTTGTGTCTTTATTCAGTTTTACTCAGAGAGCGCTAGTTATGCGCGCAAATATTAGCTCTGCGCGCCGCCACGACGCGGTGTCTAATTAACACTCCACGCTGGATATTCACTCTAAAACTTGTCTGTCATGAAAACGGCGAAGAAGTATTTTTTTATCCTTTACCTGATATCTATGTCCTGTGACATAACGCCTAAAATTTTCCCATATTCAGACCTGTAATTGACCTAAAGAGCGAAGCGTCTATGCTTCAGCTTTGACAAAAATGCTTTCATACGTCTGAATTCTGTCTGGATCTCTGTCCGGATTTTTTTAATACAATTTTTTTTTTCAGAAAAAAAGTTATACTCTGCCATTTTGAAAAAAATCCAAATGCTGACTTGACAAAAATTTTATATAGCTATCGAACCTACTCACAAAATTTCACGAATATCAGTTTTGAAAAGCGACCTATAGAGGAGGACAGACGTCCTTTGAGTTAGATCAAAGTAAATAAGTACCTACGTAGTTAAACGCAAGAGTTTTCAATTGGTATCGATTTTTCGTAAGTAATTTAACATACATATTGTCACGCCTTTCCCCAAAGGGGCTGGCAGAGGTGTACAACACCCACACACCGCCGGACGATATTCAGTCCCAAATGTGACTGGGGGCGAGCCTGTCGCTATACACCGGGCTCCAGTCACGTAGCAGATGACATACAATTACAATTTAAATTTTAATTACTATTTAAAAAGCTAAGTAGCAGTAACATACATAAGTATAAGTAGTAACATACGAGTACATTATTTTCGAATGTAAGTATACATGCAGTTAAACATTAAGACCTGTTTGAAACCGTTAAAAAATAAAACGGACAATCATTCTAGAAAATGTAACAATATTTACCTCAGCAATAAATTATACAGCAGAGTTTGTTTTAAACTCATGTCCCTAATCGTTTTCTTGGCATTTCCGTTTCCGAAAGTATCATTTAATTCAACCTTCAAATAATCAAGTAAATCACCGTTAGTTCTGTTTCAGGTTTCCAATCAGGATTTATTAAATATTCAGTTTAAATTAGGAACGTCCATTAGGTAAATGCCGTAAAACAATTAAGGCCCGGTATTACATGAAATAAACGAAAACAAGTATTTTGTTTGCGCCTAGTTACATCTAATAATATGTGAAGAATTGAGATGATCAGGTGCAAAAAAAAATACAGCTGGTGAAAAAATAAACAAAATTAGTTTAACCGGAGTAGAATTTTATAAATCGCAAAAAGTATCTTCTTAAAACAAACAAAAATAGTGCGTGGAGTCCCTCCGCGCGGAAGAAGTGAAACTTCTGTGTATCTTTCTCACTACGCGTATGCGTTCGATTGCCACGCATTCACTCTCGCTCGGTCTCTTTCTATCCCCCTCCCCAGAAGCGTTAAACGTTTAACGCAATCTTGTTGAAAGTCGCATTAGAAGTTTCACTTCAAAAATTGTTTGAGCGTGGTTCTCTATATTTTTAGCGATTGCTTACAACACGTTTTTTTTTTTTCGTTTAATAAATAGCCAGATTAGTTATCTAAAGTTTGACTGAGTAACTCTTATTTGTGTTTCAATTATGATTAATACCAATAAAAACGGCTAGAAAATGTAATGCTATAGGCGCCTCATTTTCACATCAAATATGATATACGATTTTCAACTCAAGTGAATTGATGTGGTGTGGTGAAACTCAAGTGAAATGAATAAGTAAACGTGTGCGGGTGGGAAATCGTGATAGACCGCGCCTTAATTATTTTATTAAGCCTGTTTGATACTTGCTTTATATTCAAATCTGATACAAATGTTTATAAAAGCGTAAATAAATAGGTTCTTAAATTTAAACTTCAAACACAGATTAAACTCTAGAGATAGCATTTAAACGGCTTTACTTCTGAATATGATACGCACGGCTACACACCGCTTTTGCAGGTAGGTAAGTTAGGTTTCAAAAATAAGGTTACTGAATATTCAGTAACATTTTGTAAGCATACACTTATTTATTATAATAAATACTAACTACAAAATCTATACCTACCTACTAATTAAAACTAGTAAACGTAATTTAGTAAAAATGTAGGTAATGTTTATTAATAAAAATAATGATATTGTTTCTTTTGTTCGTCAGTTCCGCACGGCCGCGAATAGCCGTCCTAAGTCCTGGGAGCGAGCGACGTGGCGCGCGGTCTGATGTAAGGCGCGTCTTGCTGCACTTGTTTGACGCGGCCGCGATGCTCCAACGGGTTATTAAAGCTAACAAACCAAACTTAATTAACTGCCGAGATGTTAGTAGAGGACCTTGAAACGTGGTTTAAATTACAAATAATGGGAGAATCAAAGGAAAAGTCTCTTTTGATAGCATAGCTTTCGTCGACTTTGTAAGCCACAGCAGCGCACCTTGAAAAATGCTGTTTTATTTAAACAGCGATTCGTTTATACTCATGCACACTTTTAATTTATTTTACCTATTTAGTTTTAGTTTATCATGTTTGGTTGTATTTATATGTTGTGTAGGATATATGTAAGTTATTTATAAATTCGTCATTATATATGTCAAAACATTAACTTAAATACAAAACAATACAATACAATCTACATTGTATTGTATTGTAAGTATTATATTGAAAAGTAAGTATTTTATTGAAGTGAAATTTGAGTGACTAAACTACTTTAGTCACTCAAATTTCACTTCCCATCCCGAACGCCTCTTCCGAAAGTGCCCATTAAGTTGGCGGCATTTCCCCGCTGTATCGCCAGGGAGATACGCTGGGCGAGAAACTGCCCCGATCGAGGATTTCCCCTACGTTCACGCAGGCGACGCCCTAAACTTAACATTAGAGGTATTAAGTATGCATACTTAGGTACATGTTATCTATACTTACTTAATAACACTTAAGTCAGTACACAATAAACAGTAATTCTTTAGTGTTATCCAACTATAATAATAATATTATAAAGTTTGTAAGAATGGATGGATGGATGTTAGTTACTCTTTCACGCCAGAATGGCTGAACAGATCTGGATGAAATTTGGCACAGAGATAGATTATACATAGTCTAGAATAGCACATAGGACGCTTTTTAACCGCGGGTGAAACCGCGAGCCGCAGCTTGTTTTTTTAAATAGATAGTTTCTTTCATCTTTAATTAAATTTTAAAATCTAAATGCATGCTGTGGCCTTCTTAAATGGGACACTACTTTAGGTTAATGTTTGGTTTAAGTTTTTATGTATAAGATATATTGTAGTGTTCTCTGAAGGTCCTTTAAATAAATAAATTACATTCTTAAAGAAGAAAGGCGCGGTCTTCTGACACGGGCTGTCTTATGACTGACTCGACAACAGTTACAAGGCTCTCCAACCTATCTAATATTATGAATGCTAACTGATTACAGAAATAAAAATAAAAAAACTTAGCCTGTTGTTTACTTTACCAAATTTTCTTAGTACAAAATAAATAAACAAACTTCATAAAACAGCGGTCTCGAAGTCATAATAAAAAAAAAACTAATTCTTTTGTAACAGTTGTCTCGCCTTTCCTCCAAATGGGCTAGCAGAGGTGTATTACAACACCACACGTCACCGGACGATATTCACTCCCAAATGTGACAGAGGGCAAGCGTGGGCGAGCGTGGCCCATACTTTAGGTTCTAGCTATGTAACAAAGGACAATAAAATTCATTTAATTATTTTGTAATCAACCATTTATTGTTGTTCAAATCTCTTGCTAATGCTAGCATCCCTGTTGACATTGATTCCCTTGACCAGCCAGCCCTGGCCTGGACGCAGCGGCTGTGTCCCGAGGGGCGCATCCTCGGCAGCCGCGAACTGAGCCAGCAGCATTCGGCGCGCGCGGGTAGACTGGTTCACGGAGCTCCCGTGTACGAGGAGGTACGAGAATATGACTATGTCGCCGCGCTCGGCGATCACGGGGGTAGCGCCTGATAGGGGGAACTTGTTCTAGAAAACAACGGAAAATACTGTTATAAACTAGTAGTTAGCTAAACTAAACACCTACAACAATACCTACACTAAACAATTTGCAGTATGCGAACTTTGCGTGGGTAAGCCAGTGCAATAGTAAAAAAATGGTAACTGTCTAACAGCCATTACATTATCCAATTTTAGCACGCTAGCTCACCTAGCGTACTGCAAATTGGACTATGTAATGACCACTTAAGAACTGGGGGCCTACCATGAGAATATCTTTTTGCCATGACGGTTTCGTTTTGTTTGCGACGCCGCGCGACCGTGAATCGTATCGACGTGCAATAAGGTCCAAGGTCGCGCAGCGGCGAGACCTCGCGATCCCGTCCGATTTGGCTTAAATTTACACTTAAAAACTATTGAACTATTTACTTGCAAAATATCATGAAAATCGGATAAACGGTACCCAAGTTATCCTTGGCTAAACATGTGCCAATTTGTCCCAGACACCCAGTCTCTAAAAAACTCGCTCTTCGTACGTTCAATAATTTAAAAAATCTACTTACTTGTAATCATTACTTTACTTGGTCTTATCTACATGAACCACTCCCAGCAAAGTGTTGATAAGTATCGAAGTCGGATATAGCTTCAGTTACTTCACTGCCAACTAAGACTGTTACTAGATAATTAAGACTACCATGGTTCCTTGAAAGAGTGCTCTTACGGCAGCTTTCAGTTTGACGCCAAGAAAAAAGCTTAACTCTTACAGCTCAAACATCTGACCAACGTATGTTTCATCACACTAATAATTTCTGATTTCTGATTTCTAATATTATAAATGCGAAAGTTTTAATGGATGAATGCATGTTTGTTACACAATCACGACAAAACGGCTGCACGGATCTGAATGCAATTTGGAACAGATATAGATTATAGAATGGAAAGGGCTACTTTTTAGTTAGATAATATATGAGAAATTACCAGTTCTCACATACCTGGTCGACGTAATGAAAGTTGCCCTCTCTAGCTCCGACGTCTTCTTGTGGCCCGAGGCGGTGCGAGCCGGGGTACACGAACAGACCACCGTTCTCTGGATCGGCTGCGTCCAAGTGGAGGAATGCGGCCACCATTGAGTCCTTCTCATAGGGGAAGTAGTGGTAATCCTTTGAAATGGGGAAAGAACAGATCAGTAACGATTAAATTAAGTACTGGTAAAATAGATCACCTTAAATATGTTTTGTTACTAGTGACCTCGAATGTTGTCTTCACAGTAAAGGTAAGTTCTAAGGACTAGAATCAAAGAGGAATTAAGTATATTGCGGTAAGTAGCTATTACAGTTGGAGACTTATGAATTCTACAAAACCATTTCCTACATAATGAAAAACACCAGACACTAATGATTTAGTAATGATTTAGATTCACCACTAAAGATTTAGTAGTTCAGCGGAAAATCCACTAAACCGACAACGCTGTAGTTCTCCTGTAGTACTAGTCAGCTCTAATTACCTGGTGCATAGGATACGCAGCTCCTTTAGCAGGTGGCTTGTAATGTGCCTTGGTGTGATGCAGCACGATGTTCCCGGTGCCCATGATGCCTTCTAACGCGTCTAGCAGTTGCGCGTTGAACAGGAAGCGGGAGAAGATCGCGGCATGGTACTGCAGGTTGTGGATGCCTTTCACCTGGGAACCGATCAGTGGACTTTATGGACTGGATGCTGTACCTACTTAATAGTAAAGCTTAGTTTTCACGGATCCAGTAGCAACTAGACAATGATGGACAGTAGTTGTCTGATAAATATTAGGTCCGTGAAAACAAAGTTAGGTCAGCTGTAACCGGTCAGTGAAGTCAGTAAACTACTTAATTTTTTTAATTCTAGACTTTCCGCTAACTTTCCTCCACTCCCACAACATTTACACTTTTTAGAGCAGGAAAAAGGTCAGTGGCTAACAGAATGGACAGCTGGACAGACGCCAGCCGAAAAGTCTTCAGCTCACAGTCACTAGTATAATTTTGATCAAATCAAACTAACCTTACCCTGTGTACGAGTATGTTAGTTTTATCTCAAAGAAACATGCAACCAATGTAAGTAAATAACTCACAGTATATTCAGTGTCGTTCTTTCTGTCATTCTCATCACTGCCCACCCAGGAGCTCTCCATCTTCTCGCTGTTCTTCCTGCGGAACAGCTCGTCGTACTCCGTGCACATGACTTCCAACTCCTCGGCAGGCACCAGCCCTTTTAGCACGACGTAACCGTTGGCTTGGTAGAACAGCTTCTGATATTCTGTTAGGCGACCCATTGCGGAAAAATTCGAAGACTTGTCCCTTTTTTATCGTAAATCTTGTTGTTTTAGTAGTTATATTTTTGACTGGGCTTTTGTTTTAATCTTCGTATATTAGTAATTTAACTTGAAACTACTATTATATCTTGATAGACTTTTATTTGTAGTTTTAAAGCAAGCTCAAATATTATAGTAATGATTTTTAAATAAAATTCCACAATGAGTCTCACATTGTAGGCGTGTATTACTTTGAATGTTGTTCAGTGAATGCTTCATTATCAAACACACTGATTGAGAGGGGTCAGTACTATCAGGGTAATAATATCATAGTGTAAACAAAAACTTTAAAAGGTCTTAATAGTTAAGTATATAAGGTGTGTGGTATAGCGACAGGCTCGGCCCCTGTCACATTAGGGACTGAATATCGTCCGACGAAGTGTGTGTGTTGTACACCTCTGCCAGCCCCCTCGGGGGAAAGGTGTATAGCGGTTTTTTTTGTCCAAAAATGCTCTTGCATTTTTGAAGAAAATTATCTTGTGTGTGTTAAATTGAACCATTTCATAGTAAAAGGTTGCAAAGAGACACATACCTATACAATACAAAACTTTCAAATACTTTCTTGTATTATAATATCAAATAATGTTTTATTGACATAAAGGACGTTTCACATTGCACCGAATTTTTTCCAGCCCGAGCGGACATTGCCTATTAGGTAGGTATTTGCAATGTGAGCCCTTCGTTATCCGTGTCTTGAAGAAACTTTTACTTGTATTGAAAATATTTTGTATTTTACTTTTTTTGGACGTAGGTACCTACTTAAATGCTACGTGATACGATATAGCTCAATTATACTGTAGAGTTCGGATGGAACTTTCTGAAATGTGAATCAAGCTTAAGTCTCATATCATGATTACGAGGTCAAAGTTGTCGTCCCCAATAGTTAATAAGTAATAACGTAAAAACATTGACGGTATATTTAAAAGTTAACAAATTGTTGCGATTTAAAATGCTTATATTTTAATTGAATAGGTATCTAAATATCGTCCGACGAGCGGAGTGTAGGTGTTGTATTACACCTCTGCCAGTCCCCTCGGGGGAAAGGCGTGAAGATATGTTATCAGCAATGTTATATTTTAATTTATTGGTATCGATTTATTCTAACCACGACTGCAGATGCAATCAATTTAATTATTTATTTAATTATTATTACATTAACTTACAAAAACTAACAGTTGATTGGACGCAACGCTAATCCTAACTAATATCACAAATGCGAAAGTGAGTTTTTCGTTTGTTTGTTTATTTGTTTGTTTGTAACGCTTACACGCCCTAACTACTGAACCGATCGTCATGAAATTTTGCATACACGTTGTCTGGGTTGCAGAAAAGGACATAGGGTACTTTTTATCTCGAAAAAAAGTTATTGTGCACCGCGAGTGATACCGCGGGGCATAGCTAGTACCCACATAAAGTCATAATTTGTAGATGTTCAAGAGTGGGCAAATGAAGGTAGGTACCTAAAATGTAGGTACCTTGTACCCTTGTGAGTAGGTATATCTACGATAAAAGCCTGTAGATACCTACATATCCTCACGACATCCAAAACAGCCAGACACCGGTTTTGTTTGTTTCAGAACTGGGTCCAAATACTTGGCTAATTAAATCGTCGTTACATAATACAATAATTTGTAATTAATGAAGACGTTACACGGCGGAACAAATTTACATAAGCTTTAGGTAGGTACGGGTGTTGGGCAAACAAGCTTGTTTCTGGCAAATAATAATTACGCGAGGCCGCTCAGCGCTCGCCGGGACTAATCATTGTACCTACTTATTAGGCTGCAAATAATAAATATAATTCGCTGCTAAATAATATTATAGCAAGCGAAGCGTGTATGTTGAGCTTCGACAAAAATGCTTTAGTATGTCCGAATTCTGTCTAGATTTCTGTCCGGATCTCTGTCCGGATTCTGTCTTCTTCTACAGGGACCCTATTCGGAGATTTGAAATTTTCATCTCACTTTTTCTCGTCCTTGTTGCTCTCGTTTGAAACGTCATAGGTGTGAGAGTGACCATGATAAAATCTCATCTCATCTCACGCGCAGGAATAGCCCCCCTCATCTCTGTCCGGATTCTGTCTTCTTCTTCTTCTACTTCTTCTTTCTCCTATTCGGAGATTTGAAATTTTCATCTCACTTTTTCTCGTCCTTGTTGCTCTCGTTTGAAACGTCATAGGTGTGAGAGTGACCATGATAAAATCTCATCTCATCTCACGCGCAGGAATAGCCCCCCATGTCACATTTCTTAACCGATTCTCTTGAAATTTTGGGACTAGGTTCGATAATTTTTTTTTGGCTAAGTCGGTTTTTGTTTTTTTTTCAAAAATGCATTTCAATTTTGAAATGCTCGAAAATCGGTTGAGGTATGCGACAGGTAGATGAGTAAAGAGTTCGGCCGCGAGGTCTACATCTCACAGAGCGACTAGTAAGTTGGTATGTTAGTATCAAAGTGCCTGATAGAAAGATCAAGCGACCAAAGGGCTTGCTTGCTGCTTGCTTGCTTGGTGGTTGCAGAGAATTAGCATCGCTATTCAACGAGGTAACGTCGCTAGCTTTGGGAACTTCCTACCTTCGGATAGTGACATATACTCGGATATATATTCGGCTAGATACATATCATCCATCAGCCATAGGACGTCCACTGCTGGACATAGGCCTCCCCCATAGACCTCCAATAAGACCGGTTGGTAGCGGCCTGCATCCAGCGCGATCCTGCGGTCTTGACAAGGTCATCTGTCCACCTTGTGGGTGGACGTCCTACGCTGCGCTTACCGGAACGTGGTCTCCATTCGAGGACCTTTCGACCCCATCGGTCATCAGTCCTTCGTGCTATGTGCCCTGCCCACTGCCATTTCAACTTGCCAATCCGCTGGGCTATGTCGGTAACTTTGGTTCGTCTACGGATCTCCTCATTCCTTCATAAATATCCTTCATATACATATTTATTATTTATTTTTATAAATATATTTATATATTTATTATTTTTATCTTATTATTTTTTACGTCTTGTAAAGTTATGTTTTAGAACTTCAAGGCCTCTATTATATAAATGTTCCTGTCCATTCAGGTTGCCTGGAAGAGTACGCTTTGAGCGATAAGGCCGCCCATTAAAAACTTAGTTAAGCCTTATTTAAGTACTATTGTAATTATTATATGTTTTTAATAAAGAGTTGTTGTTGTTGTTGTTGATAGTGACTTGAGGTCTGTTAATTAATTTCTATAATATCTTATTTTTGTTTAATTAAGTTTGTTTACTTAACGGTAGCAGTTCATTTAATACCTATAACGAAAGCCTTCTATCCTTTTTCTAAGCTACTACGAGTAACTTACTAATAAAAATCAGTAGATAAAATTTAAGTAAGTAGGTACTTTTTTATACTATAGATATGCCATAGTAAATATGGATCCGCCTTTAAAGATTGGATTACACAGCCTACACTAAATGGCAAGTAAAAGTACATTTTTTAATTATACCTACCAAGCATAAGAAACCTAATCAGTTTCTGTATGTATACATATAAATAGATGCCTACCTAACTAGATACAATTGTCTATCATCTAGAGTCTAGACAGTAGGTATTTACTTAGCATAAGTAGGTATAGCTAGGCAACAGCTATTTTGATTACTTAATCGTACTACTAACGTCTACGAACGTACCTACGTTCGCACCTGAAAGTAAATAAACTAAACGATTCGCGGAAAATAAAATTGCTTTTCAAAGAAAATCTCATTTGTAATCTTTGAGTTTCAGCTGATGAAAATCGACAGTTCTGCGAGGCTCCACCAAAATTGCCTAATGTGTTTTGTCTTCGACGAAGCTACCGACTTCTAACTTGTATAAGAAACGATAAGAAAAGCCGATTTGCCAGCGGCGAAAGGATCATCAGTATTCTTCCCGCGCCTCTCGGCGGGTAGAAATAATAAACACGTAAATGTAGAATAAACCAGTAGTGTTATGTTACAATTTTGGGAGGAACACGTCATGATTAGCTAATATCAGAAGATATTTCGTTTCAACTATATTGCAAACGAGCAAGGAGCATAGTTAAGCGCTAGTTATTGTTTTTATCAGACGACGTTCAGTTTTATTGACGTCTCTACTCACTACCAAGACCCCAAGGAATTACAAAAACCTATACAAAATATGTGACCTATTTACTTGTAGTCTTTTCTAGACGACAATGGCTGATTAGTCTACGCCGTAGGCAATAAGTTCTACGTCAGGCTACGAAATTGTTATCTATCTACGTTTACTTTATATTATGATCTGTGATGTAAAAAAGCGATGATAGCCTAGTTGGAGTAGGCCCGCCTCTCTGGTCGAAGCCGTTAAGGTTGGAGAAATCCGCCAAGGCTCCCAGGGTGCCGGTTCCGCCTGGGTGCGCTGCCCAGTTTCAGCTGTAAAGAAGCTGAAAGAGGGAGGTCGCCTTTTGGTTGGTTGGGTTTCTGCGCGAGTGGAGGTTCTGCAGGCAAGACCGATGCAGTGCTACAAGTGCCTGCAGAAGGGACATATGCGGGCTCAGTGCAGTTCTGAAATTGACCGGAGTGGAGATTGTTACCGCTGCGGTCAACCTGGACACAAGGCGGCTCAGTGCACTGCAAAAACCCGTTGTCCACTGTGTGCAGCGGCCAACCGGCCAGCGGAGCATCGAATGGGAGGCAAGGCCTGCTCCCCTCCCAAACCTAAAAAGGTAGTCAAGACAGCTGCTAAGACTACCAGCGCCGTGCCAGCTAACAGTGGCCTCCCCGTTCAGGAGCGGTATGAGGAGGAGATGAGCCAAGACTAATAAGTAATGGCTCATCGCTTCCTACAGGCGAACCTCAACCATTGCGCCGCTGCGCAAGATCTACTTATCCAGAGTATGGCGGAATGGTTGATCGAGGTTGCGGTGGTCTGCGAGCCGTACTCTGTCCCTCCCCGGGATAACTGGATAGGTGACGTGGACGGCGTAGTGACTATTGTATCCTCAAGGGGCACTTTACCTTTGCCCGTTGCAGCGAAGGGCAGAGGATACGTGGCTGTCGAATGGGGGAGTATCATCCTCATAGGGGTATATTTTTCTCCTAACAGAAACCTCTCAGAGTTTCAGTCGTTCCTGCACGGGGTGGGCGCTCTCATTAGGCAAACTTTACCTCGTCGGGCGCTTGTTGTGGGGGACCTCAATGCCAAGTCAATGGTGTGGGGGTGCCCAGCGACTGATCCCAAAGGAGAGGCTCTGGAGGAGTGGGCGGTGGATAATGACCTACTGGTTTTGAACCGCGGGTCAGTTCAGACGTGTGTGCGATGGAACGGGGGGTCTGTTGTCGATTTGACAATGGCCTCCTTTGCCGTCGCGCACATGATTCAGGGATGGAGAGTGATGGAAGAAGTTGAGACATCCTCCGATCATCGATATATCCGGTTCGACGTCTCCTCTTCTTCTGCCATATCAGGAGCTCGTCGCTTGGTAAGGAAAGCCCCTACATTTCCCAGATGGGTTCTAGGAACGATGGACAAAGAGGCGCTAGTGGAGGCCTCTATTGTCCAGGCCTGGTTAACTACACCGGACGAGACAGTGGAGGTCGAGGAGGAAGCGGAGTGGTTCCAGAGTGCCATGTCGCAGATATGTGACGCTAGCATGGCTCGGGCCAAGCTGCGGCCTCCTCGACGACAGGTTTATTGGTGGTCTCAGGAGATAGCTGACCTCCGGAGAAGCTGCGTGAAAGCGAGACGCCAGTACACCCGACAACGTCGACGGCGGCGCAGGGATGAAGTTGTAGAGAACCAGTTGTACGGTGTATACCGGGAGCAGGTGAGGAACTTGCAACTGGCCATAAGCAACTCTAAAACCCGAGCTTATAACGAGCTGCTGGAGACGCTCAGCCAAGATCCGTGGGGGCGACCCTATAATGAGGTAAGACGGAAACTCCGTCAATGGGCGCCTCCCCTAACTGAGACACTCGACCCAGGCTTGCTGGAGGGCATTGTGACCACCCTTTTTCCGAACAGGGCGGTCTTTCAGCCGCCAGTAATGGCGCCTTCTCAGGAGGAAACCCAGGCTGAAGAGATACCACCGATCTCCGAGGGAGAACTATGGGCGGCCGTTCTTAGGCTCAAGGCTAAGAATAAGGCCCCAGGGCCGGATGGAATTCCTGGTCGGGCCTGGGTCCTGGCACTGGGCGAAATTGGGGACCGATTTCGTAGGTTGTTGGACGCCTGCTTGGAGAGGGGTCAGTTTCCTAAGCTGTGGAAGACGGGCAAGCTGGTGCTGCTGAGAAAAGACGGGCGTCCTGCTGAGTCTCCTTCCGCGTACCGCCCTATCGTCTTGCTGAATGAGGCGGACAAGCTATTCGAGCGCGTCATAGCTGCTCGGCTCGTAAGGCACCTTGATAGGGTTGGTCCGAATTTGTCGGATCAACAATTTGGTTTCCGAGCGGGGCGATCCACGATTGATGCGATCAAACGTGTCAAAGCCCTCTCGGATGAGGCGGTGGGCCAAGGCGGTGTGATGGTGGCGGTGTCTCTTGACATCGCCAATGCCTTCAATACACTGCCGTGGGCCTGTATAGGGGAGGCACTAAAGTACCACGAAGTTCCCCCCTACCTCAGCCGAATTGTTGGCGCCTACCTCTCCGAGAGATTTGTCTCGGCCACGGGGCGGGAGGGCCAACTTCTGCGGTGGAAGATGTCGTGCGGTGTACCACAGGGCTCGGCTCTGGGGCCGATCCTGTGGGATATCGGGTACGACTGGGTGTTGAGAGTGGCTCTCAATCCGGGTGCCAGCGTCACCTGCTATGCAGACGACACGCTTGTGACTGCCCGGGGTGAGACCTATGAGGAGGCTGCTCGTCTTGCCACCGCTACGGTGATGCAGGTGGTGGAGAGAATAGAGATGTTGGGACTCAAGGTGGCGCTCAACAAGTCGGAAGCATTGGTTTTCCACGGCCCCCGACGGGCGCCTCCAAGAGATGCCCACATATCTATTAGAGAAGTACGTATTGAGGTGGAGCCTACGATAAAATATCTTGGACTTCACCTCGATGGAAGGTGGAATTTCCGCGAGCACTTCGCGCGGTTGGTCCCTAGGCTGATGGGTGCGGCTGGTGCGCTTAGACGACTACTGCCTAATCTGGGGGGGCCGAAAGCTAGCAGCCGCCGCCTTTATCTCGGAGTCGTGCGGTCTATGGCCCTGTACGGAGCGCCCATATGGGCGGACGCTCTCGACAACCGGACGGTTGCCCTCTTGAGGCGACCACAGCGGGCGATGGCTACCGGGGTGGTGCGGGGATACCGCA
This sequence comes from Peribatodes rhomboidaria, assembly GCA_911728515.1. NCBI lineage: Eukaryota > Metazoa > Arthropoda > Insecta > Lepidoptera > Geometridae > Peribatodes > Peribatodes rhomboidaria. Next base: position 12,482,647 of record OU452186.1, on the reverse strand, counting down.
CGATATCCACTGAGGCGGCATGTCTTTTGGCCGGGTCACCTCCCTGGGACTTGGAAGCGGAGGTACAAGCAAACATATACGCATGGCGCATGGAACTCCGCTACCGTGGCCAAAATCCGGCACCAAGGGAGGTCGAAGTGTGGAAGATCCACGCTCGTCGGTCCATGCTGGAAGAGTGGAAGAAACAGTTAGCCCAGCCTAGGGCTGGAAGCTGGACCGTCGAGGCTGTCCAACCTGTTCTTAAGGACTGGTTGGACAGGGCGCACGGGTCGCTTACTTTCCGGCTTGTGCAGGTACTTTCTGGGCATGGATGCTTCGGAAAGTATTTGTGCCGTATAGCCGGAAGAGAACCGACGACCGAGTGCCACCACTGCGGCTGCGACGAGGATACGGCGCAGCACACCCTAGAGGAGTGCCCAGCATGGGCCAGCGAGCGACGGGATCTCGTCGCAGTGGTAGGAAGCGATCTCTCGCTGCCAGCATTGATTAAATCAATGCTCGGATGCCAGAGATCGTGGGAGGCGGCAGTTTCCTTCTGCGAACAAGTTATGTTCCAGAAGGAAACGGCGGAGCGTGAACGGGAGATCACAACCGATCTCCCAATCCACGCCCTCCTCCAACCCCCATAACAGGGGACTTGGGCAACAGACACCGGGGGTTCCGTTGCCCGATAAGAGTAACCCCTGAGGTGACGCGTGTGAATAAAACGCGCCCCTAAAGAAAGAGGCGTGGAGACCCTGAGCTTCACGCAAAGTGTAGGGTCCTAGGGGACCAGTGCTGCCGGGGCCGAGGTCGAGTGCAAGAGCGTTCCCACAGCCCCCGGCACGAGAGCGCCGGGAAGATACCCCACCCAGGGTTTTTAGTGGGTATGCCGCCACTAGGGCGGAGACCCCCACATAACCACCTTGCCCCCCCCCCCCCCCGAGGCAGGGTGGTACCTATAAAAGAAAGAAAGAAAGAAAGAAAGAAAGAAAGAAAGAAAGAAATTTATTTTGAAACCATACAATTAACAATATAACGACAAATAAAAGCAATTAAACAAAATAACAAACAGATACTAATAGATACTAATATATATAACAAACAACAATAATAAATTAAAATTATGTATGTGTTTCAAAAAAGGCTCCACCTCAGCATAAGCTGTTTAATCAACAGCTTATGCTATCAAAAAAGGTTTTCCCTGGGGTTAAAAAAAAAAAAAAAGGCCCGCCTCTCAACCCAGAGGGAGTGGGTTCAAACCCAGCTGACGGCACGCACTAATTCGTTCATTGTGTGAACACATGTGCGCATTGTATGTCGTTTGCTACGAGTACCTATTGACCAACTTGTGAAGGCAGGTAGGTGAATACATCTGTCTGTGCTTGAGTCATCTTTTGTGGAAAGCCAGCCCGTCAGCGTCTGCGGGCGCGAGATATCGTGCGAGACGGATCGTAGTGTCAATAAATCAAGCTTTCTGCCCTGTAATGCGCGCCCGAAATTATTCTCAGCGTAAATCATAAAAAATGTCCGCGGGCGGTCATCGGGGTGCTACTGCAGACCTACATCAATCAAACTTAGCGTCGCCCACGAGTGATGGGGTCGCCTGTTTCTTGGATACGAGGTGCGGAGTGTGTATAATGTGGCTAGATGTAGTGTGGTAGCGACTCTTCTAACAAGGATATGTTAAGGAATTTTAAAAAGGATAAACAATACTTTAAAATTACCTAACGGCTTCTAGTGGTGGGTGGCGTGGCATCCAAGTTGTAATATTATTATATTGTAACGCCACGCCCTGGTTTTGTCTGCAGTGTGACAGATCTCATATGTAAGTATATACCTAGGTATATACCTACCTAAATTTCAGAAAGTGAGTAGGTAGGTTCATTACAACTCATAACTTCACACGCTGGTCTCGTCTAGTCCTTGCCCTCGGTGTGCTTAGAGGCTACGAGTACAAGTTGTCATTCTGTAATACAAGAACCAACTAAGTATACCTACTCTAGAAAGTAGATAAATAGTTATCTACCTACCTACGAGTACTTTACCAGTATCCTAATAATTGGTAGTCTGATTTACTGTATTAAAACATCAGAGAAACACGTCGCAATTCCCAACCGTTCGTGAAACAGGGCAAGTTGTTGTAATGGTTACCGAGCATTGTTTACGCGAGTGGCTCAGCACGGCGGCGGCGCACCGGCGGCGCGGCGCTAATCACGTCGCTTGCCATTCCGCTCAGCCTCGCTGCGCTTGATAAGTATTCAACCGTAGCCGCGACCCCCTCGAGACATATAAAATACCCTGAATAAACGTTTAACTCCAAGATTGGCCATTATTCCGCTAGATACGCCGCGGTCTCGGATATGAAATCTTACAACACTAATGTTCAACGAAGCAGTTTTATTGCGAGACCAATAAAATAGCTTATTAGATATGGAAAGGCGCGTCTTCTACCGAGATCAATTTCAGATATTAAAGCGGCGGCTTCAAATAGTAAAAGTTTTATTTCCCGCGAGTCAGGTGGTGTGTCAGTGCGACCCGCCTTAATGGTCTCTACCACCACCGCTACTCGTATCTCCGTCTTATATTTTCCTATACTTATTAGTTTACAGGTCCGCGTACGAAAACTTAGTACCTACCGTGCCGCGCTCGCTCCGCTTTGACTCAATGAAAGAAAAGTGCAGTTCCCGAAAAAAACAGGTCTAACTCCACACCAAGTTCATACAGCTATTACGAAACTTTTTGGAATCGTTTGGGTACCTACCTACTTACCTAGGTCTTGAACGTTTTTAGTTAAAAAAAAAAGATTTCAGTAGGCATTTTATCTACACACAAGCTTTCGCAAGACTCGCAAACTCAGAGATACATTTGAAAGACGATAGCATGCGCAGTGGGTTTCGGCCCCACCTATGAGGAAATGTTTATAGTGCAAACGTAATAGAATTTTTACCGCGATGAATGCGCGCGTCGAGACCGCGATGGGTTTTGTTCCGAGTAGTTTCCATTCCCGAGACGCGCTGTACTGTTTTATATATAGGTACCTGCGCTACCAATACCTTTGTCCTGGATGTCTGCATTCATTCGACACACTCCAAGGAGACTAGCAGTTACTGTTATGATAGCTAGCTTGGTGTAGGAATATCTTTACATTTGAATTAGTATTCACTATTATTATTATTGTTGCGAGTTGCTTGAATTGACGTAAGTGCATGAGATCTATGTTCTCTAACTGTATAATTGTCTTTCTATTCCTGTTACCCTGACGAAAGTGGCGTTTAATAAGATATGCCTGCAGTAAATGCGATGCAATATTTGGTGATGAACTTATTTGTGTCTGGGGCACAGAATACCTCCTAAAGATTCAGCATTAAAATATCTTTGTTTAGATCAAAAACCTGTCCTTATCAATTTTTTTTTAAAGTATGTTGTTAAATAAGACTAGAAGAGTTTCTTTTGGCTGTTTCAAAGTTTACCGCGTCCACGCAAAGCCCTAAAAAGTAGTGTTTGATGTGTGACGATGACCTTTGACGTTGTTTGAGTATAAAATCTATAAGCCGCGGGACATTATTAATATATTATACTTGCGGCATCGGGTGGGCCATGGTATAATCATTGAATTAGGAATACGGTATAATAATATACTCCGCCAGTAATGGCATCCAGAGTTTAAAATGGTCACGTGGGCAACACGTAGTGATGTCATTCGATGCTAAGGCAAGACCGAAATATGTCATTTCCAAATAGTTCGAAAGAGACGATGACGAGTTGGCTCCCGGAATACGAGACCTTATTTTTTTTATATCATGAGGTGGGCGAGGTAGCGACGAGGCGCGGGAGTAGCGCCGTTGTGGTCCAAAAGCATACGATATCGAAAAGGCGAGACGATGCGGGTAGAATACGCATTCTAGTACATTTTTTAATTCAATACGTCACAAAATCCTTGGATACGACACAAAGGCTTGGAAGCGACGCGCGAGCGCTACCCGCCGCACCGCACCGCTCGTGTATAATTTGTTCCTCTTCTAATCCCCGCCAAAACGACGGGGTGTTATAAGTTTGACGTGGCAGTATGTCTGTGGCATCGTAGCGTAGAACGGTTGAACCGATTTTGATTTTGTTTGAGAAGTGAATTAGTCGGGAGTGTTCTTAGCCATGAAAATCGCTGTTGAAAAAAATCGGTGTCGGTGGTTTTTTAAATTTTATTTTTTTACTTGTGTTGCATGTTATTACAATATTACTCTATGAATTTGTGTGTGCCTTGCCCCGCCTCTATACATTTTGTATAAAGCACGAAATGAGCCCGGCATCTCCCCGCACCCGACGCCGTTTGTATAATGTCCCGCGAATAATCTACAGTGATAGGTACGAAATGTTAATAAAACAAGGTTTTTGTCATTGCATTTTGTATTTCTTAGAAAATTTAGGTAATTATAACATTGCTAAAATAGTCATTAATTTTTAAAAACAATATCTTATCCTACTAACTAATTAAACCTACCATGCATCTCAGTTTATAATCAATGTTGTATGTACATTATAATTATATAATCTTTTTACTAAATTATCATTGGCATGGCATTATTCTTGGGGCAGCTCAATTAGACGTTAGTTTCGTATATTCATTTCAAAAGTTCAAAAATCAGCTGATTAGGTCAATGACCACAAGTGAAAGTCATAACGGCCTATCGCCACGTGACCCAGGGTTACCATTTCAAAATAAAGTATTAACAAACAAAGAAATTATATCCAGACGTAAATAATAATATTCATTAAAATGGCGAAAATTACAAATAAATTAACCAAGTTTTCGTCAAATCATCAATTTTCTATGCTGTAGGTGGCAAATAAATTAAACAGCCAGACAAAAACCGGAAGAAAGGCCATATCATAGGTATTCACAAACATTCGGAAACGTTTAGGTTTAGATTCCAAAAAATTTAAACTGAAATTATTTGAATCTCAGTCCATATTTTTTCGTTTAGATTCCAAAAAATTTAAACTGAAATTATTCGAATCTCAGTCCATATTGATAAGTTTTTAAACGTGATTCATTTCGATCGGCGTGATACTCGATTCCGTATTCCAAGATTTATAAAAGTAGACTGAGATTCGAATAATTTAAGTTCAAAACTCTTGGAATTTCTAGTTTCTGGTGTGAACAAAAAAGATAATGTACCAATAGGGATCCCTAAACGCGATAAGGCACGAGGTATGTCGCGGCCACACTAACGGGAAACGCCGATAATTATGACGGTTATGAACGTTGAACGTTAGTGTGGCCACGACGTGTCGCGTTAATTTTACATTAACATTGCCGTTTGACGTTAAAGAGCATTGACATAGCCCGTTCAAGTGTAACCACCCAATTTATCGCGTTAAAATTAACGCCTTAATTAACGTAACAACTGTCGCGATGATGTTCATTGGTGTTTCTCATTAGCGTTGCCGTAGCAAGAATTCACTACGCAGGCAATGTCGGGTCGCACTGCCCGGCGGTACAGCAGGCAGTGCCGCGGTGACACAGGCAGTGCAGTTGGTCGCAGGCAGGCAGTTACAGCCTGGTGTTGACGGTACGTTGCACGGCCGACATACCGTCCACAAAGCGAGTGCGGAACAACACGTTCGCGTTGTTGAACATGCCGTCCTTGAGGGACACTATTATGAACTGAAATTTACAAAACACAATTTTATTAATAACTAGTTGTTAACAGAGTCTACGTTCTCGTTTATTCAGAAAATACTATCCTAAAATCTTCCTCGTGATATACTGTAGCTGATTATCAAATTGTAGCTAGATCCGTTTAGCCGTGAAATGTCTACAAACAGACACACAGACTTACTTTCGATGTTTGTTACTCTTTCACGCCAGAACGGCTGAACAGATCTGGATGAAATTTGGCACAGAGATAGATTATAGTCTAGAATAGCACATAGGATACTTTTTAAGAGCAGATGAAACCGTGGAGCGCAGCTATAACATGATTTTAGTATGCAATTCTCACACATGACGGCACCGTCATCGTCAGTACTAAAAGTGTGTACCTGCGAGTGTCGGAAGTGTGTGCGCAGCATGAGGCCTATGTTCTGCGTGTGCGCAAGGTCGAGCGCCGCGTCCACTTCGTCGAGGATGTAGAGCGGCGCGGGGTGGAACAGCAGCATGGCCAGCACCAGCGCCAGCGCCACCAGCGAGCGCTGGCCCCCCGACAGCTCGCCCAGCGACTCCTTCCACGTGCCGTTGAATCCCACTATCACCTGCGACACGATCGAGGGTCTGTTAAAACTACATTAACCTTATCGAAACCCGTTACTCCTAGAGAAAATAGGGTCGAAACCCGCGCGTTTTTCGCAACTGCGCGCCGGCTCCATATGGCGCCCGTGGGTTTTCTGAGGCAGGCTACAGGATTTTTTGTTTAGCTTCTATACAAAAAATGGAATACTGTACTTAATTGTACAGGATGTAAACATAATTTTCTTTGTACAATAATGCACAAGAAATTTAAAAACAGCATAGTTCTTTGATGAAAAGAAGATATTATAAAGTTAACAATTATTTAGAAGACAAGACAAAGATGTCTGGAGCCTTCCACTTCCGCCTAGTAACCACTAGTACAATAGATATTACCTAGTTATAAGCAAAAATTTGTGAGACAGTAATTTATTAATTTTTATTAGAAATAAATAATGCCTCTGAAATTCTTGGCTGTTCTTCTGAGTAGTGGCTCTTTTTCCGAACATGGCGGTCGAGTCTATTATAAACCTTTGACGTTCATAAGTGTATGTTTGATACCCAAATTGAATAACAACATTTTGACTTGACTTTTGCACTAACGTTACGTACGTTGCGTGTTTTTTTTTGTCTCTTTTTTGTTTTTTCGGATTTTTAAGTAAGTGTAGTGTAAGTGTAGTGTAGTGTGTGTGATATTCTAGGAGATCATTGTACTCAGCATTATGAATAACTTTTACGTGTAAAACGGGGCCTGAGCTACCCACGTCCGTAGGAGTGTACTCTATTCTGATTCCCTACACGTGGTCCCCGGGTAGTGCTAACCGGGTAGCAAACTCTGGAGGCTTCAGCCGTGGCTAGTTACCACCCACCGGACCAAGCCATGCCGTGAAATGACCTAGTCGTGTTTCGGGATGTAGTCCGGTGTAACCGTTCCGAAGACGGGTCTGAGCTGTAGCGCACTTGTAGCGCCTCACTCAACTGCCGTCTTTGTACTTCTTCACTCTAAACTTCAAGGCTAGAGTGAATAAGTACCTTATTAAGTCGCTTAAAATCAGGCGAGTTGGTGGTCAAACGCCGACCTATTCTACATAAAAAAAAAAAAAAGTTTGAATCAGTACACGGTGTATGTTAGATGGTGGCTGTACCTCCAGTCCGTCGAGCACGCTCTGCCCGGGCGGCGGCTGCAGGCGCGCCTGCGCTCCCGGCAGCAGCGTGGAGAACATGGAGCCGAAGTCCTTGTTGACCTGCGCGCACGCAGCCACTAGCGTCGTGCGCTTCTTCTCGTCCAGCTCCGCTATCACTTGCACCAGCTTGGAGCGGTCCGCCTCCACGATGCGCTTCTTACGTATCAGGTCCGCGTACTGGAAGCAGACGACACTTTTTGAAGCGTAACTTCTAATGCGACTTCAACAAGGTTGCGTTAAATATTTAACGCTCCTAGGGGGAATAGAAAGAAACAGAGCGAGAGTGAATGCGTGGCACTCGAACGCATGCGCGTAGTATGAAAGATACACAGAAGTTTTACTTCTTCCGCGCGGAGGGACTCCACGCACTCCCCCTAACAGGGGAGTGACTTTTACCCCTTACGTCTTGTGCATTTGCTAGTGTCAAGTTAATATAGTTTTTTACAGATGATGGAGTGATGATAAAAAGGTGATAATGACGATGATGAATCACTCCCCTTACCCCGTTTCAGTAAAGTGATGGATATTTTACTGAAACTTTAAGTGGAGTTTTGTAGAGAACACGAAAAGTCACGTTTCGCAATATTTGTATCATTTGCCTACACACGTGCACCTTAACCAAACCATAAAGGTTAATAAATAATCTACCATTACTACACTTTAACACTCAACGAATCACAAGAATGAGAAAAGAACACAAAAAATTACGCCAGCACCTTTTTGCTTCCCGCCAAAAAAACGCAGACGGCACTTGTACCGCACACTCGTGACATGACACGCATCCCGGCTCGACACCGTACAATCTTTCTGAGGACTCCAACAAGCGACGCACCAGGTGCGGACGCTGACAGACTTGTACTGCACACTCGTGACACGTCACGCATCCCGGCTCGACACCGTACAAGCTCTCTGAGGACTCCAACAAATGAAGCATCCAGTGCGGGAGCCGGGGGACGAGATCCAGCCTCACAAGAGCATCTCCATGCTGCTCTTCTTTCCGGTCCCTTTTTTCTCCACGACGACTCAGCAACTTGGGCACACCCGAAGTCGAGATGCTCATTGCAAGCACTACACTGTACACCATCGTGAAAGCGGAAGCCATAAGCTGCGCAATTTACTATCAAGGTTTACGATCTATCAGAAACAGGTAAAGAACTAAAGACACGTGTACCCCGTGCGAGCGTAATATAACGTTAACTGATAAATCTAAACGGGTAAAGAAAAAAGGTCAAAAAGGGCAAAGTAGTAGCTGGTAAGGCCTGGTGAGGCCGGTCCCCGGTACCTGTTCCTCCTGCTGCTGCAGCAGCGTGTGCGCGCGCGCATTGAGTCCCCGCGCGAGCGCATCTTTGCGCGCCATCAGAGCCTTGAGCCTAGCGCCGGACGCGGCGGCTCCGCGCGCCTCAAAGTCGTAAGCACCACCCGCCGCGCCGAAGAACTCGCGCTCCGACGTTATCCACGAGTGGGAACGCTCCAGGGATGCTATCTGCAACCATTGAGAAAAATAATGGGCGCTGACAGACAGACAGACATCGGAGTGTTACCATCGGGTTTTTATAAATCAAATCAATCAAAATCAATCAAATCAAATATTTTATTATGGCACGAACAATAAGTACAACATTATGATATGAATCTACTGACTCCGAACTAGTGAAAACTGTGTTTCGGTAGCCAGCTACTCCCAATATTAAACCCAAGTTTTTCAAGTGCCTGGTTAAAATTAAATATCTAGAGGGACTGAAAAACATTGCACGGGCCAAACAAAAATGTTGTCTTTTCGAGTGCCTAACTAAGAGTGAGTGTGGCGGCTAGCATCCTTGCGGTGTACTCCTATGCCAGTTCGAGATGTCAAGTCCAGTATGAAATACATAATATTATGTCGTATGTCTGAATCTGAAACCCATGCCTTGCATTATTGATTTTTCATATTTTTTACTCTGCTTATATTTTTTTTATATGCAAAAAAGATCGAGTTCCCTATGCTCACCAGGCTGATGAAAATGACTAAGAAAGTGTAGTTATGAAACATTTAAAAATGAATAATAATTTTTAATTGTTTTATGACTACACCTTCTACACAAAATGCCCGCTCCGCTGGTCTCCGATATATCCTAAACCGGCAACATCAAGAATCACAAGAACCGACATCTTGGCAACACTCTCTCGAATTTCTCAACTCAGTTCTCAAGTTGCATCTCCGTTACGACTATTACTAACTTCTTAGCTTCAAGACCTGCAACCAAGTACGAATGCAGAACACCCACTTCATGCCAATTACTTTCATGCCAATTACTTAATTAATTTGTTGATGTCAATATTTATGTTTTTCTTTTGCACATAATGTTAAAGATTTATCTAAAAAAAAAAAAATGTTTAAAAATGAGTCTGGCACAAAAGACTCATAACAGACCTACTCGTACCATCATGAACTGTATACCTTAGATACACGTAACATCCATGTTCTACTATAAATTAAAATTTAACTTGTTGTTATTAAATGACTTAAATAGGCGAGTTTAGCCTAATAGTTAATTTAAATAGCCATTACTAGCTACATTAATAGACTGTGTCTGTATTGTAAGTGTTTAATTGTTAAGTTAATAAAGAACTTTTAAAAATCAAAAATCACCCACTAAAACTCTCACACTCACTTTTCTACCGCCAACACTTTACATTTTTAAACCTTGATTACTTCTTCATACATGATTTCTTAAATATTATCCATTTCTTCAAACTGTATGCATGCTGAGGCTATTTGGATTCATACTGAACCCGCGTTTTTTTTGTCATCATCCCATCGAATGTACGGTACCGCTAACAGCCTGTAAAAATCAGTAGTTCGCCTTCTGACCAGCGTAAACTGACCTCCTTCTGGAACCGGTCCGCCTCAGCCTGCAGCTCATTCACGTCCAGCCCCAGTTGCTCGATTTCGAGCGCGGTTTCCCGCGCCTTCTTCGCGAGCGCATCCTTCTTCGCGAGCAGCCTCCTCACGGCGCCGCTGCGGGACGCGATCTCTGCCTTCTGGCGATCGATGCGCGTGCGCATCTGCTTTGTAGCGTCCTAGAACAATGGAGTTACAAGTTAGGTAACCCGTCGAAATTTCAAGGTAGCAACGAATTAATCGGGTTTCAAATGGTGTACAAAATAAGCGATTGCAGTGTTAATAAATAAATAAATAAATCATTTATTCATCGAGTATCATAGACTCATACAAGTTTAAATTAAATAATCATCAGAGTAACAGTCACATTATTATCATCATAAATTGCACCACATTAATAAATACATTGTGGATTAATAAACTAGAATGGACGAAATCAAAATGTCAGTAAGTACAAAAATAAAATAAACAATAAAAATAAAAAATGTCAAAAATACAAGAATCAGATAATGTCATTCCAATAAAATAAAATTATACAATAAGATGTCAAATATAAAAATTTTGAAAATCAAATAAATTCAATGTAGACGCAAAATAATAATAATAATTCATAAATACATAAATTTAAATAAAACATGACCTTAAACCATGATGGCTTAAGGTCATGTCTAAAATAAACTATGGCTCACCACAAACATTTCGTCAACTGGTCATTAGTCTGTACATGAACCATATAACAATGGTTCATGTACAGACAGTCAAACCTACATGCGAATACATTTAGGATGGTGTTGGGGCTGGACCGGACCCTGCGTGCTAGAGATGTGCACCGTTTCCGCATGGTCGAGTAAAAACAGTCGACACACGACTCGGCGAACATCCCCGACGCGCTGCAGTACCTAGGCAGCCCCATCAGCACCCTAAACGCATTATTGTACTGTACTCGAAGGGCGTTGTACTGTTTTTGCGTATATGACACCCACAGGCTGCTTGTATAGAAAGACGTGCAAAACGCTCTAAAAAGAGTAATTTTGACGGCCTCCGAACATCGTGCAAACCTGCGGGCAATCATATTAGCCCTCACAGACAAAGCCCTTCGTTCCCTCTCTATATCAGCATCGTCTCTCAGGTCAGAGGTCACCAGATGCCCGAGATATTTAAACTGTTGAACTCTGTTCAATTCTGTCCCATACAGTCTAATTGTAGGGACAGTATCTGGGCATCTCCGTCCTCTGGTCTGAAAGACCATGCACTCACTTTTCTTCGCATTGTAGAGTAAACCGTGACCAAGCGCGTTCCGTTCACATATACCCAACAACTTGGACAAACCACACACAGAGGCACTCAACAGCACCATGTCGTCCGCGTAACTGATATTATTGACACAGGCACCGTCAATATGGCAGCCGACACGTGTGCTGCTGAGCTCCTCTATCAGGGCGTTCACGTACAGATTGAAGAGCTTGGGAGAGGTTAGCCCCCCCTGTCTCACCCCGCACTCCAGTCTATACGGCTCCGACAACTCGCTCGACCACCGTACAACGTTGACCTGATTTAAATACCAGTACTTGAAGATTTGTACGAGCTCATCGGGCATGGTTATGTCATGTAATTTTTGCCACAAGATGTCATAACAAACCAGATCAAACGCCTTCGAGAGGTCGAGGAAGCAAGCATAGATGGGTGTGCTTCTATCAGTATAGTACCTGACAGTTTGCTTCAAACACAAGATAGCGGACTCAGTCGATAATCCAGATTTAAAACCAAATTGATTGTCATGGATGGTGAGGTATTTATCAAGCTGAGTGTTAAGCAAACTGTCAAGCACCTTTGACAGTACAGTGGCTAGTGAAATTGGTCTGTAGTTATTTTTATCGCTTACGTCACCGGTTTTACTCTTCACAATTGGAACCACCACGGTCCTCATCATATCTGCGGGTAAGTACGAGTGTCCCAAGCACAGCGTATAAAACATTGCAAGAACTCTAGGCAAATGGACGCCCGCATGTTTTAGATGTTCAATGCTCAGACTGTCATGGCCAGGAGATTTCCCTCGCGACATCGATTTAATAATTTGCCTGACATCGTTTGCCACGAAACTGGTATTAATCTCCTGCCCAAGAAGTCCACCCACACTGCTAGACTGTGATGGTCCCAAGGGCGATTTTACCGTAAAGTGGTCCTTAAATAAGTCAGCTATAAGTTTGGAGTCACTTATACCATTGACGCTTACAGGTAAGCTCGGCTTGGTATTGAGTTTATTAGTAGCTTTCCAGAAGCTGCAAAAATCATGCTTAGAGTGTTGAGATGCGAGAATGTCCATCTTTATCTGTTCACTGTTATTTTGACACCACTTTAAGCGAGATTTAAAAATTTTACGACTCTCCCGCATCTCCTCCCAAACACGACCCTGCCTCTGTTTTCCACACAATACCCATAGCTTAAATTTACACCTAGCAATATTGTGAGCCTCACGAACATGTTTGTTCCACCCGGTAACAGGCTTCTTCTTTCTCGGTCGGTTAATAAAATGACTATCAGAAGCCGAATTACTCAAAGCGTCAATAATACTACGATACATTTTATCAATCAAATGTTTGTGGTCTACGTCATTACATTGTTTGTTAAGGTTTGGTTGCAGGGTCGATGGTAAACATCCCGGGCAGGCCTAGCATGCACGTCGTGGCAAAATTTTGTCGACTCTTTTTACCGAGACAAACACATATTTAAGGGTTCCGTGACGCGCTGAATTTTCCTTACAAATGCGCTTATCAAATTTCTTGAAAACTATTTGTCAGATTGTGATGAAATTTGGCATGCACAGTTAAATAAACTATTTCTCCGCCCCTATTTTCTTGGTTTTTTTCTTAAATGTCCTCAATAGATAAAAGAATATGAAATATAGAAATGAAAAATATCCGCATTTGTAAGGGGTCACTTTTGACTAATTCATTTAATAGATAGAAGATAGACAAAGCAAATCAAAAATCCCTTTACATAGGGAGGTTGTCTACACCATAACCTTTAAATTAACTTAAAATTACAAGGAAAATTCTTATTTATTTAAGAATGATTAGAGAAGTGCTGATGTCATAAAAATTACTCATATTGCAATTTGTCACTCTGTAGATAACTTTAGAGGCTCATCAGTATCTATACTTGCTCTCTTTGCTCTTCGTCTCCTTTTATGCGAAGTTAGCCAAACCGGCAGCCGGACCCTTCAGAACACTAGCTTTGTCACGTTCTCACAACAAAAAATTATTAATTTTAGTCGCGGCGCGCACCGGTAGGCCTACGGGGGTCAATTTTGACAAGATGAGCGCAGGACCGGTCTGTGCAGCTCGCGCGTCTCCAGCCGCAGCGTCTCCAGCTCCTGCTACACTACATGTGACTGACCGCATGCGTCCTGTGTTCTTCCTCTAGCGCCGCGAGTCTCTCCCTCGTGTCCCCGGCGGCGCGCGTCTCCCCGTCCCGCTGCGCAGCGCCCAGCTCCACGGCGCGCTGCAGCTCGCGCGTCTCCAGCCGCAGCGTCTCCAGCTCCTGCTACACTACATGTGACTGACCGCATGCGTCCTGTGTTCTTCCTCTAGCGCCGCGAGTCTCTCCCTCGTGTCCCCGGCGGCGCGCGTCTCCCCGTCCCGCTGCGCAGCGCCCAGCTCCACGGCGCGCTGCAGCTCGCGCGTCTCCAGCCGCAGCGTCTCCAGCTCCTGCTACACTACATGTGACTGACCGCATGCGTCCTGTGTTCTTCCTCTAGCGCCGCGAGTCTCTCCCTCGTGTCCCCGGCGGCGCGCGTCTCCCCGTCCCGCTGCGCAGCGCCCAGCTCCACGGCGCGCTGCAGCTCGCGCGTCTCCAGCCGCAGCGTCTCCAGCTCCTGCTCGCGCTCCTTCCAGCGCGAGCCGTGCTGCTCGGCCGCTTTCTTCGCGGCCTTCAGCTCTTGCTCCGCCTTTTTGAACTCTCTGGTGGGTAACACAAGGTCGTTTCTCTTTTGGATCGCGATTAGCAGTGTCTTTGAAAGAGTAACGCTTCTATTTTACTCTGGCTGGTAAGTTTATTACTGTTCAAACCGAGATAGAAGTATCGCTTGCTTTATAGGTCAGAAGCCAGCTCGAAGGACCAAAGTGGACAGGAAGTTTTGGTCCTTTGAGCCGCAAACATTGCTATGACTTTTTCATTTGAGGTTTAGATAATAGATAACGAAAATATCACTTTCAAAGATAATACTCTCTTAATACTATTTATAGATGTTAGTTAAAATAAATTTGGAAGATATTTTTGTTTAAGTTATTTTGTATGTTCCAAAAGTATTTTATATTGACTTAGTATAAATTGTGCAATAAATACAATCCTTACCTCTCCCTGTGTCCTTTAATATCTCTGACCTTACTGTGCAGAGTGTCGGCGCGCGCCGCCGCCTCTCGTTGCAACACTTTGTCACGCTCTATACTCTCCGATAGCTCTTTCAACTAGAAAACACAAATATTATTGCACAAACTAATACAAAATTCATACTACATTACAAGTAATGAGTAATGAGTACTTATATGTTAAGAGAGTAACGTACTGTTTATGAACGAAAAGTGTCACAACAATTTTTTTGTACTGGTGTGATAGGGACGTTTTACCTGGTGTAAAACGTACCTGTGCGTACATTGTGTCATACTTTTATACATTTTGTTCATTCATTTATGTGAATTAGTCGAGAGTGTTCTTAGCTAGATCTGATGAAAATCGGTGTCGGAGGGTTTTATTAATTTATAATTCATAAATAAATAAATTCGGGACACTTCCACACACGGTCGCCTGACCCCAAACTAAGCAAAGCTTGTACTATGGCGGCCAGAGACTGATATACATACTTAGATATTTTTAAATACATATTAACACCCAGACATAGAACAAACACAAGTGTTCCTCACATAAATGTTTGCCCTAGGTGGGAATCGAACCCACGCCCCCAAGCTCAGAAGGCAGGTTCACTACCACCGAGGCAGTCTACTCATACTTACTCTTTTACTTATTGAGATACTTCTCATATTTGTTGTAGTACTCGCGTATTGCTCGACACGCTATGTAAACGAGTAGGCTAGCGTTTGGGTTAAGACGAGCCGAGACATGGACAGCGCGGCTCGAGTTATCCCGCACCGTTTAACCGCGTCTTTAGCTCACCCGGTTTTTTAAGCCCTCTATTTCAGCGTTTAACTGCGCATGCGTGGTGGTGGCCAGCCGGGACTTCACCACTTCCAACTCGTGGGACTTTATTTCGTACCTGTGGAAAATACAATACAATACATCTTTATTGCACACCAAAAATACAAAGTAAAACAAACATAAAGAGAATATTAAAAATTAAATATCATTCGGCTGTACAAGGGCGGCCTTATCGCCTAAAGCGATTTCTTCCAGGCAACCTTTGGATGGACAGGACAGAACGAAATATGACAAACGGTCGGTGGCATACATAAATACAATAGTAAACAAATAAAATATAGTAAAAAATATCTACACATACACCTTTAGGCACATATAATACATAAATTAATATATAATTTGTAAATAAATTTGAATAATAATAATAATAAATAATGAGTTTAAAATACAGTTTCATGCATCGATAATCTTCCTCGAGTTAGCCATGGTATAATAATATACTCCGCCAGGTATAGCATTTAGAAACACGTGGTGACGTCAATCGATGCTTAAGCAAGACCGAAATAAGTCATTTACAACAAGTTCGAAAGAGACGGATGACGATGACGTCATTATGTGTTTGCTGAATTCTAGACCTTGTTTTTTTGGATCATGGAGTTAGCAAGGCACCAAAGTGAGACTCAAAACACTACTACACACTTGTATGTGCACAAGCAGAGCGCGTGCACGAACCTACACAAACACACACACAAATACATTCACATACTGTTGCACTGACCGCTGCTGTAGCGAGTGGTAGCCGTTGAATATTCTATGGTCGTGCTGCAGGCTAGTGCCGCCTCGCGCCCCGCTAGTGCTGCCTTTACCTCGCGCAAGTACTACAATCTAGTACTTGCGCGTACTATGTCATAGCTCTACTAGCTGTTACCTTCGCCTTCGTTTGCCTTTATTCATAAATCCTACTAATATTAGAAACGCGAAAGTAATAATGGATGGGTAAAAGTAATAATAAAATAATGGATGGGTGGATGGATGGATGTTTGTTACTCTTTCACGCCAGAACGGCTGAACAGACCTGGATGAAATTTGGCACAGATATAGATTATAGTCTAGAATAGCACATAGGATACTATTTAACCGCGGGTGAAACTGCGGGGCGCAGCTAGTAGTATCATAAGCCTTCCTCATGATATACTGCAACTAATTACCAAATCTGTCAAGATCCGTTCAGCCGTTTACAAAGTTTAAAAGCCTACAAACAGAATTGCATTCGATGTTTTAATATTAGTGTGGATAGTGTGGGTTGATCGACCGAGCGACCGAATCTTCTATGCTTTAGCTTCGACAAAAATGCTTTCGTGTGTCTGGATCCTGTCTCTGTCTAATAAGATAAAAAAAAATCATATCTCCGCCATTTTTAAGGATTTCCAAAAACGGGCTTTACAAAAAAAACTGTATAATTATCGAACTATATATTATTTATTTTGTTTCATTGTCAGTTGTAGATTTTGTTAAAATAAATAAACCTGCCCACAAAATTATGGTTCAAATCGGTTGAGAAATGCGCCTTGTAGAGGAGTACAGACGTTGGCCGCGAGATCTCCAGCTCACAGAGCTACCAGTAATATATATGACGGCGCGTGATATCATTAGATAAAGAAAATCAGTTTATTTTAAGAGTTGTTAATCGATGGTATTATTGTTCTGTTATTTTTGACGATTAATCGATGTGGTTGACTTGACTTGGCTGAAGGCAGTCGCGCGCAATGGTCACTCGCAAACCCATTACTCTAAATCGCCAATTATCGTTGCAATCCTTCACTAATTAAGTAATTTAGGTGACTGCATAATTAAAAAAATGAAAATCTACACTGCAGTCCACTTATTTCAACGTTCCTGAAGTCTAACGCCAACTATAGATACCCGTGACGACGAGTTCACGAATCACAAATTAGACACCTCGGCCTTCCTGACTTTCCCCGACATATACAGGGTTATGGGTTACTCACCAAAAACCTCTTAAGGGTTCATTGTACTCATCAATTTGAACAACTTTTACTATGAAGCCAATCCTGAAATCGCGAAAAAAAACAGCTGTTCCATACAAACAGTTCATTGGCCTGAGACAAAATGTATGGAACAGCTGATTTTTTTTTCGCGATTTCAGAGTTCGCCCCATAGTAAAAGTTGTTTATATTGTTTTATCCGAACAAGGCGGTCGAGTCTATTTAAATAACTTTGACGTTCATAAGTGTATCTTTGATACCTAAATTGAATAAAAAACATTTTGACTTTTGACTTGACTTGACTTTGATTGATGAGTACAATGAACCCGTAAGATGTTTTTGGTAAGTTACATATAATCTTGTAGGTATATGTCGTGGTGCACAAAATTAATATTATGTAATCTGTAAATGACGTTGTCAAGTGTTATAGTAGTTATACCTATGACCCGAATAAATGAATTGAATTGAATTGAATTGAACTAACCGCTGCTGCAGCGCGTGGTAGTCGTCGAATATCCTCTGGTCGTTCTGCAGCGAGGCCGTGTCGCGCGCTAGTGCCGCCTCGCGCTCCGCTAGTGCCGCCTCCGCCTCGCGCAGCTCGGCCAGCTGCGCCAGCACCGACCCGCCCTGAGAACAAGCTATGCTGTCACTGTGCTCCGGTATTATAAGGTTATCGGTCTATTTATTGAAATGAGGTACCTACCAACCTACCTACAAAATGAGGTGACCAGTATACGAAGCCCTTGAGCGAAAGGCTGGTTCAAAAATAAAACTATAGGCCAAACAAAACTACACTTTCGTGTACCCGAGTGTTCGCGAGTGTACCCATGCGCAAACATAGTGGGCTACAATCGGCAATTTTGCCAAGCATAATAGCCCAAATTAAGCTAAAAATGCTATGTCAGATCCTGATTCGATCAGCAATTGTTATAAAATAGTCGCTATCTAAAGGAGATTTATTAAACACAACCCCGTCCCGCGTCACGCAACGACAGCGAACGCACGTCCCTCTCTCTCTCTCTCACACACACACACACACACACACACACACACACACACACAGTATCGTCACTTATTGTCTCGCGCCGCCAGACGTGCCCTGCGGGTCAAACACGTCCCCTTCCCACGTCACGCAGCGCCGGCGCACGCGCGGGTGTAGCGTCTCTCTCTCTCACACACACACAGTATCGTCACCTGCTGTCTCGCGCCGCCAGACAGCGTGCCCTGCGGGTCGAACACGTCCCCTTCCCACGTCACGCAGCGCCGGCGCACGCGCGGGTGTAGCGTCTCTCTCTCTCACACACACACAGTATCGTCACCTGCTGTCTCGCGCCGCCAGACAGCGTGCCCTGCGGGTCGAACACGTCCCCTTCCCACGTCACGCAGCGCCGGCGCACGCGCGGGTGTAGCGTCTCTCTCTCTCACACACACACAGTATCGTCACCTGCTGTCTCGCGCCGCCAGACAGCGTGCCCTGCGGGTCGAACACGTCCCCTTCCCACGTCACGCAGCGCCGGCGCACGCGCGGGTGTAGCGTCTCTCTCTCTCACACACACACAGTATCGTCACCTGCTGTCTCGCGCCGCCAGACAGCGTGCCCTGCGGGTCGAACACGTCCCCTTCCCACGTCACGCAGCGCCGGCGCACGCGCGGGTGTAGCGTCTCTCTCTCTCACACACACACAGTATCGTCACCTGCTGTCTCGCGCCGCCAGACAGCGTGCCCTGCGGGTCGAACACGTCCCCTTCCCACGTCACGCAGCGCCGGCGCACGCGCGGGTGGAACGTGACCCGCTTGGCCGTCTCCAGGTCGCGGCAAACCAGCGTCCCGCCGAATACCCAGGACATGGCGGGCCGCAGGTGTGGCTCGAAACTGATCAGATCCAGAGCTAGTTGGACGTTCTCAGGACCGCCGCCCTGTAAATAACAGCTGGATTACTATTTGTGTCTCAGTCGATAGTAGTTTTTTTCATACTCAGGTGACGTCTGTACAGTACAGTAAGGTTGCCTGGAAGAGATCGCTTTTAGTGATAAGGCCGCCAGTTGTTACACTATATAGTAAGTTTTATTATAATTTTTCTCTTGTTGTTTTGTTACTTGTGGTGTGAACAATAAAGAGTTTATCTATCTATCTATCTATCTACAGTACACGGCAATAAATACTGCACATCAATCTTTGAAAAGAGACCTCAGTTTTCTAGAGCTTTATCTCGCTTATTATTTAAGCTTCGCTTATTATTATTTCTGTCGCACACTTAACAAAACTGTTGTGCGAAAGAGATAACGCTCTAAGAAAGCAAATTCTCTTACTGAAGGTACATGTGCAACATTTATCACCGGGTACTGTACATCATAATTTTTCAATTAAGTTCAGTTTGACTCCGTCAATGGAAAGATATTTTATTTGGCTCTAAACGTTTCGAACATTCAGCCAAAGACTAAGAGATTGATTAATGTTGACTAGCGTTGCACAGCATCAGAGTCAGAAATATTTATTGTGTAACTGTATTCTTTTCTTCTTTCTTTTCTCAGTTAACAACAACAAACAAGTTCAACAAAAAATCAAAAGCAAAATAAACTGTTGAAAGAAATTTAAACAGCTTCGGACATAGCACATACATTTTTACAGAATAGCCTATGACAAAAATATTGTTCCAAATTCATAGAACACTCTCGTTTAGAAGAAACTGATGCTGATTGGATACTCTAGGTTTGGATGAATCCTGCCATTAACATAAGTGACATAATGACATGTGACAAAAAAAATGCCTCTCAGTTTATTGTCTGTTCTGCTGAATAGTAGCTCTTTTTCCGAATAAGCTGCTGGAGTTATTTTTATAACTTTGGCGTTCATAAGTGTATCTTCGATACCCAATTGAGGAAAGACGTTTTGACTTGTGACTTTTTTTCCTTCTGCGTATGTATGTACTTACGATCTCCTGCGCTATACGGACAGTGTTAGCGTCAATGACGTGCGAGGAGATTTTGTTGAGCGGGATGATGGTAGTTCGGGTCTGGAGGTTGCCGCGCTGCAGCAGGAGTTTGCTGGTCACTTCTGTGTCTACCACCACGTTGTATAGCTATGGGAGAAAAACAACAGTATAAGCCTAATTCTCTTCCAAAAGTGATGATAGGAATAGTTGTTTGTTATGCAAGGCTGCAAAGTTGTTTTGGTATTGATACTTGTATTGAATTGTAGTATTGTGACCACGAGTGATGAGACTGGTTCAAATATCGAATCTTGAACGAAGCGAGGGATTCAAAAGACGAAACGCCGAACAACTTTGCTGCCGAGCGAAACACAATTATTTTTCACCTCACACTCACAGTCAGGAAAATTATGTGGTTTTTTTTCATGCAGTCGTACTGGCCAGTGCCAAAGTTCGAATTTTAAAAACTTTTTCAACGCTAGCGAATAAAATGTGCTTTAGCTTTTTTTAAAGCTAAAGTGATAGTGATACAATAGATAGTCAAGTTTAGTACCTTTCCTCCGGCGGCAGTTTCCAGCGCCGTACAGTACACGGGGTCATTGACTTCGAACAGCCGGCACACAGTACCTGAACACAGAAAAATACTACATTAGTATCTGAAAACAAGGTGACATTTCCTTTGGATTCAAGGACGCCAGTAGGATTGTCAAGGTCTAATTTGATGTATATTAAAAACTTGACAATGTAAGTAACGAACCCTTCCTGTCTACTCTTCTATCTGTCTTCCGGATTTCTAGCGACCTATAAGCTGTATTTAAAAACGATACTCAAAATTAATATCGATTTAAAACTGGTTTTACCACAGTTTTTCATGAGTATGTCGCAACGCTAGTGTAAGACGTACCCCCTAAGCCGCTAAGACGTACCCCCTAAGCCGCTAAGGGCGAAAGTTGTGCTGCTGTTTTTCGAGGCGTGCAATAATACGAGTATAGCTCGCGTCACGTAAAAAGAACGCTGGCGGTCAAGCGATTTATCGGTCTACTTGATGGTATGAGGCTTCACCTACATCTTTTTTCTATCTTTAGTTGCAATACTCTGTACAAGATTGCGTAATCGCCTAATTTGTGAAGGGTTTGCCAGTAATTCTCGAAAGACGCAATTGCTCTACAGACGCATTTGCCCCAGTTAACCCTACCTACCACTAACCAATATATGTAGCCAAATACTTTAAAACCAAACCTACCTATCTATTACTAACCAAACACTTGTCATCAATCATGTCAAACAATCATGCGCTTGTGTGCCCATGCGCAGATACATCCCGTCAACTTTTTTCCATCGTTATTTTTACGTGACGCGAACTACACAAAGACCTGATACAAGGTTGACTGTCTCGGTGGCTCAGTTGGTAGTGAGCTTAAGGGCGTGATTTCAATTCCCACCTAGGGCAAACATTCATGTGATGTACATTTGTGCTAGTCTTATGTCTGGGTGTTAATATCTATTTAAGTATGTTTTTAAAAATATATATGATGTACGATATACGTAATATCAGTCTCTGGCAGCCATAGTACAAGCTTTGCTTCGTTTGGGGTAAGGCGACCGAGTGTAAAAATGTCAGCAATTTATTTTATTTAAGGTAATGTAACCTGAGACCCTGGAGCGGTCGAAGCCGGGCGGCGGCGTGTAGTGCAGGTCGCAGCGTCGCAGGCGCGCCGCCAGCGCGTCGTGCGCGTCCCGCGCCGCGCGCACCGTCGTGCCCAGGGAGCGCACGGACTCGCGCAGGGACTCGTTGCGGTCCGAGTCGAAGTTCATGGTGGACAGCTTTGCCTGCGGTGTGACAACGGCGGTGAGTGAAGCACGACATTGGCGGTCTTAGTACAAGAGCTGTTGCGTGCAGGACCGGATTGAAAGGTGTGGAGGCCCCAGGGCAACAGAGAAGTGGAGACCTCTAATTATTTACTCGAATAAAATTAATGAAAATCAGTCAAAATGTATTGCAATTTTATTTATTGCAAGAAACGAATCACATTATTTCATTTAACAACTTATATTTGTACAAGTAGGTATTAAAGTAAAAAACTTTTTAAAGTATTTTTTTTTATAATCTCTCTTGCGGAGGCCCCCCGAGGCCTTCCCACGTCGAAGGCCTTCCTACATCTACATCATTCATTTCGTGGTAGCCACTCGAGAATCTTTCTGTCCCATCTGACCAGTCCAGGACACCAACCTACCCACGTCCAGGATGATTCAACTGTTAGTTAGCCACCAAGCTGGCTCTGTGCGGGTTGGTTGTCACATGCCTTTCGAATTATTCTTCTACGACATGGTGGTTTTCTCAAGATATCTACCTTCACCATAAGAGCATGTGTCAAATTAAATTAATATACCTGTATGCTGTCAATCTCTTTCTGGTGGTTGTCGATGGCCTCCTGGTCGCGCGTGAACTGCGTGGAGCCATCCTCGAACTCCTGCTGAGCGGTGCGCAGGCGCTGCTCCAAATGTTTCTTCTCCATGTTGGCTGCTGAAACGCGGGTCGCCGCTTCGGATGCTTCTTTCTTGGCCGCTTGGAACAGGGAAACACTTCTTTGCAATTTGAATGTAATACTCTTCTCAGTTAACCTCTTTTCAGTTATTCTATTAACATCACTAGATATAGGGTTCGCGCAAAAAATAAGTATCGGGCTTGCAGTGTGCGCATTTTATTTTGATTAGGTTGGTATAAACAAACACGTTATTAATGTTTTGTGACAAATGATCGTAAGAAGCATATTTCAAATGTTTGTGTAACTTAAGACAGTTTTAATAAATTTAGTAAACAAATGGAACAAGTATTATATGTTCACATGAACAGCATTTAGCTTAGATTATGAAAATGACCCGTTATCTAAGTTGATATTGTTGTTCGAAGCTTCAGTTGTCAAAGCAATTTTAGTTTCCAAACTGCAGATGAAAGCAAGTAGGATAGCTATTGTAGAGTTACCCATGAGCTGGTCTTGCAAAGATTCCGAGGCGTTTTCCTGGCCCGTGCTGACAGCCAGGAACTGCTGCTGAGCGGCTGTCAGGGCCTGGTCTGCAGCCTCGCTCGCTGAGCGGAGACCCTCGAATGTGGCCGATACCTGCGCATGTCACACGATTATAGATATTAAAATGCGAGCCTTATTATCTTGTCTTTTTTACAGTACAATTTCAAATGACAAACTGTGATTGACAAAATGTGAGTAATTTACTTAACGAGGATTAGGCACAAATTATTATCCGAAAATTTGATATGTAACCTTTTGGCAGACATGGGCCGCATAGTGCCAAAATAAGCAACTGACGGGCCGCACTGGTTCAAAAATTGTACTATAGGTTTCTATATAAGTATACATATTTAACCATAGGTATCTTTTTATTTATGTAGGTATTATCTGATCTCTAAAAATCAATGTTTATCTATCTCTGGCAGCTATAGTAAAAGCCTTGCTTAGTTTGGGGCCAGACGACCGTGTGAGCAAATATTTCCCGATTTTTTTATTTTTTTACAAATCACTCGCGGGCCGCAAGGAGGAGGGCCGAGGGCCGCATGTGGCCGGCCGTCCGCGGGTGCCGACCGCTGTCATAATAAAATGTAAGTAAATACAATTTAATGTTGCACACCAAAAACCACAATAACAACTAAATGAAGTTGTAGTAAAAAAAAGCAGCTTTCCTTTTTTTTATTTATTTATAAAACAATTATTGCTTGAATGTCAGTTAAACAAGAAACTAGACACAAACGATCGTACTTCTGATATGTACAGGTTTAAAAGTCACCTCACTCACGTTAGACATCTTCCAGCGCATAACACTTATTACATAACATATCGTTACGCCTTTCCCCCGAGGGGGCTGGCAGAGGTGTAATACAACACCCACACTTCGACGGACGATATTCAGTCCCAAATGTAACAGGGGGCGAGCCTGTCGCCATACACCGGGTTCCAGTCATGTAGCAATAAGCACATATTTTCACACAATGAACAAATTGGTGCGTACCGTCGGCTGGGTTTGATTAACCCGCTCCCTCTGGCTTGAGAGGCGGGCCTTCTCCAACTAGTCTATCATCGCTTATTACATTGCTAATTATATTCCAGCTCACCTGTTCCAACTGCTGTTCCTTCTCCCTCAGCGCTGCAGTGTCGTCTTTAAGCGTTCGCTCCAACGCCCTCGCACGCTTGCTGTGAGACTCTGCGCTCTCCCGACTCGCTCTCAACGCGGCCCCGGAAACCGCTTCAGTTTTCTCTAACTCTTCCAATTCCGATTCCAGTTGTCTTAAAACGCTGCCGCTCTCCTGTGAGAAGCCAATGAATTTAACTTGGACCAGAAGTTAAATGACTATGTTATGATGAACTACACCGGTTGACTTTTTTACCGTCTCGCGAACTATTATAAAGTGTTGTTTAAGTAGAACAGAAGCCGTACATGAGAATATTTGCTTAGTAGGAGGCGCGGAGTGCGGGCGTTCAGGAATGCGCGAGAGACTTATGATCCTGGCATAGGATATCAAAGAGGCCGCAGGCGAATACCTATAACCTATCACCCGACTTCAAAAACGGAATCGCTCCACAAACACATTAAAAATTCCGGGCAGTTAGTAGGGTGCGTATGATTTGAATTTCGGTTTCTTATAATAAATAAATTTCTGCCTTAGACTTCTACTCCATTCACCTATTAAACCCCATTTTTTACAAGACGATATAAAAAGTCAACCTGTATGAAGGCTACATGTTAGCTAGTTCCATACATTGGAACAACCTTCCTACAGTTTAGTGATCACAAAAGTATTTGAATGTTTGTTTACCCGACTGCGCAAGAATGAGGGTTATGTTTTTCGAGTATATTTATGTATGTGGGTGTGTATGTATGTATGAGGTTTCTTTGGCATGCCCTATAGCCTTAACAGCTTCATGGATTTCGACATGTGAGGTGTCATTTAAATCGTCTTGATAGTGGAAGTGACATAGGGTACAACATTTTGCAGCAGGATTTTTTTGTTTGTCTTAATGTTACTTTTAATACAATTACATATTTTAACCATTACATGTAATGGTTGTATGTATATTACATAATATGTAATGGTTGGTGAAATGTTCGCATGTTAGGATGGAAATTAAGGATTAAAAAACGTTAATGTTTACCTCATCTAGAGCTTGGTTCAATTCAGTGACTTCCGTGTCAATGTTTCTCATGTCTACCTCATTATTTCTTATGCTGTCATGTTTTTCTCTGATAGTGTTCTTAGCTGTCTGTACTTTGGCATCTGCCTCTCTGGCTCTCTCTTCAGCTGTCACGTACCTAAAAATTAGATGAAGCAAACATACTCCAATTAACACAATAGGGAAATACAATACATCTTTATTGCAGACCCAAAATCCTACTAATATTATAAACGCGAAAGTTTGTATGTACGGATGGATGGATGTTTGTTACTCTTTCACGCCAGAACGGCTGAACAGATCTGGATGAAATTTGGCACAGAGATAGATTATACTCTAGAATAGCACATAGGATACTTTTTAACCGCGGGTGAAGCCGCGGGGCGCAGCTAGTACAAAATAAAACAAACCTAACCACTCACACATCCAGTGACAACATAGTTTGCAAATGAAATAATGAGCATGAGTGTATGTAATTAAAAAAATATGTTTTGCTAATTAGATATCTTGCTTTATTTACCACTAGCAGCGTCCCGTGGTGTAAGCCGCGGTAAAAAAAATAGCTTGTGTGCTATTTCAGACTTTAGCCTATCTTTGTGCTAAATTTCGTACAGATCTGTTAAGAGTCCGGCGACCACTTTAGACTAACTTCGCTTTGGCTTACGGTTTTCCGTAACCTGTTTGTCTAGAAGATAACGAGCGAAGAGAGCAAGTAAAGATACTGACGAGCCTTTAAAGTCACCTACAGAGTGACAAAGTGCAATTTCAATTTTTTTTATGACTTTTGCACTTCTGTAATCATTCTTAAATAGCTAAGAATTTTCTTTGTATTATGGACTCATTTAACAGCTAATGATGTAGACAACCTCACTATGTAAAGGAATTTTTGATTTGCATTCTCTACCTATTGAATAAATCAGTCAAAAATGACCCCTTAAAAATGCGGATATTTTTCATAGCTCTATTTTCTCTTGAGGACGTTTTTTTAAAAAAACCAAGAACATAGGGAGCGGAGATGTAGTTCATTTATTTGTACATGCTAAATTTCATCATATTCAAATGATTTTCAAGAAATTTGAGAAGCGCGTTTGTATGGAAATTTCAGAGCGTCGCGGCCCTCTAAGCCGTTCGAGTTTAATTAGGAAAGAAACCTCCATAACATCCATTCAAACTGTCGCATTCATAATATTAGTTTGACATTTTGCTTACTGCAGGTTTAGCTAATTGGGTATACAGCTCTTTAGCCAATTTGCGCTATTGGACGTTTTGCTATTCAGACCTTTGATCAGGGAGACATACTATTTCCTTTAGCATAAAAGATTGTGCCAGAAGTCTTACGATGGATATTAGCATGTAACTTTTTTTTTTGTCGCGGGCTTACCACACGCCCAAGCTTCACCATACTTTGAACTATATGTACTTAACTGAGCCGTGCGGTAACGATACGATTATTCCGACTTGCGTTCGCAAGTCGAAAATCGCGCAAACCATGCCGTGGGGTTGGCGCGGTGTACAGTTTTACCAACCACACGCGCGGTGTTTCGTGTGAGCAGTTTTTTTGGGTTTGCTTGAGTGTGGGTGCGATATTAGTCTAAGGGAATCTTCCGTCAAGTGTGTGTTCTCGCTCAATGTATCATGTCTGTGGCCCTATTCGGAGATTTGAGATTTTTATCTCACCTTTTTTCGTCTTTGTTGCTCTCGTTTGAAACGTACGTCATAGGTGTGAGAGTGACCAAGATAAAATCTCATCTCATCTCATCTCACGCGCAGGAATAGCCCCCCTGGTATGTTGTGGTAAAGTTTCATTATTTTGTAGGTTTCTATGAGGTCGTCGCCTACGCTCCTCCAGAGTTGTTTGGTAAAAGTGTGGTGAAGCTTGTGCGTGTGGTAGGCCTATAAGTCCGCGTTTGATTACCACCAACTCGCCTGTTGGTAAGCTATGATGTGGTCGAAGATGAAGCATGCAGACTTTGAAGACAATAGGTGTCTTCTAAGTCTGCATGCTTCACCTTCTATGATACTCTGGCTTTGAAAACTTAATGCTAACTAAGCTCTAAGTAGATAACTTACTTCCATGCAGTGTTAAGTTTACTCAGATTTTCCAGTTCTCTGATCACTTTCTGATACTCTTGGAACTGTGACCTCTCTTCCTGGAGTTTTGTGAGTTTGGGAGCTATATCCTGGTCTATAATCTGGAACATTTCATTAATATTTTTGTTTATTTGTGAGCATCTTGCAAGAACTCGAATAAGAAAAATTCCAAATTAACACTGTTTTTTAGTATTATTAGTATTCCAAAACTTAACACTGTTTTTTTTTTTTTTTTGAAGCCATACACAAATAATTCTGTAAATGTATTCACATCATTTAACTCCCGCAGTTTAGCATCTTTCCTCTCAATTGTTTTCTGGGCAGACTGTTTCTTAGCTTCATACATTCTGGTGCCGGCAGCTTCTTCCACCATTGACAATATCTGAAATATTAAATACATATTATTAAATATAATAAAACTTATAATGTACTGAAAAGTGTGTAAAAAAAGACTTCTACTCGTACATAGGTGTTGTAATCCTCATCAACTGCCCCTTGGCACAATCAGTTGCTACAAACATGCAAGTTTGGACCAAAATACATGTTGAGTATTCCAGGTACATGCCGATTCAAACTAAATGACGGCTATGAAGTTAGAAGCGAAACGCTGCGCAGTAGCGAAATTGACGGTATGCACAGGCGTGAGAGAGGCCAGACGCCGTAAAATCTCGCTTGCGGCGCACTTCACAGCCGACATTAATTTTGAATCAGTCTTACCAGCCAAAATATGGGTTGAAATAACTTGATATTTCATTATTTATTTTTTTGTATTTCTACTATTATTTTTATTTTGTTGTATGTACTATGAATCGGATTTCATAATTTATTTTTGATTTTTAATGTCTTAAAAATTAGTTATTTATGATAATGTAACTGACGTATGTGGACTTAGATTCAGAATCAAATAAATTAAATTACCTATTCAGTTTCATTTTTCCTAGCACTTCATTGAGCACTTCTTACATCAATCTGAATCAGTGGAATCAAGCAAATGCAGCACTCATAGTATAGCTAGTCTAGGTGTTTGTTAGATTACAGATGTTAAGCAACAGACAACCCGGTTAGTGTTAGCCCATTGGTGGCCTACACCACGAACCAAAAAACAAGGGAAGGTAAACAAGGTATTCCGGGAGCAAACACATAATGACGTCAATTGCCATTGTCTCTTTCGAACTTCTTTTGTGAAAGTTTGGATGGATGGATGGATATTTGTTACTCAATCACTCCAGTACGGCTGATAAGATCTGGATGAAATTTGGCACTGAGATAGATTATAGTTTGAAATAGCACATACGATACTTTTCAACCACATGTGAAATTGTGGAGCATAACTAGTAGTACAATCAAGTTGATAGTTGCGTTTACCTCTGGCGGCTTCATATTGAGAACCTTGGTGATGCGCCCCTGCATGATGAGGAAGTGTGGGTTGTTCACGTTGAGCTGAACCGAGCAGAACAGGTCACTCACTCGCTTGTTCTGCACATTGTTGCCGTTTATCAGGTACTTGTTCTTGCCTCCCATCACCACCTGATCACAAAAAAATTGATAGATTTTTATTTTTATTTATTTTTCGTGGATAAGCCCGCGTTTGACCACTAACTCGCCTGTTGGTAACTATGTGAATACTGTGTACCAAACAATACTCAATACTGAACATAACATATCATCACACTTTTTTCTTGAGGGGGCTGAAAGAGGTGTATTACAACACCCACACTTCGCCGGACGATATTCAGTCCCACATGTGACAGGAGGCGAGCCTATCTCCATACACCAGGCTCCAGTCATGTAGCAGATGACATACAATATGCACATATGTTTACACAACAAACAAATTGGTGCGTGCTGTTGGCTGGGTTTGAACCCACTCTCTCTGGCTAGAGAATTGAAATATGAAACGATTTATTCTATGTCATCAAAATTATCTGCAAAAAATTCTTCAAGATTTTAGTAGCATTTCTGTGTCAAAAAAGTTTTGAAGTTTTTTATTAAGGAGTCATACTTGTTGAAGTCTTTAAATTTACAGGCACTTTATATGTTTCGATGGCCATTGAGTGAGGGCCCAAACTGTGCATCACTAGATTTGATGACTTTTCTTTAATGAGGCGTTTTGCAGTGAAAAAAAAATTGTAGTTCCAAAAAATATAATAGATGGCGTTACAGAGTTTGATGAAATTGTTCTGTCAAATCGAATGTCAATTTGAAATTAAAATAAATGTTTGACATTGACATCAATTTAAATTTGACATTGACGTCAATATCTTCTGACTAGCTAGTTAGTGCTACCAGTGGATCAACTAATTTTCCAGCAAATATGATAATTAACCACCTGATTTCCAAATAGTACTAAGATCAGTGGCCCTATTCGGAGATTTGAGATTTTCATCTCACCTTTTTTCGTCCTTGTTGCTCTCGTTTGAAACGTCATAAATGTGAGAGTGACCAAGATAAAATCTCATCTCATCTCACGCGCAGGAATAGCCCCCCAGTTCCTAATTCAAAATATTCCTAACTACAGTGAAACCTGGTTAATTGGAATCTCATGGGACCAAGACATTTGTACCAATTATTGAGGGTTTCCAATAATCCAGTTTTCCAATTAAGCAGGATTTAAATTATAGTTGTCTTATTTACAGAGGCCCCCGCTTACAGAGATCGAAATGTGCCGTTATTCCATTTTTAGAAGTGGAAATAATAATAAAAATGTGTATTTTTGGTGTTATGAATTTAATGTAGGTATGAATGTACAAACATAATGTATTGCGTCTAAAAAATAAAGGTAAAGTTTATGACAAAGTAATTGGTTATGTCTGTTTGTACTTGATTGCTAGTAGCTGAAATCTGTTTCTCGATAGAATAAAGTTGTTCAAAATTTACGATAAATTTTGGACATTTTGTACACTTTTTTTCTCTTGTTTTTAGGTCAAACCCTGAGATAGTATTGACAAACAAAGCATGCGCAAAAGATGACGCGAAATGTATGAAAACAAACATGTCAAAACGTGTTAAAATCCGATTAATTTGTTTCACTTATACAGGTAATTGAGCGACAGAGTCTCTATTACAGAGGTAAACATCGAAAAAGTCTTAAAATTCAAATCTCATTTAACAAGGTTCAAAGTCCCATTTACAGAGGTAATTTAATGAAAAAGAACCGGGACCTCAATAATAGAGGTTTTTCATATACCCAGGTCCTACTTTGCCAGGTTTCACTGTATATCTAACATATTTTTACCCCAAAATTAGGAAATTGATAGCTTCAATAGGTGACCATACTTTATCGATTTGACAGACCTTTTTTGTGCTTCTCCAACGCCATCTATCAAAATGACGCGAACTATTTTTTTTTAAATGAAAACGCCTCATTAGTTTGAGTCTGTACTGGCACCAAATTTTTCTGGGCTTATCACTAGCTTTCTCATAATATTCTGGGCATTTACATACAAATTTGCATATTTCTAAAATATAAATAGACACTATCGGTAAAGTTTTGAATTTTAAAAAATAATTTTAGCGGAATTAGTTTTGTTGTGTTGGCTTTTATACTTGCAACAGGGTGGTCATTGTCTGTCTTTGTAGCAATATTTTACATTGACAACAAATTTTACCATCCTTTCAACAATCAAAGACTTACTATACTTAGTACAATAATGAGCAGAGATACATACCTGTCTGGTGACTGTGATTTCAGGGGTATCATAGCCGATGGGTTGCTGAGCCCTGTCAGTGTTATCAAATGTGATGCTGACTGTAGCCTTAGTGATCCCCGCCTGTCCATGCTTGTAGATCAGCTCTTGCAAACTGCCGGCTCGCACCTACATACAGTCAAAAAACTAATGTTACCAAGTATGTTACTTTATTTAATTTTACTGATATTTTAAAGACCTGTTTATGTCATAGATCTAAAGTAATCAAAAGTACCGAAGCAAGCCCATACAAACATACATGTGAGTAATTCAAGCTTTTATTTCAGACTGCCTCAGTGGCTCAGTTGGTAGTGAACCTGCATTCTGAGCTTGGGGGTGTGAGTTCGATTCCCACCTAAGACAAACATTTGTGTTTGTTCACAAGTTGTACAAGTGTTTATTTAAAATTATGTATGTTTATCTCTACTATGTCAAGCATAGTACAAGCTTTGCTTAGTTTAGAGTTAGGCGACCGTGTGTCTGTGTGTGTAAAAATGTCCTGAATTTATTTAATTTGTAATTAAATACAATACAATACAATACATTAAAAAAACTCTTTATTGACACCAAATACAAAATAAATCTAAACTAAACATTCAAAAATATAGGCGCAATGGGCGGTCTTATCGCTTAACCGCTTGCTTGCCCATGGGGGGTCCGCGCGCAACGCGCCTTTGCCCGGGCCCTCAGCGCGTGCCTATCTCAAATGTCCCACGAAAAAAACGTGACGACCCCACTTTGCCCCGCCATTTTTTGCGCAGTCAGCGCGCGGGTCGGGTTTCACAAAATCGTTTCTTGTGACTCAATTTGTTTAAAAAAGTGTCAAGTGTTTTATATATTTATGTTCACTATGAAACGACCTAAACAATGTCATCTTTTGTTTATCAAATTACGACTTTTGTGCAGAGTTATGCTGTGCTGAACTTAGAAGTAGGGCGTTTTGAAGCTCGTCTTGAATTCAAAAGTTCATACCTCAAAAATAAAAGCGATGACATATGGTTTTTATTCTTTGATTATGTTGTCAATATAATAAATAATAGAATAAGAAAAAAAAATGATCACTTGTTCATAGATATTTATTTTTTAAATGGCCTTTGTTTCCATACCAATATCTGGCGCCGCGCGGCGTAATTTATCTTAACTTAACAAGGCTATTAAATGCACAAATATCACTTTTAGGAAAAAAAATAACTAACACTAAATAAGTAGTCTTATATTCTTCGAAAACAAATAAAAATCATGCGGATAGCATTTACCACATTTGAGAAATATGCATATTTCTAAAACAGTTCTCATACACTCAGTAAAATCACTCAGATTATCAGTTTTGTTTGTTATATAAGTACACTTATGGATATAGAAAAATTAAATCAAAATACAAAAAGAACTCTTTATCCCCATTCCAAAAAGGTATAACACTTGTACAATGTCATAAGATCTAACACCGGATTATCTCCGAATCTTCAATTTCTTATCTGCACAGTCCTCACCGAATCGATTATGATTCGGACTGAAGTGAAGCGGAATGTTTTTATTTTTTGTCTTGACCTTTGCTCTCTCATTGGATGCTCGACTGGTTGTGTGGACGGTAAATTTCACGAAGAAACGGGACAAATAATACAAATTAGGCCCTGGAGCGATAAAGACGGGTAGAAACCGATTTTTCGACGGCGGGAGCGATGTTAACCACAGGTTGACATGGGCATAGCTGAGTGAAATGCAATGTCAACTACCAGTTGACACGGGCAAAGCTGACTTCAAGGTTATGTTAACTACTACTTGACATGGACATTTCTAAATTCTCGATTTGTTAACTACTAGTTGACACGGGCAAGCAAGCGGCTAAGAGCGATCACGTAAGTAGCGATACGTTCTTTTGTTAACCGAAGCAAGTTGGACAATTTTCATTTAAGTTTTCTTTGAAACATATTAGGTATACAGATGACAAAAGGCGCCCAAGCAAAGTGCGAAACAATGAATAAGATTAGTTTGCTTACATTGGATAAATTGGTGATTCCAAGCACAAAACATATCGAATCTAATATGTTAGACTTGCCGGTGCCATTCAAGCCGGTGATTGCGTTGAATTCTGGATCAAAACCTGTGATTTCTACTCTGTTTCCGTAGGATTTAAACCCGTCCAGCACTATCGACTTAATATACATCTTGACGACCGCGTATCGTCGTAACCTAAGAGCACCATTAACACTTTTTAAATTAACTTGATAACAAAAACTGTAGGCTCGTTACTCGTACGACAAAAACTATTTCAAAATAGAATGAAAGCGGCGGCGACGCAACGGCGGCAACCGTTACCCTTTTTTAACTAAGTTGCGTTTCGGGTACTCGCTCTTGTAACTCATGTGAAAAACGTCGTCATTGTGTTCGGCAATGCCGCTGTAAATAGCCTCTAGACAACATCAAAAAGTCGCTAGATTTTAGAAGATCTACCTAGATGTCGCATTTTTTTTTTCAAGATACAGTATGAATAAAAGACTGAGCGAATCGAGGTCTCATGACGTGAAGACTCCCCTTGCGCTAAACATAAAAATTGCCTATGTCTTTGCTTAACTAGTTTAAACTTCTCCTAGCTATTTCCTACCTAAATGTTCTTGCACGAACATTTAGCCATTGCGAGACTTGCGACTTGCGAGACATCTTGATGTGCCCGTTAAGCAAATATTTCTCTCTGAGTAGCTTAAAATACCTATGCAAGGACTTAGGCAATTCTTATGTTTAATGCAAGTGGGCATCAGAATTTACTGGGAACGTTTTACAAGCCCATGTTACTATCGCAAGTCATACCAGTTGTAAAAAAAAATTAAGCACGTAAAAATTCTTGCCCATGTTACTACCGACAGGCTCAGTACTGTAGTGCTAAAGAAAAGAAATTAGTATAAAAGATAGATAGTTAATAGTTTACATTATGAAAATAATAAATATCGTACAGTGACCAAGTTGTTCCTGGGTCTCCACAGTGGTGACCACGACTTCTGACCGACAAAGTCAAGTCGTTAGAGGAACACTTGTGTCATTAAATCACCATTAGGGAAATATGACGCCGCCTACCCCGATCAAAGTTTTGATCCAGGTTTGAGGACAATAAAAAGTATCGGCAGTTTTAAAAAGTCAAAGATAGCGGAGTTTTGGAAACATCAGCCAAGTGGCCAAGTGGCTAATGTTTCCAAACTTCCGGTATCTTTGACATTTTATTGAGTTAGAAGCAATTATCGGCTTTCAAAATGTGGGGGAAGATACGAAGTGTCAACTTGTAATAATCAAAATCGGAAGTGATGAGCTGCAGCAAATTTGCGACATTATTGAAATACCCTCTGAATCCGGTAAACATCAAGCCATTAAGGACCGTTTGTTAAGTTGCTACGAAGATTCAGATTGCTCGCAATTGGGTGATCGGTAGCCGTTGCAGCTTTTCAGAACAATGAACCTCAAGGTGAACTGGGAGACTATTAAGAAATTGTAACGGCGTCAAACCAAACCTGCGAAAGTTACAGAATAAATAACACAACGACGATTGCGCAAGTGCCGCAAGCAAAAAAAAACCTTGTCATTGTTTAGACTTCAACTACGAGGTTGGCAGAAATGAAATTAAAGGTTTATAACTTTGTAAAACAGTCGTTAGCAATTTAGCAGACAGCCGAGTCAGCACTATAACAATTATAGGAATACATAATTATATAAAGATCAAAGTTACGAAGGAATTAGAATCCCAACAGCAATTTACATTATTTTCACATAGGACTAAGGAACAATGCCACTGGATATAAGCCACGAAAAAAACAAAACTCAGCCTACACGATGGCAGGCATGGTTGCCGTTTCTTCGTCAAATCGCTTTTCTATCAACAACAAGCAAAGCGCCAACAGATTTTTTATTGATACCGGACTCAATTTTTCAGTAATTTCGGATTCTCGGAAAAATCAGATACAGCGAGCAGAGATAAAATAATTTAAAGCGAACGGGACGGTGATGACATACGGTGAAAAATCTTAACAATAAATTTGAGATTACGGCGACCGTTTAAATGGCTTTTATGATTGCATAACACAACATACATTTATAACATAATTATGTATGTTATGTTATAAGAATTAGAATATATTTATTGAATAACTGTGTGCAAAAGATGTTCCAAGTGGTAAATTAGTATCAACAGCCTGCCCATTTCAAGCGTATAATTTTCGTTTTTCGAAATATAGTTTCTACTTAGTAATACAAGTACTTAAGTTATGCAATCGTAAAAGCCTAAATATGTTTGGCAAACATTTTTTTGATGGGCATACCAGGCTATCAGTTCACATCAGGGTGAAGATCATTCAACGGAATCATCGATATGCACGATGGAAGTGAACTATGAAATCAAAGAATTGTTAGAGAAATATGAATGTATGACGAGGCCCAGCAGGCCTAGCATCCGCAACGCGACAAAGGTATGTGGACTCTTTTATCAAGACAGACGTATGTGCACATTGCCTTTACATTCTCGCGTGACAAAAAGTGACGAGAAGAATGTTTGGAATGGAATAGAATGGAAACTTATTTATGTTGCGTGTTTATTTAATATTATTATTCGTATCATTTATCACTATTACTTTTTACAAAATTATATAAATTTATCTATTATATTTACTCAAATAAAAGTTTTTTGTATTAAGTTTAAGTTAAATTAAGCATGTTTACTGTACTATGTTGATTTTAATCAATAAACATTATTATTATAATATTGTCGTTTCGTAGTTACCCGTTAAGCATAACCTGAGAAACCATATTGAAAAAAAGGGGCAGCCTGTTCATTGTAAGATCAGACCGCTACCATTGGAAAAGTCCAAAATAGCGAAAAAAGAATTTCAAGACATGGTGAATGAAGGGATTTGTGGTCCATTTAATTGGCCTTGGTCTAGTCCAGTACACATGGACCGTGCAGGGATTATTGTCGATTTAATAGCGTTACCATTTCAGATAGGTATCCGGCTCCCTGTTTGGATGACGTTACGTCTCTTTTGGAAGGAAATAAGGTAAATCGTACGTAAGTAATTCCCGTGTAAAATAAATTATAATGTGTGAAAACCACGTCAGTTTCCATAATAAAAAAGGAAATAAGGTGTTTAGTAAAATAGATATACGCTACTCTCTTTAGCTACATTAATCTGTACTAGATGGCGTCAGTTACCCAATTTGTGACGGGTTCGTCAGTAATCCTCAAAAGACGAAATTGCCTCACAGACGCATTTGAACCTACTAAGAAAAACAGTTTCACCAAATTCGAGATAGTTGTAGCCCTATTGTTTTTTATTGTTTTGTTTATTTGTCAATTTTGTTGATCATTGACAGTAGTCAAAAGTTTTCCTGGCCATGAATAAAGTTTATGTGCACTGCGAAACGTAAATCATTATTTTAGTCTCTCCTCTTCATTCTAAAGTCATCTGTAAAATCTTTTATAAGCTGTGGGTGTGGTAGAATTTAATTTCCGTATAAATGAAATCACACATCTTAAAGATCAAAAATTTGCCACCTTTTTATTTTGCCAAAAAAAATCCTAATTTACTCAATATAATATTATCAAAAACTAGATAATATTTTTAATCAGGTCACAAACATTTCATTTATGTAGCGCCTTGGAACGGGGGTGTTAGAAGCTTATCGAAAATATGTTCGAAGTAACATTTTATACCGGAAGTTTTGCCGAATCGAGGCAAATCATTTTAAATCCAACCAAAATTTGTTCCGACAAACATCCGGGAAACAAAAACCAGATTAGGCACCAGAAACGCACCCACACAATGCAGTGTCAAACCGATATCGCTGTCAAAATTAGTTGATATTGACATTGAATGGTAATTCATTCTAACATAGACTTTTTTTTTTTTTAGTTTTCTAATAGTTATAATATAATTACAAATTTAGGCAGAGCTCAAGTCAGCATCCGCGGCTAAAGTTCTCAAACAATGAATCAAGAAAGCACATTTTTTTTTTTTTTTAGTTTTCTAATAGTTCTACTATATTACAAATTTAGGCAGAGCTCAAGTCAGCATCCGCGGCTAAAGTTCTCAAACAATGAATCAAGAAAGCACATTTTTAAACCGCAACGGAAATGTAATGTCGACACCCGACGTGCACCGTGCACATTACTAACACGCAATGCTCACACGTCAAGCGGTCGTTACATTTTCCAATTTGCAATATGCTAGGTGAGTTATCGTGCCAAAATTGGACAGTGTAATTGCTGTTAGATAGTTAGTTTTTTAATCTACTGCGATCGAATGGGCACTGCTTCGCCTAGTTTGCTAGTGTGCTAGTATTTTCAAAAATTGGATGGTGTAATGGCATCTAGTGTGCTTAATGCTAACTGGGGCTTACTCTGACATTTGAGGTATTTTCTGATCATTCTCTCTCATAACTCATAGGAAAAGTCAAAGTGACAGTGATAAATTGACCAGTGGCCCTATTCGGAGATTTGAGATTTTCATCTCACTTTTTTCCGTCCTTGTTGCTCTCGTTTGAAACGTCATAGGTATGAGAGTGACCAAGGTAAATTCTCATCTCATCTCACGCTCAGGAATAGCCCCCCAGGGTAGAAACCTGAAAAAATAATAAAAAGTAACAAAACAGTAGGATGAAAAGGAATTTTGGACCATTGGAAAAAGAGGAGAATATTATAACAATGAAAGAAAAATAATTTGCGGGTGATCTGAGGTCGGGAGGAGGAAAGAGGAAAGAGCTTGAGGGTAAAAAACAGTTTATCTCGATTTCCAGCAAAAATATAGGTCCTATGAAAAAAAGTCTTAAGGCAAAGTTGTGGGTAATAAAAAGATCTACAACTTTTGTACCCACACTTTTTTCACATAACCTCAAAATTTATGTAAGAAATTAAAAAACAATTGATTTGATATTTTTATCTTTCACATTTTTTTTTCACGAAATTTGGTGAATACTTACATCAAAGTATCAGGGGGGCTATTCCTGCGCGTGAGATGAGATGAGATTTTATCTTGGTCACTCTCACACTTATGACGTTTCAAACGAGAGCAACAAGGAGGAAAAAAGGTGAGATAAAAAATTTCAAATCTCCGAATAGGGCCCCAGCTTTTTTTACAAAGTTTTTAAGCTATCAGGGACCCTATTCTCTAATCTAATCTAATCTCTAATCTTCGAATAGGGCCACAGGAGGAGTTTGCCCCCCTGTTTGTTGAAATCTCTACTTTCCAATGGTGTAAAATATAATAAATTTATCTATTACCGTAGTAAATCTACGCAGAATATGTAACCCTGACGCACCGAGTGTCGAGGCATGTTAAAAATGTGGTTCCAGCTTAAAAAAAAAACCCAAGAAAAATAAAACTGAGTAAATAATATTTGAAGTCTGTGGTTATTTCCATATTTTCCGTTCTAAGATCTATCTTTCTTTTCATTCATATTCATTCATTCATTTCATTCAATCTAAGCAGACTGCAGATGGTGGACGAGGTCGCTGTACTTTCGCTAGTGAAAGATAATTGAGATAATTATAAGTGCACTAAAGGGAAAGGGACTTTCTCGGGCTTGTGCAACCGGTTCTACAAGTCCCTAATTCATCATGTCGGAGCCACGGAAGAACCATCTGTCCATAGATGGGGGACAGGTGAAAGAGGACGACCACGTCGCATCGTATAAGGCCATCCCAGAATCAGACACAGGTACCTAATTCACTAGTTTTTATCCCATCTGTTAGTAAAAGTAATCAGTTTGATTTGTTACTTTGAGTTTGTCGATTTATTATCAATTTCTTTGTACTCTATCTGAGTAAGGATTTTGAACTTTATTCCATTGGGTTTAAGTGGCGATTTCTTTGCATTGATTTCTTATCATGACGTCATTCAGTTATCAAGAAGTATGCCAAGACAAGGCCGTTGATGTCAAAATTTTGCTAAAATGCGACCAAATGAAGATGAATTTGGAAATCACTTCTTATTTTTTTAATTATTGCAAATGCAAATAAAACACAAAATACTTGACACTCACACATTAATTGGGCATTCTTTTTAATAAGCTTGTTTAAAAATTTATTAAATTGTTGAATTAGCGGGAGATGGTGATAGGTGAAATGAGAGTTAAAAGGGTTTACATTATTTGGTCGGATTATAAAGCGCTTTTTCGTCGCACGCCATTCAGCGGCCATTTTGTTAACATTTGCTGACGCCGCTGAATGACGCAAGACACAAACTTGTTTGCAATTTTGAATTGAATTTGAATTGAATTGTTAGTGAACTCTCTTGAAGTTTCTTCCTGGCAAAATAAGTTTCCGGGTTTGCTGACAAAGTAACAGCTAGAGGAGCAGACTGAAAATGAGTGGTAAGTACTTCCTATTACATACGTAATATTAATTAAAAACATTACCCTATACGTATTTGAATTCTGTGAGGTAACCTGCTTGAGACCTTGCCCTCTGAATGAAATACTTAGAATATCACAGAATACTCATATCTTCTATGCATAATGAATTTAATTAGTGCTGAGAGTTTCTTTACGTTAATAAATTAGTGAGACCCTTAAGACAGTCTCTCACACCTAAATATTTTACACCAGACATTCTATTTTGCAGCAGGCAAGGTGGAGTATATTGAAACCGAAGAGGTTTACATGTTAAACCAGTCGGAGATGGAAGCAGAAATTGTGGAAGATAGTGATGACCATTGGGAGCACCACAGCACCCAGCTAATGCTCAGCCTCTACTTACAAAATATTGATCGGTTCCGTTCACCAAAAATTAGGAAGAGAAATGTATGGACAGATATCTCAACAGCAGTTGGTAAAAGCCCAGATTGTTGCGATAAGAAGTTTAGAAATCTAAAACAGACATATGTTAGGTTAGTCAAGAAAAAAAATAGAAATGAGTCAACTGTAGTAAAATGGCCATACTTTGATATTTTTGAGCAAATATACAACACAAATGGGCAATATCAGCCTGAGATCTCACAAAAAATCCAAGAAGGTGCAACAGACAGCGTAGCTAACACCCTATTGTCTATGGCTGAAACTCCTACATATATAGCTAAACGTGAGTATGCAGAGACTTCAAATGGACCAAGTGTAATACCAAGAAAAAAAATAGCAAAAAGAAGAATTACAGATTTCAAGAAAGCCACTTTAGAAATGAAAAATAGGCAGAAGGTAATAGAAGATAAGTTAGATAGGTTATTAAATATTGTAGAAGAATCTAATAGCATACAAAAAGAACGAAACCGATTGTTTCAACAATTTTTAGATGGATTAAAACAAAATACGTAACTTGTACTTTTCAAGTTTTAGATAGGTTAGTACTTCGATTTTTAATAGAACCAAAAATGAATTGAAATCAAATAAAGATTGAAGATTTTAATATTTCTTTCTTTCAGAGAACAAATATAAAATTTTTGTATCAAAAATTTTTGATGTGATTAAGCTAAATAAAAAATAAGTCAAACACAAGAATTTGGTCTTTTTACCATGGTAGTATTAGAGATAAGAGTTTCTTGATAAATAAAATTTTCATTTTTGTTTTGTAATAAATTCAGAATTGTGAATTAATTAAGTTACTAAAGTCACAAAATTGACAATTAGGTATTAACCATACCATTTTAGCCCCACAATTTATGTACAGTGAAACCTGGTTAATTGGGACCTGGATAAGTGAGAAACCTCTATTATTGAGAGTTGCAATGAGGTCCCGGTTTTTTTTTCATTAAATTACCTCTGTTAATAATGGGACTTTTTGAACCTGGTTAAATGAGAATTGAATTCTAAGAGTTTTTTGGATGTTTACCTCTATAATTGAGACTCTGTAGCTCGATTACCTGTTTATAAAGGTGAGACAAATTTATCAGGTTTTAACACGTTTTGACATGTTTGCTTACATACATTTCGCGTCGTTTTTTTGCGCATGCTTTGTCAGCACTATCTCAGGTTTTGTTCCTAAAAACAAGGGAATAAAAGTGTTTATTCCCATTCATACTTACATTAAATTCAAAACACCAAAAATACGCATTTTTATTAACATTTCCACCTCTAAAAATGGAATAACGGCACATTTCGACCTCTGTAAGCGGGGGCCTCTGTAAATGAGACGACTATAATTTTAAACCTGCTTAATTGGAAAACTAGATTATTGGAAACCCTCAATAACTGGTACAAATGTCTTGGTCCCTTGAGATCCCAATTAACCAGGTTTCACTGTATTTGATTTGAAGTTTGAACTATGTCTGCCATAACATCTACAAATAATATTAACTAATATTCTTACCATAACTTTGAATAGATAACATAAACTTTTTTGTTTTCATTTGGCTCTATACATTTAACTTATAGTTCCTTAATGTTCCCCCCAGGGCTTTACTAAAATGTTTTGAGCCAAACTCAAACTAAAAAAATTTACGTAAATATCAACAGTCATGGTAAGGGTCTAGGTAATTTATTTCTCTGTATTTGATTTGATGTAAAGTGACACAAACAGTCTCGTTTTCCTTATAAGTCATGACTAAGTCATCAATGGATTATTCATTGACTTTAAATTCTATAATACTTGAATGACATACTTAAAGGTAGGTCATAAGGTTGAGCAGTATTTTTTTTTATAAAACATAACATATTGTCACACCTCTCTACAGTACTGAATCCATCTGGTGATGCCAATCTATACTGTGTTATGATCCAGTACACTTTTTAATTGTCTATGTTCAGTAAGATTTTCAATCATGATTTAAAATCAGTCCATTAACTTGAAAATTGATCTTTGAACCAATCTTCATAAATATCTTATCTTAATAATGCACTAGCATAGCTTTGGTATTGTGACCATTATATCTTTTTGTGAAAAAAGGATGGCAAAATGGTAGAACTTAACTATCCTGTAGTTCTCAACATAGTTAAAAATAAACATGTTTGCAATTTAAGCCATTTTTGAATAAATATTTACTGAATAAATAGGTACATAAATATTTATTTATTTATTTAAATATTTATTGTGTAAATATTTAAATTGGTTAATGACAATTTCCACTCCGTGTCTATTAACAAAGTGCTCTTCCTTCCACAAACAGTATTTTCAATTAATTAATGAATTCGCCACCTCAATTAGCGGAGAGTAAGTAGCGTTGCTAATTGGCTGCAATTTTTCAATTGCCGTAGTCTACGAGTTTGATCGGTCTCGGCAAATAGTGTCAGGTTTCCAAATGCTTCAGTGCTCTAGATTGTCTAGACAACCTTAGAAAAGTACTGTTAAGTATCGAGCTAAAGAAGAAAACTGTGTGAGTAATTAGGACTTCTTTTCTGTCTGGACGTAATCATAGACGTAGAGGAAAAGATCCCTAGTCAGTTAAAAACAATGATTCCAAAAAAAATTATTATGGTACAAAAATAAATTTGACATGTTTGAAAATCGTGTTTTTTATGAAGACTTTCCTTCTGGACCTATGTAATATAGGGCGTAATATTTCGTATATTCTGTGGACGTAATATAATTATTGTTGTTGACTCGCTACACGGCTTGGCGCTGTTGTTAGTGTGGTAAGTTTTTGTCAATAAATTGATAAATCATTTATATTACCAACTTTTTTTTTGTCAAATAATTAGACAGGCCTTTTGATGGTGAGCTATTAGTTTCTCTAAAAACCGTGATAATACGACGGTATATAAAGTTTTATAAGCAACACTTGTGTATATTTAGTAGGTACTAGCTTTTCGCTCTAATTTATAAGAATGCCGCGACGCTCTGAAATTTCCATACAAACGCGCTACTCAAATTTCTTGAAAACCATTTGTTAGATTATGATGAAATTTAGCATGTACAATTAAATTAACAATATTTCCGCCCCTATGTTCTTGGTTTCTTTTTAAAACGTTCTCAAGCTAAAATAGAGGTATGAATAATATCCGCATTTTTAAGGGGTCACTTTTGACTGATTTATTCAATCGATAGACAAAGCAAATAAAACATTCCATTACATAGGGAGATTGTCCTCATCATTAGCTGTTAAATGAATCCATAATACCAGGGAAATTCATGACTACAGAAATGCAAAAGTCATAAAAAAAATTGAAATTGCACTTTGTCACTCTTTATAGGCTCGTCAGTATCATTACTCACTCTCTTCGCTCGTCTTCTTCTAGACGAAATGGCTCTAGAACACCTTAAGCTAATGCGAAGTTAGTCTAAAGTGGTCGCCGGACTCTTAATAGCATATGGCACTCGGCTTAGGCTCAGGGGGCCTACCATGACATCGTATTGATATGATGTTACGTTTTGTTTTCGACGCTGAGCGTCCCCGAATCGTATCGCTGCGCAATAATGTTCATAGTCGCGCAGCATCGAAAATAAAACCTAACCATCATGGCAATACGATGTCATAGTAGGCCCCCAGCTCAGCATCGTCACGCCTTTCCCCCGAAAGGGCTGGCAGAGGTAATACAACACCCACACTTCGCCGGACGATATTCAGTCCCAAATGTGACAGGGGGTGAGCCTGTCGCTATACACCATTCATGTAGCACATGGCATACAATACGCACATATATTCACTCAATGAACAAATTGGTGCGTGCCGTCGACTGGGTTCGAACCCACTCCCTCTGGCTTGAGAGGCAGGCCTTCTCCAACTAGGCTGTCATCGCTTTCCCTGCTGTCCCCCAGCTCAGCACTCAGATAATGTAGCTTTCTAGTAGTTAAGGAATTTTTAGAATCTGTTCAGTTCAGTTCAGTGGTTGCGGAGATTACCCCCTACAAATACACTCACAAATGTTACCTATTTTCCTCTTTATACTAATTATTAGTACAGATTGCGTGCATCAATTTTCCAAGTTTTCCGCGAAACAAAATAATATTAATGCCCATATTATATACTAGGTATATAAATTTATGTATAAAAATAAAATCAAATTACCTATCGAGGCATCGCAAATCTTTTTATTTTTAAGTGCATGCTCACGCGAATACAAAAAAAATCGCGTGCCAGCACACACGCTGAGTTTCGGGAATCGAAGAATTCGTCTTCCAAACGAGTTGTTGCGGCGACTCTGTGCTCTTT
The DNA here is from genome assembly GCA_911728515.1 of Peribatodes rhomboidaria. Classification (NCBI taxonomy): domain Eukaryota; kingdom Metazoa; phylum Arthropoda; class Insecta; order Lepidoptera; family Geometridae; genus Peribatodes; species Peribatodes rhomboidaria. Next base: position 12,438,282 of record OU452186.1, on the reverse strand, counting down.
TTTGGCGAATTTTTGGGCACAACTTTAATGTTGCTTCAGTAGGGTTGGCACCATGTAGGAAAAATATAGACAAGGTAAAATATTATAGCTTTTCCTCCACTGAATTTTATACATACATATAATCACGCCTTTTTCCCGTAGGCAGAGACCTCTCCACTTGCTACGATCCCGGCACACATCTTTCACTTCTTCTACTTCCATGAGTCCTTTCAAACATGCTCGTCGGTTACGGGTTACTCCTGACCAGGGACCCTATTCGGAGATTTGAGATTTTCATCTCACCTTTTCTCGTCATTGTTGCTCTCGTTTTAAACGTCATAGGTGTGAGAGTGACCAAGATAAAATCTCATCTCATCTCACGCGCAGGAATAGGCCCCCTGGCCTTTTTTCAAAACGTCTGATCTGATCCCGAGGCGTTGATGAATGATGATGATGATTTTTTTCTAAAATGTAAATTTTCTTCTACAGAATACCAAAGTAAAAGTTCACATACTAAGGCCCGTATGCAAAAACGACGCTTAGTTATAAATCTCAATTTAAAGTTATTTTTATGTACAATAAAACCAGATCATACCATCTCACTCTAAAGTTTAGTAATATCGTGTAGCGTTTTATTGAATTTCATACCTCTACAATCATTCATACGTAACAAAGAAATCTCTAGTACTTAGGGACCAGTATGTAATGGTTTGAATTGACCAACCCTACGCAGTAACTGCCACGGCGAGTTACACCCCACTAATTTATGAAACAGGCGTCAGGGAACAGTCGTGTCACGAATTTTGGACGAGAAGGTTACACGAAACAGTAAGTGCAGATTTGTTTTATAATTTTTTACAATGTTTATTAGCTTTGACCACAACCTAGGTACATACCTGATAAGTAACGACAGTATAATTATAAATGTTATTATACATGCCTAGCCTGGTTATATGGGACTGTACCGTAAAATCTTAATGCGATGATTTGTAGGTTCAACCGACGACGCTGCCCGACTATGAACCTTATTGCGTTGTTATACGATTTGCGGTCGCGCAACGTCAACGGCTAAATCTAAGAATCATCCTTATAAGGTGTCATGGTACGGGCCCTAGAATAGGGACTGGCTCTCACGTGATACGTGTCTCCGTTGCATGCTAAGCGACAGATGTTCAACTGAAGCTAACATCTGAGTACTAGAAAGTACTAAGTGCTCCTTTAAGTGGTTCCCTCCGCCTATCCATAACTACGCCTTAAGAGGGCCGCGACGCTCTGAAATTTTCATACAAACGCGCTACTCAAATTTCTTGAAAACCATTTGTCGGATTATGATGAAATTTAGCATGTACAATTAAATTAACAATATCACCGCCCCTTTGTTCTTGGTTTTTTTTTATAACGTTCCCAAGCGAAAATAGAGCTATAAAAAATATCCGCATTATTGACTGATTTATTCAATAGGTAGACAAAGCAAATCAAAAATTCCATTACATAGGGAGGTTGTCTACAACATTAGCTGTTTAATGAATCCATAATACAAGGGAAATTCTTAGTCACCTAAGAATGATTACAGAAGTGCAAAAGTCAAAAAAAAAAAATTGAAATTGGACTTTGTCACTCTGTAGGTAACTTTAGAGGCTCGTCAGTATCATTACTCGCTCTCTTCGCTCGTCTTCTTGTTCTAGACGAAATGGCTATAGAATACCTTAAGCCAATGCGAAGTTAGTCTAAAGTGGTCGCCGGACTCTTAAAGCTTTCTAGCGCTGCGTGTTTGTACTGTATGGTTAGACGAATAATTATTGATTCCGCGCTGCAGCAAACCAGTTTAAACTCTTAACAAAATTGAGCTTGACCGTTGCTTGTAATAGCTTTTCTATACGTAGTAATAGAAATCAATGGTTTCTAACGATATTTGTCATAAGCAGTTCAAGCTGACAGATTTGGAAGCTGACGTACAGATTTGAAGTCGCGCCCTGTGGCTTGAAAGTCGGACGTGCCAACCACTGAGCTATCATCGCAAAATTAGATAAAATTAGGTTAATCTCTCTTTTTACAAGCATTCGACCTACACACGTGCTTAAAAATAGTTGCGCCAGCGCATTCTGCATTCTATTTCAAATATCTGCTCAGTTATCGTCCGAGAATAACCGAACACACTCGTTGTGTTCCGTAAGAAAGTAAAAATGTGAGTGAAACAATTTTTTTATACAAAAGTAATAATCCTAACCACTCCATACAAATTACTAAGAAAATATAGTGAGCGAAGTGTTTTAATTAATTTTACAAAGGAAAATTTTTATTTTCATTAAATTATTTCTATCTTCTCTAAGAAGTTATTAAACACTGTCCGCGCATCGCTGCGTTTCGTAGAAAATTACATTTTGTGATTGCATTTTCGTATTTACTGCTGTAAGTTATTTATTTTACTATAATTTTAATAACCTTATTGTAGTATAACTGGTTTTAGGTTGTGTTATTTTTATAATTATGTCTCTCATAAGTTTAAGTAGCTATTTAAAAACTTTCAAATCAATGCAAAGAAATCGAAATGGTGTAAGTGCTAGTGGTATTTTACTATCACTTTACAGAGATGAAAAAAATGGACAAATTCGTAAATAAAGAAGGATAATTTTATCTTTCCTCAGTAGAATAAAAAAGGTCCCATGAAAGTCCCATGGTCCCAAAAAAGGTTCAAAGTTCTTACATGGTGTTTGCTCCGCATGTGGAATTGTGAGTTGTGAGATTATCTATTCAGTTATAGATAATTTTATTCTAAAATATCAAAAATCAGCTCAGAACATCTTGTTATTTGACTGAGTAGCCAGACGACTCACAAGCACTCATCGCTAGGCTCTAAGTGCTAAGCTACATGCAGCTGCTTGACCTTAAATTCCTTGCTAAACATGCTAAAAGGTAGTAGACATATTGTCTATATGTTTACAGTTTTATAAAATACTGTCTTTGTTATTGCTGCCTTATTAGACAAGGACATCAAAAATTTTAACCTTCAGAATTGGGCCTACTGTCGTTTCATATCGGACTCTTTTATCCGCGGGGCGCAGTTAGTCTTATCCATATCTTTAAATCTTATTTCCTAGACTTCCGCACGTCCAAGTCGAGTCTCGGCAAGTCGAAGGAGAAGGTGTCCGCGGACGGCGCCGAGGAGAAGCTGCTGTCCAAGGAAGACGAGGCCAAGATCGTGCGCGTCGACATGGCCGACGCCAAGTACATCGTGGGCGACCACAGGAATGGTGACGCTAAGATCGAACTGGACGCTAACAAGAGAGTGAGTTATCATACTGTTACTAGCAACACTTCGGACTTATTGGGGGCTGAGCTACCTACGTCCGTAGGAGTGTACTCTACCTCGATTCCCTACACGTGGTCCCCGGGTAGTGCTAAGTCGACGTCGACCTATTTTACATTAAAAAAAAAAACTTCGGACTTTTAGGTACAAAACACACTGCACCGGTGTGCAGTAATGCGGAATTTAACTTTGAGATTGTAAAATCGTTTACAAAAACCACAGGGTATACATACTGACAACGAGTCTTTGTGCGGAGAAGCGCATACGAATTTCCGTCGCTCCGCAAACCTCAGCGGGATGCGGCGGCAGTGTGATATCCGCCTTACTCGAAATATCACAGTATTCCAGCATTTGTTCCACATGATGGACTACCTATTGACTCTTGAAATCTTTTTCAGTGATATGTTGCATGAAAAGTTAAAATGTTTTAATGCCTAGAAATGCAAATAGGATTTACAGGATTTACCACACCGCAAGTTCGTCACAAAACATCTGTTAGAAATGCTTGTTAAATGTGTTATTTACCTATCGCTAACAACACTGAGATTACCTGTGCCAGATTCTGAAGTTTTTGTTATAGTTACGAATTTAAAATCGCAAGACATTGTCTACCGAATTATTCCGTGTGAAGACGGTGTTTTGTGGAAACTGCGGTGACGAACAGAACAGCGATCATAACCGAAATTCTCCATTTTGCAGCAGTTCTCCGGCCTAACCAAGGAGGAGCTGATGAAGTACGCCGATGACCCGTTCTGGGTGAACCTGCGCTGGTTCATGTTCGTGCTGTTCTGGGCCATGTGGGTGGCCATGCTGGCCGGCGCCATCACCATTATCGTGCGCGCTCCTAAGTGCGCTCCGCCGACGCCTCGGGAATGGTAACTACTTAGTTCTCTTGGTTTTTCTCTCACTCCATCTTTTTTTATGCTAAAGGTGGCAAACAAGCTAAGGGGCCGCCTGATGGTAAGCGATCACTGTCGCCTATGTATACCTGTAACACCAGAGGCATTACAGATGCATACGTTTTTGACCCTTAAGGATTCAATAGACTATCTAGAGCAGAAAAAGTCACCGGTCATGTCAGTCCTCCACAACATATTATTACAATATAAAAATCATTAGAAATGTTGAAGAACTCTTCAACAAGCATGAAACAATCGGTTAGAAGTCTTATAACACCTGACCTTATCTAGGGTTTCCAGCGTGTGACCGCTATGTGGCCCGCTTCATAAACCGTAACTTAATATATTTCAATATTGTGTGTTTTTTTTTTAATTCATTGAATATGAGGTTTTCCATGTCATTGTACGATTAAAATTAGGCTTATTTCCTTTTTTTTTAACCTTTCTTTTTCCAATATTGAAACGGCTATGTCATTTGCACCAGGTTTGACAAGTACGCCATGGTAGAGTCCGAAGGTCTGACCTACCCCGATCTGGAAGAACAGCTTCCTGCCATGAAGAGTTCGCTGGTACAGGGAGTGTTCGTGGAGGTGCCGGCCTACGAACCCGCAGGCAGCGATGCGGTGGCTCAGCTCAAGGCTTTCGCTGCTAAGGCCAAGGAGTACGGTGTCAAGTGAGTAACTATACATGGTTGATTGAATCAGGCGTTACTTTGCGGAAGTTCATTTTCAAAATTGTTTCTTAAACAAATCTCTAGTGTATTTCCGTTCTAACGTTGCATTAAGTATTCTAAAGAGTATGGGTTTCAATTACATTGATGTTATTGAATCGGTTGAGGAGTGCGACCTGTAGAGAAAGACAGACGTCGATCGCGAGGTCTATATGTCACATTGCCACTAGTACTAGTAAGGATTGAGCTAGCTTGATTCCAGATCCTCAAATTTGGTCTACCACGATCGTAAAGACTACCTGTTAATCTGCTATTAAATTAATTAAATATGATTAAAACTCTCGCTTGATGTTTAGCGAGTAGGGCAAGATCAGCCACTACGAAGATTCTTGGAGCCTTTTGCCCAGCAAAGGATGTCTCCGCCGGAAAAGAATAAATAATATGAAACTCTATCCCAATCTAAATACGGTATAATTTCCAGCGTGATCGTCGACCTGATCCCGAACTTCGTCCCGCTCACCCACACCTGGTTCCAGCAGAGTGTGAACAGGACCGCGCCGTACGCAGACTACTTCATCTGGGCTAACGGAACTGACTTTGATGATGCCAACCAGCGCAAGCCGCCTAACAACTGGGTAAGCTTTTATTTTTTAACTCGACTACAATAACGGAGTAGGTTCTCAATTTGACGACGGATGTAAACAGAGTTTACCTATTGACAAGCTTTTTTTTAGCTTGCAAAGTTCGTAAGTAAGCTGTCTAGTCTAGTAAGCAAGCTCCCGGTCCGGTTAAAATTAAACAGTTTAAGCATTAATTTGCACAAATTAATGCTTAAACTGTTTTGCCATCTTAAAATCTATCGCAAAATGTCGAGTGGTAAAATCTCATAACAAGTCTCTAAACCCAGAAAATCAAGAGTCAAGATTGTATCTTTTACTTAATTATTTTTTTAAGTTTCTGGACATCTCAGAACATTGTCATTCAAAAGAGTAACAAACATCCATTCATCCAACCATCCATTCTTACAAACTTTTATAATATTAGTACGATACACATAAGAAGATACACTTAAGAACGTCAAAGTTATAAAAATGACTACCACCAAAGTTATAAAAATGAATCATCATTTTGTTTTTCAAAGATTTGCTAAAATTTTTTTGTCTTAGAACTAGTAACATCAATACATATGTACGTAGTGTCTACTTGGCGGAAGTGGAATGTTCTAAGCATCTTTGTTTTCTAAATAGTTATGATTTTCTTGAAATCATCTTTTCATTAAAGTCGTTTTCACATGAGATTTGATTTTTCTTCAGTGAGCCCAGTTATATCTTTGGGAATTTTATTAAAATATAAAAGGAATGCAATAGCCTAAAAATCTTTATCATCTATCCCCCAGGTATCGACGTACAACACCTCAGCGTGGACGTACAACGAGGCGCGCAAGCAGTTCTACCTGCACCAGTACCGCGAGGATCAGCCCGACCTCAACTTCAAGAACGAAAGGGTCGTCGAAGAGTTCAAGAACGCTCTGAAGACTTGGATGGAAGCAGGCGCGCAGGGAGTTAGGTGGGTATTCCTTCTCTTTGAAGTGCATATTCACATTACATGATTTGTCTGGCAGACTCGGTTGTCTGATTTAAGGGCCCTGACTGTCGAGTTTTATTACACTGCCCTGTCCCCGCAGTGCCTTTTAATCGTTTTCCTCATATTTGAGGGCATGACCACCACTCCAATAACTTGTTATAAACATTAGGTTATACTATGTTCCGGAAAATTTAAATTGTTGCCTGGCACGAATTTATCAGTTTTCCCCAGAAAAATGTTATTCATCTGAGACAAAATGTATGGAATAGCTTTTTTTTGTGTTAACAGAGTTGGACCATAGTAATGGTTACTTATAATTTTGAGTATAATGGTAATCTGGAAACATGTTAATGAATTCTGTATTTGGTAACGGTCATTTCTGAAACCAAACTAATATTGTGGATTGAGGTCATTTTCGTAAGATGTCTTTTTTACATATATGTTTAATTGTAAAAATTTAAGTTAAGAATTTTGCTTTGTGTACTTTCATTAGTACCATCTGCAAATTTACATATTTATTTTAATGTGAGAGTGTTATATTCGCGTACATGCTGTGTTTAAACTTAAAAGGCTGTCCAGCAAAATTATAGTACATTTATGTACTTATATGTATTTTTGATTGAAATGAGCTGTAAAAACCAGTTTGCAAATCAATAAAATAAAATGGTAGTTCACCATCCTAGGCTAGGACATAACATAACATGCACATCGTCACGCCTTTCCCCGAAGGGGCTTGCAGAGGTGAACAACACTCACATTTTGCAGAACGATATTCAGTCCCAAATGTAACAGGGGGCGAGCCTATCGCCACTACGCAGTTTCACCCTGGAGCCGTGGTTCTCACCCTGGAGCCGGCGTTTTCACCCTGGAGCCGGGGTTTTAGAATACGGCTTCGGTATCCCCTGCCCGTTGTAAGAGCCGACTAAAGGGGGACATTTGGGCTCGTAGGTGGGCAGATTTGGGGATCTGACCACCCTACCAAACGAGCGAGCCCGGGGAAGACAACGGTGTGGCGTGGCCTGCATCGTTGTGGTGAGAGACAAGAGACCAATCTCTGGGAAAGGTGCTGTTACAAGCAACGTGCTAGGGGGGCACCGGTGCGGTCCTATGGAGATCCCGGTGCCCTCTTGCTATGCACAGAGGATGGCCACCGAGGGGGTCAATCCCCACATAACCCGGATGCACCCCAATACATACGGGCATCTTTTTGAAGATTTCCCCTCCCGTCAACAAAAAAAAAAGGCCAAGTCTAGGACTAGGCTAGGAATCGTCAAGTAACTGATGTACTCTCCCCGCAGATTGAACAACGCCCGCCAGCTAGTGGTGAACTCGTCCCTCGCCGACGAGGTGTCCGCCCCGGCCGGGCCGGCGCTGGGCTCCGACCACACCCACTACCTCTACTGGAGGCACCGCGAGACCAGCGACCAGCCGCAGCTGGACTCGCTGCTCGATACCTTCGCGCAAGTCGTCGAGACCACCGGTAACTGGTTGCTTATCTCGCTGCTCTTGGCATTTAATTTGATTGATTTTGGTTGTTGGGAGTTGGGAGCCGATCATACTACGTATCTTTAGTGAATACACCGTGAGACCACCGGTAATTGGCTGCGAATTTCGCTGGCAGCGCAAGCTGCTTTGACGTATTCATTACAGTTATTACTAGCAAGCTACAGTGCTGCAAAGCATGCCGCCGTCTATTGAGAAGCACTGCTAGATAGCGGTGGATTTAAGTAAATCTTAAACAAGACTTTAAATTATGCTTCAGCCACGAGTTCATTACTTTGTGCAATTTTATTCATTTTGTTATTTTAATTCTGTAGGATGTTTCTTTAAACATCGGACATATTCTAGGATCATTGTGACCAACTTTTATCATAGACAAGCTGCGCCCCGCGGTTTCACCCGCGGTTAAAAAGTATCCTATGTGCTATTCTAGAGTATAATCTATTTCTGTGCCAAATTTCATCCAGATCTGTTTAGCCGTTCTGGCGTGAAAGAGTAACAAACATCCATCCATCCATTCTTACAAACTTTCGCGTTTATAATATTAGTAAGATGTCCGTCGCTTAAATAAACACCCCGTATACTCTATTTAATTATCTCTAAGTCAATTTTTTACCGCCTCCATTTTGGAGAATGTGCACAGGAACTATACGAGCTGATTCCGTCATCTGACTTCCGCCATAGGTCATCGAGACAGACATTCCATCGATATGTCGTCAGCTTTAATAAAGCCCGCACGAAGCGCTTTCAAAACTCCTTCCTAATCAGAACTGCCAAGGAGTGGAACGCGCTTCCTGCCTCGGTGTTCCCCAGGAATGGATACAACCTGGGTCTCTTCAAGACAAGAGTGAATAGGCACCTCATGGGCAAGCGTGCTCCTTAATAATCCTTAATCTTAGACCGCATCCTCACTTTCCATCAGGTGTGTTGCGGTCAAACGTGGGCCCATTCAAGCATAAAAAAAAAAGAAAGTATTCCGCACTTTTACTTTTTTCATGTAGCTAGTTGTTGGTAAAACTTGACATTAGTAATTCTTGACAGTTCTAACGTAAAATTTCGTAAGATTCTTCTTGAAGTCCAGAGTAGCACACTACATTTCGCGCTCTTTCGTTATCGTAAATCTCGTTCCAGGCGAGCAAGTGTTCACGCTGCGAGAGGACGGGTCTCGCGTCGAGCTGTTCTTGTTGGACCGCAACGTGTCGTCGCTGCGGCCCGCGTCCGCCGCGCCGCTGGTGGTCTCCGACGCGGCCTCGGCGGCGCAGAGGCTGAACAAGCGGCTGGAGAAACGATGGCCGTTATTACAGGTATACATAGGGACTATAGTTCTAGTGAACTATATGAACTAATGTTCATATTGCGAGAGTTGTTGAACTATTCTTACCATAATTGCGGTCTAACCGCAAGGTATGATTCCTGAACTGATTATTGATTGATTATTGAACAAATGCTACTATACAATTAATGATTATTAAATTTGTTCTTTTAATTATATTAATTTAATTTGTACAATTTTGAAATTTAGATTTTATTATTTTGACGAGCATAGTGCCATCACTTTGACATTTGTACGCCTATCCGGCACAACACGCTTGAGCCTTTTCGTGTCAATATTCCAACATCTTTTATAAGACCATGTTGTATGCAAATAAATATTCTTTATCTTTATCCTGCGTCAGACAATGGGTCTGATTGCTTTTTCTATAAAAAGAAAATTGAGTTTTGAACTTTTCATTTTAGAGCTAGAATTGCTCTATAGACACATCTCTTCTTAAATAAACTGAGCGTACAGAAGCGAACTGTTTTATCTTTTTTGCAATACAATTGATTTTTTCGAGTGATCACTTAAATCGCCCAACTATTTTAGTATGTAGGTTGCATTTTAAAAAATTGATCAGTTCTGCCATCTGTCGGCCATCTTACTAACTAATCCATTTCATCCTCAGCTGAAGGGCGACCCCGATTCTGAACAAGAGCTGGCGTTGTTCGCGATGCTACTCCCCGCCACGCCTGTCTTCACTCTCAAACAGATACAGAGGGAGGCCAATGATACAACACTGGTAAGCTATTGCTTAATTATTTATAATTAAATAATGATAATAAAAACGATGGCAGCCTAGTTGGGAGAAGGCCCGCCTCTCAAGCCAGAGGGAGCGGGTTCGAACTCAGCCGACGGCACGCAACAATTTGTTAATTGTGTGAATGTGCGTATTGTGTGTCATCTGCTACATGACTGGAGCCCGGTGTATGGCGACAGGCTCGCCCCCTGTCACATTTGGGACTGAATATCGTCCGGCGAAGTGTGGGTGTTGTATTACACCTTTGCCAGCCCCCTCGGGGGAAAGGCGTGACGATGTTATGTTATGTATGTTATGATCAATAATACAAAATCTCGACACCATCTTTTCGGTTTCCGCCAAAAAAAGGCCTGGAATGAGTACAATATCGTTGGTGTAATATTCCAGTACGAGCTGTCGTCGCTCCGGTCCGACGCCAGCCTGGAGCACGGGCGGCACGCCGTCGTGGCGGCGCCCGCCGTCGGCGGCGACGAGCCGAGACTACTCGCCTGCGCCAGGTAACTATACTGGGCCACTGTGGCTATACAGTGTATAGTTACACTGTATAGCCACAGTATAAAGTAAATAATAAATTCGGGACATTTCCACACACGGTCGCCTGACCCCAAACTAAGCAAAGCTTGTACAATGGCTGCCAGAGACTGATATACATACTTAGATATTGTTAAATACATACTTAGATAGATAGACCCAGACATTCACTGACTGAACATTTGAGTTTGTTCTAACTCAAATGTTCAGATAGAACAAACACAAATGTTCATCACATAAATGTTTGCCTAAGTGGGAATCGAACCCACGACCCCGAGCTCAGAAGGCAGGTTCACTACCAACTAAGCCACCGGGGTAGTCAAACTATACAGTGGCCAGGGCCACTGGTCACTTACGCATTACCTCACAAGCGCCATTTTAGGACATCGAGACAAACAATAGTTTTACGATAAGTCGTAGAACTATTGTCAACTCAATTACGAGTAAGCTTAAATAAAAGTTTAAGACGGACCTCTGCAAACAGCTAAATGAAGCTGGTTAAAACTACGCCTTGCATGACTGTGTACATACATAATTTTGCAATGAAATCACACCTTGTGATTTCCTTCCCTTTAACTACCGCCACTACTATTTACCGACACCTTACATCGAATACATTACATGACTAACCTGGATACTGTTGTTATGTGATGACCTTATTTTTAACGTTGTTTTTGTAATCTGAGTTTAACAATAATTTGAACCATCATGGCAATTGACATTCCTCCGACCTCAACTGACCTCATTTCGCCGTCCGCCGAGCTTCGTCCTTACCTTTTATTTAGTATGAGCAAAATTATTGAAGTTAAACTTCTTTTGGCGCGATAGAGAAAAATGATGAGAGTGAATTTTTACGATGCGCGCGCACACTGACACCTAAATTCTACATCGTGCAGTTAGTTCTAGGTGGCATGAAAATTGATAACTATGTTCAAGTTTTTGATGTTTTTATAAAGTCAATTTCATATACGACGGTTGAAATATTTATTAAAATATATTATTTGATTCATTGCCTTAATGATAAATGATTGTATATTTTTACTGTGTTGTCATATTTTTACGTTAATAAAACCTTTTTTATTAAAATAAAATCTTTTTGATTAATTTTTATATTTATCGTTAATCACTACTGCATTTTAGTTATTTTTTTTTTCCATACGCCAAAGTATAACTTCTAACGCGTGTACATAAGTGCACACACTCTTTTTTTTTTATTAACTGTCAAATGAAGTACATATACGTATATTGGCTGTCTCATTAGATGGAAGGTGGGCCACACTGGGTACGTGGCGGTGTACAACCCGACGGGCGCGGCGCTGCGAGCCAACCTCACGGCCGCGCCGGCGCTGCCGCGCGCGCTCACCGTGCACGAGGCGTCTCTGCGAGTCAAGCTGGACACCAAGTGAGTCCATAACAACAACAACAACGACAACTCTTTATTAAAAACATAAAATAATTACAATAGTACTTAAATAAGGCTTAACTAAGTTTTTAATGGGCGGCCTTATCGCTCAAAGCGATCTCTTCCAGGCAACCTGAATGGACAGGAACATTTATATAAGTTGAGGCCTTGAAAGTTCTAAAACATAATTTTACAAGACGTAAAAAATAATAAAATAAAAATAATAAATATATAAGTATACATATTTATAGGTATTTATAAATATATATACATAATATATTTATATAAATAATAAAAATACATAAATAAATACTAATAAGTAGACGAAATAAATATAATATAAATACTTTAAAAATGTTTAAAAATAAATGTCACTAACATACATATAAATAAATACATAGTGCGACTTTTGTGACATACATATCTTACTATCTTTCAAAACGGCTATTGTTCCATACATTAAGCGACAGCTGTGAGGTTACGCGCAAGGCGCTAAGTAAATAGCTAACAAAACTACGTTAATGAAAAGAGGGTATTATAAGGTTAAGAATTATTTAGAAGACAAAGCTGTCTGGAGCCTTCCACTTCCGCCAAGTAGCCACTAGTAAGTAAAGATATTACCTAGTTGTAAGCCAAAATTTGTGAGATTTATTATTTGAAAAAATAATGCCCCTCAGTTTCTTGCCTGTTCTTCTGAGTAGAAGCTCTTTATCCGAACAAGGTGGTCGAGTCTATTTAAAAAACTTTGACGTTCATAAGTGTATCTTTGATACCTAAATTGAATAAAAACATTTTGACTTTGACTTTGATTTAATGTGTAGTTGGAGAGAAATGCAGCGTACTCCCAACTCTATTCAGTTGTGTTATTGTCCCTCAAACGTGGGTGACAGACATAGTCTTACAGGTTTAATCTTTACTGGTTCAGAATTAAGGCTCCAGTAAGGCTTTAGAAATTGTAAACATTAGCTTTGTCGTGACAAAGCAACATAGCAACACACGCTTACTTTCGTAGCGCGTGTGGTGAGATAATATATCTAGTTAGCGTAGTGATAACCTCCTCAGCGTATACTCGTGATTTAATGTTAGGAAGTGTGATAAAAAACTAATTAGCAACCTTCTCCATTTCAGCTACACAAAGAACTTTGCTGAGCAATCGGACAACGTCCTAGTTCCAGCCAAGTCTACCGTAGTACTCTCTTACGTTCCGCTCACGGACGCGGAGAGCTAGACTACTGCCTGCAGCGGTCGCTTGCAGCCACCCTGTATGTTGTGGCTATTTATTTGCATTTCTATTTAACTTGACGCCAAGATGATGGACATGATATTGAACAAATAAACGTATTGAAGCATTTAGTTTTTGTTTTTATTTTAAAATGGCAAAGTATTTAAGAGTCCAGCAACCACTTTAGAATAACTTCGCATTGGCTCAAGGTTTTCCATAACCACTTCGTCTAGAAGATGATGACGAGCAAAGAGAGCAAGTAAAGATACTGACGAGCCTTTAAAGTTACCTACAGAGTCACAAAGTGGTCACAATTTTTATATGACTTTTGCACTTCTCTAATCATTCTTAAATAACTAAGAATGTCCCTTGTATTATGGATTCATTTAAGCGAATGATGTAGACAACCTCCCTATGTAAAGGGATTTTTGATTTGCTTTGTCTATCTATTGAATAAATCAGTCAAAAATGACCCCTTACAAATGCGGAATTTTTTCATAGCTCTATTTTAGCTTAAGAACGTTTTTTTTAAAAAACCAAGAACATAGGGGCAGAGATATTTTTAATTTAATTGTACATGCTAAGTTTCATCATAATCTGTCAAATGGTTTTCAAGAAATTTGAGAAGCGCGTTTGTATGGAAATTTCAGAGCGTCGCGGCCCTCTTTAAGTGTACATACTGACTCCATGAAAGTATTTAAGTGGATGTACATAGTCCTGACTAAGCAAACTGTGAGTGGTTGTTTGTTAGCCTCTAGTTAGCTCCCCTAAAGAAGCGTTTTAAATGCGGAGTTTCTGAGCAGCGCTGTTTGCGGCGTATTGCTTGCAGACTTTCAACGTTGAGTTTGCCCAATACGTGACTCTGCCAGCGGACAATCAGTCGATCAGTCCGTTTACTCCCACCTGTTCAGTTGAGTAGTTCTGTTGACATACTACTGGGAATCTGCTTAGTTAGGACGAAGCTTTAATGCATGCCCGTTTGTGATTAGGTCGATGTTGTCGCTGAGGGTCGGTTCTGACCGAACGGAAAAATGCTCGAGCCATTTTTGACGTCATTGAGAAATTAAGTATTGCCTAAAATCCAAAATCGTATATCAACAGAGAAGTTAGCATCGCCTCGATATTATGAAATTTTGTATTTTACACTATAATGATATGATTCATTTCTTAGTTACTTAAAAAATTGCTCGAGCATTTTTCCGTTCGATCTGAACCGACCCCAACGATCTTATCTACAATGTTCCTAATTTAGCTTTGTCCTATCAATCATCTAACACAGATCCATCTATAAACATAGCAGGTATTCTATTTCGTCTTATGGCTAACCGCTTAAGTTGGTACACCGCAGTATTCTTTTGGTTTACAAACTTAATTATGCGGCCAAACTGGTAGTGTTTATGATAATAGGGGAGCCCAAGCGGCAATGACTATGAAACATGTTGACTTATGATACAGTTTCCCCTCGTGCGAAAATGAATAGTTGAAATCCACTGCTTGCTGCTGCGAGTACGTCAGTTTGGTTTTGGCTTTCGGCGGAGAAGTTGCGGAAGAAAACAAGCAAAAAAAAAAATCAAAAAATGAGTTACTGTGCAGTCAAACTTTTTGGAAAGCATAGTAAGACACCCGGCTGTGGAAAGGAAGGTATATCGTTCCACAAGGAAGTTATTTTCTTACAGTAATTTAAGAAAACTTAGTAAATTATTTTCGGAATCAAAAACGAACATTAAAAAAAAAAACAAAAAGGAACGCGTTGATGTCTTTCGTTCCATCCTGTTCTGTCATGTGTTCTCTTGTATCACTCTGTCTCGTTTTACCCCTCCAGTTTATTGCTCGCGAGGAATTAGTGTTGTACCCTCAGACTATCGATATATATCGTTATAACTTATCGATATTCAATTTTGATTCCAAAAATATTATGTATGTAAATGTATTATGGAAAATGCCGTGGTTTTCTCACATTATGATTTAATAATGATAAATGATATTATACGGGAATTACTTACGTACGTATTAAGTCAGTTATTCCGACTATAGTTTCGCCGCATTCGGCGGTATTTTTTAAGGCGAGTGCTAAGCGAGAGGTAGCCGCGCGCGCACTCTATAACTCTCACGTATAATTTGTACCTGGTCTTTAAGATTATTTCATTTCTTAACAGATCAGACAAAGTAAATACATACTTAAATTGTATTGTCTAAGTTTTTCATCTTACTATTTGTTATTAATTTGATGTCGTAAATTATGAACACGAAAGGAGGTATTCAATTTTATCGATATATTATTTTGTTTGTTAGTCGTCGTGTCAATCACTATATTCATAGCTCAGATTGCGTCATTCAAACGATCGGCCAATCGCAAGTCTGTAGTGCTACCTCGCCCCCTGCCCGCGCTGGTGAGTCGTGTTTTAGGAGCAATTTTGTTTATCATCCATCAACGGTTTATCTGTGCCAAGCGGGCATTTTGGGGTTTACTGAAGCGCGGCAGATTAATATATAGGACCCTTGATACTTGGATACCTTGTACCCGGCCAAGTATCGCCACCAAATATGAGCCGCATGTATAAGGCCGCGCTTCAAGGATAATAGTATTACTACTGGTAGTAAGTTTGGTAGTAACACGGGTAGGGAACGGACCAGTGGCCCTATTCGGAGATTTGTGATTTTCATCTCATCTTTTTTCGTCTTTGTTGCTCTCGTTTAAAACGTCATAGGTGTGAAAGTGACAAAGATAAAATCTTCTCATATCACGCGTAGGAATAGCCCTCCAGGTTGGGAATATATCAATGACTAAAGATCTGTGGAATATATGTATACAATTATCCCTGGTTGCCCCCATCTCGATCGCCATCACTGGAGGGCTATTCCTGCGCGTGAGACGAGATGAGGTTTTATCTTGGTCACTCTTACACCTATGACGTTTCAAACGAGAGCAACAAGGACGAAAAATGGTTAGATGAAAATCTCAAATCTCCGAATAGGGCCACTGGTGGCAATTGGACTCCCCTTAACTATAAGCTAATGTTTCTTAAATTAGATAGAAAAATAAAACAACATTTGAAATAAATGTAAATTATTTACTTTCCAAATATCTGCGTAGTTAACATTTAAAAAAGCATTTCTTTTGTACAAACTTTAATTCGTAATATTTCGATGTTACAATATTTCACGATTTAATTTATTAGGTCCCATCGTTTATGGCAAATGATTAGTCTAAGTACAACTTATTACCACTTAATTAGGAAATTGTTTAAAAATTCTTAAAAAAATAACATGTTACTATAAGATGTTTGCCATCCGGAAAGAGACTTTTTACAGGGGTTATTTTCATGCCTGAAATAAAGATGCTTTATTTTATTTTAATTGTTAAAGAGAAAGGATATTCGAGTATTTTCGTAGTCTTTTTTTATTTAGAGGTGTCGATTCAGGATCGCTATTCTGACTCGTGAGAATCTTAGTTACTTTCTCTATAATGACTTCAAACGGGAAAGACAATGACCAAAAACATCTTTCGCGTCAGAATAAGGCCGCAGTTCCGTTTTCATAATCAAATGTGTTGTACTAATTGTTGTCATCTTTTTCTCGCACATTGAAATTAAAGGAGACGCAAACAATTTTATTTCAGTCTGATTAGTATTGTTGTAAGTACCAAGTTATAGAATCGACACCATTGCTTTTCTAATGAGGGGTTTACACGGGTCGATTTTAACCGTGCGGCTAGCCGCTTCACAAATCACTTGCGACTTGTTGGCTTTAATCACTTGCTACCTAACCGAATTGCCATTTATACGGTCTATTTTCAAAAATCGTGCAAAAATCGTGCGGCTTCAGTTATTCGTGTAAACCCCTCATTAGGAGATCGCGTAGCGATGCAAGCCCGCGTTTGCAGCGCTACTAACGCGCGTTTGTATGTAAGCTTCAGCGTGCGTTTATAGTGATGTAAACACTGACGAGCGTTGCAAACGCGACTGAAGCGCGTTTGAAGCTACAGACCCGCATTCGCAATACGCGTTTCAAAAAGTGGTTGTGGCGATCTCCCTAACTCTAGATATGATGTTTATGTTACTATGTTTACTTACACGGTTTTTAAGGGGTTATTATCAATAATAGGTCTTGTCATTTAAACTGACGTTTTAGTAATAATTGTAATTTGCTCCAGGAGATGTAAAATTTTATGTTAAGTATGTTTAATTATTTTAAAAGGTGTACCTAGTAGTTTTTGAGTCGTTTTGTCTTTAGTCTATTTTGAATGTATCTAATTAATTATGAACTATATCGAGAACGAGAAAGTTATCGCTGTAGGTAATATGAACCCAATATCGTATACATAGGGTTGCTACAGCATAATTTCAAACGACATATTTCAATAACAAAGCATTGAAGTAGTCGTAGTTTTTGTCGTTGGACATTTTGTTGTGCCAGACACGATATAAGGTTAAAATTTCAATGGCGATTTTGCTATGCCAGGATTTGAGCTAACAGCTCGAATCCGGCGTTCACTGATAAAAGGTTAGCGCTTAAAATTGTCAAACATGTGTAGAGCAAAGCAAATGATTATCACAACTCAGTCTGAGTCGTGAGATGTTACCTTGGTCACTCTCACTCATATGACTTTCAAAGAGCATGAGAGACACAATGACCAAGATACTCTTTCACGCGTCAGAATGAACCGAAATCCCAAGTGGCAAATGAGTTAAAATATAAGAGTTCAGAAATATAAAATTAAATTACAGGCTGTAGGTGTAAGTGAAAACAAGTTGATCGAAAGTCGTTGATTTTCACATACATACTAGGTGGTTTGTGTCTTGCCTTTTGCATTATTATCGATTTAAATACCCCAAATTTGCTCCAACTGAACCATTCCCTTCGCATTCATCAGCTGTGCCATGTCTTCAAAGCAAAAGGGTTCGATCAACACTAGTTTGAGTTATCACGTCCGACCCCGGTACCGTTTCCGTCGCGCCCTCGAGTAGAGCAAATCATGATTAGAACACTCGGCGCGGTTCCTGGCCGTCGTAATGCAGCGCTCCGAATCGGTGCGGTTAGTTACGCCGCTGGGACAGGCGTAACCGTGCACGAAAGAGATCATGCTCCAGATGGCGTAGTACAGCATCGTGGCCAGGCACATGCGGAGCAGGAAGTCCTCCAGGGAGTACACGCCCCGGAGCGGCTTGGGGACGTACTCCATCGGGAGCAACGGGGCCGGCACACTCATTTAGGGACTTAGTTGGGTAAATTCGGACTTATGATATCGTAAAAAGACTTCACCAAATAAAACAGCGTATATGTGAACACGATCTGAATGAACGTATCGAATATCCAACCCGACGTCGAGAACTCTTTGCCGAAAACGTTTGCCAGAGGCATTACTGGGAACCCGGTCGTGGGAGCGTCGATTTAATCTTTCGCCTTTAGTCTCCGTTAATTCTTAGTACAGTTTAAAACCGCTCGGAAATCGTAACAAGTATCCGGTGTTAAATGCGGCAATTTCAAATTTTGATTGTTCGCCAATGTTGCCGACCGTTTGCTGCACGTGTCGACCGCTTGCCACAATTATCAACGGTTTTGCCGATCGCGGGTGCGGTTACCGACGTTTGCTGTTCGCCCCGGGTTTGGGCTTGTTGAACTGGAAGTCTTTGCACTTGGGTATGTGTCTTTCTGCCGCCGACTGGTTGAAGCGGCGTCCGCAGCTCGGGCACTTCACGTAGTCGGGGTTTTCTGATGGCGGAGGCGGAGGGAGATCGCTTAGTTTACCTGAAAGAAATACAAGTTTTATATTAAATCAAATCAATGCATAAATTAGTATGAAGCATGTCAATGGGTTATAAAAATAAGGTTAAAAGTTTCAAAATGAATGTTCAGCCATTGACGACAATAGTCGTGCAAAATTTTACATGAACTAAATAATTATGGTTCTAGTAATAATTTAAACAGTATTACATAATTCCAAAATTAGTATCAATTCCGCAACAAGTTTTAGTCATTTGCAAGCCCAGTTATAAGCATGAAAGTGACAACCCGTGTAAAGCTGCAAGTTTTGTGAATAGATTAACGATTTTAAGAATGATCAGTATTCTTACCACCAGCGTTAAGATGAGCTTGCACTTGCTTGGCAGCTCGTATGGCGTTGATGAACTCTTCGTGCTTCTGCCGCCAGTTGCTGTTCAGAGACTTGTTCACTTTAGTCGTGGAGGGGTTGTTGGGGCTCTTGCGCAGTTTGCTGATGAACGGCTCTGCTTCTGTGCCCTATTGAAGAGGTTTATTTAATTTTGGCAATTGCTTATAAAACTAACATAACATGTAGCTGAATTATTATATCAAAAGTATTCAATAACTGTGGCGAGACAGACCTCGCCAACCGCCATTCTTTGCGCAGTGTGCGGCTCCAGCTTTCTCATAACAATTAACTTCTAAACAAAGACACATCATGCATAATTATTTAGGAAAAGTTATGATCAACAAGTGTGCTGTACAACCCTTTTATGTATCAGGTAAAGTTGTGTTGTAGACAATGGACAAAAACGTGGTTAATTTCGAAGTATTGAAGTGTATGGTTATGAACTTGAAAGTGTGTCAAAGCCAATTCATTTTATTATGTTCTAAAGATGTGTTCGACTGAAGAAATGTGTAGGTACTACTTATAGATTTAAATTATAAAGTAGAAGAAGTAAGTTATTTTGTTTTGCTTGCCTTGTACCCCTCAGCTTCTGTGCCCTAAAACAGTATTGTAGCATAAAACAAACATTTTTCATTTATTCAAAAACTAGCTGTTAGCCGCAACTTCCTTCGCGTTTATTCAGAAAATAGTGTCTAAAAACCTTCCTCGTGATATTCGGTAACTAATTATCAAATTTCACCAAGATCTAGATTCTTGTAGAGAAAAGTCTACCAACAGACAGAGTTTATAATATTAGTGTGGATTCGGCCCCAAAGCTGCATAGGTGGTGATTGTTTGCCACGTTCGTCCTATAGTCTCAATTTACCATAATTTTCAGGCAGCCGAAACAAGTTGTTTGAAACGTGTAATAAAATTGCGAGTCAAAACTAAGTTTTTGGACCAACGAACCAGTACAGGTATATTTTTATATGAGCAAAACTACCGGATCTTCTATGAGCTGATTATTTTTGTGATATTCGTGTCCATTAGAAATATTAGAATGCAACATTTGGCACCGCTTTCTTAAGGTCCAGGAATATTGTTTTTTCCATTTTAAATATTGTAAAATAATATGTGTCACCGTGATAGGTAAATACACACTTAAATGATAAATTAAACGTTTCTGACTAATGTATTTATTATATTTCTATTGTTACTCTACTTTTTAAGTGGCTAGGAATTGGTTTATTTCATATTTGAACTCTTTAGGCGATGGCAGCCTAGTTGGGAGAAGGGCCGCCTCTCAAGCCAGACGGAGCGGGTTCGAACCTAGCCGACGGCACGCACCAATTTGTTCATTATGTGAACATATGTGCGCATTGTATGTCATCTGCTACATTATTGGAGCCCGGTGTATGGCGACAGGCTCGCCCCCTGTCACATTTGGGACTGAAAATCGTCCTGCGAAGTGTGGGTGTTGTATTACACATCTGACAGCCCTCGGGGAAAGGAAGTGACGATATGTTATGTTGAACTCTTTGCGTTTGATTAAAATTGTGTTGAAGATGCTCCAGTGACTCAATCAGAAAATAAAATCATTAGGGATATATTTTTTTAAGCCAAGCTTAGTTTTGTTGTAGAAATCTATCGTAGAACTATTAGCTAAGTCTGATCTAGGTTGAATTCTCAAAACGATGTCGCCACTCAAACCTCGCTACAACTTTTGGCTACTTTCCACAACTTGAATGAAGCTACCATGTCAACTCACCGCGAGCCTGTGTTTGAGCACGTCAAAGGGCTTGCGTTTCTTGGCGTGTGCCTTCTTGCAGATGTCCTGGTGCTTGGCGAGCCTGTCGGGGGCGAACCGGCGACCGCACACGGTACACGCGTCGCCCGAGCCGTGCGGCGCGGGGGAGTGCGCGGGGGACGCGGGGGTCGGGGCCAGGTTGAGGCGAGTCTTGGAGGCGCCGCGGGGGCTGCTCTTCTGTACAGGGAGTACTTCTTAGAATCTTTACCCTAACCACCACCACTGGTAGCGAATTGGTGATGGGCGTTGGAGGTAAGCCAACATTATGCTTTGATACCCAGACTTCAGTATTTATTATTTCAATTTTTATTCAAGGTTTTTTTCGAAAAAGTGTTCAAATTGCATAAAATGATACAAAAAGAAAAACATCAAAATCAAAACTACTTTTGGAAAATTAACTAGATATTATAGGTTTCTAAAACTTTGATGCTAATGGCTCGAAGTATGGGGAGATAATTATGTCGCGCGCTAAAGCAACTGTTTGTTAAGGTGTAGTTTCGACCACATCGACGCTTTAAAACTTACCACAACCGGCTGGCTTTTAGGATTTGCCACCTGAAAATAATACAATGAAAATGTAGTCGAGACATGAAAGACACTACATCCATAAATATCAGTAAACTTAGTTTTTCTATAGTGTCAAGCATGGCCAGCTTTGATTGTTGACCAGGGTTGCCAGATTTGTAAGCTAGATACCCGAAGGCTACTTTGGGGTTAAGGAGAAGCAATCGGAACCTGCAATACTTGTTCTTGAAAGAAGTGAATAAGTCACGCACTGGGTATATTGCATAGTGATTTAGCCAGTCAGTATAGCTCCTTAAAATATAGAAGCGACCTAGGCCGCCAGCACGATTGATCCAGTGGCGTACTTAGACGGTAGGTGTCTATCTAATGTTGATGAAGATCATGAGGTGCTGTTTAATGTGCCTATCTGGTTTATGGTGACACGCCCGCAGGCCTAACATGCGCGCGCGACACTGTTCTTCTCGTCACTTTTTATCGTGTGAGAACGTGAAAAAGCTATGTGCAAACATACGTCTGTCTCGATAAAAAGAGTCGACTTACTGTTGTCGCGTTGCGCATGCTAGGCCTGCCCGTCACCGAATCGAAGACTAAGCTAAACTAGGGTACCAAAGCGGGAATTCAACGCTAGTTACCAGTCTATTTACTCTGTAGCTATAATATAAAATTAATAAGGTAGCAGGTACTTACCATCAACCGAGCTCACGGAGCTCGATCGTCTCATCACTAAAATGTTCAAATAAAATAAAAAAAATAAACTCACTCTGTGCATTGCCCCACGCGGCTTAGTAGTCTCCGAAACCTGTGAAGCACATTTTTTTTAGATTTTCTAAATTCGTTTTTACCCAATTTTTATTTCTAAATTTTTTAGTTCACATAAATTTTGGAGTCAAAAATGTTATGTCAGTTTGACAAAACGCCAAAGTAAGATTTCGATGAAGTTAAATTTAGAAAAAGTGTTGACGACAAAGAAGTCGTAATGTGCGGTCTAAAAAGTTTGGGACTGCTGGTTGGGACAAAACTTACGGCATTTTCACTAGTGACTCTCCTCGGCGGCGCCGCAGTTACAGGTTGTGTTTTTGGTTTGGCTGGACTGGATTTGGCTGGTGGACTTCTGTAAAGATAAAAATTAAATAATAAGCCAAATTAATTTTAATGGAATCTCTTTTTAGGGCTAACTGGGCTCACATAATACCTACTTCGGCTACCATACACGTCTCTCCGTTTCCTTATTTTCCAGAGGCTTTTTCTTACCTTCTGGGGGGAGCTTTGACCTCCTGCTTTACGGGCACTTGCTGGGGCTCTGGGTCCGGGGAGCGCGGCGTGGGTATCGGAGCCAGAGTCTCGGGGAACGTCTCATCTTCTAGAAGATAGTTGTTGTCCTTATCTGGTTTATCGATTTCGTCTCTGGGCATGATTTCACCGTTGCTTTGGGGCAGCTGAAAAAAAAACCTTAACTTGTGACTTGAGTTGGCTTTTACGTTTTCTTTGTACCCGTAAAGTGACAGGGTGTGTTGGAAGTGGAGTGTGTATGGAACCTAAATTAACCTATGCAATGGCATAGGTTCATTAAGGCTTCTTCACTGTTTCCACACCGCATGAGTGTGGAGAGGCTTTGACGCGATCAGATCGCGAATTCGCGACCGTCTTAGGAGAGACATGGAAGATCTTTTAGAACACCTTCAACTAGCTCTCTGTGTGACCGCAGCCTATTAAAAATAATCGAACTGAATTCGACACTGTAATTGCAAGTGTCGCAACAGGCATGACATTTAACTTTTGCATCACTGCATTTAGTAAATCGTCGAAGTGAAAGCATAAACAAATTCAAAAATAAATCAATTCTTACAGCATGTTTCAGCGAACTGAGATCCGGCACGTGGTTATGATTGAGATCGCCGGAGCCGTTCACTATGCTCTCTGCTTTCTGTAACATCGGAAATGCAACTTTATTAAATAGCATAGTCGGAGAAGGCTGGCCTCTCAAGCCAGAGGGAGCAGGTTCGAACCCAGCCGAAGGCACGCACCAAATTTTTCATTATGCAAACATATATTATGTGCGTATTTAATGTTTTATCCGCTACATAACAGGAGCCCAGTGTATGGTGAATGGCTCGACCCCTGTCACATTTGGGACTGAATATCGTCCGACGAAGTGTGGAAGTTGTACACCTCTGCCAGCCCCTTCGGGGGAAGGCGTGACGATATGTTAATAAATCGCCAATCAAAGTACCTGACACAAATAATACAAACACAATCTACTGCACAAAACTTTTGCAAAGGTTCTGTTTGGAATATTAGAAACAGCAGTTTTAATTGCATACTCACGTGATGAACCTTCTTGACGCTATGTAAAGTGGTTGTCTTTGAAGTCCGTTTCTCTGTGACCCTGGAGGTAGTATTGGAGGTGGCGGTGGCGGTGACTTTAGAGTACCCGTTGGGCAGGGCCTTGCGCGTGCGTTCCGTGTTCTGGATCGGCTGCAGGGGGTAGCTCTTGTCGATGCCTTTTGTGCGACGCTCCTCAAACATTTGGCGAACCTGGGGAAAAAATGTGAAGAAATTGTGAGCGCTGCTGGACGGACTTTACTGCTTCAATAGACTAAGATTTAAGTACAGGGGGCCATGGGTACCATGGCATCTTATTGCTATGATTGTTACGTTCTGTTTTCGATGCTGTGAGACCATGACTCCTGGCGCAGGATGACCTTATAGCGCGGTGATGGGATTCGCGGTCGCGCAGCGTCGAAAACAAAACGTAACCAACCATCATGGCAATATGGTGACATGGTAAGCTTCCTGATCTTATAAAAAAAAAAGTGTGATCATTTTGCCTGGAAAAAAAAAACAACCAAGTTTCTCCATTTTATCAGTCTATCTATCAGTCCAAATGGACTGAAATTAAGTTTATTGATGAAATAACTTCAAGTTGATCACGATCTTCGAGATGGTTGCAGGCTTACAATGGAATCTTCGTTTTGACTTTGCTGGGAAATACTACGCCTTGTCTGACCAGCTAATAGGATCTCACCTTTCCTGGTTGATGCGTCACTGCCTGCGATGGCGGCTGCGGCGGCGAGCTGACGACATGTCCGTTGGCGACGTGTCCATTGCTGCTAGGAGAGTGTCGCACTTTGTCTAACGCTCGCGTCTGCTGCGCCTCATACAAGGATGCGATCTTCATTCCACGCTCTTGCATCTGCTTCTGTTGGAATTTGGCCTGAGAACAAAATTTTAGATCGTTATCTTTTGGGTTTTTTTTAACAACGGATTACAGTTTGGACCTACGAGTTTTCTAACAATACCTGCCAGACTAGGTTTTTTGCTCAACTTTTGCTCATGATGTGATTTTAAGTCGTAATAGGTATAAGAAACGATTACTACCTATTTCTTGCATGAGAATGGAGGACATAACAATATCACATAAATGTTAGCCCTAGGTGGGAATCGAACCCACACCCCCAAGCTAATGCAGTTTCACTACCAACTGAGCCACCAGGGCAGTTACCGAGGACGCTAATAAACTTGTTTCAATTTGTTATTGTGTTTGTAGTATTTTATTGTTTGTTGCTATTATTGTATTGTATTACCAAGTGGTTCGAGCTACACATTTTGCTGTCAAGCTGTTTTTAAGCTGTCCTATTGACCTATTCCTCCACGAAACAAAGCAACAAAGCGACAATACCCTGTATTTAAAAACTGACATCGATTCTTCGAACTCTGGTTATGTATTAGTCAGTTTTTGTGCGACGTCTGGACATAAGGTGAGATTGGCAGTAATTAATGAGTCGTGTAATTAATAGTGGGCGGGGTATTGTGGTCAAGAACCTATTGAGTATCTCAACATTCAAAGTCGAAAACAAAGTGTTAATTGACTCTTTGTTTAATGTATTTATGTATTTAATGAATGTATTTTAGTTTTTAAGATTTTCATGTAGTTTTTGGTGTGCAATAAAGATATATTGTATTGTATTGTTTCTAGCCTGTCGCTGTTTCTGACTGGGATGGATGTATGTATGTTAGACAGAATTTAGGTTATAATACGTACCTAAGTAAATGTACTTTACATAAGAGACCTCCTGAGAGAGCCTTACTTACCGTTGTTAGTCGAAAAAATCGAGGTAGGTTTATCCGAAGTAAGTACGTACTACCTACCAACCTGCTAGCAGATAATTTAGCCAAGTTTATGTATTATTGATAATCGACCAACCGAGCGTTAGCGAGCGAAGCGTCTCTGCTGCAACTTCGACAAAAATGGTTTCGTACGTCCGGAGTAGTAGAAATTCGAGATTTCTGGCTCACCAAAACAAAACGTTCTGGATCGAGGTTTCTTAACTGATTCTTTTGTAACTTTGTTAGTAGGTTCCATAATTATAGAGAATTAAGATCATATAGAAGATCATTTATATCGGAAATACATGGGTAGGTTTTTTTTTTAAATAATTTTATCCTCAATTTTGAAAAAAAAAAAAAAAAAAACTGACTCGGTAAAAAAATCTGTATAATTATCCAACCCGCTAACAAAATTTCACGAGAATCAATTGAGGAATGCGACCTGAAGAGGAAGACAGAAGCCGGTCGCGAGGTCTCCAACTCACAGGGCCTCTAGTTTGATTTATAAATAAATAAATTAATTAATTCGGGACACTTCCACACACGGTCGCCTGACCCCAAACTAAGCAAAGCTTGTACTATGGCTGCCAGAGACTGATATACATACTTAGATATTTTTAAATACATACATAAATACATATTAACACCCAGACATAGAACAAACACAAATGTTTGCCCTAGGTGGGAATCGAACCCACGCCCCCAAGCTCAGAAGGCAGGTTCACTACTAACTGAGCCAACGAGGCAGTCAACTAAATATTTGGATAACTAGACGATTTTAATAAATGATTATTATAGCTTGAGACTGACTCTAGACTCTCAGTTACCAAGTCCATCTAAAATTAGCCCAAGCATCTTGTTTTGTTGACAAGCTGGACTCGGCTAGCTGATAATTAACAAGTGGAGACTGGACCGACCACTTACAGCTCCAATTAGTCTGATTAGACGCAGGACAGTGGCTGTGGTAACTGTCAGATCGTAAAGCTAAGTACAGACATGGTGCAATACAAAACGTAACGAAACACAAACTTCAATAGACATCTGACATTCTGAACGCGCGCTACCATGCTCTACTAGATGATGCGCTTGCACCGTAGCGTTAGAACAATAGACTAAACCCCAAACTTTGAATGATAAGCTAAATTTTAGCTCTAAGTACTTGGCTCTGTGAGCTGTAGAGTAGACCTCGCGGTCGGCATCATTCTGTCCTCCTCGACATTCCTGCACCATTTTCGTGAAATTTTGTGAGCAGGTTCAATAATTATACAGAATTTTATTACCGAATCAGTTTATGGAAATTTTTGAAAATGGTGGAGATCATAAATTTAAAAGAAATACCTGTAGACAAAGGTACAGGCGGAATTCGGTAAGGAAACCAAAAAATCGAAAGAATTTTTGTTGAAGCTGATGCTTCGCTCACTAACGCTCGCTTCGTCGAGAGTTTAATCAACATTTGACTAACCAAAAATGAATACATAGTAACTTGCGTACAAACACGTAACAGCCACAATAAACACGTAACTAGCACACGTAATTTAGCACATTTTACCTAAAACCGACCTATTTCCGAATTTGAACATTGTTAGAAGATACTGTGCTGTGTATTTGCTATTTGTCTGAGACAGTAATCTAAGGCCCGCATGCAAAAACGACGCTCAGTCATGAATCTCTATTTAAACCTAGTTTCACCACACATATTTCATCATTTTTTTATTTTATTTTTTGTTAATTTTTACACATCCATGTCCTCTCTCTCCACTCTTTCATACGTATCCTTTCCATCCTAAGGTTGCCTGGAAGAAATCGCTCTTAGTGATAAGGCCGCCAGTTGTAACACTACAGTTTAAGTTTTTTCTGTTCTTTTGCTTTGTTATTTCTGGTGTGAACAATAAAGTGTTTATCTATCTATCTATCTATCATTAAAACAGCTATAAATCGAGATTCGAGCGTCGTTTTAGCATAATTTACCTATAGCCTAAGTCACCTAGTAAATACAGATAACAATATAAATATATTATCTCCTCTTGTCCGATTCAATTTTAATTTTGATTATGAATTTAATTTTGTAATATGCATATTTTTGTCTATTTTTATTCTATTTATTTTTAAATTTAATTTTGGTTTATTTTAATTAAAATGTAATGTTAGCAATTTTAATACTATGTATAAACGCGCGACCACTCTACTTTGGTAATGCTTTGATCGGACCCCAAGATACTAGCTGCGCCGAGTTTGGGGTCCTCAGCGTACACAACTTGCCTATGTGCTATTCGCTAAATAAAGAAATTTGATTTGATTTGATATTTATTTGTACAGCACAAATCAATATCAAATACACAAAGTGTGCTCAATTATTGTCTCCATTCAGCAACGTCAGCACATAACATGCGCATGCGTTGCACATTGTGTATTCGCAGCTTTACAGTCAAACCGGTTGCAAAGCGATCGCGATTAGCATGCCAGGCGCGATTGCATCGATGCATTTTGCAATAGTTGCAACGCGGCAATCACGATTACTATGTAAACTCACCGGACAGTATGCGAGAGTAGAATCGTGACTGGTAAGGTGGTGATGATGACTTAATTTTGCTTGTCGTTTACATTCTAGGAAATGATCTTAATAATATTTTTTTTTAATAAAGAGTTTATCCGACTGCCTTGGTGGCTCAGTTGGTAGTGAACCTGTCTTCCGAGTTTGGGGGCGTGGGTTCGATTCCCATCTAGGGCAAACATTTATGTGATGAACATTTGTGTTTGTTCTATGTCTGGGTGTTAATATCTATTTAAGTATGTTTTTAAAAATATCTAAGTATGTATATCAGTTTCTGGCAGTCATAGTACAAGCTTTGCTTAGTTTGGTGTCAGGCGACCGTGTGTGGAATTGTCTCGAATTTAATCCCGAATCTAATCTAGTTATTATTAACACTTACGTAGATACGTAAGCTATCTAGCTAAGGTTGTGTGATCGTGTGGGTTGTAATACTTCTTGACATTGTTGCTATGTAGCGAAACTTTAGAAAAGCGCTTTAAAAGTAGTAGGTGAATTCGTACCTATAGGCCGAGTGGCTCTAATCCTCTTTTTCGCTTTTGAACAGTCGTTGCGAAAAAAATTTGAAAGGTGTCTCTTCCATGCCCAAACATAGGAAACTAACGAAAAAACAACTCAAGCGAGAACTATTTCATTCTCTATTTCCTCTCATTGAACGTGCTTCATTGTCATCGTCCCGGTAAAGTGAAAGGAAAAAATCGCATTAGACGTAAACATTATTCACAAATGCACGTGGGAGTAATCGATGATAACAATCTTTGTGACCGACTTATCTCTACAATTAAGTGAGGGAGCCACCATCACGTTTTCTAAATAAACTTCGCATCAACTCGTACGAAAGTTTTAGTTCCCTCCATTGGCCACCTGCACGTATAAGGTTAGTCTCACAATGCAGTCGCCAAGGTCGCAGTGACAGCCACTGCCTTTTATGATAGAGCTCCGATAGTTGACACTACGCGGAAGATGAAACGGAATACGGCATCGAAGGCCGACGGCGATTGATCGATTTGATTGATTTGAATGAAAGTTGAAGGAAGTATTGATTTTCTTGACAAGATCGAATTTAACTCGGTCTAATATCAATATAATAATATGTAGAACAATTGGGCATCATCAAGGTAACCTAGACTTGATTGAAAAATGAAACAAAAATAAGCACAAAATCATCCAAACGCGACATAAAACCATGATCCATCTATACATATTAATATTCTTCAACTGAGAGGCATAAGGATTCGTTATACAGGTCACACTGGATAAAATAGAAAGATGATGATAAAAATGAAATAGAAAGGGGCTTGTGTAGGGCTAATTTGAAAGGGTATGTTAAACCAAAAGGGGCTTGAGTAGGGATAATTTGAAAGGGTATGTTAAACCGAAAGGGGCTTGTGTAGGGATAATTTGAAAGGGTATGTTAAACCGAAAGGGGTTTGTGTAGGGCTAATTTGAAAGGGTATGTTAAACCGAAAGGGGCTTGTGTAGGGCTAATTTGAAAGGGTATGTTAAACCGAAAAAGGCTTGTGTAGGGCTAATTTGAAAGGGTATGTTAAACTGAAAGGGGCTTGTGTATGGATAATTTGAAAGGGTATGTTAAACCGAAAGGGGCTTGTGTAGGGCTAATTTGAAAGGGTATGTTAAACCGAAAGGGGCTTCTGTAGGGATAATTTGAAAGGGTATGTTAAACCGAAAGGGGCTTGTGTAGGGCTAATTTGAAAGGGTATGTTAAACCGAAAGGGGCTTGTGTAGGGATAATTTAAAAGGGTATGTTAAACCGAAAGGGGCTTGTGTAGGGATAATTTGAAAGGGTATGTTAAACCGAAAGGGGCTTGTGTAGGGATTATTTGAAAGGGTTTTTAAAAGAAGATTTTTTCAAGGCGTCAGCGATTTCTTCCGCGTCTTCTCTCGACTAGCGCCTGCCCGATGCTGTCCTTGCGTTCTTTTTGTTGTGCTCGGTCAAATTTAATTTGCACAAATTAGAACACAATACATTTTTTTCTGCGAACCGTAAATGACATTTACGCATTAAGCAGGCAACGTTCGCTTTGACTGGACCGCAGGATGAAAAACGCATCCAGTGTGACAAATCTTTAAAAATCAACCTTTAAACAACGCAGCCTTGCTACAAGGGCTTGAGTGTTCTAACTTCTAATCGTCCATCTACTTAGGTAAAGTGTCCGTCCCGCTCCAAGCCCAAGAATCCCAAGCACGCGGCTTCCAGCCGGTTTTATCTAATCACCATCTCGCATAATGCCGCCTGTCGCCGAGTCCCGTTGTAAAAGGATTTGGTACACTTTGGAAAGGGATTACGTATTTAGATATTCTCCGCTTGACGACTTGGACAGTAATTAATGTCTTTTTAATATTCATTGGGATTTGATTCGCATTTTGTCAAGGCTCCAGGCTTTTCATTTTTTAAGGGGTTTTTTATTGACGTAAAAAGGTATTGTGATATCTTTTCTGTTTTGGAATGATGAGTAATGATTGGATTGAAATTGAGATGGTGATAGATGAGATCTACCAGCATCAGTCAATTTCACGTTTTTACCATTAAAGAAACTACATATATCCGACAAATGACTATATGTAGACGGTCTTACATAGGATTAAACCAACTATCTCTACCAACTATTTTTCGTTTTCATAGGTCTTCTTGCTTATTTAATTAACATACGTGTTTTCATTACTAAATTCCGATTTGGAACAAACATATTCTCAAGCAGCCTCGCCAATGCTAAACGCCCATTAATTCAGCAATCAGTGGCCCGATGTCCATACGCGGCGCGTGGTCGACTGGCCGCGGTGACCACCGCCGTGACTCACGCTGTCATCGACCTTACTGATCGCCAGATTACAGACCTGTTCTCTTTGCTAATCATTCACTTTGTTTTGCAGAAAGAAAAGGTCAATATTGCCATTTTTTGAGTAGGTAAAAATATATGTTTGTAGAGGTATCTAGGAATCGCTACGCATCTGGCTTTTAAGCAAAAATTTGCAAATTTAATACTAATTAAATCAAAAATTCGACCAAGTAGAAAAACCTCCTAACTAAACCAAGTAAAAAATAAATTACCAGAAAACCTTAGAATAATTACTAAAGTAACGTATTTTTAGGTTGATTTTGCAATGTCGTTATTAGGCTACCGGAAGGCCTACGACATGGCTCACATAGTCCGGACACCGGCATAATTACCTACAGGCATATTGATGAATCTAGTTTTACAGAACCCTACGTCTAACCTGTGATGTGATGACGTGAGTGAGACGGATGTTGCATTTTTGAAAACATATTTGGTAAATAAGTCTTTATTCGGACACGCGAGACGCACTAAGCTTGTCTAACGTGTAATCATGTTTGTTGAATCTACAAAAGTGGTTATTAATTATAAGTACCTACATGAAAACATCTACGCATTGACGTGGGTACATTGCAAAATGCCCGTATAGACATGAACAGAATAATAATGTCCTAAAATCAACAGCAGCCTTATAACTATAAGGAAATCAACATTTACGACAGCGGATGAAGTCATCAGTCAAAAAAACTGATAAAGGTAAAGCATCGAACTGTATGAACTAAGCGCAAATAGTCTTCTCTGAAGTAGATAAGTAACTCAGAAACTCAGAATCTGTTTATTAAGTTTCCTTTGTTAGTTCGATTTAAAAAAAGATACTCTTACTTTGTATGTCGAAAGATAGTGAAGGTGCAGGAGGGCTATTCTTACGGAGTGAGATTCAATCTCACCATTTTTCGTCCTAGTTGCTCTCGTTTAAATGGTCCCAGGTGTGAGAGTAACCAAGATAAAATCTCATCTCACGCGTAGGAATAGCCCCCAGGAAGTCTGTGGTTGAGACCGTGAGTCTATGAGTGGTTGAGTATATATGTGTCGGTGGTGGTAGATGGCACAGGATTGGTAAACATTGTTCGCTAATGTGCAGACCTATACTCAGCCGTGGCTGAAAAATGGTTGATGATGATAAACTAAAACTTATGAAATAAAAAAAATAGAGTAGAAGCAACAGAGTCAAATAAGGATCCTAATCATCATGAAGTACTTCAGGATAAGGATACTTCCTTTCAGACATTTAAAATCTCTTGTACCTATTGTTACATATTGCTTGACATTTATTGAACTGTGACGTGTAACTATTGAATTCAGATTCAAATTTCTCATTTCTGATTTTCCTTCTTTCCTAATACTAAAATACAAAAGTTAAGAGCTAGCTCTTCGGTACGAATGTAACTTCAAAAATGAAACCAAGTCAGAAAGTAGATAGGTACGTAACAATTATTATAATCTTAATCACGAGGCGCCTTTTAAGGAGATGAGTCAACCGAGGTCGAATGTAAATAGGATCGACTATTGTAATAACTCGGTTAGCTAGCTAGGTGAGCTATCTACAATAACATTGCTTATTATATTCTGTTAGTCACACATTGTCATTAATTGTATAATGTTACTGACATAATTATCTTATCTTATCTTATCTTATATCTTTAAATGAGCAATTCTTGTATATATATATATAATTGGAATCTCGGAATCGGCTCGAACGATTTTCATACAATTTAGTATATAGGGGGTTTCGGGGGCGATAAATCGATCTAGCTAGGAATCATTTTTAGAAAATGTCATTTTATTCGTGTTTTATCGATAATCAACTTAAACATAAACTTGGAAGAAAATTAACAAAAAAGAGGCGTTTGAGTAGTCTCAACTGAAAAATATGAAAAATATGACTCTTCCAGACATCTATTGGCGAATAATAATACTATTTTTTGTGAGCAACTAATTGCTTTAACGACACAACAGCAGATGGCGTTGTTAAGTAACACGAAGTCAATGAGTGTTTGTTTTGAGGTTAGACTAAAATCAATTGTTTATTTTCCATAAAACACAATTAAAAAAAAAAAATACCGAGCTAAGCTCGGTCATCCAGGTACTATCTTTAAATGAGCAATTCTTGTATATATATATATAATTGGAATCTAGGAATCGGCTCCAACGACTTTCATACAATTTAGTAATATAGGGGGTTTCGGGGGCGATAAATCGATCTAGCTAGGAATCATTTTTAGAAAATGTCATTTTATTCGTGTTTTATCGATAATCAACTAAACATAAACTTGGAAGAAAAATAACAAAAAGGAGGCGTTTGAGTAGTCTCAACTGAAAAATATGACTCTTCCTGACATCTATTGGCGAATAATAATACTATTTTTTGTGAGCAACTAATTGCTTTAACGACACATTTATTTTTTTAAAGAATAAACAAATTACAGTCTCACAAATTTTGGCTTACAACTAGGTAAAATCTTTACATACTAGTGGCTACTTGGCGGAATAAGAAAGGCTCCAGACAACTTTGTCTTCTAAGTAATTCTTAACCTTATAATACCCTCTTTTCATTAATGTATTTACATGTGATTTGAATTTTCCCTCAGTGAGCCCTGTAAGAGCTAAAAATAAAATGAGTGTAAGTACTACGAGTATGAGTAAGTACATAATGAATATTCCTTACAATCGTTTTACTTTTATTTGCATAGTGTATCTATTTATTAAACCATTATCATCAATTGGATCGATCATACAGGTATTAAGTTTTTCTTCTTTATTCCTTCATCAATTTTTTACCCAATCTAATTCAAACCAATTTGAATCCTTGATATTTTTGGACACTTCAATTTTGTCTGACATTGAAAGTAGTAGCAGAACACGTGTCATATTCCCACGACTACGCGTTATCGGTAATAATATTTCAGTAGACTTGGTAATTTCGGGGAAACTAGTAATTTGAACTAATTTGAAGTAATGACAACTCCGATATTACGTAGAATTACTACTGCATGCTAAAGCTTTCTAACCGACTTCAAAAAGGAGGCGAAATTCTCAATTCGGTTGTATTCTTTAATTTAATGTTTGTTACCGCAAAACTCCGTTATTTATGAACCGATTTAGAAAAATATTTTTTTATTTGAAAGGATTACATGCTGATTGGTCCGAGTTTTTACAAAATCCAAATCCGATGACGGAAATTCGGTTTTATTTATTTTAAAACATTATTTATGCCTTAAATTCGACGCCTTAATAAATAATCTACAATATCAACTTTGAAGGCTAACAAAACAACTAATACCATCAATTTAGACAGTAAAGTTGTTTGATAAAACATTCAACGTCTTAAGGGCAAGCCACACCCCCGGTTCAAGGTCGACAATTGCGGAACGTTTTCCGTTGAACTGTTAGTATTCAATTTTAACATTTAATCGATCGATATCTATGACGTAAACCCTACGTTCTACAAATGCGAAAGTTTTTGTGTGTTTGTTTGTTACCTCTTCAGTCTTCACGCTCAAACGGATGGACAGATTTGGACGAAATTTAGTGTGGAAGTCGGTTATACCCTTGATAGATTGATTATTATACACGGGCTGTACTTTATTAACCGCGGGTAACACAGCAGGGCGCAGGTAGTGGGAGTATTAACGTTAAATTTCTCAGATCCAAGGTAAAATCAGAACAGGCAAGAACGCGGTTTTACCTACGTTCTTCCTGTTTACTTGAATTTAGCAGAATAAGAAGTAAAAGTAAATAAAAAACTGGCCAAGTGCGAGTCGGACTCGCGGACGAAGAGTTTCGAACCATAATCTATAAAAACGGTCAGACAGACAGACGGACGGACAGCGGAGTTTTAGTCATAGGATCCCGCTTTATTCCTTGGGTACGGAACGAAAAAAAAACCTGAGACGGACGTCAGAGACGAGAGCTATCATAAAAAGTATCCTAACTCTTTCAATAAGCCATAAAGCACATATATTATTCTAAAAACACTAAAATGTAGATCAATGTGTTAAGAATGAATGTAAGAATAGATGAATGAAAGAAAGAAAAACTGTGCCAAGTCCTTCAGAGTAAAAAAAAGGAAAACTGTA
Organism: Peribatodes rhomboidaria; assembly: GCA_911728515.1. Lineage (NCBI taxonomy): Eukaryota > Metazoa > Arthropoda > Insecta > Lepidoptera > Geometridae > Peribatodes > Peribatodes rhomboidaria. The sequence continues at coordinate 12,403,104 of OU452186.1, read as the reverse complement.
CATAAGATTTTCATAACAACAGATAGATAATAAACCTTTGCACCTATTTACCTTGGCACTAGGAAGTGTGAGCCAACCGTTTCTAATTTCACCCGGGTCTGCATTTTCCAAAGAAAGTGAGGATAGAGTCTGTGGCCCTCGACTCTTCCAATGTTCAGGGTTCCACCAGTTCACATGGTCCAATGATCTTGACTTGTTCCGTGCATCCATGAGAAACGTATCTTATGTATATCGTAGCCTTCTTGCGTGGTCTTCTGTTTTCTTTCTTGCTCTTTTACGGTTACGTAGAACCCTTAATATTTTTTCTAGTGTAGGTTTTACACCCGTTTTACATGACTTGCTTTAGGTTCAGAGTCAAGGTCGGCCTAAAGGTCAAGGTTTAACGATGATTATGACTCTAAAAGTCTGACAGTAATATTACAAGTTTGCAATTTGAAGGTCGCGCCGAAATACGACGTGGGCTGAAGATCGGAAGGGAAATGCTAAATTAGATAATGATGAGGTAAGTTACTTCGGTAATTATACAGGATTTCACTCATCTAATGCATATTTAAAGCCTCGATTGGATATGCAAAACCATTCAATATGTACTTATTGAATAACTGACTAATCACAAACACTTGCACCTTTTCATCACCTACCAAACAACTTAAAACTATCAATAATTTTTTTCACGACACCAGTGACTCTAACATTTCGGCTTCAAGAATTTTTTCTTACAACCTTCCCCCTTGAATTGGGAGAGTTGAATGAATCCACAGGGCTGTAGCGGTATAGTGGTCGAGGGTTGTTTGTTGTTCGCCGTCTCTTAGCAACCAGCACGTGGATTTCAATGTCATGGCTAATGAATAACTCATGACCATCTACCGCCAACTTGACCCCGTGATACCAAGACACATTTGTGTTTCCTAACTTTATTGGCATGGCTTTAAGGGTGAGAATAGCTTGGCTTGACTTGCTTTCCTAAGTAGCGGATCAGTTTCGTTGCCAAGAGGTTCTATATTTATTTCAGTGGAATAAGGTTCAAATGGCGCGCGTGTATGTATTAGACACGGTTTTGTGGTATTGCTGTGTATTAATGCTGAGACGATCTCAAGTTTCTTGCGGTTCGACAATGGATGTGAGTTCAGTTTTCCTGGTAATGACAGGTATAAATGTAACGGAAAACATTGCTGTTGTGTATAAGATTGATTTCAATGCTACAAGTGGAGTTATTTAACTAAGCTCAGGTGTCTTCCGTTTTTTTCTTCATTCTTATTTATTATAGTTTTGAAACCGGTACTTTCAAAGTTTATATTTCATATAATATAAATATGTAAATATTAAATATGTAAATATTTATATTGGATAAAATAAATATTTAAAATATATTATTTAAAATTGATGCCAGCATATTTCATGACCTTAGAAAGTGTCTGTAGTCTTAGCTATTGCAAAACTTGTCCGTCATTTAACTTTCCACTTTCGTGTGCACATCTGTGTTAAATGCATTGTCACCTCTTTTGAGATTTAAGCTCTATTATTTTATAACTATGGCTCATTGTCGAACACCCACGCGAGTTAAGCTTCTGGCCTTAAACGCTGAGTTGAGGCCGAGTGGATGAATCAGACCAATCCTTGTAAGGCGTTAGGATTAATAGTGCCTAGGTGTGACGTCATCACTTTCGCTGCTATCTTAGCACTAACATACATTCTGCGGCATTAAGTTATTGGCCAAGTGAAATTTATGAAGGGGTATTCGCATATTAAGTCGTGACAGGACTTGCAATAATTTTGAGGCGTAATTTGCTCGATTCCCTTGACTTTTATGATCGTGTTGCAAGGTTTTAAATACAGCTTTTGCAGTGATTTTAATGTCAAAATCATTTACGGCATGTGCCTTGAAAGCCTTGTTTACAAAAGAATTGGATAGATCTAGGACCTTATTCCCGCCCACGGCTTTTAAATTTAATTCGTCAAGGTATATTGCAGTTTTTGACATATCTAGAGTAGTACATTATGAGTGTGAAGTTGACAACGCGAGAGCTTTCAAAGGCGTGTCAGTTACTGTTCTCGATAATTTCGTTTTTTTTTATAATTTAGTAGCTGCGCCCCGCGGTTTCACCCGCATTCCCACAGGAACCGTTTATTTTTCGGGATAAAAAGTACCCTATGTCCTTTTCTGTACCCCAGACAACGTGTGCAAAGTTTCATGATGATCGGTTGACTAGTTAGGGCGTGAAAGCGTTACAAACAAACAAACACACAAACTAACTTTCGCATTTATAATATTTGTTAGGATTAATATAATATTCTTATCCCCGAATCTAGTTCAAGATTAAAGTACTACATGGGAAACATCGAGATCTTTCATGGGATTTCATGATGTTAGTTATGGTTTAATATGGTTTGAGAGGAGCTGAACCATGCAGGTGTAAGAAATGAAGCTACCCGCTAATTTCCAGCAGTGGACAAACAGGAAATTGTATGTAGCAGTACTCTGTACAGAGCTTATAGGGTCCATACTCCACACCAGTTCCAACATAATGATTATGTTTCGATTCCAAATGTATCTCCACTAAACTAAAAAATGCGTCTCAATTCATTTCAATAAGTCAGAAAAGGGTGGTAACAATTTAAGAACTGCCAATTTTAGTTATAATAGTTATAATATTTAGTTTTTTGGGCATTTCTCCAGAAGCGTGAACTCGATTGAAAGGTTGGTAGTACAGGGCGCAGTAAAAGGCAAGCGAAGCCCTGGTCGGTCACCAATTCGTTGGACCGACTTCATTAAAAAGGCCACGCAGACCACCATGGTGTAGTGTGATCGCAATGCAGCCAACCACCGGATATGGAGAGGCATTGCGAGAAGAGCGGCAGCCTTGGAGAGGGACGAAGACAACGAGGAGCGTTGTATCATTTACACAACCACGACCACTCTGCCAAGAGTTTAAGAGTGAAAAAGAATTTTAGTTAAGTGAATGGTTCAAACTTACAACAGAATATTATTATGTGGCTGATAATGGTGATGACTTATGGTTTACCTGTTTATGCAAGGATCTAAGTGATCATCTAGGATCCAATTAGAGCCCGTGTAAGTCTAACCGGTTGTCTTGTCCGCCCGTGCAGTCGCCTACTGTGCGCTGCATTTGGAATTTGGATGCTGTACGTGACTACGAGATGTTGATAATGATAAAATATGAGGCACGAAAACAAAGAATTAGAAATATTGTAACTTTTTTAATCATCGATCGAGCAAGCGTTAGCGAGCGAAGCGTCTCTGCTTTAGCTTCGACCAAAATACCCTCGTATGTCCGAATTCTGTCCAGATCTTTGCCTTCCTCTACAGGTCGCAATTCTTAACCCATTCTCTTGGATGAATATCTTGGATATCTCGATGGAAGATAAATAATATATAAAAAAATTATATCTCCTCTATTTTGAAAAGTTTCCAAATACCTACTGACTCGACTATGAAATTCCATACAATTATCGAACCTACTAACAAAATTTCAAGAGAAACGGTTCAAGAATGCGACCTGTATAAGAGGACAAACGTCGGCTGCGTGATCTAGGGCTCACAGAGGCACTACTATTATTTCGTGAATGCTTTTTAACAGCCACCTGAAAATTCTGTAATAATAAAAAAGCTCGAACGTTCTTAACGTAGAGCGGGTTGTTAGCTAATAGACAATTTAGACATGTTCGAAGCGCCAAAGCTCATTCATTGTCATAGTGTAAAAATTTCTTGCTATTAAGCAAAAGACAATGGGCAAATTGGTCCAAAAATTTTAAAATATATAAGTTTGCCCCAAGGTTGGCACATGGCGCATTCGGTAGATTATTTTTATGCATTAAAAAAAAAGTAAGACACCGGTAAAATTCAACCTACATAAACCGGTATATTTTATTTTTAAGAATAGAAAAATATTATTTTTTTATTAGGAATGTTAAGCACAAACTCCACGGTGACGTCACGAATCACGATGACGTGACCTGCATCGTAAGAAACTCTTTGACAGACAAGCACCGAGAAGAGCACGCCTTCTTCTTTTGTCGTATGGTTGAGCTTGTCGAACATTGTAGGATTTACAATACAATACAAAATATCTCTGAAACTGTGTATTCGATTTCTGCAAGGTTTATTATGCGAAAATCTATAAACCTTACCTACAAATTGCCTATAGTGTCAATGCTGCGGCGTTTGGACCAACGTCCATGTAATTTAGCCCGTTGTCTTTTTAATTTTGGTTTTGTTCAACTGCCATGCTCTAATTTAGATAAAATTGAATTTATACATACCTACCTATTTATTTATTGACCAATTGTATCTTGGAATACGGAATAATCTTAGCTTGTTTTTTGTATACGGAGAATGAAGTAAACTGAATAGCCATAAAATTGCTACCAAAGGTACCTATAGATACAGTTTCTACTAGTAATTAGAGATACATGTATATGTCCAAACCGTTGTCAGATAAGCCATTTTCTGACAAGTTGTCGTGTCAGGATAAGCGCAACAAGACAACACGCTCCTCGTAGGCGGGAGCTTTGTAAGCTTAGTTTAAAATTCAACGTAACAATCAATAACGACGTCCAATAAATCGATATAAACACGACAGTTTGCGCCAATTATAATCGATATTAAACCGACGCAAATTGAGAGCAATTGCTATTTTATGATTTGCTACTATAAACATTGGCATTTCAATTGCTTGTTAAGATTTTATAAGGAGTCTTTTTTGAAAATTATTAATGAGCTCATAAACATAAATTGAGATATAGTAAATAGGTACGTAGACTTTGGTTATAAAATACTGTTACTCTTCAAATAAAGACAGTTGTAATCTGGAATTCGAGCGTTTCACTTGTCACCTTTACATGGCGACCCTGCCAGGATAGGAGGAGGATAGGAGCTCCATACTAGCCCTTAGAATTGTAACAATAAAGGCATCAATAACTATTGTAAAATAAACTAACATTTGTTTTATTTTTCTAATAGCGGTTAAAATAAGATATAGTAAATAGGTACATAGACTTTGGTTATAAAATACTGTTACTCTCCAAATAAAGACAGTTGTAATCTGGAATTCGAGCGTTTCACTTGTCACCTTTGCAAAATCGATTACTTAGAGTATTTTTCGAAGTCAATCATTTCCTTTCTTCATTAGGCCTTGAAATATAAAAAAAGCTCCACCACTTGCAAAAGAGTTACAAACAACCATATAATCAAATTCAAATGGTAAATAATGCCCTTCATCATCATTATCATCATGTCCCTACTAATATTCGCAAGAGACGATTTACATAAATAAAGCGCCCCGTTATTGTGTTTGTCCATACATTTCAAGAAGAAAAAAGGCCAGGAGGCCTTCTCCTACGCGTGAGGTGAGATGAGATTTTATCTTGGTCACTCTCACACCTACGACGTTTCAAATGAGAGCAGCAAGGACGAAAAATGGTGACATGAAAATCTCAAATCCCCGAATAGGGCCCCTGGTCAGGAGTACCCGTAATCGACGAGCATGTATGAAGGGACTCATGGAAGTAGAAGAAGCGAAAGATGTATGCCAGGAGCGTAGCAAGTGGAGAAATGTGGTATCTGCCTACCTCTACGGGAAAAAGGCGTGACTAAATTGATGTATTAAATTTAATTAATTAATATTCGGGACATTTTTGGGGGCTGAGCTACCCACGTCCGTAGGAGAGTATTCTATTCTGATTCCCTACACGTGGTCCCCGGGTAGTGCTAACCGGGTAGCAAACTCTGGTGGGAGGCTTCGGCCGTGGCTAGTTACCACCCACCGGACGAAGCCATGCCGTGAAATGACCTAGTCGTGTTTCGGGATGTAGTCCGGTGTAACCGTTCCGAAGACGGGTCTGAGCAGTAGCGCACCTGTAGCGCTACACTCAACTGCCGTCTTTGTACTTCTTCACTCTACAAAACTTCAAGGCTAGAGTGAATAAGTACCTCATAGGTCGTTGTGCTTCATCTTAGACCACAACGTCGCTTAACATCAGGCTTGGTGGTCCAAAATCAACTATTCTACATAAAAAAAAACACGGTCGCTCGACCCGTACTATGGCTGTCAGAGACTGATAAAAATAGGTACACACCTACTTATTATATTTATGTCGATCATTATTGTGGCAAATGAAGCTAAATAAATAAATTGTCATTGTAACCTATTAATAACATTGCCGGGCCCTGATACAGTGCTGAACAGGAAAATTAGCGTGTTTAGTAGAAATAATGAGTGTGCCAGTTTGCCAGTGACGTGGCTAAAATATCGCCTGGGCGTGTGCTAGTAGACTAGTGGCTAAATGGATCAGTCTACTTTAGCGTACAACCTAGGTAGGTAAGTATTTTACCCGACTGCACAAGAAGAAGGGGTGGTTTTTCGAATGTATGTATGTATCTGGGTACGCATTTGTATGTATGTATGAGGTTTCTTTGACACGCCCTACAGCTTAAACAGCTTCATGGATTTCGATATGTCAGGTGTCATTTGAATCGTCTTGATTTCGAAAGTGACATACGACAACAGCAATTTTCAGCCAGGTTTTTGTTTTCCTTTTAATAATCTTACTTGTTATTTCCTCCGGACGCAAACAGAAGAGTGTTAGGCCCGCAGGCCCACTTGCAGAAGATAGGGAGTTTAATTCTTAAATGCAGGGTTAATTTATTCAATTAAAATGTTCTATAGACATTACTATTGTGTTAACTCAAGATTGGCTTCCAACTTTTGCGCGATTATAAAATAGCCCATACAGGTGCTCTGGATTAACACACGCTATTGCTTAGCTATCCCTGTTCCCTTCATCCATATCCGTTCATCCATTTGAGCTCAAAGAAGTAACAAACAACACATTAACTTTTGTAATTGTACATTAATATTATACCTAAAGAAGAAAGATTTGTATTTTGGACTTTTGTATGTTTGTAACGAATAAACCCAAAAACTACTGGTCCGTCCGAAAATTATTTCACCATTAGAAGCTACATTATCCCTGAGTGACATAGGCTATGAAACGCGAACGAAGCCGCTGGCAAAAGAGTTAACTAGTATAATATATAAAAGATCTGATCTGAATAAAAATTAACGAAATTGAGGGACTTGATGTGACAACTACAGCTGAGGTGTTATAAATATACAGATTTGGCATCATTTGCTTCAGTGCCGAATCAAGTAAGCGACGGGGCCCGTAGCTAATGTGAACAGGGGGCCCTTGACCTGCTGGTTTTCCCAAAACTCCCCATTTCCGCTGAAAGTATTGTTGTGCATCCAAGTATGGTCAGCGATTTTATTTAAGGAATGTTGCCGCCGCATGTCTATTATACTTTCAGAATGTGAGATTTTTAGTTTTTGCGTTTCGCGCGGAGCTCTCAAAGGTGCGGTGCCCGTAGCATTTGTTCCATGGCTTTGCCTATGTCATATATAAGTAGGTACGTAATAAATGCATTGCGTCCCTACCTATACCTGCGTTGTAATTGGCAACTGCTACACGTTATTTTAGAAGGCATTCCCCATGAAATGATGACGGAATCACGGACTCGGAACAGGCAAATTGACAAAACACAATGGCTGTGGTCGTGCGCACGATAATGATAGACAAACTGAATAAAAATAAATAATACGACTTGTTGTTACGCACTTGAGGCAATAACTTACGATGTCAAATGGCAATAATAGTATACTCACATTAAAAATATAAAAAAATCTGTCTGTTAAGTTAGTTCTGTCGATTAGGTTATCTTTCAGAAAAAAATCTAAATCTTAATAATCCGATCATCCATTTAAGATCTATAATATTCTTTAGTATGTATCTGCGTAGCTAAGAAAATAAGTAATTAAAACTTGCACAATGTGAGTCCCAACTTAGATTGAAAGACATACGAGAGAAGCTAAGTAAAATAAACATCGAGTAATGAACGTGTGGTGACGTTACTAACTTTTAGTAAAAACCAACACAAATACTGCATTATCAACGACTTCGATTTTAAACTTTACATTGTAGTTTTCCTCCATATTCCTATGCCCCATATCAAAGTGTAGTAATTGCCACACAAATAGTAACATTTTCCAGTAGGCAATGTATGTTTTATAAAACATCATTATAGGAAGATTGATTTTGAAATTTTCGTTGTGAAACGGCATCTCATTATCCTTTATTTCCTCAATACCGTATCCTTAGTAAATAAACGTATACTTACCGTATACTTAGTAAGTAATTAATAACATTTCCCAGTGGGCTATGTGCATGTTTATAAAACATCATGAAACAAACGATTGATTTAGGGACTTCTTTTGAAAAACTTCTCGTTTTCTTTCGTGTTCCTCAATCCCGTATAAATAATTTATGAGGCCACACGAATAGTAATATTTTTTCCCAGTAAGCGGTGCATAATTTATAGAACATCATGAAACTTTTGATTGACATCATCGCGTAGTATACTTAATGCACCAGTCGCCTACCGAAAACACTCCACTCAGTGATATATTTTGGTTCTCGCCAATATCTCAGGTGCATACTTAATGCATCTTTGATCACCTGGGTGATCCGGGTGAACAAAGTTCACTAAAAGTGCACTTAATGCACCCAGGTGATTAAACTCAGGTGCATTAAGCATATACTACGCGGATATCATGACATCATGAACTGCGATTGATTTTTAAATTTCCTTTTTGAAACAGCAATTTCGTTTTCTTCGTGTTCCTAAATCCCATATCAATGTATGAGGCCACACAAATGGTAACGTTTCTCAGTAGGCGATGTATGGACTGTACGGGCAAGCAGGGCAAGTGGCGGACGGCGGCTCGTGACTAATTGTGGAATGTATCGTAATGGACACTTGAGTCAATAGCAGAAGAAATGAGTGGAGATTTCATAACGTTTTACGTTTTTAAAGCTTATGAAAAAATCTACACTTGATCAACTCGAAAGTCAACCACAATCAATCAACAATTCAATTTACAAGATCTTCAAGAAACCATTTACCCAATTATCTCACATCCCAATGACAAAGTCTTTTTTGTCGGTAAAATCAAAATATACCCAAAACCTGCAAACTACGATTTCTTTAGATTTTTGTATGAATGTAATGTAGTTTGTAAAAACCTTATGTACATTTTTAGAAGCATCTATTTAGCTTATGCAGAGATTTGACGATCACTTGTTTAGGTATGCAATAATTATGGGCTAATAATGCGAGCGCGAATCGTTTTCGTTTCATATTAGGCAAAAATGCATTCGTAAGTGTGGGTGTTGTACATCGCTGCTAACTCCTTCGGGGTAACGATAACGGTTAATAACGGAAAACGGTTCGGGCGTGACAATATTTATGTATGCATACGTGTTTCTACCCGGCGGATGTCTGATTGTTGCCTATACAGGTCGATTTCTCAGCCGATTCTTGTGAAGTTTGGTGCGTAGGTTCGATAATTAAAAAAAAATTATAGGCATTTTTGTCGACTCAGTTTTTGGATATGGCGAAGATATGGGAAATAGATTCGCGAGATCTTCAGCTCAAAAAGCCACTAGTTGAATTTCTCCAGTTTAATTTTTTTTTACTTCTCCATGTCTTTCCCAGCTCCACCAACAAAGAGCGTTGGTCTGCGCGCGCGCAGCAATTTAGCATCGTACTCAGACGGAGAGCTTACATTACACACCATTAATGCTTACGGGTATAAATAGGATTACAAATGATGCACTTTCTTTATGATGTTACGAGTTTGAACTTTGTACTCGTGTGCAATGAAAATTGTAATACTCATAGTACAGCAGTACAAAACGTTATTAAATTACTTTTCATTAATTAAAATAGACATCTTATCTACTACATAACGCCTTGTTTTTGAAAAATGGACACAAAGGACCAAATGAATAGGAAATACACTAGAGATTTGTTGAAAAACCGATTATGAACTTCCGCAAAGTAACGCGTGATTATATCAATTTCATTTTCAGCCTTGTTCTTTTGTTTCAGACATTTTCTACTATCTCTAAAATATATCTCTATGGCGGTCATTAGATGTGGTATTTTTATTATGATTAAGTTAACTAGATTTTTTATATTATTGTAAGACCTATCGTCACGCTTTTCGCCCTAGCTGGCATCTAGGGATTGGCAGAGGTGTACAACACCCACACTTCGCCGGACGATTTTCAGTCCTAAATGTGACAGGAGGCGAATGTACAGATAAATTGGTTATATTTTACATTGTATATTTCCTCTAAGCAATAAATGATTTCTTTGTTTCAGCTGTCAGCTTTGTGCCAGTTTCATCTTCCAATATTTTCGCGAAGCAAGTGGGAGTCGAGCAAAACAATAAAAACCTACATTTAAAGTCCAAACAATGCATTATCAAGGATATCCACGAAGCCGCGCGTGGGCTCCACCTTGGAAAATCTGCAGTATTACAGGTTACCGATTTGAGGACTGTAATCTCTGAGTAGCAAAACTACAGAAAAACAGCTTCTATAGCTTTTGTTTCTAAGTAGAATCTTGCACCTGTAATAATATCCCACACCGTACACGTTACAGGTTATCGATTTCAGGACTGTCAGCTCTGAGTAGCAAACCTACAGAAAAGCAGCTTTTAAAGCTTTTGTTTCTAAGTAGAATCTTGCGCTTTTCAACCGGCCGTGCGCATATCACACAGCGTTTGCTTTACTTGTGCCCCGGGGCCCCAATCCTATTAGTTATCTACTAGAATTTATGGTCGCTGTGATCAAGTCATGTAGGTACTGGGGGCCTACCATGACATCATATTGCAATGATGGTTGCTATTATTTATTATTATTTATTTATTTTCTTTAGCACACACCACCGTCCATGCTTAATCATAATGTTTTTATTCCATCCAAAGGTTGTGTACACGCAAGGGTACAAATAATAGTCGACGTCAATTGAACCAAATATTTATTCAGTTTCTAACGAAGACAACAAATCAACAAACGGTCAAAAACCACCCAATGCTCCGGGCGAATGTCGCTTGCGAGTTTTAAAATTTTACCTGCCAAAAACACTCGCCATCTAGCGGAACATTGCAGAACTACAAACTAACTTTAACATACCGCCCACCAAGGACGAATACTAAATTTGTCATTAACAACAAAAAAAATGTTGGCATCCGCCCACCGTGAAACTAACTACCAGTACAACAACTGCCCTTGGTGGGGGTTTACAATTTATGATGAATGATTATTATAAACATAGAAAAGACCAATCAAAACATAGAAAAATATAATCAGTCGGCCAATGGTAAAATACAAATTTTAGAGATTGGCCGTTTTATTTTATAATTATTTTTTGTGCGCAATGAAACAACCCGAGTAATGTTATCTGCCCCAGTATGCTTATCAACCACTCGACCAAGAAGCCATCTACAAGGTGGAACGTTATCCTCCTTTACTAATACTACATCCCCGATTTCAGGTTCCGGGGTTTGATAAGCCCATTTATAGCGATGCAGAAATTTCGTAAGATACTCTTGCGACCATCTTTTCCAAAAGTTCTGCAACATTTTTTGAGTTAACTGCCATCTTCGTAAACTAGTCGCGTTTGCGCTTTCAAAGTTATGATCCGGGGCAGTGATCAGGGGTTCACCAACTAAAAAATGTCCTGGCGTCAGCGCTCCTATTGCCTCTGATTCTGTATCCAGCCTCGCCAAAGGCCTGGAGTTTAAGCACGCCTCTATCTGCGCCAAGACGGTAGACAGCTCCTCGTAAGTAAGAGTAGTGTCTCCGATTACTCTTTTTAGATGGAATTTTGCCGATTTTATTCCAGCCTCCCATAATCCGCCGAAATTTGGAGAAAGTGGGGGAATAAAGTGCCACGTAGTACCGTTGTTGGCTAGAGTTTCAACTATTTCCTGAATAAGACCCGATTTCTCTGAAGCTAACAATGTTTGTAACTCCCGAGATGCTCCAACGAAATTTGTACCATTGTCGCTCCATAGGTCCGTGCATTGGCCGCGGCGAGCGACAAACCGTTTGAAGGCAGACATAAACCCTTGAGACGTTAGGTCACTAACGACCTCAATATGTACCGCCCGTGTGACCATGCAAACAAACAAGCAAATGTAGCCTTTGTATGCATGATGGCCTCTACCCTTTGATGTCCTTATAAATATTGGCCCAGCATAATCCACACCACTAGTTTTGAAGGCTCTTGAGGGGGTCATCCTTGCCGCTGGTAACTGTCCCATCAATGGATTTGGAGTGGTCGCGTTGTGTCTTAGACATGTAACACATTTGCGAACGAAAGACTTGACAGTTGCCTTTGCTCCCAAAACAAAGAATTTTCGGCATAAATATGTCAACATGAGTTGAATACCTCCATGAAGTGTTTTTGAGTGTGCATCAGCTATTATTAGATCCGTAAGAGGAGACTTCTTTGGCAGCAGAATCGGATGCTTTACATCTTCACCGATCGATGAGTTATCCAATCGACCTCCAACTCGCAACAAACCTTTATCGTCAATAAACGGTGTCAATGATTTGAGAGGACCCTTTAGCTTACACCATTTTCCATCTTTTCGCATAAGTTTCAACTCTTCTTCAAAATGCTCTTCTTGACATTGTTTCACACATGTCTCCAAAGACTGCGTCAACTCCAGTGATGTGAGATACTCGTGACGATTTCTTTCAGTAGCTGGTTTTCTCAGATCAAGAAATCGTCTACAGTAAGCTACTACTCTCACCAATTTCGTAATTGACGAATATCGGTTCCAAATAGACCTGTCTGTAACTGCGACATGAACCTTTATCTCTTCCAATTGAGTCTCAACGTTTTGAGGTTTGCTGTACTTTACTTCCGGACCCCGCAAGAATTCCGGACCACCAAACCACATTGTATTGTCTAGTAGTTCCGTAGGAGTTATGCCCCTGGAAGCACAATCAACAGGATTCAAACTGGTTTTCACGTGTGACCATTGGTTTGAATCTAAAGTCGTCAATATTTCGGACACCCGATTAGCGACAAACGTTTGCCAACGACTGGGGTGACTGTTGATCCAAGCTAGGACCACAGTTGAATCCGTCCACGCCCGAATATGAGACTTTTTCACCTTTAAAATCTCCGACACTTCCACTAGCAGTCTAGTAACTAGAACTGCTCCGCACAATTCTAATCGAGGGATAGAGACTTGCTTGATGGGTGCTACCTTTGTCTTGGCTGTAACTAACGAAACATGAACGTTTCCTGCCACATCGATTCTTCTTAAATATACCGCCGCTGCATACGCCACCTTCGACGCATCGCAGAATCCATGCAGCTCTACAACGGAGTCGTCTATATTTGTGCCAAGCCATCTAGGTATGTTTATTTGCGTCAAAACGGATAATCCTTCTCGGTAAGTATCCCATTCTTCTAGTACTTTGCCTGTAACTTCGCTATCCCAATCTATTCCAGATATCCACAGCTTTTGAATGATTATTTTTGCTACAATCACGCAAGGCGCTGCCCATCCCAGCGGGTCATATAACCGTGCAATATGAGATATAACCTTTCTTTTTGTTACAGGTCCAGGTTCCGGCGGCTGTGTCACCGAGTAATGGAATTCATCGGTTCTACGATTCCAGGTAAGTCCTAAGAGTTTCACTACTTCATCCGTTTTTAATTTTAATTCTTCGCGATCCTCTACCATGCTTTCTGTCGTCTGCGTGATTGCTTGCAATAGTTCGGTACTATTGCTCATCCATTTTTGTAGTTCGAATCCACCCTTTTTGAGCAAGTCATTCATTTCCTGATAAATAATAATTCCTTCCTTTACAGAATTACATCCGGTAAGTAAATCATCCATATAATAATCGTTTATTACTCTTTCAGCCGCTGCAGGATATTGACCACCTTCATCGTGAGCTGTTTGCTGCAAACTCTTCACCGCCAAATACGGAGCCGCCGCCGTCCCGAATGTCACTCTTAGCAAACGATAGTCCTCAGCCTCCGCGTTCTCATCGTTCTTCCACAGCAGTCTTTGAAAGTCCGTGTCCTTTTCAGATACTCTCACCTGACAATACATTTTAACTACATCAGCAGCTAGGCAAATGGGATGTTGTCTCCACCGCATCAGTAAGTGTCTCAGTTCCGGTTGTAGGGTAGGTCCCACCATTAATGTATCATTTAGAGATACTCCGTTTTTGTATTTACAGGACGCATCATACACGACCCTGACCTTTGTCGTGTCTTTGTCGTCTCTGACAACCGCGTGATGAGGTAAGTATACCGCTCCAGGATTATTTCTTTCATTTTCAGGAACCTTCTCCATAAAACCTAAGCGTAAGTATTCTTCTATCACCTTCTTATATTTCTCTTTTAGCTCTTCGCTTTTCTTAAATCGTATTAGCAATCCATCCAATCTTTTTGCCGCTATCATTCTAGAGTCAACGCATTCAGGTCTTTCCATCTTAAATGGGAGCCTTACCATGTACCTTCCCTCCGAATCACGTGTTGTTGTTTTTTCGTAAAAGTCTTCGCAGCGAGTTTCTTCGTCTGACATCATCTTCTTGCTAGACTTTGGCTCCGCTTCAATTTCCCAAAATTTCTTCAACATCTCGTTATCTTCAACGCACACATGCATTGCAACTACCTTTGCCGAGGCGGCTGGAACACTCTTGCATGTGCCAGACAAGATCCATCCTAGTGATGTTGCTTGAGCCAAAGGATAGCCATCCGGGCCTTTTCTTATACCTTCCTGTATCACTTGTCCGTAAATATCTGCCCCTAACAGAACGTCAATTTTATTAGGCGTATGATATTGCGGGTCTGCTAGACGCAAGTCCTGGTCTAGCCAGTCTAGTTCTTCCACCTTGTAATTTGGAAGGGATGTAGTGACTGACTTCAGTACATAAGCCTGTACTTTGATTACGACACTGGTATCAATCCTAGACTGAATTTTCAGTTCTACCATGTACTTTGATACAGTCGTGCTATTTCCCTCCAATCCCGATATTACTCCCTTTACTGGGTGCTTCTTAATACCCAAGTATTGCACTGTCGATTCTGACACAAATGAGGCCTGAGAGCCCTGATCGAGCAATGCTCTGATATAACGTCTTTGTCCTGTCTTAGATTCTGCCCAAACGACAGCCGTCGCCAAAAACACCTGCTTTTTGAAGGATACCTGACCAAAGCACGTGACTACTGGTGCCGCTTCACCCGAACCCAAAGGAGCCGCTGACGTTCCAGCGGATGAACTGACTGAACCTACCTCGGATACCGATTTACCAGTGTTAACTTGATATGACCTACCATCGCCCGAACCGTTGGGATGGAGTATCGAATGATGTTTCCCATGGCATACACGACAAGAAGATTTACTTGGACAAAACCTAGCCGAGTGGTTGCTTCCCATACAGTTAAAACACAACCGCTTGTTTATGACAAACTCCCGCCGCTTCTCAACATCTTCTTTTAAAAATTCTTTGCATGAATACACCCTGTGATCTTCTGCACAGAACTCGCATACAACATTGGCCACATGTAGGACCTTATACGGTTTGCCAGTGAGAGTCGACGGCCGAGATTTGAGTTCCGGCTCAATGAATTCGAGGGCTCTAAATCTGCTCTGTATAAATTCCCGATACTGAGCAAATTTAGGTAGCTCCCTTGCATTCCCATCTGCGACCTTCAATTCCCACTGTTTGCGGGTTTCCGCATCTAACTTATTTGATACTATATAAATTACAATTATATCCCATGACTTGACATCTATTCCGATGTTGTTCAGAGCGTGTAAACAATCTGTGGTAGTGTCTATTAATGCCTTGAGTTGCACTGACGACTCTTTCGTTGCAATATTTTGATTAATTAAGCGCTTTAAAATGCAATTAGAGAGATAATTAATATTGTTATATCTTGCCTCCAGCTGGCTCCAGCATTCTGTATAATTAGCAGCAGTGATTGGCAACTGCCGTATCAACTGCTCAGGCTCACCGGTTAAGTATCCCTTGAGGTAATGCAGGCGTTGCACATCATCTAGCGAAGCATTCGAATGAATCAATGACACAAACATGTCCCGAAAAGTGATCCACTCTTCATAACTTCCCGAAAAAGTGGGAATTGTTATTTTAGGAAGCTTTATATTTGACGTGCTGCCACTACTACTTTCAGTGCCCTGGCTCTTTGAAAGCGGAGCAACCTTAGGCTTATATCTCAACATTTCTGTCTTGCAATTTATGTAAGAGTCCTCGGCGCTCTCGTACAATTCGTTTTTAACATAGTCACTCGATTCTAATTCTGACCAACTTTTAACGCTATTTATGATATTTTCGTGTCCCTTTGTAAATCGGGTCCACAGCTCTTCTAAGATTTCTAATCTAGTTATAATATACTGTTCTGAACTTAACCGCTCTTTAGAAGATTTTTTAAAATTTACAGAAGTTTTTGAAATTTTGTCATGAGTATCTTTTTGTACATTAATTAATTTATCCATGGTTGATAATATTACACTTGCCAACTTATTCAATAATTTTTTCAAGGTTTTAACCAAACAATTTTAGCGAAATTTTTACAAGTCCTAAAACGTCACGAAAATTTTACAAGTGTTTTAAAATTATGAACACCAAAGAAAAATCGGGCATGGATTCCCCGTCTCAACCAAATTCACCGAATTATTCTAAGTCCCTAATGCAAGAAATTATTCTAAGTTTATTTACTCTAATGCTTAAAGTCCAAATTACTTCAACTTCACTAATAAATAATTTAAAGTACTCACAGATTATTTCCACTCACACTTGATCGTTTTCCTGACGTCACCACCGTACTAGTTCCTCGCACCAAATGCCACTCCCGGTCACCGTGCTAGCTCTCCGCACCAACTGCCACTCCCGGTCACCGTGCTAGCTCCCTGCACCAACTGCCACTCCCGGTCACCGTGCTAGGTCCCTGCACCAACTGCCACTCCCGGTCACCGTGCTAGCTCCCTGCGCCAACTGCCACTCCCGGTCACCGTGCTAGCTCCCTGCGCCAACTGCCACTCCCGGTCACCGTCCCTGCTCCGTCTGCCGGTGTTCCTCTTCTGCACCAGATGAAAGTTCCACTCTTGTCGTGGAACCTTACCGCCCCAAGCAGCGATCCACTGCCTATAGGTGCGAAGCGTAGTCCGAAAACCGCGAACTACTGAACCGGCTGATCCGTCTCTAAAGGACCAATTTGTACACGCGAGGGTACAAATAATAGTCGACGTCAATTGAACCAAATATTTATTCAGTTTCTAACGAAGACAACAAATCAACAAACGGTCAAAAACCACCCAATGCTCCGGGCGAATGTCGCTTGCGAGTTTTAAAATTTTACCTGCCAAAAACACTCGCCATCTAGCGGAACATTGCAGAACTACAAACTAACTTTAACAGGTTGTCTGGAAGAGGTCGCTCTTAAGCGATAAGACCGCCCATTGCGCCTATATTTTTGAATGTTTAGTTTCGATTTATTTTGTGTTTGGTGTCAATAAAGAGTTTTTGTATTGTATTGTATTGTTACGTATTGTTTTCGACGCTGTGCAACCATGGGCCTTATTGCGCGGCGATATGATTAGCAGTCGCACGGCGTCAACAACAAAACATAACCATCACGATGTCATGTTAGCCCCTGATGTAGATTTCATAACTTCTTGCCAAAAACATGATAAATAATAATAAAAATAATAATAATAATGGAACTATGGAACTACTTCGAAGTAAATTATACATAAACATATCGTCACGCCTTTCCCCCGAGGGGGCTGGCAGAGATGTAATACAACACCCACACTTCGCCGGACAATATTCAGTCCCAAACAGTAAAAGGGGGCGAGCCTATCGCCATACACCGGGCTCCAGTCATGTAGCAGATGACACACAATACGCACATATATATGATCACACAATGAACAAATTGGTGCGTGCCGTCGGCTGGGTTGGAATCCGCTCCCTCTGGCTTGAGAGGCGGACCTTCTCCCAACTAGCTGCCATCGCTTTTTTAAAGCTAAACTATACGCTATCAAATTATGTTATAAACTTAGCCGAACACTCCACGCATTTTTGTCAATTCTTCAAAGTACAGTGGTACAAGCGTCCACTGCACTCACACATCCATCGCTACACTTGTAGTGAATAAGTGAAGATCTATTTTTACGCTCTCTGGACCTGTTTCTCTGGGCATTTTCTACTCTGTGCTGTTGTTATTATAATTCAGCCGCCTACTAGCATGTCATATTTATAAATGTTGCTACGCTCCTTTAAGGATTTAAGGATTCTCGTTCTTGGGCATACCAAAGTTGATAGAATCGTAAATGTTGGAAAAGAGCACGATTTTGTTACGGACATGAAACAAATAAATTATAGTGACAGGAGTGATCTATATAAATCACTGTTAAATTGGATTACAAATGTTTTTCTTAATAAATAGGAAACTATTTAATTGCGTTGCTTATATTATAAATGTATTTGTTTATTATTAATATGGTTTTATTCGTCCTTACTAGTATACCAGGTATACTATGTACCTATTGTTATAGCAATATGCGCAATTAGATGATAAATGGGTAAGTATGGATCCATACAATACTATGGTCAATGTATAGAATTTTAATATGACAAATTGACATTATTATCGTACATTTTTATTAAATACATGTTTATTAAATTTTCAAAATCTGTCGAGCCTTTGGATTGTACTTTCTTAGGTCAAACAAACAGACAAACATAAATACTGTACTGACCCACATACACACGCAAAACCTTCCGAGTACCTATAAACTCACGTAAAAAATAAAAATTAAAAAAAAACCCGTCATCGATTTTCATCAAACACTCTTTTTTTTTTTTTTTATAACATAATAGGCTTGCGTTTGGCCACCAACATGCCTGATGATAAGCAGTGATGCGGCCTACGATGGAGCACGCTTGCCTAAAAGAAACCGATTCACTCGAGACTTGAATACACCCAGATTATAAGTGTCACTCCCAAGTAATTCACCTTTGAAACTAAACAAAAAACAAAATTAAAATCGGTTCTTCCGTTCGGGAGTTACGATGCCACAGACACGACAATCTTATAACACCCTGTCGTTTTTGTGTCGGGGGTTAATAAATACTGACATACATAAGGAAAACCTTACCCTACCTCCGGGTCATCGGGTAAAAACTCATATAGAAATAAAGGCAACAAAACTAAAAGCCGCGTGCAATCGATATATTAAAATTAAAGACAACACTTGTCGACCTAATTAGTTAATTGCCATTGTCCCACGACCACGTGTGGGCCATCGATCGAGCCCCTTCCCTCGATTGCATTGTGTGGGAAAATGGGAAATTGCTGCAAGCTTTTAAGATTACGTAGTATTTTTATTAGGGTGCTTCTAGACCTGGTAATATTGCGACAATATTGCTCTTTACGAGTATTTAAACATTTCTAGCATAGTTGATGATGGCCCGGGTGCAGTCAACATATTGCCAGTATTGCCGGGCCATAATGCAATGATAAAAATATGGCCTTAAAAGGCCTGTAATGATGAAATATTACCTTAAAGAAGGGCTTTTTTTTTTGGATGTTTGTAAGTATTTTACTTGCTAAGTTTGTCTGATCCTATATGACATCCACAACCTAAACGAATCTAAGTACCAAATTTTCGCTAGTTGTCGTCAGGTTCGTCTTTATAAACGACACTAAAACAATACATGGGCTAATTATATTTGAGTTAATAATAATAATAATAATGTTTATTTCAGAACAGTAATCCCATATACATACAAAATCATCAAAATGTAAATTAAATAAAAAATCAAAACACTAAACTCAAAAATAGAATAAAAAATTACAAACATTCGAAAAATCAATAAAACATAATCATTAAATCAATACAAGTATTACAACACAATACAACCAAGTCAGTTTATTATCCTACTATCATTCTCATCTCAATCTATATTTGGCTATATTTGTTACCTTTGTGCTTTCCTTTTCATTAAAACTTTTTATAAAACTGTCTCTACGAAAGTAGAGGCAAAAAAACCGTAGCTAGTAACGAGCAAGTTATTACGAAAGATACTGAAGTTATCTTAAATGGCAACATTGTAGAGTGAAGAAACAAAGAAGATAAAAAGATAATGCAATCTGTGAAGCCAAAGATATGAGGACACACGGATTTAGTATACATAGGTACAAAATTCAGAAAAGAAATTTCTAAAAGCCCTGGGAAGTACCTAATGACCAATGATTTCAAATGCGATACATGCATTCAAAGATTAAAATTCGAAAAAAATAAGAATAATTTATTGCAGAACTGTTTACGAAGGTCATAATTTAAATATAGTCTCAACAGTAGACCCAAGTCGGATATGCAATGTGATGTACATAGGTACTTATAAATGTAGTTAAACAAGGTTAATAAACAACACTATCAAAATAAGAGTAAATAATCGCTATTTATATCAGTATAATAAAACTCTTTCAAATTGTAAAACCCTTTTGTTATCAGCCATTTTTTCCATTTCCTGGAAAACAGTGCCCATTCTAGAGTCTTTATGCCAGAGGGCAAATTGTTGTAAATTTTCATAGCTGTAAAGTATGAGTTTTTGTAAAATAAAGCGTTATTTTCTTGAGGAATAATTATTATGTTGTTCTTGTATTTAGATCTTTAGAAGCTCTTCTTCTTTATCTCATCGTTTACAATTTCAGTTGGGTGTTTTGCTTTAGAATAATTTGGAAATTGTGTCAAGTTTTATAACAGAAGAAGAGTACTTTGACTATGTAACGGCGTAGTTTCGAAGCAAGTAGGTATGTCGATAAAGCTCTAATGAGAACGCTCGTGTGCTCGTAGATTAGAATACAGTGAACCGACTGATAAGGTAAGTATAATGATGTACTAAAACTACTAACAGAGTTACAGTACTTAGGTAAAGTTGTTGTTAACAGAGTAGGTAACTAATGTTGCTGTAAAAAAAGGCATTCGTAGCGCTCGACTGTACTCTATCATCGATGCTAACCAACGGTTGAAGCGTCAGTCTTTGGATGGGTGACCGCGAGTGATATTTATCATTGAGCGCTACCATGAGTCAAATGTTAGGTTAATTAGAGATCCCTGTTGTTTAGCCTAAAATTGTAGGTTATTGCCAAGCCATGTCAGTTGCTTTTGGGTGGCCTAGACTGCCATTAGGACCAGCCAATCGATATAGTTTATCCAGCCAATCAATACGAAATTACTTACAAACTTACAATACAGCCTTTACAGTATAATGCATTTTTATTGCACACCAGAATTACAATGCATCATTTACCACACAAGGTATTATGGCACAATTTTTATTCCAATTCTTAAAAGATTAAGTAATTAGGTACATAGAATAACTAAAGCTTTCAAAAATCTTCAACAGAGTATTTGAGCACATAGGTATGCTTTCGTTGTTATAACTACGCAAGAATAAGTGCTTCAAATAAAAAATAACATGGTTAGTAAAGTTAAAACTGATAAAACATAAATAAATTTTAAGGAACAATATAACAATTTTGCCTGAATTAGGCAGTCCTCCTGTCAGGCAAAAACAAGGCACCAACTTTATCATAAAATAATCACTTGTCAACTTACACTACTTATGACTGCATGTAAGGTAGGTTAATACTAAATATTGCAAAAACGAATCAACAATGACTAATGACGCCTTACGTGGAAGAACAGGTGCGTAAATATGCTAAGTATTACTTGAAGACTGAATTCAATCGAATTAATCTTCCATGGAATTTAAGGTATTCTGACGGAAGAGCTAATTATTCATTACCATGCTCTACGTAAAATACCTATGTATAGAGACGACGTCGGAAAATGTCCTACGTCATAGATCCACGTCTTATAACTTCTTCATTCTTTTGCATCCATTTATTCGCAAACTTCTTTTGCAGCCGGGTAAAAAAAAATTTGTAGAAAACTGACAATTTCGGAACTGATAAAATGATACAATCATTTTCATGACACTCGCTCGTAAATGGGACTTTATTAGTCATTACGTATGCTCGATTTTACTTTATTTTTTATTGTCAAAGATTTTATCCGACTGAGAATAGTAAGTAAGTACCTTAGTATTCCTTTCCCTATATTCTGGTTTTAAAGAATTGTACCTAGTTCCGCCCAATTACGGTACCAAAGCATTACAATTAAAATTAAACAATTTTTTGCATTAAAGCTGATTATTATGCTGATTATTATTTTTATTTATTGTACTTATGTGTTTATTGTGATTTCATTTGGATTATTATATTTGTATTTTATTAATATTATTGTATAACTAATTGGAATTTGATTATTGTGACTTGACTAATGACATGACAAATTGAATTATTCATTCTATAATTTTAACTTAATTTTGTGACTTTTTAATAATGTCCTCTACAAGACGCATTCCTCAACCGATTCTCGTAAAATTTTGTGCAAAAAAATCATAGGTACTTATTTGAATTTTGAAAAATTTCCCAAAATAGACTCGTAAAAAAATCTTGGTAAATTTTTGTAGTTTTTGCACCTACTCACAAAATTCCTGTAGAGGAAGACAGAGATCCGGAAAGAGATCCAGACAGAATTCGGACATACGAAAGCATTTTTGTCGAAGCTGAAGCATAGACGCTTCGCAATAACGCTCGCTCGGTCGATTTTCAGAAACATTTAAATTACGTTTCCACAGAATTCGCGAAAATGTAGAATGAATGAGTCATCGAAATACTTTTAATGAATTTCTTACATAACTTCGTAGAGCGAGCTCATCTATTGTGTTGTTCTGTATTATCTATGGCATTATAGCGCCGCGTCGGTGTTTTGATAATAGGGACAAATGTAGGGCATTGGGCCGGCTATGTTGTTTTTAATACAAGCGCAACCTGCTGCTCCGTCTGCGTTTTTTTACGTTATAACTAGAAGTAATAACTAGAAGAACCACAAGAAAGATGGATAGATAGACACTTTATTGGACAGACCAGAAATAACAAAACAAAAGAAGAGAAAAAACTTAAGCTGTAGTGTATCAACTGGCGGTCTTATCACTAAGAGCGATCTCTTTCAGGCAATCTTAGGATGGAGAGGATACATAGTATTGTGACATCTTACTAGTTACCTCTATATTAGTATGATAACTTTTACAATGTCTTTATGTTTTTATTCTCACTTTTTTACGTAACGGCTGAACAGATTTAGATAAATTATGGTATGAGGATTACTTATATTAAAATAAAATTAAAAAAATTAAAAACCCCGGACACCGATTTTCATTAAACATAGCTAAGAACACTCCAGACTAATTCACCTTTAAACAAAAACAAAAATCAAAATCGGTTCATCCGTTCGGCAGCTACGATGCCAGAGACAGACACACAGAAACGTTAAACTTATAACACCCCTTCGTTTTTGCGTCGGAGGTTAATAAGAGGGCATTCAAAAACGAACGGTACCTGTAGGACACTATGTAAGCGGGTTGAAAAACAAACATATTTTATGGAAAAAAGTCACACAAAAGTTTGTGAGATTAAAAAACTTTTTAAATAAATGAAAGAAATTTATTGATGCGGGACCTGAGCTTGAACTGCTATGATATGGGTGTATTTACCCATATCCTAGCAGTTCCAGCTTCTGAGGCCGCGGTTAGAGTGTACGAGATGTTTCGACATACTTAATTTATTAGATTCTTAGGGGCACAGTCGGCCCGACTAGATCTCGTCGCGGCCGCGCGGTGCTGGTCTGCGAGCTCCTGAGCGCTGATCTATTCGGCATCGGTGATCGTCTCCGCCGATCGTCACTGCGTGGGCGCGGCGAGGTCCTCTTTTAAGTTTTTTTTTCTCGATTTCGTTGAAGTGTATAAGTTTAGGGTATGATGGGATTAGCATGCCAGTATTGGCAAAAATCCCTAAATTATTTTTACATGAATTAAAAAATAAAAAAAAAACTTTTTAACCAAAAAGCTTACAAACAGAAAAACTCTTTTTACTTGCATGTAGGCTAGACATCGAGCGAGTACTCGTGTTGACGCGACGACCTAAATTACTGTCACACCTTCCTTCATGTATTGAGCGAGGGTGAATTGGGACATGTGTTATCGTTGAATAACATTATGTTCAGTTGTTAAACAGAGCTTTTGAATCCAGAAATGATTTAGTCTACGATAGAAATTTTGTAAAGATATTCTAATAATAATAATAATCTTTATTGCGTAGATACAAGCCAATTATACATACACATACAACACATATACATACAAACCATTCCGCCTCGGTCCTGCGCCAATCGGGTCCAGCATCGAACCGCAATTTAGTCCAAATTAATTCATAGAAGTCGTGTCTAAGCAAACATTTTCGCTAGCCGTGTGACCAAGTTAGCAAACAAATTAAAAACAAGCGGCAAGAAACCGGCGAGAGCGGCGTTCAAAACATCTGTTCCGTTCAATGGGTATAAGGGTGCTGCTATACTGGACGTGATTCGAGCTAATAATACGATGAATTTTGACTGTAAAGATATGGCTAATTGTACTCGTAATTCTTACCTTTAAAAAAGTTAAACGTAAAGCCAATAAAATACGTAGAGGCAGTAGAGAAATTTTACGCTAAAATAGAACTACCTATTAACCTATGTTCTATGTTTAACAATAAGTTTATTTCCATAAAAATAACCCTAACTAATATTATAAATGCGAAAGTGACTTTGTTCGTTTGTTTGTTTGTAACGCTTTCACGTCTCAACTACTCAACCTCTACTCCGTCTTGAAATGTCACATACATGCTGTCTGGGGTACAGAAAAGGACATAGGGTACTCTTTATCCCGAAAAAATAAACGGTTCCTGTGGGACCGCGGGTGAAACCGCGGGGCGCAGCTAGTAATATATAAATGAATATCTGAATCTTTATACCTAGGTTAGTTACCACACCAACAACTGATCTCTTGCAAAGACAAGGTATGCTGTAGATTGCATTAGGTATGGACCTACATACTTAGTTACATGTAGATCCTTACGCAGATTTTCTCTTTATTCGTGCTGTGTAACGAGCAATGTGTATAGTACACACACCTTCGTAGTTTAGTTTTATGGGTTCGCCGTACAAAACTTCGTCTTTGACAGCTCCTGGTATAACAGTGCCTTGCCTCGTCGCAGCTGAGGTCAAGGTTCGGATCTGCGGAGCGAGCGGCGCGACCGTTTGAAAGCAACCGTTGTCGTCGCTGAATCACCGAGACGCGCCGACTTGGTCCACAACGGAAATGGAGTTTTGCTTCTTTTGGCTTAAAGAAAAAGGTCGGCTCTACTATATCTATATATCTCTATTTACTTCATCTTCATCGGCCTAGTAGCGTTTACAAGACATGGTTATTGAGCAGATGACATACCTATGTCATCTGCTACATGGCTGGAGCCCGGTGTATGGCGACAGGCTCGCCCCCTGCCACATTTGGGACTGAATATCGTCCGGCGAAAAGTGGGTGTTGTATTACATCTCTGCCAGCCCCCTCGGGGGAAAGGCGTGACGATATGTATGTTTGTTTACTTGCCTTACATTTTAATACATAGAATTCTTATTTGCATAATAAATGCCTAGTTAACTTATTTATTAGGGAACTAGGCATTTAGTTGTTCCCACTTAATAAATGCAATAAATGCGCTGGTAGATTAACCTTTGTAACTTAATAGAAAACCTTATTATCTAGATTATCTATTAGGTATTCCTACAGTGCATAAATCACAAGTAAATTTGCTTAGGTATTACTTAGCACATGGAATATATACCTACCTAACATAAACCCTAAAGCTATCTCGATATTTGGTATTTATCTGTCGTCTTATCACAACAAGTGTTTATCAATTTTGCAACGTCTGATAAGAATCTAACTATGATTAATATTTCTACTGTTTACTTTATGGTGTACTAGTAATAAACATAATTCCTACCTGCATTTGCAGCAGCCTGGATCCACCT
The DNA here is from genome assembly GCA_911728515.1 of Peribatodes rhomboidaria. NCBI lineage: Eukaryota > Metazoa > Arthropoda > Insecta > Lepidoptera > Geometridae > Peribatodes > Peribatodes rhomboidaria. Next base: position 12,377,197 of record OU452186.1, on the reverse strand, counting down.
CCCTTCTCCATTGTATGTCACAATAAATAATGGAAGACAACTGAAAATTAACACCAAAACAGTCTTATCCAACCCAATTATTCCAATCAAGTCTTCAGGTATCCAATACTAATTAATTTCATTACACACGATTTTTGTATAATTTACAACAACAAAATACACAAAAATTGACACAAATATGACTTTGTCAAAAATTTGTCCATTCCCAATAGCTATTTCGTAAATGGAATTCGCGTTCAGAAACCGGCACTTTACCTAACTTTTCGCTTTGAAACTAGTTTATTTTTAAGACGTTGTTTTAATTTTAATCGCGTGTTTAAAAATGCTGTACCGATTAAACACGTAGCCGGTCTCCAAGCGACTCGCTCGGTCAGCTGTTCGCTGCGAATGATGTTGTGAGTTGCCGCGAGATGGCGACAAGGCACGTTCAGGCAGCCTGCATGACTGTACGCTGACTAACTGCACCTACGCCTCGAACCTCCACAGTCAACACGTATCATTACCAATGCTGCTACAAAACCTCTAAAAGTTTAACACATCGCCTTCAGCCACTCACATAAGACTCACTTTCGAACAGCATTATGAATTGTTTTCAGTGTAAACAGAGGAACAGTATCGCGCGTTTATGTCAAACCTAAATGGTTTATAATGCTTTGTAATAAATAAACACCTGTAAGTAACCATTCAGAGTAAAAGGCACAAGTTGCTAGCCCGCATCTTACAGTGAAAGCATTATCATCAATTAGGACCGTTATTTTAGACTAGCTGCGTCCCACGGTTAAACCCGCGGCTTAAGGTATGCTTTTTTTTTTTTAATGTAGAATAGGTCGGCGTTTGACCACCAACTCGCCTGATGTTAAGCGACGTTGTGGTCTAAGATGGAGCACGACGACCTGTAAGGTACTTTTTCACTCTAGCCTTGAAGTTTTGTAGAGTGAAGAAGTACAAAGACGGCAGTTGAGTGAGGCGCTACAAGTGCGCTACTGCTCTGACCCGTCTGCGGAACGGTTACACCGGACTACATGTATTCCAAATTGTAATCTATCTCTATGCCAAATTTCATCCTGATCCGTCCAGCCGTTCTGACGTGATAGAGTAAAAAACATGCGTCCAAACCATCCAAACTTTCGCATTTGTAAATTAAGATAGATAAACATTTTATTGTTCACACCAGAAATAACGAAACAAAAGAACAGAAAAAACTTAAACTGAAGTGTAACAACTAGCGGCCTTATCACTAAGAGCGATCTCTTCCAGGTTTTGTAATAATGAGTGTTAAGTGTGATTACGTTTAACAAAAACTTTACGTCTCACGGCTTTACCCGCGTAAATGTATAGGCAATTCGCTTTCTTTCATCTTATTATGTATTAAAATATTTTTTATCGTCAAGGTTGCAATGGATACATCTGTTTATACGCGTAGTTATCGATTATACTGTTAGTAGCTGCGTCTCACAGTTCTACCCTCTAATTAAAAGTACCCTACGTGTATATCCTTATGCAAAATTTTATCCAGACCCGTTCAGCCGTTCTGGCGTGATTCAAAGTTGAAGCCAAAATGTCTATTTTTAATTGGGTAACAAAGATACACCTCAATAACGTCAAAGTTTTTCAATAGACTCGACCGCCTTGTTCGGAAAAAGAGCCACTACTCAGAAGAACAGGCAAGACTGAGGGGAATAATTTAAAAAAAAAATCAATAAATTAGTATCTCAAAAATGTTGGCGTACAACTAGGTAATATCTATGTACCTACTAGTGGCTACTTGGCGGAAGTGGGCGGCTCCAGACATCTTTGTCTTCTGAATAATTGTTAACCTTATAATATCCTCTTTTCATTAATAATAATAATCATAAATAATGTAAGTAATAGACAAGGCGACGGTGTTCCTGGGTATAAGCATTGATTCCAAACTGCAATGGGGTCCTCATATTAGTGCTCTATCTGGGAGACTTAGTTCTGCTGCTTATGCGGTTCGTAAGATTAGGCAACTGGCGGATTTAACTACAGCGTGGATGGTTTACTTTGCTTACTTCCACAGCATAATCCGTTCAGCTGTTTAGTAACAAAAAGACAACAGACGGACAAAGTTACTTTTGATGTAATAACATTAGTATAGATTTAATTTGGTTGATGCTTGCTAAAATAAAACAGTGTTTCACCGCAAGGCATTTATTTACAAAAGTTACATACAAACATTCAAAGTCTGTTAAAGTACTACCTCGCACACGACACGTCGAGCTACACACTTCTAACACCATTGTGAATCGACATCTTACAAAATTACTTCCCGTCAAGTTAACTTCTTCGCTGGCGACTATATGGCCACAAAAGTACTTGTTTACTGAAACTGAAACGTACGGCTGTTTACTTATATTTGGGTAGGTTCTGTACAGGGTTAAAAGTTGGTTGGAGTGTGCTGAGCCAAAAACATGGAGCCCTTCACAAATAGGTGTGCGTTTACGCAAAAATTACATTGTTTTGTTTTTTTATCAAAAACTGTGTTACAACTTTGAAAGCCTTACCCGTAGGTTTGCAAATAAACATGCAATTTGGGCCTAAAAAGTGGCGTATTTCAAGTTTTTACAATCAACTAGTTTTGTTATATTCACAGTTTAGTCCCTCGTGTAAAACTGCACTTTTGTCTGTACGCTCATTTGTTACGAAGGCCTCGGTATTTACAAGTACTCGTGCTACATTTTTGCATTGTGAAAAAGCACTTTAAGATAGGTTTTAGAAAAATACAGGTAAGTATTTATAATTCTGGATAAATTTTATTATAGGACCAACCTTGAAATGGCGAAAAAATCAGAAATTATCGGCTGGTCATTGAAAACTTCATGGACACTCGGCGAAATTTGTTTTTTCGCGAATTCATGGATAGACCCGTAGTAAACGTTGTTCAGAACTAAAATTATACGTGTTTTCGGCTTAGGACACTTCAAGTTCATAACCCTGTACAGCTATTTACATAACTACTGTTGTTAAAATCACTAAATTGTAATGCTTGGCACTTGTTAGGTGAATAAAAATTAATATTCCCATAATACAGGATGCTAAGACGAACACATCATATGCGCATAAAATTATGCGAATTTCATTCAAATCATACATAAATGCAAGCTTTTCATACAAAAATACGATATAATCTCAACAACTTGTCCTCTTGACGATACCAGCGCCTCTCTTATTGCTGATTAGAATATATATTATTTCTATATATATTCTATATATTCCTTTCTATACATAGACACATAAAAACCTTAAATTAAAACACGCAGAAATACAACTATCTAACCGTTTGGTAATTGATTAAGAATAATTAAATATTTGTCTAATAACCTACGTTATTAAAAAAATTATACAAGTAAAAACAAAAATGTATCTATACTTCAGATGGAAGTCAATACAAGGTGAAAGTTAAAATGAAACTTAATGTGCACATTTTATAATAAAACAGAATGAACATTTATACCTATATCTAATAATCGCGTGTTTAAATTACACAGTGATTACGAATAATAAAATGTGTATGTTTTACATCGAAATCGAACCCAATCAAGGTACAGTACGGCAATATCATAGGTAATTTACACCTTTTCTATAGTAGTTATTATAGTCTCTAAATACTCTAATTTCATTAAATACACAATTTGCTACAACATCTATAAAGCCATATTGCAAGATTTTGAACTATCAATTGGTAGTTGGTCCGTTCTAGAATCTCCTAAAGAATATTCTGGTTCTCTTTGGAGCAGCCATCGATAATTATGTACAACATAGTACTTATATCTCAATGGGAGCTGCTGTTGGGACCACTGAATACATCGTCATCTCTTTTCTGAAATAAGACATACTAGTAAAGGCACATACTAGTAAAGGGACCTCCTTGATGGAGGTAGTTGTTGGTGACAAGTCTATCCAAACAAGCTCGGGGAAGACAAAAATGTAGAACGGTACATCTTGTCGTGGAGAGGTGTCCTGGTCAATATATGAAGCAAGATAAAGCTGTTGTTGGAGGAGCTAAAACTCTGCTTTTCTCTGGACATGCCTAGAAGCCCACCGTCCGAGCACGAGTATATTAAAAAAAAGGAAATTTCAGAATGGCTTTTAGTGGCCTCAGTAGCAGCTCAACGCTGGGGAACTAGAGCAGATGACAACGTCATCAAAAAAGGCGATTTAAGCTTCAGGGACATCATATTTAAGAAGTAAGTTAAAGACAATGACCAGTCGGACCGAATTCTCTCATCTCGTAAAAGATCTTGCAATACAGCATTTCGCAGGGCTAGGGACAATAATTGCATTATCACGCCTAGGGTACACAACACATACATAGGTATCAGGTAAATAACGTTAGGCAGTCTTTGGGTAGGTCGGAAGATTTAGCGACTAGGTTCTCATCCAATAATTGTACTAATACGTTAATGCCACGGATCAAATATGAAGAGAAGATGGTAGAGCACAATCTGCATAGCACAGCACAGTAATGCGTACTGTATAATTGTTTTGATTTTGCTTTTCACTGCACCATATGCACTACGTGTGTGCTTTTCCATGGCTTAACTTTAAAGCATAAATTTTTTTTTATGGACATTAAGTCGGCGTTTGACCACCAACTCGCCTGATGTTAAGCGACGTTGCGGTCTAAGATGGAGCACGACGACCTATAAGGTACTTATTCACTCTGGCCTTGAAGTTTTCTAGAGTGAAGAAGTACAAAAACGGCAGTTAAGTGATGCGCTAAAAGTGCGCCACTGCTCAGACCCGTCTTCGGAACGGTTACACTGGACTACATCCCGAAACACGACTAGGTCATTTCACGGCATGGCTTAGTCCGGTGGGTGGTAACTAGCCACGGCCGAAGCCTCCCACCAGAGGAGCTAATTATGAAGGCTTTTGTTCACAAAACTGCTTTCAAATTGTTTATGTGCCGTGTCCTAGTTGAGAATACCACCTTCCCTTTATATTTTCTTTGCGGCTTATACACACCAAACTATACCGACGCTTACCGATACTCTTCGTGAGATCTAATAAGTACCAGTGAATGAATCGATCTTAATTTACCTGATAAGTAAAAAAAAACGAACAAATATCATACAACAAACTAGCGAACTGTAAAATGCAGGTTTTATACTGCAGATATACAAATGAAACTATTGGCTTTTTCCAATATAAGATGTTGAAATCTTCAATTAAAATTGCAATGGGTGGTCCCAATTCAATTTTAACTGAAAAAAAAGAATCGTGAAAATTAGATTACAAGGAACTCCACCATTTTTAAAGCCAGTAAAAAGATCGACCCAAAAACGTACTTTTGAAAGATCTCACCCCATTTGGTGTTACATTGGTTAGGGATATAGTTTCTACCGACCACATTGACTATACTAACATCGACTTACATCTATACGATTCACGAATTTAAGTTTAATAAATACACGGTTTAATAATTGGTGTTTCTAAAGGACAAGCGTATCATGGCTTGCTTTAATTACGTTGAACAATATACTTCTCTCTTTTGTGCGATCTTGAATGCGGTGTTAGAAGTCAATTTTACAAAAAAAAAAATACCAGTAAGTATCGACCATTTTTCACCTATTTCACTTCATTACTGAGTGTAGTTTACATTTTTCAAGTGCCATCTTTTCCGGCGTGTGCCAGTGTCACCGACGGCTTCATAAGTATGGAGAATATTATTCACGAAATTCCGAATTAAGTTAAACTTGCTGAATTTATAAACAACTCTGAGTCGTAGACTTCGTCCTAACTGAGTACATAGTGTGCGGCTGACTACTTGCCTTCAAATCTCCACCCTCTATATTTTAAATAGAGTGCCGAACAGCGCGTACTGAGTACGCGCGTACTCAGTACGCGCAGACTCAGTACGCTCAGTGGTTTGCAGCGTATAGCTTGCTGACGAGCGGCGCCATCACATTTTTTTTGCAACATTTCTTTGCTTACTCAACATTGAGTTTGCCCAATGCGAGACTATGAGTTAGCCAGTGGACAGTCAGCCGCTCACAATTAACTTAGTCAGGACAAGGCCTTAATTTTTTAAGAAAGTTCGGAAGGTGTCTTTTTAACTCAATTTAAATTGAATTTAGAAGGTTAAACTAGTTGAAAAGACAAAATGGTATTTTTTTTTAATTGACTTCTACCACCTGCGGTAAGGATTCACAAAAATAAGCAGAACATTTTACCCTGATCTGTGTAGGTATCTCAAGTAAACATTCAAAAAACGGTGCTTCTATTTCAAACGTGACATCTTCAAATGTGAAGGGATAACAGTGCTGGTAATATTTTTACCCAAATGCGTCTATACGAAAATAGAAATCCGTACAAAATGAAAAGTTTTATAACAATATCAAAGTTCCAAGTATCTGTATCAAAGTTTGAACGTGTTCTACCTAAACAAATATTATCGCTCGAGAGTACCGTTCCTAGAAGGGCCAATAAAACGCGATAAGTCTTTGGATTGTGAGGTTTCTTCGAACAGGAATTATATAGTTCGTCAAGAACTTTCATAACGATATTTATGATCAAAATAAGAGAAATTTAGGTAGATTGTTGAATTGTTTTTTGGAACGAGCAAAAGTTAAATTAAATGAAGATCTACAGAAACTGCTTTAAAAAAGCAATATTGTGTACGCTGAGTGGTTGACCCTGGTGTCAAATTGGAGGTTGTTATCAACAACCCTGTATAACTCCCTCCGCACAAATCAAAGACTTATCGTTCTCTATGTTCTCTACAGTTTCTATAATTTTACTTGAATAACATCTAAACGATAGGCCGACGACGGATTCTAGCTATAAGATTATGGCTACACACATCTTGTCTATGACGAACATACGTGACGACTATAGCATGCAACTATAAGTATAGTTAGTAATTTGTTTAATTGAACGTACATCCGCTACAGTGCTCTTCATCTCTGTTTTTTTTTGACATAGCTAGTTTGAATATTGCAAAGGTTTTCAAAAAGAATTTTTCATCATCGAAATAATTAGGTACTTACAATAATAAACTTTGTAGAGCAACCTAAATTTATTTAATTAGTATGAAAGGCATGTTAAGTTGAAATCCAAACTCAAATAAAGTATTTTTATAGGCAATAAGTTTTGAACACTCCGTGATAAAAAAATACAAAACTTTTATCGTATTTTACGAATTGGCACATCAAATTCTGTGTCTACCACATTATTTTAGGTTTTTGAAATATCATATCAATTGTTTTAATCGATGTTTAAATTGTAAGAGACTTGTCTTGTGTAGGTATGACTGACAACTTTTATTAGTTTGACACTTCGTGCTCCATAAGCCACATTTCACGTAGCTAATCTGGTTTGGGTAATAAATCAGACTGCGCATTTAGAAAAAACGCAATTTTATTTTACGACAGTCTTTAGGACTGTACAATTTCTTGAGTGCCCATTGATCGGTTAAGACACTTTGTACCAATTCTTTGTAGGAATGTCATAAGACCAACGGCACATCACAAGTTAACACTTTGGATTGACAAAGGCTAAACTATTGATCTCTGCAGACCTTTTAAATCTACATTTTTCTTTCATTATTCTTTCGTTTTGCCTTCAATGATATTTTAGCTGTTCTTTTGGAGGTTCGTTTCGTAATGCAACTACACCACTCTAGATGCCCATATTTGTTAAAACCCCTCTACACTACACCATTCCTAGATGTTTTGTAATCTCGCTACGCTTTCTAGACATTCATTTGTTCTTATCTCTCTTCATTTGTTTTAGAATGTTTTTAAATTTAACGAACATCTTTCTTTCTCCGAGTCTACATAATGAAGTCCCCACAGTCGACGCCGATGTCCCAGTCGTCAGTGGTGCCGCTGTCGTCGTACTCAGCCAGCGCTTGTTCGTATACTGAGGCTTCGTACGCCGTGACGCCGTCCAGCATGGAGCAGGCTTGAGAGACGTTGGTGTGGTGCATGATCGGCATGGCGTGGAGGGCGAAGTCGTCGCCTTCTTGAGACCACGTCAGACCTGGAAAAAGAAAGCGCACTTTTACTAGATCTGTTCGGTGCTATTTATGAAACCTAACTCTGAATTTCAATATTTAATTTCTTAAAATATGCATGTTGTTAGACTGTGGGTTATATAGGTTTAATAAATTCTTCCAGAGTTTTGTAAAAGCTATTTGAAACATTTAAAATTTATCTGGGAATTTACATTTATATTCCTCATGTAGGTGAAGGTTGTGGTCCCATTCTTGCTGTATTATGGGTAGATACTTAATTAACCTCTCGGTTAATTAAGAATATGGTGAATCGGTTAATCGGTGAATATGGTATTTTAATGATATCGTAAATATAGATGTGATACAGATGAGTAAAAATGATAAATTTGATCTATTTCTAATGACTATTAATTAAAAATGTAGGTACCTACTTATTGTCTGTGAAGCAGTATACAACACCAAGCTGTGGGGGAGAGCACATACCAACCCAAAGCACACCGTCAGTGCAGTAGGTTCATGTCAGCCCCAGGACAAATATACTGGTAACACTCACGGCCGCTCCACACACCGTTGGGCAGGGTCGCCCAGCCCCATCCCTGTCCCCAAGCCATCGCATGATGCAGCTGCCCAGCCACCGTCTCCTGAGACTCCTGGCAGCCATCAGCTTTGTCCGTCTCTATTCGATAAAAGTTCATGTTATAGCTTGATTCCAGCCGCTGAAAGCCTTGGAGAAAAATGGTAGCGTCATACTCACGTCTTATACTGAAGCCAATAGACTATTTACTGGAACTGCTATTTCGAGCTCTGATCATACTTTTATGAAAATATTTTTAAAAACTTACAAAAGCTCAGCGAATCAGCTCATGCTTCCGCGATCAAAACTGCCAGCGTCCAGACCAGTTCAAGGTTTATGAGCGGCTGAAAGGTCTGCTACAAGTGATATTGGGTACTTACGTCCGTTCCAGGCTCCGTTGGGCATGGTGACCCAGCCCCAGCCTTGTCCCCAGGCTAGCTCGTGATCCAGCTGGCCTGCGAGCGGCACCTGACGCTTGATGACGGCGACCAGGCCACGCCCATCCAGCGCTCCGGCTGCGTTTCGACCGCTCCGGGAGTACACCTCAGTGGAAGTTGCTGTAAACAACCAGGCAATTGGATGGGAACTGATCTGAAGTGCACAGCCTGTAGTGTTAGAAGAAATATGTGACTTTGTAGCAGTTTTACCTCATTGTTTTTTTCTAAATCAGGCTGGATTTGGCTGCGCTTTTTTTAATGATGTCTGCTTTAAATAACGGTTACCTAAGAGCTGTCATCAATTATACAGTATGTTCGGTTACTTAAACTTTGACCATGCTTATTTTACGATTACTGCCTACCAATACAACCAATAATATCAACACCGTTTTTCATCAAACATAACTAAGAAAACTCTCGACTAAATCACCTTTAAAAAAAAATCGGTTCATCGGAGCTACGATGCCACAGATTTTCACACACAAACACAGACACGTCAAACTTATAACACTCCGTCGTTTTAGCGTCGGGGGTTAAAAATATATAAAAAATCCAGCCTTATAAGTTTTCGCTGACAGGTAGCTAATTAATAGGGTGAATTAATTGGAATTGAATTTTGGTGCTTCATAGAGCGCCTGGATTAATTTGGAAAGCAAACTCCATCGAGTACACGTCCCATTCGCAAAGCACTAAAAGCTTGATACTCGTCTCTTCCGAAAGATACCGTAGGCGTCGAGTCAACCAGTGTTGCGGTGATTCTGGTAAATTAATTAATGCGTAACACTCGGGTTAATTAATAAAGTGCCATGTCAGGGGTAGTTTTGGCGGGGAAGTGACAGCTCGTGTGGCGGCCATGATGGATGGACGTGTAGGTGTTAACTTTGGACCTTGTGTGGGAGTTCTAGCTGTTAAAGTTAAATTCATGACTTTGTTGCTTACAATAATAAGAGATGGAAACATGAAATGTGAGAAATGTGAGACGTGTGTTCAGAAATTTGAGCCTTGCCTATTGTGTTTTTAAAGCGTCGTTTTTTTTATATCTTATTGTTATCTCTTATTTATCTTTATTTATTTACTATCATCATCATTTCAGCCAGAAAACGTCCACTGCTGGACAAAGCCCTCCCCCAAAGATGTCTAAAACGACAGGTCTTACACTACACGCATCCAGCCTATTTCGTTTTTCATAATGGCTTAACAAATTTTCTTAATACTAGGTTTTAGTAAATAAATAAATTCGGGACACTTCCACACACGGTCGTCTGACACAAAACTAAGCCAAGCTTGTACGGTGGCTGCCAGAGACTGATATACATACTTAGATATTTTTAAATACATACTTAAATAGATATTAACACCCAGACATAGAACAAACACTAATGTTCATCACATGAATGTTTGCCCTAGGTGGGAATCGAACCCACGCCCCCACGCTCAGAAGGCAGGTTCACTACCAACTGAGCCACCGAGGCAGTCACTTACAATAACTAAGTACCTTCAGGAGGAAGGTACTAAGTCTTTTAATTTTTTTTCTAAAATTACAGGCTCCCGATTACCCGAACTCGTTTTAAAAGGTGTGACCCGAAAAAAAATGGCACCGCTCCAAGGGCGGGCGGCGGGGGTGCGTCCGTTTCACCAACTTGTAATGCATTAACCGTGTAGTCCGGCCCGACCTTTTGTTACCGACCGTGTTCGGAGCTCGAAGTCGCTTTTACACTTTGATTTTGGTGCAAGTATATATAGGACTTAGGACTGTAGGTATGTATGTAAGGGTTCCTTAATTGCGTGTCGTACGTGATTGTGAAAGAATTCGCTTTTCCTTTTTCCGTATTACGAATAGACTTTAGGTCGATAATGCGCTCCATTTTATATGTAAATTGCTGTTTGAATCCTACTGAATTGCTTGGAAGTAAATAATATATATTCACGCCCTACTGTATCATTCGCGGTTAAAAAGTATTATATGTGTTATTCTATTATATTATATTTATATTATAGTTATAGACTATCTATCTATCTCTGTGGCGAATTTCACTCAGATGCGTTCAGCCGTTCTATTGAGTCGATTGAGTAACGAACATCCATAGGTACATAAAAACCTACGCATAAAAAACCAGGCAAGTGCGAGTCAGACTCTTGCACCGAGTGTTCCGTACAAACCTGTAGGTTTTTCAATTTAATATCTCTACGCGGTCATGAGGAAAGGGGTAGTAAGTTTGAATTTATAAAAAATATTTTTGTTAGATGACGTAGCTAAAAATGTATGCTTTTCGAAATTTACCCTTTATCTGTGCTACAAGAATTTGCTTCGTACCAAATTTCAAGATTCTGAGTTCACGGGAAGTACCCTGTAGGTTTTGATTCCCTTGCGAGTGTCGATTGCGTTGCCTTAGAAGGTTGATTTTTTTCACAGCTCCAAGGGATCCATTCATTGTAGGTTTGAGTATTTGAAATGAATTTTAGCTTTATAACTCCACGTGTTCCTGAGAAAAAAGGTCTTGACAGACAGACGGACAACAAAGTGATTCTTTAAGGGTTCAGATTTTTCCTTTTGAGGTACGGAACCTTAAAAAGTTTACTTTTAACTTATATATTCATTACACTCTTATACTTATGTACTAGCTTAATGTGCGTGGATCTCGTCTACGTAGAACAGTGCTGAGCCTACTCCAATTGACAAAACAATTTTGTCTTTATACTTAGTTCAGGTAATGTTATAAGTACTTATAATTTTGTTTATGTTGTTCTAAAGTTATCGGTTTTGGCAATAAATACATTTTTTTTTTTTAACTTCTATTTTTTTTAAATATTTTTTTTAACGTGTACGGCTGTACGCACGCTAAATTTCTAATCTCCAACCTATGACGTTCAGAATGGCTATTCTTACGGAGTGAGATTCAATCTTACCATTTTTCGTCTTTGTTGCTCTCGTCTGAATAGTCATAGGTGTGGGAGTGACCAGGATAAAATATCATCTAATCTCACGCGTAGGAATAGCCCCCCAGCGCTTGATATCCCTATTAGATCCTTTCGTCATACAAACTATAGTTACCTACTTAGTTCCATCTTTCTTTCCATTTGCATAAATTGTATGTCAAGGCCACTTTACGAGAGTTATCCTTCACCAGTAACTTTTAAGTTACAGTTTATGACTTACAAGGAACATAATCCCGAAACATTAAACACCAGCGTCGTCGTAGGCGGTGGCGCCATCTACAAATTAGCCGAGCCGAGCGACTCGGCGCGGCGTTAACTTGGTTATACAATATACATACGCCTTTATAATAGGGAGAATTCTGTGATACGCCTTCATTTGCATAATATTCCTGATAACCGAGCTTTATTGTGTTGTGTCCGTGACGGCCGGATTATGATGGATATCTCGAATTTCTTGTTTGCAAAACTTTGGATGTTGCGAGTTCTTGTTAAGGCTTTTACAACAGTGTACGATTTGTATGATTTTTTACAATAGTGTGCTTACAATTTGTATGATTTTCTTAGTAAAGAATTTTAGCAGTGCCTTGCGAATTTTTTAAGTGAGCTTACAGGCACTGTTTGCTAAATTTGCGAGATGAAACGCATGCAAAGTACGTTATTAATCCAGGGTTGGGTCATCTTTCATTTACATGCCCTTTGAATCTATTCAGTTGAAAATAAGGTTGAATGGCAGCAAAGGGTGGGCCTGGCCAATTATTGGTTGGTTATTATAAATGCTTAATTATACATGCTTTGGATTTTCTAGTTGACATTACATAACATATCGTCACGCTTTTTCCCCGAGGGGGCTGGCTGAGGTGTTACACAACACCAACACTTTACCGAACGATATTCAGTCCCAAATGTGACAGGGGGCGAGCTTGCCTCCATACACCTGGCTCCAGTCTTGTAGCAGATAACATTCAATACGCGCAAATGTTCCCATAATGAACAAATTGGTGCGAGCCGTCGGCTAGGTTTAATCCCGCTCCCTCTGGCTCGAGAGGCAGGCCTTCTCCATCTAGTTAACTTTCTACAAAATCCTGTTTTAAGTTTTTCTTTAAGAAATATACCTTTACAATCCTACATAGTAGGTTTTGGTCCTGGTTGTTGGTTTTATAACAACAATCGTCAAGCCAAAAAGCTCTAAGGAGTCCTAGTAACTCTGACATTAGCTTGCTTAAAAAAATTAATTTCGCTGTAACTATCTTCCTTTACTTATAACTTCGACTAAGAACTCTTCTACTAATACTCTAATTACCTAACTACTTCTTGTATTTCCACACTTCGTCCTAATGTACTTATATCTTCAAAATATTTGTATTACCAAATTGGAAGCAATTCGAAACATCGAATGAAAAACTTCATAAGCACGTCAGATTCTGGACCCTTTATTAAAAACAAAATTAAACCAAACGTCGATGGCGAATGGAGTGAGACGAGATTAAAAGGAAAACGTAAGGCCGCGTTTACATGAAACGATTTTTGTAGTTGTTTTATTTTGATTACCTTAAGGAACGTTTATGCGGTAGAATGTTTATTTGCTTTATTACATCTACACTTACACACATTTCGTTACGCCTTTCCCCTGACGGGGCTGGCAGAGGTGTAATACCACACCTTCGCCGGACGATATTCAGTCCCAAATGTGACAGGAGGCGAACCTGTCACCATACATCGGGCTTATGTAGCAGATGATATTAAATACGTACATATGTTCACACAATGAACAAATTAGTGCGTGCCTTCGGTTGGGTCCAAACCCGCTCCCTCTGGCTTGAGAGGCGGGCCTTCTCCGACTAGGCTATCATCGCTTAATTACATCTACAGCAACAAAAATAGGATATTTATGCACAAGAACGATAGAGTTTTTAAATAAATCTTCATTCGTTAAAATGATATCTATTGTAGATACTATTTTATGCTAGGTTGTACTTACCCTCACACGACCGACTGCCATCCAGTCGTAAAGCAAAATATCGTAAGTCGTAGAAAAAATTGGAAAAGGCATCCTTTGTCTTTTTTTTCTCTGCCTCTACATAATACAAATAAAGTAGATTGAATAATAATAGGTTAGACAGAATAGAAAGACGAATCCGACGACATTTCGCAACATTGAATCGGTCAAACCGTTAAAACTTTAAACGGTGAGTGACCTAAGTATAAAGTCCTTCCAAATACCTTAGGTACCTCTTTTTAGGCAGATGGGAAGAAATAGGTAAGCGCAACAAAAACTCTTGTCTCTAGTTTTTGGCAAAAAAGAGAAGAAAAAGATAAAAAAGTAAAAGAGTAAAAAAACGCGACGTGTGAACGCAACACCCAAACCAAATAAATACGTCAATCTGTTCAAATGAATTTATAAGAGTCGGTTCCGGCGCGAGGGTCATTTTTCAAATTGTCTAAAGCTTTAATATTATTATCGCCCAACAGATTTCATCTTGATCCGTGAATGATGGAGTTCCTGAAACTTTCACGTTTTATGAGTGGCGGCTTTGGGGTTATGCTGATTTGGTGTTACGCTTGGAGTGCGTTCCGAGAATTTGGCGTTTTGTGAATATTTCGCTTTTTGCATTTTTGGTATTACAGGTAAAAAAGCGATGGCAGCCTAGTTAGTTGAAGACGCGCCTCTCAAGTCAGAGGGAGCAGGTTCTTTTTTTTTTTAATGTAGAATAGGTCGGCGTTAGACCACTAACTCGCCTGATGTTAATCGATGTTGTGGTCTAAGATGGAGCACGACGACCTGTGAGGTACTTATTCACTCTAGCCTTGAAGTGAACATATGTGCGTATTGTATGTCATCTGCTACATGACTGGAGCCCGGTGTATGGCGACAGGCTCGCTCCCTGTCACATTTGGGACTGAATATCGTCCGCCGAAGTATGGTTGTTGTATTACACCTCTGCCAGCCCCCTCGGGGGAGTTGCGTGTGGATATGTTATGTTATGTTATTACAGGTTTACATAATTATAGCGGCGCTTCGCTGTTTTTCATTTTATGTGTTTTAGCTTCACTCGCGGTCCTACAGAAACTGTTATTTTCTTACAAAGGAGATGTACCCTATGTTCTTTTCTGCACTTTTGACAACGTGTGTGAAAAATTTCTCGATGATCGGTTGAGCAGTTAAATGCGTGAAAGCGTAACAAATAAACAAACGAACAAACTCACTTTCACATGTGTATATTTAAAAATGAATTTATTATTTCCCTTGGTCATCGCATCACGCGTGAACAGATGAAACATTTTCGCTAATTGTTTTTTGTTATGTTTATTATTGCCAGGAGAATGATCTTATGAAAGAAAAAATTAAGATATTATCCCGAAAAAATAACGGTTCCTGTGGGACGCGGGTGAAACCGCTGGGCACAGCTAGTTTTTAATGAAGGTTACGATTACGATTATATGCAAAGTGTTTTTTTTTGTCGTTCCGAAGACGGGTCTGAGCAGTAGCGCACTTGTAGCGCCTCACTCAACTGCCGTCTTTGTACTTCTTCACTCCACAAAACTTCAAGGCTAGAGTGAATAAGCACCTTATAGGTCGTCGTGCTCCACCTTAGACCACAAAGTCGCTTAACATCAGGCGAGTTGGTGATCAAACGACGACCTATCACTACATAGTATAAAACAAAGTCGCTTTCTCTGTCCCTATGTCCCTTTGTATGCTTAAATCTTTAAAACTACGGATTTTGATGCGGTTTTTTTTAATAGATAGAGTCATTCAAGAGGAAGGTTTATATGTATGATAACATCCATCAAATAGTGGAGAAATTCTGTTATTTTTGAGGTTTCTAATGTCATGTCGTTAATTATCTTTTCTTTTCCGCTTACGTTGCAAACGCAGGACGCGAAAGTTTGTAAGAATGGATGGATGGATGTTTGTTACTCTTTCACGCCAGAACTGCTAAATAGATCTGGCACAGAGATAGATATCTAGGAAATATCTAGAATAGCACAAAGGATACTTTTTAACCGCGGGTGAAACCGCGGGGCGCAGCTAGTTCTACATTAAATAAAAACCTTGTCATAATAATTCTAAGTTAAAAATCAGCACTGCGACATCCCACTTACGCGAATTAAAATGACTCACACACCCCAAAGTTACAAGGCGAACTATGTTTCAGGGTAGAGTCACGTCTTATTTAATTTGCGTGTAGCTCAGGTAGGATCATTCCGCCCGTATCTCGAGAATTATTGTAATAAACGTTAAAACCTTTGTTATGCTCGAGAATGTACAGGTTTTTAGGCAAAACTTAAGAGTCCGGCGACCACTTTAGACTAACTTCGCATTGGCTTAAGATTTTCTATAGCCCTTTTGTATCTAAGTAGACAAGGTGATGGACATGGTATTGAACAAATAAACGTATTGAAGCATTTAGTTTTTGTTTTTTTTTATTTCAAAAGGGCAAATTATCTAAGAGTCCGGCGACCACTTTAGACTAACTTCACATTGGCCTAAGGTTTACCATAACATCTTCGTCTAGAAGAAGATGACGAGCGAAGAGAGCAAGTAATAATACTGACGAGCCTCTAAAGTTACCTACAGAGTGACAAAGTGCAATTTCAATTTTTTAATAACTTTTGCATTTCTGTAATCATTCTTAAATAACTAAGAGTTTGCCTTGCAATATGGATTCATTTAAAAGCTAATAACGTAGACAACCTCCCTATGTAAAGGGATTTTTGATTTGCTTTGTCTATTTATTGAATAAATCAATTAAAAGTGACCCCTTACAAATGCGGATATTTTCCATCGCTCTATTTTCTATTGAGTACGTTTTTAAAAAAAAAAAACAAGAACATAGGGGCAGATATATAGTTCATGACAAATGGTTTCCAAAAAATTTGACAAGCGCGTTTGTATGGAAATTTCAGAGCGTCGCGGGACCCTTAACAACATACTAGTCGTGTTCATGTGTAACTCTTGAACGCAAGCAACTTCTTTGCTAGTCCTTACTAATATCATAAATGCGATTTGTTTGTTTGCTGTTTACGCCTCGACTACTCAATGCATTTTGCAATTGCAATTTTGCATATGGGTACACGTTGTCTGGGGTACTTTCAGAAAAGGACAAAGGGTACTTTTTATCCCGAAGAAAATAGCGGTTCCGTGTGGAACTGAGGGTGAATCCGCGGGGCGCAGTAGTTTAAGTAGTATAAATAGTCGTCAACGAGCTTGGACTTGTCTAACTGATTTGTAAAAACTAAAAAAGGTTTTCAATTCAGTTGTGTTTTTTCCACGCGATGTCTTTACGATTGTGAACCGATTTTAATGTTTTTTTTATTGAATAGGTTTATACCTCGAGCCCTCGAGGGTGGTCCCATTTAAATTTAAAGAAAATATTCCACCTCTAAGGAAGGAAAATTAGAGGACGAAATCTCGTTAATTGAATTTCATCCACTTTGTTCCTTTTATTTTTATATGTGCAGAACAATTTGTTTACAGATATCTTATCTTTTATCTTTAAATGAGCAATTCTTGTATATATATATATAATTGGAATCTCGGAATCGGCTCCAACGATTTTCATACAATTTAGTATATAGGGGGTTTCGGGGGCGATAAATCGATCTAGCTAGGAATCATTTTTAGAAAATGTCATTTTATTTTATTTATTATATTATTATTATATTTATTTTATTTTGTTATTTTTATTTTATTCGTGTTTTATCGATAATCAACTTAAACATAAACTTGGAAGAAAAATAACAAAAAGGAGGCGTTTGAGTAGTCTCAACTGAAAAATATGACTCTTCCTGACATCTATTGGCGAATAATAATACTATTTTTTGTAAGCAACTAATTGCTTTAACGACACAACAGCAGATGGCGTTGTTAAGTAACACGAAGTCAATGAGTGTTTGCTTTGAGGTTAGACTAAAATCAATTGTTTATTTTCCAAAAAACACAATTAAAAAAAAAAAAACCATCAGGTCATCCAGGTACTATAATTATAAATTACTAAATGCGTGTACATATTTATTATTAGTTGCGCACCAGGGTTTTGCCCGCTGTCCCACAGGAACCATTTTTTTACCTTTTCTGTACCTACCCCTGACAACGTGTATGCATTTTCATGATGTTGGTCGTGTAGCCGTAACAAACAAACGAACGAGCGTTAAGGCGTGAAAGCGTAACAAACAAACGAACAAACTTACTTTCGCATTTATAATTCCAGTTCGGATTAAGATTATTGTATTTGTTCATAGAGTAAAAGTTTTAAAGTCGGTTTTTGTATTTTCTTTTGCGAAAATCTTCTTTTTGACTCCCGCCGCAAAAACGATGGGTTGTTATAAGTTTGACGTGTCTGTCTGTGTGTGTGTGTGTGTGTGTGTCTGTGGCATTGTAGCTCCCGAACGGATGAACCGATTTTTAATTTGTTTTTTTTTTGTGGAAAGGTGAATCAGTCGGTAGTGTTCTACTGACTGATTCACCTTTGTTCACCTGATGTTAGCTATGTTTGATAAAAATCGGGGTGATAGACGGGGGTTTGTCAATTTTTTTAGTTATACTTGTTCCAGTAGAGAAGTCACGTATGCGCGAATTCGGCACCCCGGCTCCGAACTCAATTTCACATGACGAACACCGAGAATCCAGATAAACGACCCTTTCTTCCACGAAGTTAAGGCTGGTCTCCATCGGAACGTGCCGATTAAAACTAAAAACTTAAGCCTTATTCTCACTGTTTAGACGGGATCAATGAAAATACTCAACCTGTACTTATGTTGTGCCGTGATGTTGTGAATAGCTAATACAATAACAAACAAACATTGACTAATGAAACTGTAATGAGATTGGGGTGTTGATTGTACTGTATTATTTACCTAAACTAAAATTGTAATGATACCAGGGAAGCTTTTAAATTGAATCTGAGTTCCATAGTCAAAGTTATTAAGAATTATGAGTACTTAGACTTTTTTCAGCATAACACACCCCAGGCTAATAACACTGTATCCGTAAGAAGTCGTCTCGGCGTCTCTTTCCGTCTCCCCAACGTTTTAAATATCAATTTTCATCCTTATCGTCCGGAAATTAAATTTAAATTCGCTTTTTTCCAATATCCAGTCTTTCGCCTAACGTTTCATCTAAGCTGCTTGATTGATGCGAGCCCGGGATCGATTTATCTTTGCTCCTAGTTGGGAGTATGTTCGCTAATGCTGCTATATATTTTCAGAGCGAGGATTAAAAGTGTTTAGGTATCTCAGGTGTATTAATGTTTAGGAATAATATAGGCAAGGACACGTGTATTTATTTATCTTTATTTTTTAAGGTACAAAAATAATTTTAAAACTATGTTTACGTAGAAACTTTAAAAGAAAGTATTTATCTTAGTAATTATAGTTATAGCTACAAGCTTGCGTTGTTACCTTTTCGGAATTAAATATAGCCCACTTATAACATGGTCAATTCAAGGTGTACATAGGTAAACCACCTCCATTACAGATTTCTTTCAATTTCGTGAAGCCGTTTCTCTCATACTATAAGATATCGTCACGTTTTTTTCCTCGAAGGGATTGGTAGAAGTGTATCTACAACACCCACATTTCGCTGGATGATTTTCAGTTCCAAATGTGACACGGAGCGATCCTGTCTCCATACACTAGGCTTAAGTTGGCAGCCGTTTCACAGAGTGAAGAAGCAGACACACATGCAAATCTTTGTCGTTGTTGTCTATGAGCTTAGAGCCTAAAAGGCAACCATTCACCATCCTGCCTTGCAGTACTGCTTGCAGGACTGCCGCTTCATGCGGCAGTCCTGCAAGGATGGTCCTCCCAGGATGGTGAATGTTGTCGCAGCCTACATCACGTCCGGCAACGACGTTTAGGATGTACGTACAGGATGCTAGGCAGGATGGTAAATGGCATTTTTGAAGGATTTACTCGTAAGAGTGTACTTACGTCTGACTCTGACGGTGGGCCTCTTAAAAGCTGTGCGGAGGTAGGGCATGGACATCACGAGCTCGATGTGCGGCGGCGGGGGAAGCTGGAAATTAATTATCAAAATTATACACAATATAACTTTCTAATCAGCTTATCTATACGCACGTACTAAGCGTTTCAAGTCAACTTTTCTTGTAAGAACTGCAGATGTGTGGAACTCGTTGCCTGCGTCTGTCCTTCCACCTAAATACAATCCGGGGGTGTTTAAGAGTAAAGTGAATAGGTATATCCTAGGCAAGCGAGTTACACCTTAGATCACGTCGACGCTTCCCATCAGGCGAGTCAGTGGTCAAACGCATGCCTAGTCTGTTGTAAAAAAAAACTGCTTATCTAATTTGACAAAACTGTGACGATGTGTTGCATGAGTCTCTAATTTATTTATCCCTTATCTGACTGATTTTAATTTATCTGGCAACGATTTTCGAGTTGATTTCGTCTGGGACGAAGGCGAAAGAAGAGAAAGGCGAAAATTTTTTTAATGCCGAAATCATCTTTGATGTTAAAAATTAAAAACTATGTTTCCAAAATGAGTTTTCTATTCTTTAACCTATTTTTAACCGATTTCGAAAAACTAGGAGGCGATCATTCCGCTAATTTTGAAACGATTTTGGTGTTTTATTTTTGTTGTTGGGTAGATCATACTTCAGATGTGGTCCTATATCCATAAATTTTATCGAAATCGGTCAAGCGGTTTATAAAAATCAATAAAAATAAATAAATAAATAATAAAATAAATACATTCGAGACACTTTCACACACGGTCGCCTGACCCCAAACTAAGCAAAGCTTGTACTATGGCTGCCAGAGACAATACATACATAGAATACATACTTAGACATTTTTAAATACATACTTAAATAGATATTAACACCCAGACATAGAACAAACACTAATGTTCATCACATGAATGTTTGCCCTAGCTGGGAATCGAACCTACGCCCCACGCTCAGAAGGCAGGTTCACTACCAACTGAGCCACCGAGGCAGTCAAATGTTTACAAAATCCAATTCAGATGACGGGAAGTAGGTTTTTAAGCTTAGCTTTATAATATCGTCACGCCTTTCTCCCGAGGGGGCTGGCAGAGGTGTAATACAACACCCACACTTCGCCGGACGATATTCAGTCCCAAAATGTGACAGGGGGTGAGCCTGTCACCATACACCGGGCTCAAGTCATGTAGCAGATGACATACAATACGCACATATGTTCACACAAAGAACAAATTGGTGCGTGCCGTCGGCTGGGTTGGAACCCGCTCCCTCTGGCTTGAGATGCGGGCCTTATCCAAATAGGCTATCATCGCTTGCTTTATAATATTATGTATAACAGATGTATTAACAGGTTTCTATATTCTACGTAACAGAGAAAAAAAAACGTACCGTTCTTGATATCGCCGCCATCCATTCCCTTGTTAGCAATGAAAGAGAAATACAATAATTAGCTAATTTGACCAAATCTGTTACGTAATTTACGGGAGGGTTACATATTCATTAACAGTAATCCCAAATGAGGGTTACACGTCGTTAGATAAAAATTCCCTGCCATATTACCTACTCTTACTGGGCGTCCTTAAATGAAACTGTACCCTTATATATCTAACTAGATATGAGGTAAAGTACTCTTATAACTAACTAGAAATGAGGGTAAAATACACGCCCTATATAGTATAGCTAAGAATATATGAGAGTATAAAACGAGTAGATAACACGTATGTCGTATGTAGGTAAGTATAAAAAAAAAGACAAGCATGTTCGTAAAGGCTGAGCGGGCAGTCCTTAGAATAAAACTAACAGCCTCCAAACCTATCTAAGTATGTAGGCGTAGTTAAGTAAAGTTTGAAATTGCGGGGCAACGTATGGTCGGATTATAATAATCCGACCCACGTTGCCTCATCAGGAAAAACTCTTTTATAGCTGACCAGGAGGACAGCCCTTTATCTCTTGCCTTAGTCAGCTAGGGCGCGACCCCGTGAGAAGGGCGCGGCGGTGGAAATAAAATTAATCCCTAAGGAGGGAGACTATCCGGGGGGGGGGGGGCGGCGGCCACGTGACATATTGACCCTTCGTCGGGACTTTCAAGGGAATTTTGAACCTTCCTTTTGTTTAATTAGAGTAATTACCACTTTGAAAAATCGCTCCGGCTACATTTTGTTTTGCCGATGATGAAAAACTTTCTTTCTTCTTTCTTTTTTCGCATCGGCTGTTGGGAACTTTGAGGGTATTGCTTAATTAACACTCAGGTGGATTAATTAGTAAGTACAATTTATATTTTTAATATTTTGTAACAAAAAAGAGACGCAGAAGTAACCAGGCTAGCAGTGCTGATGCTGATGATGTAAAATAGAGATTGGGAGTGTTAAATCAGTTTTTAAAATAAAAGGTGGAGTTAGAGAGGGTCTTTTTTTTCTTTTTATCAGTGCAAAAATTAGTCCTTTACTTTTACTTCTAGGGTGCTGACCTACATTGCGCGCTGGCAAACCGAGACTTGACTTTTGGTATTTTATCACGGAACAAGTCTGTGCCCCGTATGTTAGTCTACGATTACGTAGAAGAACGTTCGTCATCCAACTGTTTGCTCAATGAGATGTGCCAAATTTGAAATTTAGTATGTTTAATAATATTTTGGCTTTGACTATATTTAAATACGTTTTCAATACTGTTTATTTTTTTGCAAACTGCGCACACTTGATTGCTCAACAAATTATCTAATCGATAGTATAAAGCCTATAGATTATGAAAGTGTTTGGTTGCCTAACCTTTTTCAGTCACATCCTCAGGTTGCCAGGCATAAAGAGTCCAGTCGGTGAGAGCAAATTGAACCTTAATTGTTTACTCAATAAATGTTATTTCAAACTAAAGAAAACAAACAAACAAACCATATATCAACGATATTTGGTTGCCTGCGAAAAGCCTGTCCTGAATTTAGGTTGCCTCTCTTTAAATAGCGAAATATGTGAGGACGGAGAGCAAGCATGCACCGGAAAGGAGGCAAGGGCTATTGCCAAGCAGTGGGACACTGCAAGCTGAAAATCTTAATATATATGTCGGTGCATAGTTTAAATATTGTAATTATTTAGTTAAGCGCCACCTAGTATTGCTTTGGTGAACTAGAGTTGTGTAAAGTGGCGCCAGCTCTGGTGTAACTCTTTGTGACGTGCGCTGTTCGCTGATTGGTCGTTGGCCAGATGTCGCGTGAGTCAGGCAGCCAATCAGCGGGCGGCAATAGTTCGGCGGTATTCGTGTTCCGTCCGAAAGAGTGCGAGTGGAGGGGGCGCTAGTATAAGTGCGCGGAAATGCTCCGAGGAGCGGACACTTCACACTTTGAGTTGGGACGTTGAGGAGTGAACTGTGCGCGTTACTAAGTGGAATACCTTGTTCACAATTTATATCGAGGCAAATTATAATCTACCTACTGTGTAAATTAATTGTTGGCCATTCAAATAAAGTTGATTTAAGTACGCGAGGTGTCTCAGTCTCCTCGCCCGGGTATAGCGGGTCCGCCGTAGAACCATGTCTGATGCGAAACGGATATCTCTCGGAGTTCCGACATCAGAAGTGGGATAAAGAACAACGTCCACAGCAACAAGATATGGCTCCGTCTCTGGCTACAACTGTGCACTGGAAGCGAAGTGGCATAGGAACAGATGGCTGATTTGCCCCGACGTGCTATTATTGTGGAGTGTGCGGACTGTTTCTTCGTGATGCATGAAGTGCATCAAGGCGGCAATGGCAGAGCGAGCATCGAGTAGACGTCTTCTTCGCCCCGTCAGCGTTTGGTCACAGCTAGTCTTTGCTATGTGACGCAGCTAACAAACAACGAGAGACGAAGGATAGCAGTGTACCGAACAAAACGTCGACGCTTACGTGTTACTACTGCAACGAGGTTACATCGCCACTCGTTGATCGAAAAAAGGACACCAAGATTGGCAGCGGCAACGTGCGAGATCCGGTCAATGCCTGCACTATGAAGCAGCCATTGTTTACTTACGAGTAGCAATTGAATCCGGTGAGAAGTTTTCATTTTGTTTGATAGTCGTGGACGATCTTTGCCAGAGTATTGGTTTCTTTTGGAGTTGTATGTAGGTTTAAAAATACCCACAAACAGGGTGTCAATGCTTTTGGTGAAACTGAGCCTGAGTGGCAGTGGCCGGTGGGACAGTGGCCTGTGTGGTGGTGGCCTGTGTGGCGGTGGCCTGTGTGGCGGTGGCCTGTGTGGCGGTGGCCTGTGTGGCGGTGGCCTGTGTGGCAGTAGCCTGTGTGGCAGTAGCCTGTGTGGCAATAGCCTGTGTGGCACTAATTTACATGGTACTGTCTCATGTGGCTCCAGCCTGTGTGGCAGGTCTTTGTTGAACGGGACTTAGAACCAAAGCGTTTCGTTTTGTTGCTCGAAAGAGTGCAAAGGAAATTTGCAATACACATTTATAAAAGAACTTATGGGTACTACCCGACGTGGCTATATCCGTCACTATTTGTTTCTGGGATGGAGCGGCGCGGCCCGGCCGGAGACGCACGCCGCTACTGGCGGCGCGCGAGCCCCCGCGCACGGACACCTCGCGGGTCCTGCCACCGTTGCGGCGCTATTGGACACAAACAAGTGGATTGCAAGAAACCACGTGCTGATCAGAATCCTGCATCAACATCAAAGGAAGGCGCTGACAAGAGATCCTGCTTCGTGTGCGGCGAACCGGGACACATCGCTCCAGCGTGTCCAGAGAAGGTGGCTAAAGAGGTCCACATATGTAACCACCAAACTGCAAGGAGCACACTGGCAACGTCATCGGGTGAGCTCGTTCCGTTTTTATTTGATAGTGGTTCTACATGTTCTTTGATCAGATCGGATTTGGTTGCTAAATTCTCTGGTACCGCGCGCAATGAAATGATCTTTCTTTCGGGGGTAGGTCAAGGAAACATTTTATGTGAATCTCAAATTCTCAGCCATGTTAAAATTAAGGGTATCGAACTTGACGTGTTACTTCACATTGTCTCCTCAAACAGTATTTCGGAATCCGTTATTCTAGGTAGGGATATTCTCCAACATGGCTTAACCGCTTATTTTGTACTTAGTACTTCATGCTGAGTAATGTATGAAGTGGTTTAGACTGTATGGTGTGCTCAATTCTGGATAAGAGGACAGGGTGGGTCAATGCGTAGAGAGATAGTCGAAAGGATGCAGTGGGCCAAGACGTACTCTGGGGCAAGGAGGACAGAGAGTGAGTCGAAGGGATGCAGGCCCGGGTCGAATGGATCACTGTGGTGGTCATCGAAGGGGCGCTGTTATCCGGTCTGCACTGCTCTGGTCGCGTCAGTAGTTTTGTGTGGTTGTGCGCCTGTGTGCCTTGTTCAAAATTGAGAACAGCGCCACCTAGTATTGCTTTGGTGAACTAGAGTTGTGTAAAGTGGCGCCAGCTCTGGTGTAACTCTTTGTGACGTGCGCTGTTCGCTGATTGGTCGTTGGCCAGATGTCGCGTGAGTCAGGCAGCCAATCAGCGGGCGGCAATAGTTCGGCGGTATTCGTGTTCCGTCCGAAAGAGTGCGAGTGGAGGGGGCGCTAGTATAAGTGCGCGGAAATGCTCCGAGGAGCGGACACTTCACACTTTGAGTTGGGACGTTGAGGAGTGAACAGTGCGCGTTACTAAGTGGAATACCTTGTTCACAATTTATATCGAGGCAAATTATAATCTACCTACTGTGTAAATTAATTGTTGGCCATTCAAATAAAGTTGATTTAAGTACGCGAGGTGTCTCAGTCTCCTCGCCCGCTATACCCACGCCGTAGAACCATGTCTGATGCGAAACGGATACCTTTCGGAGTTCCGACATATATAAATCTCGTGTCACAATGTTTGTCCTCAATGAACTCCTAAACCACTTAACCGATTATAATAAAATTCGCACACCATGTGCAGTTCGATCCAACTTGAGAGATAGGATAGCTCAAAACGCGAACGAAGTCGCGGGGTGACAGCTAGTAAATTAGTAATAATGAATAAATTTTAGTAAAAAACAATAGAGAAGAAGATACAGATAAAATATTCTAGTTACCAGTAACAAATCTGGACCTCTCAGCGTGATCCAGAGTTGCCTCTTGCGAGATGCTATTACCGCTAGATGTAGCTAATGGATCCCTTAATCAAGTTATCACTAATCTAAGTTGGTTCTCTTAAGTGCAGTTTGGCTGAGCTATTGAAATTGTATCTTCTTAATATTTTATCAGAATATTTCTAATTGATTAAACTGTATATGTATTTATTATAATGCTATTTATATGTTAAGTTAATTCAATTTAAAATCTATAGTAGGAGTAGTTACTTTTTAGGCATGAGTTTAAAGTTGTAGAAATGTGGGCCGGTGGAGTTTAGATTTATACCTAATGATTTCATTATCAGAGATTGTTCAAAAACGCCGAAGCTTAGGCCATTCGATATCTACAGTTAGTTTGAGGATTAGTAATACGACAGTGCAGTGCCGCGTTATTTATCATTTGCAGTTTACCATAGAAGACAGATCTTCTTCTTCTTTACTTTATTGTAAAACAAAATTAGATATTCTAGCTTTTATTTTAAGAATCAGCTTTTATTTTTATTTTACGGCTCACCTGATTAATTGTAAAAGGCGTTACATTACCTAAGTTTATTTTCAAAACGGTTTCTTTGACCAATCTCTTCTGTGTTATTGCGCTTTAATAAAAGCGGAAAAAATAGTTAATGCTGAAATTCTAGTTAAGATTTGGATGGAACATATTCTCCGCAGTCAACAGCTGCTTATTTCAGTCACCTCTATTACTCTCATTGAGCTGGCCATGACAATGAAAAGTACAGAAACAACAAACGCGCCAGAATTACCACCCGGGCTCAGTTCATGATGTATAGCGCTTTCAGTTTCCACGTGAAAACTCGTTGCTATTCTGCGGCGGGCGTCGAGTTCCAGACGTTTTATCCCTTTCACCCAATTATTGTAAATAATGAGATAGGATCGGGTTCTAGAGACGGCGGTGACTAATGTCGATATTAGACGCTCGGCTTGGTGCTGGGCGGAGCTGGGCTCGCTGGAGTTGAAGCTTACGATCATTTGCGACAGAGTGTTGTAAGTCCATTTGCGACGAGAAACACAATTGTTCCCCATTCTTGACGCGTGAGATGAGATCTGGGGGGCTATTCCTGCGCGTGAGATGAGATGAGATTTTATCTTGGTCACTCTCACACCTATGACGTTTTAAACGAGAGCAACAAAGACGAAGAAAAGTGAGATGAAAATCTCAAATCTCCGAATAGGGCCACTGGTCATTTTAACTCATATGACTTTTCAAACGAGAGAGACAAAGACCAGAAAATATCTCGAATTAAAGGAATAGGTCCTCTGTGTCGAAAATGTGACCAAAACCGATGTATAGAGTAGACGGTGATGGTAAAGTCGGTCACTCGCTAGCCGGACTATGTGTAGGTCATATGTGTTTGTATAAAATGCATAGTATCAGATCCGCTAGAGTGTGAAATGCTCTGGATGAGTGGGTGTTTCCCGATAGTTATTATCTGAGTGTTTGCAAATCGCGAGTGAATCGGTTCTAGGCAGTATGCCTCGTTGTAGACTGCATCATTGCCTAATATCAGGCTTATGCTGCAAGCCTTTTACCAACAAAAATATTTACATATCTAAATCACAAAATGTTATCTCATAGATTTATTGTATGTTTTTGTAACAGCTTGAATAAAGCATAGATATACCCTTGTCATGCGTCGTAGTTGATACGTAGTTTTGAAACTACCCTTTTCGGTTCGGATCCCTCGGTAAAGTCAATAAAAGTAAAGAAAGGGCTGTGACTATTTGTTTGTTTAAAGTAATTGAGAATCGCTCTTTGCTATTCGATATGTTCTTTAGAAATAACTATATCGAGTGAGCCCTAGCAACGGTACTTGATAATAAAATAGTAAAATCTTGTAGCAATGCGTATTAGTTTAGTTGTTGTTGCAACATGATTATGTTGATATCTGCTTACACTGAAGAAAATCCTAAATATATTTTGAGCGGCTTCTGGTCGATTAAAAAAAATATGACTTCCGCTTTATGAGACATATTTGTTACAAATTTAAAAATAGCAAGTACCTTGGAAAAAAAACTTTAAAAAATTAAAAGATAATTTATAATATTTTTTTTTATTTAAAATTGTTTAGCATTCACCATTCTGCCTTGCAATGTTGTCGTAGCCTGCATCGCATCCGGCTACGACGTGCAGGATGTATGAGCAGGATGCTAGGCAGGATAGGCTAAAGATAAGGCTAAATCCTGCTTCATAGTCCTGCACGGCGGACTGCAAGGCAGGATGGTGAATTCTTTTCTTAAGCCTCCTTCATTCCTTCCTTCAACTTCCTTTTTTTCGGTCGGTATACAGGGTTACAAAACAGGCATAGGTATTTAGATTTTTTTCTTTTCTTTATCAAGTAAGCTATCACCTATTCATATTCCGGTCACGGGCGGTAGCAGTTACACTTCATTCTCACTTCAGAGTCGGCCAATGGGTCGAACAACTTGGAATGTTACATCCTTTCCAACTGATAAATAATTCAACAATCATGCCCGTTCGCCGCTTACACTCTTGTTACACTAACTTACCAAGTGTTTGGAGCCGACTATAAAAAAATAATCGTGGTAAGTTCAATTTGATGTGACTCTGATAAATAAATCGGTGGGAATCGTTTATTATACAAAGTTAACTTTTAACGGATTATACAAAGTAATGGTAGTAAACTAAAAGGATCTCATTTCAGTTATAATCATGACTGACTTTTGCATGTTATCACGATAAAATCTTGTTA
Source organism: Peribatodes rhomboidaria (assembly GCA_911728515.1). NCBI lineage: Eukaryota > Metazoa > Arthropoda > Insecta > Lepidoptera > Geometridae > Peribatodes > Peribatodes rhomboidaria. The sequence continues at coordinate 12,348,485 of OU452186.1, read as the reverse complement.
CTCATATTTCGCGTAAGCGTGAATTACGTTTTCTATTAAGTATTTCGTAATAGCAAATTTTTTCTTACAATGTTTAAAGGTTGATTCCAAAATTAAAAATTGTTCAAAACTCCATTACTAACTCAATGATCATGATGTTAAGTACAGTAACTTTCTTGTAGCTTCGTATCACCGTTATGTGTAACCCTGTTAGTTCTGTAATGTTGAATGTATTCGTAGCTCCCAGTAGGAGGCAGTTCGTAGCGCTTTACGTACAACCCTTCTACAGCCGTAGTGGCTCGTAGCCCGTAGCCGTGGCTCTGACTGAAGCCTACGCAATCGTTGACCTTGTCAGGCGCAACCTCTTTTCATGCTATTCTTTTCGAGTAGCTTACAAGAGTTTATTTATGAAAACAGTCAAATACACTGTTCTATAAAGGTTTTACACGGCACTATGTAGCGACATTTTTTAGCGATCCCGATCCATTTCTAATAATCACATGTCTACTACATGGATGAAACAAAAAAGAAAACGTTGTAAAATATAAAGACGAGCCTACCTCTCTTGTCTTGTCGGGTATGTCTCGGCGAGGAAGGTTTCAATCCACAGATAAACTGTTTAAATCATGTTCTATTTCCTGTTACGTGTATGTAAGCATTGAGGAGGCCTGCGTCCCTACCAGTACACACACAGTTCTATTGTGAAAACAACTTCAAAAGATTTCAATTCTCACCCTTTGAAACAATATAACTCTTCCGTAGTTTGCGACACTCGATCTTATTGAAGCCATTGAAGACCACGGATTAACTTACGTGGAAGATCTCCAAGAAACATAATTCAGATATGAAGTTATTATTTGAGAAGTTTAACAAGTTATCAAAGTTTCTTGATTTACGAGTGGGAATATTGGTTTCGAGTCTGCAAGTCTGCGAGTCGATGTAAAAGCCATCAGCTATGGTTACTATCCAATTAGGCTATCATAGTCGATCGTCCGCCACAGTGGCGTTCTTTAGTTCTATTGGAATATGGAATAATATAATTGTAATTATAATTTTCAATTTATCCTTGATGCTCTATACCTCTATTATGAGCTACAGAGACAAAAAATTATCAGTAACATTGCCGTTAAACTTACACTTTATTACACTCATATTAATGCAAGTGTAATGGCAATAGCCATATTCTTGTCGCCAACTTAATCACGCCACACGAGTGAGCGAGAGGGCACACGATTACACAATTTCCAAAAAGGTCTACTCACTTTATTTCAGCGTCACTCTTGGCCAGCATCCAGACGACGTTGCCAGGGTCTCGCCGGGACCCTAGCGCCATGAGCTGCGACAGCCTGGCGCCGGGCGGAAGAGCTGGTCTTCTGGGCACCTGGCCCGTCCAGGTTGCGATGGCCAGCATCTCTGGACTCTCTTTTACGAGGTGCTTCTGCGTCGCCATACATTTGCCTGATGCGTCCTGCAATAAGGAAACCTAAGTAAGCTCGGTTTACTTTGTTGATCTGAATTATTAAGCTAGACGTAAAGTCCGTAAGCCAAAAAAATATAACCCAAATTTATATGAATAAGTTAATCAAATCAAACCATTTTTGTGATGAGTTGGAACTTCTTTTATTGTTTTGCTCCCTTTTGTCGGTTTCTACGCCACGACTACAGCTCATAGTATTATTTATCCCGTAACTTCGTAATAATTTTGAGTAGACATACTTTAGACGTTCTTTAATATTAATTTCCTCGTACTGAAGGAGACATAACTTTAATTTCCTCCTTCGTTCCGGCTAGATTCGCTCCATGATTAAATAAGGCAGCCATGTGCTTTCGCTTCGAACAACGAATCTACAACACAACACATGGCCTGACTTGGTCGGTACTTATGTTTAACAGCTGGCTACATCTGGAATCTTAGGTCGATGTCTTGCCGGTTTTACGTAGGACAGCGTGGTCAACGACACGCCATGAACCATTCTGAAGCATATTCATCTGGCGAAATTAAAAATTTACCCGGAGGCACACCATAGTATAGGCGGATGAACCTTAATCAATACAGCTTGATTGATGTGACTTTAAATCCTAGTGCAGGGCGTTACCACCCGAGTCTAATCCAAACTTTACGCATGTTTATCGTTTGTAAATACTAATTCAGTTCATCTTAGCTTGCGATGTTTCTATGTTTTGCTCTCCTTGAGAAATCGAGGAGAATCTTACCTCAATTTGAAACTGAAACTAGCACAGTGGTGGTTTCAGTAATGTCTCTCTATAATTAAAATATATAGTTATAGATCCGATGTAACCACTAGATATTTAAAATACTCTACTGTATGTGACAAGTTGAGTCAACGGTGAGTTACGACTTATTTACTGTAGCAAGAAATGTTATCGAATTAATTCTATTATTCTAAATCATTTCAATACAAGCTGAGCCCCGCGGTTTCACCCGCGGTTTAAACGTATCATATGTGCTATTCTAGACTATTATAACCTATATCTGTGCCAAATTTCATCCAGATCTATTCAGCCGTTCTGGCGTGAAAGAGTAACAAACATCCATCCATCCATTCTTACAAACTTTCGCGTTTACAATATTAGTAGGACTAACTTAAGGAGGTATCGTTCAATGCTAACCTAAGTATTCATGTCGAAACTTATAGGTAAGTAAATGCTAGCTTGTAGCAACAGGCTGAAATTGATTTTATCGTCCCACCCCTGCAGTTCGAACAGACGAGCCCCCGCAGCGCTCACGCAGCGTGCCGCACCGACCCGCAGGGTGAGGTAACACCGCACTACGATGCGCTTCACGCGTACAAGTGGAGATTTGTATAAATATGTAGTTATAGTTCAGTTTTGTTGTAAGTTATAGTTTTTTTAGATAGTATAGTTTGCTTGAAATAGCTACGTCAGTAACACGGTAATAAAGAGAAATGGCAAAGTTAGACACACGACAAACTATTTAACCGATTGCGCGACAAGGGTTTATATTCTCCGGTGTAGGTATGCACGATTGTCGGTTACAATGTAACTTCCTGTAGCCTAATAAGCTGGACAGACTTCGGACTGCTAAGTATTGGTAGATTAGTCTTTGTGTCCGGTTCATATATTTTATTTTCGAGTTTTTTTTAGTTAACATAATTAAAATAAGTAAGTTATTTTGGATACAGCTACAAAATAATATAGGATGAGCATACTGAGTACTTTTACCATGTAACGTTTTACTAGTAACACCTAGCTGAAAGTCGTCATTATACATCATCATCTCGCGATACGTTAGTCAACCAAGTGTGCTGTCGTTACGGAGCAGAATCAAATTGTTACAACCACAGAATAAATAAAAATGCCCTGTGGTTATTACCGTCGTCGTGCCTTTTTAACACGTATCCAGTCAGTACTACGGCCGGGTCTTCCATAGAAATTTGTTACAAGAGTTATCATGCCTGTTACACAGCGATCTAGTAACTGCCATGAAGTTACTAAACTGCCATGTCCTAGTGGAATAGTGTACAAAAACGTGGCTTACGCACGTGCGCGCCCGCCAGCGGCCCCGCTGGCGCTGACAGCCTCGTGTTGATGTTGCTCGAGGACTTTTCGGGTTTCCACCCTACCTACATTTACCCTTTTCCATTGAACATACAACCGTTATTGAACATTTAGAATAAATATTTGAAACATTTTGCTGTTTGATATTTTGTATCTACGACTCTACGTGCATAAGTGAAAACAATAGGCCCAATTCTGAATGCCTAATTGACTTATCTAAACTTGATAAATGATTTCTGTCCTTGTCTTATATGCAGCAATAACAAAGACAGGTATATATTTTAAGCTTAGAATATTTAAGATTTTAGGTTTTGCTTTGTCACAGACATCCAATATTGGATGTCTGTGTGTTTTGTCAACCTTTTTATTTAATTAACTTATTCGCATTTAAGATATTACATTACAATTTATGATGATAGGTAAGTTATCTTAAAACCTATGTTAAATTTACCTATGTAAGTAGACAACTAGATTTAACTCACAGACTTCCAATGTACTTAACTAGACTTCTTGGACTAACTAAAGTAGGCAAGTATTTATTTTGTCAGAATTCGGCCTATTGCTGTAGTAAAAGAACTAAACGTGTGACAGTTAAACAAAGATGTCGTCTAATCTTACTAAGCAAAGGATATTATATTTTGCGCTTTTTCTTGAGTAAGCTCTGGCTTTTTATACTTAACTATGTTAGTACGACATGAGTAGGTTAGCAAGTACCCATCAAGCACCATTTACGTCAAAGTTCTAAACGGAAAAACAAGGCTACAAATCTAAACAAATTAAGGAAAACAAAAGCTATTTCATAAGCCTCTGTCATCGCATATAGTAGCGTTGACGGGGGATAGACCCGACGTCACAGTACTCACAGAGTTACTATAGGACACACGAGCAGCAGACAGTTAAGGCGAAAGAGACCTAGCAGTGACTCAAGCAAAATATTGAGCATTTACTAGTACCGTTTTTAAATGTTGTAGAATAGAAAAAAAACATTAAAAAGAGCATTTTGTCGAAACGCTAACGTTTCAGTACCTAAATACTCGATACAAAAATATTTCTAAAAAAAATCTAGAGATAGTTCTCGCGAATTGACATTATTACAATTTGAACTAGCATTAGTATGCTAGAAATGCTCATACCATGTGTGGTATGCCGAGAGGACTTGTTAACTGTCTTCCCAAAAACAAGGAGGTTTTTAATTCGACTGTATGATTTTTCAAACAAATTAATAAAATATAAATTTTATCGAAAGCAGCTTTTAAAATATCAACAAAAGTCTAAAAATTGTTTACATGGATGAAGAATTACAGGATGGGAATTCGGTTTTTAAACTTTGCTTTTTATATGTATCTTTTCCTTTATTAAATCACTTAAATAACAATATAAGTATAAAATAAACTAAACAAAAATAACAAATTACGAATAATAAACAGAGCTCAAGTCAGTATCCGCGGGTTAAGTACCCAAAAGGCTGGCAACGTTACCTCGCTGAAAAAAAAAAAAAAAATACTTTACTTTTTATATTATTAAGCTAACTATTTATTTTATTTTAATTATTTTACTACCTACGAGAATGCTCATTCGATACTCGAGAATTTCAGTCTATCTGTGCCTTAACAGCTAATACGTAGATAGGTAGGTATACTGGGATTCGAAACAAAAATGTTTGTCCATTCAGCTGTCGCCTGGCTCGAGCCGTCCCAATACTAAATTTAACGGATTATGTGTCCTTTATAAGGGTTTATTCCCCAGACGTAGAAACTCGTGGTGAACTTTAGGTACCTACATTGTACGCGTACAAACACTGAGTAAGTAAATTGTGTTTTTCATAAATTGTCTTTGCATTAGTGAGTTTAACACTCTAGGTGTAACACTCCGAACATATCCGAAGACGGGTCTGAGCAGTAGCGCACTTGTAGCGCCTCACTCAACTGCCGTCTTTGTATTTCTTCACTCTACAGAACTTCAAGGCTAGAGTGAATAAGTACCTAAGTCGTCGTGCTCCATCTTAGACCACAACGTCGCTTAACATCAGGCGAGTTGGTGGTCAAACGCCGACTTATTATACATAAAAAAAAAAACTTTGAGTGAATTCGCGGTGAAACAGGGTCCGGCTTGCAAGGCGTCATTTGTATAAAGTCTGAAAGCTTTTTCATTTATTTTTTCATTTAACACTGAAAGTGACAAACAAAATACTCCCATATTACATAGGTGACAAAATATTTAAAAAAAAACTAAGCAAAGCTTGTACTATGGCTGCCAGAGACTAATATACATACTTAGATATTTTAAATACATACTTAAATACATATTAACACCCAGACATAGAACAAACACAAATGTTCATCACATAAATGTTTGCCCTAGGTGGGAATCGAACCCACGCCCCCAAGCTCAGAAGGCAGGTTCACTACCAACTGAGCCACCGAGGCAGTAACTCATAACTCTTTATTCATAACTAATTTTATGAGTAAAGGTCAGGTACTTTAACATTATTAACTTAATTTAAATTTTATTGACACTTCCAATAATAATTCATGAAAGAAAAAAAATATAAACATATCGTCACGCCTTTCCCCCGAGGGGGCTGGCAGAGGTGTAATACAACACCCACACTTCGCCGGACGATATTCAGCCCCAAATGTGACAGGGGGCGAGCCTGTCGCCATACACCGGGCTCCAGTCATGTTGCAGATGACATATACAATACGCACATATGATTACACAATGAACAAATTGGTGCGTGCTGTCGGCTGGGTTCAAACCCGCTCCCTCTGGCTTGAGAGGTGGACCTTCTTCCAACGAGGCTGCCATCGCTCTTAATAAAAAATAAGTCAGTACAATTTCATTAAAATAAATAATAAAACAATTAAATTAAATTGAGAATATAAAATCGAGTACATAAACGCGAAAGTTTGTAAGAATGGATGGATGTTTGTTACTCTTTCACGCCAGAACGGCTGAACAGATCTGGATGAAATTTGGCACAGAGATAGATTATAATCTAGAATAGCACATAGGATAGGACTTTTTAACCACGGGTGAAACCGCGGGGCGCAGCTAGTATAAAATAAATACTTGACTATGTCAGTTAATAGTATGATAAAATTATTTGATGTTAAAATTAATTGAACAACAGAAATGTATAATAATATTAATTTTTGATTTTATCCCTTCCTTCGTCATCATCATCTACTCTTTAACGCGTTTAACTTCTTTACCCAATAAGTCAAAGTCAAAGTCAAAATGTTTTTATTCAATTTAGGTATCAAAGATACACTTATGAACGTCAAAGAATAGAAATAACAGTTGGATTTTTTAGGATATTTCTATTTATGCAATGTTAGGTAGATTTAACATGAAGGATAGGCTGTGCCTAGATACGTTTTATAGAAACGCCCTTCCAATCTTTTTCAGTTATACGTCAGAAACACTACAAAAAAGCTCACCCAAACCTTCGCCTCGCCCTGGCTCCCAGCCAAGTCCACAGACTAATGTATTCTCTGATGTAAGTAGGTATACATCTCACTAGCACTTCATATCACACTAAATGGGAAAGTAAACTCTGTCTGTTTGTTACCTTTCCAGATACCATGAGTAAACATCACAGTTATTCAGTCGATTTTCATTAAATGTGGCATAAAGATCACATTAATGAGCCTAATTTATTTATTTGTTACAACTAGCTCGCCTCTCAAGCCAGAGAGAGAGCGGGTTCGATCCCAGCCGAAGGCACGCACCAATTAACTTCGTCATTGTGTGAACATAATGTGCGTGTTTAATGTCATCTGCTACATAACTGCATGGAGTCTGGTGTGTCGCGACAAGCTCGCCCCCTGTCACATTTGGGACTGAACATCATTTGGCAAAGTGTGGATGTAGTAATACACCTCTGCCAGCCCTTTTGGGGGGAAAGGCGTGACGATATGTATGTATATACGAAATGTATGTATGTAACAGCTTGTAAATCTGTAAAGCGCAAGTTTTCTTCGTTCTATTTCTAAAAGTAATTGAAACCTGTTTTCCAATTTCATGATTCGGCATTTCTAGACTTGCGAAAGGTTCTTGTGCTCGCCTTTCCAGGCACGCGTAGCTCCGAGTTCGGTGTTTTATGCAGTAAAAAGTAAACCAATTACGTTTTTGTTCATTAGTGTAATTTAAACTTCGTTATTCAGTGGCGGGCGACTACGAAAACAAAACGATGCTTTCAACTTAATTTTTCAACTGGTGTTTCACTTTGGATATTTAGAGTATAATTTAGCTGTACACCGTTGGATTTTTTTTTGTACGAAAAAGTAGCTTGTGTTGATAGCTCGTGATATGGATTACGTCGTGTAACCTAGAGTTTTGATGGATTGTTATATAGATTACGACGTGTAACCTAGAGTATTGAAGGATTGCGAATGATTGCGAAAAACCTATTGTATCATGTCGTGTACTGTATCTTCGTGTGTGTGCATACATGTTTGATGGTTTAAGATACCGATGACAGCATATATTTAACGCGTCTTGATAAATCGGGATAAGTATTGCAGTGTGTAACTTAGCTCGAAGAATTACAGAACGGATTGCTATAAACAGTGAAGGTCTAGCTTACACCTAGACCGTATCGCTACTTCTAAAGTCACGTTGTGGGTAGTCTCCCGCGGAATTTCTCGTAATTTATAGCCAATGCCTCTTTCGCTAATGGAGCAGGTGCCGCTTATAGCCCAGTGCGAAGGTTAAACAGTAGGGAAGCTTTCAACGCACGCTGTTACACGATTTTACCTATTTCTTAAGATTACTTATGGCTTTAGTGAGCTGTGTGTTTCTGAACTTTGTAATAAGACTTCATATTAATATACTCGAATAGTTGTTTTGAAATTATATGTTTGGTTGAGAATCGGATGAAATCATTTTACTTTATCTGAACAATGATTAAATTGGGCCCAAATAAAAACAGCAAAGTGACAGTCAGTAACACCTGAGTAACTGAAAAGAAACCTGATGTTTATAGGGTTTTCCAAAAGTAAAGCAAGCAAGTTCGTATAGGTCAAGTGGATGGACGTGAGTTTTCGAAAAATAGGCAAATCATAAAATTCTATTTTACTAACTTAATAAAGTTCTCTTTAACCAAATCGAACGAGTTTCCGAAAAATTAAAGTTTTTATTATCATTATTACCACCACAGGCTATCATTATTATTACTAAGGCATTAGACATCTCAAGCAGCATCCGCCAGGAATTCTTGGAGCACTTGCGCTCTTGACATACACAGAATACAGAAAGGAATCCGCAGTTGCGACCGCACCGTGCACTGCTGGCAGATGAGCCATTAAAATTTTCAAGTGTGTTATTCCTCATCCAAATTAATCTTCAATATTAAAAATGGAAAGTGAGTTTGTGCTTACGTTTATTTGGTTTTTACGGATTCACGCCTAAAGTACTTTACCGATATTCATAATATTTTACATACACGTCGCCAGGAATACAGAAAAGGACATAGGGTATCTGTCATCTCGAAATAATTAGTTGTTCCTGTGGGACCGCGGGTGAAGCCGCGGGCGTAGTCCTACTAATATTACAAACGCGAAAGTTTGTAAGAATGGACGGATGGATGGAAGTTTGTTACTCCTTCACGCCAGAACGGCTAAACAGATATGGATGAAATTTGGCACAGAGAGAGATTATAGTCTAGAATAGCACATATGATACTTTTTAACCGCGGGTGAAACCGCAAGGCGCAGCTAGTTTACAATATTTTAAAGATAAGTTACTGGTTTCTCTCTAAGGTAAGAAAGGTACACGTGTACGCGTCTCCTGGATATTGCTCGTACTATTGATCGGCGCAAAATTAATTGTTTTTGGTAATTCACCTAATTAATTACATTTCTGATGGAAATCATTGATACTCGATTTATACGGAGGCTAATGCTTAGTAGCAGTATAAGAATTCGATATTTACGAGAAAATGTGCGAAAAGAGCAGTTTACTTAATATTGGCTCAAACTGGAAGTTTATTAGTGGTCTTATCATTTAATTAAGTTTATTTATATTTGATATTTATTAATTTAAATTTGTTTTTTCCCGGTTTGAGTTCAAGGGTAACTGAAGACAGGAAAGACGTCGTTAATACCGGAGTATATGGACCTAAGAGATTATGCTTAGTACAAAATAAAGATAAGATGCCATTGTGATATTTGTTATCATAACAAATCTGACAGATGTCAATGTGACGTACAAATGTTCTTGTGACACAAATAAATAAATAAATTTCGGACATTTTTCACACACAGTCGCCTGACCGAAGTCTGACCCCAAACTAATCAAACTAATCAAAGCTGCCAGAAACTAATATGTAGAATTCTAAAAATTATTATAAAAGAATTAGGTAGATGATAGGGTAACAAAAAGTTGTTCTAATAGCACTATTAATTAGACGTATAAAACCTGAAGTAGACACATGGCAAAAAAATCCTAATAAATAGCAAAAAATACCGTAATAACAATTTTTAACGAAAATTTAAATACAAGCTTGAATATGCAGAGCAACAGCTTGTCCAATATACAGAGTACAGCGATCTGAATATTCGGCAACATTAGCATAAGGGCCGATAGATAATTACCCGATGAAGGGCCCCCATCCATCATGCAAGCTGTCATGGAGCGTCCAGCGCGGAATGCGAAATGAGGAGGGAAATACTCCAGCCCCGGTGGAATTAGGTACAGGCTATAGACAGCTTCGTCTGTATCGTGGTTATCAAGTTCGTGAAGATTGTGTTGAGAAGTTTTGACTGTTGTTACCGATAGTTTGATTTCGGACTTATCTATCTATCTATTTGAATCGGTAATGTATTCCAGAAGTTGGTCTCTAGCCCCTTTACTAATAAACGTTTTATAGACTCGGAACAGGTAAATAGATTTTTTTCTTTCTTTCTTTTAAATTTTTAATTTGATTGAAAAAGACAAATGCTGTCTAACTATTTCCGAGTTTATAAAGATTTATTAGTAAGTAGGCAATGTTTTAGAAATAGTCCGTGGTGTACGAGTATGTCTAGTGATACAGGTTGAAAATCGAGACAGCTCATGACTGTGGGCGCTGTGACCAGGCTTACTGCCTACTACATCTGACCCTTGACCTTGCGATGCTCTCCTAGTCTCGGTTGTATTATTTCTAGTTACGCCTCACGTTGTTTCCCGGAGTTATAAAGTAGCTCACGTACTATTCCAGACTATATTTTATCTCTGTGCCAAATTTCATGCAGATCCGTTCAGCCGTTTTGTTGTGATTAAGGAATAAACATCTATCAATACATCCAACCAGACTTTCGTATTTATAAAATTAGTATGATATACATCTACCTACTCTAAAATTATAATAAGGTAAACTTTAAGTTAATATGGGGTAATATCTGCGGAAGTACAGTAACTGCACTGTTCACTTTTTTTTTTCATTAGAAAACAACACAATTACCGAGTGCCATAGGAGAAACGTGAGCGACGTCGCTCGTAGAGGAGCTAGCTTATTATATTGCAATCCAATTAGCAGTAATTGAGCGTGGGGGTATACTATCGGGAGTTTGTAAATGAATCTAAGCATTTGATACTATAATTTCGCTTGTGGTGAGTACCAGTACCGTAAGAATGGTCTTTAATTCTGACTGCGTCACCAGACCCCTCGTTCCTTACCTACCCATCCCTCCTAAAATGGAAAACCATTATCCCAAAACACATGCTTTACAAAAACCCTCTAAATCTTCGCTTAATGTATTCTACATCTTGTAGCCTCGTGCTAACTCTCCCCTTCTTCCTCCCACTTCCTGAGCGGAAACGGAAGCGTTAAAGCGATGGGGTCGTTACATAATTTCGTTTAATCAGCGCCCGCGAGAGCACTTGGTTACGATGTAAGTGCTAAGTCGACACATTCGTGCGGTTAAGTCGCGGTTCCATTGAAGCGAACTAGAGTGTTCGAAGTCAGCTCTGAGACGAGCATTTTTAAAGTCATTAATTAAAATCTTTCTTAGTAATTTTCAAAACCTTTTTTAAAACCTAACAGGAGAGGCCCGAACCCATGTAAGTATTTTAATTAGTAATTGTGAAAAATTAAGTTTTTTTTTTACTTCGGCCCTTAAAAGCTTTGTTTATCAGCTTTCTTTATAATATCACGATAATTATAAGCAACTAGTTTCACACACTACTCAGCAGAAACAGTTATTTTTTCGCAAAATATTTCGAATTTGTTTATATGTTAATTCAGTACCAAATTTCATTCAAATTCGTTGAGTAGTTTTAGCGGTATATAAGAAGTAAAACAAAAATATATTCACACTTTTGCATTTATAATACTACTGTAATTTATCTTGTGTAGCCATCACTTGTCCAGCTTGTAACCAAATCATACTAATTATCAGTATTGGTGTAATACCAAAAAAATATTTGTCATTATTTTGTATCATTCTATTCCTCAATGAACTCTTCCAGTTCGTCTCAAGGAAACAACGTCTTTAGGCCCTCAGAGCTGAGAGGCAGACAATGGTCGCGGTCTATGGCCCTTACGGAGCCCTCGCACCTAACGAATATGGCCGCGAAATACAATAAAAATAGGATGTAATTCGCGAACATTCGCGAACTTTCCACAATAACGTCGGGAAATCCACTTAGTTGTTGTGACATTAGGATAATACGGGATGATCGGGTCGAGTAAACTGCGCTACTTTGTTTGTATTGGTTCGAGCACTTCACTTATCGGATTGGAAAACGATGGTCTTGCATCCGACGTAGGTATTTTTTTGAAATGTTTTCTTTTACAAAATGTATGCCGCAGTAACTTTATATAGAACTACGATTTGCACTTACGAGCAATGTTTTCGATAAATAAAAAAAGATGATTTTAACATAACATAACATATCGGCACGCCTTTCCCCCGAGAGGGCCGGCAGAGGTGTGCAACACCCACATTTCGCCGGACGATATTCAGTCCCATATATCGTGACAGGGGCGAGCCTGTCGCCATACACCGGGCTCCAGTCATGTAGCAGATGACATACAACTCGTATGTTTACACAAAGAACTAATTGGTGCGTGCCGTCGGCTGGGTTCGAACCCGCTCCCCTCTGGCTTGAGAGGCGGGTAATAAAGATAATTTTACCTTTAATAATACCATCTGAAATCATGAAACCTTGCTCAAAAAACTGCTCCATTGGCTAACTTCGGTCACTTCTTTGATGGGTGACCATATTTCTTATAGGTACATTCGTGATTGAGTAACAAACATCCATCCATACATCCATCCAAACTTTTGCATTAACAATATATTAGCTGTTTTTCCCGCAGCTGTTCTCGTGTTTTATAGCCTATATCACTCAGGAATAATGTAGCTTTCTACTGAAGAAAGAATTTTTGAAATCGGACCAGTCGTTTTTGAGTTTGTTCGTTAAAATTTACAAAGATAGAAATCCTTAAAGATAAAAATTCCTCTTTATAAAATTATTAGTGTCTGTAGCTGTGGATTAGTGTGTAGTGTGATAAGTAGTATAATTTTGTTCTAGATGTATATTTTGAATAAATATTATTCATCAAGTTTTCAGTAGGCTTAAAAACAGCCACTAATCTTGATTACCGTCCGCCCTGGAATGTACTCGTATGTATAACGCCCGCCTAGCGCTGTATACCGCCCGCCCAACGTTGCGCCGCCCAGCCCATTAGCAGAATGCGTTTGTGGTATTCCGTGAAATAGGAGACTATGTTTTAACACTTTAGCTACGTATTAAGGTTTTTTTTTTAAACTTTACTAATGAAATATTTTAAATGAGAAAGTGAGTTTGTTTGTTTGTAACACTTTGACGCCCTAACTACTCAACCGGCAATCATGAAATTTTGCATACACGTTTTCTGGGGTTCAGAAAAGGACATAGGGTATTTTTTTCTCCGAAAAAAATAACAGTTCCTGTGGGATCGCAGGTGAAACTACGGGGCGCAGCTAGTTTAAGAATAATTAATTTGACAATTGGCCTATAATCGTCTTATAACAATATTTTTTTATTTGTTTTTCACCCTCTACCAAAAATTTATTTTCGCAATGTTTCTATCAAAGTGTAATAAAGCCAACGACAAAATAACATGTTCTAAAATTCCAGAGAGTTTTTAAAATGTAAATGAAGTTGGTACTCATTTTCATCAGATCAGCTCAGTGGGATGTTAATAGCTTTTTAATGGGACGGGTTTGCAAATAAACGGACAACTGAAATATTATACCTTGAAACTAACATCGCAAGTCAAATAAAAGCCAGTAATTTTCTAAAGACAAAAGCAAGCAAGCAAGTTCGTATAGGCCGAGTAGCTAGCCCTAATGTAAGAGTTTCGAGACCACCCGAAGGGCTCCGAAATGGCTTGACGATTGTTGTTATATATATAAAAAACAACTGGCTCCTACAATTGAACGTGTCATCCGAGCCACGCTAGACAAAAAAACATGTTTTAAGTTTCCTAAAAAGATAGAAACATCTTTACAACCCAGACAGATTACTCTTACTCGTCGGATCGGGGTATACATTACCCTGACTAGACGCCCCGTACCCCATCTCACTCACCCCTTTACTCGCTACCCGCTTTATGAAAGTCTCGGAAAATCGCATCATATTATTTAATCTCGCCGGGTGGCTGCTCAAGAAAAGAGAAACCGTACCTGCACAGGAAGCCTACCACACGCAACGCGACAACGGTATGTCGATACTTTTTAACCGACTTAAAAAAGGAAGAGGTTCTCAATTCGACTGTATGTTTTTTTTTATGTTTGTTACGAGTACCTCATAACTTTTGACTGGATGAATCGATTTTGATGATTATTTTTTTATTAGAAAGCTGATGCTTCCCGTGTGGTCCCATGTATTTTTTTTTTGAAACCAGTTTTTAATTTTTTTACAAAAGTCTAAAAATTGTTTACATGGATGACGAGAAGTCGGTTTTTAAGCTTTAATTTGTATTATCAAGACAGACGTATGCTTGCACATAGCCTTGTCTCGTTCTCGCATGACAAAAAGAGACCAGAAAAATTTAGTCATGCGAGCATCCTAGGATTCCTAGGGGTGCTAGTGCGCGTCCTAGACTTCATAACTGATTTATACCCATTATACAACGAGCTGCTAGTTGCTACACTACGAGTAGTTTTGAATACTATCCTTTTATTCCATTTCTTTTGTAAACAATAAGGAGTCTATCTATCCATCCTTTCGCTTTCTTTAGCTGAGTGAATCCCTGTAATTCGATATCCTCACGCCTCAGGGTGGCGTCCACTCGTTTAGCGCAGATTCGAGAGTAGGACTCCGCCCATGTATAAGTTCCGCGTCTAACTGCCATGCAATGGTCTAAATGAAAAATGAACTTATACTTTGTAACATATAGTCCTTTTTGTTAGATCGTTAGTCGTTAGAGTGACCCGCACGCGGCCCAGCCGTGGTCATCTCGTCAGCAGCTCGGCAAGTCGATCATAAAGGACTTTATGACACAAAGTATAAGTCCTGTTTTCGTTTATTCCATTGCGAGGCGGTCGAGCGCTGAGCTTGTAAGTGCACGGAATTTTAACGCGCCATGTAAACTGGTGGCGTGAGGTAATATGACGGAAGCGAGATGAGCTGGGAGTGAGCGAACGTAGAGTCATGATCATTACTCACTGGCTGCGCCCGACAACAGAAACAGGTTGGAATCACAATTCTAAGCTTCGATACCAGATTAATAGTTATTTTAGAGAGGTAAAGTTCGGATGTAGGGGATAATCTCCGGAACTGCTCGTCCGATTTAAAAAACTTTTTGCTAATGGAAGCCAACACAACCTATGAGTGCAATAAAACTGTGATATGAAACGCGAAGGCGATATATCCGAAATGGGACCAACAACGGTGCTATTCACAATCATTCGGAAACGTTTCCGATCGGATCCCAGAAATTTCAAACTTAAATTGTTCGAATCTCAGTCTACTTTTAAACATTTTGAAATAGGGAATCAAGTATAAATCCGATCGGAAGAATTAATTACGTTTAAAAAGTTATGAATATAGACTGAGATTCGTATAATTTAGGTTTATAATTTATAAATCCGAACGAAAACGTTTCCGAATGGTTGTGAATAGCCCTGCAAGTCACGTCGTCGCTGGTGCATCAGATAGTAAATTATAAATGCGAAAGTTAGTGAGTATGTATGTTTGTTACTACTTTACGCAAGCCTAACAGATAAAAGTAAGAACGTTGAGGAAAGCCATCAATTCATTGTTACCATCACACTCCGCAACTTTTCCGAGTGATACAAAACAGCTCAGCAGGGCTATTCTAATTGGTCGGAAAGCACGTTCCGCTCGGAAACTGCCTTCGGATCGATTCGAATCGTCTAATCGCGATTCACAACTCTCAATTCGGAAACTTTTGACATTTCAAATCGGATCAACAGCTGACTTTTCTCGGAAATAATTTAATTTACAATTTTCAAGGATAATACTAAGTAAAAAGTAAGTTACGAGTGTTATCTTTTGAAATGTTAAATATCCTTATAATCCTGTTGTAATTTGATGTCTGCATTTGAGGTTACAGGTTGAGATGGAGCACCTTTTTGTAACGCGCGCTAATCGCGCTTTAAATCGTCGCAATGGAGTGGTACAACGACAGCAGACGGTCAGCCTACATCGTGCTATACCTACGCGATTTGTCGAATCCATTTCATGACCCCCTGTTTAGAGCAATATATAGGCTGACTCCGGACATGGCATTAGGTGTTATTGACGAGATTAGCGCCTACTATCCGAAAACTAGTCATGGTAGCGCAATCCCTGTGGAAATCAAAGTATTTTTTCACCTTTTTCCTTAAAAATAACAAAGTAGATAAGTACTTACAAATATTTGTTTTTAGAGTAAGATAAGAACCTATACCTACCTACTAAAATTCAGTAAGAATTAGGGTACCTAGGCCAAACTTGCTCCATAATGACTATTTGATTTCAAACCTACCATTTTAAAACTACTACCAATTTCCCTAATGCTCAATCAGCTGCCAAGGAACCTAAGTCTAAAAAGTGATTTTGTCAGTAAAGCTTTAAAAACCTACTGCTGACTATTAATGTTTACTCTTTACCTGTTTGGGTAGTGTGTGTAGGTACTGTAAAAGTTTTTAGTTAGCTTCTATATGGGGTTATAAGGAATCGGTGTACTAAGCCGTAAGGGGGTCATTGTACTCTTTATGAACAACTTTTACTATGGGACCAACACTGAAATTGAGTTAGTAAGACTACACAATTATGTATTTCACTTAATAATAGACTACATTTTATCCAAAATTATAAGTACATACAAGGTTACAACAATTCGCAAAGAACAGAAAATTGGTACAAATGTTAGACCATCACCATAAATAAAATGTGAAAAATCCCCATCGATCCCACATCTGCTAAACATTATCATTCACATAACACTCAATAAGGCACAAAGCCTCGCAAGGAGCAAGAGGCCTGCGCACCTCACGAAATAAAATCAGAATAAATTTGCTTCTATTAATTTAAAGTCTTACTAAGAAGAGAAGGCAAGCGCATGATATGTAACTTTTTTTTTGGCTGCACTTCATTTTTATGCTCAAGGGAGTTACCAAAGACCTGACAGCAGGGATGCGGTTGTGAGTTTGAGCCAAGCCTCTGTTTGTAGAGC
Organism: Peribatodes rhomboidaria; assembly: GCA_911728515.1. Taxonomy (NCBI): domain Eukaryota; kingdom Metazoa; phylum Arthropoda; class Insecta; order Lepidoptera; family Geometridae; genus Peribatodes; species Peribatodes rhomboidaria. Next base: position 12,331,309 of record OU452186.1, on the reverse strand, counting down.
AATAACAACTGATGCTCTCAAAAAGCACAGGTGTTGTGCAAGTGGGGACAATTTCCCAGTACAATTACTGAAAGGCAACAAATAATTGACAAGTTAGTACTTACTTTAAATGTTTTAATAAATACTTATAGCAAAACTATTATAAAATCAACCTATCAATTAACAATGTTCATATAAACAAACAACTTTTATAAATTTTGACACTTACAGAAACTATAGAAAATTTCAAATGCCGGGTGCTCTTGGATTCATGGATGGCACACACATATTGATTAAGTCACCGGCCATTCATGAAGAGTTGTAGGTTAACAGGAAAGGACAGCATTCCCTTAATGTGCAAGTGGTAATAACATAAACTTCTTTAATCATAAGTATAACAAACAATATTCTTTCTAGTTAAACTAAAACTAGAAAGTACATCAGTCACACTGGTTCTGGTTTTATTTTGTATAATATTTATGAAAACTATAAACTTCTATAATCTTTAAAACAAATCAGGGTAACTTAGATTTATTCATTTCACAACCTTGAACCTTGAATCCCCAGTCACTGATATTAAACAAACATTATTTACTTATTAACCGAAGTACTTAGTACTAAGTATAAAGCAGTATTATATATTTTTCTAAGTATTTCTATGTATTGAAAGTTTTCTTTCAGAGAAATTCCGAACTGACAGCTGACTGGCGCAAATGACAGCAAATCAAAAAAAAGTTTGTTTACGAAGCATGGTTACAAAACAAGCAATTTTATTTTTAAGTGTTTTTGTAGGTCGTTATATTATCGCTACTATGGCCACCGAGCGACGCGGTGGGTCTCTGCTGACCTAGCGTCTGTACGCCTACGCAGAGTCACGCCACTGTTGCGGGAATGCTGCGTCGACGTCGGGCAAAGCCCTCCTCTAACTTGTAAGATAGATTTAAGTTAGTCTGAATAGAATCTTCATTGACTCTACTAGTATTAAAGTATATTTTAAAATCAAATATTAGTTTTTAAAAAACCAAACTTCCGCTCCCGAAAGTTAACTGGCGCAGCCGGTAGGATAATCGGCTGCTGTCGTCGTCGCGAGTGCGCCTGTAAATTCCAGTGTTTCGTGCAGTGGCAGCAGAGTGCGGCCCCGCTTATAATCAGGGGGGTCGTTGCGTTCCGGTTATTCTACGAACCAAATAAATAAGTCAACTGAGAGCGGGATAAATGGCGATTGGAACGTGAGTACCTCAAGTAAAATCCTTGTGCGTCCCTCCTTGCCCCAAATCCTCGAAGTTTGTGTTTAAGCTATAAAATCTAGCATTAATTAGGCAATATCATCTTGCAATTTTTTGGCAGTATACAATTTACTGTTAATTAAATATTAGTTTTTTTGAGCTATAACATCTAGCGTCAATTAGATAATTAATTAAGGACAGTATAAAATTTACTGTGAATTAAGTTTATGTGTTTTAGTTTAAGCTATAAAATCTGGCGTTTATTAAATTAGGTAAAAACATTGTATAATAAATTCAGTATAAAATTTACTGAAAAATAAAAAAATAAAAATATAAATAAATAAAATAAAATAAGTGTAATAGTTTAAGAATGACGGAAGCAAATATTTTAACGATGGCAGGATCTCCAGGGCTTCGGGATATGCTAAAACTTATCCCAGAGTTCAACGGAGATACGAAAATTCTTAATTTATTCTTAAGAAAGTGCGAATACGTAATACAGATATTCCAAGGTACAGCCCCACGAAATGAACTGCTTATGCAGTGCGTTACAAGTAAACTCACAGGGAAAGCCGCGGCCTTAGTTAGTGAAAGAGGCGAATTTGACACTTACGACAGCCTCAAAGAAACGTTAATCCAACATTTCGGTGACCCGAGAAGTGAAGAGTGCGTGGCCATCGAATTAGAAACGTTAAAAATAAAAAATAACGAATCATTTCTAGAATTTTGTGGTAGAATCCAGGATGTGCGAGCCATCCTGTTAGCAAAAGTTAATCAGAGTAACCGAAATTCAATGGAGGTCAAGGCCGCCAAACGCATCATCCATGATAACACATCATTAAATGTGTTCTTATATAATCTGCCCGAGCATATGGTAAGGTTAGTTAGGATGAAACAGCCGCAAACTTTAGAAGAAGCTCTGAAGCATGTGATGGAAGAGGTGAACTTCCAGGACCAGTATAACGTAAGGTCAAAAATGTTACAAAACCAAAATGCTACCCCGCACAAACAGCTGATTCACATGCCTCAAACGCAATTTAAATTTGGTATACCCGGAAACCAGTTTTTACCAAAACCACAGTTTGTAACCCAGCCATCTGTGCGACCCCCAAATAATAACTTTGGCTACCGACCCCCAGTCCAATTCGGCTATCGCCCAAATTTTAGTGGGCCACAACAAGCTCAGCAGTTTGTCCCTCGTGCGCAAACAACACCATTTGCGCCTCGACCACTAATGCAGGTAGGTCATAATGGATTTAGACCTCAAGCAGGACAATTCGGCTATAGGCCCCCGCAGTTTGGTTTCAGACCTCAGCCAGGTAATTTCGGATATAGGCCCCCGCAACCTCAAGGTTACCGGCCGCCTCAACAGTTTAATAGTGACGTCACAATGAGGACTGCCCCAGCCTTACCTAAGGTACCTATAAACGAGCTGTATACAACGGACGAATGTGAGTATGTACCTAATTATATGGACGAGTATAACTACGATGGCGCTGAGTATCAGGCTTACGACGAGCCGCAACTGAATGACGCTACTGACTATACTGAAATGATGTCTCAAGGTCAGGATCCCGATACAAATACATATGAAACAGAAAAGGAGGTAAGTTACAATATTGGAGCAGCGGAAAATTTTTGTTTAGCGGTGTCCCCTATTATCCCGAGGTAATTGAAATAAATTATGACGCAACTTTAAAACTACCATACATTTACGTGCCCGATATTGACGGAAAATTTATGCTAGACTCTGGAAGCACCAGGTCGTTCATAAGCCCGGCTAAAGCAGATCAGTACTACTCCGAATTTAAATATTATGAACCATTTACGGTAACGAGTACGCACGCTTGCAGTACACATAATGAAGTAGTTCATATTCCACTGTTTTCTATTTTCAATCAAGAGGGTTTCCAAAAATTCTTCATTTATGACGTAGACAAAAAGTATGACGGTGTGATAGGATGCGACTTGATGACAAAACTTAAAGCAAGCCTTGATTTAGGAGAAAAATCCCTAAAAACAAATAGAGCAGTTGTTCCAATTATTCATGACCAGAATTACTCTATAAAACTGGAACCACGCAGCGAACACCGCGTAAAACTACCAGTAAATCTCAAAGAGGGTGACGCAATTTTAAATTTCAAAATGTTTTGTGAAAATCTGCGAATGCCAGCCGCAATCGTTAAATGTGAAAATTATTTTGCTACTACCATCATACAAAACGCAACCGAAAACGAAATAGAAATGACAATTACAAAACCTTTTGAAGTTTTAAAACTTAAAAACGAAAAAGACGTATGCGACATAAACTATACAACCGACATGACTAACGTTGACGTTGATCAATTACTTCAAAATAACTTGACAAAATTAAGACTTGACCATTTAAATACGGAAGAAAGAAAAGCAATACATGACTTATGTGATGAGTATAAAGATATATTTTACTGCGAAGACTTACCACTGACCTTCACCAACCAGGTCAAGCATCACATTAGGACAACGAATGACGACCCTGTCTATATCAAACCTTATAGGCAACCCCCAGCACAGGCCGAAGAGATTAAAAATCAAGTAGAGAAACTGCTCAAGGACAATGTGGTGCAAGAGTCGCACTCACCTTGGAGCGCCCCTGTTCATTTGGTCCCCAAAAAGCTTGACGCTTCCGGTCAGCGAAAGTATAGAATGGTTATAGACTATAGAAGACTAAACGAGATCACGACTGACGACAGATATCCACTCCCAAATATTTGTGACCTTTTCGATAAACTAGGTAAAAGTAATTATTTTACTACGCTAGACCTCGCATCTGGGTACCATCAGATTGAAATAGCAGAGAAAGATAGACAAAAAACTGCCTTTTCCACCCAAAATGGCCACTATGAATTCCTTCGGATGCCATTTGGATTAAAAACCGCTCCGGCGACCTTTCAGCGCACCATGGACAATGTGTTAAGAGGTTTGCAAGGTATACACTGTCTGGTATATCTAGATGATATACTTATATACTCACATGGACTGCAACAACACCTAGAAAAGCTACGCGCAGTCTTTGATAGGCTAAGACTCACTAACCTTAAGGTCCAGCTAGACAAATCAGAATTTCTCCGCAAAGAAGTGCAGTACTTAGGGCATACACTGACTAAAGACGGACTCCGACCAAATAATGACAAGATACAAGTTGTTTTAGAATACCCCGTTCCGGAAACACAGACTGATATAAAGCGATTTCTGGGATTTATAGGCTATTACCGTAGATTTATCAAAGATTTTTCAAAAATCACACAACCATTAACTGCATGTTTAAAGAAAGGTAAAAACGTAGAAATGACCGAAAAATATATTGAAGCCTTTCAAAAATGTAAAGAACTATTGGTTAATGCACCCATTTTGCAATATCCGGATATGACTAAATCTTTTATTTTGACTACCGATGCCTCAGAAGTAGCAATAGGCGCAGTACTATCCCAGGGAACCATAGGTTCTGACAGACCAGTAGCATACGCCAGTCGAACATTAAGTGATACAGAAAAGAGATATAGCGCCATAGAAAGAGAATTACTAGCTATAATTTGGGCCACTAAGCACTTTAGGCCCTATCTCTATGGCCAAAAATTTGATATTGTAACGGACCATAAACCACTGCTTTGGTTATATCAATTAAAGGAACCCGGTAGTAAATTAACACGTTGGCGTTTACGTCTCCAAGAATATGACTTTAATATTAAACATAAAAATGGTAACCTCAATGCAAATGCCGATGCTCTTTCCCGGCTAAAAATAAACGCGTTAGGCACAGGCGAATCCGATGACGAAATGTCAATGATAGTCAATATAGACGACCGTCACGTAACTAAAAGACGAAAAGACTCTGATACAATATCTATACCTGACTCTGACAGAACCGCAACAGCTAGCCCTGCAACAATTTCAGATGACGACTCTGTAGACGAAATCCTAAAAAAGGAGCCTAAATCGTTAGTACGTTCAGATACGAGTTCCAGTGCGACAGAAACCGTACATTCCGGTAAAGACTTAGAATCATTAGGCATACCCATTTTAAATGAAGCCGTAGACACAAAACCGAACCAAATATTATTATTCCATAAATTTGGTAATGACATGCAAGTCACAGATCTATCCACTAAACATCAAAAAATTCTAGAGGTTTTCTTGCCCTTTAACAATCAAGACCTCATTTATCAATTCCTTAAAAAATACATAAGACCAAAAATAAAATACTTCATTTACTTCGAAACCATGCAACATCGACGAGAATTCAGTAACGTAGTAATTACATTATTCAAAAAGGGTACCATGAATTTTTACGAATGTACCGAACGCGTCATTAACGTCGAAGACGAAGAAGAACAAAAACTAATTATACGTAAATTACATGAAGGCAAAACGTGCCACCGCGGTATTACAGAAACCATAAAACGAATCAAACGTAATTATTACTGGCCAGATATGCATAACATAGTATCAGCCGTAATTAACTCTTGTGACAAATGTAAAACCACTAAATATGATAGAAAACCCATCAAACCAATTTTGCAACTTACGGAAACCCAAGACGCACCATTTCAAGAAATATTTATTGACATATTTTCTATCGAGTCAAAACATTACCTTACTATAATAGACGCATTCAGTAAATTAGGGCAGGCGCTTGAAGTACCAACCCGATCTACACCGGAAGTAGTAAGAGCGTTAATAAAATATTTCAGCTTTTACGGCGTTCCACGAAAAATTAGTTGTGACCCAGGTACTGAATTTAACAACGACTTGATTAGGGAACTGACAGATTTACATAAAATAAAATTACATATAGGTACGCCAAATAACCCAAATTCTGTAGGTATGGTTGAACGCTTTCATTCCACTATTATCGAAATTTACCGCATAGCTAAATACGAAAGGAAGTACACAGATGCAGCAAACGTAATGACATACGCAATCATGGCTTATAACAACAGTATTCATAGCGCTACCGATTTAACTCCGTTTGAAGTAGTATTTGGACATACCGAAATAAACTCAGCCTTCGACTTAGAATTCGATAAGTCATACAAGCAACAATTAATAAAGGACCATAGAAAGAAAACACGTGAGCTATATAAATATTTGACCGAAAAAATGCAAAAAGACAAAGAAAAGGTAAGGGAACAACGTAAAGGTGAAATAGGACCAGAGTTAGCAGTAGGACAAACACTTTACGCAAAAGCAGTAAATAAACGACAATCAAAAGACAAACCTAAATATCAAAAAGTAACAGTGACAGGGGAGGTTAAACACAACATAGTGCCCATAAGAGTCAAGCATAGAGACACAAAGGTTCCGATTAAAAATGTAAAACGCCCTCCACAGGTGGTGCTTCCTCCTGATGGTATGGATATCGACGATCCAGGGCCTTCTAAACCAAGATCTCCCAGGCCAGGGCCTTCAACTGCAGAAAATTAGCAAAAATCCTGGCATTCTCCCAGTGAAACAAGGTCGAGCCTTCTTGCAATTTAATAATTGGTCACTTATTAAAACAATAAATCTAGGAGGAATAACATCCGATTTGACATTTAATTCTCAACAGTATTCCAAATTTTGTAATAAGTTACTTTCCGCCAAAAATATTTCCGTAGTAATTGGCCAGGTAAGAGACTTCAAAGCTCAGGCGGAATATATTCGGGATGAAGCAACTGAAAAATTGCAACAGTTATTACCAAATAAGAGATTTAAACGCGGCCTCATTGATCCATTGGGCTCATTGATTAAGGTCATCACAGGCAATCTTGACAATGAAGATGCTATTCATTTTGAAGAAATGATAACAGACGTAAAAACTCGTGAACAGGCTATTTCTAATAAAATAACTATAATATCCGAAATGTTGGACCACGTTATTAATTCCAGTAAGATTATTAATGATAACACTAAAATTCTAAATGATAGATTAACCAAGATAGAACAATTTATTAAAGCTAGGAAGGATAACGATGACCTGTTCATATCTCATATTATAAATGTATTCAGCTTATTCATAATCAACTTCCGCACTATTTCCGTTAAACTAAGCGATGTAGAGACATCTTTGGCACTTAGCAAAGTATCGGTTTTACATAAATCTGTAATAGATTCTAGAGAAATGCTAACATTGTTAAAAGAAATAAGTACTTTTGGTAATTTGATGTATCCCGTAAACGATAAGAACTTAATCAATTTAGAAGAAACATTCAGTGTTAAAACATACTTCAAAGATAATAATATTAGATTTATCATTGATGTTCCATTAGTTGAAAATATTAGTTATATATATTATAAATTGTACCCTCTCCCCATGCTCCACCATCCTACTAATGAGACTTTTTCCATTATTCCTGAGTACCCTTACCTACTGCAAGATGAAACAAGGTACCGACCAATCGCCCAAAAATGCAAAGAGATAACCGCTAAAGAATATCTATGTTCAGAGAATGAACTTGTCTCAAACTCGGAAGAAATCTGCGTAGAACAATTAATGCATTACCGACAAGACCTCCCAAAATGTATTGTGCGACCGGTTAACATTGAAGATTTAAAAATTCAGAAAATTTCCGAAAACCGCTGGATTGTATTCTCCAAGTATAAGACAGTCCTTACCCAAAAATGCAGCGACGATGTTATGCAAGAACAAGTGAAAGGCACATACCTCCTAACGATGCTCAAACCCTGCGATGTTCTAATTGGTACATTCCGGATCCAGGGAAACCGCTTTCGTAATTTGGGAATTTCGTACAATAACGTACCTGTAATAGAATTACCTAGTCCACCAGAAAATACTGTAGCAGAAACGGAGCCGATGAACCTGAAAGGAATCAACCTGGATGACGTTCAACACCTTAACCTTCTACTGAAGAGAAATGCGAAAAGTGATAAAAGTGTTAATCAAGTGAAAAGCCTTGGCATTGCCACAATTGTGCTCTACGTACTCGTAGCAGTGATTTCAGTGTACATAGCCTGGTTCAAATTCAAACCGTATATTCAAGTATTTTGTACAAAAAATCGGAAAACGTCCGAAAACAATATGGAACTTAACGTAAATGAAAATCCTGTTTTATTACATTAAATTAGCATAAGTTTTCGTTGTCTCTACGAACCTTGCAGAGCGAAGCTTGTGTATTGTAGGGGCAGCACTAGTAATTAAAAATTAGGATAAGAGAAATAACTTTAAGGGAAATGTATACGAAGTTCTCGGAAAACACATTTTCCGATAAAATCTCATAAAATCCATTTTCCGATAACTTCGGTCTGAGGGGGAAGGCGTTATATTATCGCTACTATGGCCACCGAGCGACGCGGTGGGTCTCTGCTGACCTAGCGTCTGTACGCCTACGCAGAGTCACGCCACTGTTGCGGGAATGCTGCGTCGACGTCGGGCAAAGCCCTCCTCTAACTTGTAAGATAGATTTAAGTTAGTCTGAATAGAATCTTCATTGACTCTACTAGTATTAAAGTATATTTTAAAATCAAATATTAGTTTTTAAAAAACCAAACTTCCGCTCCCGAAAGTTAACTAGGTAATACACAATAGAATAGTAATCCTACTAATATTATAAACGCGAAAGTTTGTAAGAATGGATGGATGTTTGTTACTCTTTCATAACGGCTGAACAGATCTGGATGAAATTTGGCACAGAGATAAATTATAGTCTAGAATAGCACATATGATACTTTTTAACCGCGGGTGAAACCGCGGAACGCAGCTAGTAAAACATATAGCTCAATATAATAAAGCTCACAAATGTTTAAATTCAAAACATATCAACACAATTTTCATGGTATAATACATTTAATTCATAGCGATTCTCAATTAAATCGGATGCTTTCGATTCGGAAGCCAATCTGTTTCCGAGGGACGGATGGGTTTCCGACGGAGCTAAAATTTGCGATTCACAACTTAAATCGGAAAGAACTTCGGTAATCTTCGGGACTTTCCGAATGGGACGTCATAGATTGTAGACCGTTACATGTTTACAGAGGAAGCTAGAATAAAACCCGCGTGGTAACAATTTTTAACTAAGAAAATTGTTTTGCTAGGTTATTGAATTTAAAAATATATGACATTAAATAAAGTGAGATAGAAATTTAAAAATATGCTATTGTTTAGTGCGCACAAATAACATTTCTAAAATTATACTGCTTATTTTGTAACCGTAACATAATTTGTAAACACACTTTTTTGTGGAATGTTGTTGGTGCCATGTCAGATTTGTATTGTCAGTTTCATTTTTTTTATTTTTTTGTTCCGAAGGGCATGCTAAAGCTAACATGGCCATTCCACCTAGTCATCCGTATGACATCCGTACATTATAGTTGTTAATCTTTGATGAAGATGATAAAGGAAAGGGTGATGATAGATCGGAGGATGCTCTCCTCTTTTCCCATTTCAGTAAAGCCGTGGATACTACGTTAATGAAACTTTAAGTCAAGTTTTGTAGAGAACACAAACATTGGCTTCCAAAAGTAGTTGTCTTATTGATAGGTACATTGTTATACTTGAAAATAGGTTGATATCGATCGCTGTTGATAGTATCGAAACTTTAAAACATTATGGTATTTCGATCGAATTTTCAATTTTTAGAGACCGAGGATGAACCTCGAATAAATAAATCAAATTGCAACACAATAGGCGATTTTGATAAGAATTAGGATAAAACTCGTACGTTACTTACGTTTTACTTTTGCAATTATCCTTGAATAGCTAGAAATATTGAATTAAAATAACTATGGGAAGGGTTCCGACAGCAAATGTCTGTCGGAAGGATTTCCGTGAAAAATCAGCTGTTGTTCCGATTTGAAATGTCAAAAGTTTTCGACTGGACAGTTGTGAATCGCGATTTAACGATTCGAATCGATCCGAAGCGGTTTCCGAGCGGAAGCTGCTTTTCGACCAATTAGAATAGCCCTGTTGATGCGGAATGTCCCGAGGATTGCCGAAGTTCTTTCCGATTGAAGTTGTGAATCGCAAATTATAGCTCCGTCGGAGACCAATCCGTTGCTCGGAAACGGATTGGCTTCCGAATCGAAAGCATCCGATTTAATTGAGAATCGCTATGCAGAACCGAACTTGTTGTTTTCGACTCGGATAGTTGCCTGTTATTCGGCTCCGCTATGAAAACAAGATGAATAAATTCTTCGACGCGGCACCAAAACTTACCTTCAGCTCTACCAACTTGTCGGTAGAGTTAGGTGAGGGAGCTACCATCATATTTTCTGAACAAATCTGAAAGTATCTCATTGAAAAGTTCAGTTCCATCATTTAGCCAACTCTAAGGATAAGTTAGTCGCCGTGAACCAAAGTTACCTACGGTAGAGATATTTATGGTGGAAGGGAAAAAGAATCGATATGGGAACGTAATGAGAGTCGCGGATCCTGTTTTTGTTTGTTTAGGATCCGTGGAATGCTGTGGAATACTATTTTTTAAGGTAAGGGTGAATGTGAAAACTGAGTTTTTATGATAACTATATTTTTCACTTCAATTATTCGTACACAGCTAAACGAAAAAAATGTTTTTGTGGCCTTAAATACTTCTGCGGATTTCTATGTTTTCAAGTTCCCAGTTTTTGAATATTTTGAGAGTACTGGATTGACTCATTAAAATTGTATTGCTTTCTCATTAACTTATTTACTTACTTTTCATTAATCTGCTACATGACTGGAGCCCGGTGTATGGCGACAGGCTCGCCTGTTACATTTGGGACTGAATATCGTCTGGCGAAGTGTGGGTGTTGTATTACACCTCTGCCAGCCCCCTCGGGGGAAACGCGTGACGATATGTTATGTTATGTCGAGTAACTTATTTCAGTAACTATCTAAAATAAAGATTTAACAAAACTAGAGCCAATATGCCAAAACCATTGATATTTTCTTAAATTGTTGTCATGAAGTATTCGAAACTACTCTTATGAGGGGTTAATAGTATGTGCGGGTGACTAAAGTCTCACAATTTTGCCGCACGGCGAATCGGCTTGGTCGCAAGTGACTAAAGCTGCAAGCCCCAAAGTTGTGTAGCATCCTACTATGGCCGTCTAAACCCCACAAAATCAATGAAGACCAGTGTTATTATTGTTTTGATGACATGTAGCGTGTAAATGTAGTGTTTCTAATCAAGTTATTTTTTATTAAAGCAAAATATCTACATGTGATGTAGCAGTTACATGATGCGTTGCGTCACCACGCGGCCCCACAATGTAGCGATGCATCGCCGCAATACTTTTTCGAACTAAAACTCGAACTAAAAACTAAACTTCGAACTAAAAAAAAATGACAGTTCGTATTTGCCAGATGCCAGATTACAGTGACCAGCACTAAATACACCTGTGGCCCTATTCGGAGATTTGAGATTTTCATCTCATTTTTTTTTTCGTCCTTGTTGTTTGTTGTCCTTGTTGCTCTCGTTTGAAACGTCGTAGGTGTGAGAGTCACCAAGATAAAATCTCATCTCATCTCACGCGCAGGACTAGCCCCCCTGATCACGGATTGTACTACCACAACCACAACGTAAAATGTTTAGAATACCGTCAAAAAAAAAAAACGTACATAATATGTTTTTAATATAATCAACTAGCTGCACCCCGCGGTTTTACCCGCTGTCTAACAGGAACCGTCTATGAAAAGTACCCTATGTATTTTTCTATACCCCTGGAAAAAGTGTATGAAAAATTTCGATGATGGTGGCATACAAATAAATGGACAAACAAATAAACGGACAAACTCACTTTTGCGTTTATAATATTAGTTAGGATTATAATATTAGTTACGATTACATCTAGGTACTTCTAACTATCCTGTCTGGTATAATGTACATCTTTCGGATATTAAACAGTAGGGTTACAAGAATGGATTAAAGTTTCTAGTGGCTGTTAACTGTACCTCAAGCTGTTTTAGCTCTTGTGAAACATGTTAAAATTGCATGGATTTTCGTTTGTTATCTTAACTTTTTCTGGATAGATTGTAGAAAATTTCTAGTACTTTTGGAAGGTAAATGAACTTGTAACCCTGACTTAAAGGCATAACTACACTAGAATAAATAAAGCGACTACAGCGATTTTCTAAAGTTGTTTCCTACTTGAATTTGTATTTAGACATAATTTTCAATTATACTTAGTTAACATCTTAATCCTAACTAATATTATAAATGCGAAAGTGAGTTTGTTCGTTCGTTTGTTTGTTTGTAACGGTTTTACGCCCTAATTAATCGACCGGTCATCATGAAATTTTAATACGCGTTGCCTGGGATACAGAAAATATTAGGGTACTTTTTGTCCCGAAAAAATGAACGGATCCTGTGGGAACGCGAGTAAAACTGCAGGGCGCAGCTAGTAATTTTATAAGACGAGAGATTTCATTCATGTTACATGCTTAACATTTATTTTTATCTTTAACCAGCAAGCCGTATGTGGACATGTTGTGTTTTTTTGGCTATGAAAATGCTTACTTACGAGTACTACGACTTGTAATGATTTGCGACGCGCTGCGCATCGCAGCACATAGTGCGGTTTCACCTTTAGATTTACCTGTACAAAATTAATAGTCATCCCTGGAACCGGTCGAGAGAGTTCCAGAGACAATGAGCTTCTATTTAACTTTCTCAATTGTTTAAAGTTCTAACGTTTCTCAAAAGTTTCTACATTTTGTTCAAATACCAAACTGATGCTATTGAGTTTTTTAGGGTTCCGTTGTTATTTGTTTGTAAGAGCGTAAAGATTACTGGATGCGAGAATATTAATAACTAGCTGCGCCCCGCGGTTTCACCCGCGGTCCCACAGGAACCGTTTACTTTTTCGGGATAAAAATACTCAATTTTTTGTTTTTCTGTACCCCAGACAACGTGTATGCAAAATTTCATGATGATCGGTTGATTAGTTAGGGCGTGAAAGCGTTACAAACAAACGAACAAACTCACTTTCGCATTTATAATATTAGTTAGGATGTCTGGTTTATTCGATCAAGTTTGAGTTTTTTATAAGTATTTAGTAGAATAAGTTTAAACTTACCTAGTAAGTGTTGATGTAGGTTGATTAGATAGATAGATGAATTTAATTTCTTTGGGAAAAAACCTTAATGTAAATGAGTAAGTACATACTTCATCATCATCATCATCAGACTGTAATCGCCCACTGTTGATCATAGGCCTCTCTTCTCGTACATACTTAGTAAAGCTTAAATCATTAGGTTTCTTCACACTTTGGCGACCTATGGTCTAAAAGTCAAAAGTCCAAAAAATCCACCCCAAAATCTGCTGGAAGTTTAAACTGTCTACGTTGTGAGATTTATGGGAAACATACTGCGATATCAGGTCAGTAAACTAGATACCTTATAAATATTATTTACCGAGACAACTAAGTTATTATGTAAAAGTAAATTATTATAATATCATGTCGGAACCCCATTAACGTCTCAGCTTCCTTTTAATAATGTTACACAAGTTTCAGGAGCTCTATAGGAGCAGATAGATAGGGGAAAATATTGAGATAGGAAAAGCCATTGAACGTTACGTAATATAGAGTCGATTCGGAGAATACTTGAGATTGAGACCAAGTTCTATTTACAGGTGACTAAGTAAAGGAACTACAAAACTGACCATTAGTTATGTTGCTTTTGCACTGAAAGAACGATGGAGGTTCCCTCATTCAATTGCACAGACAAGTTTGTCGATGTACATATCACGTCATACGCCATTGAGTGTGACACAGAGGAGATGTTACGGGAATGCTGAATATGGATGAGGATGGCATCAGTAACTTGCATTGTGACGTCATAAGATAAAAATAAAATACCGTCCTCAAACTACCTAAGGTTAAGTATTTAGTTTTAATGGTTTTTTAATTAGATTGAGAGTTAAAAACGCGGATTATAGGCACGATTTATAAATATAGTACCAAAATCTTGGCCCACCTAAATTAATTACATATATCGTCACGCCTTTCCCCTGAGGGGGCTGGCAGAGGTGTAATACAACACCCACACTTCGCTAGACGATATTCAGTCCCAAATGTGACAGGGGACGAGCTTGTCGCCATACACCGGGCTCCAGTAACAGATGCCATACAATACGCACAAATATTCACACAATGAACAAATTGGTGCGTGCCGTGGGCTGGGTTTGAACCCGCTCCCTCGTATCCATTGTAAATTAATTACAGAAAATTTAAATTGACTGTACAACTTTCTGTTTTTACCACTATGTAAAAAATAATCATTAGTGATTAGTACAATTACATTTTATGATTAGTAGGTAGAATTACATTCTTTCGGCGTAGTATACTTTTTTCGTGTAACCACGCTAGTTTTTGTAGATTATAAAGCAAAAAGCTAAGGTTAAAATGCCCGGTTTAAATTATTCCAGTCCAGTAACCCAGTAGTACTGAACTGAAATAGGCCGGACTGGCAATATCGTTTACATGATTCCACTAATTTAAAAGCTGTCGACTCATCAGATTACAATGACAATTAATTCAAGAAAGAATTGTTCTGTCAGCGCTGGAATGGCCCTGGATTGACCGTCTATATAAATAAAAAATAAATAAGTAAAAAAGTATTTATTGCCAAAACTAAAACAAATAAATAATAAAAGACAAAATACTGTACAAAAATATCTTCCAGTTGTGCTGGAATGGTTGATCTGGATTCAAAAGTAGATCGCCAATCCAGTTTCTGCACTGGATTGCTCACTGGATCCAGTGCATTCTAGTGCCAGCTTACATTACTATCGCTGGCCTGGAATAATATAAACCGGACTTTTGTTTAAAATTTCCATAATGAAATAACAAAACCGGAAGTGACGTTTAAAGTTTGAACGTTTCACAACTATTCCAATCAGTTTCCTGTCAGTGAGTTAAGTGAGGCACGTCACCCGCCACTAACTTGGTTTGCGACTTTGTGATACCATACATATATGCGGAAACTACATTGTTGAACTCAACTATACTCTCTGCCGATGTTTTAAGTATCAAATTGGAACAATGAACTTGAGCGTGAAGGAAAACATTGAGAGGAAATCATAGCATGGGTTCTAGTAGATTCTATTTGACTGGCTGTAGCTACTGTCGCCAAGCACCTAAAGGTGTGTTCCGGTGTCTCTTATAGCTAGTTCCTATTCAGTTTTGCTCTTAAACTTCAGTCTAAGGCCTTAGTCATCAGTTTTTGGTACGAATAAAAAAATCTAGCTAGGTATATTTATCATATCTTTGACTTTGGGTGGTTTGTAACCAAATGAATTAAATTACAAAAAAATAACTTAATTAACAGCTTTTTCTAAATAAGTATCTACTAGCCAAGGACGGTAACCATACTCACATACTTAACTTGTTTTATTTTGCATAAAAAACTTAACTAATTTTATTTTTCTTTTTGCCTTCCTCGGTGGCTCAGTTGGTAATGAACCTGCCTTCTGAGATTGGGGGGCGTGGGTTCGATTCCCAGCTAGGGCAAACATTCATGTGATGAACATTTGTGTTTGTTCTATGTCTGGGTGTTAATGTCTATTTCAGTATGTATTTAAAATTATATTAAGTATATATATCAGTCTCTGGCTGCCATAATACAAGCTTTGCTTAGTTTGGGGTCAGGCGAGCGAGTGTGAAATTGTCCCGAATTTATTTATTTAACTAAAAATACTCACTTTAAACCACGCCATCGTAGAGTCGTCGTAAAGCACCACCCATTCTTCTGACCAGGAGTTCCATAAGTATTTTCCTGAAACAATTCGACAATTAGTAAATGGCTTTTAAATCTAATCAGGATTTCAAACCATGCAGAAGTTCTTTGAACGAGACAGCTATTCAAAGATATATAGGTATAGATACAAAGTTTTGCCACAAATAAATTATTGTCTAAGTGCTGATTTTGGGTACGTAGTATTACATACGGATATTATTAAACTCGTCTAAGTGAAAAACTTCTAGAACATCCGTTTGCAAAATTCAAAAGTTAAGTTCAAAAGTTAAGCAAGGACTTAGGCAATTCTTACAATTAGTGCAAGAGGCCATAGGTATTATTCCGAAGCTCTACAATGTTTATTGGCGAGAGGTTCAAAGAGTTCAAAGTTGATAACTGTTTACAATCTGGTGGGATGATTGTTTGTCAATAATATAACGAAAAAAACATACCTACATCTGGTTTCTTTGTAAGTTGTTTTATGAACCTATTGATCAAAGGTATAAAATAAAGGTAACGATCTTAAACCGTAATACGAGTACTTACGTAGGTACGCAAAAATACTTCTTAGCTAAGCAATTTTGACCCCCAATATGCGTTAGAATAATAATGAATCCACCATAAAATAATTTTATAGACTTCTACGTTTCTCTGTTACGCGTACGCGATGTAAGAAGAGAGGGAAAAGGACGGGGTTACTCAAAACGTGAGTCGGTCTATGAAGTATTTTATCGTCTCCTTATTCTCTCACAAGCTGACGTTTTTAGGATTCCGTATTGCTTTACTCATACTCCGATATACTTTATGGTTGCTAGTCGATGATCGTAATCTTCACTGAAGGGGCGTTTTATGAAATGTCTGCTATTTTTGTGCCCGACTGTCTTAAGGGAGGGAATGTTTTTCTTTATTATCATATAGGTCAAAAAATGCTTTATCAAAGTGACACTAGAACAAATAATATTGCACTGTAAAATAGCAATTTTTGAAAATTATGTGCTGATTTAAAATAAAATTGTTTGTGAGCTGAAGATCTCGGGAAAACATAAAAAGAATCTCCGCCATTTTTTTTTTTAAGTTGAATTGAATAATAAAATCTGTATAAATATTGAACCTGCTCACAAAGAACCGATTGAGAATGCGACTTGCTGGTGCTATTCACAATTATTTGGAAACGTTTCCGATCGGATCCCAGAAATTCCAAACTCAATTTGTTCGAATCTCAGTCTACTTTTATACATTTTGGAATAGAGAATCAAGTATAAATCCGATCGGAAGAATTAATCACGTTTAAAACTTATGAATATATACTGAGATTCGAATAATTTAGGCTTAAAATTTTTGAAATCCGAACGGAAATGTTTCCGAATGGTTGTGAATAGTCCTGCTGGAGAGAACAACAGCAGGACAGACACCCGCTGCTCGGACAGAGATACGAAAGCATTTTTACCGAAGCTAAAGCAGAGCATCTTCGCTCGTTCGGCCAAAAACAAAATAAACTCAGAAAGATAAAAAAAATCACAAAACTAAGTGTTTGTAAAGCAACTGCTTCGTACCATTTTCACAAAAAAAAAAAATTGTCCTTAAACAGGCCTATCAGATATTCCTTCCGACCAGTTAGAGCAGTATTATGCGGTAAGATATGCTTTTAACCACGACGCGAAAACGACGGGGTGTTATAAGTTTGACGTGTCTCTGTGTGTGTGTGTGTCTGTCTGTGGCATCGAAGCTCTTGAACGTATGAACCGATTTTGATTGTTTTTTATGTCTGAATGTTGAATTAGATGATAATGTCCTTAGCTATGATTAATGAAAATCGGTGTGGGGGGTTTTTAAAATACTTGTCTTTTAAAAAATAATGCCCCTCTTGCCTGTTCTTTATTTAAAAAAAAACTTTGACGTTCATAAGTGTATCTTTGGTACCCAAATTGAACAAAAACATTTTGACTTTTATAGAGCACAGATACGTATAGATAATGAAAAGTACTTACGTTTATATCGTAGCATGTAGCCGCCTTTAATCTGTGTTCCTCCATGTTCTGAAACAAAAACTGAAATTTAGTATGCAGTTGGCAAAATGTACATAACCACAGCAAGCTACAAAGAAAATTAAAACAGGGTTTTCATCGACCGAGTGCGTTAGCGAGTGAAGCTAGAAAGCTAGCTACAAGCTAGAAAGAGCTACAGCATCTATGCTGTAGCTCTTTTTATGAGTACTTATCCTACTAATATTATAAACGCGAAAGTTTGTATGTATGGATGGATGGATGTTTGTTACTCTTTCACGCCAGAAAAGCTGGACAGATCTGGATGAAATTTGGCACAGAGATAGATTATAGTCTAGCATAGCACACAGGATACTTTTTAACCACGGGTGAACCCGCAGGGCGCAGCTAGTATGTACATATGTCTAGAGAGAGTTCCGTACTGTTTATGAACGAAAAGTGACAGGCCAACTTTTTTGTACTAGTGTGCGTGACAGGTACGTCTTTTACTAGGGTTGCGTCATAACATTTTGTTCATTTAGAACCTAACAGTTAGCTGTTATTTTTTTTACCAGTGCAATGTTTTCAGTACATCTGGGAATATCATTTATCAAAGTCTTCAGCTTCGACAAAAATGGTTTCGTATGTCCGAGTTCTGCCTGGATTTGTGTTCAGATCTCTGTCTTCCTCTACAGGTCGCATTTCTTAACCGATTTTCTTGAGATTTTGTGAGGAGGTTCGATAATTATTTAGTTTTTTTGTCGTGTCAGTTTTTGGGAATTTTTCGAAATGGCGGAGATATGATTTATTGCGAATGCGACCTGTATAAGAGGACATACGTCAGCCGCGGGGTCTACAGCTTACAGAGGCACTATTTTACTTGTGGATGAAAATAGACAACATAAAATATATAAACTTAGAAATATATATAGAGCCTAATAAAACATTATGGGCAAACTGACACAGTAAGTTTTACTATTTCTCTAAGCTGGAGCCCAAATTTTGGCTTGTCACTGGGGGGGCGAAAACTTTAGCAAAAGAAAAAAAATGTTTTTTTCATTTTTATTTCCAAGCACTTTCAATTAATTTTTCGAACAAAACAAACGACTGTACACCACCATTGCCGAAATAAAGGCAACCGTTGGGCGAGACTCCACCGCAATTTTAACAGCCGTGTGTATCCCCATTAATCTTTATACTGCGTGGACGTAATCAGAGGGGCGGACCCTGGCTCCGTCCATGTAGACAGACTGAGAGAGGGTTGAACGACGCCTCAGTTTTCAAGTGAAATAAACTAGAACTATATCATTGTTGATCACGTACCCCCAGTATTTATGTGTGGGTCGATATTAGGGTAATGGCTATAATTTGTGATGATAAATACGCGTGCATGAATGAAGATGAGAGTTACGCTGTCAATTTAGCAGCTGGTTAAGAAAATAAGATATTTAAAACTATATCTTTAGTTACAATGCTACAAGATTTTTTTGTACGCAAGCACTTAAGTGAGAGCGCCAGCTTCTTTTTAGTAGGTTAATCTCCTTGAAGAACGTAACTATCCGAGATTATATATTATGGGACTTATAGGTAGGTATAATGCCAAGGTGTATGTAGGTAGAAAATAATATATGCCAAAAGATTCTTGCAGATCTGTAAATACATTACACCAATGTTAAGCTACTCGTACATAAGAACGTGCTACAACTTCAGATATATGTTTATAAAATGGGGCATTCGGGAGGTTTCTGCTTCTGACAGTCGAAAAACGTCAAACATATGCCCCTCTATGTGTCGGCCTCGTTACGTCCGAGATCGGGCATTCAGCGCACGTGCCAGCCGCCCTTTTTCCTCGGAAAATTTCTTGTTTGCCACGAGAATAGCCTTTGTTAGCACTACGTTATTTGCGGGTACCTACCACAATAGACTGGGAGCTGTTTTCTGAGCTAGGGGTATTTTTGGGCAACGCCGCGCTTTCTAGGTACGAGAACAGACGATGAAAGCACTGAATTTTGATTAAGTGTGAATTTTTGGACTGGCATTGGGCTGTGACTGGTTTTGAGTTTTTGCTCTGACTGACCAAAGGGAGGGTAATGTTTGGGGTTGTATGTATTGTGTTTGGCCAATGTTTAATCATTAATTATCTTTTGTAGTTTGAAGTTTAAACGGATTGACAGATTTGGAAGTGTGAGGCATCGTGAGAATGGTTCGGAATGTGTGTTTCCTTTTCAGGGTTCCGTATATCCAAAGGGTAAAACGGGAAGACCATGCTACCCGTCCGTCTGTCTGTCTGTCACCAGGCTGTATCTCATGAACCGTGATAGTTAGACAGTTGAAATTTTTACAGATGATGTATTTCAGTTGTCCCTATAACAGCAAATAATAAAAAAATAAAAGAAATTCGCTCGCAGTCCGGAGTAATATGTTGATCCGTAGGTTTGCAAAGTGCTCAAAGGATGTGAAGCTGGCATTACCTAAAGCATATTGTCAAACCTTGTACACATGCAACCTCCGGATCAATTGTACTCAGAAGGCTGTGAGCGCCATACGAACAGTATAACAATGCATTCAGGATGCTGTTGGGGCTGCCGCTCTTCTGCAGCGTATCAGAGATGATCGCAGAGGCACGCATAGATGGTTTTTCAGCCATTGTACGGGAACGTGTAGCTTCTCTGATGTGGCGGGTGTGCGGTGGCAACAGCTACCTGAGTGTTGTGGCACATAGGAATGATGGACCGTTCCTTAAAGATTTCTTGAAGACGCATGTGCTGCCGTGGCGACGCTGCCTTAAATAATTAGATGTTTTTTTTGTGTTGTTTTTTTGTAATATGTTCGCAATTGTCTCAAGTTTAATTTATTAATTATTAGGGGTATTGTTATTTTGAATTTATTTTTAGTCACTTTAACGTTAATGTTTTATAACCTTTTATCATAGTTATTTTATCATTAGTCCAATGGATTCGGAATTTGAAATAAGTTTATTTGATTTGATTTGAAAATAAATATTTAGGGGGGTCCATACCACATACATGTTTTATTTTCCGTTTTTAAAGATATACGGAAGTGCGCAAGTCTGTTTGTCCTATAGATGAGAATCGAACCCACGCTCCCAAGCTCAGAATGCAGGTTCATTACCAACTGAGCCACCGAGGTAGTCCAAACACCTAAAAATGCAGGCTTAATAGGTATGAGTGAATTGAAGCATACACATAAATAGTTAGTAACAGTGAAAACTTTTTCGCCTAGTAAGTTCGGGGGAGATAAGAATAAGTAACTCGGAAAACTTCTAGTCAAATCAAAGTGACAGATTTAGAACCTCGCAAGAAAACGCTTCGAAAAATAACTTCGGGAAGAAGTGGAAAGGATTTTCACTTGAAGGTCATACATGACTAGAGTAACTTAAGGGACGTAACCGCTGCAGGCGTTTTTTCGCTCGCTTTTTTAAGGTGCGGTCACAAAGCGATTTTTCACCCTAACACACGTTTACTTACTTCGCTTCATTTAGAGTTGATAATCGTATATAATATTTGAGGGTAAAATGAAATGAAACGCGCGTATTTTTTTTTTTGCCGTTTTTAATGGTATTAATAATTGTAACAAGGGCACACATAAGAATAAGTTGCTCGGTTATAGTTTAGAGAACTAATCTGGTTATTTAATAATCGAAAAAAAAAGTGGCGGAATCGCTGAAAATTTTCGAGAACTACGTTCCGATAGTTTTTTTAAGAAGACTTTTTGTTAATTTTTTTTCAAAATTAAAAAAAAATGTTGATCGCCTGATCACCTGATCATCATAATTTTTCATATCAAACTAGTCGCAAAAAAAAATAATTGTTTTTGGTGATTTTGGGGCCTTAATTATTTTTGTGATATATTAAATTTCGTGTGTGATTAATAATAAATAAATTCAAAATACAAGATAATGCTATGTTCAATTTACACATAACTACCAAATTGTGACGACGATGCCCTTAATGACCTCAGTAGTGGTAACAACGGACCAAATCTCCGGCGACGTTGTCAATTTGTTGTACCGCGCTCGTTTTTACCCGAATGCGCAAAAAAAGGTAGGAAGGTTATGTTTTTCGAGTGTATGTATGTATCTATGTGTGTATTAGGTTTCTTTGACACGCCCTTCAGCCCAAACAACTTGATGGATTTCGACATGTGAGGTGTCATTTGAATCTTCTTGATAGTGAAAGTGATGTAGAGTCAAACATTTTGCAGCCGGGTGTTTTTTTTTAAATAATGTTTCTGGTCTAGAAACAAACTGAGATATTTCGGCACAAAATGGAAAAAAAAGACGGCCGCAAGTAACAGTGTGAGAATGGCCTAAGGCAGTGGTCTGCAACCCGCGGCCTCTCCTTGCGGCCCGCGAGTGTTTTGTAAATAAATAAAAAAAAGATCGGGACATTCTGCTCACACGGTCGTCTGGCCCCAAACTAAGCAAGGCTTTTACTATAGCTGCTAGAGACAGATAAACATTGATGTTTAGAGATCAGATAATATCTACATTAATAAATAGATACCTATTTTATAAAATATGTGTATAAAGAAACTTATAGTAAAATTGTTGAACAAGTGCGGCCCGTCACTTGCTTATTTTGGCACTGTGCGGCCCTTGCCTGCCAAAAGGTTGCCGACCACTGGCCTAAGGTATTAGAACCACATTCGACTTACGTGGCACTCAGCCAAGAGTAGGTAGACATCCTTAATTCACATCACGACATCCCATTATTAGCTTTGTGGTGGTCCCAATCAAAGGGTCTATCCATCAATGCCGTCAGCGTATTGTTTAAGGTCTGTCGGTTAGTTATACCCACCAACTTATGTACGTATACGGGGCGTAGAAAACGGAAGCAGTAGGTCATGTTGAGCCTGGATTGTTTGAGCATAGTGAAAGATAATTCGTACCGAATCCCCAGGACCTGTATTGATATGTCACGTTGTAGTTTGACAGATATACGGTGACTCGCAGTCATGAAGTAGGGTGAATCACGTTGTGATTGTGGACTCTACTTAATTGTATTGTGATATCATCATATCAGCCCGAAAGACGTCCACTGCTGGACAAATGCCCCAATGATCTCCACAACGACCTGTCCTGCGCTGCCCGCATCCAGCAGCTTTCTGCGAACCTCACCAGACCGTCAGTCTACCAAGTGGGAGGCCTTCCTATGCTGCGTCTTCCAGTTCGTGGTCGCCACTGGAGAATCTATCAGCCCCATTGGCCATCGGTTCTACAAGCGATAATAAATAAGTGAATAAATATTTTGACTTTGATTTTGACTTTTGATGTACCCTGTCCACTGCCACTTCAGTTCGGCATGCAATATTTCCAGTATTGCCGATATTGATTAATTTCATATTGAAGTAGATAGATAAACTCTTTATTGTTCACGTCACAAATAACGAAAAAAACAGGAGATTGTAATTCAAATCAAATCAAAATCAAATTTCTTTATTTGGCGAATAGTACATAGGCAAGTTGTATACGCTGAGGGCCCCAAACTCGGCGCAGCCGGTATCTTGGGGTCCGATCAAAGCATTACCAAAGTAGAGTGGTCTTATTCTAATTACAATAATACTTATTCTATAGCGAAACAACTGGCGGCCTTATCACTAAAAGCGATCTTTTCCAGAAGTATTGCTGGTGGAATTTTAAGAAATTGAGTTCTTAAAATTCAAAAATCCAAGTAATAACACATTAAACTGAGTACTTTAACCCCTTTGTTTCACCGTCTTCAATTTCAAAGACAAGTATGAGTAAGAGACATTTTCTATACAATTCTGCATTAGTAAATTAGTGAGGTCAGCCCACTGTGCGGTCACTGTGGCAAGTGTTGCGGTAGGCGCGGGTCTATTGTGATGTAATTGATTTTGTACCGATCGACGGTGTGTGGCTTACAACCAATTTGGACTGCGTACGGCTTCTACAATGTCTATAATATTAGGTATAATACGTAATCTAATATAGACGTTAACTAATTTTCCATAATATAGAGCGAGGAAAATAATTAGAGTATAACTTATATGAGAGTAGGTAAGTACTTATTTATTTTACTTTGTATACTTACCTATTTGATTTTTAGGTAATCTTACAGACACCATGACAGTACCCAACAATTATGTGACTACCGCGTAATGGCCTTTAGAAGCAATTATTTTTTTATGCCAAAAATTTGCTCACTAAAATAACTTAAAAACTACAGACACGACACAACGTTTTCTTGCATAGAAACTGTGACTAAGTATACCTCTAGATACTTAGTTCCATTATTTTTTTTTCATTCTTCTTGACTAACACCACTTGTTCCGGAAAAAAACTATTTATTCTGTGCCACAGCGTCATACCCCTCTCTAGCCTAGCCATTCCTCCCGTATATTTGAGGTAAAATGTACTGATCTCGGTCCTCCCAGAGGAAATCACGAGAAGCCGAGAGGTCAGGTGTCCTGCCCCATGACGTCACAGCTAAACCCCCTTTATGTGCCCTCAGGGACCCACAGACCCACATCCTGACTGAAAGCTTAAAAAATATGGTTATGAGATTATTAACGTCTGAACCGTTAAAAAGTTGCCGCCTTTTTATGAGTGCAATTCCTGGAGTGAATTTAATTAAGTTGTTGCCAGGAATGCAAACGGAATATTATTGGGGACCGTAAATTTTTAAATTCAATTTCAATTCCAGCGTTATTTACTTATTTAAAAAAAGGAAGACGGAAAAATGCCTTGGGTAACATACTAACATGCCCGTTGCTTAGAATGCGCAATTTTTTTTCTTGTTCAGTATATTGTAGTATTTCATTTATTTGTTCAGTTATTGTAGTATTTTTACCGAACTATGTTTTTTAACAATAGCAACTCAGGCTCGTTGGTGGGATTCGACCTTTAGGCTAATGACTACAAAGATACGACGATCGATCTAAAAGTGAACCTTCTAAACGTCCCAAAATACATCTAAAACAAATCAGAATAATCAATCACAAACATCAATATTCCACGTCTCGTGCTCAGTAATTTTGTAAAGATGACTCGCCAGGTGGCGCTCGAGACAGTTGGCGCGATATTGGTTTTATGCTAATGAGTATTTGCCATATCTAGCATCTAGATGAGGGCCGAGTGGGCCTTCCAGCTTTACAGATGAGCTGCCACTGATAAATGATAGGTAAATCTATGAGTGATAAGGTTTGAAATGTAAATGTGTGAATTTTGGTTAAATTGATGGTGCTCCGCTGAGTTTCGTCAGTTGAAAAACAACTTGCTAGTCCTAGGGCATACGACGACTATTGCCGTCATGGTTTATTTTGTTTTCGATGCTGCGCGGTCATGAACCTTATTGCGCAGAGATACGACTCGCGTTCGCGCAGTGTCAAAAACAAAACGTAGCCATCATAACATTAAGATGTCATGGTAGGCCCCCCGTTTTATGTAATATGTTCGTTTAGGCTGAGTGGCTGGGCCTGGTGTCAGAGTTTTAAGGCTGCCTAAAAGCTGCCTTTTTTAAGCTAACCTAATAATCTCTATCTAATCTGTAGTTATACAGCGTTATAGGTACCTAACCAAAAACCTCTTAAGGGTTCATTGTACTCATCAATATGAACAACTTTTACTATGGGTCAAACTCTGAAATCGCGAAAAAAATCAGCTGTTCCATACATTTTGCCTCAAGTGATTGAACTTTTTGTATGGAACAGCTGTTTTTTTTCGCGATTACAGGATTGGCTTCATAGTAAAAGTTGTTCGTATTGATGAGTACAATGAACCCTTAAGAGGTTTTTGGATAGGTAACTCACCCTGTATACTTGTCAAATATTTTTGTTTTTACTGGTTAAGCTTTGGTTTCCTAGGAAAGCGGTGCCGTCATATAGCGGCCTTAATATTACGGACGTAAAAAGGCGGCCGTCTTGACGGTGACGACATGTGGAAAGTTCCACGGCCGTTTTAACGCACCGCCAGTAAATTTTTTTAAACAATTTTCTGTATTCTTTACTTTTTATATTATAAATAGCTTCATGGTCACGTACGAAATCTATTAAAATTTCGTCGTCCTCGCTGCTCCAAGAGTTGGAACCCATTTTGTACGTTGTTTCGGTAAAAAAAACACAAATACGTATTTAAAATAGCTTCACCGCTATCAATGAAACGTTCACGAAACCATATGACACCGACAAGACGGCCGTCATGCAAATGGCGGCACCGCTTTTTGACGTTACGGTGTCAGTTACCGCTCTCTAGGAAACCGCGACATCTTGTTTAAATAGACAACGTTCTAGTGACGTCATTCACCGCTGTATTACGGCCGCTATATGACGGCACCGCTTTCCTAGGAAACCAAAGCTTTACAGCGACAATTCTTCAAACTATGAGACCATTCAAACAATCGATGACCATGCAACGAAACCAGAAAAATAGCTTAGCTTTAAATAGGTACGCGTATAAAATATACCGACTTTTAAAAGATATTTCAAGAATTTCAGCGATAAAATTGTAAAACCTCGCCAGACGTGCTAAAATCACCGATCCGACTCGGGTCGATCGATGACTGAAGGATGACTGAATAGGGTCGGTCGATCCTCGAGTAGTCTTCGAAAATGGCCGATGAAGCCTCTACAATACTCTACATCTCTATTGGATATCGGAATAACCGCCTATCTGGGTATCGTAAAATGTAGATGCTTCTCAAAAGCTTTTGCATGAATTGAGTGCCATCGTAAAAATGTCATTATGAAGATACGCTTTGTTAGAGTTAACGGTGTCTTGTAGCTGACGATGATGCTCGCCTTATCGTGATGCAAGTTTTCTTTTGAACTTTTCGTGGTTACATTGATGATAGTGGAATGTATGGGTACTAGGGTTGACGTCGATAAGCATGTACTGGCAGGTCTAGACTGTGGAGAGACTGGAGAAAGGGTTATATTTAAAAGCAATCGTTATTTGAGCCTCTATCAGCGTTGTTCGTCTTTGAGCCCAAACGAAAATACGAGTCCTGAGAAGTTTTTAAAGATTAGATGAGTGTAGAAGTGGTATTCTAATGGTATTCTAACGAATACCACTTCTACACAGCAACTCGAGCAGAGAAGTGTGATCTGCTACTAAGGTCATTTGTTGTCGTGATTCATTGGGATCTATGTATTATTGTATTTTATTTTACGCAAGCTGCGCCTAAGAGTCATTAATTCAATTCTACTATTAGCGACAACATTAGTCATATTTCAGTTAAGATTCATCCTTTATGGATGATCAGTGTTTAGTAGATCAGTCAGCCCATAATTTAGTAGATCTCCGGAAAAATCAGGAGAACTGTCAACACTGCGCACCCGGCGTAAATTTCGGTCGATAGGTATAATAATCGCGTGAGTCGGCAGTCAACTAATTTTGCGCTGCCGCGTGGCACCAACAGGCCTTTTGTATAAAACCGAGAGCAGCGCAAATTACGCGACTCACGGCAGACACTATTACACTCATGTGGCCTCAGACTAAAGGGCATTTATTCGTGACAATAAATACCTACTCGGAAGTCGCCTACAAAATCTTACATACAATTGCGGACAACATTTTAAACTAGTAAGTAACAGGATAATGTCCTAATTGTTCAACTTTCCAAGTTTGTTCAATGTCCTGAATAAAGAAGAAGACTTTTACGAGACTTTACCTCCTCTATTTTTTCAGTGTAACTTGAAACTAATGCGTTAGTAGGTCATACGGGCTATCGACAAACACGCCCATTTTCTCATTGTTAAGAACTAATAGTAACTATTATTTATTCTGTGCAAAAAGTTAGAAATCGAGGTCAATATTATAATACAGAAATGCTGTGTCCGGTGAAATTGTATGTTTTGTGAGTTTCTACAAATAGAGTATTTCGAAGAACCTCTATATATGTACTTATAGTCTATTTGGGCTCCTCATCAAAATACATATTTTGCACCTGCAAAATATAATATATAACAACATGTTTAAATACTTACACAGTCACATTGTTATTGTTGTTATTACTTGTTTATTTTTCTTTTTTTTTTGTGATGTAAGTATTATATGAATAAAGTGTTTTTTTTTTATATTACGCACTTACCATAGCAGTTACTAACATGTCATCGCAATAGATTGGTGTCAACAAAAAAATGCTATTTGCTTAATTTTTCCATAGTTATACGCTTATCCGGCGACCCGGCTAAAACACTCCCAGGACCATCTCTAGCCGGAATTATTTTGTTTACGATAACTCTAATCGGCTGTAGCGAAAGTTTGGACAAGAGCTTTCGATTTAATCCTTGAGGGTTCCGCAGAAAAATATTGTTGTTTGGCCACTTGATGGATTGCCCGAGAAATAATCGCGCTTAGAATCGCTTACTTACTTTTATAACAATACTAGCTGCGTACCTCGGTGTTACCCGCAGTTAAAAAGTAGCCTATGTACAAGCCATCCAGAGCTCTAGGGTATAAGCTACCTCCATACCAAATTTCGTTAAAATCCGTGCATCCGTTTGAGCGTGAAGAAGTAAATCAATCACACACAGCACACACAAACTTTCGCCTTTATAATAGTAGTAGGAAGTAGGATTAGTAAATGGAGCTAATAAGTTAAGTTGCGGGCCCATTTGTAACTTTTAAGGTGTGACCCAAATATCAACATTCTTGTGCTAAAAGTAAAAGTTTGCCTCTTAGCTTCTACCAGGCCCATACTCAGTTGGTGGCAGAGTTTTCAGGTCGCCCCAAAGTCTACAGCGTTTACGTTTGTTTTTTTAGGACAAACGTTCTTTAATTTTAGTTATAAGTAGTCACCTCAGATCAACCTAGAGAATAAGATGGCGCACGGCGTATGACACAATACGCACACATTGAAGCAAAAAAACTACGCTACTCGCTTGGTCATTCTTACCTCGACATTATTTGCATTAGTTTATAATAATTTCGTGTACTTAAATATACATAGTGCATTATAAAAGTGTGGCCAGGACTACGTCATATTGAAGCTCTTTTTAAAATATATGCAAATATATAAATTTTGACAAAAGCCGTAACATTAAACTCTTACAAATATGTGCAGTTTTGAAATATTAAATCTCCTAAGGTTGTATATTGGAACGGAAATGGCCAACGTAGAGTTTGGGAATTAATATTAGTTTTCGAGCAGTTGTAAATGTTTTTCATGGCAACATTACCACGCACACAAGTATAAAAGCAAAGTGGCTTCAGCAAGATATAACGCAGTGCTCCATCTTTTCCTCTAGGTTGATCTGAGGTAGTCACCTGATTGCGTATTAAATACTTATACCACATACTTATCAAAACTTCCCAGATCATCCGTTACCTTTTCTTAAAAAGTACACTAATCCAAGTAAATTTTTATAAGTGTTTCAAGTAGGTAAAATGAGGTCAAAAATTGAGTTGTCCGATACTCTAGGTATGCAATTTGATGTTCATCACTTTTTTTAAATGTAGATAAATAAGTGCGTATTTTGCATTACTACAGGAGAAATTGCAAATATATATTTAAAAAAAAAACAATTATTAAAATAAGACTACTGACTGTAAAAAGTTATGCGTAAAAAAAATAAAAAAACATAAAAAAAGCGTCGACTTGAGAATCTACTCCGTTTTTTGGTCGGTTAAGAAATGCAAAATTATTGTCAGAAAAATACTTAAAAAAAGAAAGTGTTATGCAGGACTCCAACCTACTAATACTCCAGTTTATCTGCCACTTCGGGGCATTCCTGGGCATCCTAAGGAATGATAGTAAAATTGAACAATTGCTCTTATAATAAGATTCATCGTTCAGGCTGACAAAGATCATTTTAATATTTAGATATTAGTAAGTAATTTTAAGAAGTCTGTGTCAATCAAAATCATATCACGACAGAATGAAGAGTTATCCTAATCCTACATTTTTGAATATCCTAAGTTTGCTTGTTCATAACGCTTTCACGCCTTAACTACTCAATTGATAATCATAATATTTTGCATACACGTTGTCACTATTTTATGGCTTTTGGGTGCGATCCGAGGAAACTTGATTTAGAGACGCTGTTTGCGAGAGGTATTTAATTGTATAAAAAATAACCTGTACCTATACCTATAAATAGGTAATTAACATATTTCATTTTAGGTATAATTATTAACGCACTCGTGGTTTCTGGCAAGAAATTAGTTTATTTCAAAAAGTTTCATAAAAACGTAAAATTTCCCAAGTCAAATTGTGAAACGCCTCTAGCATAGAACATAGCTAAGTACAAAGATAAAACATTTTATTTTCTCAATTTATTTCTGGCGGGAACTCCGCCAAGCGCCAGCCCCGATATCTGTCAAAATAATTCCTCGCCACGGCTTCGCAGTTGACTGCATTCTTCCCGCGGTCACAGTTATTAAGTTTGCTCAACAATTTCACTCTTGAGCAGGAACCCTAGAATGGCTGTTCGGAGGAATTTCATTTCCATGACAAAGGGAGTGTAAAAGGCAATCGAGAAGTTGGTCTTATCTTGCCTTCGCAGCTCTTCGAGTGCCTATTTGTTTACACGTTATAAGGAAGAGATCAGACGGTGAGCAATCAAATTGTATTTGAGTGCTCAGATTTTAAAGCTGAGATTTAAATTTACAAAAACTACTAAGTTGCCACCAAATTTACACTTTGTTGTGCCAAAATCCTACAAATCTATATAGGGCAGGAAACATTCGATCTAAGTAGATTCATAATATAGCGATAAGAGCGGGAGATTTTCTAAGAGTCTATCATCAAAATAAAGCCGAAAAATTAAAAGAAAAGCTGATAAAATCGCAGAAACCCAGCTATACATATAGGCAGTAGTTTTCTAAAGAAGTTTTCACGTTCAATTCAGAATTTTCCTGGAAGAGCTCCGAACATGAAAGGATCTTGTATTAATGGCACTTTGTATCAATGGAAATATTTCAGTAACAAAAATAAAACGGATTCTGGTTGTGAATGAATATTTCGAACGTCGAAAAAACTGAAATAGGTAAATGAAGTATCGCTTACAAAACCGTGGGATCAATATTACAAAATAAAAGTTTGTGTGTGTTTGTGTTTGTCTACAGGCACACTAACTCAAACTACCTAAACCATATTGCTCTACATGCAATCCTTTGTAAAAGTTTACAATTTGATGGTGTTAACAATATCTTATATCTTTAAATGAGCAATTCAATATATATATAATTAAATAATTCAATATATATATTATATATATAATTGGAATCTCGGAATCGGCTCCAACGATTTTCATACAATTTAGTATATAGGGGGTTTCGGGGGCGATAAATCGATCTAGCTAGGAATCATTTTTAGAAAATGTCATTTTATTCGTGTTTTATCGATAATCAACTTAAACATAAACTTTGAAGAAAAATAACAAGAAGGAGGCGTTTGAGTAGTCTCAACTGAAAAATATGACTCTTCCTGACATCTATTGGCGAATAATAATACTATTTTTTGTGAGCAACTAATTGCTTTAACGACACAACAGCAGATGGCGTTGTTAAGTAACACGAAGTCAATGAGTGTTTGCTTTGAGGTTAGACTAAAATCAATTGTTTATTTTCCAAAAACACAATTAAAAAAAAAAAACCGAGCATAGCTCGGTCATCCAGGTACTAGAATGTTATCTATCAAAACCATGTCACGCATTGACCTGTTAATAAGGCCGCTATCATACCAGCGTACATCGAGTGTGCGCGTTTATCTAGCCGTCAACGCTGCGTGCACAGGGCACTACTCTACGTCGTCGAACAGTCAGCATCAGCACCAGTTGCGTTCAGCTGGGGCACCAACCGAATGCAGCGCTCCCATCGCGAATACGTAGAGTGTAGCGAGTTTCGAGTTTCGAGTTTCCGGAGAAATGTTCGGTTCCTAAACATAGAGAGCAAGGCTACACAACTAGTTAAGTGCTCAATAAAAACACAACGATTCTAGTTTTTTTATTGCGTCGCATTCAATGCCGAGTGGAAGATTTAAAGGGTTATAACATACCACACCAACTTGCCACCGGACTCACTCAAATGTAAAGCATTGTAATGTCACGAATCGTGTACGTAAAGCATAATATCAAATTACTTCGAAGAAAAAACAAGTCAAACAAAATGTCGAATCAATTTGTTTTTCGCAGCTTACGTGACGTAGTTTTTTATTTGAAATTCTTTATTTACCTATCGAAATATAATATGTAAGACGATGTAAGTCTAGCTCATAAATTATATGAGTAAGTACTTAGATTTGACTTATGTTTAATTGGACACCAAATATTGTTAAATATTGTAAAATATTGGATTACTTACTAAAAAAAACTCCTTAAACCACCAAAAATGATACTTACACATAATATGTATTCAGTACGTAAACGATCGCCAAAAATGCAAACCCTATTTCATAAAATTTAATCCCCTTAGCTTCTAGTTGACCGGCGCGGTGTTGAGTGGTTGCATTGTGCTATGACCTTAGAACAGTTGGTAGGTCGCTAGGCGGTTATTTCTTGTAAAAGTTGGATGAACGTGTTCAGCTTCTTCTTTTCAGTTAGTTTTCTACATAAAAAATGTATAAAAGCATCCGTCTTTGTAGAAACATTCAGGTTTTTTCTCAGTGAAAGTTTTTTATGGCCCAATGGCGTGTCAAGTAGAAAAACACAATTTTACAATTTTGTGTACCTACTTTATTTGTAGGAAAATCAAATTTTCAAAAATATTTACTAGGTAAATGCTGAGGCTGGAAGTATTACATTGTTTTTTTTACTATTTCGGATTTTGATGTAAAAAAATAAATTTCCTTAGTGTTACTCTTCTCGCACCCTTTTTTTGTTTTCGAAAAAAAAGTAGCACACTAAATTCCCGGTCTGCGACAATTACAACATCTCAGAATGGGTGAGACGTTTTATATTGATCGACTCAGTTTTATGAATGGCTGCCCACCCTCCCCCCCGCCTCTGTCTCACACCCCGCATCTGGGTAGGGTACAAGCGCACTAGGAGATTATCCCTGCCGTCCAAACCAGTTTTAGATCTAAATTTAATTTTATATCCGTATAGAGAGCGGATGTGACCTGCAAATAAAGCTTTGTAAATAATCATAAAACTTATTATTAAAAACTACGAAACAATAAAATTTCGAGGAAAAAAGACAAAAATACACGCAGCTAAAAAAAACACTCACTTTTAAAACTTTTTAAAACGACAAGTTTTAAAATTGTAGAGGCTTACAGGCATCTGAGCGGGTGAAATTCAGCTCCGCCCAACTACAAGACGATACGGTGACAGTTGTTCAGGACTTAGAGAATAAACCTAATCCTAGAAAATTAAGCTTAGAAGCTTCCAGAGGAGGGCGCTCAGCTCGAGAGACGTACTTTAGGGGCGGGGCAGAAGTAAATGAACTTTTTTAAATTGATATACCTAAATTTTGAGCTTCGAGTTACGGACCAGGCAGATGTCCCAGATTGTCCCAACGTTTGTTTGCCCATGTCTTGGTGCACCCGTGACCAATGTCAGTGATGCTTATGACGATGATACTCGTAACAAAATAAGATATAGGCTATTTTACCGTCCGAGCGTTAGCGAGCAAATATACTTCAGCTTCGACAAACGTGCTTTCGCATGTCCGAATTCTGTCTGGATTTCTGTCCGGATCTCTGTCTTCCTCTACAGGTCGCATTTCTTAACCGAATCTCTTGTTTTTGTGTACCGCTGTATTAATCCTTCTTCTTGCTCTGCGTGGACCTCGTCTACTCAGAACAGTGCTGAGCCTACTCCAATTGCCAAAACAATTTATATAAATTTTTAAATTATACTTAGTTTAGGTGTAATGATATGAGTACTTTTCTTTAATTTACTTTTTTCTTTTATGTACTTTTCGCACAGAGAGCAAAAGCCCAGAAGACATAGTTAATTTTATTAATTTCATTTAATATGTATGTTAGTCTGTAAGGTATTTATTATACATATTATTATGCGAGTTTGGGGCTCGCTACACAAATACTCAGGTGCATACTACATCTAAGCGTCTTTTTGTCTTTTTTTTTGTTGTTAATCTGATGTAAACTAATCCAATGTTAAATAAATTTTTACTTTACTTTACTTTATTTCCCGTCAGGTTTAGAAATATTTCGAAATGGCGTAGATATGATGTTGTTTGAAAAGAAACTGACTCGGCAAAAAAAAAATTATCGAACCTGCTTACAATATTTCATGAAAATCAGTTGAGGAATGCGACCTGTAGAGAAGGACAGACATCGGCCGCGAGGTCTATAGCTCACAGAGCCACTATAGTGGCGGTTGACTGCCTCGGTGGCTCAGTTGGTAGTGAACCTGCCTTCTGAGCTTGGGGGCGTGGGTTCGATTCCCACCTAGGGCAAACAGTCATGTGACGAACATTTGTGTTTGTTCTATGTCTGGGTGTTAATATCGATTTAAGTATGTATTTAAAAATATCTAAGTATGAATATCAGTCCCTGGCAGTCATAGTACAAGCTTTGCTTAGTTTGGGGTCTGGCGAGCGTGTGTGAAAGTGTCCCGAATTTATTTATTTATTTATTATTTAATAGGCCTTAATCTATTTTACGTGAGCCGCCGCGTAGTGCACTCGCACCCTGATTGCGAGTATACCAATTTACCAGTTTATTCAACTGACTTGTTACGTGATTATTGTAGGGTGATTAAGTTAAACACGGTAAGTAGACAGGCGATGGCTCTTTCCGGCTACATTCAATACTAATAAACGTTGTATAGGTTCCGAATAGTTATATCTACAGTGTTGTCGTTTTCTTTCATTTAAAATCGATCTAAAAAGGCAAAACACGGTTAGACTATTCCGAGGCTATACTGCGTTTATTGGTAAAGGGGTAAATCTATTATCCATATAGTAAAGTGATTAGTTTTTAATATTGGGTGCTTACTTTTTTTATACTACACTAGCTGCGCCCCGCGGTTTCACCTGCGGTTAAAAAGTATCCTATGTGCTATTCTAGACTATAATTTATCTCTGTGCCATATTTCATCCAGATCTGTTCAGCCGTTCCAGCGTGAAAGAGTAACAAACATCCATCCATCCATACATACAAACTTTCACGTTTAAAATATTAGTAGGATACATACATATCGTCACGCCTTTCCCCCGAAGGGGTTGGCAGATGAACAACACCCACACTTCGCCGGACGATATTCAGTCCAAAATGTGACCGGGGACGAGCCTGTCACCATACACCGGGCTCTAGTCATGTAGCAGATGACATACATTACGCACATATGCTCACACAATGAACAAATTGGTGCGTGCCGTCGGCTGGGATCGAAACCGCTCCCTCTGGTTTTTTATACTAAGCTGAGGAATAACAATTATTAAGATGCTAAGTCACTTTAAGATTCCAGATCTTTGTTTCTGAAAATAAATAATTCAGATTTTGATGCATCGTTTTATTCTGATAAAATTTAACATCAACAACGAAAAAATGTCTAGGCCTACTCAATTAAAAAAATGTAAAGTTTACATAAGACCTAATTTAAAAAAAATGAAGTATATTCCATTTGTCCGTCGGTTGACAATGATTGTATTCGGCCGGACGACATTTACTCGTACCAACTACCTAGACCCAGATTACTTGCTACAAATGTATGTACAAAATTAAAGAAAATGAATCAAGCTTCAATAAAGTAAAATTCTCATTCAATGTAATGATGTACTCGTAGGTAAGTATACTACAATTTTATTGTACATATAGCTTAATACGAAATTGAACATAACATATCGTCACGCCTTTCCCCCGAAGGGGCTGGCAGAGGTGTAATACAACACCCACATTTCGCCGGACGATATTCAGTCCCAAATGTGACAGGGGGCGAGCCTGTCGCCATACACCGGGCTCCAGTCATGTAGCAGATGACATACAATACGCACATATGTTCACACAATGAAGAAATTGGTGCGTGCTGTCGGCTGGCTTGAGAGGCGGACCTTCTCTCAACTAGGCTATGGCAGCCTAGTTGGGAGAAGCTTTTTTTTCTTACGAAATTGAAACCATTTTGAAATGTAGTGACAAATAAACATGGATTTCTAAAACCTTGCCAGCTTTTACTCAGGTTCTTACACTCGTACAGGCGTCATTATTCTGCATCAAAACCTTTTGAACAGTCAATAGCCAGCACATTATTACGTTTGTCAACAGTTTAAAAGCCTTTCTCTGATACAAAAGAGTCAAACGGCGTCAAACTTTAATATGGGTCGGATGCCTAAGTCTTTGGTTATTGAACTTTATGTTCTAAGGTCGGAGGTTTAGTTTAGCTTGAACATTTCAATGTTACAACTCTATTTCTACCTAGTATGGAACTTTAAAGATTTATTGGAAGGAATAAAAGTAGCAAGAATATCTGTACCTTAGAGGTATACAATAGTAACTCCAATTTCTTTGAAATTACTTTTAATGCACTTTTAGAGTCGCAAGAATCGGCTCTATACAGTGGTATAAAGCATTACCCAACTAACAAAATTTAGTCGTATAGTTTTCGGGACAACGTTTTCGTCACAACTTTAGGTCGGACCGTTTTGGTTATATAGCTGTCGTATTAACGTATATATGACGCGAAATAGGCGGAAATTATAAAACTTTTATTCGTATAGCGATCGTGTCAAGGTCGTATTAGTGGCTGCTAGTAAGGTAACAGTCATATTAATATCAGATATACGATAAATATTCGCATAGCAGTCGTGAAAGTGGTTAATATTATAACCATCTTGTCGTGTAGTGATCCCATAGACGTCGTATAACATAATAAACATTGAGAAGTAGTCATTAGCATAGCCTTTACGCGGATGCTTGTTATTAAATCACAGTTTAGTAGAAGTGAGAGTAAGAAGTGATACAACAAAAAACATACGATATCAATTGTCACCATCTGGTAAGATTTATGTCTGCCATATTTATTATTTTATATTTTATTTATAATGTAGTTGGCGTTAGTGGGTAACAGTATCTACTTTTCTAAGGGAAATTAAATTTCTTGACGATTGTATGTACAATTTTTCACAAATTTTTAATGCCCCCTTCGAATTATTGCAAAATAATATTATTTAATTTCATTTTATTTAAGATTTCTAGTACTTTTACAATTATACGATTTTAGGTAGTGATGATACCTATTATATGATATCTTATGACTATAAGTCATGTACTACGATTTAATTATTTTGTCGTCCACCATTTTCAGGGTACCGTAAAGAAGTGAAAACCTGTGGGATAAACAAGTGGGAGAATCGTATTTATGACGCTGGCCATATTTTTATAAGCGGAAGTCTTCGTCAGTTTTCCCTGGGTAATCCGTTTTGAGAAACGTTACAGTGTGTGAAGTTTGAGAGTATTCACCGACAACTGTGCACTTCAAACACCCATGCTTCCCATTAAAATTGCATGTACCTGGATGAATAGAAACATTATTAAACAATAAAGAGTTAGCAGATTTAGACAATAAGATAATATTGTAAGTTTAAGTAAGAGCATTCAAATGCGTAATCAAAATACCTGTCTTTAATTAGAGCCCTAGCTGGCGAGTCACAAATAAAAGCACGGACATTCACTGTAATATGTTTTTCTTCTTTTTAATTTGTTATGATTGGTAATCGATTTTCCATGTTTTTCCATGCATTTTCTTGTTGTTAAATTCTCATTTTCACTACTGTTTTCATCATCATCGTCTTGGCTTTCAAACAAATGTTCATTATTTTCATCATCATTTTGCAAATCTGCGATGATTATATTTGTGGATTACTTCTCTTAAATTTTACTAAATTTTAAGACAAAAATATACATGATAAT
Source organism: Peribatodes rhomboidaria (assembly GCA_911728515.1). Lineage (NCBI taxonomy): Eukaryota > Metazoa > Arthropoda > Insecta > Lepidoptera > Geometridae > Peribatodes > Peribatodes rhomboidaria. The sequence continues at coordinate 12,293,634 of OU452186.1, read as the reverse complement.
TGACAGGTGTTAGATATTATTATGATAAGCTACCTAGTTAACATTAAGTTCAATTTGTATAAATACAAACCTAAATAAAAACATGTACTTACATGAACATACTTTTTCATAATTACTATTTCTTACTACGGAACCATCTTTCGATTCTTTGACGCTGCCTTGTCTAAAACTTTTGTTGAGTTTTAAGTAGGTTTTTCTTACTTTGCGCCTGAAATTACCGCTGGATTTAAATTTCTTCCACTGTTTTAAATCGATTATTTCAACTGTTGTGATGATACGAGTAAAAGCCAAGATTAACAGAAACCGAGAAAAATCGAGCTATTTAACAAAAAGCTTATATAGGTAAAGTCACAACAACGGAAAATATACAAGTTCAGTCCGTAAAAGAGTACCACGTGAAGTCATTAAATAATCAAAAAGTTTATAACAGTAACTTATATAAGCATTTCAAACCAATAAGTTATTTAAGGCTTATACATCTGAATAGTGGGATTTTAAACATTATATAAAAGTCGTGTAAATATAGTCAAAAAATCATATAAGAAACGTGTATACAGCTGTACGTTTTATATGAGTTAAATTTATGGACTTTATATGATTATCATGTAGAAATCTTATTACTCACAAAAAATAGTGATAAGGTCGTCAATATAACCAGAATATGATTGTCATATAAATTACTTTTATATTACATCAAGAAGTCGTAAAGTGGTCGTAAACGAGACAAATAAACGTGGGAATGTATTTTAAAGGTCACAGCTATGACCTTTATAAGATGGTCATATAATTTGGTCGTGTAAACGTTGACAGGACTAATTTAAAAGACTAAAATATTATACGACTAATCGTTCGTATAATATTTTGTAACACGATTAAGGGTAATTTGAGTTACAACTATATGACCTCTATATGACCAAATGCTATATAGGCTTCATATTATAAGACAACTTTGCTAGTTGGGTAAGTCCTACAGCGCGTGTGAAGACAAATACCCAATAGTATATAACATTAAATCCTCATATCATTACAAGGTACAGGACCTCAAATGATGTTAAGATTGTTTAGCTCTAAACACAGCGCGAACTTAATGTTGTTCATTGGATGGACTGATGGACATAATGTTCTTTACCTCTGATCGAAATGCGACGCGAGTGACGTGAGTGACAGTCAGTGCCAGCGGCGTCGCTGCTACTGTGCGTTTGGTTTTAAAATATTGCCTAAATTTGTAAAAATCTCATGTTTTCCCGTGGAAAATACTGTGTGATTTAGTAAATGCCGGAGAATAATATGACACTACTGTTGAACATGGTAAGTACTATTAAATAGACTTTTTAACGAAATATCATAGAGAAAACTAACTGAGAGGTAAATAATAGTATCTCCTGTCCATTTCTTATGGCATTGATCTTTATAACTGTGCATTAAGGTACTTTATTCAATGACAAAAATAAAGTAGGAACTTTGATGAAATTTAAAAATTTGGCAAAAACAAGCAAGTAAGTTCGTATAGGCCGAGCGGCTAGCCCTGGTGTCAGAGTTTCTAGGCCGCTCGAAGGCTTCCGACATCTCTGGTCTGTAGGTGTAAGGTGTTCTTTTCTTCACCTTTTTTTTTATTTTTTTTTCCACCTCGGCGCATAATGTCGGGGCTAAGGGGACTATCGTACTCTTCCGCGGCCCCGACAGCGCTAGCCCTTTCGGGCACCTCCTCGAGCTTACGCTCTCTTCCCCTCGATGACGATGTATCGAACACCAGACACATCGTCATCATCCACCTCCTCGGGGACCAATTTGCCCGTGGGCGCCAGACGGCACCCGTGTCTAGGCGCCCATGGTCCCCATGCGACGGGTCAGATGAGTGGCCCCGCCGCCTGCCACTTCGGCCGCAGAGGATAGGGAGAGCGGCAACGATACACCAACACGCCTCTTCCTCTGCGGCCCCACCGCGTCCGCCATCAAACGGTAGCGACCCCGTTTGGGCCGCGGAAGGTAGGGAAAGTGGCAACGACACACCAACAGTCCTCTCCCGCCGCGGCCCCCAGCCTTCGGTTGCAGTGTTGCACATGCGACACTGCACCCCGCCTCAGCTGTGGATCTGCCCATACAGACCCACACCCTACTTAGGCCGCTTCCATGTGGGCTTTGGAGCTAAAAGCCCCAAGAAGCGGCCCCACCTCGGATTCCTCTTGGCTTCACCGTGGTTGCCGAAGCCACGGCTACTGAGCCCCCCCGCCACGACAAGGCGGGAACCCTCGGGGGAGTGCTACAGAACACCTAGCCTAACCTAACCTTTTCTTTTTTTGTGTCCCAGGGAAAACCTTTTATAGGTACCACCCTGCCCCGGGGGGAGCAGTGTGGTGATGTGGGAGTCTCCGCCCTAGTGGCGGCATACCCACTGAATACCCTGTTCTTCCTTTGCGCCATTAGTCAGGGCCGCGGGTGCGCTCCCGAATTCTTCCGCAGCCCCAGCAGCGCTGGTCTCCGAAGACCCCTTCTCGGGGAGCTTTTGCTCCATTCGCCCTTCATAACAATGTGTGGAAACACCTCACACACATCGTGCACCTCGGGGCAATTCTCTAATCAGGCGACGGGCCCCCCCCGAGCCTGCCACCCAGAGTTCCCCATTACGGAGGCATTCGGCGCTCATGCGCCAATCGCCTGCGTCCGCCTCTTCTTTTGCGCATAGGGTGGCTTGACGCGTCAGTCTCCCTAATGCGCTCCGCCACTTCCTTGCGTTCTACGACGTCTTCGCAGAAGTCCCGAACGGCATTCCAGTCCGACTCACTGTTGGTCAAAGCCAAAACTACGGCTGCCAGTGATACGTCGGCTCCAATTTCCGCCACTAATTAGAGGCGCTGGCTGTCCCACATCACCCATGCCTCCAGCGTGTGTTGCGCCGTGTCTTCGGCGCCATCACACTGGTGACATACCGGCGTAGGCTCTCTTCCGGCTATCCTAAACAGGTATCGGCCAAAACAGCCATGACCATGTCAGGACATGTCAGGATTTGAACGAGCCTGAAAGAGAAGACCCCATGCTTACATTCAACCCATTCTTTTAGAACGGGTCGGACAGCCTCCAAAGTCAGGTGACCAGCGCTTGGCTTGTCCAGCCTACGACGCCACCTGTTCATAATGCCTTGCTGACCCAGCCTCCACCAACGTGTTATCACCTCAGGAGGAGGAAAATCTCCCCTGGATCGTGCATCCGACAATTGGCGGTAAAAGTGAGCCAGCATTTGTGCATCCAGGTCCCACGGTGGGGTACCAGCCAGAACGCAAGCCACCTCGTACGATACCGTGCGATATGCTCGGGTCACTCTGAGTGCCATAAACCGCTGCGGTCTCCGCAGGAGCTTTACGTTATGAGCACTCAGAGCGTCCGCCCATATTGGGGCCCCATACAGTGCCATCGATCGTAGAGGCGGCGACAAGCGACGTTTGGCCCTCCCATGTTTGGAAGTAAACTTCCTAGTGCCGATGCAGCTCTCGTGAGCCTAGGAACAAGTTGTTTAAAGTGCTCCTGGAAGTTCCATCGGCTGTCAAAGATGAGTCCTAGGTAGTTCATCGTCGACCCGACGCCGATTGGAACACCGCTCACAACTAGTTCTGCTCCAGCAAGGGGCGCTTTCCGAGGCCCGTGATAGCATACGGCCTTGTTAAGGGCCACCTTTAGCCCCAGACGCCGAATACGACTCACTCACCTGAGCCGTGCCGGCGGTTGCTAGTATCGATGACTCCCTATAGTTCTGGCCATAAGCCAAAACCAGGGTGTCATCCGCATAGCATACCACTTCGACCCCGCTCAAGTTGCCACCTCGGAGTACCCAGTCATAACCGAGATTCCACAGGACTGGCCCCAAGACCGAGGCCTGCGGAACCCCATGACATTACTACAAGAATCTTCCATGTGCTGATGTTCCGGATTTGCCCGAGGATTTCGACTGAATTAAGTATTGTTTTACCAGGGACTGAAAATAAAATATTTTTCAAATTCTTAATTTTTTTCTTAATGATGTATTATGTAAATTTTAATAACGACACCTGTTTATGCTAGAACCCCCTCTTATTGCATTGATTTTTTTTTCAATCTACATTTTTACTCCTTCTAAAAACGTGTACGTTTGGCTCATACTGTTCTATATCATTGAGGCAAAAATTTTTTTTTAGAAGTAAAAGGTCTCAAGTCCATCAAATCAAATAATAAATGTATTTATCGTGCTCGTGTGTAATTCATAATAATTCACTCTATTAATCATGAAATATGCAGTAATTATTTATTCCAATAGCTTTGAATTAACTACCTAAAAATTTCATTCCAAATTTTACTCCGCACTATTTTGATTATCCTGTAAAGTTTTTGTTTTGGCACATAATGTTGTATAGCTCTGAGGTACAGATATATTTCTTTTTCATTGGAATTTTCGTGTAGTTTTGACATATTTTATTTTAATTACACGGGGCAGTAAGGTTAGGAACACAATTTCTGGTCAGGTTAGGAAGAGGGTGAGGTTGGGAATTTAAACTAATCAATATAAATATGCTGTTACTAACGTTAGCCTGGACCGGGTCAGGTTTTCGAATCAAGTTAAGAATAATCGGTTTATTCCTATATAACCTGACCCGAAAACCTGACCATGACCTCATCACGTATTCTTGAGTCGAAGACTCCGACTATGTTTTTTAATCAGTTTAGTTTGGTTGTTTTTTTTTAGTTTCCATTTCTCGTAATGAGTGCGCCCACCTGCCGCAACGCAAGTGTTTATTCGCTTGGAATCACTTAATAAATAAAATAAAATAAAAAGCCTTTATTGCTGCTTTTGTTTAACATACTATGTAAGCTTACATTAACGTTTATGCCTAAATTGTATTGTACTAATTTTCCATTCTTAAATATAAATCGGCAAACGGTCAATTATCTGGTACAGCTTGTCCTCCGACAAAGGCCTCCTCTAAAAATTTCCATTCTAGAACAGAATGGAATTTTTTAGAGGAGGCCTTTGCTGTACGAGCCCAGATCGGACCCGCTATTTTCCTGATATCGTCCTGGAATCACTTAGTGAGAGCTTAATATGTTTAGCTTAAAATGCAAAACGGCTAGAACTACACTGAAACTAAACAATAATAAAGATTGGAAGTCAATTCAAAACAGTAACACTAAAACTAGTATAAATTTTAAAAAATTAAAAACCCCGCTACTGTTTTTTTTCAACACCGACTTTCACCAAACATAGCTCAAAAACACTCCCGACTAATTCACCTTTCAAACAAAATCAAAATCGATCCATATCCATTCGGGAGCTACGATTCCACAGACACACACACCGACAAGTCAAACTTATAACACCCCGTCGTTTTTACGTCGAGGGTTAATCAAATCTAACTATAAATTTGTGTTTAAAGTTAAATACCACATGTACTATGCATGTACATATCCCATATAACCAAGGCCTGGCTTTATAAAGCCTATTTATCTCGGCCTTACGCATAATTTGTAATACTTAACTATAACGTAAAATCCCAAAGGGTAGGGTCGGCACGTTAAACCTTGCCCTTGGCAGTTCATTGCCCGCAAGGTTACTGCCAATCCGTAATGAAATGAAAGAATACTCGTATTGTACGCTACAATCAACTCGCCTTGCCTGGCAGATCTAATTATATTGACAATTTGAGTTAATACACACATATACATGTTTTAAGCATAAATAATTTTAGCGAAATATCACCCACCATCTGCCCGCGGCTGCGCCTACATTTCACTACCTATATAGCACTCGGTGATTGTGTAGCTTCGTCGTCTGACCAGAGATTGACACATTTTTTGATACATTTTGATTTTAAAATCTAAATGTAGTAGTATGTAGTAGTTTGCCTACGATAGAGCACGCTTCCCTAGAACAAACCGCTTCTCATTACGTATAGTAGGTACCTACACTGATTTCTAATTGGACTTTGAATGGTTTCTGCCTGGTGTACGTAATTAAAACGTATTTCATAACAAAGCTAATAGAAAGAAGTTATACTAGTGCTTTCAAATTAAAAATGAAAAGGCATTTATGTTTGGAAAATAATGTGATGCATCGTTCCGCTTTTCCCCCGAAGGGACTGGCAGATGTGCAATACAACACCCACACTTTGCCGAACGATATTCTGGGGGCGAGCCTATCGCTATACACCGGGTTCCAGTCATGTAGCAGATGACATGCAATACGCACATATGTACTTTGAACAAATTGCTGCGTGCCGTCGGCTGGGATCGAACCCGATTCCTCTGGCTGGAGAGGCGGGCCTTCTCCAACTAGGCAATCATCGCAATATCGTAATTGCAATATTGGAAAATCACAATGGTTGAAATGCACGCATCCCACAGGATCAGTCAGCTAAACCATTTTTATATCGTTCAAAATCCTCACTTTGCCATCAATACTTATTATGCAAGTTGCCACATATATGCGCATGAACCTCAGCATGTACACAGTGCTGGGCGAATCGTTGCGGGAATCTCAGCAGCGCACTACTCGCCATAAGCACAGACTCCTACCTTTAAAGCGAACACTTGCGAAATCCACTAAATTGACTCATACTCGTATCATGGGCACTAGTATTTACAATAGACTCCCCGTAGACATTATTGAGGCGTCCAACCTAACTTTATTTAAGACCAAACTGAAAAGCCGGCTGATTAGTCAAGCGTTCTATGACATTGAAAAATAATGATATCCTAGGATACCTAATTTATTAAATTAGGTATTAAATTCAATATTATTATTATTTTATGACATTTACTAAGTATATGAATCCAATTGATTTTGTATTATTACGATTTTAAATTAATTGATTTTTAGCCTTTGACCTAAACTAATCGTATAAATAAATGAGTATGAGTATGAGTAATGGTTGATTCATGAAACGGTTTTAATTACAAGCGGTTGTCATAATGTAATGTTACAGAAATGCAATGCGTGTGCAATTTGGTTTTTTGAGAATTCCTAATGCTGCGTTGGCCACTGAGGCCTCTACAGCGTACCGGGCGTAAGGCAAGCGCGGATACCGCAGAGCTTTAAGAGAGTTTGGTGTTAAATAACTAAGGGTGACTAGCACAAGGACACCTCTAAGGTACGACAAAAAACATTTTGTAATGGAAGTAAAGTTATATAACATTTTTAAATAACTTATCTTAGGGCACAAAAAATCAATGACATACAAACTTAATACATTTGCCATTCATGCTCATGGCTCGAAACTATTGACAGTATGCTCGAAACGTACTATACGACATGATCTAAAAAAGCAAGGTCTAGCATTCTGGGAGCAAACTCATAATGACGTCACTCGTCATCGTCATCCGTCTCTTTCGAACTATTTGTAAATTATTTAATTCGGTCTTGCTTATGCATCGATTGACGTCACTACGTGTTGCCCATGTGACCGGAATGCTATGCCTGGAGGAGTATATTTTTATACCATACTAGCTGCGCCCCGCGATTTCACCGGCGGTTAAAAAGTATCCTATGTGTTATTCTAGACTATATTCTATCTCTGTGCCGCTCTGTGCTCTCTGTTCTTCCAGATCCGTTCAGCCGTTCTGGCGTGAAAGAATAACAAACATCCATCCATCCATTCATCCATTCTTACAAACTTTCACATTTATAATACGAGAATTATAGTAGGATAAATAGTAGGATTATACCTACGACACGTATAAATGTCAAAAGTCAAGTCACGTTACTATATGGACATCTCACTTTGCACTGGCTTGGTGTGTATGGGAAAATCTTTTATTTTTATACTTCAATTTGGTGTCTAATAATTAATAGCCTCTGAAAAGTGACCTGGCGACACGAGCCAGAGGGATACATATTAGTTCACAGGAGGCTACACTAACACCTGCCTAGACCGAAATAAGTAAGGAAGCCTTCATCATCATCAGAAATCAGAAATCAGAATTTATTTAACCTTAAGTTTTTAACCTTAACTTCAACCGTCCCCGTTAAGGCCCTAGAGCAAGCCCCTTCTGGGCTGCCAGGGCAACTCGACGCCCCTCCCTCGGCGACAGCCCAAGCCGAGGCCGTATATACCTCAGAGGTGCCCTTGCGCTCGTCGCCCATAGTTTGTAAGCATTTTGAGGCCCTGCGCCATCTGTGCTTGCCTAATGCCTGGTACGCTGTCGAGGCCTCAGTGGTGTTGGCCACATGGCGCACACACCACACGTTGTCATAGAGTCATCCAAAAAAAAAAAAAGATTGCATGTTCAACACCTGTGTGTCTAGCGTGCAATCTACAATATTGTTTTAAGGGACTAGTAAGTACCTATTTAATTTTGTATTTAATTTTAATTCATTCATTCAGTCATTTTACAGTTAAGTGTAGTAAAAATAGCTAAATATAATGTATGGCTATTATTATACAAAATACTAATAGCTCAAAACTCTCTTATCATCATCATTGTCGTGACCATCATCGTTTCATCACACTTACCATGTTCGTCTTTGTATCGCCTGCATAGGGAAAACATTGCGTGTTCTATGAAGAGACCTGAAAAAGAAAGAAAAAAACGTCAGTGATTAATTTATGTGTAGTATTTTCAACCTCCGACGCAAAAACGAGGGAGTGTTATAAGTTAAACGTGTTTATATGTGTGTGTGTCTGTGTGTGTGTGTGTCTGTCTGTGGCATCGTAGCTACCGAATGGATGAACCTATTTTGATTTTGTTTTTTTGTTTGAAAGGTGAATTAGTTGAGAGTTTTATTAGCTATGTTTGATACAAATCGGTGCAGAGGGTTTTTTTTGGTTTTAAATTCTTAGTGAAAAAAAAAAACATTAAAATGTAATTAGCTTCAATTTCATATCATTTATTAAATTACCTTTGTAAAGTTGTGTGTAGGAGACATAAACTTATAATCTTAACTGGAGAAGTAATTATTTATTTGCTAATTACTATAAGTACTTACTTAAAGCGAGGTCTCAGACTCTACTGGGACAAATCGACATTTATTTTTCTGACGAAAACTTGAATGTTGTTCACCCAGTCTTTATGAAATTTTGCAGGCAAGTAGTTGATGCATATGCAATTTTTTCGTATGTAAGCCACATCGGATTAGGGATGTGGGTCTCAGTTCGAGGAGAACTACTAGTTTATTTTACTTTAAAAGTCTAAAATAGGGCAAGCCCGAATCACCACCATTATATCAGTCACCTGTCACTCTCCCAGCGACAGTCACGAGAGTGATAGAGACAAGAGAATGCCGTTTGCTCTGGAATCAGGTCGTTATTCTTTTCGTCACATCGTAGCATAAAAAACTTGTTTGTTTCTACCCGATTGGTCTACGATTATGCTACGCCGCGTAGCGCCCTCTACGCCGTAGCTACAAGCTTCATTTACATAATACATCCTTTCTGAATTTCTGAGTAATATTTTTTCTTTTCTTGTAGAAGCGTGTATTTTATGAAACTTTGGTTACGAGGGATGTACGGCGCATAAACTTGTATTCGTCTTTTAGGTGATGTTGAATAGGGACGATATAATATTCGTAGTCAGAATGAGGGGTGACAGTTCAACGCTCATGTGTGCGTGTATGTCGACAATTTCTCATTAAAGGTTCCGAGAAGCTCTGAATTTTCCATAAAAATGCACCTGTCGAATTTTTTGGAAAATATTCGTCAGATTGAGATGAAATTTGGCATGTCCAATTAAATGTACTATTTCATGAAAAATATTCGTATTTGTAAGGGGTACTTTTAACTGATTTATTTATTAGACAGACAAAGCAAATCAAAAATCTCTTTCCATAGAGAGGTTGTCTACATCATTAGCTTCTAAATTAATCCATAATACAATGGATATGTTTAGTTATCTAAGTATGATTAGAGAAGTGCAAAAGTCATAAAAATGATTGAAATTGCAATTTGTCGCTTTGTAGATAACTTTAGAGGCTCGTCCGTATCTTTACTTGCTCTCTTCGGTTTTTGGTTTCTTCTAGACGAAATGGCAATAGAAAACCATCAGCCAATGCGAAGTTAGTCTTAAGTGTACGTCGAACCGGACCGAAATGGAATGAATATTTTAAATTTTTTGCCAAGATTAGAGAAGGCTTGAATCATCACATATGTAAGTACTTTTTAACCGACTGCTATTTTTTTAATTGTGTTTGACCACAACACACCTAACGGAAAGTGACAATGCGGTTTAAGATGGAACACGCTTGCCCATGATATGTTGCCATGATTTGATATGTAATGTAGCCTTCAGACTCTGATACATAGACAAATCTAACGATACCTCCCAATCCAAACGCAGTCAAGCCTTGTAGGTAGTAGTCATTTATAAACATACAAACATACATACTAACGTATACCTGGGGGAGATTCCGCTAACCATAATGCTAAACCGTTGAAGTTGCACGATTGTTGTTGTAGCCTCAAAAAAACGGGCGGGGAGTGGCTCAATATTAAGGCACTGGCCCACCGCGGCGCACGTTTGACACGGCCACGGCGCATTTTAGTTGCGTGACTTCATTGGTTTGACAACGTGGGTCTACTTTTCCACTGCAGCACACGCTATATACGAATATGACCCCACGACTATGTACAATTGTAGCGCAGCAGAGTTTTAAATCATATGCCAGGCGTCCCTTCCCCACCTGCCTCACCTCCCGCAGTGAAGCTACGCCGCTTTCGTGTACCGTGTGCGTAGCGTGGACAGCGTTGAGCTGCGTGGGCGCCATATTCGAACAAATCACGCGTGTGCGTAGCCTCTCCGTGCGCCGCGGTGGGCCAGCGATTTAACTAATGTCTCACAAACGTGTCACCGGCAGTTCAGTTGGCACGTTTGTCAGACATTCGAGATACTAAGCCTATCATTCCTGTCTCTTTTCATAGCTAATTACTTAAAGGCTGTTTTTAACTGAATTGCCCTGCTGAAAAGTTACCCTTTTTTGCAGTCAGTTAAAAATAGAAAGTACTCTCGTTATCGTTTCTGTCACATTTTCATCTAGTAATTATTTTCATATAAACCGAAAAAAAACCTTTTTGGGTGTAAAAAGCTGACAGTAAACGCGATACCCGCTATTTGCATGATCAAGGCATCCAATTTAAAATTTAAATTACTAAACGGGGTACGGTAGGTGATAAAGGATACACACGGGATTGAAGTAGGTACTTCCTGTCGTGAACTAAGCTGAGGATTAATAACAGTTAGACCTACTAAAGTTCGCGCCAAATAAATCGAGATAAAAGTTCAACAAATTGTATTTATTTTGAAATCAGATGCGCTCGCGTGGTTAAAACGTATCCTATGTTCTATTAAGTATTTCCCTGAGCCAAATTCATTGCCCGTGAATAACAAACACCCATACTTGAATCAAAACTTTCGCATTGACAATATTAGTGAGATTAAATATAATTGTTTTTATGCAAACAAAAATTGTTTTAACACGCATGCAAAATTTCATGTTGGTCAGTTGAAGCCTAACAAACTGACAAACTCACTTGCGAATTTTTAATATTAATTAGGATTATTACATCCATATTATCCATATTTTGACTGCCTCGGTGGCCGAGTTGGTAGTGAACCTACCTTCTGAGCTTGGGGGCGTGGGTTCGATTCCCACCTAGAGCAAACATTAATGTGATGAACATTTGTGTTTGTTCTATGTCTGGGTGTTAATATGTATTTATGTATGTATTTAAAAATATCTAAGTATTGTATATCAGTCTCTGGCAGCCATAGTACAAGCTTTGCTTAGTTTGGGGTCAGGCGACCGTGTGTGGAAGTGTCCCGAATTTATTTATTTTTTATTATATATGTTAAAATATTATAAGTTTTTTAGTGATTAACATATACATCTTTGATTCTCAAACTAAGCTGTGTGATCATCGGGCTCAGATCCTTCAATCCCCATCGTCGCTCCCAGAGACTTGCAGCAGCCTTAAAATGCTGCTAGTCTTCTAGTACCTGGACTGGTTGGAGTGAGAGGAAGGGAAGAGAAGTAGACTTCACGCACAATGGCCCAATCAAGTGGCTAAGTGCGGAAAACGCCCTCTAAACAAACAAACAAACAAAGCTACGTGATATCCACTAATCCCTGCTGAGCCAGCGTGTAGCCAGTGTCAATCACCCTCAATCAAGGGTAGGTCGGTATCCCTGCAGTGGGAACGGATGACTGTGATGTCGATTATTTTTCAGGTTACTCATGCGCTACTTTTCAACGTTTGTCTCCGCATTTCGCACAAAGTATATTATGGATCGCGTGCCATTGACGGCTTAGCAGAGTTGCAGGTCTTAGATAGGCAGATATTTGGACGCCATGGATTTACTGTAGCCAGGCTGTAGCCACATTATAGTTAAAAAAAACAGATTTTGACACAAAGTAAACAGTGTACGTAGTGTACGAACGGGTCTGGAGTGTGTTTGTGTGTGTATTCTACAAATTCGCAAGAATTTTTTGACGAAGTTTGGTAAACTGTTTAAAATCCTTTTTTTAATAAGTTTTGTTTTAATCACACTTGTGAAATGTCACACTAATATTATAAACGCGAAAGTTTGTGGATGGATGTTTGTTACTCAATCAGACCTAAACGGCTAAACGGCTCTAGGTGAAATTTGGCGTAGAGATAGATTATAGTCTGATATAGCAATAAGCTGCTTTTTAACAGTGGCCAAAGCCATGGTGTTCGTCTAGTGACTCATGAATACGTCCCTTGTTAAGAACTTTCCCAATCAATTTGTAAAGTGTAATGCACACAGATTTAATCCGATCCCTCGTATTGCAGACTCGTTGTTGCAATACACTGAACTTGAGAAACTTGAGTATAACAAAGCTTTCGTTTCTTTTGTTTGTTCCAACTTACAACGATTTTCTTTTTCTTTAGAAGAGCTCTGTGTTGCCAGGACTTAATTGGATTTGCCTTCGAATGGAGTATTGTTATGAAGTTCAGATTAAGTTTAATATGCTAGCTTCTATGCCATCGTATTATGTTTTAGGAGAAACTGTCTGTGAAAGGCAGTCCGGCATGAAATTGATCATTTGCATGTATGGCACATAGACCTTGGTTGAGTACATTGTATGTTATGAGCAGAGATTAGATATTTGGACCGCTATTTACTTAAAGTTCACTTTTTCCTGCCAAAAGATGGAAAGCAGAAACCAGCAGCAGTAAGTGTTGATCTCCGCATTTGGTCAAAAAATTGCGACAGTGTTGTGTAAGTATTTCTTAAAATATTGGTTTTTCTTTACTATGTTTGGCTGTTAGCAAAATTAGGATAAATTGCGAACTCTCTCCATTATTATTCTTCGTTATAACCCGCTATTGCAAGCATCAATCAATTACCATAAACCTTCAAAAATAATTAAATCATCGCGTGAAAGACACTAATCATTGTGGGAAATAAATCCCACATCCTGGGAAAATAAATAGATAAACTTATTGTGAATATCAAAAGGGTGGACAGGGTGGAAAACGAACAGGAAGCAAGGGGAGATGGCATGACATGCTTTGTATACTACTCGAGCTCTCAACCATAATTGCAATCTGAAACTTCAAATACACAAACAGAAAGTATGGAAGAGATTCAAATTTTTCCAGGTTTCTTTTGAATTAAAACTTTTTAGGTAGGTACCTAAAGCAATGTTTTAGATTTCAAAGGCAGCAAACAGCATACTGATTTCTTAATTATTACTTAATACCAAATACACCGATCCCTAAAAACTGGGTTTTTTCTGTGAAAGAAGTGCTTTCCATTCTCAAGCCATGAAATTTAGGTAAATATGTACCCGATGATGTACCCTTATGTACCCCATAACATATCGTCACGCTTTTCCCCCGAAAAACTGGCAGAGGTGTTATACAACACCCACACTTCGCCGGACGATATTCAGTTCCAATTGTGACAGGGGGCGAGCCTGTCGCCATACACCGGGCTCCAGTCATGTAGCAGATGACATACAATACGCACATATGTTTACACAATGAACAAATTGGTGCGTGCCGTCGGCTGGGATAGAACCCACACCCTCTGGCTTGAGAGGAGGATCCTCTTCAACTAGGCTATCTATTGTTATCGACTATGTATGAACTAAAATCGCGTTCCCGTATTCGTCATTGCTTGTTTTATGTTTATGCAACGTGCTGGTTTTGGGTGTAAGTAGTAATACTTTTAAGAGTATTTTCTACCCGTCACAGAACTTTTAGAATCAAAGTTTGCAAAGATCGGAAGAAAAATCATGTAATCAATTTTGTATGAAGAGTTGTTTTTTTTTTGCAAACTTGTGTTCTCAAATTTGTTTACTTTGACGGGTTAGAAACACCCTTAAGCATTACTGCACCCAAAACCAGCACGTTGTAAAAATAATAGCTAAGCGTAGAGTGAGCGGCTTTACTTCAATATAACATTTTTTTTTCATCTCATGCTGGTGTACGAAATACCTACCTATTATTTTAAATTATTTTACCGGTTTAGTTGTAAAGTCAACAAAATGACAGAAGCCATATTTTGGATTTACTTTCGACTTTATACCATACTTGACTTAAAACGCTCTTTTTTTGTCAAGCAGTTTCTGCGTAAATTTACATACAACATCCTCACAAACTTTCGATTTCATAAATTTTCATATTAATAAGTATAATAAAATGTAGTATAAAGTGATATATCTCTATACATTAACTAATAAAGCAATAACATTTTAATTGTAAAATCTATCGTTGCATCCAAAAAATATGATCACTAAATCATAATTAGTATAAAATAATGGGTAAGTAGGTACAATTTATTAAGCCATTTTCAACTAGTTCCGATTTAGGTATAGTTTAGTTTAGAATCTTTGTTGTTTTTAATTAAACCGTTTACGTAAATATACTAAATCTCATTCCTAAAAATACACTAGAAACTAAAAATATACTTACTTCTATTCGAAATGTGCATGAAATTAACATACTTAAGTAACTTTTATCTTCCAAGTCATGCTCTACTGCACTGGCAATATGACTCCAAAATCTTCTACTGCATTTAATTAATATTCTACGTAAAAAAAAAACAACTACGTTAAAATAACACTGCTGACAAATAGGAATCCTGAAAAACAACCCTACTCTAGATGTAAAACAATAGCCTGCCAGACACAACTACGAGTAATACATGGAACGAACCTGCGTTTGCTTACAGTCTCCGCCTGGCGACCGTTTCAAAGCCCATTTTTTTGCCACAAAAAAAAAGTTAACTGTCAAGTTTTAAATTTTGATTTTCAGCGAGCGGTAACAGCACTATTTAGAGGAAAAAAAAGTTCATCACATGTGGAAGCGAGCGGGCGTGGCAAACGCGCGGCGGCGGCGGCGGCGGTGCTGAGACTGGAGCCTCGGACCCGCTCGGCAGAGATCGGATGGAGCAGATTATTTTATACAGGCCCTGTCAGTGTTAGAGCTCTCAAAAAACTACAGACGAGAAAAGTGTCCAGCACAGGCTTTGAGTAGTCACTAGAACTCAGTTGAGGCCTACTTCGGCCTAATTTGACCTACTAAATTGGACAGCAAATTTTACGTGATGCTTAATTTTACCATCTCTACGAGTAAACGTGCATCTTCGCCGTAACACTTTCACATTGCAAACCTCTTGCAACACGTTGTTGTTTTACCTGTACATTTGCACAGCCGAAATCCGGGGAAACTGACAAATACAGTAAAGCGCTCTAGATCTCTAGATAAAGTTAAAAAGAACTCATTATTCATGGCTAACATAATATTGTTCTCAAAAAATCAATTTTTAGTGTGCCTCACATAAACGGTAGCACCTGCAGCCAAGTTCAGGCCCTGCCTTCCACGGCAGCAGGCAACGAGACGCCGTCAGTAAGGTTAGGCGGTATACTGAATTTTGATGCTCACGAACCTGATGAAAAATGCAGCGCAGAGACGTTATTGCATTTGGAGTCCCTTACCTTTGCGTCTTCGTTTGAGTTTCGTCTTTCGAATATGTAACGTATCTTTTCGTATTTATAAACTAGATTCAAAGGATCAAGATGATATTAATTTGTGAGTGTTAAATTGCAAATTTTAGTGTTAGGACTCGTCCTAGATTATTATAACGTGTGATTGACATGCTATTTTTTTTTTAAAGAATTATCACCCAAATTGAAAATCTGTCTATAAGGGCGGTCCTAGACGGGCC
This sequence comes from Peribatodes rhomboidaria, assembly GCA_911728515.1. Taxonomy (NCBI): domain Eukaryota; kingdom Metazoa; phylum Arthropoda; class Insecta; order Lepidoptera; family Geometridae; genus Peribatodes; species Peribatodes rhomboidaria. The sequence goes on along the minus strand of OU452186.1, from coordinate 12,277,482 downwards.
ATTTTTACTGCAATGTTGGCCTGGCAATACTGGCAATATTTCTGACTGTAACAGTAGCTCGGCCATCATCAACCATGCTATAAATGTATGACGAACCAGATTCAAAATATTGTCGCAATACTGCCAACCCAATATAGTGAAATTTACTAAAAACTAGTAGGTACATAATTTTTACTAGGAGAGATGGAAAAGACTAGAGGGGAAAAAATCCAGTAGATAACATAACTGGGTAAGTATTTTAATACTGATATCTCAATTCGTCTCGATCCTTTTATATACACACTCTTCATATTTTATACCGTATTGGCATTTTTTTTCAAATTGATGATGTTGACCATCTTGTGGTCATTAGACATAATTATCCTCTTCATCTTAAGGTTGCGTGCAAAAGATCGGTCATAGTAGGAAGTAGTTGCGAGTAGTTCTTTTATGTTTTTGTGATGTCGGAACAGTAAAGAGTTCATCGATCTACTTATCTACTACGAGTAATTTAATATTTCTTAGTTTAAAAAATAATAACACGATGGAAAACTATCCACCAAAATACATCCAAGTTAATACACCTAATTTAGTGGTCACGGCCGGAAACATTATTTTCCATGTAATAAAATAATTTTGATTTGATTTGTGTTTATCGTTGCTATAGCCTCAGAATAGTTTTACAGCGTTTTGTCTATTTCTTTCTTTAAAATTGTTAACTCTATCGAAGAGAGAATTAGTTTAAAACAATTATATATTAAACTAGCTGCGTCCCACGGTTTCACCCGCGGTTAAAAAGAATCCTATGTGCTATTCTAGACCATAATCTATCTATGTGCCAAATCTCATCCAGATCTGTTCAGCCGTTCTGGCGTGAAAGAGTAACAAACATCCATCCATCCATCCATTCTTACAAACTTTCGCGTTTATAATATTAGTAGGATGATATTTTAAAATGATCTCTAACTATGGTAGATTAATAGTCTATAAAGTATATTTATTTAGTTTGGTTTATTAACTAAATAGAGCTGTTGCACTTGGCAACGCCAGTCGAGTCCAATCCAAACACGAGAGAGACAAAGCCTTCATAGCTGTTACATTCCTGTAACTACATTAATCGTGAGTGGGTACACGATCCAGTTACGGGCGTAGAGCCCGCACTAATGTGATTTGTTTTCTGAAACCTTCCACACAGTACCGTAGCCATAGTTTGGTTCAAATGGATTGAAAGAACAAGTAACATTATTGAAAGAAAAACAAAAAATACGGCTGCAAAATATTGTACCGTGTGTCACTTCCACTATCAAGACTATTCTAATGACACCTCACATGCCGAAATCTATGAAGCTGTTTAAGCTGTAGGGTGTGCCAAAGAAACCTTATACATACACACATACACTCGAAAAACATAACTCTCCTTCTTGCGCAGTCGGGTAAAAATGACTATTTTTGAAATGAATAATATTGCAAAATAAAATATTATTTAGTGAACAAGCTCAGCGCCCGACTGGTGTCCGAACGGCATTCGACCAGCGTCCAACCGGCGTCTAACCAATGCCTAATCAGCGGCCGACCAGCAACGCCTCTTAACTCAACTCACCGTCACCCTTTCCTCACAATCGTGTCAATGAAAAACATTTATTTACTTTGTGGTTTAGTCCTTTTTAGGGAAAATAGTGGACCGTCACCTGTGGCTACTTCGCCAGCAGCTCGGCGACTCGATTTGAAAAAGACTTACACAAAATACAATTTCATTTATGCCGCTGTTGCTAGGCAGTCGAGCGCTGGGGGCCAACCATGACATATTATTGTCATGATGGTTACGTTTTGTTTTTGACGCTGCACGACCATGATTCTGAACTCTGCTGCTGCTGCGGCAGCACTGCTGAGCGCAGTGGAGTTCGGAATCATAACCTTTATTGCGCAGCCACATGATTCGCGGTCACTCAGCATCGACAACAAAATCATCATGGCAACATGGTAGGCCCCCAGAGCTTGCAAGGAGACAGACACTACGCACCATAAAGGTTTTGCTGAAGATAACAACAAACTAAAACATCGTCTATGTCTATGGATATAATTATATACCTCAATTTATTTCGTGATTTTTTTATGTAAAAAGCACTGAATCAATTTCGATAAAGTTTATATGGGACTATGTGGGTCTACCTCTGGGGCCACCAAAAAAACAAAAAATAATCATAATTGGGAGAGTAGATAATCGCGTAGCAAACATACAAAAAAACAGTCAAAGTGAGAACTCCTTCTTTTTGGAAGTCGGTTAAAATTTAAGATTATCTTTGTTGCCAAGGGGGCGCAGGGTAATTTTCGCACCCCGGCGCTAAATGTGGTTAAGACGCGGCCCTGACTGGCACCGCCCTTACGATGCTGCGTCTACAACGTGCTAGGAACTTGTAATATTGGGTCTGACTCCATGATTCGCATGGGTACTATAATTACTTTACGTTAATATTATTAGTGGCTCTGCATTTGAGCTGTAGACCTCGCGGCCGACGTGTTTGTCCTCCTCGACACTCTCCTCGATTTTTTTTCGAAATGGAGGAGATATAATTTGTTTTCCAAAATAAACCATATCACCGCAATTTTGAAAAATTTCCAATTCTACAGAGTTTTTTGGTGAGTCAACTGACTCACATATCATTTATCTTATCATTTCAGAAATAGTGAGATTTAGTAATTTTTTTTTTTTTTTATATTATATCTCAACTGGTTTAACTATATTTTATTGACTCACCAAAGAAAAACTCTGTGGAAATGGAAATTTTGACAGGCCAGTTGACTTACCAAAAAAACTTTGTATACTTAGGTAATTATCGAACCTGCTCACAAAATTTTACGAGAATCGGTTGAGGACTGCGACCTGTAGAGGCAGACAGAGACTCGGCCAGAATTCGGACAAATAAAAGCATTTTTGTCGAAGCCGAAGCATAGACGCTTCGCTCGCTAACGCTCGCTCGGCCGATAAATGCGAACTCGTTCCAGAACTCGAATCCATTACTTTTACGGCTCAACAGAATTAGATGGAGGAAGGACAGAATACTTTTAATCCTAGTAAAATTAAAGAAAACTAGAGGTAGGTCGTGGCTAAAACCAGCTCAAAACTGGTTTTAGCCACGACCTACAATACTCAGTTCAGAACTGGAGCGTGAATTTTAAATAACATTCTAATGTACCTAATGCTCCTTCACAAATCGAAAGGTAGAAACAAGGTGATTCGCTGGAACTCCAAACTCGGCTACTAGGTCAGAAAACTGAAGTAAGTACCAACATCAGTTTTAAAAGGAAAATCTTCGGCCTTATCACAAGGCTTTAAAATTCAATTCAGCGTGAGATATTAGAGCATAGATTGCGCTCGGAATATTAGATTTGTATGTAAGACAGTAACTGAGGTTCATTGCCTGTGTTATAAATAAAGTAAAAACCTATGTTTATAGATTTTATCAACATAATTTTGGTGTCATATTTTAATGTTTATATCAGAAATAGAGGAAAGAACAGAAAAAAAATATTATGTAGTATATTATGTATAAATATTATGAAATATTATGTAGTAGTAAATACAAGGTGCTTTTAGAAGTATGGAACGAAGATTCAAAACCATACGGTGATACGTGTCACATATTTTTAAAATTCAAATTTCAAGAAGTTATATTTTCTTTTTGGAGCTAGGTAGAATTAGCGACCATCGTTAAATAATCCTTACCTATTTCGATATTACTTACTTTACGATATTTCATAGAGATATAGAACAGTTATTACGTTCAGATTACTCTACTCTAAAATAACGATATGTAATAAAAATTGTCTGAGACAATCGCAAAAAATGTGTACAATAGTAACCCGCGATCTAGCTACAAAAACCAAAAAACTGAAATTTAAATTTCGCGCAACAAGTTTGGCGAAGTTCTAAATAGAAATTGGAAGGGAAGTAAGATGAAATTCAAATTTAATTTAACTTGAAAACATGTAGAAAAAGGTAGATGTTCGGTTCAAGCCATTGGGGTGTACATACATCTCTACATGTATACTTACACGGGTAATTCTCATACTTCCGCAGTAAGTAAGCTTTAATAGGAAGCATTGTATGAGAACAACCGGCACGTGTATCAACACTAAGTAAGTATGAAACGGTTACGGTTATAAGCAATGGCTGCAATTTACTAACCCCATTCACCTTGCTCCTATTCAAGAATTCAATGGATAGTGATTAGGAACACAGGTAAACAAATCTTGTACATTTGCAAATAACTCAATTAATTATTACGCCCCACGACTTCAACAGCGTTTTTCAATTTTCCGTGAATGAGATCATAAATATTTAGGACTATAAGGATTTCTTTATGCCTTTTATGTACAATACTTTTTAAAAGGGCGCTTAACATTGAATTCCTTAATTTTTAAACCTATTCAAATAATAATATACATGTAACAGAGTGTGTAACTATTACTTGATCTTAAGAAGTGTTGGAAGTAAATAAAGATCGCTTAAATTCTTAAATTCCAGTATGAGCTAAATACGTTGAAAAAATTGTGAAGTTTTAGAGTCGCGAATACGCAGTTGCGAATGAAGCAGAGCAGTGAAGATTCTAATAACGCAAACTATTTTACTCTAATTCTATAGAAATAGAGTTAATGCAGAAGATCTCTCAGCTTAACCAAGTGATTGCTCTCTAGAGATACTCGTAATACCCTAGATTGGAAGCACATTAGCCCACAGCCCCGTCAAGAAGAGCCTGCTTACCAGCCGGGCGTGCCATCCGGGTGACCGGGGCGGCCGCTGACCGCGTGACCCGGTCACAGCCTGGCCCACTTTCAACCAGACCCGGGGTTGCTAGATGTGTCGTTTGAAAAATTAGACGATTAAGAGGTTAGTGCTCATTCAAAGAGTTGGATTAAATCATAATATTTAATTGTTCTTCAATGCTATACCTCTTATGTAAAAGGTGATAATAAATTAACTATTTTGTTTTGTTTTTCTGTGAAACCTAATGTGAGCTGGGCATACAAATACTAATCTTTTATATGACTTCCCGTCATTTGAATTAGATATGCAAAAAATGGAACCAATCTGTAAGTATTTTATTCATGAAATTGACGTGGTTTTCAGTGATTGTGTTTTTATATAGGTATTCTTTAGGTGTTTTCTTTCTAGTAAAACTTTTAAATCGGTTCATGAATAACGGAACTACGCGATGACATACATAATTGAGAACCTCCTCTTTTTTTGAAGTAAGTTAAAATATAATTTTGCGGTTGCTTTGTGGGCATGCATCTCGGCCGAAATAAGAATACAATCGAAGACCACTATCCCAGTAAATTGTGACTAGAAATCGGGTAAAGATGTCGAAACCTGGCAGCACTGACCTGGGGCGGAGCGCCGGCGCCCTCGCTTGCATCCAATTGATTCGGTGCAATATCAGACGGTGTGTCTGTCGGGTTGTTGCTCCGGAATATAGGTCGTTATGCAACCCTTATTGAATTCCTTTTGACACGAATGTGGAGCGAGGACTGGGCTGGAGTAGTCTTAGAACGGTGGCTCGTAAATATGTTTTAGGAGTCGGTAGAGTTGAATTGTTTTATAGATTTTGTCCTGGAGAAAATAGGTTAGCAAAGGCGTGGTTAAAGCATGAAAAACTCAAGGCACTTTGAACCGATTTATTTTATGGACAGGGTACCAAATAGGTTAGGTATATTTTCAATTTCTAACCGTGAAAATTAAATACTTACTAACATCTATTTGTAGAAAATGGTAACACAATTTTCAAACATAAGTTTTACTAACGTGAGTCTTACTTCTATGTTTCACGAAACTTTCAAGCAGCACAGGAGTTTTAAAATATATATACACTTAGTTATTCTACTCACTCTTTCCTATCGAAACAGTGATCTTTCATTGAGAAGGTTGTATCAAATGTGTCGGTTTTGTTCTGCGCTTTACCTGACCTCATCGGCGTTTGTGGGTTGCTCTTCAAATCACTTTCAAAATCTTCGTAATCAGTATCAGAATTGTTCTCGATGATTCCTGGTATTTCTGGAGCATTACAAATATTCTTCACAGTCGATTTAAGAACGCGTTTCAACCCAGATAGTTCTTTCTTCGATGTAGTTACCAATTTCGTTTTTGACTCGAGCAAAAGTTTCAATTTCTCGTTCTCAAGCTTCAAAGCTAAGTTCGCAGCTTGAGTTTCTGCTTCTCTCGTATTGGAGGCTTCCAACAGCTTCCTCATTTCCCAGATAATTGTTTGGAAGCCCTTTCTAGTTTTTACTAATATTTCATTTGTGTTATCCAATTTAATATGCAGTTTATCAACATCAGCTTGCACTCTGTTTAACTTCAAGCTATTGAAATCTAAAGTCTTCTTTTTACCTCTCAGCACATCTTTGACTACAACTTCAACGGCCGTCGTATTGTTTCTAAATACTTCGTAAGAGGTGCCCTGGTCTAGTGATGCGATGTTGTGCAGTTTTGGGCTTTTAACTTCATTTTCTCGTAATATTGATGACATAGTTTGAAGTGTAGACAAAAATTGTTAGCCTTTAATTCAAATACAATCTCAAAATACGTCGGATTGCTTTCGAGTAACTGCAGAGTTTTTAAAATGCATGCTATGATCGTGTCAAATTTAATTTTCGACTATGATTTGCTAAAATATGCTGCGAATTACACGCTACTGTAGACAACTACGTTTTCTCAGTGTCTGGCTATGCTAAGCGTAGCGTCAATCAGCTACGCGTGCTGTAGCTGCTTTGCTACGCGTTACTTCAGCCGGGTATGCGTCCTGCAATGGCTCTGCTACGAGTTACTTCTGGTGGCAATGCGTATCGTAGCAGTACTGTTACGGTCGCTTAAACCGCTACGGGCGCTGTAGCTGCTCTGCAACGCGTTATTTTAGTCAGATAAAGAAGAGCTATAGAAATAGATATTTTAGTCGTCGTTACGATCGAGTACACGAACTAGAGCTCTTCGAGACGTTTTGCTTCTACTACACGTCTAAGATAATCTACTACGATAATCCGCTCACTGGACGTTGATTATTACTTACGATCACAAAAATTCTGAAACCACTTGTAATTAATTTATTTATGAATAGGTAGCTAAAATTCTTTGTTGTGAATTTTTATTTACATCTGTCTTTTTCTATCAAATAGTAGCTTCAAAAAGACAGAAACGAGATGATGTCAAAGTCTGGCTATGAGTGTTTAATCACAACAGAAGTTTAAATGAGTTTGCGGTTTTGAGTTAAGAGTTAGAACGAGATATATATATATTCCACATTAGGGCATTTATGTAAGTGCCTACAAAATTTGGGTGATGGCAGTAGACTATTTTCCACCTAAACTCCTAAAAATATCACATTAGCACGCTCCAGATCGCAAGCTCATAATTGCAATCTGCAGTGGATAGCAATCATTCGCCCGACCTGCCTCGCCTAGGCATCGGCTACTCGACTGACCGAGGGCCGGGGAAATGTGCCGTAAGGGAAAACGTTTCCCGCTGCGCCTCTTCAGTTTATATTTTTAAAAATATTGTATCAAAGAAGTACAAAAAAAAACTGGTAGATGCGTAGGGTAGAGGTGAGTATTGAAAGAAAGAAAAGAAAAGAAAGATACATTTATTTTGACACACAAGACACTACAAAGACGGTAACAATACTTAATACTAATACAACAAATTAACGAAAACAGTGCTGTCACTGTAGTGTCCAGTACGTCAAAAAAGGTCAATGCTCAGCTATAATGCTGAAAATTTCTTTCCAGCGCTGATTTTCAGCATTGACCTTAAGAGACGAACGGGACTACAATATACAATTAAAAGAACACAAATATTGGTAAAATGGTTCTTTATTTTGCACACCAGAGTAGGTGCTAGGGACAGTACCTACCCAATTATCTTAGGTTGTTTAAATGATGAATTTAAATATTGTGGGTTAATTAATAGCCTGGGTAGGTATTCTGTCCTGGGTTTCGGCGTTAGTCGCTATGTAGGTACTCGTATTTATGCGTGTTCAATGGCATACTCGATACAAGGATTCTTTGTGGCTAAAATTATGAAATGTTAAAGCTTTAAAAACTAAACTATTATGCTAAGCTATGAGTGTGAAACGTAATTTATTTAAATTTTTTGCACGTTTAAAATTGTAGAAAGCGATGATAGCCTAGTCGAAGAAGGCTCGCCTCTCAAGCCCGAAGGAGCTGGTTCGACCCAGCCGAAGGCACGAACCAATTTGTTCATTGTGTGAACATAAGTGCGTTTTTAATGTCATCTGCTACATAACTAGCCCGGTGTATGGCGAAAGGCTCGCTTTCTGTCACATTTGGGAATGAATATCGTCCGGCGAAGTGTGGGTGTTGCACACTTAGCCAGCCCCTTCGGGGGAAGGGCGTGCCGATATTTTACGTTAAAATTGTAGATATTGTTGCTTTTACACGTAACTAGAAAAGTACGTAATACTGTTTCTATGGAGATTTTATTTAATTTAGAAAGTTTTCTATCGCGATGCATGTTATTTCGAAAACTCTATGAATTGAACTCCGAAAGAATAAGATAGATAAGTTGTGGTAGTATCGAATACTACTAATAGGTACTAATCCTACATTCTCCTATACTTTCCTAACAACGTACCTACATCGCAATTTCAAACGTAACTTCTCAGAAATGCGGTCCATTTGAGTTTGCTCGCTATTAACTTTGTCCAATATTTATGTAATACGCCAGCTGACCTGCGAGTCGAGGTTCAGACGGTCTCCGGAACCTTGTCGGGCCAATTGATTGCACCAACTCGGTGGACACGATGAAAAGGACTTTGATGTGTAACGAACGATGAGTTTGCTCTCCGATGAATCTATTGCTCGGGTAAAGGTAGAAATGTACATAGGTACTTGTAAGTGAAGTGGAGAACAGATCGGAAGAATCTGATCGGAAGAATGAACTACTTTAACCACTTATGAATACGGACTGAAATTCGAATAGTTTGAGTTTAATTTTTTTGGAATCCGAACGGAAACGTTTCTGGATGATTGTACAGAACTACTAATAGGTACTGGTCCTATTAAATTACTTCACCAATATAAAGCTACACACTCCCAGAGTTTCACAGGCCATATAAAACGCGAGCAAAGCCGCAGGCTCTAAGCAGTAGTTGATAAATTAAGATGTTCTACGAAAATAGTTTTTATTTTTCGTATTGTATGTAAAAAAGGTTCACCACAATTTTTATTTCTGTTATATTTTTTCCCAAATACCGTAGTAGTACGGTGTTCTCTGTTAACAAATAAACACATTTTTATTCGAAGGTAAGCACTGGAGCAAATAACTGACTACAGACTTTTTTTTAATTGGCTTCTGCCCCTTTGGGTTTTGGGCAACTTTGCCATCAACAGTGAGGGAGATGATAGTTATTGACACGAAAAACCCCGGAGAGAAATAATCCTGGTAGAATCTACTCTACTTATAAAACTATACGAGTAATGAGAGGAAATATATAGAAAAACTAAAGACGGATGTTATTGGACTGAATAAAATTAGCTAATTAAAATGTGACTTCCTTTGTTTGGGAATGAGAGCAAGGTACATACTTAGGCAGGTACGAGTAGCTCTTAGCGATAAGCTCACCGGCTGTTAGGCTGGTAAGCACACCACTTTAACAATTCAGAAGAATCCAATCGCAGCCTATATCTTATCAAATTACCTACCTATCCTAGCTAATATTATAATTGCGAAATTGAGTTTGTTCCTTTGTTTATTAGTTACGCTTTCACGGCTCAACTGATCATCACTAAATTTTGTATACACGTTGTCAGAACCTTTCCTTCCGAATAAACTAACGTAAACGATAATTGTTGGAGCTGGGCCAAACCCCTCGGTCGGAGCTAATCCAGATATAGCTTGTTCCTGCACACCGGAGTGCAGTAAACTCGATGCCCTAGTTCTGCGGCCTCGCGCTACAACACCCAGTCTCGTTGTTTACACTACCCCTCGCCGTTATCCCGACCCCGGACAACGGCTGTTGGCCTACTGGAAACTCTCGACTTGCTTTCTTGTTAATTACCTACACAAATAAAACACGAATGTTTTGTCATCATTTTATTACGTACAAAAATATAAATCGAAGACTTTTTACTAACCCTTTAACTGCCTTAGACGGATTTATCCGATTAAGGTTCCGATATAAAGATTTTTCAGGTGATTTTCTTTTATGTCAAAAGCGCCATTGATATTTGATGGTACTACTGACACAAGTTTACGTCACTAGTACCAATAAAGATAAATACAATCATAATGTGCTATCCGTGCTTACACGCTGAAGTACTATTCATGATACTACTGACACATCTTTGCGTCTATTTAGAGGAGAATGACATGGATCATCCTAGGCGGCGAAAACCTTAGTCGGATAAATACGTCTCAGACAGTGAAAGGGTTAAGATGTTTTGTTTACAATCTATCTAGCAATAGCCTAATGATTATTCTATAATTATTATAAATCATAATTGTCATAAGAAAAATCTCTTACTCAAACAATGTAAGTAGTATTGTTAAGCTAATCATGTAAATCAACAATCAATATGAAATAAAAACAATTTTGTTACTTCATATATTTTTTTGGTAAAATAGTTTTAAAACAAGAATAAAATATGGTAGGTACAGTTTTCTTAGGTACTTAGTATGGTTAGTAAGCAAAAATTAACAAACTTAAAGCCTTTACTACGAGTATAAGCAAAATTACGAATTAAGGTCATCAGAGTCCACAGAACCGCAAGCCGGGGGAAAGCGGTCGCGCGATCTACGACGTCTTTTTACGTAAGTACATATAATTATATCGACACCCCTTCCCTCTAAGTGCTGGCAGGAGTGTGAAGTGTAATATAACACCCATGTTTATTTTATGTTTCAGTTCATTTATATAACCTGTCATACAAAAACGCCTCATCGCGCCAGCGTGCTTACTAAACATCGAACATTACAAAAAAGTCCTTTCCGGGTCGCGACTGTCTTCTCTCGGCGTCCGTTTCTGTGGATTCTGACATTAAATATGACATCTGACCCATTTTTTTATTCTCTAAAGTAAATTGTAAGCATTTAGCAGACATTGTTAGTATTCGAGTATAAAGTCGGTAAGTACTTATTAAGTATAATCAATAGGTAGTAATTAATAAAAACAAACTAAGATGAATTCATAATATAAAAATCATAATTATCAAACGACAGTTACTATTATACCTTTATAATACATACACAATATTTATTTTCATTTACTTTATTTTATTCGATGATAGAATTTGCTTCGAAGAAACCAAACATATAACCCTTTAGCAATAAACGTTGTATAGCCTCAGAATAATTTCAAGTCTTTTGATCTTTTCGATATAGTTTAAAAAATTTAAAGAAAGAAAGTAACAAAGCACTGTGTAACTATTCAGGGGCTATACAACGTTTATTGCTAAGGGGGAACGTGTATAATATAGGTTTATTTCACATAACGGCGTCCGCTATAACTCGCGCAAACGTCCACTTTAACTCGCGCGAACGTCCGCTATAATTCGCGCGAACGTCCGCTATAACTCGCGCGGACGTCTGCTCGCATGTTCGTATTGAAAAATAGTACGAGGGCACGCATGACAAGCAGCGGACGCACGCAACAGTCGCTCGCACTAGTTTTAGCGTACACCCTTATTCTATAAGAAATAGAATTGAAAATTACAATCGATTTTAATAATATCAGATCATTGTAAGCACATAATATTTAATGTTGTCATAACTATGATTACCAATAAGTTTTTAGTTAAACATTAGTATGGTATAAGTATAGATGGCAATCCAGCTTTTTTGCCGGTTTATTCAACATTTATTAAAATCTAAAAAAAAGTTAACTACAGTTATTAAGTAGTTAACTTATAAGAGTATTAAGTAAATCAGAGATTAAAAACACTAAAAAAGGTATAATAGAGAGAACAAGTATGGCATTTAAAAAAACTTTAAGTAAATCAATCAAAACAAAAATTACAAAAAAATATTTAAAAACTTTACCGTCTAAACTATAAATATCACGATCTTTGAAATCTCGATTAATTTCACATAAGATGTTAGAGAGAACCTCAGTTTTTTTTTTTATTTCGGTATCTTTCATTTTGATGACTATGAACTGACAGAAATGACAGAAACTATAATGGGGCAAGTATCCCTATTCTAGAGCGTGCAATTTTACCTATATCACTGTCTCGCTCGAGTAATCATTGGAGAGACAAAGAGAGATATCGAGATAATGTGGAACGCAATAAAACAGGGTTCCACTTGTCATATTATAAGTTCTATCGCCATCTCACATTACGTCTACGCTTACATTAAAAAAAAAAGATCCTTATAGTGTAAGGATGGTGGCAATGGTAATCGTGTGCCATCCTGCTCACTTGCACAGCGCATGTAAATTGGCTCGAGCGAGATGGCACGCGGCAAACTTTGTCGTTCCGCTTACACAAAAGAAACCTGGCGGCTATATTGCCTGTCTAACTGATAAATCGGAATTTGCTCAATTTTGACACAAAAAGTAAGCTTCAAATGTCAAAATAAAACCGATTACGAATACCAGTTAATTATACAATAACCTCCATACTAATAGACGTTATACATGGTTATTTGTAACATACCAGAATCCTCTTAAGGGTTCATTGTACTCATCAATATGAACAACTTTTCTATGGGGCGAACTCCTAAATCGCGAAAAAAAAATCGACTGTTCCATACATTTAGTCTAAGGTGATTGAACTTTTTGTATGGAACAGCTGTTTTTTTTTCGCGATTTCGGAGTTCGCCCATAGTAGAAGTTGTTCGTACTGATGAGTACAATGAACCCTTAAGAGGTTTTTGATTAGGTACAAATAACCCTGTATATACTCGGAATAGGGATACATTGTTTTGTCTTTTTCGGTCAAGTTAAAAATTTAGAAGAAAGAAAAAGACAGAACACTGTAATTCCAACTGTTCCAATGCTACACAACGTTTATTACCAGTAAAGGGATAAGACGGTGGATCCCTTTTTCACTATCCTATGTAGTCATGGCTACAGCTACATGACAGTGTAGTAACGTTACAGCTATATGCCAGTGTGGTAACGTTTCAGCTATATGACAGCGGAGCTGGCCATCTGGTTGACGCCGCAGGTGCCGTCTCCCCTGAAGACGCGGTAGTAGCCCTGCTCGCCCCACGAGGGGCCCCACGAGTTCTTCACGATCCAGTACGGGAGACGTTTGTGGAACAGAGGGTAGTCTGAAAGGAAATCAGTTGGTTACGTTTGGGTAGAGGGTACTTGTACAGAAACGTACAGCATACAGCGCGCGTCAACTAACTTGAACTAAATGACGTATTGAACATATTGTTACGCCAGTCGCAGCCGATTAAGAAACTATACACTGGAGGTGTTTACTACTACCAATAGGTATCGCAGATTAGGCAATAGTAGGCGCTCGAGTCGCGCGTCCCATTGTTAAAATCCGGAACAAAAGAGATCTTTCTGTAAAGCCATGTTTGTGCACCGTTTTTATGATGTTTTTATCTATTGAATAATAGGGTGTTTATTTGAATCTTTTGTACTGTCCGAATATTCTAGATCGAGCGAGTGGTTCCGGATGATAAACAACTTTTTGTGTCCTTGTGCTATTGTTTAATCGAATGTTCTGGATGTCTTAAAATTGTATAAATTGCCGACCGACGACTCGGCAGTTAATTTTGATTACGCGTTCGAAGCGCTAAAATCGAAGTAATTGTACGAGTAGTGTTCAGAGCGTTATAGTGCAAGTGTCTAGTGTAGTGTAACAGTGTTTGTGTGTGTGTATTTGGTGAATAAAGTGAATCTTCGGATACGTCGACGTTTCATTCCTTTTATCCTAACCCAGCTCGTGACAATCTGAATTACTCGCAAGTGTCAGTTTTAACATTAAGTATATCCATTCAACTGTTCTGCCTATACCTTTCTAATGACAAAAGCTAAAGTGTTTTTGTCAATAGATTTTAATTTAAAGTAAATGTATATTTAATTATTATTGTACTTTATCAAAATTATACCAAATTTGTTTTGCGCAACATCATTAAATTAATGAAATCATTAAAAACCAATTAATGTCTCATTGCCATTACGTAATGGGATATTAATGTATGTCTTTGCGCAACTGGGTGTAAGTGACATACCTTTAACTCCATAACCGACGATAAGCACGCCGTGGTCCAAGTTCTTGGGGCTGCAGAGCATCTTCCACGGGTGGGACACGCCGCCCATGTAGAACTGCATCGCGTTCGCGTTTATACCTGAAATTAACGATGTGTGACTTAGCTGAGGGTTGACGAACAACGGGAGTCAGGTCCGCATTCTAAAACGACGCTCAGTCGTAAATCAGTCATAAATCAAAAATAGTCAGTATCGATTTAAAACCAGTTTTAAAGTTTTAAATCGAGATTCATGACTTAGTGTCATTTTAGGATGCGGACCTCAGTGAGCAAACATAGAGGCCGATTGATAATCAATTTTAAATAGTTTGGGTTCTCGAGTGACCAAGATTTAGAAGACGCAGCGTGGGAAATCCCCTACAAGGGGATCTACGCAATTCGCATTTGTTCAATAGAAAATGACGTCAACTGATATACCTAATAAGACATTTATTTTTTCTTTATCTGTACTTTACTGGGTTATTAGGTATCTCACCAAAAACCTCTTAAGGGTTCATTGTACTCATCAATATGAACAACTTTTACTATGGGACGCACTCTGAAACCGCGAAAAAAAAATCAGCTGTTCCATACATTTTGTCTCAGGTGATTGAACTTTTTGTATGTAACAGCTGTTTTTTTTTTTCGCGATTACAGGTACATAGTATAGAAAAAAGTTGTGCATATTGATGAGTACAATGAACCCTTAAGATGTTTTTGGTGAGTTACCTATAACCCTGTATATACTATTTGAAAATACTTGTGTTTCTTAAATTGTTCTATAGAACAAGGATATTAGGACTCATTTTACTAATACCATATATAAAAACTACTCAAATGGAAAGTTTGCCTCCGCGCGGGACAGACCGTGGAGGCAGACGGTAATTATATTAATAAAAGACAGTTGAGAGAGATCAGAGTCGCGAAGACGCTGAATGCGAGCAGCGCGAGACCTGTCATTGTGGAGATCATTTGAGACTTCTGCTCAGCAGTAGACGTCTTCTGGCTGATATGATGATGACGACAAATAATGGGTTTTGCAGCTTTTTACTTCACTTCTCTTAATCCGTCACAAAGGGCTCTTTACTAGTGAAGTGCTTTTATTTTCATCTAAGTTAAGGTCGCTTCAAACGTTAAGAGATTTTACCCGGCCCGGACGGAACGGGGCAATTTTTAAACGTCGTTACATACAAAAGTACAGTAGTAAAATGTACGCGACGAGATCCCGGACGGGACGAGGCCCGTGCAGGATGAGGCGTGACAATATATCGTCATGGACGATGTATTTTCAAGACGTCCCGCCCGGCGCGGGCCTCGTCCAGTAGGTACGTGATTCCGCTGCGTATACACAGTTTTCCCTTTCGCTCCAGAGACTGGTATAGAGAAGTTAGTTGCGTGTTTACGTTATCTTAGCGGAATTCCCGCTGAGCGTATGCGTTAAGCTCCCGTCCGGGCTTATATAATTTTACGTTCCGTCTACGTCCCGTCCGAGCTATTATCCCTTCACGTATGCAGCGAGCTTTAGGTTGATAATGATACCCACCAATAGAGATAGGTCCGTTCTTTAGCAGCCACTTGGCCATGTCGGTCTCGTTGGTGGTGATGTTGACCGCGCTCGAGATCTGCACGCGCGCCAGAGTCTTGTTGAACGCGCACTTGTCGTCTTCGCCTTCGTAGGGGTAGTCGCTCTCGAGCTCCAAGCCGCCGAGCTGTTCTATTGCCCTGGGGACAAAAAGCAACATCGTTATAAATCCTAACTTAATCTCTTCTCTACATGCTTACATGTTAGAAAACAAAGTATCTTCCGTGTCTGTCTGTGTCTCTGTCTGTATATCTGCTAATTCCTCCTATACCACGAACCGGATTAACGATTTCGCAACATTTTTATAATTTTACATGATATACTGTAAAAATCCGTTGCTCATTTATTCACGAGTTGTTAATCAAACAAAAAACACCCCCTATTTTGGGGCATACATTCGAAAATGACGATTTTAGGAAAAAATGGATATTAATAAATAATTTTTCCACCATTTTACGTATAAAATTTAAAATAAAGGAAATAAACAAGTTATTCAATAACGAAAATTTACTCTTAAATTCTAGATGTCGGATGACGCAACGGATCGAATACTAATCGTGGAACATCTTAAATATCTACGAGTTACTATTGACCACAAATTTAAATGGTCGCAACAGGTTAATGGTTTATGCAATCGCCTCAGAAAACTACTACATATATTCAAAAAGCTTACGCAGCAGCTGATACCAAAACCATGATACAAAGAGTCGCTAGGGTGCCTATAAGGCGTACAGTACGCATCTTTTAATACGGCTCTTTGTGCTCGCTCTAGCTTTAGGAGAGCAATTCCGTAACTGATTACTGACCGTTACTGACTGACAGATACGAGTAGCTATAGCTATCTGACCGTTACTGACTGACAGATATAGCTATAGCTATCTGTCAGTTTTGCTCTCCTAAAGCTAGAGCGAGCACAAAGTCGTATTAAAACTTGCGTACTGTATGCCTTATAGGCATCCTAGCGACTCTTTGTATCAGGATTTGAACCATACAAACGTACGGGGTCTGTATATTACGGCTACTGCACTAAGATTCCACAAATCGTCCACAAAACACCATAGCGGAGCCAACCGGTCTCTCACGCCGGCGATCTGGAAACTGCCATTCCCTAAAACCTCGTTTGCAAAACGCTCCTTTGCGTTTAAAATAATAATAAATTTTTATTTCAATAACTACATGGTAAAGATAAAAACTATCAGATACAAACATTTTTTTAGGAACAATATAATAATTTTGCCTGAAATAGGTAGTCCTGTTTGTCAGGCTTAACTTAACTTAAAATAATCATTGCATACTTACATGTTCTAATTCAATAAAATTCTAATTAATTTTGAAATATAAAATAAACTTACTGTAAATTTAAAATTAAACGGATTTTAAAATTAAACGAATACAAATTTAAAAAGGCCTACTTGTTCCAAACGCTGGACAAAAAGTTGAGAATCCTAAATGATTCAGGTATATCTATGTATCTGCAAACGGAAACTACATAGCTACTTGATGACCTTGGGCTACCGAGAGACTGAGAGATTCATTATTCCACTTAGCTAACAGTGATGGCCTGGGCCGCCTCCCATTCTGGGACGGTTCAACCTATCACTGTACCTGGTTTACGACTGACTTAAACCCAGCATAATAATGCCATTCATCCTATAGCCGAACCGATTGTCCAACAGCAAGTGGGCTCGTTGTGGCGAAGTATTTGAAGTTGGAACTAAACATTACATAAGCACACACAAACACATACATTATCATAAATAACACACACACAATCGCACACACACACAACACATACATAAAACCTATATAACAATCAACAGTAGATAAATTCTTCAATTGCTTACTAATAATGTTACTTGTTTATCTTTGTGTACTGTATGAGTTACATCGTAATTGCGCTACACAATTATATAATGGACATGGAAGAAAGAGACTACAAATCTAAGGTTCTCTAGTTATATTTTCTCCTTTTACTTGAATCTCTTTATTTAGATATACATACATATCGTCACGCCTTTCCCCCGCGGGGGCTGGAAGAGGTGTAATACAACACCCGCATTTCGCCGGACGATTTTCAGTCTCAAATGTGACAGGGGGCGAGCCTGTCGCCATACACCGGGCTCCAGCCATGTAGCAGATGACATATTTTATATGTATATTTTTATATATTTATTTAGATATACTTATATTATACTTGTACTATATGTTTTAAATAAATAAAATAAAAATAAATAAATATGTACCTACCACGCAAAACAAAATTATCTGAAATAGACTGCCAGTGAACCTTTCACTGGCTTGAAGCTTGAGCTTACTTTCACCTAAGTCAAACAAATCCTAAGTCCGCCACTGCTATTCGTCACCTACTCACGTCACGTCACCCGCCCGTAAATAACGATGCTCTAATAGGATGCCGGCGAATTCTTAAAACGAGAACCAGTCTATTGTTTGTTTATGCATCGGTACTATTTGTCCAAACAAGTCCCGCCGAAACCTAAATCGAAAACAGGACGTTAGTAAACAGAAAACGAAACAATATCATCGTAACGTTTTGTTCGTTTTCAAAATTTTAGCATTTTTGTGATATTGTCAAAACAATTGAGAAAGATAGGTATTCTGTTTTTAAATTGTTAAAAAGAAGTGCAAGGAAATCGCACATCGTAAACGAAATTCCATGACAATACAAGTATTCGTACATTCTAAAAAAAATGTAACGTGCATGTCGTGACACACACACGCTCATAGATAGGTTCCGTGGTTACGTTACATACATATTACAGCCTTCCAAAAGAAGGTTCTCAATTATCATCTGTGTGTTTTAAAAAATATATATTTAATCAGAGGTCGCAATTATGCATTCGTTAGAGTCGTCTTTGTATCCATAGCGTTTTGTACAAGCGTTTAATTAACTTGTAATGTATCTAAATCCAAGATGGCGGAACATCCAAATTGACGGATGAATTATTTTTAACGCATTCCTACAATGTGGGTATAAAATAAAGTACTCTCGTACTTAACTCAAAAAACAAAGTGACGTCACTCTAAATCAAAACATGACGGAACACCCAAAATGGCGGACAAGTTATTTTTAACGCACTCCTACAATATGGGTATCAAATGAAAGGGGGCTTGCTGAAGGTAGCTCGATTATTCTTTGCGTAATAAAAGCATGTTTAAAAAAAGTTTTTAAAGCAAACAATTCATTTAAGACTACATTTTCGCAATTTTTTTAACACCTTTTTATTAGTAGCTGTTACCCGCGACTTCATTTGCGTTTATTCAGAAAATAGTATCCAAAACCCTTCCTCGTGAAATACTGTAAATAATTATCAAATTTTACTAAGATTCGTTTAACTGTTTGGCCGTGAAAAGGCTACAAACAGACAGACAGAGTTACTTTCGTATTATTAGTATGGATTAGTATGGATGTTATCTCTAGAACGGTAGTTACATACAAAGTACTTCAGCAGCAAAATCAAGTAATAGGTACCTACCTATTAGACACGTACATGTACTGAATTGTACATAATTATACACGTGACTCCATTGTTGTTTATCTCAACTCACAACCTGTTTAACTGAAACCGCAATGACATGGAAAATTCAAGGAATCATTTAACCTTGAAATGTTATTAAAATGATTTAAAGTCTGTGTATCCTCTCTGTACAGTCATGTATAGTCAATGATGTAAAATGTAAATTAATCCGTGACAAATCAGACTCACCTCACGCTCACGTCATAAGTTAATAGGATAATGACGACAAGGGATAAATGAAACAATGAATAGATGACCTGATGCGTTAATTAGAAAATGCGATCTCCTGATATTAGCGTAGGTAATTACCCAAAGAGTGTCCGCTAATGCGGTCGTTAAATTATTCAATTTGCAGTACGCTAACCGAGCTAGCGTGCTAAAATTGGAGTAATGAATTAGTGTAATGGCTGTTAGACAATTAGCAATTCATTTTTTTCTATTGTCGAGCATTGGCACGCTTAGTTAGGATACTGCCATTTGGATGGTAAAAAACTCACGCAGACGACATTCGCATCGTCTGCCGCCTGTAGCGCATTTGACAACCCGTCGCACGCTTCCGCTCGCGCTTATACAATGTTGTACTGCAGTCATTTGAGCACCCCCGTGCATTTTTTCGCGGTCGCCCTGCACTCCCGACCCGTATGGTTGAGTCGCCAAGTCGAAGCAAATGCTCCATGACCCATCATCCTATCCTAACTTCCTAATCCTAATCCTAAGCCCTAAATTGCAATATTATTAATGCGAAAGGGAGGTTGTTCGTTTGATTGTTTGCTACACTTTCACGCCCTAACTATTTAACGAATAATCATGAAATTCTGTAAACACGTTGTCAGAGGTACAGAAAAGAACATAGAGTACCTTTTATCATGAAAAATTAACAGTTCCTGTGGGAACGCGGGTGAAACTGCGGGGCGCAGCTAGTTATTTATACAGGATGCTGGTTTTGGGTGTAGTAATACTTAAGAGTTTCTACCCGTCAAAGTGAATAACTTTTAGAACATCAACTTGCAAAATTCAAGAAAAAAAAAAATTCTTCATACAAAATTGATCACGTCATGCCACCGGACCACGCCATGCCGTGAAATGACCTAATCGTGTTTCGGGATGTAGTCCGGTGTAACCGTTCCGAAGACGGGTCTGAGCAGTAGCGCACTTGTAGCGCCTCACTCAACTGCCGTCTTTGTACTTTTTCACTCTACAAAACTTCAAGGTACAACTTATAGGTCGTCGTGCTCCATCTTAGACCACAACGTCGCTTAACATCAGGCGAGTTGGTGGTCAAATGCCGACCTATTTCTACATTAAAAAAAAGTGACTAGTTATTTTGTATTTTTTGACAACTGCCGTCTTTGTACTTTTTCACTCTACAAAACTTCAAGGTACAACTTATAGGTCGTCGTGCTCCATCTTAGACCACAACGTCGCTTAACATCAGGCGAGTTGGTGGTCAAATGCCGACCTATTTCTACATTAAAAAAAAGTGACTAGTTATTTTGTATTTTTTGACTAGTTATTTTTGGAGACTGTAATTTTTGTTTCGAAAAAAAAACTAGTGTTTTAAAAGTTGTTCACTTTGATGGGTAAAACAACACCCTGAAGTATTACTACACCCAAAACCAGCACGTTGTATATTCATATAGTGTATAGTTGACATTACCTGTATGCGTTGTCCGGCAAGCCTCCGTTGCAGCCGTCGTCCATCTTGTCACAGTCCACCAGCTCCTGTTCCGAGAGAGACACCAGCTTGCCAGTTTTCAGCTGCCACTGCCCCTCGATGTTACCTGCCAGCATCATACAATACACAACTGGCCAAATTGCCAAATCGCCAAACAAGAAACTTGGTGAACAAGTTTCTATTTATAAAAAAGTTACTTCATAATTATTTGATAAAAACTTCATAACGTTGAACAGCCTAGCTAGACAATGGAAATCTAGACGGGCACATAATCAACTTTACAGGATCATGATCCTTATCATCACCAATCGTATTGACCTACTGCTATGTATTGGCCTCATCATCATCTGCCCTTGTTACCTGTAAACACAGCAAAGCAGCCCACTCACCGGTGACACTGAAGGCCCAGCAGCTGCCGCACGAGCCCTGGTTCTTCACCTCGGTGACGGCGCCGTGCTCGCGCCAGTCGAACGCCTCTGGGACGTCCACGTTCGGTATCTGAGCCTTCAGCATCGGCACCTGGTTCTCATTCCGAAGACTCGGTTTCAGACCCATGTGCTTCTTAGAAAACTCCTCGTACGTGAGGTCGGCGAATTGCGTCACGCCGTACGTGGCCGTTCCTCGCTCGTGCGTGTTCAGCTCGTGGATCCTGTCGATGTTAGCCTTGAATATTTCGAACCTCTTCAATACTTCCTCGTGGTCGTTGACGTAATCCTTGCTGTACGTCGCCAAGAAATCCCGGAACAAATGCTCCGCTTGTACTTGATGGAACATATTCGCCATGGCGCCCTCTTGGTAGTCACACGAGACGCGCAAGTTGGGAGGGTGGTCGGTCCACGGGCGCAGCCACACGTTCACCCGGCAGAACTTTTTCTCACCACCGGCTTTTTTGTCGTAAACACAGTAACTGTCGCCACTCAACGCTGAGCAGTTCGTCAAACCGACTTCCATCTTCATCCGGTAATGTACACCAGCGACCACTTGTTTCTCTAGCGAGTAAATTCGGATGACTTTCTGTTTACGAGGATGAGGATACTTCGCTTCGATGTGTTTCAAGGCTCGATTAGCCAATGCCATGGCAATCGCAGCGCTTTGGAACTCAACGTGCGTTTCCAGAGGCACGACCTCGTCCTCGCACGAGACCTCTATGTTCCTCCCATTGTTGAGCCACAGCCTTTCCCATACCTCGGCGACGCAGTGCCTCCTCGGAAGGTGCTCGAGTACCCTACAAGTGTTAATGTCGTCCACCGACTCGTACTTCAAACACGACGTAAAAGCGACGTCGAAATTTATGGTCGTAACTTTCCCGGAAGTCACTTTGCTTGTACAGCTGTTAACTTTTAGAACTTTTTGCTTATATCTTTCAGGAGACGACATTTCTAGTTTTTCTAAAGATTCCTTAACCATTTTCTGTATTTCTAAATCGTCTACTGTAGCGTTTGTAGGATCTAAGGAAATTGACCTTCTTAAACGGACCTGAGTTGGAGCACAGCTCGAAGTGAGCTTCGCTATGGATCTACTATTCGGAGCCAGCCATATTAAAGAAGAACAAGCTTTAGACGGTATCGTAGTATCCATGAAACATTTGTTTTTATACAAGTTATCTACATTTATAGAGCAATTTGTGGTGCCAACGATGAAATTTAGTTTCATGGGCGAATTAGAACTCAGACTAGGTATCAACTGCGGTTCACCTATGTGTACCAGCTTATACTTGTGCCGTGACGATTGTTCGACTGATTTAATCGCGGCTTTCAAAATCGAAGCTAACGATAAACCAGTGACGCTTTCGAAGCCGATATCATTGTCACAGACGACCGACGCTTGTTGGATCACCATTTCATCATCAGGCGCGGGCCAAATCCGAGCAAGGCAGAGTTTATGATTACTCGCGTCCATTTCTTCGCACTCCGCAAGTTTCGTATCGTCACTGCCACGCAGGCAGTAAGTCTCGGCTGCTTCGAAATAAATACGAACCATGGGCGTGTTGTCCATGTGCATGCTGCTTTGCACCGTGTGTACTGTTATTATTTTATACAAATTTTTAGACCTTAATTGAGCGTTTAGCTGCTGAATGGCACGATCAGCATAGTAAAATTTAATGTCGTCATCTACGTAGTCATCGTCAAGCCTAGCCTGTCTTTTACCTCGTTCGTCCAAATTTAATATTTCTAATTCAGTCAGTTGGTTCAATTTCTTGTTATTTTCTGTGTCTTTCAAGATTGTACTACGTTTGTTTCTTTTTTGAATAGTCTTGCATGACACGTCTATATCATTTTTCAATAGCCAAGGCACTTGTTTCGTTTTTGAGTGACACTGTAGTAAAGGGTTCTCGTCTTCGCATTCAGACACATTGTCAGCACATGATCTATGCGCAACGGTGAAATCTATGTTGTAAATAGTGCCCGATACTACTTGTGACGTCACGGTTTTTATTTCTACAACGACATGGTTTTTTACATGTTTATTCTTTTTTTGATATTTACGGAAAGCTTCTTCAGCTAACTCTCTATATTCTAGTTTTGACGGATCCTCCGGCAGTGGTGCTCCGACTTTTTTCTTGTCTAGTATATTTCTTTTGAGTCGAATTTCATCAACAGCTCTCACGTCGTCTTTTGTTATGTCATTGTCTAGCTCACAGTTTACCGTTATTTTCATTGTTTTTTCCCAAGGTTTTTGCCATATATCTGACACACAAGTTAAAACATCATCAGAAGCCGAAGCCAGTGGAGCAATTTTAAAACTTATGACTGTTCTTAGTCCTGAAACTACTTGTGTGTACGCATTTTCAATATTGATAACTTTATGTGGCAGCGAAATAGCAGAATTTTGAAGATATTTTTGTAAAGATATTTCAGCAAGCTCTCTGTATTGTAATTTTGTTGGATCTTGTTCGACAAAGCCACCCGTGATAATATTTCTTTTCACTCTTTCTACTGGTAAACGACTACCCAACGAATTTCGTTTAGTATTCGTTTTTGGATCATTAATTTCACACGATACTTTGATGTCCTTAAAGTTTTCCCATGGCTTTTCCCATATTTCAGAATGACAATTTATAACGTCACCTGTAGTTGAATCTATCGGAGATACTTTGAAATGTATTCTAGTCAATGTACCAGCTACAACTTGGACGGTAGCGTTTTCCACTCGAACTACTTTGTGTGATTTGGAGTTACCGGTATCTTGTAGGTATTTTTCTAGTGACTCGTCCGCCAATTTTTTATACTTTGGATCGCTAGGATCTTTTGTCTTCTCACCACCAACATATGAATCTCGTTTAGTCCTCGCTTTTGCATCATTAATTTCACAAGATACTGTAATGTCTTTAAAGTTTTCCCATGGCTTTTCCCATATTTCAGAATGACAATTTATAACGTCACCTGTAGTTGAATCTATCGGAGATACTTTGAAATTTATTCTAGTCAATGTACCAGCTACAACTTGGACGGTAGCGTTTTCCACTCGAACTACTTTGTGTGATTTGGAGTTACCGGTATCTTGTAGGTATTTTTCTAGTGACTCGTCCGCCAATTTTTTATACCTTGGATCGCTAGGATCTTCTGTCTTCTCACCACCAGCCAATGATTCTCGTTTAGTCCTCGCTTTTGCATCATTAATTTCACACGATACTGTAATGTCTTTAAAGTTTTCCCATGGCTTTTCCCATATTTCAGAATGACAATTTATAACGTCACCTGTAGTTGAATCTATCGGAGATACTTTGAAATGTATTCTAGTCAATGTACCAGCTACAACTTGGACGGTAGCGTTTTCCACTCGAACTACTTTGTGTGATTTGGAGTTACCGGTATCTTGTAGGTATTTTTCTAGTGACTCGTCCGCCAATTTTTTATACTTTGGATCGCTAGGATCTTCTGTCTTCTCACCACCAGCCAATGATTCTCGTTTAGTCCTCGCTTTTGCATCATTAATTTCACACGATACTGTAATGTCTTTAAAGTTTTTCCATGGCTTTTCCCATATTTCAGAATGACAATTTATAACGTCACCTGAAGTTGAATCTATCGGAGATACTTTAAAATGTATTCTAGTCAATGTACCAGCTACAACTTGGACGGTAGCGTTTTCCACTCGAACTACTTTGTGTGATTTGGAGTTACCGGTATCTTGTAGGTATTTTTCTAGTGACTCGTCCGCCAATTTTTTATACTTTGGATCGCTAGGATCTTTTGTCTTCTCACCACCAACATATGAATCTCGTTTAGTCCTCGCTTTTGCATCATTAATTTCACAAGATACTGTAATGTCTTTAAAGTTTTCCCATGGCTTTTCCCATATTTCAGAATGACAATTTATAACGTCACCTGTAGTTGAATCTATCGGAGATACTTTGAAATTTATTCTAGTCAATGTACCAGCTACAACTTGGACGGTAGCGTTTTCCACTCGAACTACTTTGTGTGATTTGGAGTTACCGGTATCTTGTAGGTATTTTTCTAGTGACTCGTCCGCCAATTTTTTATACTTTGGATCGCTAGGATCTTCTGTCTTCTCACCACCAGCCAATGATTCTCGTTTAGTCCTCGCTTTTGCATCATTAATTTCACACGATACTGTAATGTCTTTAAAGTTTTCCCATGGCTTTTCCCATATTTCAGAATGACAATTTATAACGTCACCTGAAGTTGAATCTATCGGAGATATTTGAAAATCTATGATAGTCTTTTTGCCAGATACCACTTGGGTAGTAACCGTTTTCACTTTAATTACTTTGTGTGGTTGAGAATTGCCAGTATCTTGTAGGTACTGTTGAAGTGATTGTTCAGCCAATTGTTTGTACTCTGGATTGCTAGGATTTTGAATTTTCGGACTTCCACGCATGCCTCTTTTCGTCCTAACATTATTATTTTTAAGATCTTGTTTGGAAACTGTTTCAACCCGACTTAGTTTTAATTTTATTGCAGATTCATTGCTTTTGGTAATTGGGACTTTGCAGGACACTTCTATTTGCCTTCCGTCTTCTATCCATGATCTATCCCAAACTTTAGCCGTACATGTTTTTAAGGGTTCATTTTCTAATAACTTACATTCAGTTGATTCCTCAATGTTAACGTTAGTAGGACAACTTGTAAAGCCGACGACAAATTCAATGTGTGTTAAAAATCCTGCTACTAACTGTGTTGAAACAGAATTAATTTTAACCATTATTTGTTTATTATTACGTTTGGACTGAATTTCCAAATTACGTAAGGCTTCCTGTATCATATCGAGAACGACCGGGTCAGTCGGACTTTGTGATTTCTTGATATCTTTACTTTTGATAGAGAATCTAACATCAATCGGTCTTTCAGTACAGGAATAGGTTATCGATTTTTCGTTGAGCCAATGTCGCTCGTGAATTGTAACATCACATATTTGAGATCCGTATTCTTCTACAACTGAACATTTCATTCTCAGCTTAAAAGGTATACTTTTGTCACAATCTGTTTGATCGAGCAAGATTGAAATTTTCGTCAAAGTACCCGAAACTCTCTGAGTACCCGCATCTATTACCTGATTTAGTTTTATAGCTTTACCCGTGTTTGATTCAGCTTCAATTTTTTTTATAGATTCTTGGACCAGTTTGAGAAGTACTGGATCGTCACTGGATACGCTATTCATTTTACCTAAATGATTTTTCGAGTCTTCATCATGGCAGAAAACATTAAGAGTCTGCGGTACCTTGCCTGTATAATCCACGACCGCATTACATATTTTAACAACTGAATCTTTTACTTTACAATGACGTAATTTACACGGAACTATAGTGCGGAATTGGATATAATAGAAATTGTTGTTATTTTCTGATTCTACTTCAGCATTTATTACATCTTTTAAAACTCTATGCTTGACTTCCAAATCCATTTCGTTCAGATAATCTACAACAGATTGTGCTAAAGTGTAAATTTGTTTTGCATTTTCAATATTTTTCTTTATCTTTTGAAATTTTTGAGCAAGGTTTAACGCGTTTAAATCGTTTTCGTAACTTCTTTTCATTCTGATTCCCGACTGATCGATATGTCTGTTCGTATCATAACCAGCCAAGTCAAAGTAATTTAGTAGCTCTTCTATAGCCTTTTTCTTGTCATCTTCCAAATTTTCAACTTTTTGGGGCTTAGTCGTTTGTATGGAATTGGGAGTTTGTTGATTTTCTGATTCTACTTTTACGACATGTTCTTTACTCCCTTCTGGCGTTAGCGGCGTAGTCGATGGTGTTTTAGCTAAAGTGGGTTCTGTACTGAATTGAGTTAGTGGTATTATTTGTTCCTCTAAGTTTTTGACATCTTTGTCCGTCATAGTTCTTTCAGTTTGCTGTTGAGACTGGACGTCTATATTGTGAACAACTTTAATAATATCAGATACACCATCAGGATTTGGGTTAATATTATTGTTTTCATTATTATCACTAGGAGGTATTACGCCATCGTCACCAAAGCGCCATTCCTGTGTGCAATTGTTTGATAGAATGGCTCTGTATTTAGACCCGTCAGGTAATTTCATCCATGGCTTTTCTAATATTGTTACTTTGCATCCCTTTGATATCAAACATGAGTTCGTTTGTTCATTTGAACAACTGTTGTATTGTACTAGGAGCGTCAGAATGTAGCGAACACCGTTAACCACCTGCAAGTGAAAATTACGTACAACTCCTGAGTTTTTTACTTACAGTCCATTTGTGCAATGTTTTACTATTGGCCAACCAATTAACTTTAGTATGTTTGTTATAATAGATGAGTGGTGCAGGGCAAGTGTTGACATAGTATGTATGAAATTTTATAGTGTAAAGAAAGATAGAACTAACACACAAGCAGAACATTGCATTTGTAATGTTATCAATTAAAAAGGTGTCGAGGTTTTTCAGCGCTTGTTTTTTTTTTTAAGATTAGACTATGCGTGTGACCATACTTCATCTGGCGTTAAATGAGGACTGGTTCCCAAGTAAGGCCCCAGAACACTGTTAGGTGCTTGGCACAGTTTATTCCTACAGAATCCTCGCATTGCTTTATCTTTGTTCAAACCAAAACGCATCAAAGTTTGAAAAAAGTGCGTTTAAAGAGAACCAACACAGAGCATTCCCATTGGATATTTTAAGAGTACGCCAAATACGAACGAAAGCTAATATTTAAAGATCGCCGACAACGATCAACGTGTGGTGTGCTAATCACTTTGAGTTCGGAATCTATG
This sequence comes from Peribatodes rhomboidaria, assembly GCA_911728515.1. Classification (NCBI taxonomy): domain Eukaryota; kingdom Metazoa; phylum Arthropoda; class Insecta; order Lepidoptera; family Geometridae; genus Peribatodes; species Peribatodes rhomboidaria. The sequence continues at coordinate 12,249,304 of OU452186.1, read as the reverse complement.
GTGATGCGTGCCTTAGACACGTAGCAATTGCTTCCAAGCAATTCTGTTTCTAGAATCGATAACCATCGAACGTCAGCTGCTGACAGACGAAATAAGAGTCGTTACATCGTCATATCGTCACGCCTTTCCCCCGAGGGGGCTGGCAGAGGTGTAATACAACACCCACATTTCGTCGGACGATATTCAGTCCCAAATGTGACAGGGGGCGAGCCTGTCGCCATAGACCGGGCTCCAGTTATGTAGCCGATGACATACAGTACGCACATATGTTCACACAATGAACAAATTGGTGCGTACCGTCGGCTGGGTTCGAATCCATTCCCTCTGGCTTGAGAGGCGGACCTTCTCCCAACTAGGCTGCCATAGCTTACGAAGAGTCGTTACGAGTAGTTAAAATTGTTGTCACGTGATCATAATTATTATTAACTCGCACAATCGGCAGTGTTCGAGAGTTACCGATTCTAGAAGCAATATGGCAAGGCAATTATCAGTAATGCTTGACGTCAGATGAGTGTTTCCACAGTGACTTACCTGCACCTGTCTCTCGACATCTACGACGCTGGTCAGCGTGTGCAGTACGCCAGGTTCTAGAGAGTTCAGCTGCCTCACGCCAATGTCAGCCAATTCGCTGACCCCCTGAGCCTGAGGGTTTACGTGGGAAGAACATCCCATGCACTGGACTTTTGGTTCTTCTCTCGGTATCGCTATGAACTGTTCTCCCGACGTCACCTATGAACGCGTTAAGGTGTGAGTGTACAGTAGGTAAATCTAGTTCTACGAACACACCTACATTTAGAAATAGTCGCTCGTACTCACGGTGATCGCGCGACCCCTATATCTATTTATTATGCTTATATCTCCACAATACTTAGACTGATTTTTTATTTTATTCTTGAATCTAAAATTGCATTGGTATTAACTTGTTGCCAACAAAATGTTATGCATACAAGTGCCAATTTATCCTAGAATCTAACTTTTGCTTCGCTCGGTTAACTAACAACTATCCGTAGAAAATTAGTGGTTTCTTAATTTGACCGTTATTACGGTTGTTCGCACATACACAGTGGTAGGTACTTTACCTCTTAATTTATTGATAAGTGCTATCGAGAGGCCCACAGCCTCGTTAAACCGTCGCATTGACATTGCTACCAAGATAATACCACAGGTTATCACACAAGTTCATCCCTATTCTGGCGCGCTCGAGATTTTCTCGGCCACTGCCTTTCTCTCCTCAAGAACGTCATAAGGAACAATAATGTTTAACTCACCAGAATAGCGCCGAGTGCTCACACTACGTATGAGTGGCTTTCAAAGCTAAATGACCTGACCTATTTTATTATTATCTTTGACTTACTTAGCTACATTTATTTTTTAAGCCTGTTTGAAAGATCTGTTTGTTTTCTTTTGGTAAAAATTTTGGATCACATTTTATTTTAGTACAGTGTCTAATTGTTATCATTTTATACTAAGAACTGGCACCGCACAGGAAGCAAAGAAATAGCACAAAGAAGTATTGTACATAGATTGTAGAGGCATGTATTCAGAAGTGTGTTTTCGGTATCGTTGAAGTTGTAAGCACACCAACAATGGGAAATGGTTTTTATGGTTATGTTGCCAGAACAGAACAGAACAGAGCTTGATGGGTAGATTAGGTCCCCGATGGTGACTGATGACTCTTTCTTGGTGTTTAGCTAGCCCAGTACTAGATTTGCGTTTATTATAGAAACTAAAAAAAAGCTGCTTAGAAGTTGCATGCCACTGAAAACCAACTAAACTATGTAAGCCATAAATATAATTGCTATAAAATGTTGGTATGTCTAAAAATTATCACAAAGAGTTGTGAGTTGTAAGTACATAAATGCATAAAACCTTGAAGCTACAAACAAATACATTGATTACAATGCAAGGCAAGTTGTGTGTATAAAAATATATATGTAAACAAATAGTTTCAGATGCTTTGAATGATGAGAGGAATTTATGTTGTATACCTGTATGTTGTATGCATGCGCAGTATGTTCTTACAAAGTAGAAAAAGTATGCTTTTTAAAAAAAAAATATTATCAACTCCAAGTCAAGAAAACCATATTTTTATGATAGGATTCCATTCCATAGAATTTGAATATCATGAACTAAACTTGTACCTACTATGGTCACTTAGATAAAACAGACTGTTTTATTATTAATAATAAGGTTGGATATGATGGGATGAGGTATTCCCATGCTGGAAAAGTCCCTAATTTGTTTATGTACAAAACCAAACTTACAGCTGTATCTGTTTGTACTTCATTGTCGAGTTGAATGGGTCTCCGAACGAACTCTGCTTCTGTCACGACATTACCATCTGTCACCACTTCCTCCTCAATATTAGTGGGATTACCCGCAGGGTCGAGGTCATCTTGGCACTGGTGTTTCATCACTGCCACACCATCTTCTAAGTCGGCAACTGTTGCCGTACATTTTAAGTACTTTACGATGTCAGGGTTGTGGGTCTCTGATACTTTTAAGCTTGCTTCAATGTCATATGCATTAGATATGTCCTGAAAAAGAAACGTTACTTAGCTGCCTGCTAATTTTAACAATTAACCTTTGTGCAAGGAATAACATATTTAAGTAATCTATTTCTCATAATATTGTCCTGGTTGTCAAATATACATATTTTACAAAGGTTAGTCTTGCAGTTTTATCCTCCAATTTCCACTTTTCTTGCATTTTGAAATGTTGAAAATGTTAAGTTATGTACTTTTTTTTGCACAGCACCTCTTATCTAAATTTCAACAAAATCAGTCCAGCCAGTGTGTTAAAAGTTTAACATCTTTAGCTGTGTCTGTCTGTAGCATCAAAGCTCTGAAATGGCTAAACAATTATTTTTTTTGTCTGTTATGTGACTTCATTATGTGTTTTTAGCTATAATGAATACTTCATCAGGAGTAAAGAATAGAGCATAAAGTAGGGGCTTTATCCTGAAGAATTATGATTCCTGAGGGACAGAAGATGAAACCATGCTGCAGACTGCAGCTAGTGGCTCTGTGAGCTGAAGATCTGGCAAGTCTAACTTTGCCAGTTTGAAAGAATTCCAAAAACAGAATCAACAACAAAATCCATATTTAAATAGAACCTGCTCACAAAATTTCATAACAACTGGTTGAGAAATGCAACCTGCATGGCTATTTATAAAACTGGTGTGATGAGTCATTAGCAAAAGCTAGGTAGGCATGCTATTTAAGATATGGTAGTTAGGTTTTTTTTTGATGAGTGATGAAGGAGAAAGCTTTTTAAGTGATAATTATGAATTATTTAGAATTTTAGACATTGACAGCATACTTTTTGTTTTACAATGTGTAAAACAATAAAAAATAGCTTGATAAGAAGATAATAACTATGACTAGATAGAAAATGACTAGTTATTCGGAGAGCCACTCTTAATTGTTTGCTTAACCATAATGTAAGGGAGTTATTATAGTATTGATATTGATTTTGTGAGGAAACTTGGTATTAATCAAGTAAAGGGCACTTAATAATCAGGTGCTAAGCATATTTTTATACTTCATCAAATAATAATTAATGAATAAGAAATGTAATTCAGGGAAACAGTAATTTTAAAAACATCATGGTTTTTTATTTATTTATACAGGACACCAAATAAGACTTGACAAGATTGGTGCAAAACTTTTAAACAAAATTTGGTTCACTTGTTGATATGAGAATAAGATAAATCCCAGAGGTCTCTACACTTGATAACCTTTAGAAAATATATAAGTACAGCTTTATTGATTTGCATTGTTAGTGTAATTTTATAAACATGCCTACACAAAACTAAAATAAAACATATTGGTACTTACAGTTTGCTGCGCATTTTGTAAGAATCCTTCATCGCATGTGTAAATCTCATTAGGCAAACGATTGAAGAAGTCTACGAAGCCATTTACAAGTTTAGCTTTCTTCGCAATATCTATTTCGCACAAACAAAATGAAATCGTACAAATAATCAAAAAAGTTAATTTAAAACGAGCCATGATCAGACTACGCGGTCATCTCTAAAAGTCTGGAATCAGGCAATGCCGAATTATGTGTGAGAAATTGACGAGGCGAACTTTATAATGCGTCAGGGTCTTGATTTATTTTTAAGTCCTAACTTAACGAATACACTGAACAATGACAACAATGAGTCAGCCAACACAGCGGAATATTAAATGTAATCAAGTAAGACGTTACTACTGGTGGGAGTAGAGTTTATTTTACTTGTTTGTGCGCTTTCCTTTGCATCGGTTGGTTGGATGGATTTGTTGTTTTCAAAAAAATCTGCGAATTCTTTTGACAGTGACAATTTAATGCAATCAGAAAGAAGGGCCTGTCCGAAATATACCAACAGTGCCCACGATATAAACTATCAAAGCTGTTTTTTTGCGTTGTTGGTTCGTTGGGAGCCGAGATGTCTTGTTCATTAAAACTTATTTTGTGACAAAAGATTGAACAATATCTTACTCTCTTAAACAAAACACCTATCGCTATAAATTGTTAGCAGAGGGCATATGTGGCCAAAATAGTAATTAGACGATAGCGATTGAGAGTACATACGAGTATTTACTAAAATGACAGGCAGTTCTAGTCGTGTTGGCTCGGGTGGTTGGCAAGCTAGCAACTTATGTATAGACAAGCGCTGATAATGCAATTTGGACTGCTTGACAGTTTTTATCTTTTTTTTTTTCATTTTGGCACCTTTCTATAATTTGACGTGCTTGACAGTCAAATTATCTAACAATGAAAGTGTTAATCACTCTAGGGACTCTGCCGTCGCTACTGATAGCTGTCACATGCGGGTCGCGCGTTTTCAGGGGAAAAATAATCTAATTAGTGTTTAATTAACACTAATTCTGCAGAAGTTTCTTTTTTTTTACTTGGTGGTGGTATTGTTACACACTGGTGAGTGATTAGTTTACCTAACATAGTTGTTTGTCGATTAACCTAGCCTAAGGAATCCATTATGGATTCCTTAGGCCCCGATCCACCCGACCCTCCAGACAAGGCCAGAAACGCTGGTTCCAAACGCCGCGCGGAAACCGACGAAAGCATACAGCATGCTAAAAAAACTATTGTTGATCAGGAAATGGCCTCGGCGTCAATACAAGGCGTTTATATGCACCCATCTCTAGTGATAGGCATCAAGCAATACACGACATTAGATAAAGGTCCATTCCTAATACACGTCTCCCGTATCGAACCGGATCTCGCGGCTGGCTCTTCAATTAAGCCTATTAAGTTTGGTCAATTCCTTTTCAAACACAAAATTGCCAACATCTGCCCTGATGGAGTAAAAAAAGTGGGTAGAAATAAAATATCAGTTCAGTTCAAGTCCGGCATTGAGGCGAATAAATTTCTGGATAACCCCCTCCTCCATTCAAATAACTATCAAGCCACAATCCCGAGCTACAACATCTCTAAGATGGGCATAGTTCGCCAAGTTCCTGTTGACATTTCAATGGATGAATTTGTTGAATCACTGAATCTCCCCACAGGATGCGGCAATGTTTTAAAAGCGAGAAGACTAAACAGGAAAACAATAGAGGAAGGAAAAGTAACATGGGTCCCAACACAAACTGTGGTTGTCACGTTCCAGGGGCAAGTCCTCCCACAAAGACTGTTCCTTTTTCACACCTCACTCCCTGTAGAAACATACCAATTCCCTACAATCCAATGCCAGAATTGCTGCCGGTTTGGACACATCAAAATTCAATGTAGGTCACAACCTAGGTGTTATCGCTGTGCTCAACCACATTCGGGCGAATCTTGTAGTGTTTTGGAAAGTGTAGCCTCTTGTTTGCATTGTTCGGGTCAACACTTTGCTAATAACAAGGGTTGCCCAGAGCAGGGCAGACAGAAGGCTATCAAGCTTCTAATGTCACAAGACAATATGTCTTACGAAGATGCATCAAAACGATGCCCCAGAACCATCAGGCCATATTCGGAAGTTGTACAAGAACCCCTTAACCTCCCATCTCAAACTTCCTTGCCCTCCCAAATGACACCACGCAGTTCAACTTCCTCAAACTTGTCCTATAGGAAAACTGTTACATCTACTCCCCGCACTCAGGCCCCACTCGGGAAATCATTTGACAGGGCTGCCCATCAGTCGATTATCGTTGATGAGCCGTCACATCTGCCTAATGGATTTTCTTTATCTCAACAACTTTCCTGTCCACCTGCATCCCAGGAAGATAGCCTCTTAGAGATTCTCCTTACCATGATAATAAGCATCATCACCAAAAATAACTCTAACGTACCGTCCCACGTCGCCCAAAAACTTTCTCAAATTATATCATTGACCAATAACTATGGATCTAGTGTCCGCACTCCAGTGGAACACTAGAAGCCTCCGTCCTAAGAAACATAGTTTACTCTATTTAATTAACAAACAAAACCCGTCAGTCATTGCCATCTCGGAAACATGGCTAGTACCTGGAACCCGCTTTAGGATTCCAGGATACGCCTGTCTGCGGGATGACAGGGCTGACGGGCATGGGGCGGGAGCCGCCCTATTCGTAGGGCGCTCACTCCCCTTTTCCCAACTTTCCCTTCCCATCCCCGATCCCGGCATTAACATCGTAGCTGCAAAAGTTCTGAACATCTCTTGGGTTTCCATATATATTCCTCACCCTCACTCAGGTATGATTGCAGATATATCATATCTTCTTTCTGCAATCCCTCCTCCTATAATTATTATGGGAGACTTTAACGCACATCATGCCTCCTGGGGTTCTTCCACTAACGATCTTTTTGCTTACTCCCTTTTAGAAGTTTTTGATGATTTTAATTTATGTGTTGTCAATAATGGCACACCTACCCGTAGAGTATCCCCATTACAAGACCCCCGTAGTGCAGTTGACCTCACCATATGTTCCTCTTCCTTGGCATCTCTTCTTTCTTGGCAAGTTTTAGACAACTCCCACGGCAGCGACCATTACCCTATAGTCACATCTATCCCCAGTAAAGTCACCCCTGCTCGTAATTTTTCACCTTCCCTCAAGTACAGACTATCCAATGTCAACTGGTCTTCTTATTCTTCTTGTCTCGAAAGTAAAATTGAGTCCCTACCCAAATCTGACAACATTAATCTTTTAGGAAACTATTCCAAATTTGTAGAGTCAATAATTGCCAGTGCAGATGAAAATTTTCCAATTAAAAAACCTTTTAATTTTAAAGTTTCAACCCCCTGGTGGGATGCCGAATGTACTGAAGCTGCCAAACAAAGGAAGTGGTCAGAACGGGCTTACAAAAGTTCCATGACAATGGAAAACTACTTTGAATACCAAAAAAATGCGGCGAAAGCAACCAGATTGTTCAATAAGAAGAAAAGACAAGGGTGGATTAACTACTGTCAGAATCTCTCCCCTAGAACTCCATCTTCTTTAATTTGGAAACAAATTAAACGATATAGAGGATCATTTGGTAGCAGCAATACTGTAAATATAGACCCGTTAGAGTGGCTTGAAAATTTTGCAGACAAAATGTCTCCTCCATCTGTTCCAAGTCTAGACTTCTTCCCTCCTTCTCCAAGCCATCTACCATCCCTTCATGGCCTTGAATCCCCCTTTTCATCATACGAACTTGACCTGGCCCTGAATGGCCTAGCGGATTCCTCTCCCGGAGCAGATGGAATACCATATTCATTTATAAAGAATGCTCCAATCAAGGCTAAAGAAATATATTTAGAGTTAATTAACAACTTCTTTGAATACTGTGTGATTCCCCAGTCATGGAAAACCCAAGTAGTAATACCTTTGCTGAAACCTGGGAAAAACCCTTCTGACCCAAACAGCTACAGACCAATTGCTCTATCGTCGGTTCTAGCTAAAATTACTGAGCATTTAATTAAACACAGGTTGGAATGGTTTGTGGAAAGTAATAATCTGTTGGCTAAAACGCAATATGGTTTCAGGAAAGGTATGAGCACTCTTGACAGCCTTAGCATCCTTACAGTAGACATCCGTAGATCCCTTACTAAAAAAGAGTTTCTAGTGGCAGTTTTCTTAGATATAGAGTCTGCATATGATAACGTCCAGCTTCCGGAACTCAGGAGGAAACTCGTGCAGCTGAGTGTCCCTGAGAAACTGGTACGTTTTATAAGTAGCCTTCTCATGGAGAGATCCGTCATTATTAAAGGCCCTAACTCTTCCCTCCCTCCTAGATCTGTGTGGAAGGGCTTGCCACAGGGATCAGTGTTAAGTCCCATTCTATACAGCATATATACTTTCGACTTGGAGAGGACAGTGCTTCCATCTTGTCACATTCTACAATACGCAGACGACATTGCTTTATATGTGCCCGAAAAGTCACTTGAACAAGCTGAACGACAATTAAACTGTGCCCTCGACCATCTATCGGACTGGCTGCTACAGCATGGTCTGTCTCTGTCGGCCCCCAAAAGTAGAGTGGTAGTTTTTACTAACAAGAGACTGGTTCCGCCCGTTCTGGTCAAAATAAAGGACTCAGCCGTCCCAGAAGAGACTAGTGTAAAATTTTTAGGAGTGTGGCTTGATAGGAAATTGTCAGGAACAGTCCATTTTGATTATGTTACAAAAAAATGCGAGAGAAACATAAACATTTTACGATCCCTCTCTGGCGTGTGGTGGGGGGCCCACCCCTTTACCCAGAAACTGCTATATAATGCCATCATTCGTAGTCATATGGATTATGGATCTTTTCTCTTGGATCCCGGTAACAAGTCTGGTCTTGACAAATTAAATAAAATTCAAGCTAAATGCCTTCGAATAATCCTAGGGGCAATGAAGTCATCTCCTATAAATGCCATGCAAGTCGAGTGTGGCGAACCTCCTCTTTCACTTCGCCGTCAGTACCTCTCTGACAGGTTTTTCACCAAATTGGCTCAGCGCCGTGACCACCCTCTCCTTCAAAAGATAGAGCAACTCGCCGCCTTATATCACCCGCGTCGTTTAACTGAGGACGATATCCCCTGTGTTCTCCGTAGTTACTTACTACTCTCCCGTCTTTCTAACCCACTTTTTCAATCTCCAATCTTGCCACTATATTCCACGCCTTATGAGGCGCTGACCTACCAGCCAAATATAATTTTGGATTTAGGAATAGATAAAGCCTCCATAGAAGCCAATAAACAACTTAGCCACAAAATGCAATCGAACTTTCAGGATTGGTTCAAAATTTTCACAGATGCATCTAAAACCTCCCATTCTCCAGTAGGCGCTGCAGTGTGGATTCCATCTACGAGAATCGTATTAAGTTACAAGTGCCCGTCAATCACCTCAGTGTTTACTGGAGAGTCCATCGCCATATTAGAAGCCATCTTGTTCATTAAGTCCCATAACCTCAACAACTCCATAATTTTATCAGACTCTAAGAGCTGCCTCCAATCAATTCTTTCTAACCCATTTCGATCTAAAACCAGGTTCCCAACAATCCTTAAAATAAGGGAAGCATTATTAGACTGCCACAACTTGAGAATTAATGTCATCTTGGCATGGATTCCAGGTCATACAGGAATATTAGGCAACGAAAATGCTGATGCCTGCGCTAAGAATGCTTCTCTATGCGGCACCTTAGAATACTCTCATATATATTCCCATGACATGTGCACAATTTTAAAACCTATTGTTCAGTCTTGCCATAATATAAAATAAACAAGAGCAACTTTGGCTATGACCGTCGATTTCCGTTCTGCCAATAATAAGTAGCGGGAAGACCCGCCATCTTTTTTCCGTTTTCGAGTCGTCAACCGTCTGTCGTCGTGTTCGCATCGCTCAAGCGTAACACCTATTATTTTTCGTTTCCTTTTCGAAAGTACAACCCGTACCGACCAATCGACCCCTTTTCGCGCCGTTAATACGTCTAATCGTAGTAGACAGGACTTTAGTGGTTTAGTGCACGGCGGTGAATACGCTTTCGTGCAAAGGCCGGTCAGGCCGCTACACCGTGACCGGGTGGTGGAGAACTGGGCCCAGCAACCTTCGCCTCCTGTGTCCAAGGCCAGCAGCAGCGCTCCCGGCAGGTAAGCAAACCATCTAAGTCCTGGCTCTTAGCAAATTTTTCGTGTCGCCATTAAAACCTACATACAGTCCACTCATTTATCGAACATTTTTGGTCATTCGAACCGGATTGTTAATGAAACAGTCCTAATTTGCATTATTTTCGTAATATCTGTCGATTTGTCGGTCGAAAATTACTTTTTGTCGTATTAAATTGCATTAATTTTCGTTATTTCGTCATACATTCTTTCGTTTTGTAATTTACATTAGACAATATGGCCGATTTGGTCTGACGAAATATCGTGGTCGTAGAAATAATATTTAATTTTGCAAATCAAAGTTACATATTTAACTACCTACATTTTAAAGTTAAAATACCTTTTCGTTTAAAAACTTATTTTAAATATTTTTGTCTTTGGTCAATTTTAAGTTTCGTTCGGGAATATTAAATAGTTAGCTCTGTGGGAAATAAATTATTTTTTGTCTATGGTCGATTTTATTTTTTCGTTTGTTTGAATTGGTGCTCGTTCTTGGCTGTCATTGTCGGGTGCCTTAGTGTCAGTTGTCAATACTCATTCAAATACCGGCTTTTTCGGTGAAAAGTTTTCGTGAATAACAATTTAATTATTGATTGCAAAATGAGTGTTGAAAGTGCTAGTGAATTTGTAGAACAAGAACCAGACATGGATAGGACTGCCCGGGATTATGCAGTATTGCGATTAGAATACCTGGAGCAGAGTGATTTCGTGTGTTTAACGGATGTGTCTGAAATTCAATCCCAGTTTCATGACGCACAAATTAAGTTGTTATCGAGACTTAAGGGCAAAGCACAACAGAAACACGAACTCGAAGTTACTTATCACTTCGAGGATGTGGTCCGCCAGATAAAGAAGAGGCTGGCACAGGGCGAGACCAACTCAAATAGTAAACAAACTGCGACAGAATCCTTAGTGCAAGCGCGTTTACCTAAAATTGAAATAGGTAAGTTCGATGGCACGTTGGAACAGTGGGTCGCGTTCAAAGGATTGTTTGATTCCTTGATACACCAGCGTAATATAAGCAACGTAGAAAAGCTTCACTATCTGTTGTCAAGTGTCACGGGTCGGGCTTATGAACTCATAAAGAATTTCCCAATAACAGACGCGAATTATACCGACGCGTACAACTTGTTGCATAAACATTTCGATAATAAACGGTATATTGCCACACATTATTATGATAAGCTTGTACATTGTGCACCTTTGAAGAGCAAATCAGTTAAGGAACTTGAAAAATTACACAGGACCTTTTCTGAAAACATATCAGTGCTGGAAAAATATGCCTTGCCTGATAAAGACTTTATGATGTTTAGTTTATTATGGTCGAAGCTCGATAAAGCCACTAGGGAAGCTTTTCAACTAGATGTGAATAATGATGATATACCCAAGTTTTCTGATGTTCACAATTTCATTGAAAAGCATTACAAAGCTCTTCAAATGTCCGACATTACAGGACAAAAGGATATTGCAAGCCCGACTCAACACACTGGTGGATCAAGGAACAATAATAATAATAATCAATGGAAATCAAAACCTGCTTTAATAGTATCGAATAACTTGTGCACATATTGCTCAAAACAACACTGTCTTACTGCCTGTGAGGATTTCTTGAGTTTGGACCCAGGTGCGCGCTTTAATTTTATTAAACAAAAGGGGCTCTGTGTACTCTGCTTGTCGAGTGGTCATAGATTAAAAGATTGTTGTGACTCTGCGCGCTGTAATCAATGTGGTTTTTCGCATCACTCTCTACTACACTTCACCAATACCACACAGCGTGTGCCTCAACAGGTAGCAGGGCCAACTAGTAATACTAACAAGAATACTGCGTTAACTTCAGTGAGTGGAAATGGTACAGTGCTTTTCGCCACTGCCAAGGTCTTGGTTCGTGATAAGTTTGGTAATTTCCAATCAGTGCGTGCTTTATTAGATTCAGCGAGTGCTTGTAACTTCATTTCGGAGAAGTGTGTGAAGCGGTTGGGACTGAGGACTTGGCGAAATAGGCAAACAGTGAGTGGCATTGGGCATGCCGTTGCTGAACCTCTTGGCTCACTCTCGTGTCGAATAAAGTCAGGTAGGCCAGGCTCATTATTGCATTTTGACTTGGAAGCATTTGTCTTGCCCTCCATTTGCGCCGATCAACCCTCTTGTCTTGTTGATACATCCCAATGGCCACATCTCAATGGTTTAACATTAGCTGATCCAGAATTTGCAAGCCCAGGTCCCGTTGAGATGTTGCTTGATGCAAATATTTTTGCATCATGCTTACTACCTGAGGTTAAGCAAGGTCAACCGGGGCAACCTATGGCATTGAATACCACTCTTGGATGGATTTTGATGGGCGCTTGTACTGAACCCAGCTTGCCACAAATTTCTCGTTGTCGTACTAATACTAAAAATTGTCTTTTCGTTTCCAATATTAATTTGGATAATTCTATAAAAAGGTTTTGGGAGATTGAAGAAGTAAAGCCTACCTCCAAATTATTGTCGAAGGAGGATCAAATGTGTGAAAAATACTTTGTCGATAATCACCGTAGGGTCGAGAAAGGAAGGTTTGTTGTACCACTTCCCTTTGTCGATATACACAACAAGCCTACCTTTAAAAATTCTCGTGAAATCGCTTTAAAGAGGTTTGCCTCAACTGAACGCAAACTACAAATGAATCCAGCATTCAGAAAGGCATATGTTGCATTTATGGAGGACTATGAGGCCTGCCATCATATGGAGGAAGTAGAGCCCCCCACTACTAATGAGGGTGCCTTTTATTACATACCTCATCATGGCATATTGAGGCCGGACTCTATAAGCACACCTTTGCGGGTTGTCTTTGATGCTGGAGCTCTAGATGCTCAAGGTAAATCGCTGAATAGTACTCTCTATCCTGGCCCGAAGCTGCAGACTAGCATCTTCGATTTACTCCTACGTTTTCGCTGGCATGTTGTCGTTTTCAGCTCTGACGTGCAGAAAATGTATCGACAGATTTTGGTACCGGTCGAGGATGCAGATTACCAGCGGATCGTATGGCGTACCTCTCCGCTTGACCCTATTCGAGATTTTAGACTCCGAACGGTCACCTATGGTGTCTCTGCTGCTCCATTTCAGGCTCTCCGCAGCATAGCTCAACTATCTGTCGAAGCAGCTGAAGAATACCCAGCTGCCTCTACCGTATTGGGTAGAGATATTTATGTTGATGATGTTGTCTCTGGTGCTGATTCGCTTTCGAATGCTCTACAGCTCAAGTCAGACTTGATCCAGATTTTGTCGTCGGGTGGCTTCCACTTGAGAAAGTGGACTTCCAATTGCCCTGCATTTCTAGAGGGTGTTGCTTCGTCTGATCTTTATGACGAAAGCTTCAAGAGCTTTGATGAGGCGACGGACCTCTCTCTGAAAATATTAGGTCTGCAGTGGCGACCGACGTCAGATACTTTCGGTTTCAAGGTTTCCGATCAAGGTGACCTGCGTTGCACAAAGCGGACAATACTTTCGGAAATAGCTCGAATCTATGACCCGGTAGGATTCCTGGGCCCCGTGATATTCCTTGCTAAATACCTCATGCAGCTGCTCTGGGCAAAGGGAGTCGCGTGGGACGAGGAGGTACCTGAGGAAATCTCTTCACAATGGTCACTTTATAAAAATCAGCTACCGTTACTTTCGTCAATTGCAATTCCGCGTCGATTTATCGATACTTTTGTCGCGCTACAACTTCATGGTTTTTGCGACGCATCGGAGCGTGGCTACTGTGCCGTCATTTATTTTCGGGTCATCAACGCCGCAGGTGCTTGCTCTGTGCACTTTTGTTGCGCAAAAACCAAAGTAGCTCCACTTCGAAAGCTCTCTATTCCCAGAATGGAGCTTCAAGCAGCTGTATTACTGGCTGACCTTATCAAATCTGTCGTTCAAGCGCTGGAACCTTTCCACCGCTTTGAAAACATTTTCGCTTGGTCCGACTCTACTGTCGCTCTGTCGTGGATCAAATCATGTCCATCGAAATGGAAAACTTTCGTCGCTAACCGCGTTAGCCACATCCAGGAAATTGTGTCTCCTGATTGGTGGGGACACACCAGTACTTTGTCGATGCCTGCTGATGTTGGATCACGTGGTATGCTTCCTGCTGACCTCGTGCGCTGCGACTTGTGGTGGAAAGGTCCCGCGTGGCTCGCAGAGCCTGAGGCTCACTGGAACACCTTTTTCGCGGAATTGTCGTCCGTTCCAGATGCTGATGTGCAGGAAGAGCAACGCATCTTCAGCCTCCTGACCGCTGTTGACGTCAATGTTGTCGATCTTCTAATAGAAAAAATATCATCGCTTTCGAAATTAAAGCGAATATTGTCGTACTGTCGTCGTTTTTCTCGCAATGCAAGATTACCGCTTCAAAAAATTGACGGCCCTCTAGAGGTAACGGAGATTCAGGGTAGCTTTGATTTTTTAATCAAGCATGTTCAGCAGGTTTCTTTCGCTGCGGAAATCGAGAAGGTAAAGAAGGGCTCTCTCAATTCACTTCCCAAAAGCTTGCGCAAGCTTTCTCCTTTCGTCGATGAGGCGGGTTTTCTGAGGGTGGGCGGTCGCTTAGCGAACGCCAAGGTAGAGTTTGCCGTCAAACATCCTTTGCTTTTGTCGCGTGATCACCGGTTAACTCACCTAATCATCCAAAATTACCATGATCGCTTCATGCACCCTGGTACTCAAACTCTCCATAATTTGCTAGCGCACGATTTTTGGATCCTTTCGCCTAAACGAGCCATTCGTGCTGTCGTGTCGGGATGCATTCGATGCTTCCGAGCTAATCCAAAACCCACTCCTGCACCTTTCATGGGCAACTTACCTCCCTATCGAGTTAACCAGCTCAAAGCCTTTTCGTCGTCAGCCGTAGACTACGGTGGCCCCTACGACATTTGTTTGGGACGCGGTCGCGGTGTAAAAACTTTTAAAGCGTGGATTTGTGTTTTCGTCTGTACCAGCACTCATTGTGTCCATATTGAGCTGGCATCTGAGCTTTCCACTAACGCTTTTCTCGCCGCGTTGAAAAGATTTGTCGCACGTCGTGGTCGGTGTCATCAGCTCGTGTCCGACCAAGGCCGGGATTTTGTCGGAGCCAGTAACTACTTGAACTCTCTCATGCAGAGCGCTGCGTCTTCTCAGGACATTAAATTCTCTTTCAATCCTCCAGGAAGTCCCCATTTCTCTGGATTGGCAGAGGCAGGAATTAAATCTGTTAAGACTCATCTGACTCGTGTGATTGGGACTCAACGACTCACATATGAAGAGTTCTCCACTGTGCTCTCCCAAGTCGAGGCTATGCTAAATTCTCGTCCTCTTACTCCATTGAGCTGTGATCCAAATGATCTGACGGCTCTGACTCCTGGTCATTTTCTCACCACTGAGCCTTTAGCTGGGGTCCCTGAGGAAAATTTTGTAGAGCAAAAAATTAGTGTTCTTCATCGTTGGAAATTAATCCAAAAAATGCACCAAGACTTCTGGCAGAGGTGGCAAAACGAGTACTTGCACACCCTGCAACAACGCCACAAATGGAACCACACTCACGAGAACCTCACAGTCGGTAGCTTAGTCCTCATTATTAACGAGCAAACAGCTCCACTTAATTGGAATTTAGGTAGAATCGTTGCTCTACATCCTGGAGCTGACTCTATTTGTAGGGTGGCTACAATAAAGACCGCACTGGGGGAGTACAAAAGATCTGTCGTTAAGCTTTGCCCATTACCCTATCAAATTAACCAATAAAATTCGACCATATACTTAAAATATTTTTTATTATCGAACCATAGAATTAGTTATCGCTATCGTTACCATTAAAATAAATAAGTAAATTCAATTTTCTCGTTTTAAATACGTTGCATTTAGGTGGGCGGAATGTTCAGTCTTGCCATAATATAAAATAAACAAGAG
Organism: Peribatodes rhomboidaria; assembly: GCA_911728515.1. Taxonomy (NCBI): domain Eukaryota; kingdom Metazoa; phylum Arthropoda; class Insecta; order Lepidoptera; family Geometridae; genus Peribatodes; species Peribatodes rhomboidaria. The sequence continues at coordinate 12,233,370 of OU452186.1, read as the reverse complement.
CAACTTTGGCTATGACCGTCGATTTCCGTTCTGCCAATAATAAGTAGCGGGAAGACCCGCCATCTTTTTTCCGTTTTCGAGTCGTCAACCGTCTGTCGTCGTGTTCGCATCGCTCAAGCGTAACACCTATTATTTTTCGTTTCCTTTTCGAAAGTACAACCCGTACCGACCAATCGACCCCTTTTCGCGCCGTTAATACGTCTAATCGTAGTAGACAGGACTTTAGTGGTTTAGTGCACGGCGGTGAATACGCTTTCGTGCAAAGGCCGGTCAGGCCGCTACACCGTGACCGGGTGGTGGAGAACTGGGCCCAGCAACCTTCGCCTCCTGTGTCCAAGGCCAGCAGCAGCGCTCCCGGCAGGTAAGCAAACCATCTAAGTCCTGGCTCTTAGCAAATTTTTCGTGTCGCCATTAAAACCTACATACAGTCCACTCATTTATCGAACACCTATGTTACATAAATGTTGGTACCAAAAATGGATAGTTTCCAAAACTATTAAAGGTAAATTCTATGGCGAACTCCAAGCTCAAATCCCCCACAAACCCTGGTTTTCAAAATTCCAAAAAGCAGATAAAACTACCACTTCAACGATCTGCCGCTTACGTTTGAACCATGTCTGCACACCTGTTTTCTTGGCCAAACTTAGGATTAGGAATCATGCCATATGCGAATGCGGTTTGGATGAAGGAGATGCGGACCATATTTTTTTCAATTGTCCACTAATGCAGTTTTCTTTGTACGATGTTATCCCCCCTGAAATTCCTCGCCCTACCTCCCTCAAATGCCTGCTATCCCTGGTATTTACACCATTTGTAAATATTTTGTGTAAATACATCAAAAAAAATAAAATAAGATTGTAAATAGTCCTTACATGTATAACATACCTATTGTATTCTTTACTAACCATTTGTATATTATGTAAATATATATACTTGTGTGTGTCTGTCTTGTAGTTAGTTTAAATGTTTTTGTTTCAGAGTTGGAAGGGTTAAAAAAAAAAAAAAAAAAAAAAAAAAACTCTGCATCTCATAACACCGGGGAAAAAATATTTCTAACTTTAACTAAATTCTCTGCGTTTGATGGTCTATTTAACGTGACATTGGCGGAGTTGAGAAAGGCTTTCTCAAGAGCCATAAACCAAGAATTGAATTGAATTGATAATCACTGTAAAATGACAGTGACGTTGGCACTGAATGACACTGACAATATAAAATTAACAAATCATCACAAAATAAAAATTACTGTTACAAACACAATACAGAGTTCGCCTAATTAGATAATTTAATTTTAACATAAAACATGCCTAATTTGTAACAAAAACTTATTAGCAATACAGCAGGTAGATCAAAGAATCAATGACAATGGCCAGTGCAAAGAAACCGACGAATACTTTGAATAACAACAACAAAATGTAAGTCCAAGACCAACGGAACTTTCTAAAACTTTTTAGAGATAGGTATTTACATGGAGTTCAACTAGTAACAAGTCTTACAAATCACAAGAATTGTCCTCTTTTTGTTACTAGCTAAAGTTTAAATGGAATAAACTAATAAATCGCATCTAAAATACATTACAAGTTGTTAATATTTTATGTCATTGTATTCACTTCGATCAGATATATAGATGTTGTGTCTCATTAAAAATCGGGCCCCTATAATGGCACCGTATCGACACTTAGCTTAATGAAAAAAAATCAAATATTTGTAACTTAATTTGAATCTAAGCCTCATCATGCCACAATAATGTTGATGACATTTACTATAGTGTTTTTAGCACAACACCCAAACAATCACAGAGTTACTGACAGCAAAACAAGGCTTACACTTGATCTATTCTAGTTTTCAAAATGCCATTTTTCATATTGATACTTGACATCGATGTATACCTATACCTATGTTTGATCAAAGGATATTACCTACCTAGATAAAGGCTACCCTCAGCCAAGTCAAGCTCGCCCCTAAAACAAAATCCTGGTTCTGCTACTAAATGTATTCATAGTTAAATTCCTAATTCAATAGTCACCACTCTTGAGAAATTTAAAAAGCTCTTGCAGCTAAATTTTGAAAGAGTGAACTGTGTTATATCTTACAGATGGTGGATTACATTTGGTATAATATGTGGAGCTACATTCATGACAAGGTTCTATAAAGTTCTTGAACCTGACCATGTATGGTAAGATATGTTCAGAATAGCTTACAATTTATCCTAGTAAAGCAATCTAAATCTAGTCATTGAATAATACTTTACAGTTGGGATGAAACACACTTTGGCAAAATGGCAAGCTGGTATATAAACAGAACTTTTTTCTTCGATGTCCATCCACCACTTGGCAAGGTAATTATTTAAATGGCAATGTAGAAAAGTAAATAACTAAATAAAACAGTGCACATAAAAAAAACTGGAAATAATAAGAATAATTGCTCTTGCAAGCATGCCTTGTTCTTATACTGTGCAGACAACTACCTATCATCATGTGCAAATCACCCAACAACTTTAATTATTTGATGTACTAACATTTCAGATGCTGATAGCATTATCAGGAAAACTAACAGGATATGATGGAACATTCCCGTTTGAGAAACCAGGCGACAAGTATGAAGGGGCCAGATATGAAGGAATGAGAATTGTAAGTTGAAGCAATCAGCGTAATAACCTTTGTTAGAGTTAAGTCCTCTGGTTTATAGTTGTTGTTGTCCCTCCCCCAGTTATTTATGTAGGACTATTAATAAATCAGTTAACGCGTGCACATTGTACAATGTGCATTTTCATAATAAAATATCATACAGTCATTAAGAAGATTGAACAAAACCTAACTGAAATACTTCATGTTTTGTGTTTCAGTTCTGCACAACTCTAGGTGCTCTGGTCATTCCTCTCACATTCCTGAGCATATGGGAGATGGCTAAGTCATTGGAGTCTGCTTTTATTGGAACCATGCTTCTTCTATGTGGTAAGATATTGTATTTCGAGTACCCTCGAAATACAATACATTCACTGGAGAAATCTCTCTCTATTCTACATACAGTATATCTATTTAATAACCAAGGATCAGATTGAAGACCAATCCCATCTTCAATAAGGGATGGTTATTAATGCAAAATAATTCAAATAAAAAAACCACTTGTAATTTTTTAAGTAAATTGACAAGAATTAATGGGTGTTTGTTTTTTCTTTCAGATGTGGGGTTTCTCACTCTAAACAGATATATTTTGCTGGACCCAGTTTTATTATTCTTCATGAGCTGCTCTATCTATGGAGCTTTTAAGGTAATAAAAAAAACATGAAAGCTCTTACCATACAGAAACATCTATGAAACTTAAAATTGTGATTTGAGATCACTCAGCTTCCTTTGACTCTGGTTAAGCTCGAATTAAAGCTGCCTAGATTCATATTCAATAAAAAAAAAACTGGTGAAATCAGCTACATCCATTCAATCATTCTATAAATCACCCAAACAGTGTAAACACTATATAATTTCTTTCTGCCGCCAGGTTCGCTCGCTGACTGACGAGGGTGCTGCGCCATTTTCGCCCAGAATGCTGGCGTGGCAGGTGGCGTTGGGGGCGTCTCTTGCTTGCACCATATCCGTGAAGTTTGTAGGACTGTTCGTGGTTCTTTTCGTGGGATTGAGGACGATAGCCGACCTTTGGAACGTTCTTGGTGATTTAACTAAGCCTGTGGTGAGTAAACTATTGTATCATATAATATACAACCCTAATACTTCCTAACTAATTATATGAATGAAAAAGTGGGTATGTTTGTTACGCTTTTACGCCTTAACTACTCAACGGTTCATCATGAAATTTTGCATGTACATGGTTAGGGGTACAGAGAAGGATAAGGGCTTTTTTCCGGAAAAAGAATAGCAGTTCCTATTCCTAACACAACCTAACCTAACCGCGAGGGAAACTGTGGGACGCAGCTAGCTATTAAATAATTAATAAATACATACATCGCCCAGACGTAGAACAAACACAAATGTGATCAGGGTTGAATTAAGACTAACATTACATGATGAGATGGATGAAGAAGCGACATTTTTATTAAATTTTTTTTGTTTTCAGAGTTATACTTTAAAACATTTAGCTGGAAGAACGGTAACACTGATTTTGTGGCCGGCGCTGCTCTATGTGTTTTTCTTCTGGATTCATCTGACAGTTTTAAACAGAAGGTAAGACCAAGATAAAAGAATTCACATTGATTGATCCCAATTTTGATAATTATAAATAAGTCTAAAGAGAAAACAAGGCGAAAGACAATTTATATGCTTTGCTTTGTTTAAAAAAATCAAGTATCATCAAAATTTTACCTCAGAACCTGCGTGTCCACAAAGGCGGAGCTGAGCTGATTCATAAAAAATGATTGATCAAAATGCTCGTCAGTTATGAACCGCTCACTCCCTTTAGCTTCATCTCAGAGAATATATCCACTGAGATGACTCAATGTTATTTTCGCATACCAATAGGTCAAAACATAGGTTTAAAACCGTTGTAATACTTACCCATGTTTTGCGTAATAAATTATTTGATTTGATATGGAAACGCAGCCTAAATTTACCTGCTTTTTAACCGACTTCCAAAAAGGAGGAGGGTCTTAATTCGAATTCTTACTCCGCCAATTATTGTGAATCGATTTTAATGATTCTTTTATTGTTTGGTAGCCGGTAGTTGGACCACTGGGTTTAGTCAGTGGCGCCACTGGCGTTATATGGCGCTATATGTTCCCGTGGTCTTAGTACCAATAGTCTCCGCCGCGCGCGCTGGCATATACCTACCAGTGGTCCAACTACCGGGTAGATCATAATCATCAGTAGTCCTATATAAAATTTATCGAAATTAGTCAACCAGTTTTTAAAATATCAACAAAATTCAACAAATTGATAGCACGGTCCCACAACAACTCCAATTTTTTTCGGGATAGAAAGTACCCTATGTCCTTTTCTGTGACCCAGATAACTTATATGCAAAATTTCATGGCGATCCGTGGCTAAGGCGTGAAAGCGTCACAAGTAAACAAATAAAGAAACTTACTTAAGACTAATTTTATAACTATATTATTAACTTATTTAATACTCTGGTGGGAGACTTCGGCCGTGGCTAGTTATCACCCACCGGACCAAGCCATGTCATGTGAAATGACCTAGTCGTGTTTCGTGATGTAGTCCGGTGTAACCGTTCCGAAGACGGGTCTGAGCAGTAGCGCACTTGTAGCGCCTCTCTCAACTGCCGTCTTTGTACTTTTTCACTCTACAAAACTTCAAGGCTAGAGTGAATAAGTATCTTATAGGTCGTCGTGCTCCATCTTAGACCACAACGTCGCTTAACATCAGGCGAGTTGGTGGTCAAACGCCAACCTATTCTACATTAAAAAAAAACTTTCGCATTCATAATATTAGTTAGGATTTCAAATGAAAACTTCCCCCTAGCGGTAACGGCGACGGTTTCTACTCGTCGGGGTTCCAAGCGCGTCTGATCGGCAACAGCCTGCACAACGCCAGCGCGCCGCGCCTGGTGGCGTACGGCGCCGTGCTCTCGCTGAAGAACCACCGCACGGGCGGCGGGTACCTGCACTCGCACCACCACCTGTACCCGCAGGGGGTCGGCGCCCGCCAGCAGCAGGTCAGGAGCCGGGGGCGGACACGCGGGCCCGGGGCAAATATAAAAAATAGAACAGGGGGCCCTTGAGTGATTGATTTTCCGCCAAAACTCAATTTACTGTAAAAGTATTGTGGTGTTGCGAAGAATAGTCAGCGTCTTTTTAGGCCATTTAGGGGAATTTGCCGCCGCATGTCTACTTTGTTTTATTTTAGATTTTGTTATTCGCGCGGGGCCCCCAATGTGCCTGGCCTGCTAGTACCTAACTACTAGCTTTAAATTAAAAATTAAAAAAAAAACCTTACACCGATTTTCATCAACACCAATTTTTATCAGACATACATAGCTAAGAACACCTTTCTTATTTACCTTTCATACAAAAAAAAACAAAATCAATCTAGAGATACGAAGACAGACACGTGAAACTATAACACCCCGTCGTCTTTGCGTCGGGAGTTAAAAAGTAACAACATCTTATCCATTCTAAAAAAAAACTATGCTTGAAGGATAGAGAAAGGGAGAACCAGAAAAGGAATTAATGTGGGATTTGAGAAATTTTTACTGTTGACTATAAACATATAGCTGCGCCTTGCAGTGTTACATGTGTTAGATAACAGAATAGGAATGGTTTTTGACCACAGCACACGTCACAGATGTTAAAGTACAAGACGCTGACATAGTATCTCCTACCAGATAACAACATACACTCACAAGGACGAGAACAACCGCTGGATCATCAAGCCCTACGACCGGGAGAAGGTAGACGGCGTGGTCACAGTCCGGAGCGGAGACCTAGTGCGGCTCACGCACGTGCAGACGTCTAGGAACCTGCACTCGCACAGGGAGAAGGCTCCGATGACCACCAAGTATATGCAAGTCACTGGCTACGGAGAGGTAAGTGTTTTTTTTTCTTTTCTGTTGTTTATGGTCATCCTTACTTATAATAAAATCGAAAGTAACTTTGTCTGTCCGTCTGTCTGTCTGTCTATTTGTAGGCTTTGCACGGCTAAACGGCTCAACGGATCTTGGTGAAATTTGATAATTAGTTACAGTAAATCACGAGGAAGGATTAAGGATAATATTTTCTGAATAAATGCTGAACGAAGTCCCGGGTTCAGTTCACTGATAAAGAAAATATAAAAATATAAACAAAAGCTGTGTCCCATGGTTTCATTCGCTGTCCGACAGCCTGCCTATGTAATAGCCTAAAGGAACAGCTAGATTTTCGCGATTAAACGTATCCTACGTTATAAATTACGGATAGCATTATCAGCTCCTTACCAAATTTTATACGAATTCGTTCTGCCGTTTTGTCGTTATGATGTTGATTGAGTAAGAAACATCCATACGAACAAACTTTCATAGTAATATTAGTAGGTCAAAATGTCTGCACGGTCAGGAATTGAAACATCGGCGGGCCTCCTTGTTTCCTAAGAATGATGATCTGGGCCTTTTCAAGGCCAGAGTAAATAGGTAGTAGTAGTCTTCTAAGTCTGCGCGAGCTTCATCTTCGACCACGTCGTCGCTTATCAACAGGCGTTTTGATGAACAAACGCGGACTTATTTACGTCAAAAAAACTATAAAAACATTGAAATAACAATAAATAATTTTAATAGTAACAGAGACGAAAGAACAGTTCCGTGTGAGTTAGAGCAAGACAGTGTCAATTTTGATCGTTGTCTTGTAAAGGCTCCAAGTGCGATGTATTTGCAGGACGGTATTGGAGACGCGAACGACGTGTGGAAGGTGGCGATATCGGGCGGAAAAGACGGCGACGAACTACAGACTGTCAGGAGCAAGTTGGTGCTCGTGCATTACTTACAGGTAATTTATAGGTTAGGTTAAGTTTAGTTCGAGAATTACTGACAAATCCCTTACAAATTAGGCAACTAACGCCATCTTGTACAGATTATTGCAACTAAAGATAGAAAAAAGATGTAGGTGGCGCCTAATTTGAGAAGGGTTTGTCAGAAATTCTCGGTAGATGCAATTGTCCCACAGACGCATTTGCCCCCGTTGACCTTATATTAGTTTTTAAAGTTTTTCAGTGTAGTTTTTGGTGTGTTTTGGTAATAAAGTTATATTGTATTGATTTGTAAGTAATCATACTCATACTCATCTAACCTATGAAATACCTTTAACTAAATTATTCATTATTATTAAATTCATTAGCTCTGACATTTTAAATTATTATTTGTATGCCGCACCAGGCCAGGACATGTGTACTACCATATTTTAAGATCTGTATGCTATCCTGTATGTTGTATACTAAACCATGTTCTCACAAATAAATGAATCTTGAATCTTGAATCTAAAGGTTGTCTGGAAGAAATCGCTCTTAGCGATAAGATCAGTTTTTTGTGCCTATCGGTGATTTTTTAAACTGTATGTTAAGTGTTGTTGCTCATAAGAGTATGAGAAATCAGAAGATGATGTCGGAGATAGAGCAGCGAGAAGCGAGTGTATTGTTTCGATAGTTTGTCGCTGGGCCGTAGAAACTATTATCTAATTTGTGGCTGGGCTATAGCGAGTGCACGCCGAGCGAGCATTATCTATGGTCAGTATTATCTTGTATGAAATTGGAACTACATACATAGATTACATTTTACATTTTGGACGTTTAACTAGTGAGCCGTTTTGCCACTCGAGACATTGGCTACCATATAGACGTTTTAGTATGCCAACGTTCTGCGAAATACGTCATTTTCCTTGATAGACCTTCTGATACGGAGCGGCTAAGTAGTATGTGATTCCTTCAGACATGTGTATTGACGACGACCGGCAAGCAGCTGCCGAAGTGGGGCTACGAGCAGCAGGAGGTGGCCTGCAACCCCAACATCAGGGACAAGCACGCGCTCTGGAACGTCGAGGACAACATCTTTGAGGATCGTGAGTGCTTATCCTTGATGTTCCTAATATGAATTTCAATTTCATTTATAAATTGCGTTTATGGATACAATACGGGTGTCAACAATCCTAATTCCTACTAATATTATAAACGCGAAAGTTTGTAAGAATGGATGGATGGATGGATGTGTGTTACTCTTTCTTTCTTTACGTCGGGAGTGGTTGAGCCCTTATCCACCACGCTGGTTCGGTGTGGGTTGGTGGATGCCACATGTCCCATGTCATGTATGATAAACAAATGTGTTTTCATACCACCTGCTCGACAATGACCAATTTCATATCACGAAGCAAGGCATTGCCTTACTAGGGAGATAAAGTTGTATGAAAATCCCAGTTTGCGAGCAAAGAGATTAAAATTGAAAGAAAACTCAGCACACGGGCACTGTAAGAAAAGTTTATTCGAATAGTTCGAAAGTTATATGAACTGGCCACCACAAAAAAAAAGAACGCAGCTACTCTATGCATCCGTTTCGTAATGCTGAGTACCCACCAAGCCAACAAATGCCAAAGAATGCGCTGCGTCTTGTTACGTTTCAATAAAATAAAACGATACGCAGCATATCGTTGGCCTTCGTTTGCTTTGGTCTGTATGCAGCATAAGACACTGCTTTGTCTCCTCGGTGCATAAACTACTATGCTTATTTCCCCCAGTGCCGAAGATGAGCTTCGAGTCGTATGCGTCCGGTTTCTTGGAGCGTCTGGTGGAGTCGCACGCCGTCATGCTGCAGGGGAACGCCGGCCTCAAACCCAAGGAGGGTGAGGTCACCTCGCAGCCCTGGCAGTGGCCCGTCAACTACAGGGTGAGGACCGTAACTTCTATTAGACTAGTCAACGAGATTAATTTACTACGTACATGAAGTGGGGGGCCTGTTCACTGTAGGCTAACTGCAGGTTAGCTGCCGAGTAGACTAATATTAGGTAGGAAGATAGGACTAGGTTTTATTTTAAAATTTACAATAGCTGGCGTTTGGCTGCTATCACGCCTAACAAACAACGATGGAGCCTCTGATGGAGCACGCTTTCCCTTGAAGAAATCAATTCAAACTTTAGTTCCATTTCCCACCCCAGGGTCAGTTCTTCTCCGGCAGCAGCCACCGCATCTACCTGCTGGGCAACCCGGTCGTGTGGTGGGCCAACCTGGCCTTCCTCGCGGTTTTCGTGCTGGTCTACACGGCCAACTCCATAAGAGAGAAGCGGGCGGAGGCTTTCGGGATTCCTCTACAAGGTTTGAAACCAAATTATATAGTAGCTACTATACAGGGCTACTGGTAATCAATTAGCACCCTTTTAAGGGCATATTCTGTAAAAACTGCGTAAAGTAATGCGTGGACGTAAATCTAGTGAAAAGTCGGCGCAGTTGGGTGATAGAGGATTTTAATACTAATATACTACTCGTTCTAAATGACTGCCCACTGAATAGGTGATCACTATTAGACCTCAAGGATTTGTTTATTTTGGTTGATCGTATCCATTCATGAACTGACCATCTATGTTAATTGAAGAGACTACCTAGATACTTCCACAGGTTTTTTTTTTTCAGAAGGCAAGCACCGTTCGCTGCTGAACGCGGCCGGCTGGTCGTTCTTAGGCTGGTCGCTACACTACGTGCCGTTCTGGGCGATGGGCCGCGTGCTCTACTTCCACCACTACTTCCCGGCGCTGGTTCTTAGCTCCATGCTCACTGGTCAGATATAATACTAATAAATCAAGCAGCAATGCAAAACTGCATGCAGGCGTGAACATTTTACACCTGGCAACATTACCGATTCCCTTTAGCAATTAATATTGTATTGCTTTGGAGTAGTTATACACTGTTTTTTTTTCGATCGAGTACTTAAGTTTAAAAGAAAGAAAAAGACAAAACACAGTATAACTATTGCAAGGCTATACACAGTATATTTCTAAGGGGGTATGTTTAATGCGTCCGGGATACTTCCGCCTGGGAAAATGTTATCCGGCCCCCTTATTCTGACGAGTTAGATGTTATCTTGATCACTCTCACTCCTACGACTTTTCAAATGATTGAGACAATGACCCTCCTACATCTATCTATCCTATCTCACGTGCAAGAATAGGGCTCCAGACATTTGATAAGATTCTATTGTAACTTCACGATGTTGCTTGATTGCATTGAAAGTCGGATAAAAGAGTTTCTATACTCTGATTTGAAATATGCGTCCTTTTCATGAAAGCTTCGCTTGACCAGACTCATTGATTACGATCTAATTTAAATCTTTTCCTTTCACAGGTATCCTCACAGAATACCTCCTGCTGAGCATCCGAGGCTACCTCAGTCCGGAGCTAGGAAAAACCTTCTACCACTGTGTAATAGGGCTCGTTATATCGACCACTGTGTATTCTTTCTACTTATTTTCACCGCTAGCGTATGGCATGAGTGGGCCGCTCGCGCACGAGCCTAACTCTACCATGGCGGGTTTAAAGTGGCTCGAATCGTGGGAGTTTTGAGCTTTTCACTGGCAATATAACATTCTTGGCTGGGTTTTTGAACTAATATTTAAACAAATATGGTCTGTTGTCTATTGAACTCCGTGTAAAATGAACGGGACACCACGAGGTCTTATAATTTCGTCCATAATAAATATACTGTAATTAACTATGTTAAAAAAATGCGTTATTCCTTCGCTTAAGGCGTCAATCGATAAACGCCGGCTACACGCAAGAAAAAGGACGACTCATTGTCCCGTTGCGCTCCGCTCATTGCCCCGTTACGCTCATTGCAACGTTACGATAGGAGCGCGAGCGCTACACGAGTGATTTATATTCATAAAAGTATGCTTTGATATGACGTTATCGAGTTAGACTATCGTGCGTTAACCGACTTAACAGACAACCAATTTTTATTTGGCAAGCAGCCACATTTGTTTAAATTTTCTGTAAAGTTAAAAACAAAGCAGGTGTAGGTTACTCAGATTCACGGGTTCTAGATTATAAAAAACGTTACATCACAAGAAACAAATCGCAGAGATGCGTTTATATTTTTCTGGATTCTTTTTTAATTTAACTTAGGGCGTTCCTAGACGGGACATATTTTTACTACAATATAGGCCGGACTATACTGGAAATATTGCCGACTGTAGCCCGGCCATCATCAGCCATGCTAGAAATGTATGACGGAATGACCGGGCCACACTCAAGATACTGTCGCAATATTGCCGACACAGTATTGGCGGGCCAGTATATTTTCAGAATGCTGAAATCGTCGCATTGACTTCCTTACCCGTTTTCTAAGGCAAGTGACGTTGATATGATAGCTTGGAGTCACTCATTATTTTCCAAGCTAAGTATATGAATTTAAGTACTAAAATGTATGTAAATTTCTATGTGCCAATAAAAGATTGACCTTAAGTACCTTAGACCATAAGTAAACTCTTTATAAGAATCTCAAAATAAGACTCAATGATCTTCTAACATTCCGTCCTTAATTTATTTTTAAAAGATTGATTTATGCTTACTTCGTTAATATTTTAATCTGTATTAAAATATATTTTTGTACTTATTTAATGAATAAAATATATTTTTTTTTATACTCAAAGCATTTTTATTAAATGACCTTTTCCTATTCGCTCACAAGTTTCCACTCTGAGATACCGTGTAGTATAACAGTGCATGGCTGAGAATTCTTCGAGGCTACGCGCTCGTAGAGTCAACACGGCCTGAGAATATATCGTGGAGAGGCGAAACTCGTGTCGACGAAGTATTCGAAGAATAAGGGTTTGTTATTGTTTTTCTATTGTATAACATATTCATTGTGTTTAATTTATAAAAAAAAAATTGTTCTAAATTTCGTTAAATTAGTTCTGTTAAATTCATTTTTAAATAAGTTTTAAATATATAATATACAATTTGAGATTAAAACTTTACATATTACGTTTATAAAGTTTTCTTATATTTTATGTAAAGTTTTCTAATAAATTTAGTCAAATTAGTTCTGCTAAATTCATAAGTTTCTTAAAATTCTTTGTTAGATTAACTTTAAATGTCAAATTGGATAAAATTTTAATTAGCTTAAAATATCAAATTCTAAAAAGTTTTCTAGTAAGTACATACCAATAAATTAGTTCAAAATATTATTCCAATTTAAAAATTACTCAGGTTAGTTTAATAATAATTGAAACCCAAATTCCTTGGCGTACGACGTCAGTAACGTTCCTTGCGACGTTAGAGCGGAAATACAATAAAGATTGGTTAAAGTTCCAGTTTTGAAAATCTTATAATTTTTCTGAAACTTACCAATAGACGTTGTAAAACATCTTCTAAAAATGGACGCCAGTACAAAGCTTTTTGTTCGTAGTTAATTTTTTAAACAAAACTAGATGAGTACTTAATTAAGGTTTAGTCGCCCCATAGAGTAAAAAAAGTCTCCCGAAGGCGCTGTCAGAGTGGTATTAAATACCCACACTTCACCAGATGATATTCAGTTCCAAATGTGACAAGGCGTGAGCCTGTCGCCACAATCGGATTCCAGTTATGTAGCAAATGACATTAAATTTGCACGTATGTTCACAAAATTAACAAATTGATTTGAGAATTGAACCGTCGGCTGGGATCGAACCCGCTCCCTCTGGCTTGAGAAGCGAGCTTTCTCCAACTAGGCTATTTCGCTTGCTTTTAATGAAATTCAGCATGCATATGTACTTTACCCACAAATATTGGTAATTTTTTATTGGCAATCCAATCTTTAAATATGGATGTCAGTTGCCTTACAATATTTTTCACCACTTATTGGAAAAAAAGTGTTTTATGTAGGTATACCATTTATCTAGAAGGGCTAAATCACACCACACTATCTGTGATATGCTTAGACCGTCTAACCAAAGGTCTAAGGTGGTATGCGATTCATAGTCTGGTTTTCGGTTCTTGCGCGTAAGATGTTTGCTATAACTCTCTCCTTTATAATGTCATGGAGTGAAAGACCAAGATAACATCTTGCGTGTTAGAATAGGGGGCCGGTAGTGACTATACTAGGACAAAACACACCATGCGATCTGTATTCTGGCTATCTACCTAAAAGCCCGTCTAGCGCCCTCTATGGAACACATGATCGATTTTAGTTGGAGCTTTTTTTTAAAAGTAGGAGCAATTTACAAACACACTGCACCGGACACCGCTTCGGTGTGCGGTGATGTGGATTTTAACTTTGACTGTAACATAACATATCGTCACGCCTTTCCCTCGAGGGGGCTGGCAGAGGTGTAATACAACACCCACACTTCGCCGGATGATATTCAGTCCCAGATGTGACAGGGGGCGAGCCTGTCGCCATACACCGGGCTCCAGTCATGTAGCAGATGACATACAATACGCACATATGCTCACACAATGAACAAATTGGTGCGTGCCGTCGGTTGGGTCCGAACCCGCTCCCTCTGGCTTGCGAGGCAGGCCTTCTCCAACTAGGCTGTCATCGCAATTCTCGATTTGTATAATTCAGGTATTGGGTATCTTATACCTTTAAATGAGCAATTCTTGTATATATATATATATATAATTGGAATCTCGGAATCGGCTCCAACGATTTTCATACAAATTAGTATTTAGGGGGTTTCGGGGGCGATAAATCGATCTAGCTAGGAATCATTTTTAGAAAATATAATTTTATTCGTGTTTTATCGATAATCAATCTCAACTGAAAAATATGACTCTTCCTGACATCTATTGGCGAATAATAATACTACTATTTATGTGAGCAACTAATTGCTTTAACGACACAACAGCAGATGGCGTTGTTAAGTAACACGAAGTCAATGAGTGTTTGCTTTGAGGTTAGACTAAAATCAATTGTTTATTATCCCAAAAACACAATAAAAAAATAAAAAAAAATACCGAGCAAAGCTCGGCCATCCAGGTACTAATACATGACGGCGCGAGATATCATTGGATAAAGAAAATCAGTTTGAGAGTTGTTAATCGATAGTTTTAATCTGTGGTTTATGACGATTAATCGATTTGTTTATGGTAATTTAGAGCGGTTAACACCGAATGGAGTTGCGTTTGGGATTTCGGGCGAACGTCATGTCTGTCAGTCAGTGTTTGACAGGACTAGGCTGAAAGCGGTCGCACGCAATGGTCATTCGTAAACCCATTACTCTAAATCTCCAATTATCTTTGTGATCATTCATTAACTAAGTAGTCTAAGTGACTGTATAATTAAAATAGTGAGAAGCCTACATTGCTGTCCCCTTATTTCAACGTTCCTGAAGTTTGACGCCCACCATAGATACCCGTGATGACGAATTCATGGCTCAGAAATTAGACACGACACCGCGGCCTACTAGATTTTCTCCGTCACCAAAAGTGGAAGGTTACAGCGCGGCGGTCTTTCCTATGTTTCTCCGACATCGATGGGATCAGATGCGACGGCGTGGCGGCCTCCTTCCCTACATTACTCCGTCATCAGAAGTGAGATGTCACGGCTCGGCTCCTATTTCCTACATTTCCCCGACATCAGAATTGGGATAAGAATAACGTCCACAGCAACAAGATATGGCTCCGTCTTTGGCTACAATTCTACAATGATCTGGAAGCGAAGTGGCATAGCAACAGATGGCTGATAGGGTCGCCCCTACACTGAGAAAACTGTGTACGTGCTATTATTGTGGAGTGTGCGGACTGTTTCTTCGTGGTGCATGAAGGGCAGCAGGGCGGCAAAGAGTGAGCATCGAGTAGACGTCTGCATTATCCCGACGGCGTTTGATTACACCTAGTCTATGCTATGTGACGCAACTAACAAACAACGAGAGACGAAGGATAGCAGTGTACCGAACAAAACGTCGACGCCTACGTGTTACTACTGCAACGAGGTTACATCGCCACTCGTTGATCGAAAAAGGGCACCAAAATTAGCAGCAGCAACGTGCGAGATCCGGTCAATGCCTGGAGGGCTATTCTTACAACTCGAGATACCATCTTATCTCAAAAAAAATTCCTAAATTCGAGATGCCTTATTCAAGTTGCTCGAGATCGAGATAATCTCGATGGCTGGGGCACGAGATGTCTCGAGTAGTCGGAGGCAGTGGAGACTTGCAGGAGGGCTATTCCTAGGCGTGAGATGAGATGAGATTTTATCTTGGTCACTCCCACACCTATGACGTTTCAAACGAGAGCAACAAGGACGAAAAAAAGTGAGATGAAAATCTTCAATCTCCGAATAGGGCCCCAGTGGCCCTATTCGGAGATTTGACATTTTCATCTCACTTTTTCTCGTCCTTGTTGCTCTCGTTTGAAACGTCATAGGTGTGAGAGTGACCAAGATAAAATCTCATCTCATCTCACGCGCAGGAATAGCCCCCCAGGAATCGAGATCGAGATGAGATGAAAATCTCCTATCTCCGAATTGGGCCCCTGCACTATGAAGCAGCCATTGATCACCTACGAGTAGCAATTGAATCCGGTGAGAAGTTTTCATTTTGTTTGATATTCGTAAACGATGTATGTCAGAGTGCTATTTTCTATTGGAGTTGCTTAGAGTTTGAAAATACCCACAAACAGTTTAGTCATACTGCCGCTTGCGGCACATGTGAGTCATGCAGTTAATAGATAACTTACTAAGTGTCAATGCTTTTGGTAAAACTAAGCCTGAAGGGCAGTAGCCGGTAGGACAGTAGCCTGTGTAGTAATAGCCTGTGTGGCAATAGCCTGTGTGGCACTAGCCTGTGTGGCACTAATCTGCAAGGTACTATCCTATGTGGCTCTAGCCTGTGTGGCAAGCCGGTGTAGTAGGCCTGTGTGGCCAGCCTGTGTGGCAAGCGTGTGTGGCAAGCCTGTGTGACAAGCCTGTGTGGCAATCCTGTGTGGCAAGTCTTTGTTGCAACCCTACTTTTGTTGAATTATAGTCTGAGTGACGATACCTAGCCTGTGTGGTGAGCCTATGTAGTAAATTCCTCCCGGTGTAACATCATAGTACGAGTTACGACCTAGCCTGTGTGGCAAGTCTAAGTGACAACTTTAATGGCATGTTATTCGTTTGAAATTGGACACAGCCGTTTTCATAAGTCCAAACCGCGTATGTGTATCGCCATTGGATTTTCAATGTGGCTTGATTAAATTCTTGGAACATTGGATGTATGATTAATAATTTAGTTTTAGCCTCGATTATTCGATTGGTCCCAATACAATTTATTTCACTAAAAGTCAAGTTGCTTATTTCAATTATCATGACAATTTATGGGGATAGGTAACGAATATGAAGTTACTGTTGGAAGAGTCGATTATACTCTGGTACGATGTTTATGGTTGGTAGCATTGGATGTAATTGTGTTGTTCTATAATCGTGATCGCTCTCTGCGATATCGTGGAGTTAGATTTGAGACGGTCAGAATGACCGAGCGTTAAGTGGTTACTTGAGCACTTTTATGATTGTCCACAGATGATGAGATGAACTAATCACCCGAGGACGTGTGAAAATGCAGAATGGCCGTGACGGCGCGAGATATCATTGGATAAAGAAAATCAGTTTGAGAGTTGTTAATCGATAGTTTTAATCTGTGGTTTATGACGATTAATCGATTTGTTTATGGTAATTTAGAGCGGTTAACACCGAATGGAGTTGCGTTTGGGATTTCGGGCGAACGTCATGTCTGTCAGTCAGTGTTTGACAGGACTAGGCTGAAAGCGGTCGCACGCAATGGTCATTTGTAAACCCATTACTCTAAATCTCCAATTATCTTTGTGATCATTCATTAACTAAGTAGTCTAAGTGACTGTATAATTAAAATAGTGAGAAGCCTACATTGCTGTCCCCTTATTTCAACGTTCCTGAAGTTTGACGCCCACCATAGATACCCGTGATGACGAATTCATGGCTCAGAAATTAGACACGACACCGCGGCCTACTAGATTTTCTCCGTCACCAAAAGTGGAAGGTTACAGCGCGGCGGTCTTTCCTATGTTTCTCCGACATCAATGGGATCAGATGCGACGGCGTGGCTCCTCTTTCCTACATTACCCCGATATCAGGAGTGAGATGTGAAGGCTCGGCTTCCTATTTCTCTGTTTCTCCGACATACATAATAACGTATACAATACCTACCTGTAGCATCCAGACAATGTATTAAATGTTATGAATACCTATTATTGTAATTTGTCCGTTATATACCTTGCCTAGGCAATGTACCTAGGTCATGAACGTAGAATTTTTCTATGTTCATGACCTAGGTAGGTATATATTACCCAGGGATTGTACACAGTACCTGCATGTCCACCTGCAATGTGTAAAGCAAATAGATTTGGTCTATTTACTTTCCACAGTACCTGGATGGCCGAGCTTTGCTCGGTATTTTTTTTTATTTTTTAATTGTGTTTTTTGGATAATAAACAATTGATTTTAGTCTAACCTCAAAGCAAACACTCATTGACTTCGTGTTACTTAACAACGCCATCTGCTGTTGTGTCGTTAAAGCAATTAGTTGCTCACAAAAAATAGTAGTATTATTATTCGCCAATAGATGTCAGGAAGAGTCATATTTTTCAGTTGAGATTGATTATCGATAAAACACGAATAAAATGATATTTTCTAAAAATGATTCCTAGCTAGATCGATTTATCGCCCCCGAAACCTCCTATATACTAATTTGTATGAAAATCGTTGGAGCCGATTCCGAGATTCCAATTATATATATATATATATATATATATATATACAAGAATTGCTCATTTAAAGGTATAAGATATATAATAATAATAATAATAAGGTGCCGAGGTGCCGTACTATAAGTACGCACCAGCGTCAGTTCTCGAGAATGGCCGTGCTTTGCTCTACTGGGACCGCTCTATCATCACGGACAGGACTATTGTTGCCAATAAGCCTGATATCGTGCTGGTCGACCGGTCCCAGCGCCGGGCAGTGCTCGTCGATATCACCATCCCACATGACGAGAACCTCGTGAAGGCCGAGAAGGACAAACTCAGCAAGTACCTTGACTTGGCTCACGAGGTAACCGCCATGTGGGATGTTGACTCGACGATCATTGTCCCGATAGTCGTCACGGTGAACGGTCTCATAGCGAAGAGCCTCGACCAACATCTCAAGAGGCTCTCGTTAGACGGTTGGATCAAGGGCCAGATACAAAAGGCAGTGATCCTGGATACGTGCCGTATTGTCAGGAGGTTCCTCACTCTGCAGCCCTAACCACCGGTAGCTTGGGCCTCGCCCCGCTGCTGGCGGCACCCTAGTTTTTAAGTTTTTTATAGTATTTGTTTTTTATATTCATTTATTGTAAAAAACTTAGAAATTAAGAAGACAAATAAATATCTTGATAATAATAATAATAATAACATATTTGGTCGACCGGTCCCAGCGCCGGGCAGTGCTCGTCGACATCACCATCCCACATGACGAGAACCTCGTGAAGGCCGAGAAGTACAAACTCAGCAAGTACCTTGACTTGGCTCACGAGGTAACCGCCATGTGGGATGTTGACTCGACGATCATTGTCCCGATAGTCGTCACGGTAAACGGTCTCATAGCGAAGAGCCTCGACCAACATCTCAAGAGGCTCTCGTTAGACGGTTGGATCAAGGGCCAGATACAAAAGGCAGTGATCCTAGACACGTGCCGTATTGTCAGGAGGTTCCTCACTCTGCAGCCCTAACCACCGGTCGCTTGGGCCTCGCCCCGCTGCCGGCGGCACCCTAGTTTTTAAGTTTTTTATAGTATTTGTTTTTTATATTCATTTATTGTAAAAAACTTAGGAATTAAGAAGACAAATAAATATCTTCGAATAATAATAAAATAATAAAATTCTTTATTTCAGGCCACAATAACCATATATAAAGAGATATACAGAGATAAAGTATCATAAACAAATAAAATTCGAAAATCCTTAAAACGAACCGCGATTCTGATAGAATAGATGACGATATTGTAATAACTTAAAACTTCTCCTACTTGACTGCTTTATCAGAGCAAATCTGACATGAATTGGTTAGGTTAGATGGCTAAGGCGGGAGCGAAGCGAAATGGAGCTCCACCTTCGACTTCGTGGTTATTTTTTATAACAACCCAAAACCTCCCCTACTCAAATGTTATTTCCCTGTTCTCGTCTTTTTCACACATTGCCGGCTGCACTTCGGCTCTGTATACCTAGATAGAGTAATAAGAAATAATATTTCATACAGTACCGTAGCCTTTTAGGTATTTTATACATTGCATTTGTTTTGTTTTCAGGTATACCGGATTAAGGTTCGTTCATATCTATCGACATCGAGCGTGCCTGACACGTACCGGCACAGACGGCAGTGGCCCTATTCGGAGATCTGAGATTTTCATCTCAACTTTTTTTGTCCTCGTTGCTCTCGTTTGAAACATCCTATGTGTGACAGTGACCAAGATAAAATCTCATCTCATCTCACGTGCAGGAATAGCCCCCCAACGTTGGGGGGCTATTCCTGCGCGTGAGATGAGATGAGATTTCATCTTGGTCACTCTCACACCTATGACGTTTTAAATGAGAGCAACAAGGACGAACGAAAGTGAGATGAGAATTTCAAATCTCCGAATAGGGTCCCTGGCACTTTCTATTCACATCTACCGACAACTTTTAGGTACGAGTACCTACCTACGTAAAATCGTTAAAATATGTACTCCACTATATCTATTCCACGCCTCATCTTTTTTCAAATTACACACTTTTTTTTTCTAAATGAATAGGAACTTTCCTTTAATGTGTGACTGTGCGCTACGGGTAAAGATAGGAAAGAGGAAAAAAAATTTATCGATATTTATCGTATCAAATTCAAATTCAAATTATTTTATTTCGGATAACATAGACCCATTTTTGTTAGTACACACGAAAAAGAGGCTTAAAAACTAATGTTAGTAACTTACAGAATATAATAAAACAAAACTAGAATTTAATGCGTCATGTACTTACGAGGCATCTCGGGAGGAATCATTGTCCGCACGAGATGCCTCAGTACAGGCGCTTGCGGGTCATCAGCCACTACTTTCAGGATGCTGTTGTCACTCCCTCGAAGCCTCCTCACCAGTGACGCTACTTTCTTCCTTAAGACGTATCGAAATATATTAAGAGAAAAATATCGAAATTTATTTTTAACATTATTGTTTTTTTATTTATTTAGCTAATAAAATGGTCATTATAAACCTGTTTTATTTTTCAAACCTCTATATTAGACGGAGAGATAATTTATCTTCATCAAATATAAGTAAATTGTTATCCTATAAGCATGTTAGGTAAATGGCACACCCAGTCTTTTGTCATTACTAAAACTGTGACGAAAAAGCAGTTAAAGACTCATACGGAAGTAAAAAATAAGTTTTAGGCTAAGAAAAAGTCAATAATTATGAATGTTGAAAAGTTAATAATGGTTTCATTAGGTAGGTACACCCTAAAAGTAAAAAAATGTTCTTAAATTAGGTAATACCATCCATAGGAGGTAATTATCAACAAAATAAAGACATCAGTAGCTATCGATATCGACTTCGCAATATTTTATTTTATCTCTCTGCAATCACTGGGCTAAGATAAAGGTTAGTACCTACTATTATTTATTATGTGGTTAGAGCTACTTAAAATATGTATGTACCTATTTCATTTATAGCCCTTAAATCTATAGCTATATCATGTGTCAAAATTGAAACTGCAGCGCCAAACGGCACAATAATGAGCTAAAATAAGAAAAGAAAAGAAGGGACTGCGCCATCAAAATATTCTTTGCGAGAATATTTTGATGGCCGTGCTTGGATATTAGCCAAGCACGGTCGGTGTCGGTGCCGGTCGGTGTCTGCGAGTGTCTGTACGGGCACGTTACGGTTGGTGTGAAAACGCTCATACAAAATGTACGAAAGAATACTACTTTGTCTGTGCCGGTACGTATCGGGCACGCTCGATGTCTGTTGATATGAACGGACCTTTATACTGATTGCCGGTAACATAAAAAACAGATATAAAAACTGCACACTGACACTGCGTCTCCGTGTGGATATGAAGTTCATCACTCCGCACATCGCAGTATGTTAGCGGCCTTCGATGTAATAAACTGACATGATTGAAATATACGTTAATTAAACATAAGGGAATTTTACGAGGTTTTCCATTAGCCAGATCCGATAATCTGGTCGGGCTATCGGAAGCTGTGCCTTTAGCCGGATCAAACTATCGGAACGAACTGTCGGATGGAAAAAAATCTAGCAATGTCCCGGGCGGCTTACTTTTGGTAATGAACTTTCATTAACTGGCAGCACTCACTTTGGTCTAGAGTCCATGGCCTAATATCAAAACTCACAGTAGTGTTGCTAGACGTTCGTATTTTTTTCAATGAATCACCGCTCATTTATTTTATAAATAAGACATATTTTATTTAATGTCGTTATTTTGTATTTTACAGTAAAGGGTACAATAATTAGCTATTGCAATGAATTTAAAATTTTCAGTTTTTGAAATTGTTCTAGACTATAAAAATATAACCATAGACAACGCGGAAATACTGAAAAACTTTTTAATCTAATTTTGAAGCTGGCCACTCAGGCTTCATATCTTTTTGACACAAAAAATACAATTACAAATGGCGTTTACGTAGTGCAGACAGATGTATTCACGGCCACGATGGGCGATGATTCTTTGATATTACGAGAAGATGGCTATATACGCATGAACTTTCCAGTTACTTCTCTAACGTATCATAGTAACTTAAATATAATACTGGTGAAGACAGACGTGGGTGGTGTGCACGTTTTGGATGTGAACTCGGGTGTGATTCTGCAGTCTTCATGCCTGTCAGCGGGTAAGTCCGACGCTATAACTCTCCAAACAATAGATTTCGTGATAAGTTACCATCCGATGGCGATAAATCCACAGGTCGGGTTATCGATTTGTCAGTATTTTGTGTGAGCGGTGATTTTGCTATGGCCTACATTGTCCGTTTGACAGTTCTCGATAAACAATTCCGATGATACCGGATCGGTTTGTGGGTTTTTAGATGAGAAGGGTACGCTTGGAGTGGAGTATGCGGCGGGTTCGGACCGGGTGTTCGTGTGGGATGGGAGTGGCGTGGGTGCGCGGACCGACTACAACGGCGTCCTGCTGCTGCACACTGCGCTGCAGCGTCCGCTGCCCTCCTCGCAGGTCGACAAGAACATTAGGGTCGAGCTCGTGCTCTCCGAGGTATGCTCTACATCACAACATTAATTGGAAACTTGAATGCATTGACCACTAAATGCTGGGCTTTGTTTAGATCCATTGAAACCAAATCTCAGTTAGAACTACAAAATATCAATAAAAATATCAGTAAATATGATCAATACCACTAGAAGCAAGTAATTCCTTTCACTAAATAAAAATTACTTAACAGTTTTTTGTCTACAAAATAGATTTCTTTGTTCATCTGTGAAAATAAAAATAAACAACAAAAATCAATAATCAGTACAAGGTAGCTAATAGGGAACTACATTATTGCACAATCATAGTTTTGTTAGTCATGATCATTACTTTCCATTCCATACAATCATAAGAGATCAAATCTTAAATTTTGAATAATACATTTTTAAATACCTTTTCCATTTCCACAATGTCCACTGCAATTTGTATTAATTTATGAGGTATAACCATTACCTGAAGAATTAGTGTTAGGATAGCAAAAAAATTGTGACTGTCACTAGTAATCATTACAAACATGATTGCTTTTCATTTGTACACAATAAGTCAAGAAATACAAATTTTACTTTCGCCTCAGTGTAAATATTACAAGTGCTAAAAGTTTGCTCTGAAATTGAATTTAAAACAAATAGTACATTTTAATGTTGTTCAAGCATATATAGTAAAACTAACTGCGTCACACAATTTCATTTGTGATCCCACAGAAACTGTTAAATTTTTCAGAATAAAAAGAACCATATGTCCTTTTGATACTGTGTTCTTATGCAAAATTTTATGACAGTTGAGTAGTTAGGGTGCGAAAGAGTAACAAATAAACAAACAAACTCATTTTTGCTTTTGTAATATTCGTTAGGATTTAATAAATCTTCACAAATACCAACATGAGCTCAATGTGTGTGAGCAGGTGAGAGAGGACCACCCTGTCACTCATCTATTTTTCTAGTTGTTTGAAGAAAATATGGTTAATTTTGAACACTTTGTTTATGCTTCTAATTTTACTTCACTACTAAAATTTGATGAGTTGAGAGATACATGAGTCTGTAGTGTTAATTCTGTTCCCTGAACTCAACTCATTTGTCTAAACCAAAATTATTATCTGGACATCCCACATTTTGTATTTTCTTAAGTTAAAAATTATTATTATTTTAGTATGCCAGTTTTGATAAGATAATGATCTAACTCAATCAATTTCAGTACAATAGTTCTAGCTATACATGTAAGCTAGGATCAGTAACTATGTGTTACTTAACCTAGACATGAGACACTTGCGTATATGTATAATATATGTGATTTTATCACATCACATTATTTATAAGGTTGACATTATATTACACTTATACAGCATCATGTTACGAGTCGATACATGTTTGATTATCTCATATGGATTAACTTTTCACATAGTGAGATTATGCACAAATCAACCAACTTCCGTGATTTTCTTATCAACTTATCTGTGATTTTCTATGTTGTCTGTAATTTTTTAAGCTGTGTTTAGTTTTTCAAAATTAAAGAGTATCCTGCTTGATACAATACTTCATTACCAAATTTGGTCAAATTTGGCTCTGCAGTTTAATAATCAAACAGAATCATCTAGAACAATCAGACTGTTAGATAAGTTTTATAATTTTCACATATACACTAGCCTAAAACATTTTCTAAGGCAGGTAGTTCATACAAGTGCAATTTCCAAGTTTGTTTATGAACAACATCAGTTGATCAGAGGTTGTGACATGCTTAGGAGTGAATTTATTTTAAAACGGGTAAACTAAAATGCAGCTCTAATTCACTTTGCACACAGGCAAGCTGAAACAACAGTAGATTTTATGGCAATTTACATATTTTTTGCCCCTCATACAATACATTATTTATCAGAATTTATTTGTACTGTGAGGTCCATTGGAAAGAAAAAAGATCTATTTTTATCCATATGTTAAGCCTATGGCAGAAACACTTAGACTTTTCTAAATTTAGATGTGCTCCTCATGAATACATGATATATTATGGCAGCTGCTTACTGATCATACATATTACTTACACTATCAGAAAAGAGAAAACACATTATACACAAGAAACAACATATTAAACAAATATATTTGAACACACATTCTTATTATTATGACATTGAGCTTACTTGCACTTACTCTGCAGTAGGTACTCACCCTGTCCTTGCATCCCTCACATATTGTAATTATGCAATTTTTATTGTATTTGCTAGCATCTTCATTCATATTTCTTCAAACCCAAAAAATATTTGGAAAAAAAAAACGAAACTTCAAAGTAGAAACTAGTAAAGGTATTTTAGGTTTAGGCATTGAGTTTATTAGTTGTTATCTCTAACTGTAAACTGGTTACTTGAAATAAATTCATAATGATGGTTTTGTCCATTTATTACAAACTTTGCAAACAGGCAATCAAAAGCTATCAAGGTTGCCAATTCATCTGACCTCTCCTGTAGGTTTAGCAAGTGTACTGGTACAAAATCTTTTTGTCACGTTATTTTAAGAGAATTTGACAAATTTGTTCTTAAAGTTAAATAGGTCATCTTCATAGTGTTTGTTGTATTGCTTGAGTGTAGTGTACTGACAGTAGTCTGTTTTAGGCGGTGTTGCTCTACCAATGCCTGCAGAGCCTGGACGGGAGTTCCATCGACAAACTACAGGACTTTGTAAAAGAACTCAAGAATTCTATTGACGCCGAGCCCGCTCGAAAGGGCGTAAAAGCACAAAAAGTAAGTAGATATGAAAATGTCATTCTGTGGGATTCATCCAAAATTGAACTTTTTTACTGATTGTGAAATATTTATATTCCTTTTTGCATTTGGTTGATGCTTTGAAAGAAGCATAAGCTGAATAATACAAGCAGCATGAATGAAATATACTTCATGTTTATTTTCCAAGAAGTAGCTGGTAACTTTGTTATTATCAAGCTATGCTCTACATATTGGCTACATTTTCTTGAGTAGACTACTATGTACTATTAACTTTATTGTTTAAACAAGACTTTAGCACAAAAGTTTTTTCCTTCAAATACTTTTCTCATACTTGCATAAAGTGTCATATTTGGAGAACTCCTGTAAGTAGACTAATTAAGAGTTGAGTAAAATGTACTAACAAAATCGTTCTTTTCACAGTGGAGTACGGTGACACTCTGCATGCCGCAGAAGATCCTCCGTTTAGTGGTGGCCAGCGTAGTCCACGAGCTGAAGACCCAGAACAGGCGCATACCGGCCCTGGCCATTGCCTCGGCCGTCAGCCAGCGAGCCAACGACCTAGTGCCGTGTTCCAGGGACGAGGAGTCCCGCCCTGTCATGTATTCAGAGGCCGAGCGGAAGGAGACCTTCAAACGCTGGCCGCATATGGATTATAAGTGAGGATCGTCGGAAATACTTTGATGTTTTCAATTTTGTATTGACATATTGCTTGAACAATTTTTTGCTTTGGTCATTAATATGACTTGAAGTAAACTGGCTAATAAATGAAATTGTTGTGACTTAGCAAAAGATTTTGAGTATATATACGAATTTTGATTGCAGTAGGTTGGTATCATGGAGTCAGTGTTCACTATGATAGTTGCAATATCCAGAAAGGTAAAGCTTAGGTTCTGGCCAGTGGCACTTCTAGGGAAATGTTTTTGCACTGTAACAGATTTGGGTACAGCATGAGAGAGAGATGAGCAAAATTTGTAACATCCCACTTTGACATGCCAGTTGTGGTGCAGTGTATAAATAATCCAACTGCAGATGAAATCAAAAAAGGAAGGTTATGTGTTTGACCTGTAGTATGTATGTATGTATGTCAATATGTTCTCTCGCACTATAAAGCAGCTGAACTGATTTCGGTGAATGATGTGTCGTTAGATTCGTATTTATTGCGGGAGTATAAACTACATATTGCAGTCTGTTTTTTTCTTCATATTTTAAATGCGTAAGCTTGGTTGAATGTTTGTTACTTAATCACGCCAAAAGGTTGATGAGATCTAGATGAAATTTGGCGATAGATTATAGTCTGGAATAGCACAGGCTACTTTTGGACCTTGAGGCGCAGCTAGTTCAGTTAAATGATGTCGCTTAGTCTGTATAGTGTCAGTGTCTCGTGCAGATGGGCGCTGCCGGCGCGCATGGCGCAGGCGGGGTTCTACCACCAGCCCACGCCGTCGGGCGACGACCGCGCCATGTGCTTCTCGTGCCTCGTGTGCCTCGTGTGCTGGGAGAAGTCGGACGAGCCCTGGGTGGAGCACGAGCGGCACTCGCCCAGCTGCGCCTTCGTGCGCGGCGAGTACACGCACAACGTGCCTATATCTGTGAGTCACCTACTTACTTACTTCCTCCCTTGGCCGTAAACTAATAATATAGCCTAAGAGACTAATATATAGCCTCGGAATAGTTTCAGCCTTTTGTCTTTTTTGATCGAGTTTAAAAATTTAATGAAAATAAATAGACAAAAGATGAACTGTTCACATTTGAGGCTACACAACGTTTATTGCTAAAGGAATTCATATTTACTGTACGGTTTAAGGCATTAAGAATCTGATTCTTACTTTATTGGTGCAGCAACCCAAACCTTGTCTTGGCCTCTGATGCTATAGAGCGCCGCTGTTCTGTTTTGATGTTTTGCTCGGTTTTTGTTTTGTGAGTAACCAGCAGCACTTGATTTTGTGGCTTTTATCTAGGTGTTCGTAAAGCCGCGTTGACACGATCAGAGTCTGCTCACATCGAGTGGATTCATACAAGTGTACTGGGACAACATCGATCGTCACATCATTCCCCGCAGGGGCTAGCACAGGTGTATTGCTAAATACCACTCCTTGCCGGACGAAAGTGTAACTAAGTGTAACTACAATACCAGAACAATAAATATATTATATCTGTCCAACTACAAATTGATTAGAATCGTAAAAGTACCAACGGTTACACTTGAATATTTGACGTGACCAAGTATTATGATTTGACCCTTGATCTGAGTAAATGAATTGCAATGTGTCGTCTTCAGGTGACAAACGCAACAGCCTGCGCCGTCCCGAGCCCCAACGTAACGATCGTGTCAAAAGGCAACACGGGCGACCTCGTGGCCTCGGGCACGGCTGAGGGGAAGGTCAACGTGTGGCGGTTCGACTGCGGACTCAAGCTCGTGAAGTTCATACACCTCTCGCCGTACGACTCCATCTTCAGCGGGATACTGACCACAGACACTATTCAGGTCTGGTCGGCTAGTCTAGAGAAAGACAGTTGTAAGTACACATTAAAGTCATTGATTGTCAATTAGTAAGAGTAAAAATCGCACAAATAAATGAATGAATAAATAAAGAATGAGGTAGGAATACCTAAAAATATTTATAGTTTATAATAGCGAAGTGAAGTCTAATCGAATGAAATTAAAATCTAATCTAAATATTTCTTTGTCTACATTAGCAACCTACGTCATCGAATTAACAGCGATGTCGTTCGTCGGGATGACGTCACAACAGGACCCTTATCCACAAGCGCAGAACGTCGAAAGCGCAGAAAAGGACAGCAACGTTCCTAAAGTGAAACCCGCTCTCATCTGCGCCGTCATTGTCACTAGGACCAACGAGACGCAATCGAACTATCCAATCAGAGAAGACTCCAGCAAAGCGCTGTTTGACTCGGGGGGGAGGTCCATTAGAGCCATAGAGAGCATTCAAGAAATGAACGACCAGAACGAAGCTAAAAGCAACCAATCCAACAAAATGCTCTTCTTACTGACATACGATATACACAGCTCGCCAGCCGGGTCCATAACTACCGTGATCCATACTTCGAACAGCAGCGGAAACTCCAAACCTGGAGGCAGCAAGAAAGTGTGCACCGTGGCTCGGACCGACGACGCTAATATATACGACGACATCTTCTTCCAATATTCCGACGAAGACACGGAGCTTCCGCCTTGCACGAACGTACTCATAGACGAACAGATCAGCAATGTCATCAATCTGAACGCGTCGTCCAGTAAAGAGGACAGCAAGATCTGGGAACCGGCAAAGAAGATAATTCTCACGAAGCATTTCAAGATGGTGCCGCCGCCGGGCGGGCAGGTCGCGCTGCTGCCGTCCGACTTCCAGGAGGCTGCCAATGCGCAGGCCAGCGTGCTCGACTTCGTCGGGAAGATCTCGCAGCTGAAGAGTTGGAAGAGCGGGCATTTGGACTCAGTCGGGACGAAGCTAGTGGATCAAACCGACGCAGCCGTACTGCATTCAGATACCCATTTGCACCACTATCTCAACATGAGCGGACCGTTGGAGATATCAGACTTGAAATGGTATGAAGGCGGCGAAGGCACGGAGAAGGTTAAGATAACGACATTCAGTGGCAGCAAGCTCGGCACGCAGACGGCCGTGCCCAACAGCAACAACGATGGATTCGACAGCGATCCGCCGCAGGAGGAGGTAGTGTCCCAGGGAGTCGCCGTGCAGTGCCTCAGCCTCCCAGCCTCCGTGAACATTCGGGACGACGCGAAAGTTACCCACATGATGCCCACAGAAGATAAAGAGCACCTGCTCGTCATCATCTCCAGCATCGACCCGGAGAAAATTAAAGCTGAAGAGGACACCGACAACGACGGTGACACCAAAATGGATATCGACGATATTGAAACTATCCCAGAGAGACCCAAATCGGACGCCAAAGCGTACTTCATTCTTTACGAGATTTTCAACAAAACTTCCATATGCACTTTGGAAGATAATCCCGTAACGATCATGGAAATGTCCTACGAGGAGAGTCCCGTCGACTTGTGCCTCCTGCCGCCTGAAAACGAGCAGTACTCTATCGCTGTCGTCGGCGTAGATGGTTGCCTGCGGCTGTATTCGCTGCCAAATTTCGTAATCTTATCTGAGCATCGGGTTGCCAAAGGGCAGTTCACGTCCGTCACATACTGCGCATCGGTCGACCGACTCAGCGTGTCGACGAAGCACGGGATGATCTACTTCTACGCCTTAAATAACGGCGAAAAAGATTCGACCGGCGACTTGGACGAGGACGAGTTCGCGAATCTCGATTTCGACATGCTTCAGAAAGCGCCGCGCGAGGAGACCGGCGCGCCTGTCATCATAGCGAACAAGCCGGAACTCGATACTTCCGACTTGGAGACTCTAATATCGATAACTGGGTCCTACGGCACAAATACTCCGATCCCGTACAGCGCTGTGGTGCCCGGGTTCTGGTGTGAGCTGTCCCCGGCGCAGCGACCGCGCTCCGACCACCAGAACAACCGCACCTGGCGCCTCCAGAACACCTCATCCACCTGGGACGAGCATGTGCTGGAGCTCACTTTACCCTACAGCGTCTCGCTCGCACACATCGAGTTCTCCTTCACGCTGCATTCGCTCTGCACGGCGAACTTACCCGTCATTATGGTGACGTTGTTGAAGCAAAACCTACATGGAATCGGGTATAAGAAAGACGCGTCTCTCAACCACAGATCCGAATCTCCCATAACTTTCCCGGTGATAGACGCGGACATGACCAACTTGGAGAATCCGATTTATAGCGAGGAGTATTTGCAAGCTCATAACGCGGAAATCCTAGCCGGGCCTCTGATACTGTCGTCTGGAATAGATGCGACCCAGCAGTCGGGGGCTTTGACGTTGACGAGCCCTCGGTTGTATCGAGCTCGAGGACGAACCTTCCTAATTCACATCAAGACGTTGTTCGACCCAGCCAAAGACATGAGTAAAGGCCCAGGTAAATCCGAGGACAGCAAGAATGCGTCTAAGAAATTCATCGGCTGCGACTGGCTGCACCAGATATCCCTGACCGTCCGCTCGAGCCCTCACACGGAGGTGCCGATGGAGAGGCAGCAAAGGATCGCTATGCTCGAATCTAACGGGTTCCTAAACACACTGTGTGAAATTGCCACAAGCAATGATGACGTCAAGAAGCGTAATCTCGCTTTGGACAACATGATTTGGGTTGTATCCGTGCGTTTGATGAGGATGCGATTGGCGAAGTCTGAGAAAGGAAAAGTTGAAAACAATAGCGTCGAAACGCAACAGCTGGAATGTATTAAGATGCTCGAGAAGCATATCGATGCTCTCATAAGGTCCTGCATCCTGTGCGCCGACAGGAGCATCGCGAAGAAGTGCGTCAGGATCATTCTGATCACGATCGAGTGAGTATTTTTAATTTTATTGTTCCTGTCAAGTCCATCTCTAAATCAAAGTAAATAATTTCGTGAAATATGTCAGAGTTGCAAACTAATTTGACGATTTTTTTTGTGAACATATTTGGCAAAATCGTGCAAAAATACGTTAACTCGTTTTACAATTATCTTCGTTAATATTTTTTCTGATGAACAATATAAATTTTTGCAACATTCAAAAAAGGATCTCTACTAACGTTCCGAATGTTCCAGAGGCGAGAAGCAGCTGCCGAAGCCGTGGAAGTCTTCGTTCGAGGCGACGCTGTGCTCGAGCGTTGCGGAGGTGGTGCCGTACATGGGCGGCGTGCAGTCGGCGGGCGCGCTGCGCTGGCTGGCGGCGCTGGTGCAGCAGTGCACGCCGGCCGCCGCCGCGCCCGCCGTGGTGGCGCGGCTGCAGGCGCTGCTGCGCCACGCCGCCGCGCCGCACTCCGAGCGCCAGAACGCGCTCCAGCACGTGCTGCGCTCCCGGTGAGACCGCCACCTTAATCATCATTTGGATGTCAATAACCTTACATGCAAATATGTCAATGAGGCATATTCCGGTGAAACTACTATACTTTGATAAATGATATGTGCAGATGGACTGAAAAAACATTGCAAGGGTAAAAAAAAGCCAACTGTTAGGTTCTAAGTGAACAAAATGTATGACGCAAGTAAAAGACGTACTAGTAAAATACGTACTCTGTTATTCACGCTAGTATAAAAAAGATGGCTGGTCAGTTTTCGTTCATAAAGAATACGGAATTCACTCTAGACATATAGATACTCATAGCCTATTTCCTACGCCGCGGCCCGGCAAGGGCACTACAAGCTCCTGCGCCGCTGCACGGTCATGCATCAACGCATGTTATCAATATCACTAACGTGGTAACGCTTAAATGTGTCTTCGTTCGTGCGGTACAGAGGCGTGTAGAGGTAAAGAGTCAAATAACCGAAATAGCAGCGCATGGCATGGCTCTGCATTCTGCCCGATCTTTCGCTCTATTTTGACGCCTCACTCCTGCGTCCCTTTACCGCACAGGCGAAGATTTAATGCGGTATCTCTATTGACCCTCTCACTCCTTTCAGGCATGAGTTTGAAACAGCGGTCTAATACCCGAAAATCTAAATATGAGGCATTGTCTTAACCAGCACCTATTTGCAGAAACAATATGAAGTAGTGTAAATGCTATTTATAATACTACTGACTTACTAACCACCGCTTATGTTCAACAGATTCGGCCTATACGGTCTGCCATTCGAGCGCACGATCTTCGTTCCCGAAACACCTGAGGTAGGGCGAAACGGCGCTCCAGTTACATACGCCAGCATACTGGCCGCCGACACCACCACGCCGCCGCCGCCCAGACACGACCAGCAGCTCAGGGAACTGCTCAACTGGCCCAAGGAGGCGCCAGGTGAGTGCGAATCACACATACGTGCGAATCACTCGTAACATGATTGTAGGTAGATAGATGAAATCTTTATTGTTCACACCAGAAATAACAACACATGACAACAAAAAAGGATATCACTTAGAACTATAGTGTGAAAACTGGTGGCCGTATCACTAAAAACACAGTGAAGGAATGAGTGTTGTGGCAGAAACAAAAGAAGTCGATTACAGCAGAAGGTAAAGGCATACAATGTGATAATAGCAGCGAATAAACAACCAAAATAACTACCTGGAGCCGTCCATTACAGAATTAATCGACGCCAAGTAGTTATATTTAATTTGGTGTAAATAAAGAGTTTTGATTTGTATTAATATTAATAAGTACTTAATCATAATATTTGGGACATTTTTGAACACATGGTCAACTGTTCCCAAATAATCAAAGCTTGTACTATGTCTGCCAGAGACTCATACATTTTCTTAAAATATTTAGATACTTAAATTTAAATAGATATTAACACCCAGGCATAGAACAAACACAAATATTCATCACATGAATGTTTGCCCTTCGATAATCGAACCCACAAGCTCAGAAGACTATCAACGGAGCCACCGAGGCAGTAGAGTGTGATTCTTTGAATTTTTTTGAGCATGTCTCTTTTGCCCCCCAGTGTCATCGGACCCGAAGACCCCGGCCCCGTGGTGGGCGCAGACGCATGGCGCGGGCGTGTTCGGGCTCGGGCTGAGCGAGGCCACGCCGCTGCACGTGAGCTGCCACGTGGCGTCCGACGGCACCAAGCTCGAGTCCAGCGGCCAGCGGCACCACTCCACCGTCGTCAGCTCGCTGCCCACCGCCGCCGTCGCGGACCCGCACCAGGTAATGTTACTATAGCTTGCAAACGCCATGCTATAATAATACACTCGGATTCAGATCACAGAATCGAGAGATACAGAGTAAGGGACTCCGCCAGGTATAGCGTTCCGAGACAAAAAGGTCACGTGGATGACAAGCAGTGACGTCAATCAATGCATAAGCAAGACCTGAATAAGTAATTTATAACTAGTTCGAGAGAGAGAGAGAGAGACGAGTGACGTAGTCGGGTGTCTACTCCCGGAACGTTGGACCTTGTTTTTTTTTTTAGTATGGTAAAGCGAACCCTCGTAGTCTAGCGAGGTCTCAGTCTGCAGGGGCATTTGTTTGCCCGACGAAAACTTGGGTATCGTTGATGCGAAAATCTCTCAGTTTCTTGCCTGTTCTTCTGAGTAGTGTCTCTTATTCCGAGCAAGTCTATTAAGAAAACTTTGACGTTCAAAAGTATATCATTGATACCCAATTGATAATTGAATAAAAATATTTTGAATTTGACTTGACGATCTTCACAAAAGGTTGTAGGTAAGTAGATATTGCAAATACAATTTTCAAGTTAAATAATGAAAATTCAACAATCTTGCTCGTAAATGTTAATTTTTAATGCGCAAAATCGGACCAGAGTTTTTGGAGATATTCGAGGTCTCCGATCGAGGCGATCTACTAGCTTGTTAACTTGCGAAAGCGAGCTCTCAGAGTCTATTGAGATAAGTTGGCATTTGTTTGTTCAACGAAAACTTGGGTGGGGTTGATCCAATATTCATGAAAGTTTGCAGGTAAGTAGATCATGTAAATACAATTTTTGAGTTCGAATGTGAGCAAAATCGGTCTAGGGGTTGTGGAGATTGTGGTAGCGAGGTCACAGTATAGAGCATACTACTAGTGTAGCTAGCGTGAATGCTAATGGGGCTGGAGAAGGGCCGGGATACGAGAGCTGCCAAATGGCATCAACCTTGCTTGTCACTTTTTGCAGCATTTTGCCGGACTAATCATAACTAAAAGAAGATATTGACTGAAGCTAATCACGCTCATAATATTTTGTATCAATCGCTATATGTTTTTTGAAGTTAATTTAGTCTATGTGGAAAAATCGATAATCCCAGCAAGTTTGCAAAAAATAAAGGTACTAGTTTTAAGTTGAAAGGTTTTTCTAAAGAATAGTTCTGTGTATAGGTTTCATTGATATAAGATACTACGACGAACAAACTAAAATACGTTGCAGATAGTAAATAAAATTCGTGTAAATACTCGTGGGTATATCAAGCCATCTAAAACTGGTTATTCATAGCAAAAGTAAAAACGGGCTACAAGATGCGTCGCGGCGATGGCATGTCAAAAGAAAACATTGAAACGGTGAACCCTATATTGAATAAATACAGTGAAATTTCAATTTCAAATACCAATAAAGTCGATAATTTAGATCAATAGTAATTTGTCTCATTCATCGTGAAATTGTGTTGTCCACAACTCGATATTGGGTTCAAATTTGAATGGTTTTTCCGTCGCGGGTCCGCCAAGTCCAATGTCGAATGTAAACCATGGTGGTATGTTGCAGCTGTGGTCGGCAGCTAAAGAGGACCAAGCGAAGCAAACCTCTCAGGACCCAGACTCCCTGGAGGATGTGGAGAGCTCGATGATGGATTGCGACCCTCAAGAGAGGCTGGACTTCTCTGAGGATAAGCTTTTCAAGGTCTCTCTTACTTATATCACACAACACCATATATTGCTTTACCACATTACACTTTGTTTCAAAAGAGTAATATTTCAAAGAAGAAAGCACTTTAGTCATTTTAGTGATACATTTTTTGTACGGTTTTTTATTTGCGATGTTATAGTTTTCTTTTTATTCTAGTTAGTGATGTACCTATTGTAGATATGTTTTTACTATGAAACGAAACCGTCTAAGAATAAACGAGACGCGGAGTTTTCTAAGCTTAGCTATTCATTTTATTATTCTCAGTTTGCTTACCAGTTTGTCGACGCATTATTGTAGTTGAAAATTGTCGTACGTGCATGTTTTATGTAGTACGTTCGTATTTTTTAAATGTACGATTATTCTAACACCCATGTTCCATATTAATTGATTTGAAAGAAGCACGCAAAGATTGGTTCTTCTCTATTTATCTAGTCGCAGTGGATGATGGCATGATTGTAAAATTGCATGTTGCACAGGTGTAGTGTAATTAGTATCCGAATACCCATTAAAGTAGTTAATAATTTTCAGACGAAAGTAAATATGTGTGTATTTCTATGTGACTTCCTACTGCCTAAAAGGCTACTGATTTTAGATTATAAGCTGTCGTTATATATTCGTCTGTATATCTAGAGTGTCAAGGTTACATTTTGTAGGCATTTGTTTTATTTTACTACGTCATTTTTGTTTCGAATGTAGTTTACAATGAACCAAAAAAACAGACCTATTTCCTGATCGGCGTGCACGTATTCAATACGGGCACTGCGCATTGAATACGTACACGCTATCCTTGTCTCACATCTTAGCTTCGTGTCTGTTTGTCCTGTACCAGCAAAAACAATGATACAATATTGTGTGGGAGGCATCCACTATTATTCACATGTGTCTGCTATTGATAAGCCCTAAAAAGCTAGAGTTGGTCATAGATTTGATTAGTCTTCAATAAGACAGTTGACCTTGGCCCCGAGACATGCTTCAAGACTAAATCGCCGGGAATAAGGCTGTGGCAAGTTATTGATTTTCAACTTTGCCTTTGTAACGTGCCTCAAGCTAGATACTGTTTTTATTTTTATTCGACTTCTAAAAAGGAGGAGGTTTTAATTCGACTGTATGTTTTTTTGTATGTATGTCACGCGATTACTCCGCCAATTGTAAACTTATTTTAATGATTCTTTATTTGTTTGGTAGATTAATACTTAGAGGTGGTCCTGTATAAATTTAATCGAAATCGGTCAAGCAGTTTTTAAAATATGTATCAACAAAAGTAAAAAAAATGTTTACATAGATGACGAATTATTACAGGATGGCAAGTCTTTTTAAGCTTTGCTTTTTATATTATTTACTCTTGTTTTCTTCTGGGTTTTGAAATTTACTGTTTAACCTTGGCCTTGTCACATACCCTGTGTACTTAGTGGCCTCCTACTAAGTAACTGTACTAAGTGGTCGGTGTTGTCTCCAGGAGACGGAGCAATGCGGCATTCCCTGGGCCGCGCTGGTGACTCGACCGCCGCAGTACACTCTGCTTGTGGAGCGGATGCACTCCGGCGCGCGACGGTACATCGTGCTCGACTTCGGGCACACCGTGCGACTCACTGACGTGGTAAGTGGGACTAGACGAACATCTGACATTCTCACTGTCATTTTTGACATGACAACGTCTAATAAATCCATGAACGCCGGCTGCACGCACGAAAAAGGATGGCTTATTGTCCCGTTGCGCTCATTGTCCCGTTACGCTCGTTATAACGTTACGATCGGAGCGACGAGCGATTTATTTATAAAAGTATGCAATCAGTTCATCAATGTTTTGTTATGATGTCACGTTAAACTGTCGTCCGTAAACTGACTTAACAGACAACCAAAAAATATATAATATCAGCTTTTCCCGAATACATTGAAATTCAGGATTTAATTACTGGGTATTCTTATATTCCTAGATACAATATTTGTTTGTCGCTGTCTTCCTATCGACTCGAACGTCTCACGCATGGTAGTTGTTTTGGTATGGTAATCAAAGTAAGAAGAAGCTAGTTATGTAGTGCCCTTCCTCTCGCCAATAAAAACACAGCAATAAAATTTAATCATTCATTCTTTCAACATTTAGAAGGGCTGCTCTTATCGATGCAGTAATGCCCACGCTTAGCGGCCCTATGCTAGTGTTTTCACCTCCTTGTACGACTTGAAATCTGTCTTCAGTCTGACATTAATCCTCTAGTCTATAAATGTTTTTTTCGGTCTTTCCCGTTCTCTCTTTCTTTCTATCAGCATTATTTCTAAAATTATACTATGCAAATTCGAAAGGGTAACAAAAACTTGCCTATACTCACTCCATTTTATCTCCATCAGATAATCCCATCCTGCTCTGACCTGGTGACGCTCTGCATCGATATCTGGGTGACGAGCGAGGAGGTAGACTGCGTGAAGCTAGCGTTCGCCACCGACATCGCTAACAGGAACCTCGTGCTGACTGATCTGCAGCCGCCGCCGCTCTGCAGATACATGAAGGTGCGTATTATATTCTATCAGCGACTCGCCCCTGCTACGCACAGTACCTATAAATCTTCCGTGAAAAACTAACTAACTGATGGTGAAAACCGCATCAAAATCCGTTACGTGGTCTAAGGGGAGTTAGCGGATGGGCAGAAAGAGGGGCAGACGCGGATAGCGACTTTGTTTTGTACTGTGCAGAGATTTACTGTACCATGATGCGGGTGACACGCATTAATTTCGGTTATCCTAATTCTAACTAATAGTATAAATGCGAAAGTGAGTTTGTTTGTAACGCTTTCACACCCTAACTGCTCAACCGATGATCATGATATTTTGCATACACGTTGTCTGGGGTACAGAAAAGATCATGAGATGGTTTTTATCCCGAAAAATTAACGGTGCCTGTGGGACAGCAGCTGGTTATTTAATAATTTACTACAGTTATTGGTGGTTTTATAATTTAGTGTTATGATATTTAGGGCGCTGCTGAGGTGTTAAGTCATGCTTTTTAAGTCGCGGCAACTTTCTAGGGTGAAAAGGAACAATTTGTCTAATGACATCCATACCATTCTACAATGAAAATATTGTGCTAAGTAATCTTATTAGTGGGTTTTTTCCTCGTTCATCTCTAGTGGATGCACAGATTTAGCCGTGAAAATTATTGACGACAAACGATTGAACGATTATCACAACAGTTGGACAATAGAGAATGATCTGGGGGGCTATTCCTGCGCGTGAGATGAGATGAGATTTTATCTTCGTTACGCTCACGCCTATGACGTTTCAAACGAGAGCAACAAGGACGAAAAAAGGTGAGATGAAAATCTCAAATCTCCGAATAGGGCCCCTGTGTCTTGACTTAGCTTTTGCACTATTTACCTCACTGGACCAGCTGTGCTAGCAAGTCAGAATCATCTGATATTTCTATAAGATGTGTTAGTTCCGGTTATCGTTAAGTGTCGAAGGGAATGGTGCCATTGCTCGCGTGCATGGCGCGATCGATTGCGAATTCTACCGGCTACGATGACAGTAGTATCGACCTGTATTATTTTCGAAATGTCTACCCTTTTTAGTCTGTCTTGGCGACTTCCGCAATATTAAAATCATAATCATCATATCATAAACATTAACGAAATATATTTATTTATTTTCCATTCTAAAGATCTTCCTATGATTTGGTACAGATAACAACAATCGGCCGCTACGGCATGTCGGCTATGAAATGCAAGATCCCTCTAGGCTGGTTCTACGGCGAAATCGCAGAAATCTCCAATGTACAGGCGTCCGTCAACGCGCTCAACGCGCTGCATCAGGATCTCTCGTGCCGATTCAGGTTTGTAAAAAAATACAGAAATATCATCTTTTAAAGTTGAATGATGCTGGAGGTGTATGATGCTGGAGGATATGTGATAAAAAGGTACAAGAGACTGTCACTCTCCTTTCTATACTTCGATAGATGGGAGGCGCACATTGTTATATACAGTGTGAGGTGAGGTGTCATATGACGCCATGTTTTGGTTAATGCAATAAAAACAGGCTCAATCATTTGCTTTACTTTATCGAGTCAAATATGCATTCTATAAATGCATGCAGACATTCAAATTCAGTCAATAATGTTTTCTCCCCGCAGGCTTGCGACAGGCAAACTGAACGACCTGGTGACCCCATACGCTGCTCTGTACAACGGCAACGCTTGCCACATGATGGCGTATCTGAACAGCGCTACCGAGGGCGACACGCGCGTCACAATCGCATACAACGAGTGTATCGAACTGCAACAGCAGCTACACACATGCACCATCATACTGAAGAAGCTACAGAACACACCCGAAGAGGGCCCTCTCGTGGCTGAACAGATCGCTAGAAGGGAGGTGTCACCAGAGAGACTGTTAGAGACAGCGTCGTCAGATAAGCTGAGAGTGATCATTGAAAACGTGGTGGATATGCTGCTGTATTTCTACTTCCAAGTGCCTGAAGGGGTGAGTTGTCATATTATTCTTGTATTCACTCAACAATATTGGTATCAAATCTTGAAAAACGTTTAATTACTGACTTGGTTATAGAAATGGAGTTTGAAATTTGACTGCCTCGGTGGCTCAGTTGGTAGTGAACCTGCCTTAAGAGCTTGGGGGCGTGGGTTCGATTCCCACCTAGGGCAAACATTTATGTGATGAACATTTGTGTTTGTTCTATGTCTGGGTGTTAATATCTATTTAAGTATGTATTTAAAAATATCTAAGGTCTCTGGCAGCCATAGTACAAGCTTTGCTTAGTTTGGGGTCAGGCGACCGTGTGTGGCAGTATCCCGAATTTATTTATTTATGTGTATTATACCTTGCCGCTCCGCAACCCTAATATGGAATGTGAGTGTCGTATAGGACGTCAGTCCTATTTTTAATCGAAATGTAATGTTTTTTTGTAGCAATACCCGGAGGTAACCCGCGAATGGTGTACGTCAGTGGTCCCGCTGGTGTGGGAGTGCGGCGGGCTGACGGCCGGCGCGCTGGCCACGCTGATGGCGCGCGTGTGCGGCGCCGCGCCCTGGTGGGGCGAAGCCCTGGCCTCCTCGCTCACTGACGCCTTCGCCGCCTCGCTCGCTCCGCCCACTCCGCTCGACAGGTGAGAGTAATACTTACAGCCATCCATTGCAATCCCAATTTTGTTCCCTCTGATTTGACTTGCTATGCCGTTTGCTTTAGTAATGGAATAATTTAAGGTGCGTTACGATTCAGATTATGAGTCGATTCGGGATCGGTGTTAAAAAATGTAGACCCATATTTTTTAATTTTGGTCTTTAATTTTGTTCTACTTAGTAAATATTTGTGTATCGTTCCTAGGTGCCTGGTGCTGGTGATCTACATGTGCCGCAAGAGCATGTTCTCCCACACGGAGGCGGAGGGCGGCGTGGCGCAGGCGCTGTCTGCGCGCGCGCTGGCGCTGGTGCGCGCCGCGCGGCCGCAGCCCGCGCTCACGGCCGCCGTGCTCACCACGCTCGCGGCCGTGCTCGACGCGGTCGCCGCCACCGCCACCAACAACAGGCACGCCAGGTACACACCGACACTAGTCTACACTCCTGTCCCCAATCCTATACTGTGATACAGGCTCGTGTCATGTCTCAACTGTGTTTGTTATTTGGACCATATCTAGTGTAATTCCGCTTTAACGTCGCATTAAGTACATCAAGGAATATGAATTTTTTATTCTATTTTTAATTTTGAAATTTAAAAAAAACTAAGTTAATGAAATTTACTAGAAAAATTATACAAATCTAATTTTAAACGTTATACAATTTGATATTTCAACTAACGAATTTACCTGAAATTCTGATTCAATCAATTATCTCAGCTGTGTTACTGTTGTTACTTGTTTACTTGACAAACTGTACATTGGATTGTACCTATCTAGATGGGACTGGGTGTCGGGTGGCTCCGTGGGCTCTGGTTCCGGCGGCAGCAGCGCGGCGGCGTCCCCGCGCGGCGGAGACTGCAAGCTGCACCGCCGCAAGCTGCACAAGAAGCTGCTCACACAGATGCAGGAGCTGGAGGCGGCGCGCCGCGGGATACACGAGCAGCTTGAGGATCAGCAGGTGACTATTTGTGTTACAGCTTGAATGAGTGTTCCGCGCGGTATAGAGACGCGGGGGTAAGTCGAGGTCGGAGGTTGGAACTCGGAGCTTTAGAACTCGCTGGTTTTTGTAATCTTTTAATAATAAATGATCTATAAAATCGCGGTTTTTCCCGTAGGCTAGGGAGACCACTCTATTTGCTACGACCCTCGAACACATCTTTCGCTTCTTCCACTTCCATGATTCATACATGCTGGTCGGTTACGGGTACTCTTTAATAATAATGTTCGCTTTTGTCGCAGCGCGCACGTTTCAACTTGAAAGCGCGCATGGCCATGCTGGGCAAGCGCAGCACCGGCAAGTGCGAGGCGGGAGGCAGCGAGGGCGCGGGCGCCGTGCGGCCCGTGGGGCCCGTGCTGGCGGCCGCGCTCGCCTCCGCGCTCGTGCAGCACATGCTGGCGGCCGACAGCGCCTCCGACGCCGACGCCATGATGCTCTGCGCCAAGGTACGTGCCATACAGCGAGGGTAGACTTCTTAGGACCCACATAGAAAAAGAAAAATCTGGCTTGAAGTTTTTTTTATCAACCTTAGTGTAGCTTGAAGCTTTTTATAGAAAGCGTCCCATGACTCCTCATTTGTCGTCTCTGTATAAATAAATAAATGGCAGTTGATGCATTCACAATTAGCGCCATCTAGTGTCATTTCCTTCGAACTAAACAAATTCAGACAAAACGAAATATTTTTTTTCTTTTAAAATTGATAAGTATTATGTTTATTTAAGTTTATTTAATGATTGTTTTTATTATTGTGTATATAAATAAAATCCGTAATTAGCTGTAAGTTTATTTGATGTCACTAGTGTGAGCTGTGGATTTTGTTTAAATAAATAAAATAACGCAATGTGCCATATTGTATGA
Organism: Peribatodes rhomboidaria; assembly: GCA_911728515.1. Classification (NCBI taxonomy): domain Eukaryota; kingdom Metazoa; phylum Arthropoda; class Insecta; order Lepidoptera; family Geometridae; genus Peribatodes; species Peribatodes rhomboidaria. The sequence continues at coordinate 12,191,670 of OU452186.1, read as the reverse complement.
TATTAATCCGTGTCTGTTCCCCCGCAGGTGGTAGGCCGGCTGTGTGCGCTGTGCGGCGGCGCGCACCTCCTGGAGCCGACCTGCATCCTGGGGCTGGCCAAGCTCGCCGTCACGCTGCCTCCCTGGCCGCGGCACGCGCTCACCACGCTGCTGCAAGTCAGTACTGACCTCAACACAATTTGTCAGGGTGTTCGCTAAAACTCACGAGGACGTCTGTCGCGCGCGTCTACTACTCGTCGCCCGTGCAAATACCCGTCGCGCTTGTACACCCTATACACGTATGTACTTATGTAGGTATGTATGTATGTATGTATGTATACGAGTATTTACCTGTCGCGCGTGTATAAACCCGTCGTACGCATTCGAGCCTGTTAGTGCCGCTAATACTGTATTCAACAGTAAATAATGCCACGCGAGTTATAGTGGACGACCCGACCACCTTCATCCCATATCTACACAAATTTCAGCCAATAGTCGCTGTTGAAGGGATTATTTTTTGGCTCTACTAAAGCTTATCCTCTCCCCCAGGACTTGGTAGAGTTCGAGAACACGGAGTCTACCAGCCCCGGCGGCGAGGAGTCGTGGGGCGCGGGCTCGTCGCGCGTCATCCGCGTGACGCCGGAGCGCGCCGCAAGACCCTTCCAGCCCAAGCCGCCCAGGAAGCACAAGGGACCCACTGTCGCAGGTACGCATCTCCTAGCTGCGAGACGTGAACGCTCACGCACGCGATTCGTGTCTCAATCTGTACAAGTAGCCGCCCAGGAAGCACAAGGAGCCCTCGGTCGCCGTTGTGCATCTCCTAATGAAGAAACGTCTTGATTACCTGTCTGAATCGCGACTCGAGAGCGACTCAAACTTAGCTCTAACTAATCTAAGGTCATTTAACCGGAACTGACAGCTGTCGGTGAGTGACTTAAACTCAGCTGAATGTAACGGCGCTGTTGACCAGACAAATAGATCAACACCATGGTTATTTGAGTGTGATTCTTAACTTTCGAGATCGTGTGCATCGGAGCCCGAAACCCTAATTTTAAGGTAAATAAGTGTTGATTAAGCAAAAGCAATGTCAACGGAATTGACCTGCAGTGTTGTTGTCATTGCAGATTTGTTAGCGGATAGTTTTGGTCTGCCGAAGACTACCAACGCGAACGGTAGCAAGCCAAAATTAAACCCACCGGCAGGTGCCATGTCGCCAAGTAAGGATCACGTCAGATACACTAGGGGACAAACTGTTTCACAACATGACGCTCAACGTTGCCCGCTGTCTCGCGATTCCGTACACAACATTATGCTGCATAAATTCGTGACATTCAATGTGCTGCCGCTGACGCATTGTCTTTCGTGAGTGACAAATGCAGCGACAACGCAGTGAGACACGGCGCGACATAGCGAAAACATAAAAAAGTACGGAGTGCGATGTAGTTTCTTGTCGCATCGCATCGCTGTTGTCGCTTTCTGCCACTCATCCAAGACAGGGTTTAAGCGAGCGCACATTCCCCACATATTGTGATTTAGTAAAATATTCCAGAACATCGACGTCGGCATTGGGCGACATGTTCCGCGACATGTCGCTCAACTTGCCCCCTAGTGTATCGAAGGCTTTAGTTGATAAAACCAGCCTTGCTCGCCCGGGCCAAGCTTCACATAGTTAATTTGCACTAATTTTATTAGCCGTGTGATTGTGAATTGGTTGTAGTGTCCAGACCACACTAGCCGCAACAATTTTGCAAAGCACCACAATTACTATCAATACCGTTATGTGCTTACGCTTTAGTTTTTTACTGTTTATCGATATTGATTAGCTATCATGTCTGACACTGGCAGAAACAGTTTTTATCCCAACTATTCGAAAAGTGATTATTCCTCGTAAACGGACCAAAATAGCTCTTTTTTCCCATGGCATCATTTTCACTTTTAGTCCCAGGGAGAAAAGGTTTTATTAGCGCTGCGTTCAGGGCACTAAAACGCTTCCCTCTGCTCTAAATTCAAAGACACAGTCTCGCCTTAAAAATAGTTGTTTGCTCCCTAGATAATCAATCTACTATTGTGTCGTTGATAATTTCTTGCGAGTACCAATTAAAACTTTTTCTAACAGCCTACAGACATAACAGTTTGTGCAACTTTGTACCTTATCAGGGCTACATTTCACTGCAAATCTGTTATTTGTAAAAAAATAATAAAGTGTAATATATTATACATAAGTTATGTCACAGTTTTGTGTGCCTGTTACATACATGGTGGTATTGTAGGTAATAAGCGATTTTTTACGACTTGCGAGTCTTATCATGCTTGTTTTTTCGTTCCTTTTCGTTTTTGTACGTCACCGAACGTCAGTGTATTGCAAATGCAGCAAAAGTAAATTCAGGCTTTGATATTTTGCTATAATCTCAAAATTGTATTGCAAAATAAATTTAAATTAACAAAAAATACTATTTATTTATTTATAAGAAAACCAACAGCTACTTACATTTAAAAAATTGCTAGTGAGATAAGTATTGAACAGATTGAACGCGAGAGAGGCTGTTCTTCTTGCTACTTTTATAATAGTACAAAAAATAAACGCAATATCTAGCGTAGACAATGAAAGCCAAGCTTGAGGATTAAAAAAAATAACACTAATTTTTTAACAATGATTTCAAAAACCAATGATTCTCAGAAATACTTAACAACTTTCACAACATGTTTCATTTGATTTCTTTATCTTCTTTATATGTCATCTTATAACTTTGAAGGGTTTAACCTAACTTTCATGGTACATTCTCATCTGACAAGTCTATATGAGGCAATTTATGCCTAACTCATATCTCATCAGCTGACTTACTGTTTCAACGGCTACCAATTTATTCTTTAAACTATTTTCTACAACAAGCCGCATCGTTCCCAGACTCGCTGAAAGACCTCGACGCAGAGGAGCAACTCACGCAGGTGGCTGAATCGGACGACTCTGAATCTTCAGAGGAGAAACTCGAACAGTACTTCATGGAATCTCTCAAGAAGGAGACGAAGAAAGTGGCGTCAGAAACGAATGCCAAGTGCGTATAGCTTTGTTATAATTTGTTATGAGATTTTAGTTCATGGATTATGTCTCTTGTTCTAATTCCCATTAGATTTTATTTTCTCTCACTCTTGCAGAGCTTGATGCCCTCAGACCGAATATCTCTGTTATCTGCGCTAAGTGTAGTTAACAATCTTGTTATTTACACGATATTTTGAATTTATTTTCGCTAAGTTTTACTTTTAGGAATTATCATAACTCGGATTTTTTCTAACTGGCATCTTAAGTCTAAGAACTAGGTTGAGAGAAAGGTCAGCCAGCGGATCAAAGGTTATCACTCATTGAAGCGACTTGGGATCGCCTCGACTGGTGGTCCAAAGGTGGACGTCGCGCGGTCAACCAGTGCACCTCGTGTGGTCAACGAATTTCCAAGTAGTCTGTTAGCAAGTGTCTCTTGTTCTTGCGTGAACCACTCGCGGGCGACGGGTGATCACCGAGTGGTCCACTCGCCGTCCACGCGTTGATTGCTTAAACCGAGACGATCCGGAGTTGATGCAATAAGCGCATATCCATAGAAGCTCATATAAAGAATACCTAACCGCACAAGACGAGGCGGTGGGTGTCGGGTCCCGTGTGGCTGTAATGATTGATAACCTCTAAACTTTTACACTAGTAGATGACTTTAAAAAAATCGAGTTACTTAACTTTAATTTTTATTTAAATTAAATTTGTATTCTGTTTTATCACCTAACTGATTAATTTTCTTATTAAGTTCTCGTATATTGGTTTACTTTATGTTCCTTTACTTATGATTTCATTTTCGTTTCGTACACGATCCAGTGTGGACAGAAGCAAGTTTGTGTACAGTGTGATGTCGCGCTGCGCCGACTCGCGACTGGAAGGCGCGGGTGGAGGCGCAGGCGGCGCGGGTGAAGCGGCTGCACGCCGGGCCTTGTTGGGCACCGGCTCGGCCCTGGCGGCGGCAGTACGAGCCCCCGCCCCCGCCCCGCCCGCCCCGCCTCGCGTCTCGCCCGCCCTGCCCACGAGGCACCACCCGCCGCTCACGCACACACTCTACGACGTGTTCAGGCATCTCGCGCTCGAATTCCATAAACAGGTGACTATCTACTTAGCCTAGTCAGTGGTACCGTGGCCGAGGTGGCAGGTCGAGCCCTAAAGGAAAGGACAGAAGTTTTTCTCAGAAACTAGTTTGAACCAATTTTGACAGCGTAGTCCTGAATTTCCTTTGATCTAAAACAACAAATCTTGAAATGGGGCCCACAATAAACTTTAATATTGGTTATAACCATTACAAACTATATTTAGAGTTAAAAAAAAACTATCATCTCAGTCGGAAGACATCTATCACTGAACAGGACCCTTCCTCAATTATCTACAGTATCTACACAATACCCGATCATGGGCTGCTCGTCTCCAGCAGCTTCCCACAGCCCTTACCAGATCGTCGGTCCACCTTGAAGGAAATGTAAAACGTAACATCTTTCTGTTTGTCAGATGGACTGCACATTCATGGAGAACGTGGTGGCACTGTGGCTGACTCTGAACGGGTCTGCGTGGGGCACGGGCAGCGCGTGGGCGCTCGCCACCTCGCTCGCCACGCTCGCCGTGCCGGCCGACACGCCGCGCATCCGCCTCGCCTCGGACACCGTCACCACGCTGCTGCACGCGCTCTGCACGTTAGTTACATTTATATTGATGCTCGGTGAAGGCGCCTACAAGATGCTCTGACACAATGAAGGAAGCGGTGGGCGGTAGCATTGTTATATTCGTATACTCCGTATTCTATGGAGACTGGTTGTATGAGGTCGCGATCCTCAGCGGTGAAAGAACGAACAAAAAGATTATGTAACAACTATCTGAATGCAGGGGCGCGTGTCGAAACTTAGCTCAGACAGCGTGTCCTGAGAAATCTTTGCAATTCTTCAAGAACAAAGTAGTGTTTAGCAGTGCTGTTCTTTCCATACCAATTTAGCCGGATGAGAAGTTGGCGATGATGTATGATTATCGATGATGATTCTGATGATCTATTGATGTTAAACGCATCAGGATGTCGTCTACATAGTCAAAACGAAAATTAAACAAAATCATTTTATTAAATGTTTGGAAGTTTTAAGGTTTATTTTAGTGTCTCAGAAAACTATGTACTCGAATTTAAATAAACGAAGGAATTTGGAAGCGCGATTTTGGGCAAGTATTTGGAGGTAAATTAATCTGTTTGTAGGTCTTGACAACATCAATCGTTGAGGAAATTGTGGCAGAAGCTTAACATGGGTTTTGTACAAGATTAGTATTTGCTATAAAAATATCTTATTGTTTTACAGATACGAAAATGTCTCGCTAAGATGCTGGGTGCTGTCAATGCAAGCTCTAGCGTGGATTGCCAGCTTACCATTACAGGTAAAAATATACCGAAAGGTTGAAAAAACAGTAAATAGGTATTTGCATTTTGTATGGTTTTGTTTTCATAATTGTGTTTTTTTTTTCAGACTGAAGGTAGTACACAGACGATGGGCCGTGTTATATTGGAGTGCGAGCACTTCGTACCGGCTCTGGTGAAGTTTGTCAATATGGACGTTAGCACTGAGGGAATGGTCGCCGCCTGCGAACCTTATCTTGTAAGTGCGTGGATGTCACATCGATTGTCAGTGATGGTAACATTTTTGGGGATGTATTTGACCTTATTTTCTTACTATATTACGGGTTGATCATAAATTACCTACTAGCCAACCTAAGCGCGCAAGACAATTCCTAAAGTATAAAATACTAGCACCGAAAACCAAGATACTAGCTGAGCCGAGTTTGGGGTTCTCACAGGTTATACCAAGTGTTTCGTCAATTTTTTCGCTTCATTAAATACCTATTTTGATTTGACTTATTTGTTTTAGGCCGAAGTAAATAAAACTAAAATGGTTCTTTCCCTAATTATCTACAATTGGAAGTCCCTGCGGGTGATAACCGGTCTACACCTCACACAACATACTACTTTTCTTACTATATTTTAATAATCATTTCGTATATACGACTGTCTCCACAACAAATTCGCTGACTTGGCGATACAGCCTAGTCACTTGATGTCGGCGGCTTTATTTCTAGAACAGACATTTTAATTCATAACCATCTGCCTGGTCGGGAATAGAACACGGGACCTAAAGCAATCGCGACTCCGACTAAGCTAGAACGCTAGTCTGAATGTTGTTATATCGTTAGTTAGTGTTCGTGAACGGCGAGCAGCGGTCGTTCGTTTACATTGTTAGTGTGTGACGTGTGCCATCCCGGTCCGCAGTCGGGCGTGATGGCGGGCGCGGGCGCGGGCGCGTGCGCGGCGCTGCAGTCGGTGGTGTCGCGCGTGGCGTGCGCGCGCGGCGCGGCGGGCGCGCTGGCCGCGCTGCGCGCCGTGAGCGGCGCCTGGGCGCGCGACGGGCCGCGCGCGCACGACCTGCACGCGGCGCTGCTGCGCCTCGCGCACCCCATGCTGCAGGTGCTGCAGCCCAAGCACGCGCACCACGCGCTGCCGCTGCTGCAACACATCGGTACGTCGCTTGCATGCCCGCCCTACACTACACTCCAATATATAAAGGTGTCCTAAGACGGGCCCGTCATGGGACACTTTTATACCATTCTTTTTAAGTTTTCTAATGTGACTTCCAACAAGGTTGCGTTAAACGTTTAATGCTCCTGGGGAGGGGGAATAGAAAGAGACAGAGCGAGAGTCAATGCGTGCACTCGAACGCATGCGCATAGTATACCAAGAGGGAGAGAGAAAGTAAGATATACAGAAGTTTCACTTCTTCCGGGCGATGGGACTCCACGCACTATTTTTACTAAAAAGGAGTGCTACTATTGTTGGAGTAATAGTCAGTTCTGGCAATCTTCTGCTAATGATTTCACCTTCTTGTACTGTATGCAGTAAATATTTGTATAGCAATTTTAAATGAATTAATTGTAATGTTGCGGTGGTAATACGGTGTTGTATCGTGTCCAGCGGCGCACTCGAGCCTGTGGGTGCGCGAGGTGGCGTGCTGCAGCGCGGAGGCGGGCGAGACGCGCGGGGGCGGCATGCTGGTGGAGATGGTGGCGGGCGGCGGCGGGCGGCGCTCGCCCTCGCGCCGCTCCGTGCTGGCGCAGCTCCTGGCCTACGCGCGCCGCACGCTGCAGGCGCCGCTGCCGCCGCCCGCGCAGCCACACGCCAGCGTGAGTCGTCTACTGCTCTGATACTCGGCTCTCGGCCTATGTGTAGATCGAGCAAAACTTTTGCACCAGCGTTGACCCCAACGTTGAAGCGAACCCTGTAAAGTCGATTTTCTAAGTATCCGCACACCCATCCTATATACAAGGCTATAGGTACCTAACCAAAAACCTCTTAAGGGTTCATTGTACTCATCAATATGAACAAGTTTTACTATGGGGCGAACACCGAAATCTCTAAAAAAAAAATCAGCTGTTCCATACATTTTGTCTCAGGTCTACATTGGCTTCATAGTAAAAGTTGTTCATATTGATGAGTACAATGAACCCTTAAGAGGTTTTTGGTAAGTTACTAATAACCCTGTAAATGTCTTTCATCGTGGGAAACTTAAAAAAAAAAAGAAAAATGTCAGCTTTGATACAAAATATTTGGACCCCTTTCAAATTGCAAATTTTGGAGACTAGGTAACAATACTACAGATCCTATACTTACTTTGATGTTCTTTAGGGGCGATAAGTCTCCTTCGCGGTTAGTCCAACTCACCTTGCATTCGCAATGGCCCACTTCGTGTTTCATCCAATTCGCGGCGTATTGGAAGAAATAAAGATTTAAATCTTATAACGTATATTCTCAGGCGGGATCTAGCGGCAGCTCAGCCAGTACCGATCAGTCTCAAACTGACGAGAGCAAGGCTCAGCACAGCGGAACTGACTCCACCAACATGGAGGATGAGAAGAAACAGCAGGCCGCTAGGACTCCCTGCCTTGCCGACACTGGTAAATATGTTATACAAAGAACCCTGATAAACGGAGGGACACACCCTCATATTTCATCAGCTCGTTTACATTTGCCCTTAGTTAGGGCGTATGTATGTCATGTAGAAAGCAGGTTACCCGCGCTGGTCGGCGCAAGTAACCACTACACAAAGCAAGCGGAGTATAAGCAAGGGAGCACGCCTTGTTTGCTTGAAAATAAAGTAACAAATGGCGTGGCAACCCACTATCGCTGTACGGTGTAGGTCGGAATTTCTTGGCCCGGGTTCGCGCTGGTTCGGAACAAAGAATGGAAAGTGCCTGCGCCGACTACCTGTGCTGTGCCGCCCCCGCCGATAAGCGCAGCCCGCTTTCTACTTGAATACGCCCTTTCAAACAAGTTCCGTTTGAACTAAAAGGAAAACTGATTAGCTCCCGAGCCAGGAACAAATTTGGTCAATCATTTGGATTTGGATTGGATTGGGAAGCTTTATATTGATACTATTTTCAATCGGAAGAAAATGACATGTTTAGGAGGCTGCTGCTGCTGCTAAACCCACTAACGGATCCGCAGCTGGCGGCCACTAGGCATCATGATAAACCCATCATAACCATTGTACAAATTTTCGGCCGGGAAGAAATGATTGACCTTTGTTCCTGGCTTGGGGCTATTTTGTATGCCTTTTCAATCGGATATATTTCAAGCATACGATTGTATTATAATTGCAATACGTTTGTCTACAGTCATTCAACATCCAGAGATCATGCAACAGTTCTACAAGACGCTGACGCTCTGCGACGGACTCAACATGCTCATACTGAACACAGGTACAAAATACATTCTCACTTCTATTTGTAGCAGCATTACGTTTCTTTTCCCTTTTTTTTTCTACTGACAACTTTTTTCTACTTAAATGTTAATGCCGTGGCACTATATAGCTGTCTTTAAAAAATAAAGAAATAAGAAGTCTGATTAGGCACAGTTGTTCCCCAATTTGTTTTATAATTTTAGTACCGTCATCTCGTGCGTACGTACGGCATGGCTTTGCGCAGAATTCGAGTGTCTATCACGGTAAATACATACGCCATTTCTAAATAAATATACTCAAATAACTGTTGAAAAATACTGTGTATTTTGTAAGGGTTTTGACGCCCCAGTTAGTAAGAGACAACCCACCCAAAGCCATTAGGTTTTAACGATATGACTCATTAACATATGTTTAACCTTGATTCATATTACCCGACCCTCTGACATTAATTGGGGTATGAGCACTTCTCCAAGGCACTACTTCTTTTGTAAAGCAGTTATTGCGAGCAAAAATCACGATCGTGTCAAGGAAATAAGACATTTTATTAACAAACTAAGTCGTGTCTTCCGTGAACTTAAGCCTAAGTCCGCTGTAATCTGAATCATACTTAAAAAAACCTTTGATAGATACTAGATGGACTGAAAAAACATTGCACGGTCCAAAAAAATGGCGGCCAATTGAACTAAATAAAGAAAATGTATGACGCAACGCTAGTGCAAGACATACCTTTCACGCACACTAGAATAAAGAAGTAGTACAAAACTAGACATATGCATAGTACTCATAGCTTTAAACTGAGTTTCAAGCATAATTTTGTGTACAGGCGGCAGCCCGGAGAGCAATGCTTCGATAAAGGAAGAGGTCTTTTGGCTGGTAGCGCAGATCGCTACGGTCTCCGCCAACCCGGCTAACATGGTGCCTAGCCTTATGGAGTTCCTCAGTAAGTCTATTAATTATAATAAATTATAATAAAGCCATTAAATATACTAGTTATTCAAATAATGCCATTTAAAAAATGACTATCCCAAATAATGTTGTTCTCAAAGTAAAACAAACCTAAAATTCGAAAAGTAAACAGTCTTCAAAAATCATGTTAAAAAGGGATTGGTTTTTTATTCGCGAGTCACAAGGTTTCTTAGCTACATTGATAATGTTACTTATTCAAATTAATCCATTTCAAATTCATCTCAAATCTACCCAGTAGCCACCTACCCCTCTTTTTGCATTTTAGTTTGATCATCTAAAATCTAAATATATAACATAATGAAAGTTGCGGGAACAAAACTATATACTACATCTGTTTCGTCATTCATAGCAATCGATCAAAGAATGCCAATCGATGATCGTTCAGAATGTTAACCAACTGGTGAATGTTCCAGGGCGTCCCGACATAATCCACCTGTCTCAAGCGATGCAGCAGCTCATCATCAGGCTGCTGGAGAACCCTGAGGCCCTGGCCGCCTTCATCGACCAAGGTGGCTTGGAACTGGCTGTGGAAAAACTGGCCTTCAAGCATCAGGTCTGTCTGTCAAGCGCCTTTCAAGTTTTTGCAATTGCTGCTATTCAAATATAATTAAATAGGTCATTTTGTTTATTGAGCTTATTATACAACTATTGGCTATTGGAGCTGAATGGACTTAGTAAAGTTCTGCTTCTGAGGCAATATGACGATGTGTAAGATGGTGAGATGATGATGTCCACAAAAATAACTTTTTAAATAACTTTGACGTTCATAAGTGTATCTTTGATACCTAAATTGAATAAAAACATTTTATTCAATTTAGACTTTGACTTTGACTGTGAAAAAAACATTGTCCTGTCGCAAGTGTTAACTCGTTTGTCTGTGCAAAAGCCGGTTTTTGCACAGACAAAAATGGAAGAAATTTTAATGTTTCGAAAATAAAAGGTAGTAGGTCTGAAGACACACGAGACTACGAAATAAAGAAAACACTAGGGCATAGAAATAGCAGAGATAGAATACTATATCTAGATGATGATTCCAACTCAATAACAACACCGTACCCTTCCGCAGTCGGGCCCGAGCCACAAGCAGGGCCTGGTGTCGTCGCTCATGAACTACCTGAAGCTGCCGCCGCAGCTCATCAACATGTCAACACCAGCCACCAAGAAGGCGCAGCCGCTCGTCGCCGAGACCTCCTCGGGGCTCATCAACATCGCTCCCTTGTGTAAGTTAAAAGACAACACAAGTATGGTTTGGTGTCGTTATGAACTACCTGAACTCGTTCTAAACTGAAATCTACTTGTCTTGACCTAAATTTATGATTGTCTCTGTCTTGTGTTTTTTTTAATGTAGTACACGACTAGTATTTACTAGTCGTTGTTGTTTTCCCAAAAAAATTAAAAAAGGCCAGCATAGGTATTCACAATCAGTCGGACACATTTCCGTTCGGATTCCAAAACATTAAAACTCATATCTAATCGCAGGCTATATTCATAAGTTTTTAGACATGATTCATTCTTCCGATCGGATTTATACTCCATTCCCTATTCCAAAATTTATAAAAGTAGACTGAGCTTCGAACAATTTGAGTTTAAAATTTGTGAGATCCGATCGGAAACGTTTCCGAATGATTATGAATAGCTCTGCACGTCAGGAGTACTCGTAACCGACGAGCGTGTATTAAGGGACTCATGGAAGTAGAAGAAGCAAAAGATGTGTGCCAGGATCGTAGCAAGTGGATAGAAATGGTATCTGCCTACCTCTACGGGAAAATGCGTGACTGTATACATGTATCTGTTATTGTGCCTGTACGATCACCACCGTCACCATGAAGTATTTCCCGGGCGCAGCTGAGTGTAGGTCTGTAGCCTAGTTCTCGTCCGCAGGCACGATATCGTGCGGCAACCCGACCGCCCAGGCCGCGGACGTGCTGCTGGAGGGCGGAGGCGGGGCGGGCGGCGCGCGCGGCGCGTGCGCGGCGCGGCGCGTGCGCGCGGCGGCCTGGTCCTACCACTTCTTCAGCGCCGACGACGCCTCGCTCGCGCTCACGCTCACGCTGCCGTACGCTGTGCGGCTGCACGAGGTCAGTGCTTGCTGCTTTACTTTGTTCATTCATTTTGAGCTAAAGTTGTTGCCGTATTATCGCCTGATAAACAGGACTACCTAGTTCAGGCAAAAGTTATTTATTGTTCTATACGCAGTGATCTATAAAAAATGTTTGTATCTGATAGTTTTATCTTTACCATGTAGTTTATGAAATAAAATGTATAATTATTATTAATTGGAGATGTAATTTGAATGGGAGTTGTTTGGGTACGCGAAGGACGGAACGATATTGCGTTAACCCGTCTAAGGGGCACCAAAGCGCGTGGTCCGCGAAAATCTAATTTCCGAAAATCTATGTTCTCTTGAGCAATGCAGCATTGCTTATCGGATGTCTGGATAATGACCTTGAATTTCAAAAATAAAACATCGATTTTCTGAATGCAGCATAGAGTAGTTTAACGCATGTCGTTCCTTAAGCACACATGCTGTGCGTAAGGCACTCGGCGGGTAGGTAAAGGTACTTTCCAATGTATGTAGCGTGATCTGAGTTGTTTTAATTGAATCCAAATTTATTTATTGGTTTTAATAGGTTGACTGCCTCGGTGGCTCAGTTGGTAGTGAACCTGCCTTCTGAGCTTGGGGGCGTGGGTTCGATTCCCACCTAGGACAACATTCATGTGATGAACATTAGTGTTTGTTCTATGTTTGGGTGTTAATATGTATATTTATGTATGTATTTAAAACTATCTAAGTATGTATATCAGTCTCTGGCAGCCATAGTACAAGCATTGCTTAGTTTGGTGTCAGGTGTTTGGTATTGGTGTATGGAAGTGTGCCGAATTTTTATTTTTTTATTTTTTAAATAACTTTTAGGCTACTCTAATAGGTATCACAATATCCGTATCCGTATGTTTACATCAAAATCGCACACGTGACCGTAGTAGATAATATATGTTAATACTTTAAACTTTATTTTTTTTTCAATATCGTGATATTTGACCCTTTTGTTCAGGTGCAACTGCAGCCGCACCTGACCTCGCTAGCGACGTGCCCCGGCGCGGTGGGCATCGAGGCGGGCTGCGGAGGCACGGTGGCCCCGCTCGGGCCCCCGCAGGCCACGGCCGGCATGACCTTCATCCGGCTCGTGGTGGCGCGGCCCGTCGTCTGCACCACGGTGCAGCTGCGGCTCTACAAGCCCCGGGACTCCTCCAACATGGGCCTGCTGCAGCTGAGGCTGCTCGTGGCGCCCGCCTTCAACACGCCTCATCAGGCAGACTCGCCCGCCAACTCGTTAGTATGCTCGTGTGACAACATTTTAAGCAGAGGATTTGGAAATTTATGTTATGTAGTTTCTGCAATGTTTTTTAAGTTGTGATTTTGTTATGGGAACTGCTTGGTTTTCACACGTTGTGATTTTATGATGCGAATTTGTAAGTCGTCTTTTAGCAACGTTATGTGGAGAACATGTACGACGGGCAACGTTATTGCGTGACCCTTGCGTATTTTTTTTTTATATTTCACTTGTCTGTCCGATGTCCATGACGGTATATGATACATAATTGAATGTTTTGCTTTGAGATTAAGTGGTGTTTTTACTCGACTGCTCAAGAAGGAGCGTTATGTTTTTCGAGTGTATGTATATATGTGTTAATGAGGTTTCTTTGGCACGCCTTACAGCCTTGATGGATTTCGACTTGTGAGGTGTCATTTGAATCGTCTTGATAGTGGAAGTGACATAGGTGTACAACGTTTTGCAGCCGGTTTTTATTTTTTGAAGTGATACTTCTAATGCGACTTCCAACAAGGTTGCGTTAAACGTTTAACGCTGCTGGGGTGGGGGAATAGAAAGAGACAGAGCGAGAGTGAATGCGTGGCACACGAACGCATGCGCGTAGTAAGAAAGATACACAGAAGGTTTACATACGTAAGAATACGCGCAAAGGGATTCCACGCATAATTTTTATTTTTTTTCAATAATGTTACTTGTTTTCTAATGTAGTTCTGAGATAGCATTCGTGATCAACTTGTGTATGGTACAGCAACAACTGGGCGAGCGTGGTGGCTTCGTGCACGCGCGCGGGCGCACGGCTGTCCACGGCGCGGTGGAGCGCGCTGGCGGCGCCCGGCGCCGTGAGCGCGCTGTGCTCGTGCGTGGCCGTGGGCGGCGGCGCGGCGCTGGCGGCGCAGCGGGCGCTGCTGGCGGCTGCGCGTGCGCTGCCCACGCTGCGGGCGCCGCTGCTGCACGCGCTGCTGGACATGGACAAGCTCGCCTACGCGCATGGTATGTCTGTCAAGAATCGATATCTTTAAGGATTGTGCTTGAGTGCTCTGGCAGTCGCTCTGAAGATATTGTTGATGAAGATGTTTTTTTAACTCCTGACGCAAAAACGATGGGGTGTTGTAAGTTTGATTTGTCTGTGTGGGGTGTGTTTGTGTGTAAGTGTGTGTGTGTGTATGTGTGTGTGAGTGTGTGTGTGTCTTTGGCATCGTAGCTCAAGTACATTTTAACAATTATACGATGAGTCACATATTACTCACTAAATCTTGATCAGACTAAGAGTTTCTCCTGCGGTATCCTACGTGCTATTCTAGACTATAATCTATCTCTGTGCCAAATTTTATCCAATTCCGTTCAACCGTTCTGGCGTGATTGAGCAACAAACATCCATCCTTCGCATTTCAAATGTTCACATATATGATATTAGTGTGATGTATGAATCACGTGTGACTCATGTGATCATTCCCTCGCAGCGTTCCAGGCGTGCCAAGGTCGCGCGCACAGCGGCGTGGGCATGATCTGCGCGCTGGTGCGTGCGCTGTGCCGCTCGTGCCCGCAGCTCACAGTGCGTGCGTACGTGTCGTGGCTGCACTGCGCCGCGCCGCCCGTGCCCGACCCGCCGGCCCCGGCCACTATACACACGCTCGCCTCGGTCAGTACACAGTGTTAGTGTAGCATGATGTGCGCTGTGCCGCTCGTGCCCGTAGCTCACAGTGCGTGCGTACGTGTTGTGAGGGCACGCCATGTGCGACTGGAAACCATTTGAAATTCGATCTACAAAAGTTACATGACCTCTAATTTGAAAAAAAATAATGCACGAAAAAAAAAAAACTTAAAACTTTCTTATTTTATTTTTTACATTTTTCTGTGTCAAGTCCGAATTAAAGCTGAGCTTCACTTTTTCAAGCGGTTACTTAATATTGTCTTTAATAATCCCAGGTGCTCTGGACGATAAAAGAACAACAGCTGTTGGAAAATCTAGAAGAACTCATGACGGACGAATTATTCGACGCAGTTTTCGCCTGGGCGCATGGAGTCCTCGACTTGAGTTTGCTCAAAAAGGCCTTAGACGCTGGTAAGATTTCACCTTTGAAAACTATTCTTTAACAGATTTTTAATTTTATCATTGTATTGTATGGTGTATTTTTAAATATCTTATATCTTTAAATGAGCAATTCTTGTATATATATATAATTGGAATCTCGGAATCGGCTCCAACGATTTTCATACAACTTAGTATATGAGGGGTTTCGGGGGCGATTAAATCGATCTAGCTAGGAATCATTTTTAGAAAATGACATTTTATTCGTGTTTTATCGATAACATAAACTTGGAAGAAAAATAACAAAAAAGAGGCGTTTGAGTAGTCTCAACTGAAAAATATGACTCTTCCTGACATCTATTGGCGAATAATAATACTATTTTTTGTGAGCAACTAATTGCTTTAACGACCCAACAGCAGATGGCGTTGTTAAGTAACACGAAGTCAATGAGTGTTTGCTTTGAGGTTAGAATAAAATCAATTGTTTATTTTCCAAAAAACACAATTTAAAAAAAATAAAAAATACCGAGCAAAGCTCGGTCATCCAGGTACTTATTATTAATATTCAAATGTGTTTTGTTTCAGTTCTTTGCTCAATGTGCTACATCCGACCTGAGCTGTTCAAAGCGATGCTGGAGAGGCTGAATATACCCGTGGATATAGACGAAAGGTAAGTGAAAAAATTGCAACAACATTTCAGGCCAAAGGCATTAAATACGTTGTTACAATCCTTAAAAAATGTAATGAGTGAATGAATGAGAAAAATGTCGAAGGCTTGAAAGTACCTTCATTTTCATCTGAACATTCGGCAAGTTAGTGGCCAAAATTAGGCCTATTATAAGAAAAAAATATGCTAAAATGACAGTTTCAGTATTTGTGTACTAAAAACTGGTACTGTATCGTTTTAACATTCTCACCATGAGTTTTGATAGTCAACGTAAACTTTTTTGTTTTTGTATGGCTTTACACATTTATCTTAGTTATGAAAAGCTGACAATTCTAAGGGCATGTTAAATTATGTCTAAAAAATAAATGAATTAATTAAATTTGTTCCTTAACGTTTCCGCCAGAGGCGCTTCATTCAAATGTCAAACGAAAACGAAATAAGTTTACGTAACCATCTCAGCTCACGATAAGTGCTGCAAAGAACAGATGTACATTGTGACGTATGTTCCAGCATGGAAGGTCTGACGGACGACACGAAGGTGCACGGGTCGCCGCTGCGTCAGTGTGAGCAGGAGGCGGACGGGCCGAGCTACGGCGCGGTGGCGCGGCGGCTGTCCGGCAGCGAGGTGCGCAGCGTGGCCGCGGCCGCCATGTCGCCCGCCGCCACGCTGGTGCTGCTCAACTCGCGCCTGCCCACCGCCATCGTGCACGCGCTCACTGGTACGACTGTCTATACACTATGCTTATGCTTGTTTTAGACTAAGGGGTTCCCGGGATGCGACACTGGGAGCAAACTTCCTGAAGAAATAGTTATTTTTTATAATATGTAAGTTATTGTTTTATAGCAACCTGCGCCTGAATTAAATGATGATTATTATTATTCCACTTTCCCCTCTTACAAATTTAGGGCCTACCGGGTGCGTGTGATGGTACGGGCACGCAACGGCCCGCGTGATAAAAAATACTTGTATGGAATCATAGGATGCATTAAGCGCGAACCAGATCCGCCAGCCGGCAGCTATCTACATGACAGAAAAAGTGAAAACTGAATCTCAATATTGAAAAAAAGTGTAGAAAATGTCAAATTTTGAACTTTATATTTTTTGTACTGTCATTGTGATTAGATCCTACGTTTAGGTGAATCATGATTCTAAATAATCACTTCATTGTTATTTTCAGAATTCGCCGAAGAGCGACTCGCCATTCTGAAGGAGCAGTTGGAAGGTACTTCAGACGACGCCGGAAATAGCGACGAAGCCACGATGTCGGACAAGAGCCCTATTGAAAGAGCCGGTGAGTACTAATACCCACAAAAATGGACAAAAATACTTAAAACCTTAAATTTAACAAACAACCAATTTGAGCCATTTTACGTTGTCGATTTGCGATCGAATTAGCTATAGAACGCTAGGTCGACACAGCGAGTACAAGCAAACTGATGGTCAGTTCGCTTGATGGTTGTTCATAACCGTCGCTATTAGACCCCACAATACTAGAAGTGTGACGGATTGCTAACGCAAAATTGCTAATGGATATACTCGCCAATGCATTACAAATATTTTATTAACAAAAAAAGAAAAGGAAAATAAACAATATTCGACTTCCATTCTACTACCGGCAAAATGCATTTCATATGTAAAATATTTTTTATTCTTACCCGAGTGCGCAGGAAGAAGGGTTATGTTTTTCGAATGTATGAATGTAAATATGTATGTGGGTATGTATTTATGTATCAGGTTTCTTTGGCACGCCCTACAGCCTAAACAGCTTCATGGATTTCAACATGTGAGGTGTCATTTGGATCGTCTTCATAGTGGAAGTGACATAGGGTACAATATATTGCAGCTGGGTTTCTTTTCTTTTAACAATGTTAACATAGCATAACATATTGTCACGCCTTTCCCTCGAGGGGGCTGGCAGAGGTGTAATATAACACCCACACTTCGCCGGACGATATTCAGTCCCAAATGTGACAGGGGGCGAGTCTGTTGCCATACACCAATTAACAATGTAACTTGTTTGAAACAGACATCGCATGCATGATCCGCGCCAACTACTTAGTGGAGTGGGTGCGACTGATGAGCGCGGAGCGACGCGCCAAGGACTGGGCAGGCGGCGCCGGCGCCGGCTTCTGGAGGCCGCTGCTCGGCCTGCTGTGCTACCCGCATAGGAAGGACACGTGAGCATACTTCATAAAAAAATTATAACTTTACACTGTGAAATTCCAGGAGTTTAGGACAAAATTTCGTTTCACAAATCATCATTTTTTGAAGTTAAAAAAATCTTACTGCTAATTTGACAGTCGACTAATGGCTTCTCTTTAATGCGCTACAACAAACCTTACATTGACTTTTCACAAAAACAATCGTTTTAACCTGTAATGTTTTTGCGTGTACAGAACATGGCAGTCGAGCTCGCAGTTCGCGGAGCTGGAAGAGAATACGATCAAGCTGTTTGCCGAGCTGACGGCTTGTCACCCGCACAACCAGAAACTGTTCGCCACTACGCTGCACTCCATACTAGACTCCCTGCCCGCGACAGGTGAGCTATCGGTATCAAAAATGCATTTTTGGGTTGACGATGTACCCTTAGCTGCAGTAAAGTAGTAGGTTTACTAAATAAAACAATATTTTCAATTTTAGCTGGTCAGTTATTAGAAAATTATTGACTGAATTTTTTTTGTAAATAGTGCGTCTAGTAGATGCATTAAACTTTCAGTTTGTGTAGCACATTGAGCAACGTGTTGTTTTGCATTTCCCCGGAATTTGTAGAGGTACTTATACTCCATTAGCAGAGCACGAATAAACTATGGGGCAACCTTATAGTCGAGAAAATACAAAAAAAAAACATTATTCGTTGACAAAATTTATGGAACAGCTGCTTTTTTTTCGTTTCCAATGTTGCCCCGTAGTTTATTGTAAATTGGCTTTACGACATAAATGACTATGACTATTCGTACTTTGCTAGTGGAGTATAACTACCTTCACAAATTCCGTGAGAACGCAAAACAACACGTACATTCAGCCTCCGCGCATTTTGGCGGGATGTGGAAAGGTCACGAACGAGGAATGAATCTACAAGACGACGTAGGAGCTCACATTTACAGTTGTAATTATATCAAGTGTGGCGTTTGACATTCGCTGTGCAGACTTACCTTTTTTGTTTTTGAAGTTATACCACTTTTGGCGCGATAGAGAAAAATGATGAGAGTGAATTTTTACGATGCGCGCGCACACCGACACCTAAATTCTACATCGTGAAGTTAGTTCTAGGTGGCATGAAAATTGATAACTATGTTCAAGTTGCATATTCTAGTATTTTTATATTTAGAACACGTGTTTCGTAAGAGTACAATTAAACAGTGAATAAATAAATATTATTTTGGTGTTTCCATTAAATCAATTTCATATACGACGGTGATAGTATTTACTAATAATAATTTATTATTTATTAGTATATCTATATATATTGAATATTAGTGATAAAACTAATTTGAATAAACTGTTTTGAGTGCATTTATAGATTTGAGGTTAAGAAGTATAACTTCTAACGCGTGTACAATAAGTACACACTCTTTTTTATTTTTTTAAAAGAATCTTGTGTTGTTTGTAGATTGCGATGGTATCAGCGGCTTCACGCGCGCTCTCATCCTGCGCCTGGTGCTGTCGTCGGAGCGCGTGCTGGTCGCGCAGCGCTGGGCGGGCGCGGGGCTGGACGCGGGGGCGGGCGGCGGCGCGACGGCGCCCGACCACCCCGCGCTGGCGGGGCTGGCGGTGCGCGCGCTGCCCATCACCACCACCGTGCGGGACTTGCTCACAGACCACCGCCCGTCTCGTTAGTACCGCTTAGTGTTGTCTGCTGCTGTCCTCGCCCGGCGCGGGCCGTGGCGCGGGACTTGCTCACTGACCACCGCCCGCCATACCAGTAACACGTAGCTAACTGTATAATACACCGTGTATCTCTGAGCGACGGACATATTTTAGGATATCATTGTACTCATTATTGTGACCTACTTTTACAATGGGGCCGAAATCAAGAAAAAATCAGCTGTTCCATACAAAAAGTTCATTGATCGTCGATAATGTGTGTCGAACAGCTGTTATTTTTCTTGATTTCAGGTTTGGTTCCATAGTAAAAGCTGGACATAATTATAAGTACAATGATACCCTAGAGTATGTCTGTCGTTTAAATATACACCTTAGAGATGTTCTTCTTTTAGTCTCAAGTTTTTTAAATATTTTTTTTCATATTTTGCTAGATTATTTCTGCACATAGACAAAAAAACTCTTAAAATTGTCGACATAAATAAACACAATGTTTACACCTAATTGTTTCCCCCAGTGCCCGTAATGGACGAGACATCCAAGCTCTCAATGAACAACCCGTCTTGTTCTGGCACTGCATCAGTGCTCCGGAGCGCATCCGACACCGCCATCACAACCGTTGCTGAGGCTTGGGAACTGAGCTTAGCTGCGGCCAGCGCTTCCAAGGACAAACGAGTGAAGGACGTGAAGAACACCTCGCTCAAGAACCAGAACAGCAAGAAACGACAGACCAAGAACGATATCTCAGTCTTGTCCGTTACTGACGGTGAGATTATCAGTTTCCTTTTTATTATCAGAGTTTCTTGTATTTAATTGCATGAACAATGTACTTATATAGTTCTCCTTCATGATGATTATTTTCTTGTCCAATTTCATCAAGGCTGTTTTTTTTCCCGTAACGATAACCAAAATTAGCAGGCGGGATACACATTCACATTTATTTAATGGTGTGTTAACTGGATGTTACAGATTTAAAACAAAAATTAACACAACAAGCATTCTTGAGTTTTAGAAAGACCTCATAATCAAAGACTGTAATTGACATCGAAGATTGTGTCATTAGGCCAGAGGATATGTTTGACTGATATTCACTTACTAAACTATAGATAGTATTTGTTATTGCTGCTTATTAGACAAGTAGATTCACAATTTTAGCAAGCACAGATAAGTCAGTTAGGCAGTTAGAATTGGGCCTATTATCACAGCGATTCCACAAGTAATTTTGTGTCCTATTCTAGACGTAATAGAGACGACAATCCGAGTGCAAGCCGCCGGTCTGGAAGGCTTCGTCTCGGGCTCCACGACGCTCGCCCAGCTGTGCGCATGCGTGCCGCACGTGTTCGGGCCGCATCTCACGCTCACGCTGCATCTTAACACTAGCGGCGGTATGTATACTTGATACAGCAACACTTAAAGTATATGGATCGCATACAAGCAGGTGGAGAGCCACCGCGATCTTTTGCGTGCATCGGTAGGATTTTATGCTTTTTTAATGCTTTGATTTGCATACATTGAGGCGGTCATTGATCGCTTTATGAGGTTCCCAAGGTCCTCTATGGTGCTGCGAAGACTTGCATTTTAATCTATTACTGCTTCTATGCTGGAGGGCATCTTTCTTTACGGGCACTACTAGCTGTCTTATCTTATTGTTGATTAGTCCTTAAAGTAAGTAACACGAGTGATAGTGTGATCAGACAAGAAATCACTGCACATCACTAGAGGTGAGCCTTCTCCTACTAGGCCCTAGTAGGAGAAGGCTCACCTCTCAACCCAGAGGGAGCGAGTTTGATCCCAGCCAGAAGGCACGCACCAGTTTGTTTATTTATGAACTGTTATTTGTGCCTATTTAATGTCATTTTCTACATGACTGGGCGCCCGCTATACGGCGACAGGCTCGCCTCCTGCCACATTTGGGACTGAAAATGTTCTAGCGAAGTGTGAGTGTTAAATATTCTGCCAGCCTCTGCCCCTTCAGGGGAAAATCGTCCCGATATAAAGTCTGTCAGCCTTAGAGATAAAAAAATGCATAAACATCTGCTAAACCAATGTTCAGTTAGACATTGAGTAGCCAGTAAATAGCGCTGTACAAACGTGTAACTATTGTTTGAGCAATAAAGTGTGAATCGGCATTGGGTATTTACACACATGCTTAACACTTTTTTCTTTTTCGTCTGTCAACTTTTGGTAAATTCGTTTAGAAACTTTTTTGTCCAACTAGTTTTTAATCATTATTTTTTAAGAAAGCTCACTAATTATTAATATTGCACATTCAATTTACGTTTTAGGAAAGGAATATTAATCATACTATGTTGTTTTTTAAATCTCTTGTCCGAAATTCGTTGATATAAGTAAACTATTTTAGAGGAAAACATTTTCTTTATGTAATAGTGGGAGGCTAACAACAAATTTCTGAACGGAACCGTCAAATGTCAATCTACCAAGTTTTTATTTTGACAATAGAGAACCATTACACAGTTTCTATGATAGTTACTGAGTCTAGATCAGGTGTTATAGTGAAATCCGCCATCTTGACCCCGTACACACCCGCTAAACAAGGGTACCTGGCCGTGTAACGAATGTTTATTTTCCTTTGATTTTGATACATCCGTACACGAACTATACACAACGTTTAAGTCAAAAATATTTTCATTTTTCAGCTTTTGTGCTACACAACGTGTGTACACATGTATTAAAACTTTATTTCTAAGGCTGTGTATATCTGTGTGTGATCGTAAGTGTTCCCCGGGCGCAGAGTGGGCGGGCGCGGCGCGCAGCTCGATAGCGGCGCTGGGCGCGGCGGCGGCGGCGGTGGCGGCGGCGGCGGCGGCGGGCGCGGCGGGCGCGGGCGGCGCGGTGCTGCGCGAGTTCGGCGCGTGCGGGGGGCTGGCGCTGGTGGCGGCGCGCCTGCCGCGCCCGCACGCGCCGCCGCCCGACCCGCCCGCCAAGCCCAGCGCGCACCACGACCTCGACTGGGTCAAGCTCGACGACCCCTACGAGGTGAGAACACACTAAAAATATAAAAAAAAAGCCCCTCAGTTTCTTGCCTGTTCTTCTGAGTAGAGGCTCTTTATTCGAACAAGGCGGTCGAGTCTATTTAAATAACTTTGACGTTCATAAGTGTATCTTTGATACCTAATTTGAATAAAAACATTTTGACTTTGAACTTGACTACGCGCTGCACACACGACTAACTAACTCAAACTCTTTCTAGTCTAAGTTTTCTCTAGTAGGAGGCTTCGGCCGTGGCTAGTTACCACCCACCGGACCAAGCCATGCCGTGAAATGACCTAGTCGTGTTTCGGGATGTAGTCCGGTGTAACTAACCGTTCCGAAGACGGGTCTGAGCAGTAGCGCGCTTGTAGCGCCTCACTCAACTGCCGTCTTTGTACTTCTTCACTCTTCAAAACTTCAAGGCTAGAGTGAATAAGTACCTTATAGGTCGTCGTGCTCCATCTTAGACCACAACATTGCTTAACATCAGGCGAGTTGGTGGTCAAACGCCGACAAATACTACATAAAAAAAAATAAGTCAGGGGTGTTTAAAAGTAAAGTGAATAGGTATCTCCTAGGCGTGTTACACCTTCGATCACGTCGACGCTTCCCATCAGGTGAGTCAGTGGTCAAACGCATGCCTAGTCTGTTGTAAAAAAAATAAAAACGTCAGTCAAAATGTTTTAATTCAATTTGTGTATCAAAGATACACTTATGAACGTCAAATAGACAATGTCAATAGACTCGTCTTTTTCGCCGAAACTTTTACAATAGAATCGCCTTGTTCGGAAAAAGAGCCGCTACTCAGAAGAACAGGTAAGAAACTGAGGTGCATTATCCGTGAGCAGGATACTCTATAAGGCATATATTCAACAAAAAAATCATTTTGCACAGCGATATTTTATTTTATTTTATTGTACAGGGAAAACAGACGGCTGCTAATTTTACACAGTAGATAAACGATAAGTGTTAACACAAAAGCCAAAGTAGTTTTCACTTATAAACACTTAAACAGTTACAAGTAAAAAAAACCCTTTAAAAATACATAAATTAATTAAGTACCTCATACAAATACTTATATTTACAAAATTATTTATTATTATTTAGACGTTTATTTGCCATTTTATTTTTTGTAGAACCATATTTCACTTTTGTTAAGTCAAAGAACTGTTTAGAAATGAAATTTTTAAAAGTAATATGCCTCGTCATAAATAAGTCGAAGTTTGCTGAATAGTTCCGGTTGAAATTAATAAGTGTGCGGATAAAGAACGAGTTTTTGCGATACTTCGTTTCATAACGTGGAATATACAGCCGAAGACTGTTTCTACGAGACGCTAAACT
The DNA here is from genome assembly GCA_911728515.1 of Peribatodes rhomboidaria. Classification (NCBI taxonomy): domain Eukaryota; kingdom Metazoa; phylum Arthropoda; class Insecta; order Lepidoptera; family Geometridae; genus Peribatodes; species Peribatodes rhomboidaria. Next base: position 12,167,758 of record OU452186.1, on the reverse strand, counting down.
TATAGGAGTCATAAGACCTATCCGACACCCATTTATATCATCACTATCATTAGTTTAAGTTGGCCAACATGGTCGCCGTCCCGGTGGGAGCTGTCTTATATTGTAACTGTAGCTGGTGATGCAGGAAGTGGTGGAGCTGGGCGGCGGCGCCGGCGCGGCGGCGGGCGAGGAGCCGGCGGCCGGCATCCCGGCGCACGCGCTGGCCGCGCTCGGCCTGCTGCTCAAGCTGCCGGGGTACGCCGCCGCGCTGCTGGACGAGGGCGCCAAGGCCGTGCATCTGCTGCGGCTGCTCATGGGCGTCGCGCACACTGAGGACGGTCGTGAGTCTACTCGCATCGTACTTGTACAGACTGATTCTAATTTAAATTCTAATTCTAATTTAAACTGGCGCGGCTGTGAAGTACGCCGCAAGCGAGACTTTGCGGTGCCTCTCTGACGCCCGCGTAGACTTTCGTTTTTGCTGCTGCGCAGTGTTTCGCGCCTAATTTCATAGCCGCCATTAAGTTTGAATCGGTCTTTAGCTTTGTGGGTGGCGAGGAGCCAGCGTGTGATTTCCTGGCGCACGTGCTCGCTGCACTCGTCTTGCTGTTTTTGTGGGAGCGCGGCGTGAAGATTTTCTTACACTTCTGACGGTTGTGAATCATGAAAAGCGCCATCTAGTTTCATCCGCTATGAACTGAATTATGTACTTCCATACCAATATCATAAATTCGAAAGTAACTGTCTGTTTGTAGGCTAATCGGCCGAAAAAATTTAATAGTTATAGTTACAATATATCGCGAGAAAGGTTTTTGGATACTATTTTCTGAATAAACGCAAACAAAGTCGCGGCTAACAGCTAGTGATTGATGAAATTACTCTCCAAGCCGTAAATCATAATTCTAGTATTGTCGTGATTATGTAAACTAAAAATGGACTAACTGATTTGAACATTGCCTTAAAACTTCGAAAGCTTAATGATTTTCGTGTTTCCAGGCAGCATCGTGGTCGGCGGCGGCAACGGCGGCTACTCCCTGGGCACGCTGCCGTTCCGCGTGGTGTCGCGTCTCCTGGAGCAGGCCCCGCGCGGCACGGAGGCGGGCGCGGCGCTGCGCCGCACGCTGCTCAACTGCGGCGCCACGCGCATGGTGCTCACCTGCCTCGCCGTCTTCACTCACCACCGACCCAACGCTAGCGAGGTGACTGTTGCAACTAGTGTATAGTCTCCTGGAGCAGGCCCCGCGCGGCACGGAGGCGGGCGCGGCGCTGCGCCGCACGCTGCTCAACTGCGGCGCCACGCGCATGGTGCTCACCTGCCTCGCCGTCTTCACTCACCACCGACCCAACGCTAGCGAGGTGACTGTTGCAACTAGTGTATAGTCTCCTGGAGCAGGCCCCGCGCGGCACGGAGGCGGGCGCGGCGCTGCGCCGCACGCTGCTCAACTGCGGCGCCACGCGCATGGTGCTCACCTGCCTCGCCGTCTTCACTCACCACCGACCCAACGCTAGCGAGGTGACTGTTGCAACTAGTGTATAGTCTCCTGGAGCAGGCCCCGCGCGGCACGGAGGCGGGCGCGGCGCTGCGCCGCACGCTGCTCAACTGCGGCGCCACGCGCATGGTGCTCACCTGCCTCGCCGTCTTCACTCACCACCGACCCAACGCTAGCGAGGTGACTGTTGCAACTAGTGTATAGTCTCCTGGAGCAGGCCCCGCGCGGCACGGAGGCGGGCGCGGCGCTGCGCCGCACGCTGCTCAACTGCGGCGCCACGCGCATGGTGCTCACCTGCCTCGCCGTCTTCACTCACCACCGACCCAACGCTAGCGAGGTGACTGTTGCAACTAGTGTATAGTCTCCTGGAGCAGGCCCCGCGCGGCACGGAGGCGGGCGCGGCGCTGCGCCGCACGCTGCTCAACTGCGGCGCCACGCGCATGGTGCTCACCTGCCTCGCCGTCTTCACTCACCACCGACCCAACGCTAGCGAGGTGACTGTTGCAACTAGTGTATAGTCTCCTGGAGCAGGCCCCGCGCGGCACGGAGGCGGGCGCGGCGCTGCGCCGCACGCTGCTCAACTGCGGCGCCACGCGCATGGTGCTCACCTGCCTCGCCGTCTTCACTCACCACCGACCCAACGCTAGCGAGGTGACTGTTGCAACTAGTGTATAGTCTCCTGGAGCAGGCCCCGCGCGGCACGGAGGCGGGCGCGGCGCTGCGCCGCACGCTGCTCAACTGCGGCGCCACGCGCATGGTGCTCACCTGCCTCGCCGTCTTCACTCACCACCGACCCAACGCTAGCGAGGTGACTGTTGCAACTAGTGTATAGTCTCCTGGAGCAGGCCCCGCGCGGCACGGAGGCGGGCGCGGCGCTGCGCCGCACGCTGCTCAACTGCGGCGCCACGCGCATGGTGCTCACCTGCCTCGCCGTCTTCACTCACCACCGACCCAACGCTAGCGAGGTGACTGTTGCAACTAGTGTATAGTCTCCTGGAGCAGGCCCCGCGCGGCACGGAGGCGGGCGCGGCGCTGCGCCGCACGCTGCTCAACTGCGGCGCCACGCGCATGGTGCTCACCTGCCTCGCCGTCTTCACTCACCACCGACCCAACGCTAGCGAGGTGACTGTTGCAACTAGTGTATAGTCTCCTGGAGCAGGCCCCGCGCGGCACGGAGGCGGGCGCGGCGCTGCGCCGCACGCTGCTCAACTGCGGCGCCACGCGCATGGTGCTCACCTGCCTCGCCGTCTTCACTCACCACCGACCCAACGCTAGCGAGGTGACTGTTGCAACTAGTGTATAGCCTAACCCCTTAGCAATAACGTAGTGTTCTCTTGGAAAAGTCCAAAGACTGTGGAAAAGTTGCACACAGTCTTTTGTCTTTTTCGATCGAGTTCAAAAATGTAAAAGACAGAAGACTATAAAACTATAAGACTGAAATGTATATATGACTGTATGTGTATGTGTATTCCAAGCGTAAACGTTTATTTTTAAAGGGATAACACTCAGCCAAGTATAGCGTTCAGAGACAAAGGTCTCGTAGGTGACGATGCCATGGAACAAACATAAAGACATAGACTACACTAATAACTTAGACCCAAAATAGATTTTCATCATTTATACATCTGCCTGGCTTGGAAGCTTCTTCAATTAAATCACTTGATTCAAAAGTTTGTTTTTAATTTCCAGCAAAACAGTCAAACGTCGACCGCTCTGATGGTGCGCGGCGAGGACAAGGGCCAGCTCTACTGGGCCAAGGGCACCGGCTTCGGCACCGGCTCCACGCAGCAGTCGTGGAACGTGGAGCAGGCGCTCGTGCGGCAGCGCACCGAGGAGGAGCATGTCACAGTGCTTCTGCAGGTGAGTACAGCTGAGGCACCGGCTCCACACAGCAGTCGTGGAACGATCCAAGTCTTAACTCTTGGTACCTCATCTTAACCACAACGTGCGAAATCTTCGTCTTCGTCACATCAGGCGAGTTGTTAGTCAAAATATCGATCCATCTATATATATAAAATTCAAAGTCCTGACTGACTGACTGACTGACTGATATATCAACGCACAGCCTAAACCGCTGGTCCTGGAAACATGAAATTTGGAGGATATGTTCTTTGTACAGTGTAGGCATCCACTAAGAAAGGGTTTTTCGAAATTCCACCCCTAAAGGGGGGAAATAGGGGGTTCAAATTTGTATGAAACTTTTTATTCTCTGGATCGATTGACTCAAAAATTGGTACAAATACTCTTCAATTAAAATCATGAGACACGTGTATCACAGTTTTTCCAAAATCATCATCATCATCATCCACCGACAGAGTTTAATAGGGCTTCTTTTTACTCCGAAAACTTTGTTGAGAAAGTTATTAACCCACTACAAGCGACGCTGTTATCATTCTTAGGGTTCCGTACTAAAATGGTGAAAGGAACCTTATCATGAAACTCCGATGTCTGTATGTCTGTGAGCTGATTATCTTAGAAACTGTAATAGCCAGCAACTTGGAATTTGGTACAGATCTAGATAACGGTAGTAGCTACGTATAGTAGATAAAACGTCACGCCTTTACCCTTAGAGGTGTATTACAACACCCTCACTTCGCCGGACGATATTCGGTCCAAAATGTAATAAGTAGCGAGCCTATCGCCATACGTACACCGGGGTCCAGTCATGTAGCAGATTACATTAAATACGAAGCTATCATTGCTTTTTCCATAGGAATCTCCGTGTAAAATGTGTGAACTATATTGCTGACATTCTATCAAATTTCAATCCGGCAAGGCAAGTGAAGAGATTTTCTGTCAATAAAGGTCAGATAGATGAGCTAGGTGATGAAATTTATAATTATGTTTGTCTGATCTTAGAAGCAGTATTTAGCAAAAATAGAGGAAGTGAATAGGAGAAGCTGCTTTAGTATTAGGAAGACAAAACCTACTACGGGTTGTCTTTGCTTCGAAGGTCTTAACTAAAGGTCTGCCAGCACACTGACTGGTATAGTTTCCGAATGAGTCTGTGTTTATGCTAAGGATTTCTCTAATATCTCTAACACCACCGAACTACCCCTTCGAGTTAAAAAGAGTGCAGTTTCCCCTCAAAGTCTGCTTTGCCATGACCATAAATAAATCTCAAGCCAAACGCATAATGCTTTTCACACGGTTACACACACAAAACGTGGCCTGCTACAGAGTAAGCTCATGGAGCAGCCTGGTTTTTCTAAAAAAGAAAAAAAATATATGTTTTTTTTTGTAAACATTATTAATTGTCAATTATCTACTTTCGGTTGTCTTCTAATTTTATCTTTTCACACACGCCTTAAGTTCTGTTGATACCATACTACTACTACTCCTACTTTTCTCATTCCAGAGATAGTTTAGTTAATTAAAGAACTTCGTCCATATTGCTCTGCTTGGGATATTGTCAGTTTGTGTATTCAATTGAGAGCGAGTGTGACCGCTTATAATATTTATTTCTGAAGTTAAAAACGTCATACATTTTCTGTAAGCCACGCGGGCGAAGCCGCGGGCAGAAGCTAGTATTCTATAAACAAAAAAGCTATATCTATCTGGTGTTGGTGCGCAGGTGCTGTCATCGTACCTGAACCCCGGCGAGCAGTGGCCGCCGGAGGAGTCCCCGCTGGAGGAAGGCGACTCCCCCGCGGAGCCGGAGGAGGACAGCAGCGCGGACCTCCCCGTCGAGTTCGTGGACCTCGTCGCCTCCAGCTCGCTCGTGCCCGCCATCTGTTCCTATCTCAGGAACGATTCAGGTCAGTCAGGGGAAGAGTTAGTTGAGGCTTAGCGGAAGATTTATTAGGAGTTGCGCTGAATTTGTGATAGATGTCTAGGTGTTAGCTTCATAAATGATCTCGGCTTCCCATCAGTCCAAGGGAAGATGTAAGCGCCACACTATGTTTGTTCGCTTGATAACTAATTGAATGTTATGTAAAGGTGACAATTACTTCGAAATACTCGCCGATTATCACGTTTTGTAAGCAAAAACTCATTGTTTACATCCGCACATACGGTTAAGACGCCGTCACCGGAAAGACATCAGAGATGGCGCTATCCTACAAGAAAAATACGATTTCCCTAGATTGCGATGGATGTCCTAATAAAATAACAGACAGATTATATATGACCTGTTCTACCTGTAATTGTAACTATGATCTCATATGCGCCAACGTGTCCAATACACGGTTTTACATCATGGAACCTGAAAAGAAAAAATCTTGGAAGTGCATAGCATGCATTAGTAAGAAACCCAAAGGAAACAGTATGAATACGCCAGTAGGCATTCATAACTTAAGGGAAGACCAGTCAAACATTACACTCAGAAAACCAAGAACCATAAGATGTCTATCGTTGGAAAACTTGTCGTTAAATAGTAGTAATACGTTAAATGATAGTTCTGACTTTCAAGAGAGTACACCGAAACCTGGCCAAACACAGTTAAAAAATGAAATAGAAGAACTGACCAGTCACCTCATCAAAGCAAAAGAAGAGATCAATCAATTATTATCAGAAAATAGCGAGCTAAAATTCACAATAGAAAAACTCCATAATGAAAAAAAAAAGAACAAAAGTCCAAAATTACAGCAAAACAGAGGCCGATGTATTAACACAACCGTAGCTAACACTCCAAGTTTAGCCCTAGATAATAACCTACAAGCAGCTGCTTCCTCTCCACATCTTTCAGCTTTACCTTTAACATCATCGAGTGGACCACCTACAGAGAAGCTCTCAAAAAGCCCATGTTTCCAACAAAATCCTAGCAAAAATTCTAAACCGTTAAGCTACCGTGATTGTCTTATGACCCCTTCTGCAAATGTCAACAACATGAAACCGAAGTCAACTCTGGTAAATAATACACTTAGGCAGAAACACGGATCATTGACAGGAAATATGGCAAACAGCTGCTATAAGTCTCCCATCGGTGAATTGCCAAAAATGAATACACAAACAAAGACTGCTAAAAAAATTGAAGTAGATGAAGGGCCTAAAATCATGATCTTAGGTGACCAATATTGTAAAGAATCATCGGCGATACTCGGAAAAATAAGGGAAAAACATAGAAATGCAAAAGATTATCGGATAATCAACTATACGTACCCTGACGCACCAGCAGAATACATTCTAAAATCCGTCCGATCTGTTGTACAATCTCTAAATGAAGATGATTGGGTCGTTTTATGCCTAGGTTCGAATGACACTAATCCAACGAAACTTTTAACTGAGATGTCCGCTATTTTAAGAACGCTGACAAAACCAAGAGTGATTGTAACAGGTATTGCCCATAACCCATACTTAAATGAGGATAAAATAAACCGGAACTTAAAAACGATAGCTTACAATCAAAAAAACTGTAAATACTTATATGTTACACCCACAAACAAAACACTGGTTAGGATCATAAACTTCAGCAAACGCGTGAATAATATAATTGACACACACGATTATGAGGCATCCTTTATAGGAAAGAATATAACAAAAATGAGAGGAAATAAAACAAATTCCAAAACTGTAAGTCTCCAAAAACCTACTCGTGGTACAATTCCCTACTTTTTCAACAAAGTCCGATCTGCGTGCTGTAAAAATCAGGAGACATCTGAAAACCACCATAAAAATGAAAATGCGCCTAAACCGGGAACAATACCCTTTTACTTTAACAAAAAGACCACTTTCCAAAATCAAAGCAGCATATCAATTACTGATAATCACCAACAGCAGTTTTTTCGAGTCTGACCGTGCTGAAAGTAATTTCAAAATTATGCATTTAAATGCACGAAGCCTGAGGAAAAAAATAGATGAATTAGAAATAATAGTAAATGAACAAAAGTTTGATGTTTGTTGTTTTAGCGAAACTTTTTTTAAAGATGATGAGGTCGATGCTCGACAAATAGAAGGCTACAGTAATGCTTCTCACTTTTGTAGAAAAAAGATGAAACGTGGTGGAGTCAGTATATACGTTAAACACTCGGTCAAGTTTACAAAAATTGACTGGATGACAGATATGTCTATTGAATCTCATTTTGAATGTTGCGGAATTAAAATACCTGAATTAAATTCTATTGTAATTTGCCTGTATAGAACACCTCAAGCCAATTTTAATCTTTTTATTGAAAGTTTAGAAACTTTATTGCACAAAGTATCTATAAGAGCTAGAAACAATACTAAGAAAATATTCATTTTAGGAGACTTTAATTTAAATTTACTTGTAAACAACGAGCGTAGTGAAAAATTCATTGAAACATTAGCTTCCTATAATTTACGGCCTGTAATCTCCCAGGCTACTCGCCCGACTTCCCACTCTCAGACATGTATAGACAATATTTTGACCAATGTTAAAAAGTTTAAAACTAGGGTGTTGAATTTTGGGATCATGGTAGGCTCTGACCATACCGCTCAACTAATAGAAGTGCCAACTAGTTTAAGCTTCAATGAAAGATTTTGGTTTGTAGAAAAAAGGTGTGTTGATAATTATATGGATATTTTTCTAAAATATATCTCACAAGTTAACTTTTGCGATGTCTATGACCAACATGAACCAAATGGAGCATATACAAAATTTATTGACACATTTTCTCTAATATTTAACTTAAGCTTTCCTGTGAAAAAAATTAAAATGACTCATCTAAGAAAACCAAATTGGAAAACGGAAGGAATTAAAAAAGCCAGTAGAAATAAAAGACAGATGTTTCATGAAACTCAAATAAATAAATGTCAAAATAATACAGATAAATATAATAAATATTGTAAAACTTTTAAAAAAGTTATAAAGTACTCAAAGAAAATTTCAAATTTGCGGTACATAAATCGGAGCACAAATAAAACAAAAGCTATTTGGGGAATAATAAAACAGAATACATCTTGCACAAACAACATACGTACTACTATAGAAAAATTAAAAATTGATAACAAAGATATTGTAAATCCGGCAGCTATTTCTGAAACCTTTAATAATTACTTTATTAATGTCAGTCAAAATCCTATAACAAATATTAATACAACTACTAATTATCTCACACATACAAACTGCAAATCAATCTTCTTAACCCCAGTCGATAGAAAAGAAGTTATAAATATTGTAAACAAAATAAAGAATAAAAAATCATCAGGTCATGATGGTATTCCTATACAAGTCATTAAAGCAAGCGTCGATTTCATAGCTCAACCACTTGTTTATATAATAAATTTGAGTTTGTCCACCGGATGTTTCCCAGATGATCTCAAAAAAGCTATAATCAAACCTCTGCATAAGAAGAATCGTAAAGATGATATGAACAACTATCGACCCATTGCAATCTTACCTAGTTTTTCCAAAATTTTTGAAAAAGTTATGTATAACAGATTAATCTCTTTTTTCAATTCTAATAATATTATAAGCGAAAATCAGTTTGGCTTTCAAAAAGGCAAAAATACGTCAAAAGCTATTTTCAAAATGCTTAATCAAGTGTGGGAACAAATTAATCAAAAACAAACAGGCGTGGCGTTACTATTGGATATGTCAAAAGCGTTTGACTCCGTCATGTATCCTCAACTGTTAGCAATATTAGAACATGTCGGAATACGTGGTAATGCTCTAAACCTTTTAGCATCATATTTACAAAACAGATCCCAGACAACTTTAATAGAAACCTACAATAAAAAAACCAAAACAATTGAGAAAGTATACTCCGTGTCCAAAAATATAATATTAGGTATACCTCAAGGAAGTATTCTTGGCCCACTCTTATTTTTAATTTACGTTAACGAGCTACCATTAATTACTAAACATTTATGCATAATGTTTGCTGATGACTCAACCATATATATCCCTAAAAAAAGTCAGAGCCACCAAGTTTTCGAAAAAGATATAATGGATACGTTAAATAAAGTCATGGATTATCTAAATAAATTAAATCTTCAAGTAAATATCATTAAAACAAAACTAATAGAGTTCAGACACTGCAAACAAAAACCACTACAATTAAATATCGTAAGTAAAGGTATAAATATAGATATTGTAAATGAAGCAAACTTTCTTGGTGTAACTATTGATACAAACTTGAACTGGAAAGCACATATCCATAAAATAAATAATAAAATAAATAAATATATACACTCTTTATATATTTTAACTAACATATCCTCAAAAAAAATTGCTATAAATACATATTATGGTTATGTTTATCCTCTTTTAAGTTATGGAGTAATATTCTGGGGCAATTCTGTAGAAGTGGAATCTACTTTTTTGCTGCAGAAAAAGTGTCTTCGAGCAATATTTACCATGAACAGTGTGGAGTCTCTACGTAATTTCTTTACTGAACATAAATTCATGACGCTTACCTGCATATTTATTTACGAAATTTGTGTGTTCGTGAAACAAAACCGTAATGATTTCTTTAGTTCCTCAGACAGAGTTAACATTTTACGCACTAAATACAAAAATAACATTTTTGTTCCTCAGGCAAATAACGCCTTATATCATAAAAACTCTTATTTCACAGCCATCAGAATTTTTAACCATTTACCTGCCGATATAAAAGTCTTAGAAGGCCCTCTTTATAATAGGGCATTAAAGAAATGGCTATTGTCTAAGGGATTCTATAATCTTAAAGAGTATTTTAATAATGGTAATGGAGACTATTTATTTTTTTGATAAGGATTGTTTTATTGTTTGTTTTAATCCTATATTTTATTAGTGTTGTAAATTGGATAGTCTTTAATAATTGTTTGTTTAAAATGAGTACTTACATATAAGTGTTGAGTAGTATTTAGTACCATTAGTAGTATTTTATTTTTCAAAATAACTTTGCTAAGTAGTTTAACCTTAGAGCAAGATGATGTAAGAGTTTTAGCTTTAAATATTGCACGCCTGACATGGGTCCACTGTTGGGACTTTACACTTAATTTAAGATCTTAATGTACACAGTGTAGCAAATAAACGTTTCTGATTTCTGAAAACAAAAACTTGGGAATCGATCCGAAATTTAGAGTTTTTAACTAAGTTTTTCATTCATTCATATCATTTGTTTCAAAATACACAAAAAAAAAACTGTTTTTTTTCAACTGATTGTATTTCCCCTCAGTGCTGGACATGTCGCGCCACATCCCCCTGTACGTGTGCGTGCTGCGCTGCGCCCGCGCACTGCACTCGCTGCACTCGGCGCGGCTCGTGCAGGCGCTGCGCCCGGTGCCGCGGCTGCTGCAGCAAATGTCGCGGACTACCAATTCGTACGCGACTAAACTTAAGTACGTATGGTTTTGGATAAATGTGGTAACGATTTGAACCAAAAACCAGAAATAATAATGAAAAAATATCAATTAAAGGGAATGCAAAATCGCAAGCAGAGAAGTTTGCAATTTTTGTAAAATTCCGCGCGAATTAGACTTTTTTACGTAGTAACGTAAAAAAGTCTCATTCGAAAATACATTCTTCAGCTACTAATAAGAATATGTATTCGTTTGATTTATTTTATCATTTTTCTTTTTCAGAATGAGTAAAAAGAATATTTTCGGAAAAATGACATATAGCCAAAGATTTAATACGTCAAGTAGTTCAGAATTATCGGAAGAAGACGAAGGACTTGCGGCGCTCATAGCGGATATACAAGTAAGTCACCCTTCTTGCTATATTAGAAATTACTATTTTGATTAACTTGAGTATTTAAATTTAACAAATTTAGCTCGATGTTTTGTTGTTTCTTTGTATCAATCTTATGTTTATTTTTGTTATTTTTGCACACCCTGTCCCATACTAATTTGTCGTATATTCTCCATCCTAAGGTTGCCTGGAAGAGATCGCTTTTAGTGATAAGGCCGCCAGTTGTTACACTATTTAATAAGTTTTATCATTATTTTTCTCTTGTTGTTTTGTTGTCTGTGGTGTGAACAATAAAGAGTTTATCTATCTATCTCGATTATGCTCAATGTCTGTTATGTTACAGGCCACGTCAGCCCTCATGTGTCGCGCAGACACAGAATTAGAAAGCTGCGTGCCCAGTTCTCTATGCGTGCCCACGCGCGAGCAGCGGTACATCGAGTTCATGCGTACGCTGCAATTTGGTACGTATATCATCGGGGGAAGATTTTTGCGACGAACTTTGTTCTATGACCTTTCAAGCTAGCGAAGATGTTCACGCCAAACTTTTTGTATGACCATTCAAGTAAGGGAAGATGTTCACGCCAAACTTTTTAATGAACATTCGGCATTCGAGTTAGGAAGATGTTCACGCCAAATTGCGTTGTATGACAAGTTAAAGCACTTATATGTATATTGCACTTGGCGGAATTTAGTCATTTTAATTCAGGCGTTACTAAATTTAGTCCCGTATAACCGCATTCAGCAAGCTAGCATCCTAAACTAGAGCAAGGATGATTTCTGACTGACCGAATCATTTAGAAGTTTCCGAATTTGGATTACTAATTTCATCACAGTGTAAGTTAAGTGCTTCAGAAAAATGGTCGTGCCCTTTTAATTGAGTGATCTGTCGTGTTGCAAATTCTCTAAACGTCGTTTCCTCAAGTCGAGGTCGACGTTTGACCACCAACTTGCCTGACGCAAATAAATCTAATCCACATTTTTTTCTTTCTTCAGAAACGTTCGAAATGATAACGGAGTGCGCGGAGAACGGGTTCCGGTTCACGGTCCCGTACCACTTCGAGGGGCTGGTGCGCGCGGCGGGCGAGCGCTCGGCGCCGGCGCGCATGAAGCGCCTCGCGCAGGAGGCCGCCACGCTCGCCACCTCGCTGCCGCTGTCCTACTCCTCCTCGGTGTTCGTGCGCACCGACACCGACCGCCTCGACGTCATGAAGGTAACGCCGCTACGTACTCGACTATGCTGTGAGCGGGACGGCATAGTATAAAGAAATAGAAACTTGAGGCAGTTTTTATTTATTTATTTATTTTATTTTATTTATTTAAACTCAAAACAGAGTACAGTCAACAAAAATACAAAGTAGTATATAGAAGAAAAAAGACAGCTGGACCGTACTCCAAAACTTGTGAAAATACATAGTTAGTGGCAGACAAAAGTTAAATAAGTATAGAATAAACTATAATAGTTAATAAATACATTTTTAAATACTAAAATAAAAAACATAAGAGAAATATGAAATAAAATATAAAGTAAAATGTTTAAAATTTAGTTTAAAAGTAAATTCAAATTAAATTTAAGTCAATTTAAATTCAAAGTAAAACTTAAAATTAACCAAAAAGATATTTGATTTAAAAAAAAAAATACTAAACATCTGGTTGGACGTATTTGGTATAAAAAATGTCTTTTAGTGATTTACTGAAGACTGATAGACTAGAGGTAAAAATATCAATTTCATTTTTATTATTAATGCAATCATTGTACTGACGAGCCATCCTGACTAGTGGATTAAAATACGAAATATTGTTTTTATGAGTTTGCAAAGCAAAAAGATTAATAATATTGGACCTGCGATTACTATACTTAATATTGAAATTTAATTGACAAAGTAATTCAATAGTAAAAAATATTACCATATTTTCACGCTCTGCTACCATATAAAGAAATAGAAACTTGAGGCAGTTTTTAGTAGATATATTAATGGAATACTTTCCAATGTATCTTTGTAGGATAAGCTATTTTACAGAAGTTCTGTTTTAATAGACATGTCCAACTTGACAGTGTCATACTTGAATGAGAAGGTTTTACACTATTCAAGTAGGTAGTATATCTATACTTCACACATAGTCGGCCTCGATCGGCTTTTTTTTTAAATGTAGAATAGGTCGGCGTTTGACCACCAACTCGCCTGATGTTAAGCGACGTTGTGGTCTAAGATGGAGCACGACGACCTATAAGGTACTTATTCACTCTAGCCTTGAAGTTTTGTAGAGTGCAAAAGTATAAAGACGGCAGTTGAGTGAGGCGCTACAAGTGCGCTGCTGCTCAGACCCGTCTTCGGAACGGTTACACCGGACTATATCCCGAATCACGACTAGCTCATTTCACGGCATGGCTTGGTCCGGTCTTGATTTGAAATCGTTAGTTTGCTAGAATACGTTCATCATTTGGCTTTCGAACTGTATTCAGCAATCTTATAATTTTATGAAACGGGAATTGCTCACGTACGATTTAGTCGATTATTCAGACTATAGTTTGTATTCAGCAATTTCTTTGTTGCCAAATTATTCAAAGTTGATGATAGCCTAGCTGGAGAGGCCCGCCTCTTAAGCCAGAGGGAGCGGTTCAAGCCTAGCCGACGGCACGCACCAATTTGTTCATTGTGTGAACATATGTGCGTATTGTATGTCATCTGCTGCATGAACGGAGCCCGATGTGTGGCGACAGGCTCGCCGCCTGGCACATTTGGGGCTGAATATGGTCCGGCGAAGAGCGGCTATTGTATTACACATCTGCCAGCCCCCTCAAAAAAGGCAATTTATTTACTTATTTCGAAGAATAAACTTTTTTGTTGGTAAATAAAAAAAAACTGAATGCCATAAAATTTATAGCCAAAAAGTCACTCTGTCAAAGATACATTACCTCTTAAGGTCGTAGCTGGCTTATACAACACTGCTCCCACACGGCGGAATAATGTTCATAGAAATATGAGCTCAAGGCGTCCTCTGTAGACATACTTTACATAACAAATTAGCAGACAGCACGTTTTAAGCGAGCTTACTGCCTTGGTACCACTCGGTAATTCAAATTCGGTTACCCTTTGCTTGTCCGGGAACGAGTCGTGTTAGTGAGATACGACCTTTACTGCGGGAAGTCTTAATACCGTAGCTGACTCCATATCTCCATTCTGTTTTAACATGTATTGTCCTGTCCTCCCAGGTGCTGATAACGGGTCCGTCGGACACGCCGTACGCGAACGGCTGCTTCATCCTGGACGTGTACTTCCCCCCGGAGTACCCCGCGGCGCCCATGCTCATCAACCTGGAGACGACGGGCCGGCACTCGGTGCGCTTCAACCCCAACCTCTACAACGACGGCAAGGTGTGCCTCTCCGTGCTCAACACGTGGCACGGACGGCCCGAGGAGAAGTGGAACGCGCACACGTCCAGCTTCCTGCAGGTTAGTTACTGACACCAAAGATCACTCCCCACTACCAGGAGTGCTCACTACTTCATTATAGTCATCAGCCTGTAATCGCCAACTGCTAAGCATAGGCCTCTCTTGTGCGCCACTCGTCTCCGTCCTGGGTTAATATCCACGTTCGATCTACGACATCTACGAGATTATACTTACACACACCTTACAAATATTTTTTGCTTTACACTGAACATCTCTTAAAACCCAACCAACCAACGGCAAACCATCGAATCGCTATCGCCTGGGTTGGGCAGGATTTGATTCTTTTAATTCTTCTAATGTTTATTTGAATCCTTCATTTTGACAATACCTCTGACCTGGCGCACTAAGTAAGTATATAAAGAACGAAGAGTTACCCCAGATTGCCAGTTTATACGGCGCCCAATAGTATCTTGATTTAGTTAGGGAGTTGTTATGGGTTTTACAATTGAACGTGTCATTTCGACTAGCGGCCTAACTTTTTGTTTTAAACGCAGGGATTGCTAAACATGTAACTTCTAGTTGAGCCCCTTGGAGCGCAATAGTGACGGACTGTCCCCGCAGGTGCTGGTGTCGATCCAGTCGCTGATCCTGGTCCCGGAGCCGTACTTCAACGAGCCGGGCTACGAGCGGTCGCGCGGCTCCCGCGTGGGCGCCGCCGCCTCCACCGAGTACAACTCCAACATCTACCAGGCCTGCGTGCGCTGGGCCATGCTGGACCAGCTGCGCAACCCGGAGCCCTGCTTCAAGGAGGTACGTGCATGAGATGATGAGAGTACCCAACTAGCAAAGTTGTCTTATAATATGAAGCCTATATAGCATTTGGTCATATAGAGGTCATATAGTTGTAACTCAAATTACCCTTAATCGTGTTACAATATATTATACGAACGATTAGTCGTATAATATTTTAGTCTTTTAAATTAGTCCTGTCAACGTTTACACGACCAAATTATATGACCATTTTATAAAGGTCATAGCTGTGACCTTTAAAAAACATTCCCACGTTTATTTGTCTCGTTTACGACCACTTTACGACTTCTTGATGGAATATAAAAGTAATTTATATGACAATCATATTCTGGTTATATTGACGACCTTATCACTTTTTTTTGTGAGTAATAAGATTTCTACATGATAATCATATAAAGTCCATAAATTAAACTCATATAAAACGTACAGCTGTATACACGTTTCTTATATGATTTTTTAACTATATTTACACGACTTTTATATAATGTTTAAAAGCCCACTATTCAGATGTATATGCCTTAAATAACTTATTGGTTTGAAATGCTTATATAAGTTACTTTTATAAACATTTTGATTATTTAATGACTTCACGTGGTACTCTTTTACGGACTGAACTTGTATATTTTCCGTTGTTGTGACTTTACCTATACAAGCTTTTTGTTAAATAGCTCGATTTTTCTCGGTTTCTGTTAATCTTGGCTTTTACTCGTATCATCACAACAGATGAAATAATCGATTTAAAACAGTGGAAGAAATTTCAATCCAGCGGTAATTTCAGGCGCAAAGTAAGAAAAACCTACTTAAAACTCAACAAAAGTTTTAGACAAGGCAGCGTCAAAGAATCGAAAGATGGTTCCGTAGTAAGAAATAGTAATTATGAAAAAGTATGTTCTTGTAAGTACATGTTTTTATTTAGGTTTGTATTTATACAAATTGAACTTAATGTTAACTAAAGCTTATCATAATAATATCTAACACCTGTCAATTATCATGTATATTTTTCTCTTAAAATTTAGTAAAATTTAAAAGAAGTAATCCACAAATAATCATCGCAGATTTGCAAAATGATGATGAAAATGATGAACATTAGTTTGAAAGCCAAGACGATGATGATGAAAACAGTAGTGAAAATGAGAATTTAACAACAAGAAAATGCGAGTTTCCTGACAAATTAGAGAAATAGGCTCTAGAATTTAATATTTTTCATACAGCTTTAAACAAACTATTGACTATATTAAATGAACCTACTTTATTACCAAAAGATCCTAGAACACTTCTCCGAACAAATGATATTGAGATTTCTATTGATCCCATGGAAAATGGAAGTTATTGGCATAACGGGCTTAAGAAGTCATTAAAAACCATGTTGGACAAAAATATTAGTAATGATCTACAACATATCTCCTTAAACGTGAATAAAGTGGACTTCCTATCTATAAAAGTCAAAAGTCAAAAGTCAAAATGTTTTTATTCAATTTAGGTATCAAAGATACACTTATGAATTATTATTAAAAGTTCAAGACATCAATTGTGGTCCATTTTATGTAACATTTCTGAGATTCCTTCTGTATCACCATTGGTAGCTGGTATTTTTGAGGTCAAGGAAAACCGGCTAATTTAGATTCTTTTTTACGGCCGTTTGTGACAGAAATAAAAGATCTGATGGAAAATCGATTACCAATCATAACAAATTAAAAAGATGAAAAACATATTACAGTGAATGTCCGTGCTTTTATTTGTGACTCGCCAGCTAGGGCTCTAATTAAAGACAGGTATTTTGATTACGCATTTGAATGCTCTTACTTAAACTTACAATATTAGCTTATTGTCTAAATCTGCTAACTCTTTATTGTTTAATAATGTTTCTATTCATCCAGGTACATGCAATTTTAATGGGAAGCATGGGTGTTTGAAGTGCACAGTTGTCGGTGAATACTCTCAAACTTCACACACTGTAACGTTTCTCAAAACGGATTGCCCAAAGAGAACTGACGAAGACTTCCGCTTAAAAAAATATGGCCAGCGTCATAAATACGATTCTCCCACTTGTTTATCCCACGGGTTTTCACTTCTTTACGGTACCCTGAAAATGGTGGACGACAAAATAATTAAATCGTAATATATGACTTATAGTCATTAGATATCATATAATAGGTATCATCACTACCTAAAATCGTATAATTGTAAAAGTACTAGAAATCTTAAATAAAATGAAATTAAATAATATTATTTTGCAATAATTCGAAGGCGGCATTAAAAATTTGTGAAAAAATGTACATACAATCGTCAAGAAATTTAATTTCCCTTAGAAAAGTAGATACTGTTACCCACTAACGCCAACTACATTATAGTCAATAACATACAGTAATAAATATGGCAGACATAAATCTTACCAGATGGTGACAGTTGATATCGTATGTTTTTTGTTGTATCACTTCTTACTCTCACTTCTACTAAACTGTGATTTAATAACAAGCATCCGCGTAAAGGCTATGCTAATGACTACTTCTCAATGTTTATTAAGTTATACGACGTCTATGGGATCACTACACGACAAGATGGTTATAATATTAACCACTTTCACGACTGCTATGCGAATATTTATCGTATATCTGATATTAATATGACTGTTACCTTACTAGTAGCCACTAATACGACCTTGACACGATCGCTATACGAATAAAAGTTTTATAATTTCCGCCTATTTCGCGTCATATATACGTTAATACGACAGCTATATAACCAAAACGGTCCGACCTAAAGTTGTGACGAAAACGTTGTCCCGAAAACTATACGACTAAATTTTGTTAGTTGGGTAGTTACCATGTACCAGCCTGGAACTCTGATACAATGTATTTACATTTCATTTGCGTTGTACTAAAAGGAGGGCCAACTGATGATGCGGTTACACCGTCTCGTAAAATCTGACAGGTCAGTGTATTTTTGAGGCCCCGCGATCTATAACCGAAATGATAGCTAACAATATTCAAAGTAATTTCAAGCTTACTGTTCAGAGCACAAAGTATGACAGCCTAAAATGTTGTATCTCAGGTGATCCAGACCCACTTCTGGATGAAGCGCAACGAGATAATGAAGACAGTGGCCAACTGGATCACGGAGCTGGAGAGCCACCAGGGCGACGAGCGCACGCAGCGCAGCGTGCATCACAACGCTATGGCGCTCAAGGTACACTACTATTTTAAAAACATACTTTTAAAATAAAAAAAACATTTTATAGGTCCAAAGTCCAAAAAAAAAGAGTTGACAGATCTATGCGAAAATATGTACCTATCTGTGCTAGTTTGGTATTCTTTTACGCTCAAACTTCAGGACGAATTTGAATAAAATTTCGTATAGAGGTGACCAATTTTAAAAAAAGGGGCGTTTTTCAAAAAAAATAAATTTAACGGGCTAAATTCAAATGTTGCGATCGCTACATCTAGTTCTCCGTTACTTGTGTCGTTGCAATCGATCGCTGCCCCCGGCATATATCCAACCTGCTTGCTGACTTTGTTTGCTACAAGATAGAAGAACATTGGAGCTTACATTTACACTTACATACATACACACAAACAGTCACGCCTTTTTCCCGTAGAGGTAGGCAGAGATCACTTCTCCACTTGCAACGATCTTGCCACACGTCTTTCCCTTCTTCTGTTTCTACGAGTATTCTCGAAAGTCTAGACTGATCTCCCGTGTCGTGTCCCGCAGCGTCACTACGTGAAGCTGCAGGAGGAGCTGGGCAAGCTGGAGTGCCCGCCGGGGCTGGAGGAGCTGGACGAGCCGTTCACGCTGCCGGCGCCGCCCGCCCCGCGCGCGCCGCCGCTGGCGCTGCCGCCCACCAACGAGGACATCGACCACGACATGGAGAAGATCGTCTCGCAGGTCCTCGACTGAGCGCTGGGCCCGGCGCCGGGCGGGGCTCCACTTAGACTAAATCATTATGTACTCCGCCAGGTCTAGCGTCCCGAGACGAGAGGTCACGTGGATGACACGCTATGTCGACACTCGATGCGAGACTGGGACAAGTAATTTACTGCAAGTTTGAAGATGGTGATGACGTAGTCGGGTGTCGACTCCCTGAACGCTAGACCTCGTTTTTATGTATCACGAGTGATGTAAGCTTTGTCAAGGTAGTGATTTGGTTTCCGAGGGCGCCACTTAGCCGAGGGTAATCTCTGTCGTTGAAGTGAACGCAGAAGCACTAAAACAGAATTTTGGTGTCTATTGTAGAGTGTGTATTTGTTAGTTTAGAGCCCCCAGCCCCGGGTCCGCCAGTGGGCGGCGACACGCCCGCGCGCATTTACACCAACACCTACACATATTAGCCTAGATATACTCCTATCTTATGTACGTATTCGATGTCTGTATCGTGTAGTCGAGAGACGAGCCGTCACCGGCGACGCTCGCAGCCCCGACAACTCTTCGTAATGTATTTTATTTTGTAGCGAACGATTTCTGTTTTTTAGTTTATTTTTATTTTTTTTTTGTTTACTAGGCGTTTAGGAGCTTTTAGTTTAACACGTATTGTGATACTAAAATGGGCCCGTGCGGCGCCCGGTAAGCTATTTAGGAAGGCGTGGAGGACGGTCGGTGTGCTCGGTGTAGGCTCAGGCATTCGAATTTGAATCTTGTAGCCGAGGTCGATGTTACGGATTAGCTTGACGAGCGCACTCTCGAATGCGCTATATCACTAGATCCGGTGATACATGCTATGTGGGATCTGAAATGCCATATTATTGTACTAGTACAGTACTACTTCGGTACTGAGGCAAGTAGGCCCGTTTCATTATAACTGGGCCCTCGCACCACTAGCCGGCCAAACGAGTACACTGTCCGTTTCTCAAATTGGAAACTGCGTTAGTAGTCTTACACCTACTGTAGCCACGGATAACTGCTATAGATTCCGCATTCGACACGATTTGAACAGACCACGCATCGGTGAAAAGACATCTATTAAAATTCGATCTCATTACTTCATTGGCAGGCTCGAGATAGCCAATGAGAACTATGTCTCGGTCCTCGGAACAGGCGGTTCCTTGATATTTATTAGTCGGAACTAAGATGTCGTAGTGCGGTATCTGTAGCGAATGCCGTGTCCGCAGCCGCTGTAGAGTCCGAGAGCCTCGCCGCGGTGAGGCTCGCGGCCCGAGGCGAGCACCTCGCCAGGCAGCGTATTCGAAACGTTCGTGTGTGTATGTTAAATTATTATTTCATGTATATAAAAACTTACGTTCTAACATTTTGTATTTAAGAATATTATGACGCTCTCAAAGAGAGACAAGCGGATACGATAGCCGGTTAAATTATTATTATAAAATGAACGCATCATGTACTGGCCTAGCCGATTTCAGTTGTATTGTTTTGACAATAAAGTTGTTTTCGTTTCGGTGCTGATGCACGTATACCATCCTGGTACCATCAGTAGATGTCCAAATTACTACTTTATAGTGAATGTATATAAAAATCATCAGTAGGTAGGTCGGTGTCCGTTCGCACCGTCCGCCGCAGTCCGGTGACGACGGTTCTTGTTATATTTTACTGTGAATTTCGGAATGTAAATAAAAATTTATGTTATCGCCATTCTACTAGTTTTTTTTAGTCCGGCAAATAACTTGAACAATGACGTCATTTGCGTGAAAGTCGATTTTTAGATCTGTTTAGAGTGAAGGGTGCGCCGAGTGGTTTCCACTTGTCACCTCCCTCGCTGATATTCGCTCAAGATGTTTGCCGACCAATATATTATCGAAACTCATTCTGAATGTTCAATTCCATGTATTATCTGTAGTAGTTTGTAAAGTACTGTCCTTTACTATGGAAATAAAATACAATAAAGAAATTAATCAGCATAAAATATCTTTTGAACGAACTTAAAGGTTGACATGATTACATTTAATCCGCAACTGTTTTTATGACCCCTTTCCCTAATCCCACATGTTTACATTTCCCAATTATGGTTACGTAGTTTATGAATACAAGAAATATCTAGTGTATTTCCGCTTTCAAACAAACCGTAGGTTACTGAACTTCGTCGTAGATCGTAATATTTTATCGCAACGACAGTATGCGTTGCGAATAAGCTGCGAACTATAACTGAGAGCGGCTGACTGTTTGTCTCCACTCCAGTTCGCTACTCAATATTTTAAATGGAGTGTGCGAGTAGCGTGTACCGAGTAGGCGCGTGTCACGGGCATACGTCACGGGCGTACTTATTGCTTGCTGACGGACGGCTGATTACGATTTTGTTTGCTTTTTGCTTAACATCAGCTATGTCCACACTGTGCATTTTCATCTTCAACTTTCGTCTTCATCTTTCTATTCATCTTTCATTTGGCGCTTTCAATAATTGAATGCGTAAACGAACGCAACGTCAATATGGTCATTTAGTTCAGTCGTAGTTTCTGTCAGCTTTAGGAAACATGTTAATATTTTACTTGGTGGAATAAGTGCGGCTTACTTGGTCATAAGAAATTCCAGAAAAAAGAGAACCAAGAGAAAGTTTTGGATACGAGGTTATTATAGTAATCGAAGTAACGTGATTTATTATTAGGATCCCAAAGTTGTGGGAAACTTCTATAGTCTTCAATAAACTTCAATGTATTATCTTTTTCTTCGTCCGCCAGCTTGTTGTTGAACGCTTTGTGGCATAGAAATCCACTCAACGCGGGAAAACGTGTATCACAGCGCGCGCTTCTCTTTTAATAACTGTCATCGCGCATGCGTTAGGGGCATACCTCACGTGCGCTGTTGACTGCGCTATGACGCATGCCCTTAATGAACTAAAAAAGGCACAGTGTGGACATAGCTATTGAGTTTGCCCAATATGCGACTCGGAGTCAGCCAGAGGACAGTCAGCCGTCCAGTTTGTTTAATGATCAATCAATTAGTAATCATGACGAAACCTAATAAATATGCCAATAGTTCAGGTTTTAACGATTTTTGCGTGGTTCAAAAAACAACACGCAAATCATGTAAGGTCAACTCGTAGGGTCACTTTTTTTCTATCTTTAATAATAAAAAAAAATATTCGGGACATTTGCACACACGGTCGTCTGAGCCCAAACTAAGCAAAGCTTGTACTATAGCGGGCCAGAGACTGATATACATACATATATATTTTTATATACATACAAATAATTAACAACCAGACATAGAACAAACACAAATGTTCATCACGTGAATGTTTGCCCTAGGTGGGAATCGAACCCACGGCCCAAGCTCAGAAGGCAGGTTCACTAGCGACTGAGCCACCGAGGCAGTCAATAGTTTAGTTGCAATAATCTGTACAAGATGGCGTTAGTTGCCTAATTTGTGAAGGATTTGTCAGTAATTCTCGGAAGACGCAATTGCCCCACAGACACATTTGCCTCGGTTGCCTACATAATAAAACAAACAGTATTTTTACATCACTTTTATTTTTCGTATCTATTTACATTGTCGCAATATAAAAAGTTATCTTAGACATAATTATTATGAGTTCACTTTTAGCCGTCTAGCTTCGCTTATATTTAATCTACAACTGCTACATAACTAAATTTTTAGACACTTACCAAAATTAAAATTATTATAAATAATTTATTGCTCGAAACATTAATTCGTTGACACAAATATGTAAGTACAGGAATTAGGCTGCAGTTAAGTTTTTTGATTTTAAAAATATTTGTGTTAACGAATTTTTGTAAAAAATATCACATCACAGATGAACTTGTGACATTTTTATTGTGATAATTATTTACATAATTGTTTTTATCTACACTAACATCTATTGGTATGGTTGCCCGTTCACGCGGGATGTGCTTCATGGATTAATATTGTATTTACTTATATGTATATAAGCAATTTAGTTAAAATTAATCCCTCATCCATATATGGCACATTGTTGTAACCCTGCCGACTGACGACTGATATTTTGACATTAGATGGAGTAAAAATCAAAAATTATTTCCTAAAAAAGACTAAGTTAAGTATCTATCTAGTTTATTTATGTCTAGCTACATATATTTTTACTTTTTACGTCATTAGAATTTAAAAAATAGATACAAGTCTCACTAAAATTGATTTAGTTCAGATGAACAGTTTTATGCCCGGTTTCTATTAAATATTCAACAAAAATAAATAATTAGGTCAACCAATAGACTAATATTGACACACGTTTTATATTCGTAGAACACAAGTTTTTTTTAATCTAAAAAACAATCTGGTCGGTACAATGTGTTTTAACCAACCAGTAACCGGGCATAGTCGGATTTGTAAAGATTTGAGTGTCGCTTGTCGTGTCGCGTCGTGTCACGTCGTGTCGGCAGTGTCGCGTCTACTTCCTGAAGAAGGACTGGTCGGCCTGCATGAGAGCGTCGCGCGGGTCCAGCTGCCCCGCCTCCACGCACGATTTGCAACAGAACCTGTACACAAGGAGACACGTCTTCAAACTATACACTAGTGAGTTTATTAGAAATCGCTTTAGGCGATAAGGCCGCCCTTGTACTGCCGAATGATATTTTATTTTAATATTTTCTTTGTTTGTTTAACTTTGTATTTTTGGTGTGCAATAAAGATGATGATGTTGTTTTGTATTGTAGTGAGTTCGCCTAGAACGGAGACCTTACATATCTCCACAACCTCTCGTCCGATTTAGCTCAAATAAGTTACGAACTTAAAAATTCTACTCAATAATCATTATCGGCGGACAATCAATTGCTGATTTGTCTCAGAAGACTGAGATTTCGCTACGCTCGGTTTTTTCAGTTAAATTTTATAGATTTTGGATTTGTTTGAGCAGCGAGTTGAACTGTTGCAAAATGCATGGCGCCCTTTTCTAAAGTTTCTGCAAGAAAGTAACTTTTTGGAAAAATAACGCATTTATTTGGTGAAGCAATGATAATGCAGATTGACTAGACAGACAACAGATATTAGCGGACACGGACTCTTCTTTATACACCCTCTGTATGTAGTTACTATACTAAAAGTTGGTAAGTACAAAATGATACAGACTTGGAGTAATACTTGTGGACGCAGAATCTGCTTTGTACAATGAGCGCGCAGTTCGCGAAGGTCGGGTTGTCGACGCAGGAGGCTGGGATCGAGACTTCTGTAACAGTTACATTGAAGATTAGTATTATGAACAATTACGAAGCATCACAGTAGTTACGATGAAATCAAAAGGCGATCTGCTATAGTAATATCGTAGGCACTTATACCAGTACCGATGAACCAGAAAAAAATCATGTTTGTCATACTGGTGTGATAATCTGGCGTGACTACGAGTCGGTATTGACTTAAACTTGAAAACTTACTTATTTCAAAAGTTACAAACAATCGTAAAAAGTAGTAGTTAAGTAATCCATACTTAAAAGCAAGTAATTTTATTTGAAAAATGCGTATCGAAGCTGTAAATGGCTAAATTTGTAAGTCTGAACTCTAACACAGAGTACTTAATGATGATGATGATGTCTTCCTAGTCGATTTCGGCCACGGCGACTGTTGCTTAAATTGTGAGCCTTGATGGTGTGCTCTCACATGGCTTATGTAGCCTATCTTTGCACTAAAAGTCCTAGAACAATCACGGCAAGTCAAGATGCCATTTACGTAATTGTAAGTTAATTTGAGGGAGGTCTGTTCTTTAGCTCATCACGTTTCCGGTCCAACTCGCAACATAGAGTAATATAGCACCTATTAGTGTATGAGTACTAGTTACCTTGCACGGTGACGCGCACGGCGGAGGAGTGCGAGCTGTACGCGTTGGCCGCGTGGCACGAGTACACGCCGCCGTCCGACACCTCCGCGCGCTCCACCGTCAGCCGCGAGCCTGCGGGCCGCCATACAACATATATACTTACCCTTCATTGTTACTCAGCCCTAAATACCTTAGTAAGTAATCGGTAATAATATTAAAACGGGGGCTGGGTCGGACTGGCCATAGTCAGGGTGGCATTTGCCGGGCCCCAGCCGGCGCGGGCCCCCATCGGACTTGGCTTGCGGGGCTTGCCGCAAGTCAGACGGTAGGTAGGTTGAGGCTACACCCTGTCACGGGACCCTGGCTTGTGGGGAGCCACCCGGGCCTTCCAGCTCAGTCCGACCCTGAACGGGGGTGAGTATCAAAATAATAGGTACCTGGGTACTTTGATACTTACCCCCGTATTCACGAACATTATTACTCTAAGGTCTTACAATGCGCTCGAATGCACAAGGTACAGTTTGGCAGCTGTCATGCCAATGTACTGAAAAAGGTCGCACTTAGGACAGTGCGTGTGTATGTTCGTGAATACGGTAATCACCTAATGTATTTAGGTACGTAGTACCTACAGTTATTACAAAATGTCTATACTCGTAATTGACTGGATAGGATGAATGCTAATAGTCTCTCCTTTATGATGAGCAACCTTGATCTGTCTAATCACTAATCAATGTGCCTTCATTAGTCGTACAGCGTACTCTAGTACGTTGTAGCGTTATCTATAACGTTAGGTGCGTTGTGTACAAGGTCGGATTGTAGGTAGGTACTTCTCCTAAATGTAGGTTGAGCAAATTTTCAGGGAGGTACCTGCACACGATTCTTTACTGCTTATCAAATAGGTCAGTGACAAGAAGCATGTTTGACAAAACCCCGTAGGTCAGATACGCCTGCATCTGCTGTCTGTACCTTTGTCTGTCTGTACCTAGGCTTCATTCCGGTGCTTCCGGTGCGCCTAGTACGAACTTCTACAAAGGCATAACTGCTACTGACTAGCATGCATGACCTAAAAGTTGATCCAGCAGGCCTAATAGCATGCTCCCCGACAAAATTCTTCTCGTGACTTTTTGTCGTGTTAAAACGTGACAAGGCTATGTTCAACATACGTCTTTCTCGATAAAAAGAGTCCAAATACCGTTGTCGCGTTGTGTACCTATGCTAGTTGTTGAGCCTGCTGCTCATTGCGAGTCTTCAAAGTCTGCACCTACGTTTGGACGCCGCTGGCACCGCCGTGCTAATGGTGCTGTTGTTACGGGTTGTGTGACGTGTGTTGTGTGACAACGTGTGTTGTGTGACGCGCGTTGTGTGACGACGTGTGTTGTGTGACGCGCGTTGTGTGACGACGTGTGTTGTGTGACGCGCGTTGTGTGACGACGTGTGTTGTGTGACGACGTGTGTTGTGTGACAACGTGTGTTGTGTGACGTTTGTTGTGTGACGACGTGTGTTGTGTGACGCGCGTTGTGTGACGACGTGTGTTGTGTGACGACGTGTGTTGTGTGACGCGTGTTGTATGACGACGTGTGTTGTGTGTACCTGCGGCCGATATCCTGTCTCCGTATGCGAGCGGCGCGTCGTCCTTGGCCCAGCGCAGCTCGGGCTCGGGGTACCCGTCCACGTCGCACGCGAGGCTGAGCTGGCCGCCCGCGCTCACGCTGCTCGCCGCCGGCAGCCGCGTGTGCACCGGCACTGCAAGGGACATAGCGTCACTAGGCTGGCGGGGATCTCGACCGCCTGTGATACGGCTTATTGATCTTTTTTAAGAACACGCATCGAATAGGCTACCACAGATTTCTTTAGTAAACGTAGTAAATAAATATTTTTGACTATACGTTCTTTAGAATCTATCAGATATAAAAAGTGTGCTTATCTGAACATAATATTTTATTAAGAGTCCCGCGACGCTCTGAAATTTCCATACAAACGCGCTTCTCAAATTTCTTGAAAACCATTTGTCAGATTATGATGAAATTTAGCATGTACAAATAAATTAACAATATCTCCGCCCCTATGTTCTTGGTTTTTTTTTAAAAACGTTCTCAAGCGAAAATAGAGCTATGAAAAATATCCGCATTTTTAAGGGGTCACTTTCGACTGATTTATTCAATAGGCAGACCAAGCAAATCAAAAATTCCTTTACATAGGGAGGTTGTATACATCATTCGCTGGTAAATGAATCCATAATACAACGGAAATTCTTAGTTATTTAAGAATAATTACAGAAGTGCAAAAGTCATAAAAAAAATTGAAATTGTACTTTGTCACTCTGTAGGTAACTTTAGAGGTTCGTCAGTATCATTTTTCGCTCTCTTCGCTCGTCTTCTTCTTCTTGACGAAATGGCTATAGAATACCTTAAGCCAATGCGAAGTTAGTCTAAAGTGATCGCCGGACTCTAGAGAAGTGCAAAAGTCATTTAAAAAAAAATTGCACTTTGTCACTCTGTAGGTAACTTTAAAGGCTCGTCAGTATCTCTACTTGCTCTCTTCGCTCGTCATCTTCTACTAGACGAAATGGCTATGGAAAACCATAAGCCAATGCGAAGTTAGTCTGAAGTGTTCGCCGGACTCTTAAGTACACATATTATGTTAATGCGTGTTCGGAAATAAATTAGATTTTACGTATCACCACAGAATACGCCATATACATAGCCATGTATCACAAGCGACTAAGATCGTTTAGAGTTTTAGACAATGGTGTATTTTTACATGCGTGTATTGTACAATAGATACTTATATCAAATTAAATAACTGTTTTTTTTCCGACATTCCAATAGGGATATCGATCGCTTATTATCATGTGCATATATTCACAGTAATTTAACACCAATTTTTACAGACACCAAATAATCATAGCTGGAATAAAAATCGGACAACAATCATGAACAGTTTTAGAAGTAGGTATGAGCAGGTATACTTACTTTACATAAACACAAATTAAATGAAATCGATGAAATTATAATCATCATGACCACCAGTGGTGCATCTTCATAAACCATAACGTTCAGTGATGTACATATGTACCTAGTCACCCAATTACACATACCCAACGAAACAGTTGTTGTGTACAAGTGCGAATCGATCCAACCCAAAGCCAATTAAGTCGAGCGTTATCAAGAGGTCATGCAAGCGGGCGACGTGCAGCGTGCGGCGGCGCGGGGCGCAGGGTCCGTCTTACCGATGTAGGAGGGGATCTCAACCGGGCGCTCCGTGGTGGTGGCGACAGCGCGCGGCGTCACCAGCACCTCGCGCTCCACGAGGTAGTCGCTGCGGCGCGCGTCCCCGGGCGGGCGCCAGGCGCGCACGGCCACGCGCCACGTGGCCGCGCTGCCCTGCCCGTTGTACGCCTGGCACTCGTACTCGCCGAGCGTGTCGAGCGTGAGCCGGCGGATCTGCAGCTCCTGGCCGCGCGCCTCGTACAGCGCGTTGCTGTAGGGCACCATCTCGCCGCCGTGGCCGCGGTACCAGTAGATGGTGGGCGCCGGGTAGCCGTAGGCCCGGCAGCGCACCACCAGCGCGCGCCCCAGCTCGCCCGTCACCAGCCCCGCCGGGCCCGCGATGGCCGCCGGCGTTTCCACCGGATCTGACCACCCCAGGGTTAGTGACGCTACCTACCCGAGCTTGTGAATGTCCCGCGCTCGTTATGGTGTTATCGTACATTCACAACCTCGTTGTTAATCTACTAAGCGGGCCGTCGATGAGAGGACGAAACAAATGACACTACTGTTAGTTTTGAACGTTTCTGGAGAATCTCCTAACGGTATCTATCTTGGAAGTGGTTAAAAAAGACATTTGATAACATTGTAATTGATGACTTGGATAAGGAATCGCGACACTCGGACCATCAATGAACAATGAACTGTGTAAAAGATAACAACAAAGAAAGTGTCAATTTCCAGGAACGTCCAAACGTATGAGATAACTGCGCTTGGTATATTAGTGAACAACCTTTGTATGCGCGCGCGCAGACCAGCATCGCCGCTAGCACTACACACACACGAGCGCGACTCATGGCTGTTGCTCCTCGACTGAATATTCTCTATATGATGCATATTTTTTTATTATCGCGCTCTAAACAAAACTGATAAACAAGTGACTCCTTTTTTAGTTTTCGCAAGATTTGAGATTTCAGAGTTGGATTTTCTTTAGTATGATTTCGCGGAGCTATTTAATTTTTTTTTTTATATTGAATTAAAAAAAAAAGCTTACCTACCTTAAATAAATATATCTTTTTCGTATGTTCTTACTTATTGCGACATTTTTGAACTAAATATTTTTTTAACTAAGAATCATTATTTCCTCTTTTCTGCTGATCCCTAATAAGAAAGTTTAATTGCTTTAAGAAAGTTTTTGGAAAAAATACAAAAGTACCTTAAATATCTGATGATCATGTTTCAAGAGGTGAACGAAATACATGACCTAAGTGTACTAGAGGACCTATACTAGAGACTTGTTGTAGGTAGGTACCTACTTACGGTTTTTTTTCTCATCTAACATTTTACATAAACAAACAATATTCCGAATCAGCTTATCGAGAGCATTTTGTGAGGTCTGGCAAGCTAGTTTTGTTTGTGCTCCAAATAGAATAACATTAGATAAACGGAAACATTGCCATCGCTCGACACCGCCTCCCGGGTCAATAGAGATATGATTGCGCTAATTAGCTACACTAATGGGCTAATGGCCGAAGGATTTCTCAGACAATCTGCGTTATTAATGTGTTTTGAGTAAAGTTATGCTTTCTTTGAATTCTTGTTTCAACTTTCCGAGCGAGATTCTTGAACTTTGCATCAAAGGAAAGTCGAAGTCTGTGAATCTCGCTCTTAGATTTTGTGAATCATCACCATTATCGTCACCATCTGCCTACTTAACATACCTATTGATGTTTGGAGGTTCGTTACTACTGTCCACTGACTAACTTTAGTAATTCCCACTAGACTGATAACTATCTGTTTCGGGAATTAAAAGTTACATACTGAGTACATAGTTATACTGACTTTGGACGTCGAGATAGATAATTTTGATTGATCATCATCCTAGTTAAATTAAGACAAAATGGATGGGTACGTCATTATTTTGTGTGTGTTTTTATATAACATTAGTAAGTTGGAGGTAGAAGAAATCCATACTAATAATATAAGATCGAGAGTAACTCTGTCTGTCTAGGCTTTTTACGGCTAAACGGCTGAACGGATGTTTATGAAATTTGATAATGAGTTACAGTATATCACGAGGAAGGTTTTTGGATACTATCTTCTGAATAAACGCGGACGAAGTCGCGGGTAACAGCTAATAAACAAAAACGTCAGCTGTGTTTGTAACAGTAATGTTGTTTCGTTCTCTCATCTCGAAATACCTATGATTTATGCTATATCGTGCCATGCCCGAGCTGTAGTGTGGCATAAATCATTCATAAAAATATTCGAAAGTAGAAAAAAAATATAATTTTTTACCAATAAAGTTCGAAAATACTTGAATTGAGAATTTTCAGTTACTTTTGATTATTGTTTTTTCTACTTTTGATAAAAAATTGTTGGTTGTTGAAAAGAAATAAGAATGCAAAAAAGTTTAAGAGGAAATGAAATGTTAAGACCAAGAGGAAAGTACTTAATTAAAGATAGAGGCAAGCAATCAGTCAAATTCTAAATAGAAAATTAAATACCAGTTGAAAAATAAGTATATATAGCTAAATTAATCTAACTACTTAATGCGAAATCAAAACCAAGCATCCCAAAACCATGATTAATAAAAAATGCATTCTAGCTTAAAGTTCTAAGCTACATTTAGAATTTATTAGCAAGAAACGAAGCTTTTGTGTGTTCTAAATAGTTTTCTCCCATAAGAAATAATATACTTATGTAAAGTTTCAAAGTCTTAAAATGTTAATTTAACTTCCCTTGATAAATGATGCAACCTCCCAACGACTTTCAAGATCTTTTGACCATTACTTAATGCCCTATTACCAAATTATTAAAATGTTCGTAACTAGAATCTTATAAAACCCCCATCGCAAAAATGTCACTTACTCATGATTATAATCCCCAACCTTCATTAATCAACCGTTGGGCATAGGTCGGTCTCTCTCTTACCATGCCATCTCCTTCAGACCAACGGGTCCTGCAGGCCTAACATGCGCGCGCGACAAAATTCATTGCGTCACTTTTTGTCATGTGAGAACGTGACAAGGCTACGTGAAAACATACGTCT
This sequence comes from Peribatodes rhomboidaria, assembly GCA_911728515.1. Classification (NCBI taxonomy): domain Eukaryota; kingdom Metazoa; phylum Arthropoda; class Insecta; order Lepidoptera; family Geometridae; genus Peribatodes; species Peribatodes rhomboidaria. Next base: position 12,136,585 of record OU452186.1, on the reverse strand, counting down.
GTCTCATAAAAAGAGTGGACGTACCGTTGTCGCGTTGCGCATGCTAGGCCTGCAGATCAACGCGCGATTTGCTGAATATCGTCATCTGCTTTCCAAAATCCCACTACTGTTATACATCTCCCACACCCCACAGCGTGTTTACTCACCGGCGACGGTGAGCGTGACCTGTTGCTGCGCGGATCCGAACTCGTTCTGCGCTAAGCAGATGTAGACCCCGGAGTCGTTGCGGAACAGGGAGATGATCTCCAGCGCTCCGTCGGACAGCAGGCGGTAGCGGCCCGCGTCGCCGTCGATCTATGACCAACATATCATTCTAAAGTCTCTAGCCCTCATATCCACTCGTCTGCGGGCGTTTCTTTTCTTCTTTTTTTTTTTAGAAACTCATGGAAAAGGGACAGCTTGAAAACAAGGCCTTACATCTAAGCTACATCTTGAAAATCAAGAAGCTTCACTCTGTGATGAAAAAAGTCATAAAGTACGGAACAGCTGCATTTTTTTTATTGGAGACGATTCGCAGACAATAGCAACCGTAATCAGCGTTTTGAGCTGAGAAGCTATTTTTCTGAAATCTTTTCAAATCATGATAAAAAGAGTCAAAAGCAAAATACACATACAGATCCTGCAGCTCTGTTTGGAAAACTCTTGCGTTTACATCTAGGTAAGATGAATAGAACCATCACCTCCAGAGCCAGATTTAGGGGTGAGCAGGCGGGGCCACAGCCCCGGGACCTACACAAACAAGGCCCCCCAAAATAGAGATTTTGATGAAAAAAAAACCCAAATAGTGACGGACCGCTAAGTATTCTGTTTTTTTTTTCATGTTCACCTATAAAAATCTATCAAAAGAGGTGAACGTTACCTGTTCATTTCATTCGGAAAATAATTAGAGGCCTCCACTACTGTGTGCCCAAGGGCCTCCCAACATCTAAATCCGGCCCTGATCATCTCCTCAAACTTGTTTTGAAAGCTTTGTAATTTGTGACAATTTCCTAGAAGGTTTGAGGCAACAACTCTGTAGATACGTACGGTGACCTCGCCGAATCGCCAGGTAATCTTTGGCGGCGGGTTGCCGTGGAAGTAGCAGCGCAGTGTCGTCCTGCCGCCCACCGCCGCGTCTACTTGAGGCTGGCTCAGGCTCGGATCAACGTTGGCTTCCGGAGCTCGTGGTAAATCTGCAACCACGCAACGGTTAGCAATCTTCTTCTTGCTCAACTACTAAGATGCAAACAATTCTTAAGTGCATTGGCAGTTTAATTCTGTTTGCGTATTCAAATTAAAATCATTTATTTATTATTTTCAAAACTGTAGAAATAGCAGGTGTGGGACTCAAGACTTGTTGGTCAAGTGTTGGTCATTTTGTTGATTGGCTTCGCGACCGGTTCCAGTACCTCCATGATCTATTATCTATTTCCTTAGTTGTCATTGAAAAATTGTTTCAACACCCTAACTAGAGATCTCAGCAATAATACCACTGACCGGGTGTGTGCGTGGTGGCAGCAGCACTTCCGCGGCACTCCGCGTCGTCGCTGCACTCGGCGCGGCACGAGAGTACAATACTGACCGGGTGTGTGCGTGGTGGCAGGCAGCGGCGTGGTGGGCGGCGCGGGCGCGACGCAGAGCTGCGAGCAGCCGCGCGCGCAGCACTTCAGCACGCCGCGGCACTCCGCGTCGTCGCTGCACTCGGCGCGGCACGAGAGTACAATACTGACCGGGTGTGTGCGTGGTGGCAGGCAGCGGCGTGGTGGGCGGCGCGGGCGCGACGCAGAGCTGCGAGCAGCCGCGCGCGCAGCACTTCAGCACGCCGCGGTACTCCGCGTCGTCGCTGCACTCGGCGCGGCACGAGAGTACAATACTGACCGGGTGTGTGCGTGGTGGCAGGCAGCGGCGTGGTGGGCGGCGCGGGCGCGACGCAGAGCTGCGAGCAGCCGCGCGCGCAGCACTTCAGCACGCCGCGGCACTCCGCGTCGTCGCTGCACTCGGCGCGGCACGAGAGTACAATACTGACCGGGTGTGTGCGTGGTGGCAGGCAGCGGCGTGGTGGGCGGCGCGGGCGCGACGCAGAGCTGCGAGCAGCCGCGCGCGCAGCACTTCAGCACGCCGCGGCACTCCGCGTCGTCGCTGCACTCGGCGCGGCACGAGAGTACAATACTGACCGGGTGTGTGCGTGGTGGCAGGCAGCGGCGTGGTGGGCGGCGCGGGCGCGACGCAGAGCTGCGAGCAGCCGCGCGCGCAGCACTTCAGCACGCCGCGGCACTCCGCGTCGTCGCTGCACTCGGCGCGGCACGAGAGTACAATACTGACCGGGTGTGTGCGTGGTGGCAGGCAGCGGCGTGGTGGGCGGCGCGGGCGCGACGCAGAGCTGCGAGCAGCCGCGCGCGCAGCACTTCAGCACGCCGCGGCACTCCGCGTCGTCGCTGCACTCGGCGCGGCACGAGAGTACAATACTGACCGGGTGTGTGCGTGGTGGCAGGCAGCGGCGTGGTGGGCGGCGCGGGCGCGACGCAGAGCTGCGAGCAGCCGCGCGCGCAGCACTTCAGCACGCCGCGGCACTCCGCGTCGTCGCTGCACTCGGCGCGGCACGAGAGTACAATACTGACCGGGTGTGTGCGTGGTGGCAGGCAGCGGCGTGGTGGGCGGCGCGGGCGCGACGCAGAGCTGCGAGCAGCCGCGCGCGCAGCACTTCAGCACGCCGCGGCACTCCGCGTCGTCGCTGCACTCGGCGCGGCACGAGAGTACAATACTGACCGGGTGTGTGCGTGGTGGCAGGCAGCGGCGTGGTGGGCGGCGCGGGCGCGACGCAGAGCTGCGAGCAGCCGCGCGCGCAGCACTTCAGCACGCCGCGGCACTCCGCGTCGTCGCTGCACTCGGCGCGGCACGAGAGTACAATACTGACCGGGTGTGTGCGTGGTGGCAGGCAGCGGCGTGGTGGGCGGCGCGGGCGCGACGCAGAGCTGCGAGCAGCCGCGCGCGCAGCACTTCAGCACGCCGCGGCACTCCGCGTCGTCGCTGCACTCGGCGCGGCACGAGAGTACAATACTGACCGGGTGTGTGCGTGGTGGCAGGCAGCGGCGTGGTGGGCGGCGCGGGCGCGACGCAGAGCTGCGAGCAGCCGCGCGCGCAGCACTTCAGCACGCCGCGGCACTCCGCGTCGTCGCTGCACTCGGCGCGGCACGAGAGTACAATACTGACCGGGTGTGTGCGTGGTGGCAGGCAGCGGCGTGGTGGGCGGCGCGGGCGCGACGCAGAGCTGCGAGCAGCCGCGCGCGCAGCACTTCAGCACGCCGCGGCACTCCGCGTCGTCGCTGCACTCGGCGCGGCACGAGAGTACAATACTGACCGGGTGTGTGCGTGGTGGCAGGCAGCGGCGTGGTGGGCGGCGCGGGCGCGACGCAGAGCTGCGAGCAGCCGCGCGCGCAGCACTTCAGCACGCCGCGGCACTCCGCGTCGTCGCTGCACTCGGCGCGGCACGAGCTCTCCGTGCTGCGCGCGAGCGGCTCGTCCTCCGCGGGGCACGCGCCCGGCTTGTTTACTGCGCCACGGAACATATGCCATCAATACAAACTAACGCTTCACACTCAAAGCTTCTCACTTGCTTCGCTATGTCAGGGGTGCCATAGAACACACACAAAGAAAATGTAACTGGCGTCCAGAGCTACAACTGCTTATTTATTTATTTAAATCCATCATACAGTCAAATAAAGCAGTGTTGTGGATACCACAAGTACTGCAAGTCATTGCGTCTATAATATAAGTAAATAATCCAAAATATCCAACTGGACCTAGATACGCTGAAAAAATATAGCCAAAAGTAGCGATACACGCGCGAAAACGTTCTTACGAAGTCGTTGTGGGCTGTATCCTTGATTAACGTTAAATATAGGCTACTTTCTATCCCACAAAACAAGGAACAGCTTATCTAATACAACAGCTGGAATTATCGGATCTCAGCTAGTGACAAACAATTGTTCCTTACTAGTCTTGCAGTTGGCGGAGTAGCGCGCCTCCTGTGTGACCGGGTCGCGGAAGGGCGCGGACACGCAGCGCTCGCCCTCCGGACACCTCATAGCAAGGCACGGCGGCTGCAGGCACATGCACCTGGAAAGTACCACAAGTTGAGAAATTTTAGGAAAAACTCCTGTAAAAGTAGCACAAAATAAGAAACTGTTGGTAAAACTCCTGTAAAAGTATCACACTTTGAGAAACTGTAGGATAAGTAAGTAGAAATGACATGGTCACACTGTGCTGACCTTGAGTGGGATAGTGTAAGAAGACAATGATAACAAGTAGTCCATTTGATTAGAAAAACCTTTAGCAGAATACCTACCTAAATTAATTAGTGACTCTGTGAGCTGACGTCGCAAAATGGCTGAAATATATTTTTTACGTTTTCAACTCCTATATCTCCGCTATTTTGAAAAATACCCAATAATTGAATCGACAAAAAAACCATAAAAATCGAAATTTCTGAAACACGAAGGAATACGAAAGCATTTTTGCCCAAACTGAAACGGAGACGCTTCGCGGCCACTCGATAAATTAATGTAGCATTTTGTGACTGTATTGAGTTGAGAATTAATGCAAAAGGTGAAACATGACAAACAAAATTAAAATAATTAGGCACTGTCGGTGCCAAACCCTTCGGTTGTCATCGAAATAATTTAAGGAAGAACCGGCACGAGCCTAATATCTAATACATAGCGCGGGAACCCGATTCAACTACAAGCAAACGGACACTTCACAGCTCCGTCGACAGTATTATGTTACGTGTATCAATAACAAAGATAGAGAGACGTACAAGAGACGATGGCGGGACAACAACTGATGCGACCGGTTGCGTTTGTTTGGGACTACGGAATTGTGTGCAGCACCTAATTTATGCGGTCCATTTTTAGGTTCTCACACAGTTTCTTCCATATATTCGATCGAAGGTTTGTGCTAAATAAATGTTAGCTTTTTAGAATGCAGTCGTCAGTTAGAGCAGTGGGTACCTCTCGCAGCCGTCGTCGCCCACGGTGCGGTTGAGGCCGTAGTGGCACTTGAGCCGCTCGCACTCCTGTCGCAGCGGCGCGCAGTCTGTCTCCTGGCGCACGCAGGCGCAGCGCTCGCAGCGTCCCGCGCGCGAGCGCTGCACTCCGTACGGACACTGCAGCTGCGAGCACTCCGCCGCGAACGCTTCGCACTCCCCTATTTCGTTCGATTCTGACAATTCATACAAAATATAGGTACTTCAAATGTTTTATTGACAATTTAAGCCTAAAATAAACCAAACAAAAATAACAAATTACAAATAATAAACAGAGCTCAAGTCAGTATCCGCGGGTAAAGTACCCAAAAGGCTGGCAACGTTACCTCGCTGAATAGCAATGCTAATTCGCTGACCGAGGTAAGCACCAGCCCTTTGGTCGTTTGTTCTCTCTACAAAATATTGTTTTGAAAGTGCTAAACTCCAAACACATCTTCGGGCTGACCATGATCCAAAAAACAAGGTCAAAGTCGAAGTCAAAAAGTTATTATTTATCTAGCAGCGCCCTGTGGTTTTATCCGCGGTTAAAAAGTAGCCTATCTATCCAGGTATCCAGCTATCTATCTATATATCAATCCAGGGTATAAGCTACCTCCATTCCAAATTTCGTCAAAATCCGTGCATCCGTTTGAGCGTGAAGAAGTAACAAACATACACACTGACACACTCACGAACTTTTGCCTTTATAATAATTACAAGCTGCGCCCCGCGGTTTCACTCGCGGTTAAAAAGTATCCTATGTGCTATTCTAGACTATATTCTATCTCTGTACCAAATTTCATCCAGATCTGTTCAGCCGTTCTGGCGTGAAAGAGTAACAAACATCCATCCATCCATCCATACATACAAACTTTCGCGTTTATAATATTAGTAGGATTAGTGTGATGTGATTGAGTATCAATGATACACTTATGAACGTCAAAGTTTTATAATAGACTCGACCGCCTTGTTCGGAAAAAAAGCCACTGCTCAGATGAACAGGCAAGAAACTGAGAGGCATTATTTTTATTAAATAAATATATATCTGTCTCACAAATTTAGCTCTGGCATTCAGCAAACGTATAATGACGTTATCGTCATCCGTCTCTTTCGAACTTGTTGTAAATGACTAGTCTCGGTCTTGCTTAAGCATCGATTGACGTCACTATGTGTTTCTGAATGCTATACCTAGCGGAGTATATTATTACATCATGGGACAGACAATGCATTGAAGATTTTTGGTCGTAAGCTACGTATTTTCGGTCGCGTAATTTGGTTTTTCGGTATTATTATTATTATTTTTTTAATGTAGAATAGGTCGCCGTTTGATCACCAACTCGCCTGATGTTAAGCGACGTGGTCTAAGATGGAGCACGACGACCTATAAGGTAGGTACTTATTCACTCTAGCCTTGAAGTTTTGTAGAGTGAAAAAATACAAAGACGGCAGTTGAGTGAGGCGCTACAAGTGCGCTACTGCTCAGACCCGTCTTCGGAACGGTTACACCGGACTACATCCCGAAACACGACTAGGTCATTTCACGCCCAATGCCAGGTTTTCATATCTCTGATGTAGTGTACTCACCGCATTGTGCTAAGTGCACCTCCTCCTGTGTGACGGGGTCTCGAGAGGAGACCACCACACATCTCTCAGTAGACGCACACGGGTTCCTGGCGCAGGGGTCTTCTGAACATTTACACCTGCAGAGCAAATTGACATGTTCAACCAGAAAAAAGACTATTGAACTGTTCTCTATAACCTACTTGCAAAGTAAAGAAGAGAATAACAAAGTTTAGACATTGTGAACATACTTTTTTTTTTGGAGTGTTTTTATTTTATTACATTATACAGGGAAAACAGACAGCTGCTAATTTTACACAGTAGATAGACGATAAGTGTTAACACAAAAGCCAAAGTAGTTTTCACTTATAAACACTGAACAATAGAGAATCTTTAAAGTCTTGATCATTGTAATTCGGAAAATAAAGCCCAAGGTTTTCATGGCTTTGGTCGAGATGTTCTCAATATGTGTGACAACATACGCAGTGTTAATTGTAGGTACCAACAGAACATCATTTTTTTTAAATTTATTATGAATATTCATCTAAACCTGCCAAAATTTGTGTCAGCTTATTTAGATAGTTGATAACAGCTAAAGCTAAATATATGTATAACAAAACATATGGTCACACCTTTCCCACGAAGGGGCTGGCAAAAGTGTACAACACCCACACTTCGCCGGACAATATCCGGCCCCAAGTGTGAGCAGGGGCGACTCTGTTTCCTCTCACACTGTCATCTTATAAATATATGCAGTGGTAAATATAGCAAAAGGCAGACTAACGATCTGGTCAGGGTCAGCGGTTCTAGAGGGTGAGGGTCTGGCGGGATGCGGACCGGTCGTTGCGGAGATCATTGTGGGAGGTCTTTGGTCCACGTCGGGTTTGCAGTGTACGTCCTCCGGGCTGACATGATGATGATGATAAAATATAGCTTATTTTGTTATCATTATGTGTGACTTACGTCTCGCAGCCCTCAGGTGAAGCAGTCCGCTCGACGCCGTACTGGCAGCGCAGCGTGTCACACTCGCGGCGCTGCGCGTCGCAGTTGACGGGCTCTGCGCACACGCAGCGCCTGCAGCCCTCGGGAGTCATGGACAGCTCCAATCGGTACACACACGTCGTCTCTAGCACTGTACACTCTTCCACGTATGGAGTGCAGGCGTTAGGTGGTTCTGAAAGTGTAGGAAGACATGTAGGAGAAAGTAGATACTCGTAGCTGAAATCGTGACAACATCCTATCTATCTACAAGTACAGCGTTTAGTTCTGGGTTTCGCGTTATTCCAATTATATCTATTGAAGTATTTCTATTCACAAGAAAGTACATAAAACATCAAAACAGTGGACAAAGCGGGAAGCAAAAAACAAAATATTTATCAACACAGACAGATAAATATGAAATCGTTTTCTCATCGCAATATTTATCGTAGGTAGTTAAGTTTTTCAGAACAAATACACAAAAAATAGTGTATCAGTGCCAGAAAGAGAGCATGCAAGCGTGTGTCAAGCAGTGCATGAGGTAAGCGGTAGCAAGTAGGACAACAAAGAGACGACATTGATATCCTGAGAATCTTACGCATATCCAAAGGTTAAACGTGTACGTTTCTGTACAAGAACAAAACATCCATACGCGAGCAGGACGCAGAACGCTACGAGCAACAGAAGCCAACGACATCTGACATAACGATGATGACGCGAACAGATCTAAGAGACCCAAGACTCTCTGTTTCTAATGTCACACTGACGATTGAGTTGCATTGTCTGAAATATTCAACGGAAACGCAATGCCACATCGAGGCAGGAAACCGGCTTCCACCGAAGCGGAGCGGAGAACTATCCCAAGTTAAATCCATTTAACCATAATACAAGTTAAGGAGCCATCTCAGCACGTCATAAGATTAGAAAGGACTGAAAACTGCTGTCTGTTTTCACGCTCCACTGCGGATCGACAGTCGAGTCTGGGTCCCAATAGACCTCCCATGAAGAAGCTTGTTTCTAGGCAGCCAGTACCGAATGTTGCGACTCTGCAGCTGTAGGCGCACTCCTCGTAGGAGCGGAAGTTGTTGCTGTTTCCTCCACAGCCCTGGTAGGAGAAGACGAGGCAGTCGGCGCGCGTGACGTCATAGTGCCAGCGGCGCTCCGGCAGCTCAGTGCATCGATCGCCCGTCGCCACCGGCAGAAGACACGCGGGCGCTGTTCCATACCCACACCCCCACCGGTTAGTTGGTAAAGAGAGTGAATGTTACGGTTGCATGCCAATAAAGTTCTCTAGTTAGATCAGCTCAGCTGAGTGGGTTTCATTACTTGCATAAAAATCTCTAGAGTTCCATATCGAATGTATTTATGAAAGAAATCAACTCGATAGATTTTTATGCAAATGTAGAATAGTTTTAAGGACTCAGAGTGTGCTTTCTATGAAAGTAGTTTCGCTTTTTCGTACACCTTCCTAGTTTGCACTTATTAGTAAAGTTAATGAGGCTATGAGCTTAGCCTAGTCTTTCTGGCTTTAAATAAATGACATGTTATGAAGACCATAGTATTAAAGCCAAAATAAGGAATATTAGGATATGAAAAGGAAGAATTTGCAGAAGAAGCTAGTTAAAGTATTGTACCAGTCCCATTAGCATCAGACTGTTAGTGTTTCTGAGTGTTGTCAACTGTTACCGAAGAGAAAGTTCTCTTATTTTTTTTAGGCATTTCTAGTCCCTGGTTTCATGTTAAGCTGCACCTACATAGTACCCCAGATTAGTTACACGATCAAAATCACCAGATCCCCGAAACATCTTGCGTATTTGGCATAAACATACCTGGTCCGGCGGCCCCGCAGACTTCCTCGCACTCTTCGATGGTGGAGAACCGGTTGGCTCCTCCCTGGCAGCCTCCGTAGGTGAACTCCCGGCAGCTGCCGGCCGCCGCCTCGAAGTAGTATTTGGGGAAGGCCGCGCGGCACGGGCCGGGGTCCAGTCCGGCTCGGCACACGTCTGCACGGGCGAACTCATCGTCACACTTCACTCACCCTACATTTGCCCTATTCCTTATCGTACCGTATCGTAATTGCTTGACAAAGAAAGCTTGGGAATAAGTGGCAGGTAGATTGTTATTAAAACACACAAGATGGAGCTGCTGTAATTAAAAACACCCTGAACCTACGTCCCAATAATGTATTCAAATTAATCTTTACAAATATTTGAACTGGCCGTCATGAGCGAATTGGGTCGTCTGCTGTCTTTTTATAGAGACTTCTTTTTATAAGACAACTATAGCTGTCACCCCGCGACTTCGTTCGCGTTTATTATTTAAATATATATATACATACTATAATTTGAGATTTGAACTATCCTATCTCTCAAGTTGGATCGAACTGCACATGGTGTGCGAATTTTATTAAAATCGGTTAAGTGGTTTAGGAGTTCATATAGGACAAACATTGTGACACGAGATTTATATATATTAAGATGGATACTGCTGGAAGCTCAACCACCACTTTTAAAGTAGAATTAACAAGGTTACAGTATTTATAGTCTGAACATCCACAAAACATAGGACTGACGTATTTCGTATACCAGATTTGCAGCTTTAATTTTAAGCACGTACCGATGCCTCTAAAGGCGCCGCAGCGTCTCTCGCACTCTTCCTCAGATCTGTAGTAGTAGACTGAAGAGCCGCAGCCGCCGATGTTGGCAGCTGCACACGTCCTCGCGGCTTCGTCGTAATAAAACACGGTTTCGTTGGTGCCGCACGGCTGTAGAGACTCGGGCGTGCGGCATTCTTCCGCTGGCTCTGGCTGGTAAGGGAAATGAACATTAAAAATTCGAAGATGGGTTCGCTCTAATTGATGTTTTTGTTTAAATAGCCAGGTTCCTTAAAAATTACACATTAACAACAAACTTTACACATTATTTATTAACATTATTTACATCGAACGTAAATTGGAGCAATTTTATCTAAGAACCAAAAACTGACAAAAGACCTATACTTACCTCCTTTTACAAGTAGTTTCGATAACGATTTTAACTCATTAAGTCCAAAACGTTGCCTATTCGAAAGTAGTAAGTACCTGTCTGGTGGGTTGGACCGGCGCCGGAGTGGTGGCTACAGGAGGTGCTTCTTTTCTGCATTGACCCTCGCATGCTTCGCGAGTTTCAAACCTGTAATAGCACGAGGCATTATGATCCTAAATTTGTGACCAATACATTTCTGAGGGCCGTATTCTAAAACAACGCATAATCATCTCGATTTAAAAGTTCAAAAATAAGATTCATGACTGAGCTTCATTTTAGAATGCGGCCTTAAATCTCTTACATCTTTGAACTTTTAGTGCGCGTTTTTCAGTTGGCACATTGATTAGGTGTAAGCAAATAGGATAATTACCATGCATATTGTATGCATCTACGTTCTATAGAAATCGGAACTACAGCCGTGCAAACAGCAATAAAACATAATTATGTTGACATTGATACGAATGACATACTCGTAACTATATTGCCAAGAGCTTTCGACTAGACTTTAAAACTAGTAACTTACTTGTTATCGTTGCCTCCACACCCTCCGAAACTGAACTGGTAGCACTGGTCGCTCTCCTGGTGGTAGTACCACATCAGGATGTTGCCGACGCAGTTCCCAGGCTCTGCCGGCAGCGTGCACGGATCTGGGTGCAAGAGGTGGGCTAAGAATTTGAGAGTCCAGTTCTCAGTAAGTACAGTGAATGGCAAACATCTTGAGATTCTTTAGCTAAAGCGGTAGTGTAGAGTGAGAAAACTCAGTATGTCGAAGTTTTGGTGAGCACTAGGTTATTCCTCTAACGGGTTTTTTCGAGATAATTGCCAGAGTTTGTGTTATTTGGTCTATTTGTGCAGGTTGTTACAAAAACCCTGCTCTATCCGAATATCCGCAAGGTGCGCATCCAGTATTGACTCGAGGATGTAATAATGCTAGTTTAAAATAAATATTGACTTTAAAAATTTGCAAATAAATCGCGCTCCGCGCTCCTAAAAGCGTGAACGCCGCCACTAATCGTGTCGGTTTCATTCGTGAACTATTCGCGTAGTGCCGCTACTTTCTTAGAATAAAAGCCGTCAACATATGATACAAATTTGTACTTTTTTTTGTAATATTCATTATTTTCTTGCGTTCTTGAACCGGCTCTTGCTATTTTTAACGTGCATTTTTTTTTGTATTTTTGCATGAATACTTATAAGTGTGTGTACATGCCCTTCAATTTTGCAACTGGGTTCTTGTAACACGCTGTATACAATCGTTTAAAATTTTCGTAAATTTAATTAAGTACAAAACAACCAATTTTATCATTATTCAATACATTTCCGAGCAGGTACTCCATTAACTAATTGGACTTATTAAATAAACTGCGCTTAATTATTCATTTACTGGTAGACGACTAACGGACTGCTTATGTAACTAATAAGTAGGTAGAATTTACTTGTTTGTCTTGATTAGACAACATGGCCCATTATAACCTTTGTTATATTCTCTAGTCATTCTAGGTCTAATTTCAAATCATTTTCTTTAAGTGCCCAAACATTAGGGCATTAGGGCTATCGTTTCCCTATTTACATTTTCATAAGACCTATCACTACAGCAGTAAACGTTAGAACCTCTGGAACCACATCCGAAAAAATGGTTCTGAATTCGGAAAATCTTTACTTAAACAGAGCAAAATTAGTCATGACATTTTTAGGTGTCTGGGTGCCTCCTAGTGACGAAACATTGTTACAAAAGCTGTACAGACTTTTTATGTTAACTCTGCAGTATCTTTTTCTGTTGTTTCAAATCATTTACATATTTCAAGTTTGGGGAGATCTGGAGGCTGTCTCTCAGGCTTCTTATTTGCTTTTCACTCAAGCTTGTTTGTGTTTCAAAGTTACAGTGTTTTTGGTAAACAAAAATATGCAGAAGGAGCTGCTGCAGCAGATGAGATCTCAGGTCTTCAAGGCGCAATCTGACATTCATGAGAAGTAGGTGTAATTACTTTTTTTTTTATCTAATAAAGTATCTATCTTTTTACTTTTAAGACTTTTTTAGAAATATTAAATTTCCAGGACATATTGGTTTCCAAACCAAGACAGGCGTCAATGAATTTACAATAAATAAAATAAATTGACACCTAAATCACGACATGCCAAAATATTCCATCCACACAATCAAACTTTATCTATTTCCTCTATAAAAAGATTAACTTCGAATCTATCAACTAAATTATCTTCTAGCTTTTGCACTGCTTTTAAAGTAGAATATATATATAAGTTAATCCACGAATGACGTTAAAGCGGAAAAAGTTTGAGATTTTTTAAAGTAACAGTTTTTTTATATCAAGCCCTAACTTTTTTAGGATTCTGAAGGTCCAAGCAGCTCGCATCAAAAGGTTTCTTTTAGCGTTTATGATAAGCTCGCAGTTAACTTGCGGCATGTGGGCACTGAAACCGTTGTTTGATGATGCAGGCAGCAGGAAGTTTCCGTTTGACATGTGGTGAGTGGAGAAAACGTCAATCTTTAACTAAATGTGCCACTCATACCAAAATGTTCATTAAATGTGCCTTGGTATGAGTAGGTTTTTGCTAAGCTTCATGATATTTTCTTCCAGGATGCCAGTAGCTCCGGACCACTCTCCGCAATACTATTTCGGCTTCGCATTCCAGTTGCTGACCATCTGCATGAGCGCTTACATGTACTTCGGAGTCGACAGCGTCGCTCTATCCTCCGTCATCTTCTGCTGTGCCCAGATCGACATAATCAAGGATAAGATTTTAAGCGTCAGTGATGCACATCTATTTTGTATTGAAAATTACCCTTACCGTCTATCGACCCAGTTACATTTTTGCTAGCTTCTTTAATTGCACCTTCGGCAGATATTATTATTTCTACTTATTTGCTAAACTATTACATGATTTCAGATAGAAACAGTATGGGACAAAAACCTAGAAAAAATAAAGAAAACTCGATCAAACAACTATAATAAACTCGTTGAATGTATAAATCACCATCAAGCAGTTGTAGCGTAAGTTCTTTGAAATAGAATTGATGTCTCGTCTAGAACTGAAGTTGAGCCTTTTTCGGTTTGGCCCTATTCGGAGATTTGAGATTTTCATCTCACCTTTTTTCGTCCTTGTTGCTCTCGTTTGAAACGTCATAGGTGTGAGAGTGACCAAGATAAAATCTCATCTCATCTCACGCGCAGGAATAGCCCCACAGGTTTTAGCAATGTTTGTTCCACTTGAAATGGTTGTTGGGATCTTGCGTAGTGTGTTGATTTTTTTTGTCATCTGGTAATTTCTTTCCCACTTTTCATAATTAATGTAGTACATTTAGTAACTCGTTGTTTATTTCAGATTTATAAAGCTGGTAGAAGATGCTAATCACACATATCTGCTGTTTCAACTGACGGGTAGCGTTGGACTGATTTGCATGTCTGCTCTCAGAATTCTCGTTGTACGTTATCTATTCAGATCTTTAATTACGATTGTTGTTTTATTGCTTGAAATTTGGTTCACAAATCAATTTTTCTAATTTTTTTTTTTTTTTTTTTTATGTATAATAGGTCGGCGTTTGACCACCAACTCGCCTGATGTTAAGCGACGTTGTGGTCTAAGATGGAGCACGACGACCTATAAGGTACTTATTCACTCTAGCCTTGAAGTTTACTGGAGTGAAGAAGTACAAAGACGGCAGTTGAGTGAGGCGCTACAAGTGCGCTACTGCTCAGACCCGTCTTCGGAACGGTTACACCGGACTACATCCCGAAACACGACTAGGTCATTTCACGGCATGGCTTGGTCCGGTGGGTGGTAACTAGCCACGGCTGGTGGGAGGCTTCGTCCCACCAGAGTTTGCTACCCGGTTAGCACTACCCGGGGACCACGTGTAGGGAACCAGAATAGAGTACACTCCTACGGACGTGGGTAGCTCAGCCATTAACATTCAACATATTCAATTTACAGGTAGAATGGAAAAGCATGCAATTCTTCTCTATTTTGACCTATCTGTCTGTGATGATCAGCCAGCTGTTCGTCTGCTGTTGGTGTGGGAATGAACTCACTGCTACTGTATGTTATTAATTAATGTAAAATTTACATTTTACACCAATAAACGCCTAGTTAGCAAGTCTTATAGTATTGACATGAATGGGTTCGAAGTTCTTACATCTCATATGTGTATACGTATGGACTAATCGATGTTGTAACAACTTGAGTTTTGACCTTTTAAGGCAGTTGGCACTTTCAAAGCACCAACTGCCGAAAATAAGATAAATCAAAAATAACCGAGTTAAATCCATAGAGTGATTTGAGTAATTAATCGGCCTTATAACCAGATCCATGATTTCAGAGTGAACACCTCCACACTGCGCTGTACGAGTGCATCTGGTACGAGCAGAGCCTGCAGTTCCAGAAAGCGCTGGTGTTCGCAATGATGCGCATGCAGCGCCCTCTCATACTGAGGGCTGGCCATTACATCCCACTTCTGAGACAGACTTTTGTGGCTGTTAGTAATGCACGGTTAATTTAGAACCGTATTTAACTTTTTGTACATATTTTAATGCTATAAACAAGGTACTGGGCCGCCTGATGGTAAGCGATTACCGTCGCCTATGGACACCCTTAATATCAGGGGCATCATAGATATGTTTCCGACCTTTCCTTGAAGAAGACGCTTGAAGAAGGCAGCCCTCTTAAAGAACCCTATGTTGTAGTGTATATGCTGCTATTATAATTTAGGACTTTAAAGAAAGGAGTTAATGAAAATCTGATTATTCCGCTTGGCTGATATCGGGTTGCGGTGTGTCGTTAAAATTGACCTTGCATTCGGACCATCAATTACGTTAATTACTTACCAAACATTAAACCTAAAAACCATTATTTATTGCAGTCGATAGTTTTTTTCTTATTGATAACCCTTGTTACAGGTTCTCCGTATGTCATACTCCTACTTCGCCGTACTGAATCAAGCCCAAGGAAAATAATACGTATTATTTTATGTTGAAAATCCAACTGTTAGAATTAAGAATCACGCTAGCTTTAGACCAGCACTTAACAAAATAAAATTTTCGGATTGAAACTGCCTCGTGTTCTTGAAGCTCTCGGAAATCTGGAAAGGAATTAGAATCCTGTGCAGGGGTACATACCGATGGTGGCCATGCAGACTTGCTCGCACTCCTGCTCAGTAGAGAACCGGTTGGCTCCTCCGAAGCAGCCTCCGTACGCGAACTCCTCACAGCGGCTTTCGTTCTTGTTGAAGTAGTACTTCGGGCGGTAGTTACGGCACGGGCCGGGCTCCACCGCGTACTGGCACACGTCTGAGGGAGCAACAAAATGACCCTTCCATCAGATGTACATAGATGTCAAGTTTAACCTAAAGTCAGGCCTCTATAGTGGCACTGTATCGACACTGTTCTATTTAAAATAATCAAATACATTTAACTTCATTTGTGTCTAAGCCTTGTGACTCCGCAAAAACGTTGATGACTTTTGCTAAAATGTTTTTAGTACATTTAGGCGCCTTGACACAGACGCGATCACAGAGCGACTGACAGGGAAACAAGGCTTACACTTAAACTAAGCCTTGTTTTCAAGGTGCCATTTTTCGTATTGAGACTTTACATGATCGAAGCATATATCGAAGTAAAAGTATGGTGGTGAAGAAAAAAGAACACTGGGAAGTAAAGTATATCAACTGAAATTGAATACCAGAGCGCGCTTATGTGGTGATCAGCTCCACGTTCCACGTTTGACTATAATTTAAAACCTTGCGTCTGAATTCTCAATATTCACTAAAATTAAAATGGAAACTGCCAACAACGTTACAAGATTTTTTAACCATAATAAGCATAGTTCTGGCATTAGTATGGAGAAAGTAGATAAAAGATGGACCACAAAACTGGAAAACATAACTACCTTATAAAGAACAGTCAACTAAATAATATTTAAACGAAATTCCCCTTAGAAATAAACGTTGTATAGCCTCTAAATTGACAAACAGTGTTTTGTCTTTTTCTTTCTTTTACATTTTTGAACTCGATCAAAAAAGACGAAGACACTATTTAACTATACCGAGGCTATTTACGTTTATTGCTAAGGGGGATATGTTTCCTACTAGATGTGGACCTAGCATAATCGTCGCATCTACCTAGCTATGAAATTAATAATTTATTATAGTATACTATCACTAGCCAACAAAACAAAAAGATGAAAAAATAGAAACTGACCAATTCCCCTGAAGACTCCACAAGACCGCTCGCAGGCCTCCTGCGAGTAGAAGACGCCGGAGGTCCTGCAGCCCGCGCCGGCCTCCACGTTCTGGTGCGCGCGGCACGCGGCCGCCTCGCCGTCGTAGAACCACACCTCGCCCACGGCTTCAGGGCTGCATTGCTCCAGTTCGGGAGAAACGGCGCACTGGGATGGTAGACTTTCTTCAGGCTGGAATAAAAATCTTTCTTTATTAACCACGTTTTAAGGCGCGGTCTTACCACGATTTTTCACCCGCACATGCATACGTTTACTTATGCCACTATATTGAGAGTTGAAAATCGTATATTGTATGTCGTATTGTAATTGTATATACGAGTAATTATGATCCATCAAATCCACCATAATACCATCAAATCGATGGTGAAATAAAATTGGTGCCTAGAATTAATTTACATTGTCTTGCTGTTTTTATTGATATTCATCGTAATAAGAGCACTAATAGGAATAAGTTACTCGGTTACACTTTAGAGAACTGTTCTGGCTGTTTATAAACCGAAAAAATGGGTTGTAATCGCTGACAGTTTATAAAACCACGCTCAAATAGTTTTTTACGATGCTACTCTGCGATTTTTTTCCCAAAATCAGAATAATTTTTAAAATTCTACTCCAGTTAAACTATTTCTAGTTGTTTTTTCTACCAGCTCTATTTTTTTGCACCTGATTGTAACAATTCTTCATATCAAAATAGGCGTAAACAAAAAACTAGTTTTCGTTTATTTCGTGATAATACCGGGCCTTTAAACAAATACAGGTTGCGCCCCCTTCGGCCGCGTACGAAGCCAGGGACTCGTAACCAGAGACCCTATTCGGAGATTGAGATTTTCGTCTAATTTTTTTTCATCCTTGTTGCTCTCGTTTGAAACGTCATAGGTGTAAGGGTGACCAAGATAAAATCTCATCTCATCTCACGCGCAGGAATAACCCCCCAGATACGGCAAAAGAAAAAATCTTCGTTATACGATACTGGTTATTAGGAAATACCATCATGTAAAAAGAACGCTAGCTGAGCGCCAGCGTTCTTCAGCATTCAGTTGTGCATTAGGCGATTTATCGGTCTTTTTGGTGGTATGAGGTAGCTACCAATAACCAATATACGAAGCCCTCCAGCGAAAGGCTGGTACAAAAATAAAACAACAGACTAAGCTAGTACTTTCGTGCGCGAGTGTACCCATGTGCAAACACACCCCGTCCACTTTCATCCAGCGTTTGTTTTACATGACGCGAACTGTATTGTTCCTTATTCTTGTTTAAACAAGGAATAGTTACATGATTTTTAATAGCGCCATAATGATGCATTTTTTTTCATTGGTTCGCGAACTGGCCGGTACAGCCCATTTCAATCAAAAATACTTAGACCTAAAATACAATCATTTGGCATTTCTTAAAATACGTATTTGTTAAATTACCTTGGCAGTTGTGGTTGTCGTTGAGGCAGATGGGCCTGGGCCGGATTTGCATCTATTCTCGCATTCCTCACGGGTTTCGAAGCTGAAAATAACGGTCGCATTAGGAAAATAATATGACGCCAACTAAAGTAAGTAAGGTCAACTGACGCAAATGTGTCTGTGGGGCAATTGCGTCTTTCGAGAAGTACTGACTGCCTCGGTGGCCTTCTGAGCTTGGGGGCGTGGGTTCGATTCCCACCTAGGGCAAACATTTATGCAATGAACATTAGTGTTTGTTCTATGTCTGGGTGTTAATATCTATTTAAGTATGTATTAGAAAATATCTAAGTATGTATATCAGTCTCTGGCAGCCATAGTACAAGCTTTGACGTAACGTGACGTGACTTGACTAATGACATGACAAATTGAATTATTAATTCTATAATTTTAACTATTTTAACTTAATTTTGTGACTTTTTAATTATGTATCTACTTGCGGGTTTAATTTCCTGAATAAATGAATTTTATTATTATTATTATAATTATTATTATTTGCTTAGTTTGGGGTCAGGCGACCGTGTGTGGAAGTGTCAAAAAAAACTGAAAAAAAAAACTGCTACCTTAACAATTAGCGCCATCTAAATATTTTTTCTATCTTTAGTTGTAATAATCTGTACAAGATGGTGTCAGTAATCACTGATCGAAACTTAAACCCCCTTAGCAATGAACTTTGTATCGCCTTGAAATTGTTTCACAGTCTTTTATCTTTTTCAATCGAGTATAAAAATTTAAAGACAGAAAAAGACAAAACACTGCAAAACTATTCTGAGGCTACACAACGTTTATAGCTAAGGAGGCTAGTTATTCAGAAAAATGTAGATGTTCAGCCTTACCGGTTATCATTGCCTTCGCATCCTCCGTAAGTGAACTGGCTGCAGGAATCGGAAGCAGCATCATAGAACCAGCTCATCACTGACTCGTCACACGGCCCTGAGAGCATTGGCAACTGGCAGATGTCTGAAACAATCAAAATTTATTTCATAGTACCTCACTGATACTCTAGCTTATACCGACGAATATTCTCCATCCTAAAATTGCTTGAAAGAGGTTGCTCTCAACAATAAGGCCACCAATTTTTAAACGAGTTTTATGTTATATTATTAAACTTTTGTTTTTTTTTATTGTTATTAACAGCTAGCTGGGCCCTTCAGTGTTACCCGCTAAGCTACCTTCATTACAAATTACATTACAATCCGTGCATCCCTTTTTTGTTTACACAATGGACAAATTTGGTCTTCGGCTGGGATCGAGCCCGCACCATCTGGCTTGAGAGGCGAGCATTTTCCGACTAGGCAATTTAATGTTATCTGCTACATAACACAAATTCCAATTCAAAATAATTTATTTATGAAAAGTACATTATATTATTGTTGGCACTAACAACCAAACTGTGTAAGAAACCCGTGTTTTGGGAGTTAGTCCTTCCATAGAGATAAAAAATGCTAAAAACATGCTAAAAGATATGTACATTTACGAACTACAACTGGAGTCCGGTGTATGGCGACAGGCTCGTGTAGGGTTTGATTCCTACAGGGGATGCTGCTGCTGACCGATAAAGGAAAGACGCTTGTCTCCTTAAACGGTATTTAATTGATAATAGCTGATGGTAGGATGAGTGCGAATGTCGCGGCGATTGTTGATGCACTGACTCAAGTAAATCGCTCGAACCACTGATGTCGGCGCGTGCGACCTACTTGAGGCAAAACGCTGTGTTCGATGATTAACCGAACATGCTCCCGACAGGACAAGAACACGCGGCAGGATGAAATGAGGCGCTACAATGTTTTGATTGATTTAGTAATACATGGGTGATATAATATTTTGCTTAGGCTAAATGAGGGTTAAAACATGCTGGATGTGACTAGCCTAAGTGATTGTTACGAGTAACTTCACTCGTAATTAATTACACTAATCCCTATCTATTGTAAAAACCGATTGTCTTTCGTTGGGCGACGTGAAATTGTCCTTTTTTCCACGTAGACTGGACCAACGTTTGGTCGCACAAACACTATATTTTTGCTCGGGCACAGGTAGTTTCCGCGCACTAACACTGCACTCTTGCTCGGGCAAGGGTAGTTTGCGCGCACTAACACTAGCTGGATCACTTGTCGCCGCATAACAGCCATCCTAGCTGAGTATGCTGTGCAAGGGGCTCTGATGGGCCTTGGCCGCGGATTAACCCCTCTAATAGGATATTGGAATATACTTCGGCCCCTAGTAACAGGTCTACCGGCCGGCTAATGTTGTAGTCCGGATCTGCTAAGAGGATGCTTTGTGTATGTTTCCAAGATGCTTTAGCGAAGGATTCATTTGGTAAATTCTTAACCAAGTTGTTCATTATGAAAGCGTCCGTAGTGACCTCGTAATCGGTGTAATTCGATTGACAAGTGATCGTGATTTTTCCCTTGCAGTTATTTTCCCGCTCTCCTACGCCGACAATAACTCCTCGAGATTGTTTTCGCTTTAATCCTAGCTGCTGTGCCGCTCTTTCGCTGATCACGGACACTTGCGAGCCCTGGTCGATAAGTGCTCGCATTGTGTGCTTGGTGTTGTCGGCTGCTATAACTTTCACCAAGGCTGTTGAAAGTAGGATCTCAGAAGAAGTTTCTCGCTGAGACGGCCGAACCCCGTTGCTAAGGCCTACTTGTGCGCTGCTGTCAATTTGCTGTTTCGCAACATTAGATGTGTATTTGTGCTTAGATTGAGTTGCAAAACAATCATGTAGGCTAGTATGATGATCTGAATTGCATATACGGCATCTTTTAGTCGAGTGGCAGCTGACCCCTTTGTGATCGTAAATGCAATTCATGCAGTATTTCAATTGCTTAATAATTTTTATTTTCTGATCATTTGATAATTCGAAGAATTTGTTACAATAAATTAACTTATGCTCTGCTGAACAATGAGGACACTTATTTGCTGATTCTGACACGTGTAACGCAACATCGTATCTCATTGTTTTTGAACTCATTATTTTGCTTATAATCATCTCTTCTATGAAATTTTGTTGCTTGTTGCTGAGATGGTGCTGATTTTGTTGTCCCATCTTGACGTCGCCGAGAAGCCTCTAGCGTCATGAACTTGCTCTCCAAGAAATCTAGGAAGTCTTGAAGCACCGGTAGCTCGCGCGTATTCTCTAATGACTCGATGTAGTCGGCGTAAGTGTCGCTATCTAACTTTTGCGACAGTATGTACACTAGTAGCGGATCCCATGTCGTAGTATCGATACCTAAGTTCTTTATAGCGTGGAGACTTTCGAGTGTGACGTCATGAAGTCGTTTTATCGCTGTATACGACTGCTGCTGAATGTTAGCAAGGTTGTAAAAAGTGCTAACGTGCGCTGAGAAAATCTGCATCTTGTTATTAAATCGATGGTTCAAGATGTCCCAGCACGTTTGGTAGTTATTTGAGCTTACTGGAAGATGTTGGATCAAACGCTCAGCTTCTCCCTTCACTTTGCTTTTTAGCACCTGCATCCTTTGGGCGTTTGATATTGAGACTACAAATGAAAAAGCATTTAAATCACGGGCACCATCTTTAATGTCCCAGAGCAGAGAGAGATAGAGTTACACGAAACCATAGATAATATAAACAATTAAGGTAGGCCGCACACGGCTAAGGGCTACTACACACTAATTATCCTTAACACAGCCCCTCAATTTTTGAATTTATAGCGATAACATTCACAAATTGTATCAAAACAGTATTTATTAACTTATGTATAACTCTATTAATAACTATAACAGTTTCCACTCTTTATTTTACTTAATCTATAACAATATACCACATCTACTTTTTCTTTACTCTATGTTACATGAAACATTTAATTGCCCTTTTTACCTAAAATTTATTAGTTGAATAAAGATATTTTTTAGAAACAAAGTTGTTTTAGTTTTACATGTCTGAAATAAACATTTCTTACTCATGAATCAATATGTAGTGTCTTAATTATATTCCTTATGTTAAATCTCAGATCAACTTAGGTTTGTCTGAGTGTTAAACTTAGCAAACTAATTATAACAAGTAGCAACAAAATTACATTTCTTTTCTTTAGAATTACAGATGGAATGTAAAGTACCTAATTAGTTACTTACACACTATGCTTAAACTAGGTTTAACTTATTACAAAAATAAACATGTTTGTTTATAGCTAACGCTTTAGTGAAAATATCTGAAACATTTTCATTAGTTGGAACATATGAGATAGATATTATTTTCTTATGAGTTAAGTCCTTTATATAGTGATATTTAATTGCAATGTGCTTAGAAGCTTTAGTATTTATTTGATTATTGATTAATTTAATAGTGCTCTGGTTGTCAATCAGTAAATGTGCTGAAACATTTTCAGGATATAAGAAATCAGAGAGTAAGCCTTTGATATGTACTAGTTCACTTACTGTGTGTGCAGATGCTATGTATTCAGCTTCAGCTGTAGATAAAGCGGTACAGGTCTGCTTCCTTGAGAACCAAGTTATTAGATTATCACCTTGATATATAGCACAACCACTAGTGCTTTTTCGGTCGCTTCTGTCTGCTGCCCAGTCTGCGTCCGAGAATGATACAAGTTTAGTATGCTCACCTGTATTTTTATAAATCAGCCCCTGTCCTGATGTCTCCTTTAGGTAACGCAAGATTCTTTTACTTGCTATCCATAGCTCCTTTGTAGGCTTATCTAAAAATCTGCTCAAATATGATACTGCATATGAGATGTCTGGACGAGTATTTGTTGATATGAAAAGTAGAGCACCAATTAGTTCTTTAAATGGTACATCAATAACCTCAGATTCAGTATTTGCATTGAAGTTTGCTTCCATGGGTGTCTTGCTCCCTTTGCAGTCTTGCATGTTAAACTTTTCTAACAGTCTCTTAATCATTTCAGTTTGTCTTATTTCTAGTGTATTATTACTTTTTCTTGTTATTTCCAGTCCTAGGTAATTGTGAATCTCTCCTAAATTCTTCACTCTAAATTCCTTTTCCAATTCTTTGATAGTTGTGGTGTCTTCTCCAAGATATAATATGTCATCGACATACAGTAATATCCAAGTTCTTTCCTTTCTATATAAACATGAATCATGCTTTGATTGTACAAATCCCCTTTTAGTAATAAAGTCATGAAATCTCTGATACCAACATTTGGGTGCTTCCTTTAGACCGTATAAAGCCTTTTTTAGTTTGAGAACCTTTCCTTCGCCAATGGTCAATCCTTTAGGACATTTAATATATATATCTGTATTTAAGTTTCCATTTAAAAAAGCTGTTGGAACATCTAATTGCTTGAGTGGCATTTCTCGTTGCACTGCCAAACTCATTATTAATCTCATGGTAGACATTTTTCCCACTGGAGCATAATGATTGTCATTGCTAATTTGTTGGAAACCTTTTGCCACAAGTCTTGCTTTCTTAGATCCATCTTGTTTAGTTCTAAAAATCCATTTTGTATCTATTGCTTTACTTCCTCTTGGCAATGTTGTTTCTTCCCATGTTTCTAATTTTGTTTGAGAGTCTAATTCTTTTCGTATTGCATTCTTCCAATCTTTGTCTTCTATTGCTTCTTCATATTCTTGTGGGTCTCCAGATAGTAAACAATATGCTGTGTATATCTCATAATCTTCTGATAATCCTTTTGGTTTGTGTATTACTCTTCCTGATCTTGTAGTTAACTCTTGCTTATTTTCTTCTGCATTACTTTCTTCAGTATTCTCATCATCTTCTTGATTCTTCTTTTTTAGTTCTTTGCTTAAAATCTCTTTAGATCGCTTGTTATTCATGTTAACATCATTCTTAATGTATTTATCCATGTTTGGTCCATCTCCTTTATTTTTCTTTGTATCTTCTTTTTGTTCATATGTATCTTTAAAGTAGCTTCCATCATTATAATCGTTATTCTCTTCTCTTTTCACTTCTTCTTTGTATTTGAATTGAGTCTCATCAAATCTAACATCTCTTGATATTTTTATTTCATTGGTTTCTGGATCCCATAAACGATAACCATTTGGACTGTATCCCACCAATCTCATTTCTTTAGCTCTTTCTAAAAGTTTGTCTTGTTTTGGTAAGATATGAACCCATGCCTTTGATCCAAATACCCTAAGTTTATTCAGATCTTTGTTACCAAACTTTTTCTCCGCTGGTGTTAGGAAATTGATAGCCGATGATGGGCACCTGTTTATCTGATAGACTGCACATCCTACTGCTTCACCCCATAGTGGTGTTGGTAACCCAGTTTCAATTAATAATGTCCTAGCTTTATTATAAATACTTTGGTTCATACGTTCTGCTATTCCGTTAGATTGTGGGCTGTAAGGTGTAGTATACTGCTGGATTATACCTTTATCTTTGCAAAATCTATTTAATTTTTCATTTTTAAACTCTCCTCCATTGTCACTTCTAATTTTCTTTATTTTATTACCTGTTTGTCGTTCTGTTCTATTTATGTATTCTAGGAGTCTGTCTGTTGCTTCGCTTTTATTCTTAAGAAGATATACCTCACAAAAATGAGTATGATCATCAATAATAGTATGATAGTATAACTCACCGTTTACTGTAGGCGTTCTCATGGGACCAGATATATCAGTATGTATTAATTCACCAATACAGCGGGATTGTGGTTTTTTAGTATCCTGGAATGGTAATCTAGTTGACTTACCTTGCATGCAGGGCTCGCATGGCGACTTACTATATGGTATATTCATCATTTTCAGCTGGTTTCTATTAGCATGTCCTAGCCTTTGATGCCATGTAACATCATTAGTTATACAGCATTTTTCATAATTTATTTGTGTATCTATAATGTATAGTTTACCCTTGATTTTACCATCTACTCTTGAATTCGAATTTGAAATTGACACCGAGTCATTTTTAAATTGAACTTGATAACCTCTTGTTAGCAATTTCCTGACTGACAACAAGTTATGTGACAACCCTGACACTATCAACCCTTCGACTCTAATGTTACAATTTTTGTATTTTAAATTTAGGTTACCTCTTTTAGTACTAGACATGTAATGTCCGTTCGCAACAAATATTTTAATTTCTTTTTCCAAGTCTTGCACATTTGTCATGTAGGGCAGATATTGTTCTCTAAATAAGTGTTCTGTTGCACCTGAATCTACTACTAACTGTATGTATCTACTTACATCAGCATCACTAGCACTGTAGGCTGTAAACATCATCTCCTTTCCATTCTCCTGGTTTTCCGTTTGTGTGACATGGCCGCTCTGCCACGATGATCTTGTTTCTCGACTCCTGTTCGAATAGTTGCTCTGACCTCGATGAAAACGTTCTCCTCTTCCAAGTCCTCGCCTCCGGAAGACTTTGGCACCGCTTCGACACTGGATGGCTTTATGCCCTTTCTTGCCACATTTAAAGCAAGCTAAAAAACTTTGATCTGCACCTTGATTCGTGTTTGATTGCTGACCTTGAAGCTTCAGTTCTGCGTCAAGCATTCTGGATTTGACGAAGTCAACTGTTAATTCTCTATCCATTGTTTCTAGCGTTGTTATCACAGTGTTATAATGATCTGGTAGTGTCAATAGTAGGTGACATACTTTGTCGTTTTCGTCCAATATTGTTCCAGTTCCTTCCAACTCGGAGATCAGTTTTTCGAACTTTAAAAAGTAATCCTGAAGTTTTTCACTTTCGTTGCATTTTAGAGACAATAGTTTTTTGCGTAGGTACAGTTTGTTGAAGACGCTCTTCCTTTCAAATACTTCTGCGAGTTTCGTTATCATTTCAGAAGCCGTTGCACATTTTTTCACAATGTCAATGAACTTGTCCGATAAACACTGCACGATTACACTTCGTGCTTTGGCGTCAACTGTCTTCTCGGCTTTTAAACTTTCATTAATTAGCGCCTCTTCTAGGCCTCTCTCTTCCAGTACTAGTTGGACTCTGAATTTCCAATTTGAGAAATTAGCTCCATCTTGAAGTTTTGGTAAGACGAAATTTGTAGTCGTCGACATCGTTGTTCAATTGTTTCTTCAGCCCTTCTTGTTTACATAAAACTTTTGTAGTACGTTTTTGCTCACTAATTTTACCATTATTTTGCCATTTTGGCTGCGCAGTGGAAGCGTATTGAGACTACAAATGAAAAAGCATTTAAATCACGGGCACCATCTTTAATGTCCCAGAGCAGAGAGAGATAGAGTTACACGAAACCATAGATAATATAAACAATTAAGGTAGGCCGCACACGGCTAAGGGCTACTACACACTAATTATCCTTAACATTTGACAGGGCGGGATTCTTGTCGATAGCTTCATTGAACAGATCTTTGAACGATACCCACTGATGGAAGTTGCCTGAGAAAACCGGAACTTCCATCTTGGGTGTAGATTTATCTCTATACGATGCTGACCACAATCCTGCGTTGATGGCTTTTCGCAAGGTGTTGTAGGTGCGCTCATGCTTGTTGTAGTTGAATTCGTACGCTTCGTCTTCTTCCAACTCAACCATTATTTCCCAGTGGCACTTGTCTACTACTGTCCAGCGAGTTTGTAAGACTTGCAGGGCATCTTCGAACTCCCACCGGTCGCGGAAGGACTCAATATCTAGGCTTTCCACGGCTCTCATGAATGCTATAAAATTAATTTTCTGCTTACGTAGCATTTCGTCTAGTTTGCTATATGTCCCCCTCGCCTCCGAGGTGTTGGTAGGGTTGGGTAAAGAGGACCTTGCTGCTGCTGGCTGAGAAGTGGGTCTCTCTTCTTGCTCCGAGAATTCCATAGCCTTGCTTTCCTGGCTTAACTCCTCGCGATATTTAATTATTGTTGCCTTTGTCGATTGGTAAGATGTGGACGTTTTCTCGAACTCACTGTCGACAAAGTACCTATGACCTTTGCTTTCGTAAGGCGCTAGCTTCTCGTTATTGCGTCGGTACTCTAGCCAGTACGTTTCCAATAGCTCAAGCTTCCTTTTGCAATAGTGGTCAGTTTTACGGTGCTCGCCGTCCTTTTTAAAAT
Organism: Peribatodes rhomboidaria; assembly: GCA_911728515.1. Taxonomy (NCBI): domain Eukaryota; kingdom Metazoa; phylum Arthropoda; class Insecta; order Lepidoptera; family Geometridae; genus Peribatodes; species Peribatodes rhomboidaria. The sequence continues at coordinate 12,109,361 of OU452186.1, read as the reverse complement.
TAACAAGGACTTTTGCTATGGCGTCAGCTAACTCTGATTGTTGGAAATAAAGAGTTTCCATTTCTACGCAAGTGCGAAAAATAAACGGAACGCTCTTACTTGCAAACCGTTGTCCTACGGTTACTGCTGCTGCTGCTGCTGCACTGACGCGGGTAGCTCCCCCCGGCAGTGTTGGGTCGAAGATGAGGACGCGAGCGGCTCACTCGCTGCTGATGCTGCTCTGACGCGGGTAGCTCTCCCCGGCGTGATAAGTAGAGTACACTCACAAAACACTACTACTAGATTACGCGTTCACTGTATATCACAGGTTGCTGATTCGTTCGTTCTCGAAGGACCAATATGTAGGGTTTGATTCCTACAGGGGATGCTGCTGCTGACCGATAAAGGAAAGACGCTTGTCTCCTTAAACGGTATTTAATTGATAATAGCTGATGGTAGGATGAGTGCGAATGTCGCGGCGATTGTTGATGCACTTTGCTGCTTTAGGGAAGTTATGCTGTTCATCTTCTGCTAATCTACGGAGAGTCATCATTGTAAGAAACGGCGCTGATTTGGTTCCATATGTTATTGTTGATAATTTATACGTTTTGATAGGTTGCTTTGGACTCTCCCGCCATACGATTTGCTGTAGCCTTTGGTCATATTCATAGGTCGCTGGTTCAGATCCGGCTCGAAGGACCAATATGTAGGGTTTGATTCCTACAGGGGATGCTGCTGCTGACCGATAAAGGAAAGACGCTTGTCTCCTTAAACGGTATTTAATTGATAATAGCTGATGGTAGGATGAGTGCGAATGTCGCGGCGATTGTTGATGCACTGACTCAAGTAAATCGCTCGAACCACTGATGTCGGCGCGTGCGACCTACTTGAGGCAAAACGCTGTGTTCGATGATTAACCGAACAGCTCGCCCCTAGACACATTTGGGACTAAATATCGTCCAGCGAAGTGTGTTTATTAAATACAGAGTTGATACTCCACCAGCCAGTTCGGAGAAAAGGTGTGACGATATGTTAGGAAGTAGGATAAAAAAAAAATAGTGCGTGGAGTCCCTCCGCGCGGAAGAAAGGAAAATTCTGTGTATCTCCCTCTCTCCCTCTTGCGTTGGAATATTGGACGCTACTCGTTGCTAACGCTCGCGCTGGCCTGTAACAGGTATACTACGTGCATGCGTTCGAGTGCCTCGCATTCACTCTCGCTCTGCCTCTTTCTATTCCCCCTCCCCAGTAGCGTTAAACGTTTAACGCAACCTTGTTGGAAGTCGCATTAGAAGTTTCACTTCAATATCTAGGTATGAATTTGAAAGCAATTCCCACCTTGAGTAGGCTTGCAGTAGTAGGAGCAGTGCTCCAGGGTGGGGAAGTTGTTCTGGTTGCCTCCACAGCCGCCGTACTGGAAGGGCACGCAGCGGCCGCGCGTGTAGTCGTACGCGAACTTGCTCTCCAGCTGGTTGCACGGCCCGGCGTCGATCTCCATGAAGCAGAACTCTGGATCAAATGAAAATTGGTTGTCTGTAAAGTCGGTTTACGGACGATAGTTTAACCAACGTCATAACGATACATTTATGAAATGGAAACTGACGTGGTTTTCACAAATTATGATAGATAGATAGATAAACTCTTTATTATTCACACCACAAATAACAAAACAACAAGAGAAAAATTATAATAAAACTTATTAAATAGTGTAACAACTGGCGGTCTTATCACTAAAAGCGATCTCTTCCAGGCAACCTTAGGATGGAGAGGATACGACAAATGAGTATGGGACAGGGTGGTGATTATGATTTAAGAAAAGGGAATTCCTCACGTACGATTTAGTCGATATATCTCGTAAACATATATCTCATACGAGTAGGTATGTCTCAGTGCTATGCGAGAGGTAGTCGCGCGCGCGCACTCGCCTTGATGAAGACCGCTGAATGCGGTTGAAACTATAGTCGGAATAATCGACTAAATCGTACGTGAGTAATTCCCGTTTCATAAATCATAATTGATGAAATTATGGCATACTTTTATTAATAAAGTGGAAGAGGTTCGGCTTGCGCCGCATATAAATATTTAGATGCGGCGCAAGCTGAACGCTCAAGCCGATCGTGCCTTTCGCTCGCTCATCTAGCGCTCTCGCTTCAATCGTAACGTTACAATGAGCGTAACGGGACAATGAGTTATCCTTTTTTGTGCGTGAAGCCGGCGTTAATCGACTTATTAGACGTTGTCACGTCAAAAGGGCTAGTTGTTGACAGTATCAGAAGTGGGATATGATTAAGGACAATTTAAAGATGTTTTAAACCTAGAAAATTTATTTGAAATATCATAGATTTATGTGAAATAAAGTACATACACTCGAAAAACTCAACCCTTGTCCTTGCGCAGTCGGGTAATAAAAAAAGGCCTAGTTGGACCCAATCTGCCTACAAGCTTAAACTCCGTTTAAATTTCAAAATACGAAAAACTTTCGCCTCATATTATGCCATCTACAAAAACTACGATAAGTGTTTCTCACCTGTATTTAATTAGCACTATAAATACAAGAACATCATAACAAACAATACATGATCAAAAAAGTCAGGTGAGGAAAGTAAAATAAGTAAAAATATAAAATTTAAAAATCCCTCGACACCGATTTTTATCAAACATAGCTAAAGAACACTCCCAACTATTACACCTTTCAAATAAAAACAACAAAATCAAAATCGGTTCATCCGTTCGAGAGCTATGATATCACTATATATCACTTATAACACCCCGTCGTTTTTGCGTCGGGGGTGAACAAGCCGGGGCCGTGATAACGACCCAGGCGCGCGGCGGCGGCTGAATCCGCAGGCAAACGCGCCGTCCGAGTACCAGGCGAGCATAAACTCCCAGCACTATAAACAAGCCGCGGCCACAGCTTCGCTAGCAGTTATTACGCCTCATGGTTTCTTTACCAGTCCTATACATAGAATGGGAACGCCCACTTTCGCCCCCTCCTTTGTCAGTCGAATGGACGGTTTTTGCAGTCAAGTCATTGCAGTTTTTGTACCCAAAGCAGGTTGCGATTTTATGGAAAATTAACTCTACTTAAGACTAACTGTGTATACCGCGGTAACACATTAATTATATTTGCACCAAGGTCTTGGGCCAAGACGATAATGTGTGTGTAACCTTTGAACACAAAGTGGATTTTGAACCCAATGTCTCACGCAGTAAAGTTCAAATGGTTCAATCTTAGTCATTCTAAATTAAAGCCAAGCTTGGGTCCAAGGTATGTATACAAAATGCAAACATTATAGCACCAACTACTTTACCTAAGTATCTAATTCACTTAGCACTACCTACTCCCTGTACAGTTGTTAATGTACTCGTATCTTTGTACAGATGACTCTGAAGACTATGAAACTATAACATAAGGTGGCTAGCCACTCGGCCTGTACGAACTGGCTTGCTTTTTTACAGATGTGATTATTTTTGTATTTTTTCTTTTATACTTTTATATCATTAGGCGTCGAATCTGTTGTCATCTCTATATACTTAGATAAAATTCTCATGTCACAATGTTAGTTACCATACTCCTCCAAACGGCTTGACATCTCTATATATACCTACAGGGTGTTACAAAAATCCTGTTGCATCCGCGAGATACATAACCAGTATCGACTGGAGGATGAACTTTAAAATAAATATTGACTCTCAAAAATTTTGAACTCCGCCCTCCTAAGGCGTGAACGCAGTCAATTATCGCGTCGGTTTTATTTGTAATCTATTCCCCTCGTGCTGCTACTTTCTCAGAATAAAAGCCGCCAACAAATGATACAGACTTGTTAACATTTTTGTAAAATTTCCATTTTTTTCTTGTGTTCTTGTTAAACCGGTCATAACTCTATATTAACTCTATATTTTGCTATAATTAACGTGTATTTTTTTTTTGGTATTTTTGCATGAATACTTATAAGTGTGTGTAGATGCCTTTCAATTATACAACAGGGTTTTTGAAACATGCTGTGTAAAATTCTCATGTCACAATGTTAGTTATAATCATGTAAATAATTGTGTGGAGAGCTTTTATGTCAGTAAGTCTCGGTTACCTGTTCCTGGGGCGGGCTGCGGGGCCGGGGTGGGCGCCTTGGGCGCGGCGGTGGTGGTGGGCGGGATGCAACGATTGACACACTCCTGTTCGCTATCGAACCGATTCTCATTGCCACCGCATCCGCCGTAGTAGAACAATCCGCATCTGGAGAGAAAAGTCGTTATTACAAAATTTGTATATTTTTGTCACAAATAGACATTGTGGTATAAGGGCTGCATTCTAAAACGATGCTCAGTCATGAATCTCGATTTTAAACTAGTTTTACTATCCTTAAAACCAGTTTTAAATGAAGGTGAGTTTTAGAATGCGGCCCTAAGACACTGAAGTCTACATAACTGAGATAGTGAGTATAAAACATAATATTAGAATGTTCAACGAGAGCTTGAGCTCACTCAAGCCTCTGGGTTCAGTCTGCACTATGGGCAAAACTGAAACAAAACATGTCAAAATTGTCAATGCCTCACCTCTGGTTTTTGGTGTCGAAGTACCATTTTTCTCTGTAGTCGTAACAGTCGCCGGTCGCAGCTGGCAGTGTGCAGAGCTCAGGTACTGGAAGATGTTTAAAATTTGAACTATTTGGAAGCAAAACATTCATTTGTAATTATTGAAATGGTGTTAATTAGGAAGACGACGGAAAGAAGAACCCATCACCATGCAAGAGACACCCACGGAAAGTAATTGCTTCATGCTGTACACCATGTTATAATTCAATCAATACAAGACTCAATTCAAAGTGTGTTACATTTGCTTACCATATAAGCTGCTGCATACGTTAAAGCTATGTACCTAATACAATATTGTGTTTTGAAACATCATGTGTACTGTACGGCTTATGGCAATAAATAATCTGAATCTGAATCTGAATCTGAAGCTTTGATATTAATGTCACCAGTAGACCTTTTAGTCTAAAGAATATGTTTTGGTATTCAATGTCAGATTTCGATATTTTTTCTCTTAGCACTTCCTTTATGTAAATACTGTCAAATATTACGTAAATACTCATAGCGGTGTTTTTTGCATCACTTACAGTCACACCAACCATTTCTTTGAAATTAAATTCTATCCAATAGCCGCTTCGTTTTTAAAAGACCCAAAATACTCACCGTAAGAACTAGGACAGGCTTGTTCACATTGCTCTTGGGTTTTGTATCTGTTCCCGTTTCCTCCACACCCCGTGTAGTAGAACGGTACACATCGGTTCTCTGTCTGACTGAAGGACCAACGTGCTTCCGTGAAGTTACATGTGCCCACATCCGGCGCCTCCGAGCATTCGGCTGTGCGTGCAACCAGGGTTAGTTTTCTTTCCTCATTGACCGTTGATTTTGGGTTTATGACCTTTGACTTTGGTTTTATGATCTTTGTCTTTGGATTTATGACCTTTGACTTTGATTTTATGACCTTTGACTTTGATTTTATGACCTTTGACTTGGTTTTTATGACGTTTGTAAATTGTCTCTGTTACATACTATAGGCGATTTTTCACGACTGTTTGATGAGATTCTTGGTCACAATAATGTATTTTGGTCAATGAAGAAAGAGTGAAAACAGAAAGTTAAAGTCACATGAAGAAGTTAAAAAAGTGAACACCATGCAAGAATAGATTATTACTAGAATCACACACACCACAAAAGTTAAAGAAAAGTTAAAATAAGTTAGACAGAAACAGAATAGTAATCATTAGTGCCCCAAAGCACAAAAGCAAAACTGTTTCAAACTCACACCTAGAGCTAAAAGACTTCTTAGATCTTTTCTTTGTTTGTTATTTTATTAAATCCTCAATCATGCGCAATTTTATTAACCCAATACCATCACCACCAAAAAGTTCTAAGTTATTTGTGAAAATGTAATTTGTCACAGATTTCTGATCAAATGCAAAACCTTTATCAAAATAGACGTTCATTAATCACATTGCTGCCCTTTTTACTCATATAGTAAGTTGAGGTGGTTAATGTCTACCAGAGGGGCAATTCAGCTTAACAAAGCTGATGGTTGACTGAACCGTTGACGTTGCGTTAGTCCCAAAAAATCGTACTGAAAACGGCTCAGTATCACTAATTTCTCACAAACGTGCTAGCTGGACTACCGATGACAATCTTGTAAAACATTGGCGACACTGAGCCGTCCCCGTTCGTTTTTAAAGCTAACGCAACGTCAACCGTTCAGTTAAGCATCAGCTTCGTTTAGCTGAATTGTGGACCTGGTACCTAGTAAACATTTAGTTAGGTTAATTCCCGCCCAGACTCTGTAAAACGCACAAAATAGCTTGTCCCTCATGACCTGCGAACCCTTAAGCAGCCTCCTTCAGTCCCCAGTCCCCCAGCACTCACCCTGTGGCTCCCCGGGCGGGTTGCAGCGCAGCATGCAGGCAGCCTCGGTGCTGAACCTGTTGGAGTTCCCCTCGCAGCCTCCCCACACGAACTGCTCGCAGGTCCGCGCCTGCTTGTTGTATCCCCACCGCAGGTAGTTGCCCGCGCAACTGCCGCGCTCGATCGCAAGACCGCATTGGTCTGCAAATTATTTACATGAAAAATAACCGACGAGCGTGTTTGAAAAGAGTCATGAAGCTTACCGCTATAGGAAAAAGACGTGATTATAATGTATGTAGGTATGTTAAATAGTCCTAGTTTAAACTATGACACTGTGGCGTTAGTAGTATATCCCGAAAATCTTGATAGAAAACTTGGCTACGAGAAAAAGTAAAACTTAAGGCCTGATCCCAATCTGCTGATAAAACTATATCTCATATCAGATTTCTTATTTTCTCAATACCTACTTTGATGTTGGTCGAAGACATTGGTGGCTGTTGCGTGCCTAGATTTCTTAATACTTACGTCCTTTGATTAACTTGTAGTATGGAATATCAGTATTAAACTAGACATAGATTAGGCGGACAAACAAAGAATTTGTTTTTTGTCACAAACCGGCTCCAACCCAGCATAATGCCGGCTGCTGTATACAACCGGCGCTGGTCTCCCGTTGGGATCGGATGGTGACGTCACGCACGGACGCCTGGAGTCTGACGTCACGGTAGAAGACTTACCAGTGGCCCTCTCCGGCTCGCACTGCGCCTGGCAGAGCTCGCGGCTCTCGAAGTTGTTGGCGTTCCCGAGACAGCCGCCGTATATGAAGTTGGAGCACATCTCGCGCTCCGTGTCGTAGTACCAGCGCTCGTTGTACCCGAGACACGCGCCCTTGATCTGCGGCAGCTTGCACGCCTCTGTGCGATGGAAAGTTGCTCAATGAGCATTGGACCTTTGTGTCTAATGATAATAATTTGCTATGCAAGGCTACAAAGATGTTTTTTGACGCGAGTACTTGTACTGAAACTTGATTCTAGGATTTAACAACTCACTTCGCTCGTGGTTCAAAGGTATATAGGAGGCATTTTGCTGCTGTAGTGTCTTGCGAAACACAATTTGAAAAATTGTGATCCGCTAGGCACACACACGTTAACTACAGCTAGGAAAAGAATGTATTCTTTAAAGTGAATCTTCTAATGCGATTTCCAGCAAGGTTGCGTTAAACGTTTTGCCCTCAGATTTCGAATGATAAACAGAATATTTTCGAGTTTGTAAGGTGAAAAAATATTTACTTATTTCCATATTGTCACAAATTACTGCAATTCTGATTTTCTGAATGAACATTGCATCTTCGTTTATAATAAACACTTTTCATATCAATATTATAATAAGTCAGATGTAAAATTGGGTAACATTAAAAAGCGAAAGACAGCAAGCCATGTCTAAGGTCTTCGGACGGCCTAGAAACTCTGACATTAGGTAGCCCTAATGTCAAAGTTTCTAGGCCGCCCCTAACTAACTGAACACTTGGCCTATACGAATTTGTTTGCTTGCTTCGTCGTTCTGTCCTCACCTTTAGCCGGCGGCGCCACGCAGGTGTCCTCGCACTCCTCCTTGCTGCTGAACCGGTTCCCGTTCCCCTCGCAGCCCCCGTACCAGAACCGCGAGCAGCCGCCGTACTCCGTGTCGTAGAACCAGCCCACGGAGTAGTTGCGGCATGGACCGCGCTCGAACTTGAGGGCGCAGGCCGCTGCACACAAACACATATGTACATACTATTTACAACACGTTGGTTTGCATTCCCGCGGAGTTTGTAGAGGTAGTTATACTCCGCTAGCAGAGCACGAATTAACTATGGGACAACCTTGAAATCAAGAAAAAATAGCTGTTCCATACAAAAAATTCATTGCTCGTCGACAAAATGTATGGAACAGCTGGTTTTTTCTTCGATTTCAAGGTTGCTTCATAATTTACTCGTGCTCTGCTAGAGTAGTATAACAACTACCTAGCACATATGAAAATTGTATGATGCTACAAATTCTAAGCCAAAAATTAATAATTAAACAAATAATTTTGGGAAATATTTCACGAACGGTCGTGTGACCCCAAACTAAGCAAACCTTGTACTATGGCTGTCAGAGACTGATATACACAAATAGATATTTTTAAGCCCATACTTAAATCACCCAGACATAGAACAAACACAAATTTCCATCACATAAATGTTTGTTCTAGGTGGGCTTCGAACCCACGCCCCCACGCTCAAAAGACTCACTACCAACTGAGCCACCGAGGCAGTCACCCACGCCCCAAGCTCAAAAGGCTCACTACCAATTGAGCCACCGAGGCAGTCCTCGAGATATGAAAGCTAAATACCTTGTTTATCGACAGGCTTGTCAGTGCATCCTTCGAACTTGGGTCCCGTGGCCTCGGTGGTGCCGTCGAGGCAGCAGCCGTGCCTGCTGGAGGCGCAGTCGCAGCCCTGGCGGCCGGGGCCGGCGGCGTGCGTCTGCTCGTCTCCGCAGCAGCCGTACTGCGACTGCTGGCAGTAGCAGCCCTGGCCGTTGGGGCCCTGGGCCACGGTGACCCCGTCGGGGCAGCAGCCGAACTGGTACGTGTGGCACATGCAGCCTTCGAACTCGGGGCCCGATGCGTCCGTGTGTCTGGAATTGTTGATTCATATAATAATTATGCTTGTAGAAAAAAATAACTACGATAGGCAAGAGAGAATTAACCGAATATTTTATAACAAAAAAACGGGCTAAGTACGAGTTGGACTCGTGCACGAAGGGTTCCGTACAATACAATACATTATAATACAATACAATACAATACAATACAATACAAAAACTCTTTATTGACACCAAATACAAAATAAATCTAAACTAAACATTCAAAAATATAAGCGCAATGGGCGGTCTTATCGCTTAAGAGCGATCTCTTCCAGACAACCTTTGAATGGAATGAAAACATTATGATTAAGCATGGACGGTGGTGTGTGCTAAAAAAAATTAAATAAATAATAATAATTAAGCAATGTACTTACAAAATTATCTACTCAACTGTCTAACTATCACGGTTCATGAGATACATAGTGACAGACGGACAGACCGTCGGACGGACAGCGGAGTCTTAGTAATAGGGTCCCGTTTTACCCTTTGGTTACGGAACCCTAAAAAGGCTAGAACACTAATACCATAAATGCGAAGGATTGGATGGATGTTTGTTACTCGCCAGAACGGCTGAACCAATCTAGATGAAATTTAGCACAGAGATAGAATATTGGCTGGAATAGGACATAGGATACTTTTTAACCGTAGGTGAAAACACGGTACGCAGCTAATAATATCTAAAAAGCAGTGGCATCCACTCCAGACTTACTAAAATGTTGTCATCGAGCAAAAAGATACATCTTTTTAATTACTGTTCTCAGTTGATTTTACCTGTCAGGGCAGCATCCGTGGTCAGAGTACTGACAGCCACAACCTTTGTTGTTAGGTCCACTGGCGACGTTGACTTTGTCAGGGCAGCAGCCGAAGCGAGAGTACTGACATCCGCAACCTAAGAATAGAACAAAAAGTATTATGAAACAAAAATACTATTATGTACCCATGGAATAATAATCCATGATCCAAAAATCAAGGTTTCGGAAGCATTTCGGAAGCAAACTCGTCATCGTAATCCGTCTCTTTCGAACTATTTGTAAATGACTTATTTTGGTCTTGCATCGATTGACGTCACTACGTGTTGCCGACGTGACCGGAATGCTGTACCTGACGGAGTATAGTACTATTATACCATCGAAGAAATTCATGTAGTAGGGTGTATTCTGTAAGGTTTTATTTGAAAATGACCAACAATTCTGCAACAGCAGGATTTAAACGCGAAATTTAAATCAATGAAAACATGATCATGATTTCATTTTTTTTAAAGCAATAGGCAAAGTAAAATTGTAAGTGCTCCTTGCCTTCAAGATGCGGCCCGTCCGCTGGTTTGTAGTTATCAGGACAGCATCCGTACGGGTACAGCAGACAGCAGCCCTCCTGTTCGGGCCCGTGAGCTGGAGTCTTGCCGTCCGGACAGCACCCGAAGGCAGAACCATTGCAAGACTTCGAGCAGCCCTCGAAATCTGGACCTTGAGCTGTAGACACAGAACAGCGGAATGAAGTTTGAGATATAAAATACAAGAATACGATAAACTTTATTTGCACGCCAAAAACTACAGTGGCAAACATTAAAAAGTAATAAACATATAAGGATATAATGCTTCTTTCTCATTTTTGTTTAGTTTTACAAAATTTCAGCGTGAGCGTTCTTCCTGTCCTTGGCGTCTAAAAAAATATGCAAACAAAAATAAAAAATGCTTCAAAGGTTAAAATAGGATTTTAATTGCTGTTTTACTAAGCTCTTTTTGCTAAGCTAGACCAGAGTTTTAGGTTTCCGTATTGTTTTATAGCTTTGGGCTTATCATTCTGCAATAGCGTTGGTGACATTTGCTTATGTGTTTTAGTACATTTAGACATCGTGGCACCGACGCGATTATAGAGCGGCTGACAGCGAAACAAGGCTTAGGTACACTTGATCTAAGACTTGTTTTAAGGTGCCGTTTCGACTATTGAGAATTCACATCAATGTATATATCTTATAAATGATCTGTTCATTTTGTGAACATTTGTGCGTATTGTATGTCATCTGCTACATGACTGAAGCCCGGTGTATGGCAACAGGCTCGTTCCCTGTCACATTTGGGACTGAATATCGTCCGGAGAAGTGTGGGTGTTGTATTACACCTTTGCCAGCCCTTTCGGAGGAAAGGCGTGACGATATGTATATATCTGATAGAAGCTTACAAGTCACTGGCTGTTTTGCCCGCGGCTTCGTTCGCGTTTCATAGCCTATAGTCACTGTGGAATAATGTAGCTTTTAAATAGTGAAAGGTTTTTTGAAATCGGACAAGTAGTTTTTGAGTTAATTCCTTACAAACATACAAAATTAAAAATCTTTCCGCTTTATAATATTAGTGTAGGTGTAGACGAATTACCTGAGCTAGCACCATCAGGGCAGCAGCCGTATAGAGAAGTATCACACGGGCATCCCTGCAGTTCTGGTCCGCTGGCGGCGGTTTTATTGTCGAAGCAGCATCCGAACTCAGACTCGATGCAACTCTCCTCAGTTTCTGTTGAACTGCTAGTCGTAGTCCCTTCACTGCTCTCTGTGTCTTCTTCCGTGACTGTAGCTGGCGTGACCGTTGCTGTTAAAATAATATTATTTTAGAAATAGAGTGCCAAAATGTAAACAGTAAACTGTGTGTTTAAAAAAATTGTCTTACTAGATGTTTCAGGGCATCCTTCTTTTGCTGGGCCTTTAGCTTCAGTTTCATCTTTGCAGCATCCGTATCTGTATAAAAGAATATGGTTAGCTGATGTTAGGTAAATTTAGCAGCGTAAAATGGTCTAGATCTGTGATGAGTGTATTCTTCTTCATAGTCGTGCACGCGGCAGAGTGGTCGTGGTTGCGACTTGAGTGGATGGTACAAGGCTCCTCGCTGTCTTCGTCCCCCATTTAGTCCTCCATCGTCCAAGGCTGCCGTTCTTCTCGCGATGACTTTCCATTTGCGACGGTTGGCTACATTGCCAGCACACTGCACTAAGGTGGTGTAGCCTTTTTATGAAGTCGGTCCCGCGAGTTGGTGGTTGGTGTTGTTGGGGAGTTGGTGAAGTGTGTATTATGTGATTCTATATTATTTATGTAAGAAATTATTATTCATGATCATATATATGCATCACGGTATAGGTTCGCAAATTTAGGCTAATTACTTAAACTTAAAGCTATTTGACCTTAATCAAAACAACAAAGGGTGTGTAACTACAAGGGAAGGGGTAAGAAAACCTTTATCTTACTTGGAAGCAAGGCAAGCGGGAGGCGGCGGCGGACATCCCTCCTGGTCATTGCCTTCAGCTGCCGTGACGTTATCAGAGTTGCAGCACCCGAAGAGAGTCTCTGCGCAAGGCTCCACGGGGCAGCCCTTGTGCAGTGAGCCCTGCGCTGGAGACACGCCGTCCGGGCAGCACCCGTGGCGGGACTCCTCGCAAGTCTCCGGCTTCGGACAACCTGCGTGATGTTTTAGACTTGATCATGAATGAATACATTGTAATAAGTCATAGCAACCCGGGTTCTGAATATCAGTATTCATTCAAATGTTTTTTTGATTTAATACCAAGAGGAAGTGGTTGTGTTGTATTGAATAAAGACCCCACAGAATACAATGGTGTGACAAAATTGAGCGCAAATTGTATAGATTCCGTTAAGCATATCGCAAAAGAATACTATCGTCGTCATCATCAAACTAATGACATTGTCATTACTGAAGTAGGTACTTTACATTTTTACCTAACATAATATCACGCTACGTCGAATAAGAAACTGATAGTGATTTTTAAATCAGTAACCTATCGGTTAATCAGTCTAGTGCCTACAAACAATATTTATTTTCTTCTACACTATAGTATTCTTATCACTTATTTCCATGAGATTTTTGTGCTAGTTTGTTCCTTAAAGAGAATGAAGAAAAGAAGAGCCATCTTTGGCATTTAGATACAAATAAAAGAAAACATACCGTCATCGAATGGACCAAGAGCAGGAGTCTTCTTATCCGGACAGCATCCGAACTCGGACCGTGTACACGATCTAGGCTTGCAGACTCGCGCTTTCTTCGTCGTGAACGCTTCCACTGTCGTTGATAAGTCCCATGGAGCTAATAAAAAAAAAACAAGTTAAAAAAAAGTTAAATACAAATATACAATTCGAATCGTTGTTTTAGACTTACTAGTGCCTGATGCTGCTTCTGTAGTTGATGATTCCGATGAGCTTTCAGTTCCTGTAACAATTAATGGACAAATTAAAAGAAAAACAGAAGAACAGATTCCAAAATTTAGCACTTCAGATACTCAGTTCACGCAACATTTTTTTTGATCCTTCTAATTTGTATATTAGCTAACAGAAAATAATATTGTTGTGGTGAAAAAAAAGTTTAATAAAATTACCTTCAGAAGACAAAGTCGAGCCTTCTTCGGTAGTCTCTGTGGAACCAGAGCCTTCAACTGTGGACTCCGTGCTGCCAGTGTATGATTCTGTCGTTTCAGTACTTCCAGTTTCCGTTGTCTCTGTTGATTCTGTGCTTCCAGTTTCAGTTGTTTCTGTAGATTCGGTGCTTCCAGTCTCTGTTGTCTCAGTAGCCTCTGTTGATCCAGTTTCAGTTGTCTCAGTAGCTTCCGTACTACCAGCTTCAGTTGTTTCAGTAGCTTCTGTTGTTCCAGTTTCAGTGGTTTCTGTGGATTCTGTGCTACCAGCTTCAGTTGTTTCTGTAGACTCTGTGCTACCAGCTTCAGTTGTTTCAGTAGATTCTGTGCTACCAGCAACGGTTGTCTCTGTAGCTTCTGTGGTGCCAGTTTCAGTTGTTTCTGTGGCTTCCGTAGAACCAGTTTCAGTGGTTTCTGTGCTACCAGCTTCAGTTGTTTCTGTGGATTCGGTGCTACCACCCTCAGTTGATTCGGTGCTACCAGCTTCAGTTGTTTCTGAGGTATCAATGCTGCCAGTCGTAGTTGTTTCAGTACCATCAGACTCAGAAGTTACTGTTGATTCTGTGCTACCAGTTTCAGTTGTTTCTGAAGTCTCTGTGCTACTAGTTTCAACGGTTGTCTCTGTAGTCTCAGTGCTTTCAGTTGAGGAAGTTTCAGTGGTTACCGTTTCTTCGGTTTCACTTGTGGAGCCTGAAATACATGTAAACATAATTACCTTATGCCTTAGATACAGTTTGTTTCATAAACTATACATTTTAAAGGAATTGTAGTATGTAAATGTACTCAAATAATTAATAACCTTTTTACTATAACCAATATATACCGATTAAAATTAAATAATTTTCTAGTCATTTAGCATGTTTTGTAATAATGTAATTATAAATATGATATAATTATGTAATTTTATATTTAGAGTGTGATTGTGTTTTACAAATTCTAATTTGTATTTTGAACATGTTGACTGACCTTTTCGCATACTTAATCATATTTTTTACTACATTTAGTTCAATATTGCTTACCGTCCGTGGTGGATTCAACCGTGGTCTCGTCAGTAGAGCCGGACTCAGTAGTTAACGTGGATTCTGACTCACTGGTTTCACCTGTCTCACTGGTAGCTTCTGACTCAGTTGTTCCTTAAAACGAAATATCATTCACTTAAACCATCGTTTAACACCAATTCCGCCAGCCTTCAGTTCGGTGACCTGCTTAAACGTACTCTTACTTAATCTTGTTGTTTTGCCTCCAAACTTAAGCAACGTTAAACATTCTGAAGTACCAATCACGAGGCACATTTTAAAATTTTCTTATCTATTCTATCTTGAATTTAGAGTAAGGTTTAAATGCATACGAGCATATCGTCCACCTTTCCCCGGCAGGGGCTGGCAGAGGTGTATTTTAACACAGACGATATTCAACTACGAGTATGTTTACGCAACTACAATAAGGTTAAAAAGTTACCTAAAGTGCTCGAGCTCAGCGCTTCTTTTGGATTTACATAATTCGAGTCCGCAAGAATAAACAAAAGAAAAATAAAAGAAAGTTGTGTGAAAGTTAGACGCTGAGTTGCCTAAATAAAAAAACTTAAAATTATCATCTTTACCCTTTTCTACTGTTGAACTAGAATCTGTAGTTCCAGGCTCAGTAGAGGGCTCGCTGGCGTCAGTAGGTCCACTCTCGCTGGACAGAGTACTGCCTTCAGAGCCAGTTGTCTCTGTGACACTGGTCTCTTCAGACCCTGTGGTTGGCTCTGACCCAGCTTCAGTAGACCCTGTCTCGTCTGTTTCTTCTGTTTCATCATATTCTGTTGATCCTGTTGAATTGAGTTTTGTAAGTTAAATAATTGGATAAAATTATTTAGACTTCACATAAAACATTACTTGTGCATACATACGTCAATTTTTAATCAGACACGAATAGTAGGTTTTTTTCTCTTGTTCATAAAATTATACATCATATAAAATGCTGTGCTATATACAATGCAAGACAAACATACAGATACATAAATGCATTACAATCCACACATAAATACTATACCAGGATAAGCATTATAATTATCATCATCATCATCATCATCATCATCATTATCGTCTTCATCTTCGGAAGAGTCAAAGTAAGACTCCTCTGAATTCATTTTTTCTTCTTTAGTTACTCGTTGAAGTCTCTTTAGATTTGCTGAAAGTTTAGGTTTGCTATGTGATAAAATATTGATAAATATAATTGAGAAAAATACATAATTAAATTATATTATCCAATCTATTTGAATTAAGCGGGGTCAAAACAGACAAAGCTCATTAGTTCTTCATTTTTCTCTATTAATCAGCATCCCTACATTCAGTCCTTTTACACTTCTCTTAGAAACTAATATATGATTTTCTATTCTAGTATAAATTGGAAGCTACATCCATAGCCCCCGGTTTCACCTGCTATTCTGAAATTTGTTCCATCCTTGTCTATCGAGTTTGAGTTTTAAATTTGTATTACTAGTACCCAAGAATTAAAATAAAGTTGACACAGTCTATAAAGAGGTGATTGCTGCGGATGTAGTTAGGAATAATTATAACCCACCTGAAGCAATAGTTTCCCCGGTGACGGTAGATCCCGTGTCCAAAGTGGTTTCTTCACTACCTGAAGTATAAAATATTGAATGGTTATTTTTGGTTTAAAATTGTCTTTGAAGCGAGCACTACTTTGCGTAAATTAAATACAAAGTGTGATTTTCAATGTCTCTTTCAATGTGTTCTTTTTATTGTTATCCGATATCCATTGTCCATACTAAAGTAACTTCTACTTTATTTCTGTTCTTTTTCTTTTAATTATTGTGTTTTGTGTGTGTTTTCTTGTTTTTTTTTTATTGTAATTTTATTTTGTTCAAATTACCTATTTTACTAAAGTAATTTCTATTTTATTTCTGTTCTTTTTCTTGTAATTATTATTTTTTGCGTGTGTGTTTCTTGTTTTTTTTTTTGTAATTGAGTTTTGTTCAAATTACTTATTATACTATAGTAATTTCTACTTTATTTTTCTTATAATTATTGTGTTTTCGCGTGTGGTACTTGTTTTTTTTTTACTTTATTTTTGTTCAAATTACCTGTGGTCTCGGTCTCTTCAGTCTCTGTGGCGTTGTTCGTTGATCCTGAATAGATACATACTATTATTAAACAAGAAAATTCGCAATGATGATTGAATGACCACAAATTAATCACACCACACCAATCTTGATCATAAATTAATCTTGATCATAACACAGCTCAACAATTCTTTTTTGTTGCTCTGGATATTTCTGAGGATTTCTATGTTTCAAGTGGTAAATTTTCGTATGCATGAAAGTACTGGTTTGGCTCAATAAAATTTATACTACTGCTCTCTCTCTTTCTTCTGCTTTGGAACATTGTACTATTATTATAGTGCAATGTGAAAAAGATTTTAAATAATATTCCAAAACCACCCACATTTTCATAAATTGTTGACGTAGAAGTATTCAAAACCACTCTTACATCAAGAGCAGTGTAATCATATAATCATGGATATTGTTTTTCACAACCATCAATACTTAATGCTCTTGATCATTGTGGTAATGACTAAAAAACTATTTAGCACAATAAATATCACCCTGATTATCATTAGTGATGATCGTACCAGTGTCAGGAAGTTCAGTGGTGCTGTTTCCATCATCACTAACTGAGGTATCTGTACTGTAATCTCCGGAACCAGTGAAGTCAATTTCGAGCGCATAGGAGCTGTTGGCCGCCATTAACTCTTCAAACGATAATGAGGAATCTGGAAGGAATAAATAAGTAATCAAATGACTAAATATTTAGTATTTATTTTTATTTATTTAAAGGACCTTTGGAGTACACTACAATGTATCTTATACATAAAAAACATAAACTAAACATTAACCTAAATTAGTGTCCCTTTCATTTTAAAATTTAATTAAAGATGAAAAAGAAACTAAATATCAAAAATGACACTTAAGACTAACACGGATAATAATTATTAAAAACAAAAACAAAACAAAAATTAAGAAACCTACAGTATAGTTGTGTATATAGTGACCGAGAAACGTCTTGAGCAGTTATTGCTCAAGACGTTTTTCGTGGTCATTTACAATTAAAGACTAACACGGATAATAATTATTAAAAACAAAAACAAAACAAAAATTAAGAAACCTACAGTATAGTTGTGTAGTGACCGAGAAACGTCTTGAGCAGTTATTGCTCAAGACGTTTTTCGTGGTCATTTACAATTATATCTGATTTAACATGCGGGGCATGCCTTAATTCAAATCAAAATAAATGATGATTACACTAAAATTAGTTTTTCTTTTAAGAGTGATTTTTATGAAGTTTAGGTATAAGTTTAGTGCCGGAATGAATTTATTAAACCAACCTGTATCTGTGAAAGTGGATTCATGTTCGGCTGCCGTAGATGAAGTCCACATTCCTGATCCTTCTATAATTAAAAACAAACTAATATAGCAGTGTAAATGAAATCTTTTTTTTTATGTAGAATAGGTCGTCGTTTGACCACCAACCCGCCTGATGTTAAGCGACGGTGTGGTCTAAGATGGAGCACGACGACCTATAAAGTACCTATTCACTCTAGCCTTGAAGTTTTAAAGAGTAAAGAAGTACAAAGACGGCAGTTGAGTGAGGCGCTACAAGCACGCTACTGCTCAGACCCGTCGTCGGAACGGTTACACCGGACTACATCCCGAAACACGACTAGGTCATTTCACGGCATGGCGTGGTCCGGTTGGTGGTAACTAGCCATGGCCGAAGCCTTCCACCGGAAACATTTCTCATTCAACAATCATCAACAAATATCTGTCATTGTTATTTTTTTTTTAATGTTTTTATTAAACATATAGAGAAATATTTTACCTGATGGACCGTCGCTGAACATCGTAAAGTCATCCACCTGTAAAAAGCATTAATTAAGTATTGATTTATGATGTGTTGGCTCTATGAGAATTCAACTTTTTGAGATTGCAATGATTACAATTATTCAGTAAATGATGTTCAGGTTAACAAAAGAACTAAGTAAGTTTAATAGTTTGTTAAACTCGATGGAAATACGAAAAGACATTAGCAGGAATAAAACTATACAGCTGAAGATCATGATATGCAATCTCTATAAGAAGATACAATTGTTTAGTTAGTTCACGGGCTAGCGAAGACGGAGATGGTGAAGAGCCTTTAAACTGCCAATACATACCGGTGATTTACCGTCACTGTCCAAGCCAACTTCAGCGTATGCTTCTTCCTCTTCTATGCAGTCCTCGTAATCATCGTCCAGCGACGAGTCCTCGGTTGTCAGTTCGACTGATGGAACAAACAGAAACCATCAGCGATTGGCTGGTTTGTGCCTTGCAAACGATCGGCTTGCTTTTACGATCTTCCATAGCTTAAAAACTTATGTTATCTCAGAACTTGGTTATGAATTGGCTTTTGATGAAGTTAAAATTATGAGTAGGATTTGTCACAAAATTCAGAGTTACAAGATGGGGGCGTCAGACTGTACCTTGAACATTTATATCCATACTTCCTGATCAGCTACTTCAACACAAATCATCAGCACAAAAAGACGAAGCAAAACAAATATTATATTATGGGCCATACTTAATACGTGGAATTCTATTTTGTTTCTCCCTGGCTGACAGTCATCCATGAATGACTTTCATACAAAAGTAAACCAAATCATAAATACCTTTGTCACAAGGTTCAGTGTTGCACGCCTCGCTGGACTGGACTATAACATCCTCGTCGCAGTCCGTTGCTGGTTTGCCTCCGCCAAGGCACATCACGCGCCGGTACTTGTTACCTCCGCCGCATTTTTCAGAGCACTAGTGATAAACAAGGTAACATAAATGCTAAAGTCATTGACGTCTATAACAAGGAACATTATTAAAAGAAAAACAAAAAACCCGGCTGCAAAATGTTGTACCCTATGTCACTTGTCGAAATACATCAAGTTGTTTACGCTGTAGGGTGTGTCAAAGAAACCTCATACATAAATACCCATAATTATGCATACATACAAAAATACATACACTTGACTTAAAAATACGTAAACATCCTTGCGCAGTGGGTTAAACAAACACCTAAGCCTGATTAAAGTTTGCAATTGATCAGTGTAATATAATTATTAAGATGAATATAATCCCGACTATGAATATCTGCAAATATGTCCTTACGTATGAAATTGGCGTTTTGTACGGGAGGAATAAAAAGTCGATTTTTTTTTGTAAAATATATTTAATTAATCAAAGTATGCACCGTTGTTATCTATGCACTTTTGCCATCTTATGAGTAGTTCATTGATCCCTTTACTATAAAAACCATGGGGGCGAGAATCAATAAACTCTTTGAAGGCGGTTTGGACTGCTGCATCGGAGTGGAATTTTTTTCCTTGAAAGAAGTTGTCCAAATTCCGGAAGAAATGGTAATCTGTTGGAGCAAGGTCCGGGGAGTACGGTGGATGTCGCAGACATTCCAATTGTAGCTCAGCTAACTTAGTGGTTGTTTGTTGTGCAGTGTGTGGTCTTGCGTTGTCGTGAAGCAGCAGTGGCCTAGAGCGATTGACCAATCTCGGTTGTTTAACAGCTAGTTCTTCCTTCATGGTTTGCAGTTGCTGACAATAGATATCTGCCGTAATCGTTTGGCCAGATTTAAGAAAGCTGTAGTGAACGACACCGGCGCTAGTCCACCAAACACTTACAAGTAACTTTTTCTGAGTCAATTTTCGTTTAGGGCAGGATTTGGCTGGGTCTCCAGGGTTCAGCCATTGCGATGAGCGCTTTCGATTATCGTACAATATCCACTTTTCATCACAAGTAATGATTCGATTTAAAATCCCTTCATTATTGTGTCGGTTGAGCAAAGTAACACAACAGGCGACCCGTGTTTGCAAGTTCGATTCACTCAATTCATGAGGTACCCATCGTTCGAGTTTTTTTACTTTCCCGATTTGCTTCAAGTGGATTAATACAGTTTTGTCACTTACCCCGAAGCCTGCTGCTATCTCTGAAGTGCTTTGTGATGGATCCGCTTCCACAATAGCCTTTAATTCTTCGTTTTTCACTTTGATCTCCGGCCGTCCACGGGGTTGGTTCTTAAGGTCGAAATTTCCAGAACGAAAACGTTGAAACCAAAAACGTACCATGCTGTCTTTAGCGACACCAGCGCCGTACACATCATTAATTCTTCGAGCTGTTTCTGCAGCACTGGTGCCACGGTAGAACTCGTACTCGTAAATATACCGATATTTCATGTTTTCCATTGCGCGGTAATAAGCGACGCCAAAGAAAAAATAATGACGAAAATAACAAATGAATGACTGTATTCCAAAGAAAAAAAAACCAGCTAAATGAATTTATAAATTTGAATTTCGAATTCTTAACCAAAGAGGAGATATTTCAGATCAAATTGATCAGTACGACAAAACGCTAATTTCATACGTAAGGACCTAATATATGAATATAAAACCGACTTCCCGTCATCCGAATTGGATTTTTGAAACAGTTTTTAGACTTTTGTTGATATTTTAAAAACCGCTTGGCCGATTTCGATAAAATGTAAATGGGACCACCTCTGAAGTTTGATGATCTACAGCAAACAATAAAAGTTTCATCAAAATTGATTCAACTGGCGGAATGATCGCGTAACATTAATTAAAAAAAAAAAACATACAGTCGAATTGAGAGCCTCCTCTTTTTTTTATTTCGTTAAAAAAATAAAGCTAAGCAACTGTTTTCCTCCTAAAATAATTGTATAAAGATTCCGGTGATAATGAAGAGTTTAATAATTAAATATCTTATGACAGTTAACCTCCTGTACTGTAGAATGATTGTAGATGACATAAGAAGAACTAACAAAGAAATACATTTTAAAGTCTTTTTTGTAGTGGTTGACCAGAAGCAGTACAGGACTGGTACAGGCCGATTCAAATTTAATGGCGGCTGTGAAGTTAGGCGCGAAACGCTGCGCAGTAGCAGAAATGTAGGTATGCGCGGGCGTCAGAGTGGCAGTACGCCGCAAAGTCTCGCTTGCGGCGCACTTCACAGCTTCCGTTAAGTTTGAATCAATCTATTTTTTTTTATTACATAATAGGCTTGCGTTTGGCCGCCAACATGCCTGATGATAAGCAGTGATGCGGCCTACGATGGAGCACGCTTGCCTAGAAGGAACCGATTCACTCGAGACTTAAAGACACCCCGATTTTAAGTGTCAGGGAATACACAGTCTGGCAGAGTATTCCACATTCTAGTGGTCCGTATGAGAAATGCGTTTCGTGCGTGTTGTAGGTATGTCAACCATAAAACGATGCCGCTTTTTTGTACTCTTGGTTGTTTTATAGAAGAACGGGCTAGGCTAGTATAAAATATACAGCAACTTTACAGCAACTTACCACAGTCCAAGGTCCAGCGAACCACTTAGACGGGCACTGGTCCTGAGGCACCTCGCAGTCCTTGCTCTCGTTGTACTTCGGCTTGCCGGCGCAACGAGAGTCCTCAACTTTTAACACGGAGGCTCCGTCGAACAGGCCGCAGAACACCTTGCGTGTCTGGATGCCCTTACCGCAGTCCACTGAGCACTGAGAGCCAAGAAGTGATGTTTTAAAACAGTCTGAAGCCAATTCAACTTATTGGTGTCTATCAGTAGTTTTAGTAGAGTTTATCTATTTTCTTCGTGCTGTGTTTGTAGTCACTGAACCTGGTTTACTAGGATTTAAGCTTCCTGTAATACGGTCTTCGTAACGTTTTTTATCTAAATGGGTAATACAGTACCTAAATACGTATGGGTAATACGTTCTAAATGAAAGTTCTCGTAATGAAATCAAAAATCAGAATTTATTGATAACTCTAATAGTTACACGTCACAACACAGTTAATTAAATTTCCATCAATAAAATAATTTATGTTATGTTCTCTAAACGACACTTGTATAAATTAAGTAGATCAAATATGACTAAGTATTTATGGAAGGACTTTAAAAAAAACTGGATGGATGAATGGAAGGCTGAGATGGCTAATGGATGGCTGGGTGAAGGTTATCAAGAACCCTAATTAAATCCAAAGAAACTAACGTGGACAAGAACTCTTCGTAGTCAATCGAACTGGGTACCTTTTGCATAGCATTTTGTGCCTCAAGAACGTTAAAACCAACATAGTCTCACCTTGCTCCACTGTGTGGCGTACCACTGCACGTCGCACGGCGGCAGTTTGGTCTTGTCACAGGGTTCTTCTGTAACTGGCGTCGCGTGGTAACTGCAGAAACTCTCGTTCACCACCTTGTATGCCTTTGTCGCGCAGATGGCAGTTCGAGTGCGGATAGTCGATAGGCACGAGTCACACTGAAATACAGATACAAGTTCAGACAATTTAAGATACGAGTTAAGAGAAATAACTCTATCATTATAACAGAACTGGTTTGATAGCCAGCGTGATTGGAGCACGTGACCATCGAGTATATGTTTCAGTTACTTTGTTAATCAATTAATGAGAATATTAGGTACATAGCTCTAGTTGGCTAGAGGCAGACATATAAAGCTCAATACGCAAAAAGGCACCTTGCAAACAAGGCTTAGATCAAGAGTAAGCCTTGTTTCGCTGTCAGTCGCTCTGTGATTGCGTCGGTGTCACGACGCCTAAATGTGCTAAAACACTTCAGCAAATAATTATCATCAACGCCATTGCGAAACAATAAGGCTTAGATTCCAACGGAGTTACGTATTTGATTATTTTGAAAAGAACGTTGGTGAACACATATAAACAAACATAAGTGCCTAGTTATGCGATGCTACTATATTGAGTACTGATTTTTAATGAGACAAGACATCTATGAACGAGTATATCTGGTTGAAGGCTACAGGAGTCTATTTTATAAGTATTGCTTAGAAATCCATCTAGTCTCTTGAACTCACCCCAGTCCAGTTAGACAGCACCCAGTCGACTCCATCACACGGCTGCAGCAAGCACGGCTGTTCCGTCGCTGGCTTCTCATCATCACACTCCTTGTCGGCCAGAATTTCCTTGCGAGATCCGTTCTTCTGGTAGCAGACAACTTGACGCTTTTGTTTGCCTTCATCGCATAATTTGTCGCACTGTAAAAGAAGATATACATATAAAAATTTAACCAAATCCATTATCAGCGTCGACTTTTCGTCTTGAGTTTTTTTTATCAAAGCTAAATTCTTTGCCGACGTCGAATTTTTGTCTAGACTTTTCTATGCAGTAGACTTTATCCTTTGGAAAGAGCTAAGAAGAGAATAATAAAAAGAAACTCACCGGTTTCCAAGGTCCAGTGAACCATATAGGACACGTGGCGTTCTCGTTGCACTTTTGGTGTAGTTCCGGTTTGGGGCCAAGAATATCGAAGCAGCTCTTTTCACCCACTATCGATGAGTATCTAGAAGAAATGGTAACGAGTTTCAAAATACAGTACTGCAGGTATGCTGGTTCAGCCGTTTAACCGTGAAGAGCCTACAAACAGACCGACAGTTTTGAAGGATTGAATCCGGGTTGCACAAATTAGAGAGGAATGGAGGGAGGGATAGAGCCTTTGCCCTGGAGTGGGACAGTGCAGGCTAATAATAATAATTATATTGTATAGCTCACCCTTCTCTGATGAGCTGCGTGCACTGCACCTCCCGGGAGCGCGTGCCGCCTCCACCGCAGCGGACGGAGCATTCCCCCCAGGGCCCGGGGGTCCACTGCGCCGCGCACGCGTCCGTGTTGCAGGTTTGGTTGCTGGCCGGCTTCAGGTCCTTATCGCAGAGAGCCTCGTCCACCAGATCGAGCTCCTCCCGCGACCGGCAGGTTACGTTGCGCGTTTGGTAACCTGAAGTGATGGGGATTGTAAGCGTAGCTAGATGATAAGGTGACTAAATGGTAAGATTTCATGTTTTGACATTTACCCCGTGGTCTTCATTCTCACTCGATACTACTTCAATTAAATTAATGAATTTTGACACAAAACTTTTGACACTTCTAGCATACAATAAGTGGCAATTTGAGACAATTTAAAAACCAAAAAGTAAGTAGAGGGAAGCGTCGACGTAATCGAAGGTGTAACACGCTTGCCTAGGAGATTGTGTTGAGATTGTGGAGAGAGTGTGCCCCCGGATTATGGTTAGGTAGAAAGACAGACGCAGGCAACGAGTTCCACACCTCTGCAGTTCTGTCATTTTCTCAGTGGATGCTAGATTAGTTTGAGATGTAACTATCGCTTTAATTAATGGATGCTAGAGTGTTAATGGACACAGACCTCCCGCGCAAGGTGCGCTGCAGGGCGAGAACTCGTCGTGAGCCCAGTTGTACTGCTTGTTCTTGGGCGGCGCGCGCTCCGACGGAACGCTGTACTCGTATTCTATGCCTACGTTGTCGTCTTGGAGAAGCAGCTGAAATTTGTTAAAAAAAATGTCAGTATATGGTTTAAAAAAGGATTCACTACCAAAAACTAAAAATAATCAGCAAATTAACAAAAATTTAAAACAACAGCATATTTTTAGTTTGGCAATAGAAATATTCTCAGCGATGAACTGTGTAAGCTGGAGCCTACGTTGAGTTAGTTTTCAGAATATGATTCCAATGATCGAACAGAGATGTTATCGAGTTTAACCAGTAAATAAACGAATTTTGAAAGTGCTAAAAATTAGAATATATAATTTTCACAAATATAATTTTGTGAATATTTGTGTAGTGTACACAAATATTCACAAAAATATATACAATTTTCAAGTTTATAAAAACTAAAAAACTAGCTACTAAACTAACTACTTACGAGTAACTAAACGCCAGCTCTAAAACACTTCCCTTATAATTATATGGATAAGAGAGGTGTTCTACACCCAAAACTGCAACTTACAGCAAGAAACAGCGGTTCGTTGGTAGGCCCCAGACACCGCAGCTTGTCCGGCGCGGCGAACCCTTGCTGGCTGCGCTCGTAGTACCACAGGGCTCCGGCGATCACCAGGCTTCGGGGGAAGTCGATCTGGTACTCTCCGTTTAGGTAGTAGGTGCCGTTTCTCGCTCGGAGAGCTGGAAGATAATATCATTTTCATTGTCTGGCTCGGCGGTTCAGTTGGTTTCACCCCGTCTTCGGAGCTTGGGGGCGTAGGTTCTATTTTTTCTATCTATCTAAGTATGTATTTAAAATAAATAAATTTATGTATATCAGTCTCTGGCCGCCATAGTACAAGCTTTGCTTAGTTTGGGGTCAAACGACAGTGTGTGAAAGTGTGCAGAATATTTATTTACTTCAAAATGAACATAGCGATGGCGGCCTAGTTGGAAGAAGGTCCACCTCTCAAGCCAGGGGAAGCGGGTTCAAACCCAGCCGACGGCCCGCGCTAATTTGTTCATCGTGTGAACATATGTGCGTATTGTATGTCATCTGCTACATGACTGGAGCCCGGTGTACGGCGACAGGCTCGTCCCCTGTCACATTTGAGACTGAATATCGTCCGGCGAAATGTGGGTGTTGTATTACACCTCTGCCAGCCCCCTCGGGGGAAAGCCGTGACGATATGTCATGTTTTGTCAAAATTAAGGGAAAGTTAACTAGCTCGAAGGACCAAAGTTTCTTTAGGCATCTCCTAGAAAAACGCGGCCTGCGGTAGCGGTCAATAAGCCGACAGTGGTCGCCAATGCAAAAGCCCATTTTCCACCACCACAGGCTACGTCTGTCTGGACGACATTCCCCTTCTGGACGATTCCTTAAAGTTTTGAGCTCATAGCTGAAATACATTAGAATGTTGGTTTCTAACTAAGTACTTAGGACAAATTCCTAAAAGACTACTTTTCTCTTTTTATGTAATCGGTGGTAAAACATGCGGACGGTAATCAAGCATTTATAACTAGTTATTACGTGTTTTTTTTTAAGATTAAATGATAATTTTACCCAAATAGTTTCTTGACGGTGCTCGTTCTGCGATGGCGATATTGGTCGCGCCTTCCGGAATAAGAAGCACGTCGTTGTATCCTGAAAGAAGAAAAATATATACAGAAACCATGTCAAGGACATCTGTATGATGTAGAGAGTTCCGCAGAATATAATTTATCAGAAAACAGCGTAGTTTTTTTTTTAAATAGTTTGGTTATCTTCTAGAAACGTGTAGGCTTTATGCATTCCAATAAATGGTAGTACGTTGTTTGTATGTCTACAGCGTAATAGTAGTTTTAATGAGTGTTTTATGACACAATGAAACAATTTATTTGTAGAAAAACATTTGGCATAAAGTTATTACCGGCGCGCGCCAAAATAGGCGTAAAAGCCTGTGTCTTGGGGCTCTAAAATGCAAATGTCAATGCGAGAAAGATTATAAATGGAATAGAATAATCTTTATTGTCATACAGTTTTCTTAGCGGTTCTAATTAAAACATAGGTATATCAAGAATCAGTGGACTCGTCAAAAATCAAGTACAAAAAATTGCAAAATTGATTTTATTCTCGAAATGTTGTGTCTTCCTGTAAAACGACAACGATTTGCAGTTTACTAGCTGCTAAAATAATTTAAAAAATCTTCCTCGTGACATACTGTAACTAATTATCAAATTTTATCAAGATCTGTGTAGGGCCGTGAAAGGCCTGCAAGGAGACGGACATAGTTACTTTCGATTTTTTTATACGGTCTCAACGGAAGACCAGCGCCGGTTGTCTACAGCAGCCGGCATTATGCTGAGTTGGGACCGGTTTGTGGCAAAAATCATGTTATTTTACTGTGTAATTTTTACTAAGCCAGAGGGAGCGGGTTCGAACCCAGCCGACGGCGCGCACCAATTTGTTCATTGTGTGAACATATGTATGTGCGTATTATATGTCATCTGATACATGACTGGAGGCCGGTGTATGGCGACAGGCTCGCCCCCTGTCACATTTGGGACTGAATATCGTCCGGCGAAGTTGTATCACACCTCTGCCAGCCCCCTCGGGGGAAAGGCGTCACGATATGTTATGTTATGTGTAATTTTTATTTTATTTGAGTTTTGTACCTTTTTGTTTTTGCTACAAATAAATATTTGTCTATTTAATTTTGTCTAATACTCGTATTAGTATGGAATAGCTTACCTTTCCTAAGATCATCTGTGTCGATGAGTCCCTGCGTCGTCTCGCAGTTGGCGCCGCTCCCGCGACACTCGCGGCACTTGTCCTCCCGCGCGCTCGACCCCAGCATCATGTCGCAACCAACGGGCTGTGCAAGGAGGATACATCTTAAAGAACTGCACAGGGGGCTTACCACGAGTTTTGCTTAATACGAAAACTTTTTTGTTTTCGTTTGGCTTCATATATTTAGCCTGGTTTCTTAACGTTTCCGCCAGGGCGCTTTATTGAAGTGTATGGAGCCAAACGAACACGAAAAAAGTTTTCGTAACGAGCAAAACTTATGGTAAGCCCCCAGGTGATGCATTGTGATTATGTGCAAAGGCCTCTACCCACCAAAGTCACCGGCCCGCCAGCTTTACCCGGCGGTTTGGTGCCAGCGGGTTAGACCGGCGGCATTAGAACATTGTAAGCAGGAACGACCTTTACCGGCGCGGCGGTACGAGGGCCGCGGCATCTGCACTTCTGCAGTCTACGTTACTATGCAACCCGCCGGCACGATTATCGCAAAACAGGCCGGCGGGTTTGATGTGTAGAGACCTTAACTCGCACTTATCATTTAACTGCTCACATATCTATAGAACTTTTTTGTCCTTGTTCTTGTGTAATGTACTTTCTTAGTGCTTTCACTTCTCTCGCCGTGATTTAAGTTTTTTGTCTAAGCTCTACCTCTCATTACAATAGCATTGTATGGGCTTAGAATAGTTGTAAACAGTGTTTGTATTTTTCTTTCTTTCAAATAGAACTCGATCGAAAAAGACAAAGCACTGTATAACTATTCCGAGGCTTTACAACGTTTTTCCTAAGGGAGTACATCTGAAGGATTTGTTATCTAATGTATAATTTATACGCTCTACAACTATTATATGCATTGCATTCAATACTATAATAGTAATACACAATTTGGAAAATCCAAATAAAATATTTGTAAGAACTAACATACCTAATTTTCGATGTCATCGATCCTTTTCAAAACCAATCTTTTTCGCAATTTTAGGGTAGGTATTTTACATCTAAACTTGTCATAAGGTAACCATTCATCATCCTGCTTCGCTGTCCATACATGTTTTCGCTGCTTGCACCGCGTCTGGCAACGACATGCAGGGTGCTAGGCAGGATGGTATGTGAGCTACATCCTATTTCGCAGTCCTGCACGGCGGAATGGTGAATAGCTGTATTCTCCTGCAATATTTTGTTACTTACAAAACGTCTCCACAAACTTGACTTACCTGGCAAGTGCCGTTGACGCAGACGTCAAAAGACTCGTCGTTGCACCGGGTCCCGTCGGCCACCTTCGTGCGGTGTCGGTAGTAGAACCGCTCCCCGTGCGGCATGCAGTTCAGCTCGCAGGGGTTCGGAGCTTGCGTGTACGGGACCCATCTGGGTGACACGATCATAGGATGTTGGTAACATTGACGGGCGATTAAAACAGCTTTTGCATTTCGATTCAAAACCTCGAACTCCTTGAATTCGATGAGCATACCGTGCTTGAGATTAAATGTACCAATTGTTTTTTTTTTTTAACTTTTCTCGTTATTTATTTCATGAAAAACTAACAAATTATTTTAAATTTAAGATAAGTGGAAACCAATTAGCCTTAGGGCGCTCTTAGACGGGCCATATTGTCTCTGCGATACTGGTCTGCAAGATTTTGAATGTAGTCTAGAATGCCATACCAAACAGTCATACATTTCTAGCATGAGATTTTTTTTTGGCTGAGAAATAGTCAGCAATATTGCCAGTATTGCCGGTTTAGGTTACAGTAAAAATATGGCCTGGAGCGCCCTTTAAAGTGTACACCAACAATTATACTATATTAAATTAATCTAAACCATTTGGTTTTGATTAGTTTTAACTCTACATCTACGTACATTTTTATACCGATATGAACGGGGTAGGTGTCTATGTATAAGACAGCTTCCTAATCTAAAGCTAACTAATGTTATAAATGCGAAAGTGAGTTTGTTCGTTTGTTTGTTTGTAACGCTTTCACGCCCTAATCAATCAACCGATCATCATGAAATTTGCATACACGTTGTCTGAGATACAGAAAAAGGCATAGGGTACTTTTTATCCCGAAAAAATAAACGGTTCCTGTGAGACCGCGGGTAAAACCGCGGGGCACAGCTAGTCGTGTAATAAATAAAGTAAGTACTTCACCTGTACTTGACGTCCCTGAAGACTTGGTCGTCGAACTCGGAGCACTGCTGTTCGCGGAAGTCTCGTGAGCCGGCGGGGCAGTCCTGCGTCTCGCACGAGAAGTACTTCGTGTCGCCGCCCGTGCACTGCGGCACCCCGTCAGGCCTGAACAACAAAACGTACAACATTGTGGGAATTATTCGTATAATTCAGAAATGACTCTCAGTCATGAATATCGATTTAAAACTGGTTCTAAGTATGGTAGAACTAGTTTCAAAAAAGCCGCATTTATTTACTGATATGTATTTAATTTTAAATACGGTGCATACAGTTTTATAATATTTATTTTCGTTCTACCTACTTGAACATGTTAAACCATGTGAATATGATGAGTTAATATTATCATTTATACATAATCTAAATATTAGTCAGGTCAAAATATTTAAGCTAAGTGTGTATTCAAGACTAAATTAGGTTCAGCTACTTGCAAGAATATGTTGTGACATTGTGTACAAACGATCTTTTGAATACATCGCTGCTCTTGTGTGCTTAACGAAACGCCTAAACTTTATTTATAGCAATTTTGTTTTAAACTTCTAAGTGCCACATCATTTCGTTGCTCTGTAGTACTAAGCCTTAAAATCAAAATAATGTTTAATTTTTGGGATTAGCAAGCAATATAACTAATTGATTTTTTTTTTGTCTCGGTTATATCTGGCGGAATATATTATTGTAGCATGCAAAAACTCATACCCTATCTGTAAACATATCCTCTTCTGACTAGCAACGCCCCCGCCGCAGGTGCGCGAGCAGGGGGACACCTCGCCCCACTCGCCCCAGCCTGCGCCCTCGCCCCCGGGGAGCACGTACGACGCTGACAGGAATAGGCCCGCGCCCTGCCGCCTGTGTCTGCTTCTGTGACCTGATACCTGTGGGCAAACAGCATTCTACTGTTTAAAAAAATAAAACAAAATTCTCGGTTGCTACACATGCCTCCTTTATGATTTCGACATATTATTGTCTAAAGACTACTCGCACACCATAATCTGTTACATGCTTCTGGAGGCTCATAAGGAAAAACAAAAAACATACATAGCTACATAGAGTCATACATAGGCTTACTTACACTTACAATCATTAAGTATCATCTACCATTAAACTGTTAAAGGTAGATACGTTTTTCCGACTGCGGAAAAACAAAATTAGAATGTAGAATTTGCTATTCAGATTCAGATTCAGATTCAGAAATATTTATTGAATAACTGATACATATAATATATCTATGCTAGTTCTTCTTGCAGAAATCGTCATAATCAGTTTACCCTCATCGGGCATTCAATGATTCATTCGGGGCTATTGCGTGAATTGAGTGTATTGACTATGCTGATAACTAGGCATTTGTAGAATTAGTAGCTTGTAGTTTTGAAAATTTACCATTCCGTGTCAAAAACTTTTTCTCGTCCCGCTCGATGTGAACAAGCCCTTATCCTCGGTCGATCAAAATGTTATGACGATAAACATGAATGCACATTACTGCCTGATGTTGCAATAGTCGAATGCACTTGAAAAGTAGAAACTCTCACGGCCTTGGGCCTTCCTACTTGCGCTGAGAGAACAGAATAGGATTTGAAACATGTTTTTGTCTTTTATAAATCGTTTGTCTTTGAGAAATCAGAGTTGAAAGGACAAATAGATTGTTAAACTAAGCCTGCTGTAATACGTAGGGGGGCAAAATTAACATAGCATGCAATTGGTGCAAGCTAAATTGGGCATTGTTACAACGACATTTAATTTAAATTAGTGTGTCAGTACTTCGATCCGAAAGATTTTTTTTAAACTTAGGATCCCATTTTTAGGTGTTGTGTTAGCTAGACTCAATTTTCATTGTGTCCGAAGAAATTGTATGAATAAATGACTGTGAAGAAGAGACTAGAAGACTATAAAGAATAAAATATATGAATAAGAGACTAAAAAATATTTTAGTCTTTTATTCAATTTCTTTTAACATAAAAGTATTTCTAACTATTCTTCTGCATGGAATGCGGCCCTGCTTTCATTAGAGCTTTATCGGTAGGCACAAGTAAGTGTTGATTATGTAAAGGTTGGAGGTGACAGGCTTATATTCAATATTCAAAGTACCTTCTGAGTACGCACCTGTCTCGAGATGCGTTGGAGATATGAGGAAGTTGTTTTAAAACGACAATTCAGAGTTATTTAATAGAAAAATACTTGCGAGTTTAATAGGTTTTAAAGAGAAAAGAGAAATCTTTTTATTTTTCATTTGAAAAGGGATTATTTATTTTGAAATATACGACTGGTACTTTATTGGTTATTGACTGAAATTTTTATTACAATACACTTAATGTTAACACATTAACTGCAACGTTACATTTTCAAGTGTGCCACCAAAAACTGAAATAAAATGGACGAAAAAAACAAGTATACCTAGTAAAAACACTAGTTTTACGCGCCTTACGTGTGCAGCCGAGGAAAACACAACATATGTGTTTACAGTATTCAAAGTGTGTGTTAATTATCGACAAAAAATAATGGATTTGTCAAAAGATGCAAAATAGTAGTATCGTTCGTAGCACGTTGTTACGGCTGCTACGACATTTGTACTTTCGAAAAGATATCAACGCGTGCATCAAAACTTGAAGTGCAGCCAACGTCTGTTTTGATTTGTTTTTTTTTCAACTGAGCGTTAGCGAGCGAAGCGTCTCTGCTTCAGCTTTGACAAAAATGCTTACGTATGTACGGATTATGTCCGGATCTTTATCATCGACTACAGGGGGGCTATTCCTGCGCGTGAGATGAGATGAGATTTTATCTTGGTCATTCTCACACCTATGACGTTTCAAACGAGAGCAACAAGGACGAAAAAAGGTGAGATGAAAATCTCAAATCTCCGAATAGGGCTCCAGGTCGCATTTCTTAATCGAGTCTCTTTAAATTTTATGAGTACACAGTGTTTTTAATACTTACACTACTCACTCACTAATGGCTCACAGAGCTACTAGTATTAAACATTTTTAGCTAAATTGCTAAAATTAAAGCGATAAATTTATCATCATCATCATTTCGTCACGCCTTTCCCCCGAGAGGGCTGGCAGAGGTGTATAACACCCACACTTCGCAGGACGATATTCAGTCCCAAATGTGACAGGGGGCGAGCCTGCCGCCATACACCGGGCTCCAGTTACGTAGCGTTACGTTACGTAGATTATATATACGAGTACAATATATACAATTTACGCACATATGTTTATACAATGGACAAATGTGTGCGTGCCTTCGGCTAGGTCCGAACCCGCTTCCTCTGGTTCGAGATCACTTGCAATATACCTAATAATTTTAATAAATAGCTAGCTATAATAAATAAAGCAATAAATAAATAAATAAATCAAAAAGCTTTAATAAATAAATAGTTAATAATAAGTACTCGTACCTATCGACATACCAGTTTGCAAATGTATTATTCCTAGCCCATTTTTAACAAAAGCATTAAGCGAATCATTTTGAAACCTGAAATAATATCGGAAAGCAGATAGCAATGCGCCATTAATTATTATATATTCATAATACAAGGTTATTTTCAATTCTCCAGATTCCGCGTCAAGCTGCTGCCATATAAAGTGCTAATTTTATTTGTTTTCGTGAGTCTGAAATTCATAATTATAAACATTTTTTTTTAATACGGAACCAACCCTGAATTTAACAAAAAAAAACCAGATACATTTTTTTTTCATAGAGGGCAAATGCAGTTTTCCAAAAACTAACATTTTTTCCCATTTGAAGACCGCTTCAAAATGTACTAAAAGTTGTTCACAGTGAGTTCATTGTTCCTTCCGACTTAAGGCCCATTGACACGATGCAAGTTTCTTGCCCATTGCATACAATTAAATTGAAGCAATAAATGACTTGCATGGTCTAAACAACAAGTGACATTGTTGATCTGTTATACAAGTTTTGCTTCAAAACTTTTCTTAGTGTAACTAGCACATGACATTTGCAATTATTTCTTGGCAAGACTTTCATATAATAATTGCATTCCATTTTTTTACTTATACCCGCGTGTAAATAGTTGCTTACAATTATTGAAGATCAATTATTGCGCATAATGTACTGCATTCAATTATTGCTCTTGTATGTACAAGAAAATGGTATATTGTAATTTTTTTATTTTTTTTTATGATTGAATGGGCCCACGTTTGACCGCAATACACCTGATGGAAAGTGAGGATGCGGTCTAAGATGGATCACGCTTGCCCATGAGGTGCCTATTCACTCCTCTAATTGGCCAATGCTCAATAATTCAAATGGGCCTTAAGAACCACTGTTCCATGTAACCCTGTATAAAAAATCACATGATACAAATTACCGAATGTTTTTTTTACACCCAGATGAGCGTACATGGCGCCAGCCCTGATTAGAGTTACGGCCGGGACAACGCTCTATTAGTTTTAGTAGGGCTGTCGCGGATTTTATTTATGGGTTCATTCGGTTTTTATGCGCGATTCATTCAGCAAGTCATAAATGGGACAGTGAACTTGGGCTTTTTATGTGTCATTGGACTGTTGAAGATGGAAGCGTAGTCTTTTCTTTATTTGTGTACATTTTTCGTTGAGATTTTCTTTTTCTATGTATGAGTATTGTTGTGTAGTGTAGGTAAATAAATAAATTCAGGACACTTTCACACACGGTCGCCTGACCCCAAAATAAGCAAAGCTTGTACTATGGCTGCCAGAGACTGATGTACATACTTAGATATTTTTAAATACATACTTAAATAGATATTAACACTCAGACATAGAACAAACACTAATGTTCATCACATGAATGTTTGCCCTAGGTGGGAATCGAACCCACGCCCCCACGCTCAGAAGGCAGGTTCACTACCAACTGAGCCACCGAGGTATGTGTGTGTGATGGCGGTTTTGATTATTTCTTTTTATACATCTGTTTCCATTGAAAAAATAAAAGTTTATTAAGTTATTTGGAAAGTGTCGAGTAAGCACAGTTCAATTGAAAGCATTTGAAAGTGGCGGCCCGTCTTAAAGTAAACTTTTAAAGTAAAGTGTGTTTAAGTATTTGCTTAATCATTTGCTTTTGTGAATATTGAAAATAATAAGAAAAATTTGAAAATACTTGTATCATCATGACAGCTAAAGAAAAATCCACAGAAAAGTGAGCAGAACTTACAAAACAGGCAAACTTAACAACAAAAAACCTAACCTTAGCTTAGTTCTAAGCCTGCAAATGTTATTTCAAACACACATTAATGAAATGTCTTAATAAAACTTTAATCATTGGTTGTTTCCCAAGTTTCAGCCCACTTTCTTCCAGTCCCAACCCTATAAAATCAAATCAAACAAGTACCACATCTCCAACTCTTCACACGGGCTCACGCTGAGCGCTCACGTGTTTCTTCTCAAGCGGGGTTGAAATCGAAAGTTATACATTACTTATATTACATTGACTAGCAATTGCCTGCAACTACGCTTGCACAATACAGGCTTTGAAACAGAAACTTGTATTTACTTACTATGTGGTAACTATTCTCTTAAAATCATCTTATCATATAATATAAAAATAATAATAAATTCGGGAATAAAAATGGTGTCAGCCGACCGTGTGTGGAAGTGACACACGGTCAGCTGACACCAAACTAAGCAAAGCTTGTACTATGGCTGCCAGGGACTTATATACATACTTAGATATTTTTAAATACATACTTAAATAGATATTAACACCCAGACATAGAACAAACACAAATGTTCATCGATTTATCGAATTAATCGAACCCACGCCCCCAAGCTTAGAAGGCAGGTTCACTAACCAACTAAGCCACCGAGGCAGTCGATCCTATTTATTTATATTATAAACACAAAAGTTTGTGTGTGTGTGTGTGTGTTTTGTTTGTTGTTCTTGTGCGCTCAAACGTATAGACTATAGACGGATTTAGTTGTAGGGTATGAAGCAAGATCACATCAAATTCAATGTGTTTTTAACCCCCGACGTGAAAACGACGGGTGTTATAAGTTTGGCATGTGTGTGTGTGTGTGTGTGTGTGTCTGTCGCATCGTAGCTCCCAAACGGATGAATCGATACCTATTTGTGTGCTGTTGTGATACATTTAATGTGTACTCCTTTTTTTTTTACATTTTTAATGTTTTTATGAACAGACAGAACGTGTTACATGATTTTCTGTAATGATGTTTAAGTAATTTCAATACAGGCTTCGTAACGTTCATGTGCTCGTAAAACATAGACGAGAGTAGTGGAGTCGCTTGTAAATTGTTTATTTATTGACTACTTACGTTATTGATGGCCCGATAGAGTTGTTTCGGAGTAATTAAACAACTCCTATAATTACTTAACAACTTCATTTTTGGAAAGTTTTATTTTTATAAAATTAAGGGTCCGGCGACCACTTTAAACTAACTTCGCATTGGCAACAGGTTTTCTATTGCCATTTCATGTAGAAGAAGACGACGAGCGAAGAGAGCGCGTAAAAATACTGACGAGGCTCTAAAGTTATCTACAGAGTGAAAAGTCAATATTTTTTATGACTTTTGCAGTTCTCTAATCATTTTGAAATAACTAAGAATGTCCCTTGTTTTATGGATTAATTTAAAAGCTAATGATATAGACAACCTCCCTATGAAAAAGAGTTTTTGATTTGTTTTGTCTATCTATTAAATAATTCAGTCAAAAGTGACCCCTTACAAACGCGGGTATTTTTCACAGCTCTATTTTCTTTTGAAGACGTTTTTTTTTTAAAAAACAAGAACATAGGTGTGGAGACATAGTTCATTTAATAGTATACATGCCAAATTTTATCATAATCTGACGAATAGTTTCCAGTAAACTTGACAAGTGCGTTTGTATGGAAAATTCAGAGTGGCGCGGAACCTTTAGAGAAATTTATAACCCAGACTCCTATACTCAACTTTTTTATACTGTTTTTCTTATTTTCGCGAGTTTTTGATTGATATGATTTGTGTTTCAGACTTTTACTTATTATACAGGAGAAAATTATATCCTGATAGAATGATAAATTTAAATAAATAAATTCTGGGTTTGAGTGTTACTATTTCAAATGTTTGTGTATTCCATGGAATCCCCGAATGGAATGGAATCACCCATGGAATCACCCATTATACACTCTGGATTCGTTTAGGCTTATTCGACTGATATAATCACATATTAAGTACTATGATGTATGCCACAGATTTAGTACAAAGTAGCAAAAGTTAAAATCAATAAACTTACAATACATAAACCCATAACAATTTAACAGCAATAATGTGATAGTCATAAAAGCGTTGAAAATAATAAAAAGATTATAGACTTCATTCATTAAGTATACAAATTGTCTAAATCACAAGACCCATTCCAGTCACTGAGAACAAATGTCTTTTTAATATTCTACCAATAAAATAGCTCTAGATTTGTCTAGACTAGACCAAAAGCAATTCGAAATTTATTGAAATCTGATTTATTCATGCAGCCACCTGTGCGCGTCGAATTCAATTTTCACAATTGCAAATCATTGACATCTATCAATGGACATATAACATCTAATTCAATGGATGTCAATAATGTCCTGATAGGTGATAATTTTGCTAGGAGCAAATGCAATAGCGATTTATGAATTTATGGTCTGATCGCACTGAGGTTCGCTTCATGACGCGACTGCGACTAAATGCGTGCGAATTGTTGCGCGGTGTCTTAAATTGACGTTGGCTATACGATCTACGATAAGGGAACCATGTCATAAGGTTCAATGGTATAATAATTATGTTTCTATAACCAATTTTACAATAAGGATTTTGTGGGGGTTTTATGAGAACGGTACATATTTGTTTTTGTTTTTTCATGCTACTTGCCACCAGCTGCACCGGCTGTCCTAAAGATACTCACTACATTTTTCCAATATTTTAATATTGGAAAAATAGATTACTTTTAAGTAACCTATGAATATGTCACTTTGAGATGAATTAAGCTTCTTTCACACCAAATTTCATCCAAATCCATTCAGTTGTATGAAGTTGAGCGGAAACAAACATACACACAATTTCCCGCACACACAGTGACAAATGCCGCATACATTTTCACAATTGTAATCTTAATGTGATAGATAGTACAAGCTAATTAAGTTGGAATCTCTTATAAAATCTCTTAATATCTTCGTAGATATTATTTTTTTGTCGTGACGTATTAAGAAAGTGAGTTTAATCGCCTAGTGCGTAAGCGTCCTTGATTCTCGTTGAATGTACGCATGCAATAAATTCGGGTGGCGGTCGCCGCTCTCAATGTCAAGGCTGAGGTCTGAGGTGGACGGACTGAGAATGGAGCAGCTGTCGACCTAATGGCTTTGTGTGCTAACAACGTACTAAGGGTGTAATCATTTGTCACATTTTGTCGCTCGTTCTAATTAGAGGCGACAGAAAAGATCCTGACTTTAAAAATATAGAGCTTTCAAGAAGCATTCCTCTTTTCTCCGTAACGCCTTAATTTGTCTTCCACTAAAATCAAGTATAGTTGCTTTGTAAAGGCTATGTATGTCCTATATAGCTAGGTAGAACTTCCTAAAATAAGCTAAAAATATCTTAATTTTTTTATTCAACGGCTACGTATACAAATAAAGCAGAAGATTTGTTCTTAGAAGTATTTTTTGCAGGTGTTTTCAGGACTTACAGTTGCCGTAGACTACAAGAAAGTGACAGATAGAATGAACTGACAAGTTCATATTCTAGGTACTTACATTATGTGTGTAGTGATGCCTTGAAGCTGTCCATGATATACAATTACTTAGTACGATGGCTGCAAGCAGCAGCGATCTGAAACCAAACAAAAAACACGTTATTTCACCTCCCAACTATTTTAATTCAAAAAGAATGACATTTATCCGTGGATCCCATCGTCCAACACGTTTGAACCCCAAATTACAAGTCATAATGCTACGTAAATAAAATATTAATCGGCATTCGATGAAAACTTTATTTTGACCTCTCTGAACGCCACTGTCGCTTTATAATTACGTACAAACTGCTTCTTATTCTGTATATTTTACGTACATTTTTTGGTGAGTTCTAAAAGCTGCCACGGTCAGAGTAAGATTGTTGTGTTATCGTTGGATCTGAGTCGTTATTCGGACACCACACGCCCGATGCGAGACTGATAAAGGACTCACGCGGCTAACTGTAAACCCTTTGAGTGATAACATCTCTATTTAGAGAGGAAGGCTTACAAGATGAGCGGCACTTTCTCTGATATGGGAACTGTCGGCGCTAGGCCAGCAGGACTGAGGCACCCTCGGTACCACCGCCGTAGCAACTACGGCGTATACTATGGCACAGCAGTACCGGAGGCACCACAGCCAAACCAAGCGCCGACAGCGGGGATCGGGTCTTGATTAATACTCGAGGTGGATCACTAAGATCGCTTTCGGGTCACCTGAGTGTATTGAGTCGGAGAGCGAGCTCGACTGACTTTCGTCCCAAAATGTTCGCCTTAAGGGCTGACGATCCCGCCCGCACTTCGATCAATGGTTGTGCAGCGCGCTCGAGGCGTTCGGCCAATGAGCGGCGCGGCGCGTGCGTGCGGGACCGTCCGATATATCTTTCTCTCTCGCTCAATTTTCCACTCAGCCAATCCTAGAGCTTGTTTATTTCGATTCCATTTTTACAGAGTCCAAAGTTCAACGGACAAGTCGTAACATGTTTCGGGGGCTTTTTGCCCGCATTGAAAAGTTCTTTAACGTTATACATTTTAAGTTCAACTTTACATAATCAAGCTAAAACTGTTCAAATCTAGTCACATTAGTTCAATCTTATTCTAAGTTTACGTTATCCTATTTAATGATTTAATTATAATTCTATTTACATTAAATGATCTTAGTCTACCTATGTCTAGAGCTCGCCCGTCGCTAACAGTTCTCCTCCCGGCGTAGCATCAGCGAAGCCTTCAACCCGTAGCACGGCGAGCTTCGTAGTCGGCCGTCGGAAGATCCCGTTGCGTGTTCTCACCACAGGTTCTCACGTCGGCGCTGCGCACGTGTCCGTCAGGTCCGGGGTAGATTCTCTCGATGACGCCTCTGGGCCATGTGTTCCGCTCGTTCTGTAGAAACTCTGGACCCGTTAACTATCGGTCTTTGTTCTGGGGGATGTAGCCGGGGCGTGTTGCGAGGTCAGCTACGTTCTGTTCGGTCGGGATCCATCTCCACTGGTCTGGTCTTGTAGCTTCGGCAATCTCCCCAAGTCGATGTGCGACGAAGGGTGGGTGCTTCTTGCTGGTCTCGTTCTGGATCCAGTGGAGTCCCGTGGTGGAGTCGGACCAGTAGGTGATTTCGGTCGTAGGCCACCGATGGTCGTCTCTCACAGTGGCAGCCAGTCGTGTCCTGATGAGTGCAGCCTGCAGCTCCAGTCGGGTGATCGTCTGCGTTCGGAGTGGTGCCACCTTAGCCTTAGCTGCGGCCAGGATCACGTTCGCAGTCCCGTCGGTCTTCTCCAGTCTCCAGTAAGCTGCGGCGGCGAATGCGTGTTCGCTGGCGTCGCAGAATACGTGCAGCTGATGGTTGACGGCGGTCTCCTCCCGGTCGTAGCACCTCGGCAGCTGGATCTCGGTGATCTCGTTCATGTTCTGAAGCCATCTCATGAAGTCGCTCTGGTTCGGGTCTGGAAGCGTCTGGTCCCAGGTCAGCTGCTGTCGCCACAGGTTCTGGAGCAGGATCTTGCCTGTGATGGTGTAGCAGCTCAGGAGTCCCAGGGGATCGTAGAGGGACATCACGGCGCTCAGAGCTTCCCTCTTGGTCGGCGGTCGGTTCAGGTTCTTGACGTCTCGGCTGACTCGACTGAGCGATGTGTTAAAGCCCAGCGTGTCGTTCACCGAGTCCCAGGTTAGCCCCAGCGTCTTGTCAGGGGCGTTCAGTCCGGAGAGCAGCTGCGTCTGGCTCTGGCTTCGCAGCTCCTCCGGGATGTCGTTCAGGATCTTCTGGCTGTTCGAGTTCCATCCGCGCAGCTTGAATCCGCAGCTCCGGTGGATCTGGTCGACTTGCTTGGTGATCTCGATCGCTTCTTGTTCGGTTCGGAAGCTCTCCACGAAGTCGTCCATGTAGTGGGCCTCTCGTACTGTTCGTGCACCCTCCGGATACTGTTGTTCGAAGTCTTCGGCGTTCTTGTTTCTCACGCTGTGGGCCAGGAATGGAGAGCTTGATGCCCCGAAGATCATCGAAGTCATCTTGTACTCGTTCGGCGCTCCGCTCCTGTTGTTCCCTCGCCAAAGGAAAAGCTGTGCAGGCTGGTTTTCAGGTCGGATCTTCACCTGCAGGAACATTTCTTGGATGTCTGCAGTCACCGCCACTTTGTTCTCTCGGAACCGGAACAGGATCTTTGGCAGCGACTGCAGCAGGTCCGGTCCCTCCAGCAGGAAGTCGTTCAGACACAGCCCTTGCGTCTTGGCGGCGGCGTCGAAGACCAGGCGGATCTTGCCAGGCTTGTTCGGGTTCGTGACGGCGAAGTGCGGCAGGTACCAGGCTCTGGGACTGTTGATCTCGTTCCCGGTGCAGGCTTCGGCGTACCCCTTGTCTAAGAGGTTCTGGATCTGACGCGCATAGTTCTCCCTTACCGCCGGGGCCTTATCGAGTTTTTGTTCGAGCGTCCGTAGGCGCCTCCAGGCCATCGCGTAGCTGGGCGGCATTTTCGGGTCGTCGTCTCGCCAGGGCAGTCCGACTTCGAAATGGCTATCGGTTCGTCTGGCCGTCGCTTCGAAGATCTTAACGGCGCGTTCTTCCATCTTGACCGTTCTGGGTTTGAGGCTTACTCCAAGGGCGTCGATACTGAAGTGTGTTTCGACGAGCTTCGCTAATCGTTCGTCGTGGGTGCTCACCACGTGGAAGACTTCGTCCGGTCCTTGCTTCAGTACTGTCCTTGGCAGCGCTCCATGAATCACCCAGCCGAGGTTCGTTCGGGATGCCGCCGGCTGGTTCCTCCTCCCGAGACGCAGCTCCCGGGACACGATCAAGTCCCAGTTGTCCGCCCCGATGAGAAGTCGTGGTCTGCTTCGGTCGTAGCAGACGTTCTCCTGGTCTAGTTCTGCCAGGTGGTTCAGGCGCAGCAGTTGCTCTGAGATCGTCTGCGCCCGGAGTTCCATGTTAGCCATTGTTCGGGCCCGCATCGTGTGGATCTTGTTGTCAGCGCCCTGGATCCGGAACCGTACGTGTCGACTCGTCGCGTCTTGCTTTTTCATGCTGACGCCGCTGATGCTGAGGGGTTTGTTCGATCCCTCTGCTCCGATGTCTCGTGCCAGATCGTCGTCAATGAGGGAGATCGTGGAGCCTTCATCGAGGAGCGCGTAGGTCTTGAGTCTTCCTCGCGGCCCGATGACAGTGACTGGGCAGATCTTCAGTAGGACTTCCCTCACGGTGGTGGTAGTAGTCGCGGTCACCACCTCGACGTCTTCTGGTGCGGGGCTCGCGTTCGACGAGCTTGCAGCGTTCGATGGCGCATGTTCGGAGTGCAGCATCGGGTGATGCGGGTGTCGACAACTGTTGACTCCGCAGGACTTGTTCTTGCAGTTAATGCGGCGATGGCGACTGGCTATGCATTTGAAGCATAGCCCCTCCTTCTTGACGAGTTCCCAGCGTTCGTCCAGGCTCAGGCTCCGGAATTTCGGGCACTTCGTCAGGCAGTGTTCGCCGGTGCATTTGACGCACTTGTAGCTCCGTTCGGGGGCGTCGTCGGTCGTGTACACCGGTTTCTTCTTCGGCGGGTTCTGGTTCTTGTTCGTTTCCTTCTTCACGGCGGCAGTGGACGTGGTGGCTGGTGTGGTGTAGCCGAACCTCAGGGCCCGGTCCGCTTCCCTCATGAGGAACCGGGACAGGACAATGATCTCCGGGTCTGCGGTGTCGGCGTGATCTTCCGCGTAGTCGCACCATCTGGATCGCAGGTGCGGGCTCAGTTTGTCCAGCACGTCCCTGGACAGCATGGGGTTGTTCAGGTAGCCCTTGTGGTCGATCGCCCGGAGCACGCTGACGGTGTTTTGGATCTTCACCGCAAACGTGTTCAGGTCGCTCGCGGAGAGACCCGGCTTCGGCATCTGGCGCAGCTCCTGGATTGTTCGGTCTACCAGGATCTCCGGCCGGCCGAAGCACTGCTCCAGGGTCTTCATGACGATGTTCGGGTTTTCAATGGTGTGAAGAAGGGCAGACACTGCTTCCTTGGCTTCCCCGCGCAGGCAGTTGCGAAGTCTTGCCATGTTCTCAGCCGCTGAGAAGCCGTAGAGCCGCGTCGTCTCCCGCATTGCTGCCTTGAAGGAGAACCACTCTGAATTGGCTCCTGAAAAGAGTGGTAGTTCGTAAGTCTGGCGGGGCGGTGGTCTGGAGCGGTTCATCTTCTCCAGCGCCTCCACCAGTTGTTCGATGCCTCGGGTTCGCGAGGTGCTTCGCTGTGGCGTTGGCGATCTTGTCCGGGTGTGGCTGGGCCGGCTGCGTGTCTGCTCCTCCTGTTCGGTGAAGGAGGTCCCGCGTTCTGGGACTGCACGGCGTTCTGCTGGCTCCACTCTGCTGATCGCTGCTGCCATCCACTGCTCGACGTTCGCTCTAGCTCGGTCAACCGGTCGTGCAGTGGTTTCTTCAGATTCCTGAATAAGTTCAATATCAAGAGCGAGTCTTCTCTTGATTCGTTCGGCTTCAAGTTCGAGTTCTTTCTTCCGGATTTGAGCCAACCGTTCTTCCGCTTCGTACTGCGCCTGCCGGATCCGCGCCGCTGTGCTGCCCGTAGATCGTACAGACCGCACCGACGCCACCGATCTTGCAGGCGAAGCGTCGCGACGCTGTAGCAGCTCCGTCGTAGTGTCTGTAACAAGAGGGAGATCGCCCTCCTCCCGTGAGGGGCCGGGTGGCCCTCCGATCCGGGAGCCCGCCTCCTCCCGTGCGCGGGAGACGGCAGGTATGTTGCGACGTTCCATTGGGACGGATGGTGAGCGCGGCGACTCTTCCTCAAAGCGGATGACTCGGCGAGCTTCCTCGGGGTTCGTGTTCGCAGGAGTGTTCGTAGCGTCTTGTTCGGGAACGCTTCCTCCTTGGCTTCGTGTCTTCACCATGGTTCAGTGAAGTAGTTCGACGATCTTCTTTGTTCGACGTAGCTCGTAGCACGCTGTGGCGTAGAGCTCGTAGCAGCGTAGCACCCACTTCGGCGCGGGCACTAGCTGCGCTCGGTTCTCGATCCCGGGGCCGCCAAAAGGCCCACACAGGACGATGCTCGTTCGATTCCGGGGTCGCTAGGGGCCCACACAGAATCCGGCTCAAAGGACCAAGAACTGTCGGCGCTAGGCCAGCAGGACTGAAGCACCTTCGGCACCACCGCCGTAGCAACTACGGCGGATACTATGGCACAGCGGTACCGGAGGCACCACAGCCAAACCAAGCGCCGACAGCGGGGATCGGGTCTTGATTAATACTCGAGGTGGATCACTAAGATCGCTTTCGGGTCACCTGAGTGTATTGAGTCGGAGAGCGAGCTCGACTGACTTTCGTCCCAAAATGTTCGCCTTAAGGGCTGACGATCCCGCCCGCACTTCGATCAATGGTTGCGCAGCGCGCTCGAGGCGTTCGGCCAA
The DNA here is from genome assembly GCA_911728515.1 of Peribatodes rhomboidaria. Lineage (NCBI taxonomy): Eukaryota > Metazoa > Arthropoda > Insecta > Lepidoptera > Geometridae > Peribatodes > Peribatodes rhomboidaria. The sequence continues at coordinate 12,065,053 of OU452186.1, read as the reverse complement.
TGAGCGGCGCGGCGCGTGCGTGCGGGACCGTCCGATATATCTTTCTCTCTCGCTCAATTTTCCACTCAGCCAATCCTAGAGCTTGTTTATTTCGATTCCATTTTTACAGAGTCCAAAGTTCAACGGACAAGTCGTAACATGTTTCGGGGGCTTTTTGCCCGCATTGAAAAGTTCTTTAACGTTATACATTTTAAGTTCAACTTTACATAATCAAGCTAAAACTGTTCAAATCTAGTCACATTAGTTCAATCTTATTCTAAGTTTACGTTATCCTATTTAATGATTTAATTATAATTCTATTTACATTAAATGATCTTAGTCTACCTATGTCTAGAGCTCGCCCGTCGCTAACAGGAACATTATGAGATTTTTTGGAACAACAGTGTTCAGCTTTTATGTTTAAACTAGACGAGCCTCTCGGTTGCACATGCTATCCTACAGGAACCATTCATTTTGTTAAAGTAATTAAATTATCCTTATTTCATTATTGATAGTTGATTGATTTATGATGATGATGATGATGATGATGGTGAAATAAATTATCCTACGTGTTAATTCTAGCCTATTGAAATATGCCTAAACCTTCCAATTCAAAATAGAAGCTTCTAGCAATCAGCCCGCGGCTTTGTTAAGTTTCACAGCCTATGGCACTCGCGATAATTCACCGCGGCGACAAAGCTTAGATGGGACCAGCGGGAACCCCTCTCGTTATTTTATGAACATTGTTTTAAGTCTGACTAGCCGTTTCAGAAGTTATTCCCTAGAAACCTAAGTACCAATAAACAGTACTGTACCTCTTTATAATGTAAGTGTTGATCTCAATTCAAGTTTCACTCCGATTCTTTGAAGTGATCTTCTCAGTCTTCGCAGCCGTTTGTTCCTTACACCAGCTCCAAAGAGCCAATCCCGTGGGACATCAGCGACCAGCCGCCCCGATGAAAGAGTAACAGATAATTACACCGTGACTCAGTGTTAGTGTCGTGGTTCCACTGGGATGGAGTTAGGGTTGAAAGTTGTGGGGGTAAAACGCTTTCCGTTTAAGCGGAGCTGAGACTTCTGTAGCAAATTATTTTTAATCGGCTTCTTTTAAAACTACTACTTAGGTATTAATGGTTATTATTTAGGTAAATATTTCAACATTATTTAGTCTAACAACTAATTAGTCTAGCATTTTCTAATTACAACTACTCGTATTTGCGTCCCAGATCAGATCGATAATTCCTTAGATTTTTTTAACGTTTGATTGTGCAGAAGGCTTCTTTACAGACTTACTCGTAGATATATTTCATCTCAGTTACTCTCATTTCAATTTTGTGTCTTAAGTATAGTACTTCAAATTTTAGGTTAACCGTTCCTGATTTCAAGTGACATTTTGTTACTTTAAACCACCCCCAGACTTATCCTGAATACTGCCCTCGCTCATCCCGACAACTCGATTGCGCCTTGTCTTAAACTCGATTACCGGAGGATGGCTCTCTAATGAAGAGCATGGGAGTAATTAAGCTACGTCGGTCAAAAGACGAATCTTGTCTTTATTATGTCGGAGAACATTTCTGATTGGCCGCGGTCGAGAAGAGAAGCCATTTGAATAGTAACGAGGCAGCTCATGGGTGGTAAGAGAACCTATGCAGTATTCCAATACTTTTTAAGTACTTACCTACATAGTTTCTCGTTATTGTCTCTTTGCAAGCGTAGTTTTTATAAACATGTTTGTAAATCTTTCAGTTGGGCCATTTGTAAGCAATGAAAGTCAAAAGTTAAATGATTCCAAACTTCGACAAGGTTCTATAAAACATGGTAAATTTTGGTATTGTCTGCCAAAATACCAAGGTAAAGTAAAGGCAAATCAATCTCACATCACATTACTGTGCATAGTTGATAGTTATAAAGTACCTCAACACCGCAGATTGATAACTGCAAATGTTTAACAAATAAAACTTACCCATATTCAGAACATTCAGATTCATTCTACATCGTAAACTGACGCCACCTATATTGAAATTCGTACGTTATCTCGCTGATTCCATCACCAATGTCACATCCAAATAACAATCAATGAAACATCCGCATGTTTTAGGACCTAGGACCTACCTAGCTCTTAAGTTAGACCTTCAAGGCTACGAATCACTCCATGCAAATATCGGTGCATGCACAGAATTTGATATGCCACAAATCAATATTTAAAACAGTTAACACTCATTCATCCTTAAAACAAATATCCGGTGATACTCGATCGATTTCAATGCGATATTGATTTGTAATGAGATTAAAAGTAAGCATAATGAGTCTCAATGGATCTGGCGGAGAGAATATTAATTAGAAAGACAAGACTATCTAAATCGAATGCAAATATAGAAATCATTGTTGCATTTGGCTCTCCTAATCCGGCTGAATGATTTCTACGTTTGCATTATTGTGCATGCAATTTGCATTCTGATTGATGTCATTTAGAATCGAAATTCTATTGTCATGGTAGTTTGACTTTGAATTGAAGGGTATAGAATCTATACACGCTTGTAGATATAGCTAATTCAATTTCGATGGTTATAACTCATATACATTCCACATAGTTACAATGGCTACACTATAATTATGATTATGAAATATACCTTTGTCCAGAACAGAAAATATCCAAATAGTGTAATAAAAATTATTGATAAAATAGCATAATAAAAAATAGGCAAATTCCGTGGTACCACCCCAAGTTAATAATTATGCATTACCTTACTTAGTTACACTTAGGTATTGGAATTTTTTTCAAAACACATAATTAAACTAAAACTGTACTAACATAATAATATTCTTGTTCTACAAAAATATCGTGATGCTGTAAAAGTCACGCCTCACGTAACTCCTGCCTCTAGTTCCAAACGTGCGTAAAGAATAACTGTTGCCATGGGAAAAATAAATTACCCATGAATCATTTACGTAAACAAGAGCTAGAAAACACACCGTTCTGCAAACTCAAAGGGATCCGAGTATTTAGGTAAACGGCGTGTATAAACAAGTGGGCATGCCGTCCGCGGAGCGTAGGCCGCGCTTTTGATTGTACGTAGAGCTTGCCAAATAAATGTTATTACTTGACTAAATACTCGCGATTTTCTATTTTCCTATTCTTTTACAACGGTATGGTTTTACATTCGGGACATTTTTGTGCACAAGGTCATCCGACCCCAAACTTAATTAGCAAATCTTATGCCATGGCTGCCAGAGACTGATAAAAGTACGTTACATATTTTTAAATACACAACAGATATTACCACCCAGATTAGAATTAAATTTGTTTGCCCTTTGTTTGCCCTAGGTGGTAATCGAACCCACACCTCGGTTATAATAAAACATCTATTTTTTTAAAGAAAGAGTGACAGCCAACTAAGCAAGCTTTGTCCAATCAAAGATCAACAAAAACTAACAAAATGATAATTTTGCTTACGCCTAAAATTTTTCTTTTCATGTCGATGGTTTTTCTAGCTGTTAGAAATCTGATATTCTCAGAACACAAAGCTTTATACTTCTGAGCTAACATCAATAATGTTTAGAAACTAAACAGTAAACATTACAAACTAGCAAATAGGCTCTTCGCAAGCACTCGACTAACTTGAGCTTGCGCATAACTGGATAAGTTAGGTTGAGAAGTTAGAACATGCCACACACAGAATATGCCCTATTACATAGGTCCACATTATTGTCATTTCATATTCATATTGTTATGTCATATGGCATTTTGCTGTGGGGATCAGCTGCTGAAGTAGAGGCCATTTTTATTTTGGAAAAGCGAGCGGTCCGCGCTATCTACGGAATGGGTCCCCGTGAATCATTGAGAGATTTATTTAAAGAAATAAATATATTAACTTTACCTTCTTTGTTTATCTTTGAAAATATTATGCACGTTCGCAAAAATCTACATAAATTTAAATTGAACAGTATCACAATTATAACACTAGAAATAAGGATAGGATAGCTGTACCGAGATTTAGACTGACTAAGTCAAAAAAGTCATTTTTAGGCAACTGCGTTAGTTTTTACAATAAAATCCCGAAAAATATAACAGGGCTCACCGAGGGAAAATTCAAATCACATGTAAAAACTACATTAATGAAAAGAGGATATTATAAGGTTAAGAATTATTTAGAAGATAAAGATGTCTGGAGCCTTCCACTTCCGCCAAGTAGCCACTAATATTTATAGATATTACCTAGTTGTAAGCCAAAATTTGTAAGACTAATTTATTTATTATTTGAAAAAATAATGCCCCTCAGTTTCTTGCCTGTTCTTCTGAGTAGAGGCTTTTTGTCCGAACAAGGCGGTCGAGTCTATTTAAATAACTTTGACGTTCATAAGTGTATCTTTGATACCTAAATTGAATAAAAACATTTTGACTTTGACTTTGACTTTTATTAATGTTAAGTCATTTGAAACTGTGATGTAGCTGGACGATAAAACTACGTTTGAAGTTTCCTAAAAACTTTGGAAACATATCTTAAGTTTGACTTTTCACTCAATTTATTTTTAACCGATTCGACTAGGAGGAGGTTTTAAATTCTTTGGAATGTTTTCTGACCAACGAAACTACAAACACAGTGTCAAGTGGACACGAATAATATGTGAAGAAGCAGATTTAACATTCCAATTTAACTACAAAACACCTGAGGTACAGAATTGGATGAGAGCTATACCCCTACCTATAAAAGGATAGTAAAGATTGCTAATAGCTAATGTCCGAGTTTTTAGGTGTATAATATCTATTTCTTTCTGTTACAAGTATTTATTTCATGTTACTAAAAAACAACAAATTACAAAATTAATAATAAACAGAGCTCCAGCCAGTATCCGCGGGTAAATATCAAAAGGCTTTATAACAACGTAACCTCATTGAATAGCAAAGTATATAATATATGACCCAGGTAAATTTTGTAAAGTTATTTATGTTTAGGTTGGTTTAAAAATAATATTACTAAAATGAATCCCTTCTTCCACTTGGATCCACAGCTAGGCTCCACATGTGGATCCACGGATACTTTTTTCTCCTCTTAAATCCACAGGTGGATCCATGGATCCTTCGGTTTCCTCTTAAATCCACCGGTGGATTCATGGATACTTTTTTTTAATGTTGAATCTTATACCTTTAAATGAGCAATTCTTGTATATATATATATATATATAATTGGAATCTCGGAATCGGCTCCAACGATTTTCATACAAATTAGTATATAGGGGGTTTCGGGGGCGATAAATCGATCTAGCTAGGAATCATTTTTAGAAAATGTAATTTTATTCGTGTTTTATCGATAATCAATCTCAACTGAAAAATATGACTCTTCCTGACATCTATTGGCGAATAATAATACTACTATTTTTTGTGAGCAACTAATTGCTTTAACGACACAACAGCAGATGGCGTTGTTAAGTAACACGAAGTCAATGAGTGTTTGCTTTGAGGTTAGACTAAAATCAATTGTTTATTATCCAAAAAACACAATTAAAAAATAAAAAAAATACCGAGCAAAGCTCGGCCATCCAGGTACTGAATTATTATATGTAAACAAAAATATATAGTGCTTGTTCATACTAAAGTACAGGATTCTTATTGAGTAGTATTGGTAATTAAAATAAAATAGAAAGCCCTGTTCGCATCAGCTGAAGCAACAGTATGACAAGTTATGCAAGTGTGAATACTCATATAGAGGCTGAGCTGTGAAGATTCCGTTTTATGGCTTCCTAGACTTATGTACACAAAGATTCTCGTTGCTGTTACAATAATTGTGCAAGTGTGCATAAAGCATTGCGCTGTGAACACTGTTTAGAAAATTACATGAATTATAAGTCTCCAGTGAATCGATTGCTACTAGGCAAGCGTATAGCAACAATCGTAGGCTGCATCATTGCTTAAACTCAGGCAAAACAGCGGACAACCTATTTATGGAAAAAATAACTTTATTTTTTGTACAGTCTTCACACAAATTAAAGTAAATAACAACTAGAGCCTCAAAACCATAGAAGCAAACTTTGTTTTTTTTTTGTGTATTGTGGTAGTTGACCGAGCATCTTGGCATTTGTTTGTCCGACGATAACTAGAATATCGTTGATTTTTCCAAATATATTCTTTGAGTTCGGATATGACTGAAATCGAACGAGGACCTATAGAGACATCACAGAATACGCCCTACTACATAGGTCCAGAAGGATAGTCTTCATACAAAACACGATTTTAAAACATGTCAAATTTGTTTTGGTACCTTAATAAAACCTTTTTTTCTATACGTGATGAACTTGCCATTAAAAAGTGGTTACCCGATTTAGTTGGGTAAATTATACAAAGTTCAGAGTTATTTCAAAGAAATAACAATACCGGAAACAAAGTATTAGGCCAGCTTAGGCCAGAGCTAAACTACACACAAAGTCTTACCCAGATCCATTCATGACACTGTATTCATAAGTGTATCTTTGATACCTAAATATAATAAAAACATTTTGACTTTGACTTTGACTTTGTACTGCAAACTTGTAAATCAAAAATCAAAATAATAATGTTGTATGTAAATCTTAACTAAAATCAGAGTAGGTAATAGGAACGAATTGACCTAAAAATCAAGAGTACGAATTTGAGTTAAAATCAGTAGTAATCCCTTTAATCTTATTTACACAATTTATATACACATTATTAATTTTACATCACACATTTAAGCTATTTTTCGGCAATAAAACAACAAAGTGCGCAGAGCAAATTGTTAAAAGGCGATGAGGTTTCCACTAATTTTCATTTTACTTAGGCGAATTATTTTTGTCCACTGATCGGCTAAAACTGGATCCTTTAGAAACCTAAAGATAATTTATAGGGAAAAAATTAAAAAACCTTGTGGCAACACTTTTTCAGCAACTTTTCGCTCTGTTGACATTAAGAATTAATTACAATTATTAGCTTTCTAGAGCACATAAAAATATATTTAAGACTTACGAGTGATATGTGACGTTCCCTTTTTTTACTGTTTTGGATATTCTGAAATTTCGGCATGAATTGACTTCACAGTTCACCATATTTATTTGTTAGAAGGGAGACGTAAGCGCTACTGGATGACATCGAAGACTGACTAGTGAATTGGTTGACTTGCAATGGTTTGGTTTACTTTTTTTGGAATCATTATTTTTGACCGATTAGGGGTCTTTCCTCTATGTCTATGAGAGACATCTGAGGTGATCGCTCGAGGCGAACTACTAGTTATTTATTTATAGTTGACAAAATAGGAGGTTGAATATAAGTCTTGTCAAGTTACCGCAACCTTTGGATTATGACATTAACTACTGTCATCGGGGATGCTGGAACTAATGATCATTGACTGTCATATCCGAAAGCACTGAGCAATAATTAGGTCGTCATCATTAGGCCTGCCTCTGTAGAGGTCTCATTAAGATTGACGAAGATAATGATTACAGCAAAACAGTTTTAGGCCAAAGTCCACCAAAACTTAAACAAACAATAATATTTTTAACTGACCGTTTTTGACAGCTCCTCAATGAGTTAAAAATGTCAACAATAGACAGTTAAAATACATAAAATAGCCCAATTAAACATCGGTAAACATGGGCTTAAATGGACCGAGCGAGCGTTAGCAAGGCAAGCGTCTATGCTTCAGCTTCGGAAAAAATGCTTTCGTATGTCCAGCGTCTGTCCAGCTGTCCTCCGATGCCGGCCGCGAGATCTTCAGCTCATAGAGCTATTATTTTTTTAAGTTGACACTAGTTAGTACTGCGCACTTAATTTTTGTATTACGCAGAACCTAATTGACGTATGTAAATCCTGATATTTTTGTTAGGCATACTCGTATATCCGGGAAAAATAGAAAAAAACAATTGACTTATGACTTATGAATTGACTATATTTTTCTTCTAACTGTAACGCATTACCATTGCTACAGTTATCAGTTTTACTGGGAACCCTGAGCATTCCTCGGTCCAGGATGCTGTAACTGTATCCACGGACTTGGCTACAGGAGCGGGACGGAAGCAGGATGGTAACCCGACGCAGTTGAGTGGTAATGTCAATTAGTGGTGACAATGAAATGGAATGGGGAAGGACTATTTTGGTGTCGTTGATGTTATGGGCAGGGCGGGATAGAGAGGTTAATTTAAAGGACTAATTTATTAAATTTCGTAAAGGTATTTCTAAAAGGTACTAAAGGTAAAGGAGTTTAATTTCACTTAATTTTAGGAATTCTATATAGAAAGTATTTTGTTTATAAATTTCACTGTTTTGTACACAAATAAATAACGTCTCAATTGCAGTTGACTGTTAGGTTGGTACATAGCATGCTGATTATTGCTGATGTACAGAATCCTAGGAGGGACCTATGCAATAGCTACCATTAGGTATACTCGTATCAGGATGAAAAAATAATTAAGATGTAGGTAATGATGAAAGATATGGACAACTAACGCCTATAGACCTAATTCTAGTTTATATTTCAAATATCGGTCTGGTCAGGAATCAAACCCAAGAACCTTTCGCACGTAACAGTAGACGCGCTACCACTGAGCCTTCGGCTGTTACGAGTACCTTAATTTTTGCCAAATTTTAATTTTCAGTTAAGTTGTAGTATACTTAAATATAATTAGGATAACTACATTGATACGAGCCTTTCCGAGCCTCCGAGGGGGCTGGCAGAGGTGTAATACAACACCCACACTTCGCCGGACGATATTCAGTCCCAAATGTGACAGGGGGCCTGTCGCCATACACCGGGCTCCGGTCATGAAGCAGATGATATACAATACGCGCATATGCTCACACAATGAACAAATTGGTGCGTGCCGTAGGCTGGGTTCGAACCCGCTCCCTCTGGCTTAAGACTATATCGAGCAAACACGGCGCGCGCCTATTAGGTATTTAACGCGGCTCGCTAGGTTCCTTCGCTAGTGTGCGTCGACACGCACACTACGATAAGTTTGAAGCCGTTTGAACTTGTGAAAAAAAGTGAGTAACTTAGAATTTGAAAAAAACAAGGATTTATTATTATCTTGCCAAAACTTAAAGGCTTATTTTTTAATTGAATTCCTATTGAAATTAATGTCGATACCTGTTGATACTTAAAATAAGGAATATTAAATCAATTGAAATATTCATATTAACAAACAGCTCAGAAATGAAAAACCTATGAATTTTGGAGTATAAGTGAGCGTATTTAACTATCAGACTTTAATATTATTGGAACTGCAAAATATTTACATGATAATAAATCTATCACAAATACCGTTTCATGGTCTTTGTTATATTTTTTCCCGTATTGCTTCAATAATATAGGTGGGTTCCCTGATTTCCATTTGCCTGTCTTATCTTGAGTCTAAAATTTCAGACAATAAACAAACAATCAAAGTAAAATTTCTTTAATTTATTTAATTCTAATTTCTTTTTACACATTATGCAAGTGAAGTAAAATTTTGATAAGAATCCTTTTTTAACTTTCTTAGTCATTTTTAAACTATTCAAGTTACAACCAAGTGGCGAGTTGTGACTCGCAATATCACGGAGTTGTTCAAAAATACATGCGAAATCCACTATTCTGTTTCCTTCTACTATAAGTTCTTCTTCGTCTTGAGCTTCTTCCTCTTTTAAAAAATTTGAATCTTCATCATCGCTAGTTTTTTTCTCGAGTTCATCATTATTTGACAATACCTATAAACAAAAACAATACTTTAAAAATATCATACTTAAAACAATTTTAATGTGTTTTGTAGTTTTAATTAAAAACAAATATTTTAATATATTGACAAATAATTATTTGATCTTGTGAAGTACTAGACAAACAAATACCAGCAACAACATGAATAGACAAAAAATATTAATAAAATTGATAAGTTCACAACTTACGCTGTTTGTTTCAATTTTGCTATGTTCTTTTGTCTCTGCTGTTCTGTCATCTGCAGTATTTTTAGGTGTAGGGTCTTCATTGTTTGGTGATTTCTACAAACGAGTATACATATTTTAGTTAATCTAAGTATTTTAGTAAAATTGATAAAATTATTCATTTAATATTTTAAGACACTAAATTTTTGGTATCATAAACTACTAAACCAAAGAACTTACGCGTACACAATATTTTTTTTCAATTTCATTTTGCTGACTTCAGAAGTTGCAGAAAAAGCCAATCTATAAATAAAAAAAATATTATTACAACGAACAAAAAGTTACTTCTACTAGGTATTTCATTCTTGGTTTTGGGTAGAGTTCATGTATTGCATTTACATAATATGCGAAATTATATAATTTAAATTGCATATTATGTGTATAAATTATTACGTCAATTTTGAAATCATACTCATATCGGGTAGGTTTATGATAATAAGTTACATGCCCCTTACAATTCAAAATTAATGAAAACGCAACCCTCTCATTTTTAACTACAATAGGCAAAATAAATTAATAATTCAAATACTCACGGGTTTTATTTATTTTTTCGATTTTTATTCCGAAAAAAAAAACACATTTTTTTCTTTTTGTTATTTTTTCCTTCCGCTCTCCCATTATCACTAAAACATAAATGAAATAAAATTATAAGTATTATTTTAACACAAGAAATATAAACAACTTACACAAAAAAAGTAAAAATCACAAAACTGAACTTACCTCATTTATGCGTTTGCAACTGATCATGCGTACACAATAGATCGCGATCGAGTGTTCTTAGCGCGTCGCTCCGCAAATCGACGTGACCTCGCTCTGAGCTCCGGTGGTCGACTGATTTTCCGTTTTTTTTTTTTTTTTTTTTGATGACTCTATGCTGTTGGCCACTGAGGCCACTGAGGACAGCGTACCGGGCATTAGGCAAGCGCAGATGGCGCAGGGCCTCAAAAATGCTTACAAACTATGGGCGACGAGCGCAAGGGCACCTCTGAGGTACGGCCTCGGCTTGGGCTGTCGCCGAGGGAGGGGCGTCGAGTTGCCCTGGCAGCCCAGAAGGGGCTTGCTCTAGGGCCCTAACGGGGACGGTTGAAGTTAAGGTTAAAAACAAAATAAATTATTATTAACAATGACTCGACCGCCTTGTTCGGAAAGGGAACCTCACCTCAGAAGAACAGGCAAGAAACTGAGGGGCGTAAAATAAGCGAACACTACGAGCTAACTAACCGATCTTCTAACAGACCTTGTAGGCAGTCTTCGACCTCGCCGGCGAGGTCGGTGTATGATAGTGTGCCTTTGGTAACCGACGCCTATACCAAAAACTGAATACTTCCTGTTGCAAGGAGCTGCCGGGTCGGACGACCCCAGCGCCGCCGACGTGACGACGGCGATGGGGTCGTCCGGGTCGCCTAGGATGTTCCTAGGGCGCCTACGGAGAGGGGGAGGGTCTGTGGGATCTACGGAGTAGTCCACGGTGCGAGTGACAAGAGGGTTGGGGTGGTGAGGGGCTCTATCAAAGTAGCGCCGGGAGAGAAACTTGATGTACTGACGGATGGAGGGAAGTTCGAGATCGCAATGCAGGTCGGCGTTACGCTGGTACCAGCTAGCTCCGACTGCCTTGCGAATGAACCTATTCTGAAGGACCTGGAGCTTGTCCAGGTCTAGGGAGGAGGCATGAGCGAACACTACTGAAGCGTACGTCATGACGGGGCGGATGCACATTTTGTAAATAGTCACCTTATTCCTAAGGGACAATTTACTCCGTGTGCCTACGAGGTGGTGGAGTCGGCCTAGAATGAAGGCCGCTCGGTCCCGGACTATCTGGATGTGTTTCGAGAAGGTGAGTCGTCTATCGAGGGTCACGCCAAGGTACTTGGTGGAGGTAGCCCAAGGGACGGGCTGACCGTGAAGCACGAGTTGCTCCCGGTTAAAGGGCTTGGTGGGGTGAAAGTACATAGCTGCACTTTTGTCGGGATTGACCGTTATGGCCCACTTCTTGAACCAATCGCCAAGCTGGCGAAGGGCTCGCTGAAGTCGGCCACGCAGGTGGAGGGGATTCCAACCTCTGGTGTAGAGGGCAGTGTCGTCCGCGAAAAGCGCGAACTCTACTTTTGGAATCCGAGGGATGTCGTGAGTGTAGAGAGAGAAGAGGATAGGGGCTAGCGCTGAGCCCTGAGGGACGCCGGCGCTGATGGGATGAGGGGAGGAGCGAGTTCCATCGACGCGGTAGCGGAAGCTTCGATGGGTGAGATAGTCTTGGATGATGAGCACAAGACTGTCTGGGAACGCGAGTTGATATAGCTTGTATATCAACCCGTTGTGCCACACCTTATCGAAGGCTTTCGCGACGTCGAGGAAAACCGCTAGGGTCCCCTGGGGCTTGGGAGTGGTGAAGCCACAAGGTCTCTGATTGAAACCTTCTAGGACGTACTCCGTGATGCGGTGTACTTGTTGGACGCAAGAGTGTCTGGACCTAAATCCAAACTGCTCGTCTGGGAGAATGTGATTCTCCCTGACATGGGACCAGATGCGCTTCAGAAGGATGCGCTCGTAAATCTTCCCAATGGAGCTGAGAAGACTGATGGGACGGTAACTAGAAGGCTCGGTAGCCTTCTTGCCTGGTTTTCGAATGCCGATAACATCGGCAGTCTTCCAGGGGTCGGGGAAGATGCAGTTGGTCATGGCGGCATTGAAGATGCTTACTAGGAGATGGATAAGGGCAATGGGGAAGAGTTTGAGCACTCTGTTGGTGATACCATCTGCACCTGGGGACTTCTTGGCGTGGAGGTCCTTGATGATCGACTCAACTTCCGAAGCCGTGACCGGCTCGAGGGAAGAGAGGGGAGGGAGGGAGGAGACTTCGTCGACTACCGCGTCCACCGACTCGCGATGAGCGGGGTCGACTTGGTCTAGACTGGGGCTGCACTGCGCCTCGAGGCTGTCGGCCAGGCACTCGGCCTTTTCCACATCCTCGAAGGCGGGTGGGAGATTGGGTCGTGTCAGGGGGGGCATGGATGACGTCTTGTCGGATTTCATAGATCGCACCAACTTCCAGTAAGCCAGATGAGATGGTTCGATCTCTGAAAGAAGTTTCTCCCACCTCTGATTACGAAGTTCACGTATGCGGGTCTTTACGGCACGCTCGTAATACCGCATAGTGACTCTGTTCTCTTCGGTGGGAGTCCAGTCGTAAGCCCTAATGGCAGAGTGTTTTGCTCTCAATAGCTCCCTCACGTCCTCGGGAAGGGCCCAGCGTTGGTCGCCCTCGACTGGGACCTGTCTCGAGGAGCCGCCAATGGCGGTGTGAAGGTGACTATTGAGCGCATCGAGGGAGAGGGAGACATCGTCTGGGGTGACGATGTCGTCGGGGATTCGGTCTAGGTCGGGTGAGTTGGTTTCCTTTAGGCTCTCACCTAAAAGCTTCCAATTCACCACAGTCCTAGTCGGGGGGGTACTGATGGCTGAGTCGGGGCCCAGGGACATCAGAACCGGTCGGTGGTCAGAGTCAAGCTCGTGTAGCACTTCTAACGAGCGTAGCTGGAGCGCTATGCCTTTTAGAAGTGCTATGTCGAGTATGTCTGGCCTAAGGTCAATGTTGAAGGGGAAGTGGGTCGGGGAGGACGGGGGAATGACGTCATAGCCCAAGTCGGTGGAGAGAGTGTCCATAAGGGACCCTCTCGTGTTAGTGGCGTTGCAACCCCACATGGTGTGCTTGCTGTTGAAGTCGCCCGCCAGAATGACGGCGCTTCCGAGGGAGAGAAGTGACTCGAGATCACTTCTGAGGAGAGGTTTGTTACCAGAGTGGTAACAAGACGCAATGATGACGGACTGATGGCCCGTCATCGATAGGCGGCAGCAGGATGCCTCCAGGTTCGTGAGAGGAGGAGTGTCGATGGGAATGCAGTGGAGAGATCTTTTGTAATAGATCAGGGTACCACCCCCGCGGGCGGTAGTCCTGTCATTACGAACCAGAGCATAGTTTGCGACCCTAGGGTCCCTCATGCTCGGTTTTAGAAAGGTCTCGCACACTAACATGACATCGACCTGATGGGTCGTGAGGAACTCGTGGATGAGGGGACGTGAGTTCCCCGAGGAGAGGCTGTTGGCATTGTAAAATGCCAACGTCAACGCGCGCGGCTTCACTTTCGTCGTTGTACTATCCATGACAGTTACGACGAAGTGACGCGGGGAGCGAAGTGCTTCAGAGCGCGGAAGAGATCGCTGTGAGTCGCCATGATGACCAGTAGGTCACCAGGGCGTTCACGGACGAGTTGAGCCACCTCGCGGACCTCGTCGAGGTCAAAACTCGAGGAGATCTCAGTGAGAAGGTGGAAATCCGCCGTGAGGCCAGAAGGGCTTTGGGCGGGCATGCGGGGTGCAGGAGCCACGGGTGGGGGGATCGGGCGGCTCGGGGTAGCAGCGGGGTAGGGGAGCTGCACTGGGCGAGACACCGGTGTCTGGAGCAGGGATGGGGGTTTCGACCAAGCGTTGGTCGAGGGACGGGGCGCGTCGACGAATTTCGGCGCAGCGGGGGCGGGTGCTACCCGGAGCTTGGCACCGGTGCCTTGGGACCGGGGAGGGTTGCGGGAAGGAGGGGTCCTTTTCGACCCAGCCGCGGCCTTCGGGGCCTTAGGGCAACCGCGATAATTCGCAGTGTGCCCTTTCGTCCCACAGAGGACGCAGCTGGGCGGACTGGGATCCCCCTTCTTGCGGCTGCATGCTGCAGTGGCATGGTCACCCGCGCACTTTACGCAGCGGAAGGCCGCTTCGCAAAAACGCGCGGCGTGGCCATACAACTGGCAGCGGTGGCATTGACCCGGAATGCCTTTGGATCGGGGAGCCTCGACCTTAAGCCCGGAGAGGTTGAGTACCTTCTCGACTGAGAAGATTCTCTTGCCCTCCTGGTTGCGGTCGAGGATGACCAGAACGAGGTCTATGGGGGCCTTGGTGCGACCGTTGGTCATACGGTGCACCTGTTGGACCGGGAAGCCCTGGGACTCGAGGTCAGTACGGATGAGGTCCGTACTGATCTCTTTGGGGAGGCCGCGTATAACTACGCGAAGGACTTTCTCGTCCTCAAGGGGGAAGGCGTGAAACTGGATCTGAGCTTCACGTAGGAGACGGGTAGCGCGACGGTACTCGTCGGAGGAGGGGATGGCGACGGAGATACCGTCCTTGTGGCTCTTACCAGAGCACCTGATGCTCTGGTCGGCGAAGATCTTAGAGATCTCCGGCCAGCGCTGCCTGTCCCTAAGGACAAAGGGTCGGGGGGGTCTCGGCGGTCTGGGCGCGGGAGCCACGTCCATCTCGTCCGAGTCGTCGGAAGACGGAGGAGTGCCTGCAGCGATGCAGGAGGCTTTGGACGGGGGAGGGGGAGAGGAAGCAGCGGCGGGGCGCTTCTTCCCTTTGGGAGCAACGAGGGTGAAGCCCTCGTCGCTTGGGCCGGCCACGTCCATCTCCGTCGAGACGGCAGAGGCCAAGGAGGTCGCGCTCTCTGACCTGACGGTCAGGGCGAGACGCGAGCGACTCCTATGACGGGAGAGAGAGCGGCGATTGCCCTCTCGCCCTTTTCGAGATCGTGCCTCGTGCGAGGAACGCTCTCTTACGGGCGAGCGGGCCTTCGGGGTCGGGACGGCCGTCGGCCCTCTGAGGGAGGGCGAGGGCTTAGCGGAGGAGGAGGAGGTGCCCGGTAAAGGCTTAGGCGCAGAGCCTGAGGCCTTAGGGGCAGGGTTGGAGGATTTTTTGGCCTTAGGGGCCTTAGCGGGCTTTGCCTGAGGGGCAGGGGCGGGGGAGGGGTAGGCCTGAGGGGCCGCCGCTAGCAGAGAGGCTGCAGCGGCTACCGGGTTGCGTACGAAATCCTCGTACGCACTCGGATTGGACGCTAACATGGCTCGGAGAACATTTTCGACGATGGCGTTAGCCGCGCCGAAACTGGCCTCCGACCCGGCAAGCTCCATAGCGACGGGAGCGAGAGCGAGACAGCCGGTGAAGGATTTTCACCGGCGGGAAAGAGAGGGCATGAGCCTCCCTGCCGGGTATAGGCAGGGAGATGTGTACCTAGGTGTAGCCCTAGTGTGTCCCGGCTGCCGATCTTATTGTGCAGCCGGTTGTGTGCCTACGGCCCTAGCTGCCCCGGGGGAGAGACAGGGACTCCGGGGAAACCGGCCGTCCAAGCCAAACACACACCCGAGGGATAGGAAAAAGGATGGGAAGGGTGGGAGGGAGATGCTTGGTGTCGACGAGGGGCGTCCCCAAGGCCGGTGGTTCCAAGCCCAGCCGGATTCCGTTGTTCCTCAGAAGGAGGAAAAACGAGCGCTCCGGGTCCACGCTCCTAACCACGATCGGCTTCGTTGGCACCGTTATAAGTATCCACCGATCGACCACTAAGCGTGGATTTTGCAATGAAACATTAGGACGCTCTGAAAAGAGCGGTTTGATCACGCCGTATCAAGATACGGCGTGCTTTCTTCGTCCGGTGGCGGCGAACACGGCGAGACGGCGATCTCTGCAGTCGGTACCTCAGTACGTTGTATTAACGAAGGACGTGTAACCAACGTTAATGCAACGAAATCGATAGTGTTAGCGAAGATACGTGGCAACGCTAACACCTCGAAGTCGAGGGACCGAAACAGAGGATCGGACGTCGCAGTCTTGCGGCTTCTGTCTTCTCAGGGCTTGCTGTGTTGAGACAGCAACAGCGGCGACAGCAACAGCAGGCTTGAGGGAGACAGCAACAGCAGGCTTGAGCAGGATGGCGATAGCGGGCAGCGGACGGTAGTCGGAGACGTCCGTACGGTGCGACGGATCGGAGCGGAATGTTGTCTTGTTGTTGACTGATTTTCCGAGCGCATACGTCGCGTATATATTCAACATCGCGCGTCCATAGAAATAATGTATGGAGAATTTGAGACGAGTTTTTAGGAAATTCATAATTAAATTATCAGACGTTATTTTGCAAATGTAAAAAATACATACAAAACTTACAATATTAGAGATTAATATTAATTTAAGTTTGGATTGAAATTCGACTGTTTCTAGTACAAATTCAGTTAAACGACACCACGCCATTTTAGGCTTTTTGATGCAAATTTACGATTTTTTTTTTAAATGAAGTGGTACACTATTATTTGTTTGTGTTACATAAAAACGGTAAACTGATTCTTTGTTGTGTTTGTCATATTTTTTGTTTGTCAATTATTTTATTAGTACAGATGGTATCGTTATAACCACGACTACAGTTTTTATTGATTTTACTCGATAGAGTCTTAAGAGGCAGGCCATCTCCTACTAGGCTATCATCGTTTGATAAAACAAAACATGATAAAATCGTTTCGTCTGAAAACAAGTCATAGAATCTTGATTCCACTATGACACTATGCACTATTAATAGCTATCACATTCATCGGACTATTAACTGAATAGAATACAAATGATTTGACAAAACGAATGATGATGTGGTCGGGCACGGGCCATTGTCTGGACAAGTAGTGACAATATTTTGTAATGTAGTTTGAGCGTATCATTTTTTGTCTAAAATTAGCAGCTGATAACTAGTGGCTTCCTGCTGATGCCCTCGCTACTCTATGTAGAAATAGTCAACTTTATGATAAAAAGTAAACATGTGCTAATCCAAGATCTAATGCTATATCTTCATTTCAAATTTACGGAAGATAGCTGTGTCTCGCGGCTTTACCCAGTTTCCTACAGTGGTCATTGTTTTTTTTAACAAAAACGTTGCCTAAATGTAATCCGGGATTAAAGCTATGCTCATAGTAAATTTCATCTGAATCGGTTTTACCGATACAGCGTAAATAAGTTGCAAACTTATTATCCACATACACACACCACTCACCCCCTCATATAACTAATTAGTGAAATAAATGTCAAATGACATGCCATTACATATCTGACTATATAAGTACAACTTGCTGTCTATAACCTTTCGTATAGCATAACTACTACGAAAGTTTATGAGAGCTCCTAATCTAAAGCTCACAAAAGCTTCCCATTAACTAAGCCGATGGAGTAGTGATCAACAGTTATTTTTAGTGGTTACGATGCGCGCGCGCATGCTAATCGTTTCGCGCAGACGCCTCGGCGACTACCCAACTTATTAGATACTAGTACGCGGGCGGTCTGCAGGGCTGACTGATACAAAAACCAGAAAATAATCAAAGCATTTTTTTTTGTGGAAATAGACGACTATGATTTTAGAAACTTGCAAACACCTTATGTAAGAACCTGCTCTGTATCTAAGGGTTCTTAATCTTTGGGACCGAATCACAGTTCTATTCACTGAAAAATAAAATTACTAGCAGCACCACGCGGTTTCACCCGCGGTTAAAAAGTATCCTATATGCTATACTAGACTCTATCTCTGTGCCAAATATCATCCAGATCTGTTCAGCCGTTCTGGCGTGAAAGAGTAACAAACATCCATCCATCCATCCATTCTTACAAACTTTCGCGTTTATAATATTAGTAGGATAGGATAAAATGCGAAAGTTTGCGAGAAATTAAATGTGTCTATCACATCTATCACATCTATATTAATTGACACAATGACATGTTCCTCTTCTCCATTTTGTCAATTTTTTCACTTTGTTCATCCATGTTCGGTCATTCAGTCGTCCTTTAACGTTGAATATTAAACAACCACGTTTATGTGAATCGTACTTCGATGTGGTCCTTCTCTCTTTGCACGATAACAATGTTTACCTTTTTCTTATTTTCTTTGTTTATTTAGTTATTCTGCATACTCATCGCAGCCAGCCCTGTTAATCGGCAAGTTTCGCACGCTCGTCATCGGAAGCTGCGCGCGCGCCGCGCATTTGATAGCACTTCAATACTCATTATCATACAGACACTTCATACATTCATACAAACGAATGTTTATTGCAAAATTATACGAAATCGCGACAGGAAAATTTATTTTTGAAGAGCTTTACTCAACGTAGTCGAATTTTCTTAGAAATCTTTTGAGCATGAACTAATGTTTGCTTAGTCTGGATCAGGCAAATACTTTTCAAAGACAAGTATTTGAATAGGAATGACATAGAAATCTAAAAGGATTTATGCGTTTGGTAGGTGTCTATAGATAAAAAAAATATAAATCGTCATATATCGTCACGCCTTTTCCCTGAGGGGGCTGGCAGAGGTGTAACACAACAAGTGTGAGTGTTGTACTCACACTTCGCCGGACGATATTCAGTCCCAAATGTGACAGGGGGCGAGCCTGTCACTAAACACCAGGCTCCAGTCATGTAGCAGATGACATACAATACGCACATATGATCACACAATGAACAAATTGGTGCGTGCCGTCGCGCGTCGGCTGGGTTCGAACTCGCTCCCTCTGGCTCACATAACATATTGTCACGCACGCCTTTCCCCCCAAGGCCCGAAAGGGCTGAGGTATTTTATCTACATACAACACCCACACTTCGCTGGACCATATTTAGTCCCAAATAAGACAAGGTAGACATACACTATTAGATCGATCCAATCCATTACTACCCTTTATTCAGCTGGAAGACGTCAACTGCTGGACAAATCTCCATGCAGCAATGATTTCCACCACGACCTGTCTCACTCAGTTTGCATCCAGCGGCTCCCCGCAACTCTCACCTGATAGTCAGTACATCTCGTAGGATGACTTTATCAGAAATAACAGCTGTTTATTATTAAGAATAATATCATTTGAATAATAACAATAATAATATCTACTTAGAATAATATCGTACTCCTGAAGAGTAATTAAAAAAGATTAATTGATCGCATTAAAATTAATGCCAGAGTCCAGACAGACACAGACAGTCTCTGTCGCTTCAATAATAGACAATTGGCATTAATAACTTTCTTAGCTGATTCTACTTAGTAAAATGTATCTTCTTAATCACCAATCAACTGGAAATTAATCTTAGGCCGTTATTTAGCAAGTTACTATATATACAATAGCACTTTTCTTAAGTAGGTATCTAGTCGCTTCTAGAGCACTTAATTCTACATTAAACTTTTAATAGCTCTGAAATGATCTGTATCATTTTAAATTAGTCCACGAGACAAAGTGTTTAACTTCCATAAAACTCACCATTTTTTGTTTACAAAATTATAAGTCCAACAGAATAGCCATTATTGTAAATTTTACCAGTTTATAAGATCAGACACTAACCTGCCAAAAATCACCTTTGTATACTAACTTTTTGGTTTAGGTACTACGAAGAAATATATTTATTTTTTTGCATATATGAAAAATTCAAACTTTGATAACTGTAGATATTGGCTAGGACACCTCTTTAATGGAATCAATTTTCGACCTCTTATGGTTTCCACGTCATGGGCCCTGAGCCTAGTGTGGGACCGCAGGTATATCTGGGAATTATCTTTTTATTTTCAGGGATTTTTTTTGTTAAACTGTTAAATTGTAAATAATTCGTGTTTTTGGAAATAAATTATCTTATCTTATCTGGTGGAAAACAACAGCTAACTGTCTATATAACAAAACTATCTCAAACTACGTCAGATCATCGTTCGATTTTCTTCTAGTTTCTGGATCACGCCGCGTAAATCCCACAGGATTAAACCATAAAATTCTATCGTAAAGAATGACTGAACAAAATGTTAGTTCAGCTGAAATATATCTTTCAATACCATTCGAAAGTGGTACGTACAGTTAGAGAGTGATCGGCGATGTATCCAGGCTTTTAGCGCACGTTTTAGTGTACCTACGCACGTTCACTCGCCCACCCATAGGTTAACGACTTGGATAGAAACTATGAGAATATTGACACTGGCCGTTTATACCTACTTATTTAAATATCAATCAGTAAATTTATGATAGGCGACGATAATGGAGCGGGATGCGTCACGTCTCTACTTCGTTTTATGAAAATTTATTATCCAAAATTGTCTTTAGGTTTTGTGATGTCCACAGTCGCATCACAATCAGCGCAAATTACAATCGACGTGGCATGAAGGAAATTTCTTTGGATAGCGTTGGTTTTGATTTGCGCTGTTGGCGCTACGTAGTTGACGAAGCAAGCGTATTTCTGCTCGACCGATTAAGTTATGTTAATAGTTTGATGCATAGAGGAGTTAAATATGGTTTGAAGATAACGATACAAAAATATCCAATAGTTAAAACTTTCAGATTGATACTTTTCGATACTTAGCTACTTATAAGTAATACTCTCAGGTTAGTCAATTAAAGTAGAAAATTATACCTAAGGTTAGAACGAATTACAAGGTTACTATAAAAAAATCTAGAGTCATTGCACTCTCAAAACACCTTGTTTATGTTACGAAAATGTAAGCTTATTCAGTGTATCCGCGTTTTTTTCAGTTTGATGTGTAAAGTTTACTACACGATTCATCATTCTATGTATTGCTATGACGCCAAATTGGCGTTGGAAAGATACGTTTAAATATCTACCTAATACGAGAAGGTATAGTAGCATACAAAGTAGTAGTAGATGGTTTTGTTAATTGTTTTTTAGACACAGTTACGTCCTCTATATAGTTTGAAGAATTTTAAATTTTGTTATAAATCTACTAAAGTAGTAGGTACTTCCTTTAATATAACTAGAATTTCACAAAAAAAAATAAAGAAAAAAGGAAAATAGTAGAAAAAATAATTTAAAGAAAAATACTTAAGTAGGTATATTAAAACAAGAAAATTGGCGTTTAATAATATCTGAAAATCACAAAGGCCTTTGATAACAATTCCTCAAATACGAAGGCCCAATCCACCACCTTACTAAAGACAACCCGATCATGTTTAATTGCAAAATTCATGCATAGCTGAATTATTTGAGAACTCGTAATACATTCGTGCTCGTAATATATTCGTGTTGATTATAGACCAACACGAATATTTATTCGTAATATATTGGTACTCGTAATATATTAACTTAAATCACGAATATTTATTCGTGTTGATCTATAATCAACACGTTCTTCCACAATACCAAATCTATTTCCACTCATCTTTGTACTCACCCTAAGACCCGACCTAAGAGGCTCTCAATAATTCAGTTATGCATGATATTCGTGTTGATTTTAGATAATATTTATTCGTTGATCTATAATCAACACAAATATTTATTTTGAAACTTTTTATTCTTAAAAACTTAAATACCTAAAACCAACGGCTTTCTTTAGGTTTATCAGATTTGCGATCAAACTGCACGTTGTTTATTGGAAAAGCTTATGAAATTGCGTAATTTCTTAGATCATCAAAAACTTTGAGATTATTTATGGGTTTGAGAGAAAACAAATCGTTTCAAGCCATCGTAGAGTGGTTTTATTACAACTATGAAAGCTAAAAAACGGACTTTTGGCCTATCTACTAAAGCGAGCAATAACCTTTGAGACGAGACGATACGCTTAAAATTGAAGTAGTTGCAACGCTTGGCTTTACCTGCAAATTTTTCAGTTTTTGCATGACGTTCACAGATAGAAAGTACCCTGTCAAGAGTCAATATTAATGTCTATTATTTTTAAGCGACTTAAAAAAAGGAAGGGGTTCTCAATTCGACTGAATGTTTTTTTATGATTGTTACCTCATAACTTTTGACTGGATGAATCGATTGTGATGATTCTTTTTTTATTAGAAAGCTGACCTGAAAGCTTCGACGTGTGATCCCATATAATTTGTATCGAAATCGGTTAAGCAGTTTTAAAATTTCAACAAAAGTCTAAAAATTGTTTACCTGGATGACGAGAAGTCGGTTTTTTAAGCTTTGCTTTTTATCATTTGATAGATGCTTCGAAGACAGCGCTCTTAGCGATAAGGCTGGCACTATGGCCACTAGTTTATAAGAATAATTTTACATTAATAAATCCTACATTAATTAATTTCCTAATGTAACATTACATTAATTAATCAATGTTAATTAATTAACATTAATTAATCCTATTTATAACTTTATTGTGTCCCCAATTATGAGTTTTTGTCTATCTATTTTACATATTTTGAACATGAAAAACATTACTATCATGCAAAATGAACATGTCAAGATCAGTTCAGCTGTTTGGCCGTAAATAAGTTACAAACGAACAGACAGCATTACTTTTTTCAAGTTAAAGTTTTAGTGTGAAGTGTGATGCATCACGACCACATCGTGACGGGAGTTTTATCTTTTTTTAGCTTAAGATAGAGCATATTTTGCAGTTTTTATAATTGTGTGTGTATAAGAATGACATGTTTTTTCGCGAAGGCAAATTGACCGAATAATGAGGGTACAATGAACTGTCATGCAGCGCGGTTCACTGATTGTAGGCAATTTTACGGACGCCTGTTGATCCATGACTTTATTGTCATTTGTCATGTAGGCGGGTGATTGTTGACGAATGTGATTTATGTGTTAACTCAACATTTTGTTTCCAGGGTCTGCTACTGAGTTAAAATTATTAAACGCATGGTTGATTAAGTCAGAGTTAAAATGTTGTAAATGTCATGTACTTTCGACTACCTCGGCGGCTCAGTTGGTAGTGAACCTGCCTTCTGAGCTTGGGGGCGTAGGTTCGATTCCCACCTAGGGCAAACATTCATGTGATGAACAATTGTGTTTGTTCTATGTCTGGGTCATCTGGGTGTTAATTATATTATCTATTTAAGTATGTATTTCAATATATCTTAGTATGTATATCAGTCTCTGGCAGCCATAGTACAAGCTTTGCTTAGTTTGGGGTCAGGCGACCGTGTGTGTGTATTAAATATTGTGTTAATTCAAGGTTAGCTTCTGACGGAACGGGTTAAAAAAAATTTTAATCACCAGGTACACCTAAGTATTCCTATCAATGCAGTGTATTTTACACTGCCTACTCTATGGGAGTATTCCTACCAATGCAGTGTATTTTACACTGCCTTGGTAGGAATACTTAGGTGTACTTAGATGTACCCAATTATAAAAGAACCAGTCTGTTTCCTGTCGATAAAATAAAAGCCCAATTTAACTAGCTCTCTCATTGAAAACAAAACATACAAATCGATTGTTCAATCATCAGCCCGATGATGGTCCCGACTTACGGCTCGTAAATCCAAAGTGATTAAGACGTCAGGCGCCAGTAGCCGTTCTTCCAAAGACTAGCCTTGTCTCAAAGGATTTATGACCAGACCGCCTCTTTGAATTGGTCTATGGTAGCTTTCAAGAGCTTGTAAAACTTTACGAGCTTTCTAAAGTTTAAGTATTGAAATCGCAACAGAACTCGAAAGAGGAATAAAAGTGTAATGATAACTAGCTACTCGAATGTATGGTCTTGAAAGAGGATTATGCCTTGCAGTAGGTGGAAACTAATGATGAGATTAGTAAGGTACGAGTACATATGTAGAAAACAAGCTGCACCTAGTGATTGCTCCCGTTTTACACAGTGTTCATGAGTGGGATTTCTGGTTTCTGCGGAAACATTTTACTCCTTCACGCATAAAGTACTCTACATATTTTAATAAAATTTTGAATGAATATGGCTTATACCGTAGATGCGGTCATAGCCTATTTATTTATTTATCTTGCTATTTATTTATTTATCTTGCTAAAATTAACTGTAGGACGTGTAGAGCGTCAGATGCGAATGCGAAGTGTACATAGCTAGTTTTAAATATTGTCGTCAAATTCGTCAATCTCTTAACTGATGGCGCTTTATCTATCCGTACTCCAAAAGTCTAAATACCCACGACGGACGAACGCGACAGGACAATGCGTAGTTCGCACCCCATTTGGCAATGCCACAGGCAATATTTGGTATCCAGTGAAAGTCTGCATTAGTAACAATAACATTATGAAGACTTTATTCTTTGCGTGGGTGGTCGGCTAAAAAAGATACATGGATCAATCTTAGATTTGGAGTTATTCGCGTCATGCCATAAATGATCTGTTACTATGAGTAGGTGACTGACTACTTTCTACGCAATAAATCAGTAAGTATCAGTTATATGAACGTTATAATAATTAACAAAAAATAAAAATTATAGACTAGTAGGGTAAAGTTACTTGTGACAAAAAAATTGTTTACCTATTCATCTAAAATGTATAATTTTATCGACCGTTTTGTCCTGATAGCCTGATATATAATTCGTGCTTCACTGATTTTTTATTTATGCAGAATAAGAAAACAATAGTAATCTAATAGAATTTGTTAATGAATTACATCTGAGAGCTAAGAATCACGAAGCTGTGCAGTTTTTTTTTGTCTAGGACTCTCTAAAGACTAAAAGTAGCCTTAAGCTAATACTTAGCTAAATTCCAGTTGGTCAAACCTGAGCCGTGCCAGTTGTGATAGTCCAATAGTTTTGGAACCTGCATCAAACCAGTCCTATTATTATCGCATGGTCAATATTCGATCAGCTCGTCCCAAATACCGCAGGCTCGGGTCCCAAATTAACTATCAGTTGAGTCATGTCATAACTGCCGTTTAGGCTTCATTAATCCTCTATGGGAATTAGGTCTTGTGGAATGCTTCCTAAAAGCACTAAACAATTGATTTACGACAAAACCACAGTGCAAATATGTTAGAAAAGTGGTCTGAATTTGACAGACGAAAATATGACATACCATGACAGAAAGTCATATTTGAAAAAGGATTAAAAGGTAGGTAGGTAATGCAATTTTTTGAGAATGTGAGAAATAGTATCGTTTGGAGTACTGCCCAGTATTTTTACAGTCTTGAAGTATACTGTAGTCAACATGTACGGTCAGCAACAAAAATAGATGTGTAAGTTGTTGGGATAACAATAAAAGTTGACCTTTTATATTGAGTGAGACTGGCGTCAATTTTTAATTGCTTAATAGATATTTTGTGGTTCGGACTAGGCTAGGCAGTCTAGGTTTAACTGCTTTGGCCTCGTTACTGATTGTCATTCCTTATTCTATTAAGTTAACTGCTATTTAAACAATTCTTGAAATTTGTGCTCTACGTCATCTTTTAAATACAGTAAGAGTTTTAGGTACGGTTATTTTACTGGATCTTACTCAGTTAAAATCTCGCGAAAATTTGAATATTTTATTTTAACAGTTGAAAGAGTATAACTTATTTTTTCCTTAATATCACAAAATGAATCATTTGACTCTACTTGATTGTTTGAGCCAACAAGAATTTAAAAAATAACTACTACATATTTGGATCGATACATTACATCCTTTCTAACTAATATCTGCACTCAATCTTTCTTTTAATTATGATTAAGTAGGTGTCTTAATTAATTCTGTTTCTAGTTTTATTAAATAAAAAATCAATTAGTCCATAGCCTGCGCTGCCAACCCTACGCTAGTCTAGCAAAAGCTCAATAGAGCGGGACGTGTGATGTTTAGGATGTTTAATTGTTATCACAAATGGTCATTATTGCTTCAGCTTTGAGCTATCGCCGCCTCCCACGCCGGTATTGGACCATTGGTTAGTAACAGGAAGAGAAAATGATGTGTGACTCGATAATTTTTCTTATATTTTTAGGCAAGTAGAGTAGTGAGCGCCGTTACTCGTCGGTCTTTCACAAGTTTACAATGGTCGCTTGAAATTTGAAACAAAAAAAAAAACACTTTAAAACGGACCATCCCAAAATCATTTAGTAATTTATCTACCGGTTCTTCTAAAAAAATGCGTTGGACAACTTAATGTCTTTATCCATAAATTTTTGCAATTGGCAATTTTCTTAATCCGACAAAAAGCGCCGGATCAAATCGGAGCGACCTAGCCAGGTCACGGGCTGGCTAGTCTAGAATCTAATAGACTAATCAATTAGTAGCGCGACGTTTCAGTCGACTGGCTCGGTTACTGAACCCAGCTTCGGGATGCCTGGGAAATGTATTGCTTCCTTGATGAGGTCGATGCCCGAAAATGTCGTTACATATGTATTTGTACCAAAGATAGACTAATACTTACCCACATACCTGCCTAAAACCGTAATTTTTTGTCAAGTTACGATTTTTTTCAATTATTTCATTATCACTTTCGCTTCATTTATCTGAGCTTTAGCTCACCTTGCCCTTGGCATTTAAAACTTTCGGATCGGCTAACAAAATGATGCTTTAACCAAAACAGATACGGAGCAAATTCATTTGACAAGCACCTAACTTGAGGAATTCACTTTGTGAATTCTACTGAAATTATCCAGATGCCGGGGTAAAGGTAGGGTCACCACCTGGGGCCACCTCAGAGCCATCTCACCTGTCTTTTGGGAACAAACCTGTGGCAAAGTGCCAGCCTGGTACCAGGAGATCATAACTATTATAGAGGTGGAATATAGCCTTACCTGGCGCATGCGTCCCACCTGCCTCTACCTGTTACCTGAAACCATATTGTCAAGACACTTCAAGGTCCAACATCACCCCTTATTGTTACCTAACGGTGTGTGATCGAGTGGTTGTGAGAGGTCTTGCTATATTGGCGGGGGGAGGCACCTGGCTGACGCATGCGCCCTTACCTGATGAAACAATAAAAAGGTGTCATTTGGCACGCGACCGCGACAAGTTGCATACAGGTTTTATGAAAATTGCATTTTTATTGCATGAAGAGCAAGTGTTATGTTTCGAGCAGGTTTTTGTTGTAGATACAAGTGTTGGGATGGAAATAAAAGTTAACAATCTTTGCAGCTCATTAATCATTATGTTAAATACAATTAAGTACCTAACGAATAATTGTCCTAAGTAACTCACACGCGTAGCATTTTAATTCTTAAAACTTGATATTTGTGCAACATTTTACAATCATGTCAAATACTGGTCAGAATATCGCATCGACAAACTGCACATAGGAATCTTAACATTGTCTTACGATTTTCGACTTATGTTACGTAGCATAAAAAATTCCGCGCTACAGTGTTCAAGTATAGGGATAACCCTAATGATAGCCGACCTCCGTTAGAAGATGGCACCTTAAGAACAAGAAGCATTAATTATTCAAGAGTACTTCACAAAAATTACATCAAGTCCCATCACCTGTAGCCTGTCCTATAGTCTTCACGGGACTTTTACTCTTATTACATCGGTCGCCGACCCCGCAGGCTTTGCGAGCATATTTCAGCCATAAAGAAGGTAATCACTGGCCGGCCCGCCCAGTCTCATTACTCGCTGTAACACAACCAACTAATTTACACACATGATGGGGGCGCCACCATCGAACTTTCTAAGCAGACTTGAACATAATTTTAGTTCTACCAGTTTAACCAACTGCATTGTTAGCTAGTGATTGCGCTAGAGCCCTGCGAATTACTTAGTAATAAAACTTATTTTTAGCGAGGTTATTAGGTATTGGAGATGAGATGATAGTTATTCTGCATCATTGTACGAGTATGAATTGACTTTGGAAAAGAAGTATGTGTATGCAAAAATAATAAAGCCTCCTAATAATGTTGTACGGCCTCAGAATATGCCTTCTTTACATTTTTTTAACTCGATCGAGAAAGACAAAACACTGTAACTATTCCGAAGTTATTCGACTTTGCCAGTAGAGATTAGTGTCTAATCAGGCTCTAGTGAGGTTCTTTTGAACTCGGAGTTGACTGCTCAGCACAGATTAAACTGATACATTGTCTTGCACCACCAAGAGCTAGAAGCGAACCTTAAAAGACATTTGTAACATAGAACTACCTAGGTAGGTACTTAACATAACATAACATTACGTCACGCCTTTTCCCCGAAGAGGCTGGCAGAGGTATAATACAACACCCACACTTCGCCGGACGATATTCAGTCCCAAATGTGACAGGGGCGAGCTTGTCACCATACACCGGGCTCCAGTCATGTAGCAGATGACATACATTACGCACAAATGTTCACACAATGAACACATTGGTGCGTGCCGTCGGCTGGATTCGAATAATTATACTCCCTTTGGCTTGAGAGGCGGGCCTTCTCCAGCTAGGCTACCATCGCATACTAGGTAGGTATAACATAGAAATATGTGTATGAACCTAGTTCTAAGATTTAGGAGTTAAATACTCAACTATGACTTATCTAGACTCTAGACATGGAGTTACATAGTTCACGGCAATTTCTAACCATGATGTAAGCAAATGCATATTTATATTTTACGTGCCTATTCTGTAAGCTCACTCCATAAAAGTTTACTAGAGTGTCATAAAACCCACATGGCGACATGGTATCTTTTTGGTAGTATCTTCCGACGATGATACGGTGGTAAATCACTTCGTTGTTAAGGATTAATCTTTGTCTACGTATAGCGATCTAGTGTTCTTTAGGAAATGTTATACTTAGTTGACCAATGACAGTGAAGCGAAGAGCTTTAAGTTTTTAAGAAATGTTATACTTAGTTGACGAATGAGAGTGTAGCGAAGAGCTTTTGGTATGACAAAGATAAAAATGTTAATAAATACATCTGAGCTTTTGTCGGTTTTGCTTACTTTTCCAAATACAGTATACATACAGTAAGTAAACAGTGTACATACAGTTTACAGTGTTTCAAATTCAACAATGTGGCAAGAAATATTGAATGGTTATGGAATGGAGTACTTTGAAAATAACCCATGGTAATGTTGTTAATTAATCCTACTAATATTATAAACGCCAAAGTTTGTAACAATGGATGGATGGATGGATGGATGTTTGTTACTCTTTCACGTCTGTACGGCTGAACAAATCTGGATGAAATTTGGCACAGAGATAGATTATAATCTAGAACAACACATAGGATACTTTTTAACCGCGGATGAAACCGCGGGGCGCAGCTAGAATTACATAACTATTCCAAGCTTTGTAGAATGAAATAGAGCGTCAATTTTTTTATTGGAAGAGGATTACGGAGAGCATCACCCCTAAAATCCAGCCAGGATTTAAAGTGATTTACTTATTTAAAAGTACAAAAATAATGTCACTATTTTTACCCAGTGCGATAAAATCTCCATATCCATCAGGCAATACTTAGTATCAAGTGTCAGAAATAAGAAAAAGGTTATTTTAATCCAACCTCGGCGTCGGATCCTGAGATCCTGTCGGCCCCTGTCATCCTGTCGCTTCGAAAATAGAATAACCTATCAGAAAAGAGCGGGATTTCTAGTTGACTAGTTATTTGAGCAAAGAAATAAAGACATTGTGAAGACAGAAAGGCAATAAGACTGGCTCAAGACTGTAAAAGACGGCGCGGTCAAGAGGTTGGGAGACCTATACTCAGCGGTGGAAGTAAAATGGTTGATGATGATGACGTTGTCGTAATCAAGAAGGTTTTGTAAGCTTACTTAAACGATCTGCAGCCCTTGTACAACGTCTCTCGAAAAACATGTAATACCGAAAATGCAAACCAGATTGAAAAAGGTATGAATATCCGATTTACGCAACGTTAAGTTAATTTTACCCCATACCGCTCCGACATTTTCATACATTTATGGTAAACTAGCTGCGCCCCGCGGTTTCACTCACGGTTATAAAGTATCCTATGTGCTATTCTAGACTATAATCTATCTCTGTGCCAAATTTCATCCGGATCTGTTCAGCCGTTCTGGCGTGAAAGAGTAACAAACATCCATCCATCCATCCATCCATCCATCCATCCATCCATACATACAAACTTTCGCGTTTATAATAATAGTAGGATATGTATGAAAAATTTTTAATTTTTTTTTTTCGAATTTTTGGCTCTCCACCTTGGGCGTTGCTGTTCGTTAGTGTTTTAAGTTTTTGTAAATAAATTGTATCGAATACGTCCTATGTGAGAAGGTACATACTCGTATTTTTCAAAATACATAAGTACATATCGTCACGTATTTCCCCCGAGGGGGCTGGCAGAGGTGTAATATAACACCCACACTTTGCCGGACGATATTTAGTCCCAAATGTCACAGGGGGCGAGCCTGTCGCCATACACCGGGCTCCAGAATACAATAAAATATCTACAATATGTACATATGGGTACGTATTTATTTCAACAGACAATTTACTAGGAGTAATTAACTTCTAATTCTAGAGCCAAATTGAAACTAATTCACTCTGTAAGTTCGTTGTTTTAGTACAACGAGCAATTATACAATAATTACGTTAAAACTAAAACAAGACTAAGCAATTAGCTGAGGTTGTTAGGAGCAAACATGCCGATTCGTTTGAAGTACCAAACGTTTGTTTTAACAACCTCTTTGCATGCTTTGAGATTATTTGATTGCTATATGCTATATGATAGGCTATATGGTAGGTATATATGCGCTATTTACTAGCATATGTGTATATCTAGTCAGAAAGCAGTTTTATTCGCAAATGTTTGAGTTTCCCATCGCATCATCGTTTACAAGAGACAATAAGTGTGATTTTTCAAATTTTACGCAAAAATTGTCGGTTTTGGATCGCAAAATTAACAATTGCAATTTTTTTTAGAGCCTAGACCAAACTTATAAGTTCACAACATAAATATACGGTAAGGTGTTTAAATAACCTACCTATGCAAAGTGACCCAGAATTTTCGTATTTCTATAAGTTCCTGTCTATCCAAAGGTTTCTTTACTGCCGAAAAAATGTATTTTATTTTTTAATATTTTCATGTAGTCTTTTGGTGTACAATAACGTTGTATTATATTGTAATAATAGATTACCGAAAGCTTCAAAAAACTATGGTGATCATCCTTCATATGGGCATCCTTCCTTTCCTTCATGAAAATCCTTCTTCCTTTAATGAGTAGGTAATAGGATCAACAACTTTCAAACTCGAAAATATCCACCGCAACTAATTTTAATGACAAAAACTTTATCCAAAGGATGCGGCCACTTCCTTCTCAGAAGCCCTTCGAGGATATAAAAAGAACTTGAAAGCATAAAAAGAAGTTTAAAACTTCTGAATATAAAACGACATCGTTCAAAAAGTTCCTTTTGTACTCTCACTTGACGCGGCTATGATTTATCGGAGTGCTTCCGATTTGTAGGGGTAATGAGTTAAGTTCTAAAGAATTCAGTTTTATGCAGGGTGTTACAAAAATCCTGTTGTATCCGCGAGCTCCGCTTTAGTATTGACTGGAGGATGCAATTATGCTACATGAAATTAGATATTGCCTGTAAAAATGTTAATCACTAGACACGATTAGTTAGACACTAGTCGCGTCGGTTTTGTTTGTAAACTATTCGCGTCGTGACGCTACTTTCTTAGAATAAAAGCCGCCAACATTTGAAACAGATTTCTTAACATTTCTGTAAATTTTCCTTTTTTTTGCGTTCAATTTTTAACGAGCATTTTTTTTTGGTAATTTTGCATGAACACTTATTAGTGTGTATAACCCATGCCATCAATTTATCCAACAGGGTTTTCGTAACTCCCTGTATATGTTAAATATACTTTTAAAGAAGATTTAGAAGATTAGAATAATTTTGTTGATTTCTATTTTCGTCGGGAGAAAAAGTGCACGGGAAGAGGGAAGGGGGAGGGGAATCGAAGATCAAAAATTAAGAGAGATTGTTTTAGGGAGGAAAAAGAGTTATAAGCCGTATCACGTGTACGTAGTAAGTTTTGTAGATAAATCTCAATTATTTTTTAATCAACCAAAGTAAAATCTCAGAATTGTACCGGGAAGCAAAATAACCAGCCAAGGTACTAAGTTTAGTAAATATCTGAGTACAGTGAATCGAGACAGTAAACAGTGCAGCGTCCCTGACCTCATTCGCTGCAGACGTGGGTGGCGGAAGGCCCTATCGAGAGTTGAAGTCCGTTCAGTGCCACCAGATACCTACACTTGTCACGCGAGTGTTACAACAATATTCGAGCCCAGACCACAAACTGTTACGCTGTAACTAGGCTGTGATTAGGCTGTATCGCCTAATTTTTATACAACCATGCTCCGTTAAATCCAATCAAATCTTATCAAATGTCCTTATTCAATTGAATTGGGTATCGAAGATACGTGTATGATATGAACGTCAAAGTTGTAAAAATGAGTCTACCACCTTGTTTCGAAAAAGAACCACTGTCCAGAAGAACAGGCAAGGAACTGAGAAACATCATCAACCATCCGCCCACTGTTAAGTACATATACATTATGTAATGTATTAAGTACATATACATTATGTATACTTATAAAGCTCGGCTCTTTAACCATTTTTTCCGGTCCGGTGACACTTGCACAGTTGCACAGAGGTTGCAATCCCCGATAGGATCCTCGATAGGATACCCAATTAAATAAAAACATTTGATTGAACACAATATGACGACACAAAATGACGAATAAAAGTACCCAAAAAATACCTTAATTTTTCTTTTACGCCATGTTCTTGGTAAAGTTAGAAAGTAAGATAACAACATAAGACGAAAAAAAATTAAAGTTCTTCTCTAAAGTTGTGTAAAAACTAGCCCAATACAACACAGTAGAATTGCCCTGGTACGAACTGACCTGCCATTATTAAGTCTTATCTAAGAAAAGTCTTACCGGGGCCGCACATCGCGGGCAATAACTGCGTGATTTACATCGCTAATCCGGGGAACAGCTGTTAACTAGTGTTACCTGGAAAAAGATAGGACACGTTTTAGTTAAATTAGACTTCTTAACCCTAAAGATAATACCCATAAAGATATACTCGGGGTACGAGACTACTGACGACCTACTGATAAACGTTGTATAGCCTCGGAATAGTTATACAGTGCTTTGTACTTTTCTATCGAGATAAAAATTAAAAAAATATACATTATGTATGTCGGGGAAACATAGAGAAATAGGAGGCCGAGCCTTCACATCTCACTCCTGATATCGGGGAAACATAGAGAAATAGGAAGCCGAGCCTTCACATCCCACTGATGATATCGGGGAAATGTAGGAAAAGGAACCACGCCGTCGCATCTGATCCCATTGATGTCGGAGAAACATAGGAAAGGCCGCCGCACTGTGACCTTCCTCTTTTGGTGACGGGGAAAATCTAGTAGGCCGAGGTGTTGTGTCTGATTTCTCATCCGTGAACTCGCTATCATTTATGGTCGGCGTCAAACTTCAGGAACGTTGAAATAAGGGGACAGCATTGAAGGCTTTTCACTATTTTAATTATACAGTCATTTAGACTACTTATTTAGTGAATGATCACAAAGATAGTTGGCGATTTAGAGTAATGGGTTTACGAATGACCATTGCGTGCGACCGCTTTCCACCCAGTCCTGTCAACCACTGACTGACAGACATGACGTTCGCCCGAAATCCCAAACGCAACTCCATTCGGTGTTAACCGCTCTAAATGACCATAAACAAATCGATTAATCGTCAAAAACCACAGATTAAAACTATCGATTAACAACTCTCAAACTAATTTTCACTATCCAATGATATCTCGCGCCGTCACGGCCATCCTGCATTTTCACACGTCCTCGGGTGAATGTTCATCTCATCATCTGTGGACAATCATAAAAGTGCTCAAGTAACCACTTAACGCTCGGTCATTCTGACCGTCTCAAATCTACCTCCAAAATTTTACAGAAAGCGAACCAGGTTATGGGATAACACAAAACACAGTTAAACCCAATTCTACCAACCATAAACATCGTACCAGAGTATAATCGACTCTTCCAACAGTAACTTCATATTCGTTACCTATCCCCATAAATTGTCATGATAATTAATTGAATTAAGCAACTTGACTTTTAGTGAAATAAATTGTATTGGGACCAATCGAATAATCGAGGCTAAAACTAAATTATTAATCATACATCCAATTTTCCAAGAATTTAATCAAGCCACATTGAAAATACAATGGCGGTACACATACGCGGTTTGGACTTATGAAAACTGCTGTGTCCAATTTCAAACGAATAACATGCCATTAAAGTTGTCACTTAGACTTGCCACACAGGCTAGGTCCCTCAGGGTGACAACGACAACTTCCCAGGGTGAAACTTCCCAGATTGACAACTTCCGAAACGACAACTTTCGAAAGTGACAACATCCTAAATCGTCATCTACCTAAATTGACAACCGCCAAAATTGAGATCTTCCTGAAACGACAACGCGTATTCTCGACCCTTTTTTAAATAACTGCTGCAGACTGTACTTTCATTCGTTTTTGTCCTTTGTACCACTTCATTAGTGTGTAGTATATCAACAAATTAACAAACAATTCATATCACATCACACATGTAGTGCACTTTACTTTTCTCGAAATGCTACTTTCTCAATTGCCTCATTGAAACTCTATGATAAAGGTGCTATTGCATTCTTAAACTCCTTGATCTTACTGGCATATTTAAAGTACGTCAGCTTGACAATCCTAAAATGCAAATAGTGTTGATTTCTTTCATTAAATAATAATTAATTTCATAAAATCACAAAAAGGGAAAGACTGTACGTTATGTAATGAGTACAAATACAATTTCATGAAATTTAACAATAACAACACAACTGTATGGAGATGTGCTAATAGGGATTTGTGTAGTGCAACTATAACTTTAAATAGTACGAAAGTCAACATTTTACGAGATTCTTAATTTTACTCGTACTTTAATGTTACACCGGGAGGAGTTTACTACATAGGCTGACCACACAGGCTAGGTCGTCACTCAGACTATAATGCAACAAAAGTAAGGTTGCAACAAAGACTTGCCACACAAGCTTGCCACACAGGTTTGCCACACAGGCTTGCCACACAGGCTTGCCACACAGGGTAGAACGACATACGCTTGCTACACAGGCTTGCCACACAGGCTTGCCATACAGGCTTGCTACACCGGCTTGCCACACAGGCTAGTGCCACATAGGATAGTACCTTGCAGATTAGTGCCACACAGGCGAGTGCCACACAGGCTATTGCCACACAGGCTATTACTACACAGGCTACTGTCCTACCGGCTACTGCCCTCCAGGCTTAGTTTTACCAAAAGCATTGACACTTAGTAAGTTATTTATTAACTGCATGACTCACATGTGCCGCAAGCGACAGTTTGACTAAACTGTTTGTGGGTATTTCTAAACTTTAAACAACTCCAATAGAAAATAGCACTCTGACATACATCGTTTACGAATATCAAACAAAATGAAAACATCTCACCGGATTCAATTGCCACGCGTAGGTGATCCATGGCTGCTTCATAGTGCAGGGGCCCAATTCGGAGATAGGAGATTTTCATCTCATCTCGATCTCGATTCCTTTGGCCCTATTCGGAGATTTGAGATTTTCATCTCAGCTTTTTTCGTCTTTATTGCCCTCGTTTAAAACGTCATAGGTGTGAAAGTGACCCAGGTAAAATCTCATCTCATCTCACGCGTAGGAATAGCCTCATTGGAAGTCTCGACTGCCTCCGACTACTCGAGACATCTTGCGCCCCATCCATCGAGATTATCTCGATCTCGAGCAACTTGAATAAGGCATCTCGAATTTAGGTTTTTTTTTTTGAGATAAGATGGTATCTTGAGTTGTAAGAATAGCCCTCCAGGCATTGACCGGATCTTGCACGTTGCCGCTGCTAATCTTGGTGCCCTTTTTCGATCAATGAGTGGCGATGTAACCTCGTTGCAGTAGTAACACGTAGGCGTCGACGTTTTGTTCGGTACACTGCTATCCTTCGTCTCTCGTTGTTTGTTAGTTGCGTCACATAGCATAGACTAGGTGTAATCAAACGCCGTCGAGATAATGCAGACGTCTACTCGATGCTCACTCTCTCATTGCCGCTCTGCTGCCCTTCATGCACCACGAAGAAACAGTCCGCACACTCCACAATAATAACACGTAGGGGCGACCCTATCAGCCATCTGTTGCTATGCCACTTCGCTTCCAGATCATTGCACAATTGTAGCCAAAGACGGAGCCATATCTTGTTGCTGTGGACGTTATTCATATCCCAATTCTGATGTCGGGGAAACATAGAGAAATAGGAGGCCGAGCCTTTACATCTCACTCCTGATATCGGGGAAACATAGAGAAATAGGAAGCCGAGCCTTCACATCCCACTGATGATATCGGGGAAATGTAGGAAAAGGAACCACGCCGTCGCATAATGTTGATGTCGGAGAAACATAGGAAAGGCCGCCGCACTGTGACCTTCCTCTTTTGGTGACGGGGAAAATCTAGTAGGCCGAGGTGTTGTGTCTGATTTCTCATCCGTGAACTCGCTATCATTTATGGTCGGCGTCAAACTTCAGGAACGTTGAAATAAGGGGACAGCATTGAAGGCTTTTCACTATTTTAATTATACAGTCATTTAGACTACTTATTTAGTGAATGATCACAAAGATAGTTGGCGATTTAGAGTAATGGGTTTACGAATGACCATTGCGTGCGACCGCTTTCCACCCAGTCCTGTCAACCACTGACTGACAGACATGACGTTCGCCCGAAATCCCAAACGCAACTCCATTCGGTGTTAACCGCTCTAAATGACCATAAACAAATCGATTAATCGTCAAAAACCACAGATTAAAACTATCGATTAACAACTCTCAAACTAATTTTCACTATCCAATGATATCTCGCGCCGTCATGTATATCTTTTTTTAAACAGAAAAAGGTAAAACACTCAATAGCTGTCCTGAGGTTTTACAATGTTTATTAGTAATTATGTATTGTAGAATTGAAACAATAATGAGCATTAGTATTTGTTATGAAGTCTAAAAAACACATAGAACTAAGTTTTGTTTCCTTTGTCGTCCCCTGAGTAATATTAGTAATGTTAAAAGTATTAGAACTTTAGGATTTATATTTCTGGACACGTTCTTAAGTTGATATTGTACCAAAAAAAGTTGGAATTACATTATTTGATGGGATAAACCCATTAAAAATATAGGCTAGATTGTAATTTAATGAAGGGAGCCTGTAACAAACATTACTAAAAAAACTTTCTGAAGTTCAGATTCGTCATAACCTATTAATTTTTACAACCATATAATGAAAGAGACATACCTAGTTCTACGATTTACTTTAGTCAATAATACCAAAATATTTAATCGCTCCATGCTTGTAATTTTCCGCTCATTACCGAAACAAATGCATTCAACACATTTTTGAAAGCTCCCAAAAAGCAAAGTGGTAAGTAAATGACCGAAACGGACCGTAACTTAATCGGCGCAAATACTGCAAGTGTTTGACCAACTCTGGGCAAATATTCTTTGCCCAAGTTTGGGCAAATATTCGTCAACCAGTTTTGGACAAACAATGATTTGTTAATTTCATCTTACGCCATTTAAAAATCTCTCAAATTAGTACGGTAGATTGAAAAATACCTTTACGCATAAAACGTCTACCCATTAAAGTGCATTCCAGTTAAGCAATTAGCTAACGGTGCACCTGAAGAAAAGGCATAAACGGGTCAAATGTACCCGTATCCAATGTTCACAATTATTTTCGTATTGTCGTATACTCGAGCTAGCTAATGCCTCTACGTGTGCGTTCCCTCGCAGCCTCATGTGCCAGAGAGGAAGAGCCTCTATTTCCCTCTCGGCTCATCCCGAAGCGCGTGTGAAAATGTATGCCACACACGGGCCGAGCTTAGAAATTCATTTGACTAACGGGCCCCGCTCCATACCCCATTATTATGAATATTAGAAGCCTACATCAACCACACATGTAGGGGATGTGTTAGAAAAAAGTAGCGTTTGCTTAGCAAATTCTAATCTCTTCACATACTCGTGTACCAGGGTAGC
Organism: Peribatodes rhomboidaria; assembly: GCA_911728515.1. Lineage (NCBI taxonomy): Eukaryota > Metazoa > Arthropoda > Insecta > Lepidoptera > Geometridae > Peribatodes > Peribatodes rhomboidaria. The sequence continues at coordinate 12,026,633 of OU452186.1, read as the reverse complement.
AGAAACGAGGAGGAAGTGCTTACACGTATGCCTCCGTGTGAGATATAACACACGCCATAGCCATACACGCGTCAAAGGGGTTGGTAGGCGCCGCGGCGACGAGCGACGGAGGCTATGCGACGGGAGGCAAGCGACGGTGGGTGAGCGAACCCCTATTCTAACTCCACACAGACGCATTGAGGGCACACCTATAAGAATCATCCACCCCCTAAAGAGCGAACGAGATCGCGCTCTACCGCCCGCATGAGCGTTAGAAGGAGTTAGACATGTGGTTCGGATTGCGAAGACAATCAAGACGAGTTTGCGCGTCTTGAGGTTATTCCAAGGGTGAAAGTTCATTTACTGCTCCCGCCATATGGAATCCTGGTAGTTGTTTTCCATTTTAGGACAAAACTCGATAAAAAAGGGCGATGGGGTGTGGGTACTGTCAAAGTGGTTGAGGGATTAGGCTAATCGCCAACGGCTTTGAAGGGTGCGTACTTGCGTAGCCACAACGAGCTTGTGGGGGTTGCGTGCAGACAAGGCTTCATTTGTGTGCGTGAGTCGAAGGGTGACTTTGTTCACAGTTTTTTCAGCCACCACGCGAATCTTCTTCAAGTCTTGAGCATTTTTTTCTCCAACATTGTGACCTCTTCTCGCAAATTTCAAGAGTAATTTCGCCACTGCCTAACGATTCTCATTACCTACATTATCAGTGGCTCATCACCTCATTATGTGAAACGCATGCATGACCGGTCGCGCCATTATGCCAACTTCAAGCCAGTAGGCCATGCCCAATCATGCATGAAATTCAGCCATTATGCGAGCCAAATGGAACAGTGCATCTGATCAATCAATGTCCAATTTGAATTGTTTAGTTTTCAGTTTATATGACTCTTGATGGTATTTTATTGATGCGAAATTGATTTTTAAATTGCATCAATCTAAATAATAGGTAACTTACTGTCTGATCTAGATACATGAATCATGAATATTCTAATTACGAAATATTATTTGGTCGAATATTATCAATAAAAAGTTGTTCAAATTCATATCAAATAGGTACCTACTGCTGGATATGCTACCAATAGAAGACATTTTAAACCCGACTGTGCAAGAAGGAGGGTTATGTTTTTCGAGTGTAATTTTATATGTATCTGGGTTTGTACATATGTATGTATGTATGAGGTTTCTTTGGAACGCCCTTCAGCCTAAACAGCTTGATGGATTTCGTTTTTGTGAGGTACCTATCATTTGAATCGTCTGGAAAGTGTGAAGTGAAGTGACTATGGTACAATATTTTGCAGCCGGGTTTTTGTTCTTCTTCTAATAATGTTACTTGTTCGTCTAAAAGTTAAGAAAACTGATAGTTTTTACTAAATTTGTCTTTACTCTAATTCTCAATTTTCGTAACTCACTCATTCTAATAATCTTTATTACTAGCTGGGCCGCGCGGTTTTACCCGCGGTCCCAAATAAACCGTAATGTTTTCAGGATGAAAGGTGTTTTTTTCTCTGAGTACCTCCCTAACAACGTATGCGAAAAATTTCATGATGGTCGGTTGAGTAGTTGTGAAAGCGTCACAAACAAATGAACAAACTCATTGTTTTTGCATTTACAAAATTATCTGTTATTAAGTACGAGTGTTCCCAGTGTTGATTTAAAAAAATACCAATATCATTAAAAGAATATTAGCGTAGGTACCTAATATCATTAATATATAATTTAATATTATCCATGTATCCGGTTTTTAATGGGATTTCCAGTATTATAATCTGTGGTACCTAATACCCAGAGGGATAGGGAGAACTCTGTACTTAGTGTTAATGTTACTCAGGTTTTCCCCTTAATACGATTACCCCCTTAGTGATACCATGATCCAATTTTTTGGAGGCGTTTTACTGTATCTACTTTTAGGGTTCCGTACCAAAATGGTAAAGGGAACCCTTATAGCCAGACTCCGGTGTCTGTCTGTCTGTATGCCAATTTATTTATTTAAAAGAATGGATGAATGAATAATGTTTATTTAAAATATGACCCAACTATAAAATAATATAAAAACTTTATTTGTCAAACTTTAAAATTAATTAATAATCCCACACCACTGAAAGAAATTCTTGTTTTTTATTTTGTTTTCCTAAACAAATATCGGAACAAGTTTCCCGCTAGCGGCGCGGCGTCGGCACGTGCTTCAGCCAAATAAGGCTTGGCTCAGACAAAACGAAATAATCCTCTCGTTTTTTTTTGACGTCATTGAAACACGAACTATTTCACCATACCCTAAAATAAAAAATCGCACAAAAGCAAGGTGACGCTGACTTTTTTGTTGATTTCGTAATTTATATTTTAAGCTATGGTGATGGGTATGATTGTTTTTAATGGCACGTTTCTCAATGACGTCGAAAAGTAATCAAAACTAATATTATAAAATAGAGAGTAATTCTTTCTGTCTGTCTTTTTGAAGGCTTTTCACGGCTAAACGGCTGAACGGATATATTTTTAAATATATAGTTAAATATAAATATTAACACCTGCAGACATAGAACCAAAGCTCAGAACCCAGGTTCACTGAGCCACCGAGGCAGTCGTGTTTGAGGATTTCTCCCTTCAGTCTGCGCCGAGACCAAATGTACAAATTACCGTGAAGACGTCAATAAGACCAACAAACCGGGGCTTTTTAGCGCTTTTATTCACTCTCATTGTCCGATGCTTGACAGAATGCGTGTTTGTTTGCTCCGCACCTGTGCGTGTTTGCTTAACTGTCACGTTGACATTGACATGTGTCATGATGTAACACCAATGCACTACCAATAGTTAACAGGTTGAGAATTTACATTTTGCAGCAGCTTGTTTTTAATGGTTGCTACGTCGCTATTTTTCTAGTCAAAGTTGAAATTAAAATCAGGGTGCGTATTTAAGTTTTTTAATTTTTGGGATAGATTTTTTTTTTGTCGAGGCAGCTTTTAGAAATTTTTCAAAATGGTGGAGATATGGTTTTTTTAAATCATGTCTCCGCATTTTTCATAAATTTCCAAAAACTGATTCGTTGAAATTAGAATAATTATCGAAACGCCTGCTCATAACATTTTACGAGAATCGGTTGAGGACTGCAACCTGCAAAGGAGAGCAGATGCTAGCCGCAAAGTCTATAGCTCACAGAGTATTTTATACTAACAGGTATAGGTAGGTAAATACTGTCTAGTGTAAAGCTCACAGAGATCGCGAGCCACCCTCCAGTGTTCCTTACGCCCTGGTACTACACGTTGGGTTTGAACCGCTAGGTTGGGAACTTGGGAGTCCCCTTAACCCAACTCGTCCGCCATCGAGTCTAGTTGTTTTGTTGAATACCTAACAAACTCATAGACCAATTTCCAAATTAATGTCATTTATTAAACAAAGTAACATTAATTAAATGAAAAACAAAAAACCCGACTGCAAAATAATGTACCCTAGGTTACTTCCACTATCAAGACGATTCCAATGACACCTCACATAGGCTCACATGTCGAAATCCGTCAAGCTATTTAGGCTGTAGGGCATGCCAAAAAACCTCATAAACACATTACATTACACTCGAAAAACATAACCCTATAACTTTCAAGCTTATCAAACAAGCTCATAATAATAAGATGACTATGACTTATGACTATTCAAAGTATAGAACAAACTGTATTATTTTTTTGTATGGTGGACACAAATGGACAGATGCATATTATGATTATTTATTTTACAATTAAGGACACATTTTTTCTTGTCAATCTTCATAATGATCCATCAATCTGTTAAGACAGTTGAACCTAATACACTATAGGCACTAACTAAAATAGTTTGTTGTTGCTTAATCATATTCACTACCGTACGGTTAGTGTAACTACAGATTTAAAAACAAACAAAAATAAGTTTTACTTTCAACGCTTTTTAATTGCATCTATTGCTTTACTATTAAATCTATTACTAATCTATCCTTACATTTTAATTAAAAATAAAAATACTACTTCATCATCAAAATTAATTAAATTTCGAATGTTAACCATAGCTAACCAAAAAGACTAACAAATAAAACATTCGGAACCAATAAGGTTCACGCCTCTTACCGAAAAAAGAAAAAGTTAAACCTACGGTGTAAAAAAAAAGATTATAGGCCCACGAAGTTAATAAGCAGGCTTAAAAGGGAATAGTGATTTTAAAAAGGGAATAAATAATTTCCCTTTCTCCAGGAAAGCTGGCGGGTCCCGGAGGAATGTAGCACTGTCCCTTTCTAAACCCTCGTCTGTCGAAACTGGTTAGCTTTGATTAATGACCTTTTTAACCTCCCACGGGGTTGAATATTAATGTAATTAACAACGTAGTCATAGCATGTTAACAAGACAGCACATGACTACATTCGGTAACAACTTTAAAATATTTCAACAAAAAACTTATCAAAATTCATAATTTTCATTGTTTTTAGAAGTGCCTTAAAATAAATCACCTGTACATATAATAAACAATAGTACAAGCCCGTACTAAATACCCAATTTCTATTATTTTGTTGTTTCCTCAAAACCGACTCAACGTAGAACGCCCCTACGACCAAACCATGACGTAACGCTTTCTGCTCGAGGGTACTAGGCGAACATGAACCCGTAGGAGACTAGGAATTCGACGACGATATTGTCATAGTGAAGTTCGGATCGCGTCACGATTCATTTGTACCGAATGCTTTCATGAAGTTGCATGATAATCAAAAGTAATTTTTATCAATAACTATAGGTAAATTTAATGAAATCTTTTCGATGATTATAAATATTTTTTTAACCAAATAAAACATACGTTCGAAAATCAATGGAAAAATCGAATCAAATCGAAGGATTATGAATTAACGGTAATCAAACAAAGAAGAAAATAGATTTACCTAACTTTACCTCACGTATAACATAGTACCTGGATGGCCGAGCTTTGCTCGGTATTTTTTTTTTTTAATTGTGTTTTTTGGAAAATAAACAATAGATTTTAGTCTAACCTCAAAGCAAACACTCATTGACTTCGTGTTACTTAACAACGCCATCTGCTGTTGTGTCGTTAAAGCAATTAGTTGCTCACAAAAAATAGTATTATTATTCGCCAATAGATGTCAGGAAGAGTCATATTTTTCAGTTGAGACTACTCAAACGCCTCCTTTTTGTTATTTTTCTTCCAAGTTTATGTATAAGTTGATTATCGATAAAACACGAATAAAATGACATTTTCTAAAAATGATTCCTAGCTAGATTGATTTATCGCCCCCGAAACCCCCTATATACTAAATTTTATGAAAGTCGTTGGAGCCGATTCCGAGATTACAATTATATATATATATATATACAAGAATTGCTCATTTAAAGATATAATTTCATGAAGTTGCATGATAATCAAAAGTAATTTTTATCAATAACTATAGGTAAATTTAATGAAATCTTTTCGATGATTATAAATATTTTTTTAACCAAATAAAACATACGTTCGAAAATCAATGGAAAAATCGAATCAAATCGAAGGATTATGAATTAACGGTAATCAAACAAAGAAGAAAATAGATTTACCTAACTTTACCTCACATAAAACATATTAGACATACCTACGTTCAGTTATAATTGTTTAATGCAGATGGTTCGCTTCTATTCGGCCGTTTCCTTGATATCAAACGAAACCGGGTACCGCGAACAATAAAGGTCGCCGGAAATGAGATACGTCTGATGGACGCTCGATCGGCGGGGAGGTGCCACTGGGGGCGAGGGAACGATTGCACTAGCTTCAAGCATATTGTTATGTTTAAATGCTACATTAGCTAATCCGTTCTGTAAACTAGTGGCTCTTAGAGCTAAAGATCTCACGAAAATGTAGGTAAAAAAATCATATCTCCGGCGTTCATTTTGAAAAATTTTCAAAAACTAAATCGACAAAAAAAAAACTAAATAGTTATCGACCCCGCACACAATATTTTTCGAGAATCGGTTGAGAAAGACCTGTGGCCCTATTCGGAGATTTAAGATTTTCATCTCACTTTTTTCGTCTTTGTTGCTCTCGTTTGAAACGTCATAGGTGTGAGAGTGACCAAGGTAAAATCTCATCTCATCTCACGCGCAGGAATAGCCCCCCTGTAGAGAAGGACAGCCGGACAGACGCTCGCCGGACAAACATACGAATACATTTTTACTGAAGCACTGAGACGCTACGCTCCCTCGATCAATAAATTACAAAATTAACCTCTTTTACCTGAAACTGAATTACTATAAATTGTACTAAACTCACCATTCACTGATCCAACCTTGATCAGATACAGCTCAAACCACTTAATTAACGATTTTTATCCCATAAAGATTTCCAGAACACCTTCTAACCCGATTTCGAAGCATTTTCATAGACAGGTTTACATTACAACGAAGTGTTTATACATACTCCCGGATTGTACAAGATAAACAGTCGATGGTTTAGTCTGTTTTAACGTTAATTTTGCAAGAATGAGATCATAGTTCAAATGAACAGGTATTTCTAACCGAATTCTTTAATGAAGTCTGGCTATTGATATATGTACTCAACGCTCTATGCAACGCTCACGTGTTTTACATAGTTCCTAACTTCCTACTAGGGGAAGGTCAGGAGGGGCAAAGCGGGTAGCCTCTAGTAATTCCATAACATTTCTCGAAAAAGCTTCAGTGGCGACGCAGATAATATGAAGCACACCAAAATATTCAGCCTCCCCTTGACTAGGAAATCAGGAGCTACGAGTAAGTTCAGATAAAAATAAAACCGTGCAAATAAAAGTATTTCGTGCCACTTTTCCCGCACTAGTTACACTAAGGGGACTATTTCAAAGTCACAGCTGTCACTGCCTGCATATATGTGCTCTACGCCGTTGCTGATACCCTGGTATCGGCGGGACGTATGTGTCCCAAGTCCCGATATCACCACCACAAACGTGGAAATTCAAGAGTACGAAGGTATACTGACTGAGTCTATGTGTGTATGACTGAGTCAATGTGTGTAATCTAGCTGTGTATAAAGAATATTTTTAAATAGTAATAATTCATGGTTTTTTTTCTTCCGATAAAGCTTTAATTTGTTATCTTAATGACTCAGATCAAGTTGTATTGATAATATGATGATAATACAAGTTGATTAAGCCATACCCTACTTCGTCTATTTTTTTTAAATAGTTCCCTCTATAAGGGAAACATTACTACATTAAGTATTAATCTACATTAAGCTAAATATATTAGTTCTAAAATTTAAAAATAATCCTATCATACAAGTTGCACAAGAGGCGGCATTTCATTTCTAATTTTATCGACTAGTGTTGTGAGTAACGATTATGGTCCATTACTACGACGACTAATCGATCGATTAACATGCACTATCGACGTTTTAAATAGTCTTGAATGTAAAATTAGAAAACCATCGATTTAAATAATGAATGATGATGATTGTAGAAGTAAAAGTATTCTTACGTTTATGAGGAAATGAATATTATATTGTTAGTATTTTCGAACAAAAGTAGTTAATCCAAGATTTTTACAAGTTTTGTTGCCTTCCCAGGCTGTCTCGTATTTCACTCTTTTTTGACTGTTTCGTATCAAACCTTATTAGACGAAAACAAACGCCCAGAAAAAGTAAAAGTTACCGTTTTAGCACTTTGAAAGAAGCGAACACGCAAAACTGAACCTTATGATCCTAACAATAAAGTCAATGAATGTTGGTATAGACGCAAAAAAAATTAGGCGGCGAGGGTCTTTTGATGCGATCTGATGCAAAAAATGTTCACGGTCGATGAAAGGGTCTATTGAGTGATGTGGTGGTAGTAATAAAGGAAAATCATTTTTATCGATAACATTTTATTTTTGTCATTAATTAATCTGTAAGATTTAGTAAAAAAAGAGTATTTATGTTGTAGCCATTTTTGCTTTGAAGTACGTACCTTCCTCGCGATCAGATCACTTTACTGTAAAAAATAACTTAGTACTTAGTTATTAACGTTTTATGGAAGGTAAATCCAAGTTTTCTCATTTAAAAAAAAACAATTAAAATCTATCGACAATCGATATAAATATTGCGAAGTCCATTCCTTCTCTAACAGGCAACGTTATCTTCCTATACCGACTCATATTCCTGATCTAATTAGCGAAATTCTAAGAATGCTGTCTGAGCAGAAATAAATTCATCGTATTATTTCCACAAGCATAATATGAAGCCCAATGATATTGTATCTACAAAATTGCTTTGCTTTCTTTAAGGAAGGCTTTATCTATGACTTGACCTACATTTCATAGTCTTACAAATACATACTTAAAAGTTTAGTTCGAATTCAGAATTTTTTTATGACTTTTGCACTTCTGTTGCTTTGTCTACCCATTGAATAAATCAGTCAAAAGTGACCCCTTAAAAATGCGGAAATTTTTCATAGCTCTATTTTCGCTTAAGAACGTTTTTTAAAAAAAACCAAGAACATAGGGGCAGAGATATTGTTAATTTAATTGTACATGCTAAATTTCATCATAATCTGACAAATGGTTTTCAAGAAATTTGAGTGGCGCGTTTGTATGGAAATTTCAGAGCGTCGCGGCCCTCATAAGACAAACTTATTCGTAATTTTACACAAAAACTAAACATAATCCGGGTCCTTGAAATGACAACGATTTGTTCTGTAAAATTAAAGTAGAAAAGAAAATAAAAGTACTCCTCATTCCGAGTTTGAAATCCTCAACAGCAGAAATTTTTCGTCTATAAGATATCTGATCCAGGTCTCCACAGCAAATTAAGCAATATTCCCAAATTAATTTAGTTCGCCTCAAAGCACCTGCCTACCAAATGTCCTTTAATTTTAACCACCGAATCCAGAACAATCGCATTCAGGTCGGCTAAATGGAGTGCCTATTCGATTTCTCGTAAAATTTTACAGCTCTCACATGGGTCACAGTGGCGAAAGGGCACTTCAAAGACCTAGCCATTAAGAAGATTGGCCACAGCCCTAAACGGCTCTCGCTGCAGTAATGGCGCGTGAAGTTTAAAAACCTAATTTTATCCTACTAATAATTATTATAAACGCGAAAGTTTGTAAGAATGGATGGATGGATGGATGTTTGTTACGCCAGAACGGCTGAACAGAACTGGATGGAATCGGGCACAGAGATAGATTATAGTCTAGAATAGCACATAGCATACTTTTAAAACGCGGGTGAAACCGCGGGGCGCAGCTAGTAAATAATAAAAACATCGACACGCCTTTCCCCCGAAGGAGCTGGCAGTGGTGTAATACAACACCCACACTTCGCCGGACGACATTCAGTCCCAAATGTGACAGGGGGCTAGCCTGTCGCCATACCCCGGGCTCTAATAATGTAGCAGATCACATACAATACGCACATATGCTCACACAATGAACATATTGGTGCGTGCCGTCCGGCAGGGTTCGAACCCGCTCTCTCTGGCTTGAGAGGCGGACCTTCTTCCAACTAGGCTGCCATCGCCTTAATAATCGCTTTTTTAATAAAAGTCATACATATAATAAAAAATACATTTAAAGAGCTGAAACTGCTAGATACCTAAACTAGCAGCTCTATGAGCTGAAGACCTCGCGCCGGCGTCTATCTTGCTGTCTTCAGCTACAGGTCGCATAATTGTGGAGTTGTGAAAAAAAAATACCCTCCCTTTAAAAAAAATCCAAAGTCTGACCTCGACAAAAAAATCTATATAATTATTGAACGTGCTTACAAAAATTCAAGAGAATCGGGACCTGTTGAGGACAGAAGACAGATTCGAACAAAGGTCCGTACAGAAATCCAGATTAATTCGGACATACGACAGCACCAAGCCAACAAGTCCATGCATGTTTAGAAAAAAAAAAACAACAAATAAATTAACATTCACTTTAGATCCAAATTTACAACAATAATAGAATTTCATAATAACATAACATATCATAATAAACAGCCATAAACATCTAATTTAATCATAAACGCATCTGATAAAGAATATTCTCGAAGGCGACCAGTAAAAGGACGTCCAATAAACCTCTACAATTACCTTCTCCCTCGTAAATGACAAAAAAAGTATTTTATAGTGTAATAAAGGGTTATACAAGACATGTAATAGTGATAGAAGCTCGTGCGTCGTTCGAGGATGGCACAAGGCCGCGTTTCCACTGAGGCGGAATTGAGAGGAACTCACCGGTACATGAACTGACCAATCACAACGCTTGGTTAGTCTCGAAATCTCAGCTCCGCTCTTTGTGATTGGCATGCAACCCTGAGCGTCGCTCCGCTCGTCTCCGCTTTAGTGAAAACGCACCTCGCCGATATCAACTAGAGATGTACGGATGTACGGAGGAAAAAACCCACCAGTCACTTCGCTGTGAATATGAAGTGATTCTATTGATGTATTTTTGCTGGCGCAACGCTCATCTTTCTTGCACATCTTCGGTGGATCTCGATACGGAGCATAAGGTTCAACGCAAACTGAACAAGGAGCGCCGAAGAGACTGAGAATATAACATTTAAAACTAAACTTTAAAGAGTTTGTGATATGGTTGAAAACGCCGGCTCTCAAGCAGCTTGAAAGCTCGCTGCACGGCGCTCGCTTATATTTTTCTTTAGCATGTTTTCATCTGTAAACCCAGTTTATGACGTAGGTAGTACATTTTAGAGTTTAGTTTAAAATAATGTTATTCTCAGTCTCTTCGCCGCGCCTCGCCCGGTTTGTGCTGGGTCTAAGATTAAAAAAGCTAAAAGTATGTAATATTACCATTATTTTGTCGATTACCATACTTCGCATTTGGCTAAATAGGATATGATTATATCGTGTGCTATGAATAGATACTGAAAGAAATATAAAAGCTTATGGTAAAGAGCTTAATGGAGCTAAAAGAGCTTTTGTTATCAAGTATAAAAATTAAGCCTTCGATAAGTAAAATCTATTTTAACGGAATTACCACTTTACTATGCCCAAATAATTATGTTTAATGAGAAAATAAAATGTTTGCCCTTAGTCACAGGCATAGTGTCGATTTCGTTATACCACATTCAAACCAAACGAATCTGAGAGGACAAAAAATATCTACGTCTCTTTTTATTTCAGTATGTGGAGAAAGGATGGCTACCTTTTTCTAGCTGTAAATTTTAGTTCAATATGAAAAATATGACTGCAATTATCTTCTTTGTCGGAATGACATTAACATAATACCGTAGCACTGATAAGTGACCAACATGTGAAGTATCCGCAGACCCACAACTGAGAATAAACGTTTCCAATCATCGTATAATATCAATTTAATACGTTTAAGGCCACGTCTTTGCTCTCATCGTGGAGCGGAGCGTGGATCTATCTTGAAGTGAAAATAATGAAGCGGACGGCGCACTATGGGACCAAACGGTGCGTTCCATCTCATAAATCAATAACTTTTTTGTTTCTTGACATTTTGAATTGAAATTTTGTGTATCTATTCTTGGATATCTAAGACATTCGAAAGTTGAAACACCTCTGCTGTACTAACTATATTTATTTAGTAAAAAAAATTGCAAAAAAATAAAATTGAAATTTTCATTCTTAAATTAATTTAAAAACAGCTTAACATAAAAAATACACAAGGAAAGTAATATTTGTTCTTTTTTTTGCTTACGTTAGGTTAAATTTAAATTATTAATAAGTTACAAACTACATAATTACAACATATTAAACTATAAAAAGACTTGTGATCACTTGTTATACTATAAACTCTTTAGCTTCGTCAAGTAATTATTTCGGCATCATAATACTTGATCTATTTAGGCTGGATATATAGGGATCAGAAGTATATAATAATATGTGCAGAACGTCTTCAATTGTCGCTGAACTGAAACACCGAGCGTGATGCAGCTTATATTTCTTAAAGTCTTTATTTCGAGCTTCTTGAGCATCTTCAGATAATTGACCTATTGGCAAAACTGCGAAATGCTCGATTATTTTGGCACCATGTATAAGAATTTTGTGGACTGAAGATGGCATATAGTACCAACTATATTTACTAATATACAACTGTGCAGTCCTCAGTGTATATTCACCAAATTTTATTGCGTCTACAGAAAGTCCCGATGACATGGTTTGCAGAATGACGTATAATCTCTTGATTAACTCTTCATCGATACCCGTGATTTCTGCAGAGCATTGATAGTTTTGGAAAAATTCTTTGTTGTGTTTCCATCATAGCTGTTTCCTGCACCTTGATGAGGTTTATCAATGTGTAAACCAAGCAATTCCCGGATAAGCGAGTTTGAATGTGCTTCTTTTTATCTACTTTAATTTTTTTCTGCTCTGGAGTTGATGCAATCCACGTTTCAAATCCTGCATTGTAAGAAATATGCATAATCATTTCCATACATCTTATCTTCCCGTCAATCATAGTCATGTCTGCTCACAGCTCATGTCTTATTTCTAAAATAATATTACCTTTAATGGTTGTAAGCGTTGAAGTTAACTCATTAATTTTGGCTTCGAGTTCACTTACGACAGCTGTGGTTTTTTGTAGAGTTTCTTTCACTAATTCCAGAGAGATTGGTCTGCAATATCTAACAGACGAACATGTCGGGTTTTGCCATATAATTGCTTTAGTTTCTTCGTCCACTAGCCTCAATGGTACAAGTGAAACTATATAAACATATTAGCGTCCGATATTTGTTCATTTTCTTTAAGTAAAACTTGTTTATTTATTATTATATAATTTATATTTCTGGACTAATTCCATGTTTTTTCGCTTTTTTGTAGTTCCGAACACTCTTCATAAGGCTTTGGTTGTCTACCGCGATTTCTAGTATTCAAGTCGGAATTTTCGGCTGATGCTGTACTGAACGAGTATATTATATGCTGTATATTTTTTATCATACGTGTGGTTAAAATGTTCACCGCAAAAAAATCTCAGTTGAGAATATTTTAAATCGAAATATGCTATTTTATGCCCACTTGTTAAATAATCAAATCGGGTCTCTTTCGACGTATTTGCATCTAGCTTGAAAAGGCGCAGTAATGACGCAGGTTTTTTTTATTTTTTATTATTACTGAATAGTTAACGAATCTAAAAATGATATTAACTCGACATCGGCAGCTATCGGCAACAAAGAAACCTCAACTTGAAATCGGAAAGACTAAAAATTTTCTTATATCACTTAAAAATATAAAATAAATAAAAAAAACACATTTTAACTAAAAGCATAAACGTATTCATAAACCAAAAATCCTAAGCAATCCAAAAATATATAATACTTATATATTTCTTTGAAGAACTTTTGAAATATCTTATGTTAAACTTCCATAATGAGTAGACTAGTTAATATGAATTATCAAAGTTCAAAGTTTGGGTGCTATTTTATGTACCTAAAACTGATTATTCATTTTTATTTACTATACTATCGTATAGCTCTATCTTCCTAGAATATAATGTAATCAAAACATCTTCAGTGACATGACTTTTGTTCAAACCATTTTTGAGATGGATCGCGCCGTTTGGTCCCATAGTGCGGCGCGCGGCACGTGAGGCGGCTCTTCACAAATCCGCCTAATTGCTGCTTTCCGCTTAACTCCGCTCTACTCTCGCTCTAGTCGCTCTACTACCCGCTTAATCCTAAAACGCAGCCTCACAGTTCGTCGTGGGAGCCAGCATGCACAGACGCATTTAAAAGTGCATCAACGCGTAGCGGCACAGGCCTTTTGGGTACGTCTATATTAATAACACACAATATTCAACCTTATAACTGCCGCATAAGAACTATACAGTGATTATTTTAGAGAACGGTAAGTCACAGGTCATTAGAAAATAAGATAAGGCACTGATGTGGGGTGAGATTTTTTGTGGCCTTAAAATGTGTTAATTAAAAAGCTGTATTTGAAGTTTGGTCGTCATTTTATCAGTTTTGTGATGATTGCTGGCGTAATCTAATCCAACCCCCTACTAATAAACGTCGCATACATTCAGAATCCGAAACACAGTTTTCACTAGTTCGGAGTCAGTGGATTCATATCATATGTTGTACTTATTGTTCGTGGCAAAAAAAAATTGAGAATAGATATACAATTCTTTTCTTTTTCGTTCTCTTATTTTTTTAACTCAATCGAAAAAGACAAAACACTGAATAACTATGCCGAGGCTATTTAACGTTTATTAATAAGGGAGATAGTGTTTTGTCTATTTCAATCGAGTTAGTTAGAAGAAAGAAAAAGACAAAACAACAATGAGCCTAAGGCTATACAACGTTTATTATGAAGGGGGCAAATATTGGCATTAATAGGGACTTAGGACCTGATACAGTATTTACCGACCCCAAAAATTAAGAAGATAACAGCCGAAACAGTCCCTAGAATTATGCAGGTAATATAATATCGGCTTCTAATTCTATAGGTTTCGGATTTACAATAATATAGTTGAGTGGGCCATCTTATAACATTATTGGAGATTTATTTTGATGCTTGGTGGTCTAGCTATTTTGTATTCGAACCGCCCCGCGGTTTCACCCGCGGTTAAAAAGTATCATTTGTGCTATTCTAGACTATAATCTACATCTGTGCCAAATTTCATCCAGATCTGTTCAGCCGTTCTGGCGTGAAAGAGTAACAAACATCCATCCAAGTTGTTGCACTATTTAATAAGTTTTATCATTATTTTTCTCTTGTTGTTTTGTTATCTGTGGTGTGAACAATAAAGAGTTTATCTATCTATCTATCTATCCATTATTAACAAACATTCGCGTTTTTACTATTATAGTAGGATATTCATATTGCGTTGTTTTACTGAGAGATTATTATGATACGCGTTTTCGAAGCCTAGTTGGAGAAGACTTGCCTCTCAAGTCAGTGGGAGCAACTCAGAAGATCCCAGGTTCGATTCTCGGCCGGGCAGATGTTTGAACGGTGAATATTAATATCTGTTCTGGGTCTGGTTGCTAGTCCATGCCTTTGTTCCATGGCATCACGACACAGAGATACCTTAAAGTCAAAGTCAAAATGTCTTTTTTCTATTGTATATCGAAGATACTCTTATGAACGTCAAAGTTATAAAATGTCTCCAGCGCCTTGGTCGGAAACAGAGCCAATATTCAGAAGAACAGACAAGAAACTGAAGGGCATACTTTTTTTTCAGCTATGAGTGTAAACGTAATTTTTAAAAAAGAAATCCCGTTCTACTTGTATCCATAATCTTACCCAATTCCCTCAGAAATAGGTTTGTGGTGCATCTCCAGACAAAAACCAAACAATCCGCCGTTTCATCACTTGCTCAAAGAAAGCATCCCACATGGGACTAGAAACTAGGACGGTCTAATTTCTTCCATTAATTTTATTTTCGTTGATTAATCACTGATGATTATGGATGCATCTTCGTGATGCGATGTCGAAACCGTATGGGAAAGTTTGGTTGCGGTAGTGAGAATACTTAATACTTTTACTACTAAAGTTACTACTAGAGTTCTCTAGTTGTTTTTAGAAAAAAACTAGAAAAAATAAGTAGATTATTAGGCCATATTCAGAACGATAAATAGCTAAATATCAACTAGCTATAAAAGTACTGATGTCCTTGTCTAGTACTTAGGAATGACAAAGACAGGTAAGTAATTTTTTAGCTTGTTTAGATTTAGCAACTCAGCGTTCTGAATAGGGTCTACCTACTAACTAAAAAGTAAGTGAGTTCGTCTAGGCTGCGTGGCTAACCCTAGTGTCAGATTCTAGACCACCAGAAGACTTGTAACTGAATAGGAAAGCGCACCTTTAGAACTACTTAATCTAAGCGAATCTAGGCGAGACTCGATGTAGTAAAGTTATATTACACAAGAATAAATGACACTACTCTCGTATAAGCCTTCAGCAATAGTACTAACAGTATAAATTCCAGACTATTTCTGGTAAACTAGCCTTTACGTAATCCTTAATACTGCACAAATTCCCAAAAGCACTGACGTAAGAGCCTCAGAAATTCCTAGAGTTGATTACCAGCTATGTAGCGAAGAATACCAGATGCAACGTCTAGGTTTATACTAGACCGGGTGTTAGGTCTCGACGCCTGAGCTGGACCAATTACTCACAATGGTTAGCTCATTACATCATGAAGCGATGGGTTACGCAAAAATTTTGGGGAAATCGCTTACAAAAGCTTTTATTTATAGCTGTGAGCGCAAAGTGTGCTGTAAAGCTAAAACAATGATCTTAGGCCTCGTTTTCACTTGTACAAGAAAACTTCCGCAGGAAATATCCGGGAGCCTGACAGCGGGTTCTAAGTGACAACTTCGTAGCAAGAGTCAGTCGTAGAGAGACAGCTGCCGCTGTCGGACAGACTGTCAGACATTTATCGCGGTTGTTTTCTCGTAGGTGGAAACGCGGGCTTAGAAGATACTTATGACGTAATTATTGACAAGATACTTATGATCAAATTGGGATTTTCACTCTGAAACTTATATGCATGTTACGTAGTAAACTATCAATTATGATTACGTCAATTTCTGTACGAATACAGAAGTCTCAAAATCTAGTAAACAATAAACATACAATAAACGCGCTTTCTCTATCACATCACATTACAACTGGCAAAATACTTACCCAACAAAACGTTAAGCACTTTTGTGCCTAACCATACTTAACCCATATGGATGCATCTGTTTCTAACATGCATGACATTTTGTTTATTTTCATTGTTCGTTTAGTCTAATTTAAGTGGGCCGGGCTCAATGGAGGAATAAAAAATATTGACTCACATTTTTATGAACATGTGCTTTATGAAGTTTTGGTACAAAAAAGATTTGCATGTTATCGGTGAGTCACAGCATAAAATTAAATCATACATTTTTCACGGTCATTCGGTTGCTATGGGCGTAATAGGTTACCTAATTTGATTTAGTTGGTTTTCTGTAATGGACTATGAGCCTATGACTACCGAAATACCTACTTTAAAACTAGTAACTATTCCAACATGCGACGTCTACGTTTCCTGTTTTCCTGGTACATGCCTAGCGCTAATAGTTTGTCAGTCCACGTCCATCTTAGTCTATTATGGCGCCCTGGTACAACGAAAAAAACGACATAAAAACATTATATTGAACAAACCTGCTTACAAAATTTCACAAGAATCATTAATATTATCTCTATCTTCCTACAAAATTCTAAGCTTTGACATCCATTATTCACCTTTGCTAATCGCCAACGACTTTAATAAGCAACAGCTAGTCAGCCACACTTATTAACGGGATCCTAGAAACGGGCCTGATCTATCCCGGTTCCCTTGGACCTAGCATGACCCCTACGACCTTGGCATTAGAGGCTAGTTTAGAACTTTAGCCTCGATGGGAAAAGGTATCAAATTTCTGACCGTTACATCATGAGACCACCGACACCGACATGGCTTTCCAGCCCAATGGATATTATAAAGCTTCCTTAATACTGGTTAAAGTAGAATATTTTAATTGGTCATGTATAAATGAATCTTCGGAAAAAATACTAAAATTCATTGAGCTTTCAATAGCTATGGAAAGCTTGATGAATTTGAGCAATTTTATCCTTAAAGCGGTGCAAAAACTATAAGTCTCTGCTCTACATATTATTATAACAGCATATCACAGTACAGTGTGGGTGTATACACCTCTGCTAGCCCCTTCGGGGAACGGCGTGACAATATAATATGTATCACAGTACAGTACAATAACAAGTAATAACAGTACAATACAATCAGATATCTAACGAAATCGCAATCCAAAATCTGCTTAATCGCTAGACGGTAGGAAGTTAGGAACCCACACTTTACATAATAATATACATAGCTAAGAAGTGACATTACACCCTAAAATTATCACCGCTCGTTTCTTAGGCAAAACAGTTACTTGATACACTCAGATCAACTAGAATATCAGATGGCGCACGGCGTTTGATTTAGGTGAAGCCAAGAACCATCCAAAAACTACGCTACTGTCGTATATGTACACAACACTCACACATTGACGCAAAAAAACTACGCTACTCGCTTCGTCAGTACTAACCTGGACGTCACGCTGAGAACATACAAAAAAATTCTGGAACGATGCCGTCATGTGCTGTGAAATCCGATGGAATAATTTTCCATGTGTAAGTATTGTTAATAACATCTCATTATAATAGTAAATAGCATTGTTTTAGGTTATAATTTCGGATACCTATATTTACATAGTGCTTTTTTTTTATTTTATTGGCAACTGGATACAAAGTACTTAATGCCATTTTAGGACTTGACAATGACATTACATGAATTTGTGGAATGTCGTGCAGTGTTGTCATAATCGCATTTTTTTCTCCAAAATATTATTTTAAATCCTAAGACTTTTTTAGGTTCCCAATTAAGATTGAAAAAGCGACATTAAAAGAATGGGTGGTTGCCATACAAAAAAGTCGAAATGATCAAAAATGGCAATCATCAAAAAGAGATATTGTCTTTTCAGACCATTTTAATGAAAGAGACTTTTACCTGACCAAGCTTG
This sequence comes from Peribatodes rhomboidaria, assembly GCA_911728515.1. Classification (NCBI taxonomy): domain Eukaryota; kingdom Metazoa; phylum Arthropoda; class Insecta; order Lepidoptera; family Geometridae; genus Peribatodes; species Peribatodes rhomboidaria. Next base: position 12,008,187 of record OU452186.1, on the reverse strand, counting down.
GCCTTCGCCGTTTGAAAAGGACTGCGTATCCCATCAGGGTAAGTTTTAATTTTTTACCAACGAAAAGTTGTTTTCAATTCAACGCGTATAATTTTTTTTTCTGATTACGTATTATGGTTCCATACTCAAGGGGTGCTACCAGAATCCTAATACTAAGTCTACTATATTGCCTTCCGTTGAATAATTTAAAAAAATCTTTATTTCAAAACTGTCGTCCAGTTTAGGTATTATGATAAAGGTATGATGATGGTTTTTTGGCAATTGATATTTGGCAAACATTTGATTAATTAACCTGGGAACTATTACATGAATTCAGTGGAATGCGGATACATACGTTGGAAAACTACAATACTCAGGGTAATTTTTTTTTTCATGGCAACACTTCCACAGCACACATGTAACAAAAAGTGGCTTCACTTACATCATACGCCGTGCGCCATCTGATTTTCTAGTTGATCTGAGTTGATACACCGACAACATTTAACCATTACTGCAACTTCAACACAATGTAATCGCAACCTCATAAAATTATGCAGTCAAATGATGACATCGATATCCTGCCGTCATAAAACCAGACATAAATATGAAACAATGCAATAAAGTCCCCACATCGCTCAATATGGGTACACAACTCGTGTGAAGAAACAATTCATCTCTTCCCTGCCCTACTTAGCTCAAAACAGATGCACTAAATGGCTAGACCCACGCATGTTCTAGTGTTTAGACTGCTTAGTACACAGCTTAAATTAAGGCAAATATCTATTCAGCGCTCAGACTTGTTAAATATCAATTTGTAAAACTAGGGCGCATTTTGTTTTAAATGTCGTATTCAGATGTAAATTGGGAATGGTTAGTTTTCATTAGCAAATAGGATTATTGAGACGGCTCAATCAGTTCAAATAGGTGGGCTTTTGAAGCAATGGTTTGCATATGATTTTAATTGGGGCAGTGTGGGGCGACATGTAGATAGATAGATAGATAAACACTTTATTGTTCACACCAGAAATAACAAAACAAAAGAACAGAAAAATCTTAAATTGTAGTGTAACAACTGGCGGCCTCTTCAAAGAGCGATCTCTTCCAGGCAACCTTAGGATAGAGAGGATACTTATGAAAGAGAACATATATAACATACGAGTACATAACTATAGACTTATGTAGGAACAAAATGTGACGACTACATTAATTAAGATAAAGGCTATTGAAGACCAATTATTATTAATCTATACCAGTGACAAAATTAATGTATTCTCAGCCCACAATGGCCAACTAAACCGGCCCGCGGCGCGGGCATGTCAAGGAAAAAAATTGTTCCGATCGGTTCCAATCAATTTGAACAGAGCGAGGCGAGCGTGGATTAGAAGTGGTGCGGGACCGGGATGGAACAGCAGCGGGTTTGGGACGGGACATGAGCGGGACAGAAGACGGGACAGGAGCGGGTAAGGAGAGAAACAGACTTATGTCACTAGGCATACATAAATGCAGTCTAGTCGGCTAATCGTAATATAGAAGTCTGGAGCATGAGATATTGTCAGTGCAAGCAAGCGCGGAGACTGTAGCAAATGGGGCCTTGAGTTGTTGGTTTCCCGCCAAAACTCCCCATTTCCGCTAAAAGTATTGTGGGGTTGCCAAGTATGGTCAGCGCTTGTTTCCCCATTTAAGGAAATTTGGCGCCGCAACTACTTTGAGCATATAATTAAGTATTTTTCCCGTAGGGGTAGGGGTAGGCAGAAACCACTTCTCTCCACTTGCTGCGATCCTGGTACACATCTTTCGCTTTTTCTGCTTCCATAAGTCCCTTCATTCACGCTCGTCGGTTGCGGGTACTCCTGACCTGGTATTTTTTCAAAACGTCATGGATTTGATCCTGATACGTTTTCCTAGGTCGCCCCTTATCGACTTAACCATTCACACTCGCCTTATAAATCTTCTTCGTCCGTCAATCTCATTTCATCCATTCTCTCGATATGTCCAAACCATCTAGGCATCCCCTTCTCTACCTTTTTTTTTAGCCGACCTACTCCACTTATTTCCCCCGATCTTTTCGGGGACCTTTTTTAGGTTTAATGTATAAATACATACAAAGTTTATTTATTTATACTTGTATAAAATTTGTCTTTCGACAATTGTAAGGTATCTAAAAGAATAGCTATTAAGTTTAGGGTTTTCTAGTTTTTGTTTTCGCGTGGGGCGTCATTTGCTGCCGCGTGCAACGTGGGCTAATCCGGCACTGGGTATAGGTAGTTGTTTAGATATATAACTTGATTACTACACCTGTGAGTACTTTAAAAAAGTGCGATATATATCAAAAGCCATAGCTAAGCTAACTGACTTCACAACACAATGCACCACGCATCCTCTGAGGTATTTTTAGGCCCTGCGTGCCATCCTCAGTGCAAGTGCATGATTCGAGTAATCGCCAGCGGATGTGAGTAACTGGGTGAAGAAAGCCGTTAAAGTTCTGAGTTACGGATTACAAGGGTTTATTGGATTTTCTTCCGACATAAGATTGGTAGAAATAGGTCGACGTTGAGATATTACTCGTATGTAACCTACCTACTAAGAAAGTAGCGTCGGATGTTGGATAGCTTGCGTTTGTATGAAATTTCGATAAAAGGTAATAACGCATAGACGTAACGTATAACATATAAATACGGGTGCTGGCATCGGAAAGCCGAATCTCGGTCTGAGTACTGTTTGAGAATAGTGTTCCAAGATAAGCTGTAAGTTGTTCGTTAGTTACAACAGTTAAAAACATAGAAGATGAGGTCAAATTTATTAAAACGCTTAAATGTATATTGATCAAAAAATGTTTTTATACTCTAGACGAATTCTTAACTGTCAAATATTTAATAGAGGTACGTAGGTTTAGGTAGGTATCATCCTAAATCCTAGAACAAGGGCCCTATTCTGACGCGTGTATCTTGGTCATTATTTTCCAAAAACTTAATTATAATAATATGGTTCTTTCGAAAAACCATATTATTATAAGTGAGAGTGGTCAAATGATAGAAGATGAAAACATCTCACGCGAAGAAGAAGAGTGAAGATGTGAAGAGTGATATCTCTCGCGTCAGAGTTTCAAGTCTGTTTCACACATCCTTATGTTTACGGTTCTGTGTGACAAATAAAGAGGCGTTTATAGATAGATACTTCAAAGCTCTTAGCTATAACTCTCCCATTAGCTTTATGCAGTGCTCTTTTAAATCGTAATTTAACTTAGACGTTGCTTAACAGAACTGTATGCGTTAGTGAATTTATAACCCACCGAGTTCATAGGTGCAGGTCATACTTTCACTGCGTGCACGGCTCCCGCCCTTACAACACAAGTACCTACCTCAGTTAATGCTTTGAAAGCTTTACAAACCTTAGTAATATTAACCTACTTTAACAATGTCACCAAGTTATCTGAAGTTTACTTGGGAACCATAATCAAGAGGCTATCATATCCAAGCGAAATTGATTCACTCTATTTTATACTACAGGGCCCTTACCATGAGATTTGATCGTTATTAAAACTTTTTTCGTTTGGCTACATACTCGTACATTGCGCCCCTGGCGGAAATGTTAACGAACTAGGCTAAATGTATGGAGCTAAACGAACAAAAAAAAAGTTAACAAAACGTCAAAACTCACGGTAAGTCCCTAGGTAAGCTCGGCCAACTGATCTTCACTTCTCTGCTACTCTACAAGCACAAAACAGTCGCTTTTTGCGTCTGTGTCTCTCTGTCCGTATATTCGCTAACCCCTCCTAAACTACGCCAACGGATTTTGTTACGGTTTTCACCGTCATGTAATTTTCAGGGACGGTTTATCGGTGCCATACGAAGCAGGGAGCAGTCGCTAATTTACCTATAAAGGTGTACTCTAGAGACACGAAAATCAAAATATTAAATTACGTACAAATGAATGATTTATTTTAATTGGATATTTGCTTGACTAATAAAGTAAGCCGTATAGTAAAAATAGATACATATATCGTTTGTATTAGATTATAATTACAAAACAGTTGACCTAATATCTACTTTTGTCCCTACCATAACTGCAACAATAGTATTGGCAAGACAGTCAAAATTTTATAGCATAATGTCTTATACAGACAATGCAATATAAATATTGATTTGTTATCGTATTATGATACATGATATCGCATGCACATGTACGTACACATGCTATCATTTGTCGTTTGCTGCAAACTTATAAAGCTCCGTTTACTATGAAAACTTACGTGGTCTTAACACATTTTATTTTGTTTTTGTTTTATCACTGTAAGCAGAGTATCCGACTGCACCATCGTGAGTAACTTCCATTTAATTTAAACAAAATGTTATACAGCTTTGTCTATCAAGGCATGTAATGGCACTTGCAGTGCTTTTGTATGAACCGAACTGAAATAAATCGTATTTGAACTTTGCATGCCTGTTTGCATAAAACTTAGAAATGACGCCGCTATTGTATCTGTTCGTGCCCGTCGTCTGTTGTCGTACCTCATATTAAGTATGTAGCACACAAAATGAGATAAGTAATTGCCCTATACCTATGTCGCAGAATATGCCCTATCAAATAGGGTCTATGTAATAGGTAGTATTTTGTGGTAATAGCAAACAAAAACAAATTTCTCAGAGAAGAAAGTTTATAACAAAAATATTGACAATCTCCGTAAAACGTAACTGATGCGATCTAATTACGATCTGTTTCACCGATAGCCACTAACTCGTCTAACTCAGCCCGCGTTCCCGTATGTTCCTAACCAATTACCTGTTTTAGAGTGCCCTTATATGGCACGGGTATAAACAGAGTGAATGTGGGTGTGTCTGTACCTGCCAGATAGTGAGCTGCCATCTGCAAACACTCCTGCACTGCACTGTACAAGTGGACACTCCAACTAAAATGTAGTTGGATGTATTTTCTGAAGAAAACTGGTGATTTTTTTGTGAACAGTTTTAGTTATTACTTACTTATAAGTCTATCATAGAGTGGTACTAATATAAAACTTTGACTTTGACGTAACACATTATAATAAAAACTTATGGCATAATAATTGCGCCCCGTGGTTTCACTCGCGGTCCCACAAAAACCGTTTATTTTTCTGGATGTAGGGTTTCAGGTATACCCTATACTTAATCCTTTTCTGTACCCCTGATATCGCAGATTCGAACGTGCTCCTAAAGCACTAGTACTGATCATATCTGGAAGGTTATTTTTACAAGTCGAGATATTTTTTGTCATTGTCTCTTTCGTTTCAAACGTCATAGGAGTGAGAGTGACCAAAAAACATCTAACGCGTCAAGAATAGAGGGACAGTACTAATTCTGCCCTAGGGATTCATTCACCCACCCTACGCAGCTACGCCCCCTTGTAACAGACTTGCTCAACAGTTTTTATCCGCGCCAGTGACTCCTCCCGTTTTATCTAAGTCTAGTAACATCAAATGAAAGCTGTTCCGTTGCACGATATCTGCATCATTTTATGTCAGTTTGCGCAACGCCCTGTCAAATATGGAGCGACGTTTGTTTTGACAGATGCTCCATAAAAAATGTGAACGTTTGAGTTATGACACTATAAAAGGGTTAAAATCGGCGATTCTTGTGAAACGACGGTTTAGGAATTCGCAGATGTTGCAGTTAACTTTTGGATAGTTTTGGAAGGAACGGGTAAGATGGGATGCGATTAAATTCAGATCCTAACGAAAGTGAAAAGAAGTTATCGTCACAGATTGCATAAAAATAACTTAGATGGTACCTATGGCGAAGGCTAGATGTGCAATAAATAATCGGTGATAATAAATCGGTCCATATTTCATAGAAATCTGTCGATCGATCGTAAAGAGTAAAAACAAACACTCATACAAGCTTTCGCATTTATAATTTATAGTCTACATATGTGTGGCCGCGGCAAAACGCAAACCAAGTTACGGGCACAGTTATTTACCAAGCGTGTGTAGACTGACGTATTGACGCATCTCACCTCAGTCCTTATCATACCTCGGTCCAGAACATGATTTTTTTTTTGTGTTTTTTTAAACTAGGCTACTGCCCCTTTGGGTTTTATGACAATTTTGTCATCAACAGTGAGGGAGGAGACGGTTAACTTTTGGAGGAGAGAGATAATCCTGGTTGACGTCTAATAAGAGACGGAAAACTAAAGGCGTATGTTTGTGGACTGAATGAAATCAGCTAATGAATTACGTGTAGCCTGCGCCCATGTCTAGCACCTTTTTACTTTTTTTTTTGGCTTTTCAAGAACTTCCAGTAAACCGTCAAGTTCGGTGTTCTTAACGGAAATACAAACATGGATGGAACAATGCAGCTTGTTTCGTCGCCGAAGTTCAGTCTGCTGGCCCAGGATGTGACTCACGATGTGACTGCGTAACAGTAAAATGATATCAACATTAGCTCGGCTACATTTATTGCATGCAAATCGTTGCCTAATTTTTATTTTGCAACTGATGCTATGGCAAAAAAGTCATAACAGTTTTACGTTTTGGACTTGTCGCCTGTTTGATGTGAACTGATTTATTTTGACTCAACTTTTTTTTCTTATTTTTATGCCATATGTGGCAAACATGATAATGACCGCCGGATGATAAGCGATCACTGTTACTAGGCTTATGGACACCTTTAATACCAGGAGCAGTACAGATAAGTTTACGACCCGTAAGAAAAAAACCCATAAAACTTCCCAGAAGATAAGGTTTTTTCTGGTGCATATATTTGTCTTTTTCTGAATTACCTTGTGAGAAAGAGATAACTGTTTCTATAGAACAGATTAGATGAAGATTACTGTTAGACTATAATATCTAAGAAACCACACCACAGGCCGGCGAAGTTACAGTAAGTAAGAGTTGTTTCTTGTCATAGTTTCCACGTAACTTAATATTATACTATGATCACAGAAAAACTGGTTTTCGTATAAATTATGCCAGAAGATAAAAACCACAAAATGACTCCCGAACTAATTAACGGTCTAGTTTTTTCTTTGGATGACATTTAGACTTTTTTCATCAGAAACTTTCATGCTTCATTGATTTTGAAAGAATTAAGCTAAGCTGCGGTTGGAAACCACAAATATGAAGTGACAAATAAGTATAAATATTTGGTAAAATAAAAACGAATAAGCAAGTCCAGTGCAATCAACTTAATTTGGAGTTGAGTGGTGAATTGAGTGGGTTGAGTTGAGAGTGAGACACTAATTTTCCGAACAAATATCGCCTATACTTATATCTCGTTACCTTTCGTACCTAATTTGATGAATAAATAGCAACTCTACATATTCACACATATCGACATTAAAAAAGTGGCATACATACCTATACGTCATAAACAATATACATCCATCCTGGTAATCGTCATACTATACGTACGAAGTCATACTTGTTTGGGTTCCGCGCGTTTTGCTTTAATATATTTTCACACGCCTAAGTAGGCACGTGTTACAAAATTGAAAACTTTCACCCACGAACCACCTGCCAGCCTAAACTAAGCACTAAAGCTCTCCTAAACGATTTCCTTTAAACTATAAAACCGTATGTTTACATTGTTGTTAACGATTTCACTATACATTGGTTTGTTTCAATATTCCGCGAAACTGTCAAGTTTGTATGATTTTCCTTATTTTCGCGTCGGCGCACCATGCGTTTGGCATGTGTAGGAAAAGATCAAGTTTATTTTAGTACTTGTGAGCTAGGAAAATGAGAGTGAAGATGTTTAGGGGTTGTAATATGGATGTGTGAAGTGAAGGTTGTAATAGGTTTGGATGTAATTTTATTTTGAAACAGAGAATGGACGGTGTGAAAGAGGTTGAGAATGTGAGAAACTTACCTGATAACATTACGCTTAATTAAGCTAACATTGGGCCGTAAAAAAAATTGCAGGTTGAGGAAAATGGAAAGCGTCGAGCTTAGAAGTTGAAGTTGGAGAACACAGAGCGCGTTTGAAGATTTCTGTTTGTTTTGTTTCTGACAGCTGCGGCAATATGGCACCTTGCATCATGTTAGCTTTCAATTTCTAGGCGTTTGGCTCGCTATGCGCAGCTCCTTTAGAAAATGGTGGTGGATGCATGATTGGCTGTGCTTGCCGGTTGCAATGCGCAAGTGTGCGCGGTACGAGCAAGCAGCGCTACAACGCCGGGCAAGTACCAGGCGAACAGCAAGCATGGAGAGATTGTCTTAAACACAGTGAACTCACACAGGTTACGTAGTAACTGTGACTTATTCTGTGGCACAGGTGCTGTTAGCGAGGGTAGACCAGCGGGCTGTTTCTAGAGGAATCGACGTTTTTTTTGTCCCCGTCACTTCCAAGTCTATCACAGTGAGAGCGATCAGTGATGAATTTTATGTCTATTGCCTGAGGATAAACTAGTAGGACAGGGAAATCAATAAAGAGGCGTGGAAACCTAAGCTTGAATGAAAGCGTAGAGCAATGACGTAGAATGTACTATAGTTGTGTTTTACAGAGGACACAGTGGCGTAGTCGCGTAGCGTTTCTGGTATTGATTTTGTAGATAGACATAAGGTTGCGATCTGTTGGCTTAGACAGAGAAATAAAAAACTCTGTTAGGTATGAGGCTATGAGGACTGTTTTAGCAAAACTATAAACTAGTTGTTTGTTGCAATTTTAATATTTGCTTCATGCTCCATCCTCAACTTTTAATTTGAAATTAATGGCACTTGCATTCAGTTACTGTCTGACACATTAGCTGATTGAACAATGGCTTAGTTTGCCGCTTGAAAAAAAAACAATAGGCCATCAGACAGTAGCTAGTTACATTTAGACTATTTTTTTTTAAACTTAAGTGCTCAGTGCTTCAACTTGAAATATAAAATGTTTGGTTAATTTAAGCAAAAAGTTTAAAGTTTAAAGCTCTTTTGTGGTACCGAGTTTCAGTTATTTGCTTCGGTTAGTTCTAGTCGCATTAACTTGAATAGCCTAAATCGGTATTAAGGCAATCAGTCAGTGCCTAAATAAAAAAAGTAGTGTAGGATTTGGTGTATTATGTAATGTTTTTAGTAGGTATCTAGATGACTATCAAAGCCTATATTATTACCATAGTATTAATTATTATGTTATGTAATATGAAAAAATTGCTCATCTTCCAAAGTAAAGTAACTTTCGGAAAACCAACTAAAAAGGTTTATTAAAAAAAACTAAGCAAAAAGTTCCAATTCAATTTACTCTATTTGAATCAAATAACACGGGCAAAGAAGATTTAGTCCGAATTTAAATTTACATTTCCAGTTTTACTAATTCATCCCGAAGCCCGGTAACCATGGCAACACGTCTCTTTACTCCCCAAGGACCTTGTAAATACCGTGTAAAATGTACTAGGGTAGCATAGGACACTAGGTCGTTGAAGCTCGCGATGTAACTATAGTGAAAAGTTCTGGATACTGAACTATACTCTATGGTTAGTACACGTAAATGCTCAAGTACTAAACTTAACTTCGCCTATTCGGCTTCAATTATTAAAATTATCTCAAATTGCTTACTTTTAATTTTTCCGCGTATAAATACCTACCTACATATATATCATACTTCGATTTAAATTACTTTAATGAATTAAAGTAGTTTTATAAGACTACCTCAACAGATTTTAGGACACTTTTAGTACATAAATAAATTAGAAATGCTGAAAGGGTAAGGTAATATACAGCGAGCGACAAACCTTGAGCTTTAAAAAAAAGAAATTTAATTGAAGAAAGAAAAGTTGGAGAATGTCCATTTGTATTACATTAAGCAAGCAAGTTTGGATAGGCCGAGTAGCTAGCCCTGATGTCAGAGTTTCAATACAGCATGCACAAATATGTAACTAGCTGCGCCCCGCGGGTTCACCCGCGATTAAAAAGTATCCTATGTGCTATTCTACACTATAATCTATCTCTGTGCCAAATTTCATCCAGATTTGTTCAGCCGTTCAGGCGTGAAAGAGTAACAAACATCCATCCATCCATCCATTCTTACAAACCTTCGCGTTTATAATATTAGTAGGATAGGATAATGTAAACGTGAAGTGCACTTTGGCCGTGTACATTTTTCATACTTAGTATACCTAATACCTCAGATCAATCTAGAGGAAAAGATGGAACACTGCGTTATATCTCGCTGAAGCCACTTCTTCGCGTGGTAATGTTGCCATGAAAAACATGGAAACAAACACGGAAACTAAGATTTATTCCCAAACTCTACGTTAGCCATTTCCGTTCCAATATACAACCTTAGTAGATTTAATATTCTAAAACTGCACATATTTGTTAGAGTTTAATGTTCCGGCTTTTTCAAAATTGCCTTGTAAAAAAACTGCACAGTTTTAAAAAAGAACCTCAAAATGTAGTCCTGGCCATACTTTTATAATGCACTATGTTTATTTATGTACACGAAATTATACCATAAAACAATGCACATAATGTCGAGATAAGAATGACCAAGCGAGTAGCGCGTAGTTTTTTTTTGCGTCAATGTGTGCGTGTTGTGGACATATACGATAGTAGCGTAGTTTTTTGATGGTTTTGGCTTCACCTAAATCATACGACGTGCGCCATCTTATTCTCTAGGTTTATCTGAAACCTAATACCTACTAGATTTAGATAGGTTTGTAACAGTCATCGCAAGCCTTTGGCTTTCGTGAGTGTGATAAAAATAATTGGCCAGCCCTTGCCCTTTACCAGCAGTTTTATTTTTTATTTCAGCCTGCGTGCACACGATTAAGTGCAGTGCACCTCTTAAATGTAATGGAAGTAATATACTCTTTGACCTTTTGTCTCTATTTTCGCCGGGCATGTGGTTATTGTAGTTCTGTGGTCGTTTTGTGGACGTTTTATAAAATTAAGTTGTCGTGTAGTGCCTTTTAGAGTTGGTTTAAATTTGTTTTTAGTTTCGCACGTTTTCTAGATTGTAGTTATAGGTCTTTACGTATGAAATTAGCGTTTTGTCGTACTGATCAATTTGATCTGAAATATCTCCTCTTTGGTTAAGAATTCGACATTCAAATTAATAAATTCATTTAGCTGGTTTTTTTTTCTTTGGAATACAGTCATTCATTTGTTATTTTCCTCATTATTTTTTCTTTGGCGTAGCTTATTACCGCGCAATGGAAAACATGAAATATCGGTATATTTACGAGTACGAGTTCTACTGTGGCACCAGTGCTGCAGAAACAGCTCGAAGAATTAATGATGTGTACGGCGCTGGTGTCGCTAAAGACAGCATGGTACGTTTTTGGTTTCAACGTTTTCGTTCTGGAAATTTCGACCTTAAGAACCAACCCCGTGGACGGCCGGAGATCAAAGTGAAAAACGAAGAATTAAAGGCTATTGTGGAAGCGGATCCATCACAAAGCACTTCAGAGATAGCAGCAGGCTTCGGGGTAAGTGACAAAACTGTATTAATCCACTTGAAGCAAATCGGGAAAGTAAAAAAACTCGAACGATGGGTACCTCATGAATTGAGTGAATCGAACTTGCAAACACGGGTCGCCTGCTGTGTTACTTTGCTCAACCGACACAATAATGAAGAGATTTTAAATCGAATCATTACTTGTGATGAAAAGTGGATATTGTACGATAATCGAAAGCGCTCATCGCAATGGCTGAACCCTGGAGACCCAGCCAAATCCTGCCCTAAACGAAAATTGACTCAGAAAAAGTTACTTGTAAGTGTTTGGTGGACTAGCGCCGGTGTCGTTCACTACAGCTTTCTTAAATCTGGCCAAACGATTACGGCAGATATCTATTGTCAGCAACTGCAAACCATGAAGGAAGAACTAGCTGTTAAACAACCGAGATTGGTCAATCGCTCTAGGCCACTGCTGCTTCACGACAACGCAAGACCACACAACTGCACAACAAACAACCACTAAGTTAGCTGAGCTACAATTGGAATGTCTGCGACATCCACCGTACTCCCCGGACCTTGCTCCAACAGATTACCATTTCTTCCGGAATTTGGACAACTTCTTACAAGGAAAAAAATTCCACTCCGATGCAGCAGTCCAAACCGCCTTCAAAGAGCTTATTGATTCTCGCCCCCATGGTTTTTATAGTAAAGGGATCAATGAACTACCCATAAGATGGCAAAAGTGCATAGATAACAACGGTGCATACTTTGATTAATTAAATATATTTTACAAAAAAAAAACGACTTTTTATTCGTCCCGTACAAAACGCCAATTTCATACGTAAGGACCTAATATGTTAGGATGACTAAAGAATCGCCCTAACAAAATTATCATTATGAAAATTTGCTTTTCTTGTCTTATATTATATTACATATTTACTTTTACATAATTTTGACATTTGACATAATTATCAATTATAAATTGTTCTGTTTTTCATTTTTAATTTTAAATAAATATTCAACTGTGACGTGTAACTATAGGAGTTATCAATAAGTTCTGATTTCTGATTGTTCCCATAAGTATGTATGTGTTAACATTTAGTAGGTTTTTAAGACTAAAATTATCTCGAATAAAATTGGTAGCTTCGTGAATCTTCTAGTTGCTCACACTGTACCTACCTTTCAGCGGTGAAAGGCGCAAACACCATCAGGAGAAAGATTTGGCCGTCTCTTTACTCACATTTTCCATTTTATCACACAACAACCCAACATTACGTTTAAAACTTTAAACAATAATTGCGAAGCAGCAAACTAAACTCACTTGTGAAATGTGCAACGAGAACGTAAGTTATGTTCTTGGCGGGAAAATTTACGACCACCATACTACCAACCTTACGATAGCGAAAGTCAAACGCGGAAACATCCCGCCATGTTTCAGGCATTCCTTTTTCAAAAAGGAATACACTGGCTGGTTATAAAAACAATAAGCATGACTTGGAGACCATGGAGTATGTAATACTTTTGTAGATGGTAGAGGTATGCAACATGTACGCTTGTGCCGCGGTAAGATTCCCCGACCATGATTTATGTGCTAGTAACTACCTGCTTAGTTTGTACTGAGTCGCAATGACATTGATTTAATGTTACCAAAGACTAGCGCATCTCCATCATCTTACAAGGGGTACTTATTGAAAAAAAAAATCTTGTTTTCGTTAGTAAATGTACTTATGAAAAATAAAACTGTCGTTAACGTTCGATGGAACGTTTTGTAGCTAACGTAATTTTTAATCAAATTCGTTTCGATAGAGTTTGTACAGCTACATAAGTGCACATCCAGGGAACGGTGAAAGAGAAGGGGCCCAACCCCCCAACCCCCCCCCCCCCCTTTCCCAAGTGTCTAATTCACACTCTACAATAGTCTGCAATGTTTATTTCTTTAGTGTTTTTACCACGATAAATGTTATTCTCAGCTAAGTCAAGAGCCCCTCCCCAAATCAAAATCCTAGATTCACCACTGCATAAGTGCATAGCACGTAAGATAGCACTATACGACGTCTCCGAAAGATAAGTGGCCAATAAAGAAAAGCGTACGCAACAGCAGGTAGAGACGATTCGAGATGAAGTCACGCAGTCGCGCCGCTCCGTCTACTAAACATAAACGAGTTTTGGAACATGTACTTGTACCTATCTAGTTTTTGACGACACATACGTCCCTGTGAAACTATTTTTTAATGATGTTAGTTTAATAAAAATGTTACTGACCTCTTTCTTTCTTAGCTTTTTTTTTCGAGAAGGTAGTTATTGTCATACATCTGATAAATCAGACTTTAATACATTGTTATCTAATTATTGTACAGTTCTGTATCTGTATTCTAATAAGTACCTAAGTACATGACGTACAAACTTACCAAGTAAGTAACTATTTATAGTAAACCGTTATCATAACATAAATACATAATAAAGATTAATATCAATAAAGATAATTTCTTTCCGTTTTTCTCTGTATAGGTATTTTTGTCTAAGAAATGGCTGTGACAGTCTAATTCTCATTTTTGTCACACAAATATGCGCCAATCTGCTACGAAAATACCAGGCGAGCAGAAATACCTAGGAGGACTTGCGCAGTTCTCACAGATTAGATAACATCCATTTATAAAAACGTGTTGTCATAAATATCATAAAACGTTATGTCACACGCACACATGCGTCGTAAAGTTATTATTTACGCATACATGCATCTCTGCGGGTGATTTGCGCTGTAGGTAAGCTGATAGGGTTGTCAATCATGAAAGTTGATTTACAGCGGTTGTCGATTAGTTATTGATAAAATCGTTTTCGTTTAGTCTCGCTCGGTTTGGTTGAATTTATTACTTTGTGATTGGTGCAATAGGTAGTTTTATTTACTAGATTTGGCTTTATGTTTACATTACATTGTTTTATATTTTCTATTCTTACTTACACAACTCAAATTTAATTTGATAAAAAGCCTTTTTCTTTTAATCATAACTAACACTACTACCATAAAATTAAGTAGCTTTAGGCTCTTGTGTTCTTGAAATCCCGTGTTTTACAAATTCAGATGTAACCTTAGCGTTAACTGGCAACCATAACCCGTGTGAAGTGACAAGTGCATGCCCCACGTGCATAGAGACACATGTGTTTCCCTCATGTGCATAGATCCCATGTCTAGTCTATGGCCATATTTCATCTATGGATAAATTGATCGCATATTGTTACGAACCTATAGCTCAAGCAAAAGACTATTTTCACACAACGTGCAATATTGTCCTACTTATGTTTTGAATGCGGAAGTTTGTAAGTGTGTGTGTAAATTTTTTACTTAGTCAAGCTGAAACAAACGGACATAATGTGTTGAAATTTAGTATGGAGCTTCTACACTGGATTAACAGTTACGCATAGGCTACTTTTTAATCCCGAAAAAATTAACTGTTCCTGTTAGCGGATCTAGTACCCAACTCCGCAAGCATCTTTGCATCGTGTGCAACGGCCATTACAGCAAGAGCATAAGTTTAGAAATAACCACGGGTACGTTTAGCCGTTTCCGCGTAATGACAAACACGCGGCATTGTCACCATGTTTATAGGTGTTGACAAAGTCATGCTTCGCTACTTATATGTGATGTGACTCCTGGCTTTACGAGAAGTAATATGACTGCCTGTTTTGAGTACTTATATTACAATGCCTTGAAGACTGAGCCAAATTATGCACAGAGACAATGTAGGCAAGCGTACCTATGTGCCCAGTCCGGTCTACAGGCAAAGTGACCTGTATTTCTCGCCCGAGCGAGTGTTCTATGTTCCAGCTTCTACAAAAATACTGTCTGGGTTTCTGTCTGGATCTCTGTATTCCTGTACAGTTCGCATTTCTTAACCGATTCTCCTTCTTAATCGAAATACGACCTGGGGGGCTATTCCTACGCGTGAGATGAGATGATATTTTATCTTGGTCACTTTCACACCTATGACGTTCAAACGAGAGCGACAAGGACGAAAAAAGGTGAGATGAAAATCTCAAATCTCCGAATAGGGCCACTGTAGACGAGGATAGACGTCGGCCGTGAGGTGTACAGCTCACAGAGCCACTAAATATTTAATAATAGCCCTTTCGGGCACCTCCTCGAGCTTACGCTCTCTTCCCCTCGATGACGATGTATCGAACACCAGACACATCGTCATCATCCACCTCCTCGGGAACCAATTTGCCCGTGGGCGCCAGACAGCACCCGTGTCTAGGCGCCCATGGTCCCCATGCGACGGGTCAGATGAGTGGCCCCGCCGCCTGCCACTTCGGCCGCAGAGGATAGGGAGAGCGGCAACGATACACCGACACGCCTCTTCCTCTGCGGCCCCACCGCGTCCGCCATCCAACGGTAGCGACCCCGTTTGGGCCGCGGAAGGTAGGGAAAGTGGCAACGACACACCAACAGTCCTCTCCCGCCGCGGCCCCCAGCCTTCGGTTGCAGTGTTGCACATGCGACACTGCACCCCGCCTCAGTTGTGGGTCTGCCCATACAGACCCACACCCTACTTAGGCCGCTTCCATGTGGGCTTTGGAGCTAAAAGCCCCAAGAAGCGGCCCCACCTCGGATTCCTCTTGGTTTCACCGTGGTTGCCGAAGCCACGGCTACTGAGCCCCCCCGCCACGACAAGGCGGGAACCCTCGGGGGAGCGACCTAGGCGACCTAGACTAACTTCGCATTGGCTTAAGGTATTCTATAGCCATTTCGTCTAGAAGAAGACGAGCGAAGAGAGCGAGTAATGATACTGACAAGCCTCGAAAGTTACCTACAGAGTGACAAAGTGCAATTTCAATTTTTTTTATGACTTTTGCACTTCTGTAATCATTTTTAAGTAACTAAGAATTTCCCTTGTACTATGGATTCATTTGACAGCTAATGATGTAGACAACCTCCCTATATAATGGAATTTTTGATTTGCTTTGTCTACTTATTGAATAAATCAGTCAAAAGTGACTCCTTAAAAATGCGGATATTTTTCATAGCTCTATTTTAGCTTGAGAACGTTTTTAAAAAAACCAAGAATATAGGGACGGAGATATTGTTAATTTAATTGTACATGCTAAATTTCATCATAATCTGGCAAACGGTTTTCAAGAAATTTGAGCGGCGCGTTTGTATGAAAATTTCAGTACGTCGCGGCCCTCTTAAAAACATAGTCAGAGGAAAGAGGCCTCGAATCTTGCATTCCCTAAAGGCCTCTATTTGGTTTAAAGATTGCGAAACAGTTTCATTCAAACCTTACTTGACTGCGACATTGGAACTCTATTCGATTTATCTAGTTTCAGTTTCACAACTTCTTTTCACCGTGATGTAGTACATGATAGTAATGTACTAGGTGTTCAGATAGACAAGGGTATGGGCTTACACTCACAGCTGATGAATGAAATACGAGCGCTCCATTCATTTACTCGCAATCAAATACTCCTGTGATATTATACATTCTACATCCATCTACGTTACTCGACCAATAGCGGCTCCTGCCCTGAATCAAGGACACACACCTCCATATTCCAAGGAGAGAGGGTGGCTCCGGTACCAGGCTGTTATAATGCACAACAAGTGCACAACTCCCTAAGGTTGCGTATCCAGTAGTATCCACGGGAGATTTACGAAGAAAATAATCAAAAAGTAACTGATGGCGTGGTTATACGTCTGGCTGTACCATAAAATATTCGTTCATTATAATATTTTACCCAATCCTAACAAGATTTCAAATAAAGAACACCAGTTCTGAGAATGTGTTAAAACGTTACCGGGAATCGTACAGGATAATCTATGATCGGCTCAAAACAGGCAAAGCTGGCGTCGACGATTACAGGAATTTACAAATTTCAGTTGTTGCTGAAATAATCTCTAAGTTCTTTTTAATTTGTTTTTTTTTTTTTCTTAATTTTTATTTTATTTCACCGGGCAGTGGATTTACTCTTTTTGCCATTGATGCAGTAGATGCATAGTCAGTCTATTAATTGTGATTATGTAAATACCTACCGGTATTGCCGAATTAGCTGAAACTATACTGCATTAATTATTTTAAATATTTATAAGGAGACAATTTAGCTTTGAAATAAAGTTATAATCAGCACGTTTTTTAGCTCAAACTATTGATTTTAGATTTTTAAATAACTTAACTAAAATAATTATTCTAAAAATAAAATACTTCTAATCTATACATTATTTGCATTACAGAATATTTCGCATTTGTAAATAAAACTAAGGAAACATAAAAACCGGCTATATAGCGACCCTGACTAAAGACTGTGAGCTAGACGCAGCGCGACCGCTTACGTCATCCAGATCTAGACTTTATACAAGACCTAAGTCTAGCGTCTCAACCTCAGCCAGTGCTGCGTTGTACCTAGAACTACCAGGCGGTCAGAGCATCGGGAAGGTGAAAGCACTAGAATTTACTTCACACACGTGTAATGTCTGGACTTGGGAACGTCGCAGTTGTACTGACTGTTCAATAGCCATTCATAATTACACGTATGTGTGCTCACGGTACAAACTGTTTGAAGTATCGGCTCTCGGGATCGGACCTTTCATGAATCTATCATTAATTTAAATAGATTTTTAGACCAGTGGAATTTTATAGAATGATCGTTACGTATCATACTATAATAAAATCTCATTAACAGCAATAGCAGAATAAAAATAGGCTGATATAAAAATTAAAAATAAACGTCATTTTGACCAAAGAGTTTGGTACATGTACTTGGAAACTTTTTCGTAAATAAATTCCATGGAGATTGACAAGTAAAGCTTAAAACCTCCTTGCTCAAAATTAAATGCATGATGTGTTCACATTATTCTAGTAAATGAACTTAGTGGCATGTGTGAAATGTGAAGCAAGTTAAAAATAGAGCAATATGCAAATCTGCGAGTGCATTGTCTTTGAGCAGTACATTGTATTCGCTATCAAGAAAGTTTACTAATCAAGTGTTTTTTTTGGTTTGAGACAGAACTAGCCCTCTACAGCAAAAAGTCTTTTAGAACGAACATTTTACAACTAGAAGTAGTATGACTAGAAGTAGTACTACAACTAGACGCCTCGAATGCAGAATCTCCATAGCCCCTCATCTGATTTTTTAATTTAATGAAATGAAATCTGAAATTGTATTTGCATGAACTACTTGCCTGCAAAATTTAATGAAGATCACATTAATAGTACTCTAGTTATCGTCGGACAAACAAATTCCGATTTTTCCTAGTAGACTCTGAGATCTCGCTTCGCTCGGTCAAAAAGTACAAATATCAATTAATTTCATTTTCAATCAATTCAATTCAATCAATTATCAAGCAACCAATTTTAAACTTATTTTAAATTTACTGTTTATCATACAATGACAATCATTTCTATACACTGTCCGCAAAAGATCAAAAGCTGTTCGGGACTCTACAAAAACAAATCAACACGAACACAATTTCAAAGAAATTGCGTTGCGTGCGCAAAACTCCAGCTACTGTTCGCAAAAGCTTCTCAAAGCAAACAATGCCTTAATCTGTATTACAAAACAGTAGAGTTCTTTTTTGTTTGTTTTTTTAAATCATCTGTTATCTAAATCGTCTAAGCGTTTAATTATACGGGGCTTTCGCCACAAAACGCAATGAATTTATGCATGAAGAGACGGGAATTTCTCCGGCAGGATAAAAGGAACAATAGTCTTAGTTTTAATCTTGTCTTTTTACTTCTTGTTTTGTTTTTTTTTTCGGCGTCTCGACTGCCGAGATCCAGTTCGTGTGAGGCTGGATTTACGACCTCTTTAGGGCTGGCGAGTGGTGTTGCTGGAGTCGTGTGGAGGACGCTTTATTTTTTTTTGGAGGAATCGAATTTTTTGATTTGAATTGAAATAAAAGAGATCTGTTTTATTATACCTAACTGCGAAAGAAGGGGGGTTATGTGTTTTAGATGCAGGTCGTCTTTACAAAAACTAAGCGCAAAAACCTGCAATTATGATCAAAGGATTTATAATATACGAGTATGTACCATTATTTTGCAAAAATAAGTATAACAGAAATTGCGCTGAATACCCTGCTTAAAATTCTTTAGTTTTTCTGTTGTCTTTCGAGTTTGACAACCATAACCAACCCTCAGGGCTTACGAATCGAAAGACTGACATGCGCAGCAATTCAGTGCGATTTTGATCGTTGCGTATGCGCAAGTTTTTGAACAACGTGAACGAAATACCGTGCGACAGCTTCGTGTTGGAATTTGTAATGTATTAAAAAGTCCAGTTATTTTCAAATATGAGTCGACGTACATACATATAATATGAGCGTTGACACCTTATAAATTAGTGCACTTATAAAAAAAAATGTAAGCCTTACCACGAAGATCAAAACAGAATTTTACATTTCAATCCCAAGACTTTTCTTAATTTCATTCAATATCAATTTAATGTTTATCATGGACAATATCTTCGTCCACAATTACGAAAAATAACACCTTCCGTAACAAAAACAAGAGTTCCTTTGGAACCTTAAAAACGAAACCTACTTGAAAAATATTTATGTACAGACTGCCTAGTTCTGTAACCTGCAAAGTGAAGACATAAATACCACAGACTTCTAATGTAATACTTATCTTACGAACAACTAACGCCTTATTACTAATGTCTGCAATCCATTTTCTAGCCTGCCCAGGCGTCAATCTCGCAACTGATTTACGCACAAATTAGATACCCTAGTTAGTACTTAAGACCTTCTAAGTGGGTACTTAGAAACTTTACAAACCCAGCTATTTCTGAAGCTCCAGCAGTTTCATGCGGTATCCTGCTAGAACCGTTTTTTAGACAAAGAGTTTTCATCGTATTTCATGAGCTGCTTTTATAAGACAAAAAGTAGCCTGATTTAATTTAAGGTATACATAATTATGTAAGCTACTTAGATGATAAATTTCATCCAAATCCGTTAACCTGTTTTAGTTTGTAATATAAATATACCATATTGCAGTAAGTAATTGCAAGTTAAAAAAAATTACAACACAAGTAATTCAAACAAAGTATTCACTACACACAACTTTTCGTGTTCATAATATTAGTACAAAAATGGTAAAATTTAAGGGTTTATGGTTAGACTCCGATATCCGTCTGTCAGTATATTAGAGCCGATTGTTTTTAAAGGTAAAAAGTATTCAACCTCCTTACACCTTATTATCCTTCTTCGTTAAAATCTAAGTGCGGTAATATCATAAGGTTTTTTACAATAAGAATTTAAAATTAATCCACTATGGTATTCAGGTAGTATAATTGGTAAAAACAAGCTATTCGATAGATTGTATACACTGCAAAAGCCCGTCTTCTGAAATCCAACAGTTAAACTTATACTTACTTAATTAATAGTAAGTAAATTAAATTTCATTTTCAGTACTCATACCTACATCAATATTTTTCATGTAGAATAACTAAGGACATTAAAATTGTTGTACTTATTCCATTCAATTAAGCTTAAAATATTGTAAGCTCACTATTATTAATTTAAAAAGTGTTTACTTACTTTGGTAAATTAAACTTAAGCTAACAACTCACTAAAAAAAATCCCAAAAAGATTGCCAGAAAAGTCCTACTAACTAACTCACCTTAAGCTAAACGGCGACATCTTACTGCAGCATGCCCGAAATTCAGTTCAATTCCCAAAACTAAAGAAGAACACAACACCACAGCAATAGTCAGGCACTTAGAAAAAAAAGTTCGAAAAAGTTAAAGTTCTATTTTTGAAATTCCCGCGTCGCGTCACGCGCAGGCGCGGCTGCGAGTGAAGTGAGCGCGGCTGTGTGCGCGCAGCCTCCGAGAGACTCGTAGTGAGTAAGCCGACGCGAGCGTCGCTACCACCCCCACTCCATTCATGAAAACAGACACTGACTGAATGGAACTGAGTAGAGCTTTCTATGCCCTTCAGTGCTTCAAGTTAAACTCCATAGAGAGTGGCATTCGAGCTTTTTAAGCTAGGTTTGTGTGGTTCAATGAAAGTGCATCAAGCATGGTATTGAGTGAAATTTATATTCAGTGCTTGATTAGTTACGCTTTTTAAATTGTAATTGTGCTAGTCTCCTTTAAATAATAATGTATTTTAATTCTTTTTACGACCACTACATGCATTTCTAAAACTGAAAATCGGTGTAGCGGTTTAGTCTGGAAAATGTAGTAAACAAACAAGAGTTATTTTCGCAAATAGCATTGTCTGTGATTACTTAGTGTGATTATTTCGTGATTTCGTAAAAAGCTTCTGAGATTTTTTGTCATACATACCTAATGATATTAACTAGCTTCCTAGACTAAGATGAGCTGAGCTTATCTTTAGATGACATAATAAACTGGTCTTTTAAAAAAAACCCCGTTTTCCTCATTAAAATTTCAGCGTTTCCCCGCCAGCCCTAACCGCTTCCGTCCGTCAAATTAATACCTATTCGCCTAACTATCGTACTTACCCACTTCCCCCTAGTTCCAAGGGCTTGGCGAATTTTGGCAAATTTCGCAACAGATATGTAACGAATAGAAGAGGAAACACAAGGTACTTACTCGCGCAATCAAGCGGATACAATAATTGCGTGGGCGCATTATTATATCTACTGTGACGGATGTGATACGCTGATGAGACTACAATGCTGCTGATTTTTTACTAAAAGCGAATATTGAGCGTGTTGAAGAGAGAACTGTGCGAACTTCAGGTCGGTCTGACGCAGAGGGCTCGAGAACTATCATGGGATATGGTACAGGTTATGGGTCTAGCTATATTGAGAGGTCCCCAAACTCTTTTGCCTCACAGCACAGACCACTTGCCATGTTTTTCGGTTTTGGTTAGACCCCCTGCCGCATTGTCTTCCACCACAATTATTTTTGTCGTTCACATGGACCCCTTGTAGGTCGTCGTTGACCCCTGGAGGACCACTTTGGAAAGCTATGAGCTAGGTGCTTCTTCTTTCAATCATCATCATCAATCTGTTTGTCTAATGCTGGTCGTACCTCTACCTATACTAAGTCACACCTGAGTCGAATTTGGCTCTACAAAAGCCGACTAGAAGTAGCAATTGTGACACGTATGGACCAACGTCGGACAAACCTGACTATTAGATTAGGTTTCACTGTACCCCGTGTCTTATGCAAATACGGCCAACATTTTTTGACAATTATTGTCCTGTGAATTAATTACCTACCCATACAAAAGCTTACAAGGACGACTGCATCACCCGGTTTTCACCGCAACGTCGCTGCAACGTCGCTGCCGCCGCCACTGCTGGTTTTAACTCTTATCCTGTACGTCACCAATTTTTTCCAAAACTGATGTCAAACACGTGACCTATGTAATCTGCCAGAACGATTTACGAAGTTAAGCAGTGCTATCAACTTCAACGGGTGTATCAAATTTTATTGCTCACGCCCACATCCGAGGAGCACATGCTAATCCTGCATTTTTTACTCACAGTCCAATATTTTACAACTCAATTTGTCAATTAAAACAGATGTCCTTTTTACTGTGTTGATTTAAAATACTATGTATGAATCTTTACCGTAGTGACACTAGTGCAACTAGTGCTAACTTACAGTACCTTAGCTATATGATTACAAAATCAACAACATTTAAAAAGTTTTAGTTTTACTTAAAATGAAAAGTTTTTTTTTAACATGCAAAACGGGGTACTTTCATAGCGCCTATTTTTATTATTTAAAAAGCACTTTTTTTTAGATAACTTGGCTACAGCAAAAAAATTGTAGGCCTCGGTTGTTTGTTCTACGAGTACAATCCTCAAGCCATGTCAGAGGCCATCGGGCGGCCTAGACACTCTGACATCAGGGCTCTGACTCGGCCTAAACGAACTTGCTTGCTTTTTACGGCAAAAAAAAAAAACACTTCCTGGCGCTTTTTTAACAAAAACAGACAGCATCTTTATTTATGGATTGTTAAGTACTGCCATGTTGGCTATAGTGTAATCATACCTGAGTTTAAGAGAGCAAGTTTTTTTTTTAATTAGAAAAACCCATTTTGACTAAACATTATTTTTAATTCGGTAGGTATACCTACTACATATAGATAACAGACATGTATAAGGCCATACTGCCACAGCATAAATACTAGTTTATTTACTATGACAAAACTCACTTCCGAGTCCCGAAAAAAAAGTCAGAAAAAAAATGGCGGCGGGTGAATTTGCCAGCTTCCATACAAAAAGATTCGAACCCCTTTAGGGGAGTTTTAAAACAATTGTAGTAGACAGTTTTGTTAATACCCAGGGTAAATATTCTAAAGTCCCAAAAAATAAATAGGTAAAAAAAGATTCCTACCTCTAATATTATATACTACCTCTACTACTAGCTAATAATAAAATTATACTGTAGTTAGTGCACCTTTCAAGCAGCAACAGATTGACGTCATATTTGCATGAATATTGAGCGTAGACGGAGAAGCTAAAAGGCTGAAAAGTGAAGTTTAATACTATTCAACACGAACATGTTTACAAAACAGAGGGATTTCTCCTGGTGATCAACATATACATTTATGTAGAGAAAATAATATTATTATCACAAGGAAAGGAGGAAGAAAATATTCGTAAATCGGTTTTTCGTAGTTTCTGATTACGCAAACTTTTTGCCTATATATCATGAAAACTGAACCAAAGAGACTGCACGTTACGCATGTAAATAAGTTTAAGGACCTTTGACAGTTAGAGGCGCATAGTGCTACAAGGATAATTTGGCATTTGAGTGAGGGAGCCACCGGTGTAGTTGTAGTTGTAGGTGTAGTTTTGGTAGGATAATCTCGAGAAAAGAACTTAATTGACACAAATAATTAAAATAATTATATATGCTCTAGCTTATATGTAGGTATTTTATGGAAACATAAAATAAAGATTTAGTATTATGGCATTATAGAATACAGCTGATGTCAATCCATCCAAATTCTTAATTTCAATCGATATAGTTCTGATTTTGGCCACGTGCCAAAGGATCCTTGTAAGTCTGTACCTTAAAAAAGGTAGTATCTAACCCTCTGAGTCTAACCCATAGAATATTTACGCTAAAAACAACCCTATTTAAACTGTCAATGATACAACCCGGGAGCAAACACATAATGACATCACTCGTCATCGTCATCCGTCTCTTTCGAACTATTTGTAATTGACATTATTTCGGTCTTGCCTAAGCATCGATTGACGTCACTAGGTGTTGCCCACGTGACCGGAATGCTACACCTGGCGGAGTTTATTATTATACCATGTTCTGTATCTACAGCCCATGCTACAACTCCTTACGTCACACAAAACTTCTGCTCCCTTTTGTCAATAATGTCATTATAGTTTAGAAATATTTCCAAATCATCAGTATTTATTTTATCTTTAGTAAATTTTCCTAATAATGTGCGATAACTTTCCGGATCGCCGTCGGTGCGACCTATGCCGAACCATCAACCTGGCTAAGGAAGTCAGGTTCCCACCCCCCGACTTGGACAAATATGGAAAATGTACCAAACAAATGGAACCGGACTGTGGGCAGTTTACAGGTAAACTAAATCATAAGTATCTGCTTAGAATAAACTAGTGGACTCGCGGTCGACGTTTGTCTTCCTGTACAGGACGCATTTCTTAACTGGTTCCCATGAAATTTGTGAGCAGGCTCGATAATTTTACAGTTTTTTCTTGCCGCGTCAGTTTTTGTCAAAGATCCGAACGGTGATCCGGACAGAAATCGGACATACGAAAGCATTTTTGTCAAAGCTGAAGCATAAACGCTTCGCTCGGGCCTCGACAAGGGCCATGTAGTGAAACGAAAACCTTGGCTCAAAAATGGGACAAAACTGACTAATATAAAAACAATTAAGCTTAAAGTTACATGGAACTGTAGCAACAGCCGCCAAACCATGTGATAGACTGCATAAAAGATCTTTGAGCGGCCCACAGAATACCACTTCTTTATGCCGCGCCTGTGGACATATAGAGGGGCGGTTTAAAAACTCTGGCATCTGACATTTTCATATTTTAAGGAGCTTCCGTACGAGACAGGTAAGCAATCCAGAAAAGAGATCAAGCTAAATAGATATATTTTTAGACTGTGTTTTGAGGATTTTTAAAGTATGGATGTACTTTTTAGTTAGAGATTTTTAAAGTATATACTTTAAAATCCTCATAACACAGTCTAAGAATATATTTATTTAGTTTAGCTTGATCTCTTTTCTGGATTGCTTAAAGAATATACTTTAAAAATCTCTACCTATGTATATCTAGAGTAGAGAACCTACTTGAAATCAAAATCATTGAAGCCCTTTTTTGATCAGACGCAATTCTTTTAGTAATTAGACACCGATCTCTTTTCCTATTCTAAAGAGACACTGCAGCGATCAGCAACACGCAGCCACCGGCCCTCCTCCTTGCGACCTGCGGCTGTTTTAGATGGAAGTCTCCTAAATAAATAATTATGAGCAAAGCGAGCAGTCAAGAGTAGCGCTGAGCGCGCGAGTGACAGACGGCGACTTGATCGTTCGATTGTCGACACTATACAGATATAAATAGGTACCTGTTATCAAAATTATGAACAAGTGCAGTCGGGCAGCTCGCCGCCCGCCGCGTCTACCTCATTTTGTCACAAATGTGGCCCTTGCCTGCCAGAAGGTTGCTGAACTGGAAAAGAACTTTATCCCCTCTCGAATAGGTCAATCGAATTCGAAATTACTAAATTCCCAAGAAAGTTCCCAACGAACTTTCAAACCGTCTGTGTGCCGTGTGATTTACAAGTGTTTATTAGACACTAAAAACCAGTTCTCTTTACTCTGGCCCATCGCGAACAGTCTATTTATTCGCCCCACATTCGACGGGATGCTCTAACAATTCAACATGGCCTGCGTAGCGTTCACGTCTCGAACTTCCGGCGACTGCAAAAGCGAAATCTAGATGCATAGATCTTTAATAAGTGCCTAACAAAAGAGTCCCGTAAAGTAATCTTCGGTAAACAAAGACAGTTTCGTACCTATCTAGATTTTTTTCTGAAACTAATTACTGTAGTGATCGTTGCAATGAGTCAGATACAATGGACGTATGAAATCTTACGCGAATTCTATTTTGGACCGGACAGATAACAGTGTCAGTGACTTGGCTCCAACAATACGCATTCATTTATAACGTCTAGCGCGCCTGACTAGGTTCAATGTATTTGCATAGAAGCGCAATAAAATTTCCTCGGATTTCTGAACTCCTGGTAGGTACGTAGCTAATAGTTGAAGCTTTACTTCGCACTGGCAGATGTGCAAAATTATGCGGGAAAAGGTAACATGGACTCTATGTTTAATTGTTTTTAAGAACTTCGATACTAAATCAGTAGGTTAGATTAAGTAATCTGTAGTAATATGAAGTTTTGTAATAAAGAATGTGACGAACATTGTTGTTTCCCATACGAACTCATGAAAATAAATAAAACACATTCTTTATTAATTGAGCTAATTGTCTATTTCTGTATTTTGTGTAAGGACAACTAAAGTCATGCTGATAAAATAGCCATTTATTTAATGAATTAACACTATTATTAAAGTTTATTGACCGAAAATTTTGGCACCGTTGGCTACGTGATATTACTACGTGGTGCTACTACGCCATGCCAGAGAAAGACGACATTACACAACTTGTAGTAATTCGTATACCTGTCTCCCTCTCATGAATGGCTCGGTGTGTAACTCACCGCCCTACATTTTATTTGTTTATTACCTCTTGCACTCCTCTTGTGCCCTAGTAGTTATTACAGAATTATGTAACGCCTCGAATGCGACGACTACCAGGAAATTAGTTTAGTAAGCCAAATCCCTCCAAAGGAAGTAGTAGCATGTTTTGTATTCAACTATTTTTGCTGAATTTTAAGTATGAGCTAAACATCAAAATAAAGCTTTTGGAAGACTGTAATGTAAGTAGTAATGTAAGACTGTAATGTTAATGTAAGTAGGTAATTAAGATAAACATAGTAATTAATAGCCTCATATTGCACGCCCGCGATGGGGAAACTGTTGAAACTAAACCTTAAATTAAGAACACTTTTTGTACACAGTTCATGAAATAAAAATATTCTATTCTATTGTACTTTTAATAATCATCATCATCATCTTATCTACAGCTTTTGTTACTCCGCGGCAGCTGAGTATAGGCATCTCTCGACTCCCGACCGAACTCGCTCACTCTAGCTTGAGAGGCGAGCCTTCTCCAACTAGGCTATCATCGCTATTGTGTAGGATATACACAATGTTCGAATGACCATCTATGTGTCTGACCTCTACCGTCTCAAAGTATAGCTGGTACTTGCTAAGGCTAAATGTACATTAATTTCATAGTGACATCCATATCCTGTCCGTCTAGATTACGACGTCGCTAATTTATTACTGAGATTGCTACGTCTGTCTAATTTATCTTGTAAAAGACCTTATTTATCATTTGCGCTGACAAAGAAATTCTTATAACTTTATTATACTACTTTTGAGAGTAAAGCAGCCTAGCGTTCCTTTTTTTCCACAGTCATTGGTAAAGCTGCACCCTGTGTTGTTACTTGTTACCCGTGACTAAAAGTAGCATATGTGTTCATTCAGGGTCTATGCTACCTTCATATCAGATTTCATGACAATTCGTACACATATAAACTTTCGCTTTAAAATATACCTAAGTAAAATTAAAAGCAAAATAATGCTGTGAAAAATGAAAAAATTCGCGAAAACCCGAAAACTCGCCTGTGAAAAGTTCCGTGTGGAAAAAAGAAATATGAAACCCTACTTGATCCGAATGCCTCAAAATCATAATGAATGTTTATTTTAATTTACAAAATCGTGTTTATTTTTCAGAGTTACCTCTACAGCCGACATGCATCAAGGTGTGTACTAAAGAAGAGTACAAGAATAAAATAACTAAGCCCGTTATACGGCGATTACCGCACTATGTTCACGGAAAACTTTTATACGCCATCAAAGTAAGGAACATCGAGTACATTTCTTCATAGATTTTGTCCGCGACTTCGTCGTTTACAACTCAGCACTCAGGCAATCCTTACGACTATCTCTTCGGCAGGCTGGCATCCTGGTAGGCACCGTCTACTTCACGACGACTCAAGGCGTTTGGGGCGATCAGCAAGACGTCACTGAATGTCTCAACCGCTGGAAGGAGTACGTACGGAGCATTCATACGCGCCGTCCGCCCACCTACGACTACTGTGGAAAGGTTGTTGTAAGTACACCCTGCTTTACGCTTTAAAAGTATTAGAAATTATTGGATAAATGTGTGATAGATCTAAGAACGATCCCCAGCCACCATCATCATCTCACATCATCAAAATTGTCAGCATTAGGTAGGAGGCGTCCGCTGCTGGACAAAGGCCTGTTTAATTATCTCCAGGATTAGTTTTGCACTTCTTGAATCAGCGGCTTCCCACGACTCTCACAATCGTCTATCCGCCTTGTAGGACCTTCCTCCCTGCGTCTGCCGGTTCGTGTCCACAAAAAATATAAATCCAGAATTGACACAAAGTTTGAGCCAAAATACTATATTCGCACTAAAATTGCGATGTATGTGATGCATGCATGTAATATTTGCGGATCACTGAGCTTACGTAGAACTAACTGTGAAGCAGTGACTAAGGTTTATGTACGTTTACCTCAGCTTGCTAGATGTTGCCAATATTAGGCAAAAAATCTGATATAATCCTTTTCTATTCTAATAAAAGACCATACTTATAACGTGGCTTTGACAGGTTTCTGTTATCGTCTTTGCCTGTGGTTCGGCTAAGTAAAATTATCCATGGTCACACTAATGCCAATACTGTGCGCTGTGTGGCTATGGTTCGTTTAGGATAAGTAAATTGAGCAATCTTCGTGTTTAGTACTTATAATCTCAACATCTAATTAGCCATAACATTGGACTCTTGGTTTAGCGTGTACCTGTAGACCTGTACGTACCGCTCTCTAATACTGATACCACTGTACACTGACGCGAACGATCAATGCGAAACCTGCTCTGCACTCATGCTCTCCTAGTACAACTGGTTACGTCACCGGCCGCTCGGTGGCTCCGCTGACAGTTGGGCTGTTTATTTACCTTGAACTTGTTGCCCCGCATCGGTTGCTATCGGACGACTCCGCAACACTGCATCTATTTAAATTATGGACTTACAAATTGATATAAAGTATTTTTTATTACCTTCTTGGGTGATAATTTCACGTGTAGACGTATGTAGTTGTATTTTTAGGATTCCGTGACAATGTTCAAAACAAAGTTTTACTTAAAATGTTTGAGAAAATGAATTCGTGTCTAAGTCTAAGAATTCATGTCTCTGTTCCAAGTCAAAATCTACCCTAGATAATTCGACTGTCACAAGATACCTAGTCACAAGTCACAGCTCAGTAAAAATATTAAATTAGATTACCTATGTGTAACAGGAGGGTTAGAAAAGGTGCCACCACAGAAACATCACCTTCATTCGAGCCTCTGATCTACCAACAACGGCAATGTAATGTCAAAAACATGATTAGTAGCGTAGGTAATAGATAAGCTTGGCTTTCTTCGTGAAATCTAGTAATCCTAGGTCTCGACGTTTTACTTCTCAGTACATCTGATACCCTGGTATACGAGACTTACATCTCAGACACGCGAACCATTCGCATCGGAGGCTCTTTCGATTTGCGACACGTCTGCTCGTGAAGAAGGCTTTTGGCCTATTACCTTGCAAACTTTGTCAAGTCTGTGCCTATAACTTTGCCCTCTTTGCTTCGTCTTGCCATGCGGAATTCCAACTGTTCCACTACACCTGCGCAGTCCGCTGATAGCCTGGTAACTGTGCGCCGCCGACGGGACAATGACGCTCGTCGCGTCGGTGGGCGCTTTGGACGTGAGGGAATTTCTTTTCCTCTTCGTTGATCATGAGTTCCTAGTATTTGGAAGTCAATCGCATACGAGGGACGCGTTCCGCACAGCCTTTCTCGCAGTTTTACAATTCTAAAAGATAGTTGCACTCTACAACGCCTGCAGATAAAGTAAAAATTCACTGTCACGCAAATCACACATCACACTTACATAAATCTTGTTCAATCACTGCAATAAAAAAATTTCAATAACAGTAATGTGGAAGCTAATGAGTGGATGAGTAATTGAGTACCTATGTGTTGTGTGTGTAAGTATGTTTGTTACTTCTTAACGCTGGAACGGATTAGCAAATTGGGACGTGATAAACAGGTGAAAATACTTCCCATCTGACAATCGGGTGCATGTATTTTGTCAGGTGGCAGACCACATTCCGAGGGCTATAGGTGCATCCTCCGTAATTCGGTTTTACGTATGTACCTACATACGCGTAACTTATTAATGACATTACAGTCAGGCGTTTCTGTCAAATTACCCCGTCATCAAAAACTACCATTCTATTTATAAAGTCTACGCCTATCCTATTTTCTCACCAAACCTGGCACAAATACATTATATTTTTCACACAATTTCGTTATCATTCCCCATTCCTGACGGCCGATGAGGCTCGCTGGTCCCGTGGTATTCTTTTATGATGTTTCTGTGCCGATTTTATTGTGTAACGCAGGATATTTTATCTACCACCACCTACGCACTGATAGCGACTTATAAATGGGGTCATGATGTGACAATGTTACTACAAGGATGAATAGTGTGGCTTCGCAATGTGTTTCATGGTTGGATAGATTAACTATTTACTACGTACCTACTTAGTAGGGGTGGGATGTGAGATCCGGTTTACGTAAGGCTAGTGGCGTGAAGGATAAACAACATATTGGACATTGGACATGCATTTATGAGCAGAAGCGGAATTTAAACTAAGGCCTTTATATACTAAGGATTTTACTAAAACCTGGGCCTAGTACGACCCGATATTAGGAGTCAGCGATCGAAAAGAAAATTACGTGAACAACAAACTTGGCCAGAGACAATTTATGTGTCTTCAAATCGCAACTAAATCGACACGCGTTTTTTATAGTCAAGGTGAAACGAGTAGATGAGATCAATTGCAAGCTCCCCCAATGTGGTCCTTATTACATTGATTCAAGTCCTACCTAGGTAAAAAAATATGCCTCTCCACTTAGCCAGAAGTAACTTAAAAAAATATTTCTCCTTACCCAGGGGATCGAGACGGATAAGTCCACCACATTTCGGCCTGAATGGTAGGATAGTTACAAGAACGGCCTTATGACGGAAGTCTGATAGGCTTTTTGCCCCAAAATTGCCTTTCAGAGGCGGAAGAGGATTATATTATTGAACTAAAAGTCCAAAAATTCCCTTGGCCAGGGGATTGTCTAAGGGCTCGATCACATTGAGCTATATGACTCTTAAGCTAAAAAGCTACTTCTCAAAAATCTACGAGAAAAATTGAAAGCCGAGCAACTTTTCTCGCTACACGCTAACTTGTTAGGCCAGTGTAAACTAGCCGTATGTCGTCATAGTTGCTAGTGAAAAAGACACTTCTATCTCTTAATTTGGTTTTAAACAACACGCTAGCTTGTTGGCGACTGGATAGTTTTGTGTCATCGTTACAATCGCACTAACTGACTCGCCGGCTTGTAGAGAGTAAAAAAGCTCTTGTAGAGAGTAAAAAGCTCAATGTAAATCAACCCTTACTATCTAGAGCAAATTTAATATGGTTAGGTTAGTGCCATCCCGCTCCTGCTTATTGTATGGCTGAATTTGAGCAAACGGGATGCCATGCGTTCACTTCCGCTATCTGACTTCCGCAATAGGCCCGGAGGCCACTATGAGGAGTTAGGTACCTACTAGTATCTAGGGAATCATAATTTGTATTTCTTTTGCTTGTTTACAGATAAAAGAGTCTGTGGAAAGTTTATTAGCTCCTATTTATGGACTCTACAAAAACTGTATTACTACGTGTTTCATAGGTAAGCCGAAACAAGTTTTGTGTAAAAGTGTAGACGCTGGTACGTATGTAACTGAAAAATTACTGAAAAGCGATTCAGCTAAAGCCGAAGCTTAACTAAACCGTTGACGTCGACATTGACGTTGACGTTGATCATAAAAACGGAAGCCACACGGCAGTATCACATCACAAGTCTCACAAACTTGCCACTTGCCTTACTTATATAAAATGTAAACAAACTGTTAAAGAAGCTCTCCAAAATATGTACTACGAAGATACAAAGAAGTTGTTACTTGTTTGTGTTTAATTTGGATGTATAATTTTTAATTTACAGTAAGTTTATTTTGTAGTTTACAAATTAATTAGAACTAGCTGCGCCCTGCGGTTTCACCCGCGGTTAAAAAGTATCCTATGTGCTATTCTAGACTAAAATCTATCTCTGTGCCAAAATTCATCCAGATCTGTTCAGCTGTTCTGGCGTGAAAGAGTAACAAACATCCATCCATCCATCCATTCTTACAAACTTTCGCGTTTATAATATTAGTAGGAAGTAGGATTTCCTATTCCAAAATTTATAAAAGTAGACTGAGATTCGAACAATCTGAGTTTGAAATTCGGGTCCGATCGGAAACGTTTCCGATTGATTGTGAATAGCACCGCGGGTTGTAGACTAATTTCTTCTCTTCTATTCTAGGTGTGGTAAAAGTGCCAGTACTCCTAAAGTGCGCTTACTTTGATTACTTGAAAGCCTTGGAGAAGGCTTGGCAGGAACGTCTGCGCGAGAGATTAATTAAGAGGGCAGCTGTCCCCGAAGAGAAAGAAACCTACCCATAACACAAAATAATCGAAAATTCGCCGTTACGTGTTCGTTACAGATCAAAATGGAAAACTTAAAAGTGACAAACAAAAATATGAAAAACTTTCAAAAACATTTCGTTGTCTTTTATTAAAATACTAAAAATTTGTACCAGATCTTATATTAGGTAGTTAAGTAGGTAGTAGTTGGACTGGTTAGTCCGTTTGCGAAAGAATAATTGCCGATAGCGTTTTTTTTTCAAAGGTTACATTCATTTCATTAGCCTTAGTTTCTATATCGTAAAATAATAATTGCAGACTATGGAAATAAAAACGAACAAATTCAATATTTGAAAATGAAAAAAATGGAAGCGGACTATAGTTATTCACTAATTTAATTACATTATATCTACCTATCGTAGATCTACCTCTAATTTATACTTTGTAAAGTTTACTGTTTAAAATATTAATGTCTACAAAATAAAAGCATAAATTGTTAAGCTATTTTGAAGCTATTGCACGAATTTTCCTAACTCTATACAACAATTATACATCATACTTATTCCCTTGAAACAAAACGATCAAATCGTAGACTGATTATAGTTTACTCTGTTTCGTCTGGGGTTTATCCCTGTCTTCCAATAGGCACTTCGATTGGCAGAAGGAATGATCTGGCGCCAAGTCGAGCTTACGAAGGCACAGCGTATTGTTTTTCCAGCCATACTTTTCTTGAGAGGGGGGGTTTGGCCAGGCCATTTTACCCCCCTCCCGTAACTTCATTGTGGATATAGCTAAAAGTCTGAATTAATTTTTAGAGACAATAATATTTCTCACACCTGCTGCCTTTAGGTTTTGAAGATTATATCATTGCTTAGCTTTCTACTTATTTAGACAATCTTTTTATCGAAGCAGTACTTCCAGGACGTTACCCCCCTACAAACACATACATCGCTCTTTTGAATAATAGTGAAGAGTAAACTACAATAGACTAGTTCATATGCCCGCGGCTTCGCACCCGTTATATAAGCCTATCGCACTTAAAGTGATTTTGTAGCTTTCTAGTAGTAAAATCTTTTATCTTGCTCACTCTCCCTCCTATGACTTTTCAAACGAGAGAGACAATGACCAAAATAATAAATCACGCGTGATAATTAGGGGCCAGTAATTCTGAAGATTATCCTCTACGAACATTTACTTAAAAATTCTGCCTCTGTAGACTACTGTAAATAGCTTTAAGAAACATTAGCAGTATCTGGTCTGCCGGCGCCTCAACTCAGCGGCGTGCAGCTCGAAGAAGGCAGGGTTGTCGTCGGGAGAACCTCCGGCCAGCATGTACTCCAGGTGCCGGATGTAGCAGATCGCTATTCTGAAACAAGGGATACCTACATTACTGTATACTCTGTTTTTGGGCCCCTTAGTAAAAGCGAGAAAACCGAACATTCACTGACCTCTAGCTATTTTGTAAGGTTAGGTATTCGGAGTAGAGTAGGCATCCCTAAAAAGAAGGATCGACGTGGTGGCACGTAGCAAGCGACAAGCGATGTGGCGGGACTATAATATATATGGAATTTCATCGAGCGGCGTGGCGGAACACCGCGCAAAGCGTGGAGCGGCGTGGTGGGATAACGCGCGAAGCGAGAAGCGGCGTCGTGGAATCGACGTTGTGGGATCAATTCTCTCTAATTCAATCACCTTCTTGGTTCTATTCATGAGTGGATCCAGTAGGTTAGCGATTACTCTCCAAACTGGTGCAGTCTGCTTCATCAGTCTGCTCCTTGACGTGAATGCCAAAAGCGCGCACTACATTCACACAATGTTTATTTCGAACCAGTACGTCACTCTGGCTGGTGTACATCAGATCAATTAGTCTGAACTAAAGGCCCTGGTCAGGATCCTGGGGTCACCACGAAAGCGCGCCTTAATACCTTTAAATTGTTAGAAGCTCACCTGAGACACTCAATCTTGGAGTACTTCTTCTTGGATGGCTTGGTGACGGGCAGCTTGGAGCGCAACAGGTCAAACGCACGGTTCATGTCCCGCATTCGCGTGCGCTCTCGGTCGCACGCTGTCTTCTTGTACTCTGCAATTTAGGGGTGGATTCTGATCAGACTAGATGGTAAAGATGGTTGATAAGGTTTTTGATTTGACTTGCATGGTTTTGAAAACCCTTTGCCCAATTTTTAAGCTGGGGCCCCATCTTGACACGTGAGGTAATCTTGGTCATTGAATCTTTCGTTTAAAGTCATAAGAGTGAGGGTGACCAGTGTATTTTTTCTAAGAGCTTGTTGTAGAAACGTTTTGTACCTGACAGTTTTTCATACTTTTGTAGAATTCTACCCATCTCCCACAAATAGTCGTCTCCATAAAAGGTAGAAACCCTTTTATGGAGACGACTCAAGCAATTCTTAGAAAAAGAGGTTAGAACTTAGAGTACCTATGTACTTCTATGTACTTTGAGAACTGTTGTCCATTATTTTATCCAACGAGAATTATTTTTTGTTTGAGACGTTAGTTCCCGTTTTGGCACAATAGTTCTATTTCAGAACAGACTCATGTTCTTCCTACCAGTATCCCACTCAGGTGGGGTCGGTGCAGTATGTACCTACTCGTACGTTACCAGTCTTAGTTTACAGATAAAATACCTTTCTCCAACTGCAGCGCTCGCTCCTTCCAGCTGGTCACTACATCATGCCCAGGGTCCTCCAGGTACTTAGTGGTGTCCTGGGACTCGTGGGAGAAGTCCAGGGAAGACTCCGAGTTAGCCGGCTCAGGCAGCGGGGGCGCTTCTCTGTACTCCTGCTCGTAATACCTTGACCCTGAGAATAGGAAACAAAGAAAAAAGGTAAGTAGGTAGCTTTTAGTTTAAGCATTATAAAGACTTTGAAAGTTGACTTTCGCCATAGAACTGTAAGACACACTTTCGAGATATGCTTTTTTTAATCTATAGGTAGGGAGTTATTTCTTTTTTCCTATGCAATCCTGTCGAAATTTACCTAGTTTGTGTAGGAAGCTAATTAATTTAATTTAAAACTTGGGTGGGTTTTTAAGTATTTCAATTTTATACTTACACCGTTCACAATCAAATAATCGAACCAATAGCGTTCCAGAATGTTTCGTAATGACTAATCTGATGACGTAGACTTTACTTACTTACATAAATTAATACAGAATATTAATTTACTATCGTAGTATGGTGTCTATCGTTTCTACGTTTTCTGTGTTTACGAACTTTAGAATAAATTTGTGAGCTAACTACTTTTAAGATACGTACAGGAATCTTACCTTCTTGAATGGCGCTGTCCATTTCATGGGGCCGAAAGTACGTTATCCGTCTCGGTTCGTAATCGTCCAACACGTAAGACCTGTGATGCGAGATTGTCTTGTCGTATTTTTTGTGCGAAAACGTACTCGTATGCTCCTCCTTCGACTTATCCTCTTGCCTCCCAATTTCCAGAATAACACGTTCTTCCTCCCTCTTTTCTGTTTCAACGTCCTCTTTCACAACCGTATAATTCGCTATGAGAGGTATTGGCGCCTCTTCATCGTAAGTTTGGTTATACATTGTCAGATTTGCCACGCTTTTTGACGAAAAATGTTTGGAACTGGTCTAAAATCTACTAAAATTAGGTACACTGCCCGTGTGGCCGCTACCTGTAGCTAGTAAGGACTGCGCCACACACGTTTCAGTTCTTTTGTAATGCATATTCGATCAAAGTTGCGTCGTGTGTACACAAGTGGCTACCACAATTTTTAGTTTTCACTGGGAGGGTCTGTGTCACCTTTTGTTTCGAGCTCTTTTGTTCGGTTTGATACGTCGCTGTAGGTGTTTGTGCTCCGTTAGCTCGTTGTAGTCCTTTCTAGTAGGAATCTACTTGGGTTTGAAGAATTTGTAATATTTGTCTATTTATATCTCTAGTATGTAGTTGTAGGTATGTAAGCAGTAAGTAGGGTACTTGCGTTGTTCTTAGTTGGACACTATTGCGTGTTAATTTAATGAATAGAGTTACGTATTTCTTTGAGTGCTGATGTAAAAATGTTGACATTTAGTTAGATTCTAAAAGCTAAGAAGGAACAGTAGCAATAACCGTTCTACAACCGCAGATATATAGTCTCCAAAAGATACACCCCTTTTCTCTTTTCTGCTTATCACTATTAAGTAGTGTAGTAGCGCAGTGTATAGTGAGCCATATGACACTAGAACCAATAAGAATTATGCAAAATAAGAGCTGGAGCAAAGGGTAACCAAACCATCTAGCCATCTAATTGACCGTATAGCTTGTATCACCCACTGAGCAAATAGCCCAGTGGGAGAAACTGGGAAACTCATCATCTTTGTGGGCTTTTTTATTTCCTCATTTTAGCATTTTAGAGTAGGAACTATATCCCTAATTCTGTCGATACTTGGACAGGTTCCAACTGATCTATGATTCTGATCTTCTTGTACTCTTTGGTTCTGTTTGCTTCTGTCCATGGTATAATGATATACTTCACCAGGTAGGTATAGCATTCAGCAACACGTAGTGACGTCAGACGATGCTTAAGCAAGACCGAAATAAGTCATTTACAACAAGTTCGAAAGAGACGGATGACGTCGTTCCGTGTTAGCTGAATGCTAGACCTTGTTTTTTTTTTTTTGGATCATGCTTCTGTCTAATACGTCAAACAATTGCCAGAAAAAAAAAATAATAATAATAATATGTCATCTGTTGAGACATATTTCTAAATCTTTAGTTTTACTTCATTTACTTGGTTAAATTTTCGTTTACAACAATGAACGATCTGTACAAAGACCGCGCTCGATGCGAAGTGTGCCGGACCATCAACTTGGCAAAAAATGCCAAGTACGGAAAACCAAACATGGAGATGTATGACAAGTGTGCTCCTATCCCCAGACGGGACTGCCCACCGTGTTTGGGTACGGCCATGATCACAGAATACTCCCTATTACAGTATCATTAGTCTATGCTATTACCCTATGTAATAGAGCATATTCTGTGGCTATTACATAGGGCAACCATGATCCATAAAAAACAATATATTATTATATCATGGGTACAGCCATCGTATAACATATGTACTCCGGGTACAGCTAATCAGTATCGTAAATAGTCTCTATTAGTAACTAGCTGTTAGCCGCGACTTCGTTCGCGATTATTCATAAAAATACTATCCTAAAACCTTCTTCGTGATAAACTGTAACTAATTATCAAATTTCATCAAGATCCGTTTAGGCGTCATAGACATAAAGACCCCTAATCGGTCAAAAATAATGATTCCAAAAAAAGTAAACCAAACCATTGAAAGTCAACCAATTCACTAGTCAGTCTTCGATGTCATCCAGTAGCGGTTACGTCTCCCCACTAACCAATAAATATGGTGAACTGTGTAGTCCACTCATGCCGAAATTTCAGAATATCCAAAACAGTAAAAAAAGGCAACGTCACATATCTTCCGTAAGTCTTAAATATATTTTTATGTGCTTTAAAAAGCTAACAATTGTAATTAATTCTTAATGTCAACAGA
Organism: Peribatodes rhomboidaria; assembly: GCA_911728515.1. Lineage (NCBI taxonomy): Eukaryota > Metazoa > Arthropoda > Insecta > Lepidoptera > Geometridae > Peribatodes > Peribatodes rhomboidaria. The sequence goes on along the minus strand of OU452186.1, from coordinate 11,969,665 downwards.
GCGAAAAGTTGTTGAAAAATGTGTTGCCACAAGGTATTTTTATATTTTCCCTTTAATAAACTTTAGGTTTCTTAAGGATCCAGTTTAGCCGATCAGTGGACAAAAATAATTCGACAAAGTAAAAATGAAAATTAGTGAAAACTTCGTCGCCCATAAAACAATTTGCTCTGTGCACCTTCGCAAGAAAGAAATATACGTAACAGTGAAATATCCTGACAAGCAGGCGTCAGTTTTATTTTTATGTAAATGTAATGTTATTATATTGCCGAAAAAATAACTTAAATGTATGATGTAAATAATGATAGTGTGTAAATTTATGTGTAAATAAGATAAAATCAATAGTAATCCCTTTACTATTGATTTTAACGCAAACTCGTACTCTTGATTTTTATTTAAATTCTTACCTTTTACCTACTCTGATTTTAGTTAAGGTTTACATACAATCTATAATATTAGTTTGTAGAATAGTGTCATGAATGGATCTGGGTAAGGCTTTGTGTGTAGTTTAGCTCTGGCCTAAGCTGGCCTAATACTTTGTTTCCGGTCTTGTGATTTCTTTAAACTCTGATCGTTATATAATTTACCCAACTAAATTGGGTAACCTCTTTTAATGGCAAGTTCATCACGTATAGAAAAAAAGGTTTTATTAAGGTACCAAAATAAATTTGACACGTTTCGAAATCGTGTCTTGTATGAAGACTATCCTTCTGGACCTATGTAATAGAGCATATTATTCTGTGTTAGGCGTTTAGCCGTAAAAAGCCTACAAACAGACAGACAGACAGAGCTACTTTCGATTTTATAATAAGTAAGGATAAGGATTAGCGCCCCGGCTTCGCACGGTACCAATAAACCTGTCGTGATATACATAAATAAATATACAAATAAATAAACATAATTATTATTATGTATTATGAAGTACTTAATTAAATATAATTAATCTAAATATATATCTGAATAAATAAATAAAAAGTCTAATTAATTATATCAACTGGATATGACAGTCTTTAGTACCTACTTGAGAAATAAATTATTTTTTGCTATTATTCATTACAGTATAAATAAATAGCTACTTGTATAAACTGTAGGTAGGTAGATAACTCAAATACTGTAGATACTTACGTTATTCACTTTTTTCTTATTCAATGTAACAAAAGGTTTCTTTCGGCGCGGCCCTATATACAAAATAAAATCATATTAATTTTTCAGAGCCAACACCAGACCAACTGACACGCATCACAATATGTAAAAAAAACGATTACGCTTCCAAGATACCACCGCCGCCTGCGGTGCCGAAACCTCATAGCAAATGTTCGTACCTCCTCAAAGTGAGTAACATCAGTAACATCGCGTGAAACTCCTCGTCATCGTGGTTTACATTGAAACAATCGTTATCATTGGCTCTTTGGCAGGCTGGCATCCTGGTAGGCTCAGTCTACTTTACGTACGCTCAGGGCATTTGGGGAGAACAGCAGGAGGTCACAGCGTTCATCGAACGATGGAAAGGATACTTGCGGAGTCTTAACGTACGCCGTTCACCCACTTACGACCAGTGCGGGAATGCTATCGTAAGTACGCCTGTTTTAAATGTTTTGGAAATAACTAAGCTTCAACTCAGAACCTGCCTTCTGAGCTTGGGGGCGTGGGTTCGATTCCCACCTAGGGCAAACATACATGTGATAAACATTTGTGTTTGTTCTATGCCTGGAGCCAGACAAAGACAAAGTTGTGTACCATTATTCAAAGAACTTAAATTACTTACTTTAGCATCAATGTATATCTTAGAGGCATGTCTATTTGTAAAACAAAATATAAACACCTTTGACATAAAAACTACACGTAAACAACGGAAAACCCGCAAAGCATACTATGTATTACCCCCTCAGGGCTCGAAAACTAAATTCTATAACAAATCTATTTATGTAACGTGCACCAAATTATTTAATCATTTACCAGACATAATTAAAGTCATGACATTTAGAAAATTTAAATATTTTATAATCTAACGAAACTACTAATTGACAATGTTATTATAATATTGACAAATTCCTTAATGATAAAACCTTTGACATTCCAACCAAAGAAAAAACTAAATGAAATTGACATTAATTGTATCTTTAACTTTAATAAATTCTTGACTGATCTCTCAGAATATTGTATGCCCAATTTGGTAGCTGTTGAAACCTAAGTATACCTAATATTCGATGTGACCTGTAACTACACAGCTGACAATTATAAATGATTTTGAATTTGAATTTGAATTTATGTCTGGGTGTTATTATCTATTTAAGTACCGTATATCAGTCTTTGGCAGCCATAGTACAAGCTTTGCTTAATTTGGGGTCAGGCGACCGTGTGTGACAATGTCCCGAATTTATTTATTTATTTAATTGAGATGAATTAGCTGCGTGATAGTTGAAAGTATGACTTACAAACTGAATTCTACAAAGTACTAACCCGCAACGGTTTCAAAGTGTGCGCAAAAATGTGCGTCAACAGTTACATACTCTACCGACACGATCCATACGAAACCTGCTCTGCACTCATGCTCTCCTAGTACAACTGGTTACGTCACCTGCCGGTCGGTGGCTCCGCCGCCAGTTGGGCTGTTTATTTGCCTTGAACTTGATTGCCCAGCATCGGCTGCTATCGGACGACTATGTAATGCGACACTGCATCAATTTCGATAACGTGGACATGAAAATAATTAATTTTCATAATCATTTCACTTCAATACTTAATCAGAGTATATTGTTACATTGTGAGAGTTTGTTAGTGCAAAAGGGATGGTACGCGATTATCAGTGCACCCTTCTGCAATTTTGTGTTTACCTACCAAAGCTATCCTTCACAGAGTTCTTTGACTGCGATTGATTTGATTTCAAAGCGTTTCTAAGCTTTGAAATCGCTTGAGTGATGGAGTTCTCAGCTAAGTCAATTAGGCCTAACCCCCCAATGTGCAAAATATACCTTCTGTCTATATCTACTATTTTATACTTATACATTTTTACTAAGATTTTTTATTTGTCTATCTATACTTTTTTCCTCGATTACAGATAAAAGAAAATAAAACAAGTTTAGTGGCGCCTCTCTATGATATTTACAAATACTATGTGATGTCGTGCTTTACAAGTAAGGGAGCCTACTTCGATATTTTCATTACCTACTAAGAAACAGAGACTCCAGGCAGATATAAGAATGATTATTTTAATTGACGAACGAAGCGAAGATTTTAGGCTGAGTTGCATCAGCAAAAACCTTAACCAGCCATAAAAGTTCATCAAAAACCTTAACCAGCCTTAAAAGTTAATCAAAAACCTTAACCAGCCATAAAAGTTAATCAAAAACATTAACCAGCCATAAAAGTTAATCAAAAACATTAACAGCCATAAAAGTTGATAAAAATCCTTAACCAGCTATTAAAATTGATGAAAGGTTGGTTTTCCAGAGATTTTACGGTTATTTACGTTACTTTTACGGTTTGGTTATCGTAAACAATACGAATAAAGCGGTAACTCTACTCCTCTACTCACTACTCTAAAACACTCCTCACTACTCTGGAAAACCAGAGATTTTATTTCCGTATAAGGTTTGGTTATATGTATAACTAGATGCGCCCCGCGGTAGCACCCGCGGTTAAAAAGTATCCTATGTGCTATTATAGACTATAGTCTACCTCTGTGCCAAATTTCATACAAATCTGTTCAGGCGTTCTGGTGTGAAAGAGTAACAAACATCCATCCATCCATCCATCCATCGATCCATTCTTACAAATTTTCGCGTTTATAATATTAGTAGGATGTACCTAGCTAACGTTGTTGATGCAACTCAGCTTTTCAGTGTCTAGACCAGTGATCCCTTAAGTCGTCTATAACGACCCCCAGGGGTCGACGACGACTTACTAGGGGAAAAAGGGAAGGGAAGTGGAAAAAATAACCATGAGTTTGCGTAATATTAACGGGGGTCTACAATAGTCGATCTAAGTTAGATACGTCTCTTTTCATCAGCACTCGTACACTGAATGTGGTCAGTAATCATTATGGATCTATCAGTTAACCAATGTGTAAAAATCCACCGCCGGTGGTCTACCCAAAACCGAAAAACATGACAAGTGGTCTACAACGCAAAATAGTTTGGGAACCTCGTGAGTCTTCTGAGTAGACTCTAGCTAGATAGAGGTAAAACTACCGTATAGGTAGAGGTTGTACCTCTATCGTATCTAGAGTCTACAGCTCGTCATTTGTCGAAACTACGTACGGGAACCTTTGTACCTATGTGTAATTGTGTATGTATTTTATGGTAAGTAGTGTAAGGTAAGTGAACTTGTCCGACGATACCTTGAGTAGGTACCCTATCTTTAATCCGACTTTCATGAAATTTTGCAGGCAAGTAGATCATTTGGGAAGTGTGGGTGTTGTACAGAGGTGTAGCCAGCCCCTTCGAGGGAAAGGGTAGTTAATTTCAACAACTTTTAAATTCAAATATGAACAAATCGGTCATGTGGTCGCACGATTCAATTCGAATCGAACTACTTAGCAATACTAGTAGGTACTTACTTAATAGACACTAGTCCCGTTACTAATAAACGTTGTATAGCCTCGAAATAGTTAAAGTTTCGCTTTTTTCCATCTTTTAAAATTTTTAACTCGATCGATAGGTAATTCCTTAATTTTTATTCAAGGTGTAGCGAAAACGCCGATGCAATTAAAATGTGCGTACGTCGAGTACATTAAAACATTAGAAAAGAAATGGGACGACGCACTCAAGAACAAGAAATAAGTTAAAAAGAACCACGAGCACACTGAGTTCGAACTTGACCAGACCAGTACCTACCCCTAGCATAACTTCCTTGACAAATACATTTAATAAGTTTTTGAAAGAAGATGCAGTTTTCATTTCCGCTTGTAGAGGCCTTGCCTTATTAATCGAAGATAGTAAATGTCCAACACCTACTACGTATTTTTGGATAAAAGTTATGCTGGGGCTACCCTTGAGTGGGTATCTTATATATGACATTTTCTGTGCTAAGGGTAAAACTGTAAAAATTGTAAATGTGTAAAAGAAAAAACAAAAAAAGGACAAAAAAAAGGTTTAAACACAATTTTACTGTTTTATTTTAATAACAAATAATTTGACCATAGGTAAAGGTATGATGGAAACGTCCAGTTTTAAGGACGTGCTGGTTACGCTTGCCTAACGCCCGGTGCGCAGTGGAGGCCTCAGAGGCCTACAGCATTCCAAAAATATTTCAAGAGTTTCGATTAGATGAAAGAATTATTTTCAGTTTATTTTCAATATCTCGCCTATAGTGGGGAAAAACGACTACAAAATTTTCAACATTCCACTATGGCCAGTGGAAAAAATGGTGGGGCATTGTTGAAGTGCCTAAATTAATTCCTACTACTTCCCCACTGCTCATTTAGTAGGTACCTACCTAAATGATTGAGGAATCGTACCTTATCATCTTTTAAAGCATTCTGATAAAAATTACTGGACGAACTTGTTTGAATTGTAACTACTGGACGAAATAATTTACAAACACGTGTAATTCAATGAAATGTCATTTATTTTCACTTAAAAATTATCAAATAAATTAATATAATGCTCACAGCACAACCGATTCACTGCTATTTATCAACGCTTCGCGTCTTACTATTTCAACTCGGCTTTTACAAAAACATCTTTCTTTAAAAAAAACTTAAGACATTAAAAGAATTGCACAAACAATGTATAAAAGCATTATTAGATAATTATTAATTATCTAATAATTATCTGATAACTATTAATTATCTAATAATTTAATTACCTAATTACTTATATTTAGATAAGCAGTGAATACTCTAGGTTGGGGTCAGCTAAAACTCGCCGGACTATTTTTTTTTAAATACAGACAGGCGAGCAGACGTCGGTCGACGCCAAGAGCTGCGGAAAAGAGGCCCCTCTTTTCCGCAGCTCTTGGCTGATACCCCCTTAAAAACAAACGGGGGGCGCCCCCTCCATTTTTACTACCTAATTTTTACTAAGCAGGGGCAAAAGATTGAAGGAAAGGGGTGACAAAGAAGTTGCCCCTTCCCGTCCTGTCCCCCGAAGTCTCCCGTCATGAAGTACTTCCACGGTCCCTGGTCGAAGCGAGTTTTAGCGGACACCTAACTTAGAGCAACTTAAACATATAACTATACTTAGTTAAGTATTGTTTCAAATTTTGTATGTTACTTAGAAAGTCAATTGAAGTCATTATATCTAGCAAGTCTAAATGAAATCTCGATTCATTTGGGTATTAATGGATTGTTGGCCTATTAATATCTAAAAGAGAGATTATTACGTCCGGATGGTTGCATTTACACTGAATGTAATAAAGAATAGCCCCTTTTTTTGGCTTCGCCGCAGTCAGGTAAAGACGGACCAATTTATTTGTTACCAATTTAAGTTAGTATTTTCTTAGCTTTTTTCTCTTTTCTTTTTCAATAGGAAAAAACTCTTACCATAATGGTAAGGGTAGTGAAAAAGTTTAGAAGGCTGGACATGGTAGTCTCTTTCTCTCAAAGAAAAGTAGCATAATTAAGAATAGGTACTCGTGAAGGAAAAGTACGAGGCTATATTACCGTCCTGCAATCCATGGTTAGTGTCAATCCTGTCACAACCAACATAGGCCTAATTGGTCGACTTTGATAAACAATAAGAATAAGTTTCACTGATTGGTCGAAACGTGATCTATTTTTCATGCGTGGCCACGAGTTCTTTAAATACTTTTTATTTTATTTAGACCTGGGTCAACTAAACAAATGCTTCCTCTTGTCGCTCATCAGGATGTCTTACACGCGAAAACGAGACAACAAACTAATATCATTTTTGAATAAGATCGTTTACAATTTCAATTTTTTTAAATAAGATCGTTTCTTTACAATTTTGACATAATTAAACAATACGGCATCCAACATTTTTAATTTTAAAAAGTCTTTCATAGCTAAAAAAAAAGCTTATTTTAATTATCTTTAAAAAATGCACATCGAAAACCGAAAATGGGACATCTAACATTTTCAAAATTTAGTTAATTTTCTTAATTAATAGAATATAAAGAAATAATGTAACAGCAACGAGTAACGAGTATAATTTGCAATGCGATCATACAGTAAAGTATGGTACATTTTTGTGTTCTCATACCCTTTACACTTTACACATACGATTTAACAAAAGTAAGTGCCTTTCAAGTCAAATTCCTAAGCAACAAGCTTAGGCATTTAACTTGAACGTTGAGTTTCGCCTTGAGTGTTGTAATCTCGGATGTATTTTCAGCGATGGACATGTATAACTTTTGGAGTTAATAAATTCTGATTTCATATTCTAGGATTTCACTTTACTCATCATTTATAACCAACTTTTACTAACAATGAAATCGTGAAAAAAAACTGCTGTTCCATACAAAAACTTCATTCAACGTCAACGAAATGTATGGAACAGCTGATTTCATTTCCACGATTTCAGTGTTGGTTCTTTAATAAAAGTTGGTCCTAATGATAAGCACAATGATAGTGTCCGTAACTTCAGCTTCCTCATAGGTGATAGAATAATTTTACCTATGCCAATATTTAAAGCATAATAGCTGCAATCAAATATCCCAGTCTTAGTTTAGCTGCCACAAGAACTTCGTTAATATGAGCCATTTACTATGTGTCAGCTGGAGTGACACAACCTCAGCTCGCACATCCAGTACAGGCAAACCAGTGAGGTTAGGGTTTTGGACAATAGCTAGAAAATTAAAGCATAATAGCTGCACAAGGTAGGAAAAATCTGAACGATGCTACTCAAAACATGTAGAAGCTATGATCAAAAAACTGTGTGTAAGCTGGTGTTGTGTCACTTCAGCTACTCATCTCATATCTTCCAAACGAAAGAAGGTATGATTATGCATTATAGCTCAAATTTTAAAGCATAATTGCTGCCATTGGCAGCAAAATTTTCAAGTCTCTGGGTTATATACTTTCCGAGTTATAAGCTAATACCTATGTGTAAGCTGAAGTTGCGTCACTTCAGCTGACACATGTTGAATCGACGAAACTATCAAACGTAGAGTTTTCATTTAAAGGGCAAAAATTAAAGCATAATTGCTGCCATAGGCAGCAAAATTTTCAGATTCCTAGACCTCGTAGTTTCCACGTAATAATCAAAAAACAGTTTTCGCGCCAAAAAATTCAAATTTTTGCTTAAAAGCGGCGTTGCCGTTCCGTGCGGTACATTATTGCAATTCAATTTGATCTTAGCGCGCATAGTGTTAAAAGTCATTTTAACTTGTGTTCAAAATTCTTTTAGTTTTGTTTAGACTGAGAGCCCCTGAACCATATGGAACTAAGAATGCACCTGTAAAATTTGAAGGCAGATTCTTATGAACTTAAACAACGACGAAGGTTATTGGTTTTGGCGTGGCTTGTTCTCTGTAATTTGGCTAACAAAAGACGTCGCGCGACAGATAATGGCTGCTTGACGTCACAGGCGCGAGGTAGACAGTGGCATGGCGAACCAGTTTTTTTGCCCCACCACCCCGCTACACCCTTCGCGTGCCATCTAGTACATTTACTAATTTAAAAATTAAAAAATTAAAATAAAGAAGAAAGACAAACCACTGTATAGTAAAGAAGATAAATTTGTTACTTGGACAATATCTAGTGTAAGTAAGTAGTGTAGGTGTTTAACAAGTTTGAAGATGAACTTCCGCAAAGTAACGCCTGATTCAATCAAGAAGATAAATGTTTAATGTGTGGGTAAGAGATAGTAAAATGTATTTTAATAGTCTGTAAGTACTTTGATTTTATGATACGGGAATTACTCGTATTCCGACTATTGTTTCAACCGCTTAAGTAAGTGATTCCCGTTACATAAAATCATGTGTGAAAACCACGTCAGTTTCCATAGCCTGTAAGTAGGTAAGTATCTGTATTCGATAACTACTTCAGTGTTATTTCAGTTGTTCCATGAAGAATCAGAAGACCAGGGAGCTCCTAGTCTAGTTATCTCGTCTTCTAAGTTCATAAGAATCTATCTTTAAAATAACATACATACCTAGTTTCATATAGTTCAGCGGCTCTCAGTCGTTTTTTGTTAGCCAAATTACAGAGAACAAGCCACGCCAAAACCAATAACCTTCGTCGTTGTTTAAGTTCATAAGAATCTGCCTTCAAATTTTACAGGTGCATTCTTAGTTCCATATGGTTCAGGGGCTCTCAGTCTAAACAAAACTAAAAGAATTTTGAACACAAGTTAAAATGACTTTTAACACTATGCGCGCTAAGATCAAATTGAATTGCAATAATGTACCGCACGGAACGGCAACGCCGCTTTTAAGCAAAAATTTGAATTTTTTGGCGCGAAAACTGTTTTTTGATTATTACGTGGAAACTACGAGGTCTAGGAATCTGAAAATTTTGCTGCCTATGGCAGCAATTATGCTTTAATTTTTGCCCTTTAAATGAAAACTCTACGTTTGATAGTTTCGTCGATTCAACATGTGTCAGCTGAAGTGACGCAACTTCAGCTTACACATAGGTATTAGCTTATAACTCGGAAAGTATATAACCCAGAGACTTGAAAATTTTGCTGCCAATGGCAGCAATTATGCTTTAAAATTTGAGCTATAATGCATAATCATACCTTCTTTCGTTTGGAAGATATGAGATGAGTAGCTGAAGTGACACAACACCAGCTTACACACAGTTTTTTGATCATAGCTTCTACATGTTTTGAGTAGCATCGTTCAGATTTTTCCTACCTTGTGCAGCTATTATGCTTTAATTTTCTAGCTATTGTCCAAAACCCTAACCTCACTGGTTTGCCTGTACTGGATGTGCGAGCTGAGGTTGTGTCACTCCAGCTGACACATAGTAAATGGCTCATATTAACGAAGTTCTTGTGGCAGCTAAACTAAGACTGGGATATTTGATTGCAGCTATTATGCTTTAAATATTGGCATAGGTAAAATTATTCTATCACCTATGAGGAAGCTGAAGTTACGCACACCAATGATATCCTAAAATCGGTATATTTAAAAAAGATTTTTTTGCATATATTTAGGAAAATTAGATATGCCATTTTCGTAACGACAGCAAAATAGTTAACAGTGAAATAAATACTTGACATACTTGTAGTATTTTCTAAGAACAAAATACTTTTTTTCCTATTATATTTTAATTTTTCTTATCTTGAAGAATTCCATCAACACTTCGTCAGTGACTTTGGCTCTGCGCTCCTGCGAAGAGAAATTTAAATATTGTCAATCACTTAAAGTACTTTTTTCCAGTAATAAGCCAAAGAACAACAAAAGAATAAATAACCAAAAATACTTATCAATGAAAAATAAAAGTCTGCGACAAGCCATTGCTTCGAAGCTAAAGCTTGAAATTCAAAATTGTTTATGCAAGAAACACAAGGTTTAAGCGACCTCTATGTACATTACGAATAATCTATTAAAAATACAAAAAAAATCCGAGTACCCCATCAGAACAGAATTTTGAAAAAAAAAAGTGATGACTAATCTGTAAGTCCTTTCAAACAGAAAAAATAATTACCAAATCCAATTCCAAAATAATTTCAAAATTGACGAAATTAAGCATTCAATACCGGTCAAAAACGTAACCCTCATTTTTGTTTCACCTTAGTCAGGTAAAAATAATACAACCAAATTAGAAAGTTGAAGTCAAATTGAACTCAGTTAAAAACGAAAGCAAAAAAAAGAGCGTGGTAAAATTCTAAAAAAAAAACTAAGTACGACTTACTTGATACGCCTGAAGTACTGGAACTATGGAATCGATGGCCAGCTTCTTCAGTTCGCCGGTCAGCATCGCGCCGGATTCGTATTGTTTACGAATCTGAAATATTAATTTTTTTTTTTTAAATTTATTACTGACTAGCTGCATTCGCGGCTGTGTCCTAGTTTCACTTGCCATTCTACAGGAACTGTTTTTTTTTGTCGGTATAAAAAGTAGCCTATGTGTCAATCTAGGCTAGGGTATAAGCTACCTTCTGTACCATAATTTTGATCTTTCCCATCCATAAAACATCGAGTGAGTCACACACACTTTCAGATTTATAATATTAGTAAGTTAGTGGGTTAGGGACCTCTAGTGTTGCAAGCCTCCATAAGTGGCTGTTACTGTTCACCATCAGGCGGGCCGTCTGTTTGTTTGCCATTTTTATTGTAAAAGTAAATTATTAAATTTGATAAAATTATTTTTCTTAAAAAAAATAGTTTGTACACAAAAATTAAAAACTTACGTCGGCCAGTTGCTCATCGTCTTCAAGGAAGAACTCTAAATACTTGTATGATATATCGACGCTAGCGTTCCCGCCGCGCTCCCTGTGCTCTTCCACCGTAGGCTGGCCGCCGGAGAAGGCGTACTTGTTTATCTAGATAGAAACAATCAAAATCGGTTTAGTACCCGCCGGCTTTCTTGTTTCCTGTGAAATGTGATCTGAACATATTCAAGGCCAACGTGAATGAAACAATTCTCGAAACCTCTGTTCGCTTCAGTGAAAGCATTGTGATTGATCAATTCATGCACCGCTAAGGGTGCGGCTGCACTGAAGCGGAGCTGAAGTAGCGGTGCATAATTGACCAATCACATTGCGTCCACTGAAGTAGAGCGGAGATTTCGAGCGTTGTGATTGGTCAGCTAAGGACTGCTTCGTCTCAATGGAAACGCAGCCTCAGTCCCGCTCTCCGCTTCGCTCCGCTTCGCTCCGCTCAGCGGAAACGCACCCTAATTGACCATTGTGATTGATCAATTCATGCACCGCTAAGGCTCCACTGAAGCGGAGCTGAGCCAGCGGTGCATAATTGACCAATCACAATGCTTCTACTAAAGTGGAGCCGAGATTTCGAGCATTGTCATTGGTCAATAATAAACCGCTCCGCTGAGCTACAAGTAAACGGAAACGCAGCCTTACCTTATTCTTAATCTGCTTAGCGGTGTCATTAAGGAATATGGACGCATTAGGATCGCTGGCTGACATTTTCTGCTGTGCGCCCTGCAGGGCCGGCAGGAAGGTGGAGTGCAGCAGGGCCGGCTTCGGCATCTTGAGGCGCGCCGCCACGTCACGGGTCATGCGGAAGTAGGGGTCCTGGTCGATGGCGCACGGTACTAGGCAGGGGTACTAAAACAACGAGTAAAAAGTAAAAAAATAAATAAAAATAGTATGAGCTGTATTAAAGACTAGCTGCGCCCCGCGGTTTCACCCGCGGTTAAAAAGTATCTTAAGTGATTTTCTAGACTATAATCTATCTCTGAGCCAAATTTCATCCATATCTGTTCTGCCGTTCTGGCGTAAAAGAGTAACAAACATCCATCCATTCTTACAAACTTTCGCATTTATACTATTAGTAGGATGAAGTTAAGATGTTAGTCCACGGTGCACAGACCTTGTGAATAGCTAAACCTATCTTTGAAAAATAAAGTGTAACAACGCTTGGGCAGCTCGAGGCGTTGGCCGCGTCCCAAGTCATGCGGTAGTACGGGTCTTGATCGATGGCACACGGAACTATGCATGTGTACTACAAAAAAAAGTATAAATGTTTAAATTTAAAAAAAAAATAAGTTTGTAAAATTCCAATTACAAAGTTAGATATTGTTCAGACTAGGGGGGAATCGCGAGTTTCAAAACGCGGTTCGGTCTAGTAGCCAGACAGTACAGTTCGGCGAGCGGGTGGCGTCCGCGATGTGTGATGGATCCAAAATGGACTTCAAAGAAGAAATACTGTGTTTACTCTAGTTACTGTAAAGAGGAAGAAATAGAAACGGCGGTATTTAGCTTTTTTCCACTTACTGGCACAGCCCGGCCCGGCACTGCACTGGTGGGTGCTTGCACCTACCAGCTAACGTAGCCTAGCCGGTAAAATTCGCCTATTTAGATCGCCTTTAGATAGTTTAATTAGATGACTGAATTAATTTTAGGTCTCGCTCTAAGTTTGTACATAGCTTATATGTCTCGCTCTACGAGACATATAATTAACTAGCTGCACCCCGCGGTTTCACCCGCAGTTAAAAAGTATCCTATGTGCTTTTCTAGACTATAATCTATCTCTGAGCCAAATTTCATCCATATCTGTTCTGCCGTTCTGGCGTGAAAGAGTAACAAACATCCATCCATCCATCCATCTATTCTTACAAACTTTCGCGTTTATAATATTAGTAGGATTCAGTGATCTAATTAAACTATTTGATGTTTTGGATGCTTTCTACTTACAATTTTACCATCGAAGATGAAAGGAAATGACGTTGAGAACGCCGGCGCAGCCTCTATAGTAGGGAATGTGATCTTGCCAATCACGTCAGAGTCCCCGAAACCGAAGATCCCTTTCACCTGATTGAACGTCACGAGTTTTTGAATGCGGACCATGTTCTGGTAGAAGGCTGGACATTGGCTGAAAAACATTGAAATAATTATTTAAAAAAAGTGAAAAAAAATTAGGGGAATTTGGCGTCGCACGTTTTGTGCATTTACCAGTGTCAAGTTTTTCGGGTCCCTTTTTTGTATTGTCACAGTGCTAATAATGACGCGTCTCTCCCTTTTCCCGACTTCAAAAAGTGGTGGATACTTTACTGAAACGTTAAGTTGAGTTTTCTAGAGAACACGAAAAGTCTTGTTTCCTAATATTTGTATCATTTGCCCACTCTCGTACGATAACGAACCGGCAAAGGTTAACAACCCACTATTATTCACTTTAGCACACTTTGACAATAGAACCACAAACTTAGAATGCTCCCTAAAAATTGAAATATATCTTACAGAAGGATAACTACTCAAGTCATCTTGCATGGAAGAGATCGCTTTTAGTGATAAGGCCGCCAGTTGTTACACTATATAATAAGTTTTATCATAATTTTTCTCTTGTTATTTTTGTTATCTGTGGTGTGAACAATAAAGAGTTTATTTAACTATCTATCTATCTTGCAAGAAGTTCAGAACATCGATTAACAAGCTGTGCTCACCCAATAAAATCCAAGTCGTTAAAAATAAAGGTCTTTTCAACATCAAATCCGACGGCGACGATGTCCTTAGCATTATTGAATGCCATCTTCCGCGCGTCTTCTATCTTGATGTCCCTCCACAGCACCTTCTCGTCGTCAGTCAGCTGGATGATCAGAGGCACGTCGAATACATCTTGGAGCCATCTGAGGAATCACACGAAAATTTTAAATGCGAAAGTTAGGATGGATGTATGGACGTTTGTTATTCAATCATGTCAGTATGGGTGATTGGATCTGGATGAAATTTGGCACAGAGATAGATTATAGTCTGGAATAGCACACAGATACTTTTTAAGCCGCGGGTGAAGTCGCAGGGCGCAGCTAGTAGATAAATAACGCTTCACACTAGAGTTAACTGTGCTATGGAACACACAAAGAAATCTATTTTGGGGCTGAGTATTAGTTGTCTAAGCAAATAAGCGAACAATCAAATGGCCCGCCTGATAATAAACGATAAATGGATGGACGATATGGACCCCTGCAACACTAGCGGTGCTGTTGATGTGTTGCCAACCCGGAAATAAATTTGTAAACACCATTTTTAAAACCTCTGTGATGAATTTTTTTTTTTTGAAGTGAAACTTCTAATGCGATTTCCAACAAGGTTGCGTTAAACGTTAAACGCTCCTGGGGACGGAGGAAAAAAGAGACAGAGCAAGAGTGAATGCGTGGCACTCGAACGCATGCGCGTAGCAAGGAAGATACACAGAAGTTTCACTTCTTCCGCGCAGAGGGACTCCATGCACCAATTTTTTTTTAAATCGTTTATTACCCACTTTGTGAACATGAAAGGTATCAAATGTCCAATGTGCATGCTCTCAGAAGACGGCCCCCGTCCCGTGTATAGGTAGAATTTCTTCCCCTGTTCAACAAGGTTCAGAATGCTGTGCAGGTCTCGGTGGGAGAAGAATATGCCGCGTCTCAGGTAGTGGTGAGCTAGAATAGTAATACATAAAATCAGAGCAAAATTTTATTTGTTGAGAGACAAGGAAAATTAAGATAAAGCAACGGTTTGCTTTTCATCATCACAAATAGGACATAAATTTATAACTAAAGTACACTTTAAAAAAATATTATAAGGCCTCCTCAAAATCATCTCCAAAGCCAAAAGGCCAAAACCCCAAGGGTTCGTCAATGAGCATAGAATTTGCAACAAGATATACCATGTGACGTAATATTTAGTAACTGGCTAGAATGTGCATGTGTAATGTGTAAATAAAAACCTCTTTTGTATTAAAAATAATAATATAATAATAATTTATTTATTTCGGACAACAAAAATCCACACCTTATACTAACATTACACTACAAAAATTATAAACTAAATCTTAAAACATTAGGTAGTATTTACCTTGGTTTAAGACATTTTGTGCAGACGAATTCAAACTTCCTAGTTTCCTCCTTTCTGATCATCGTTTGCACAAAATTATTGTATTATTGTATTGAATGCAAAGATTTCTTAAAGAGGTTTGCAATTGTCTTATTGTGTTGAATGCAAAGATTTTTTTAACAGGTTTGCAATTGTCTATAAAATTTGTTTTATATTCTGTTTGTGTGTGTTTTGTCGTTTGTTATAATTTTGAAATAACCCTGGTACTCAAAGTCTTTCTTCTAAACTGAAAAAAAAACTTTATTTTAGGAACATACCTTTCTTTCCAGTAACTTTTTCGAATCGTTCAATAAGTTCATTATCTATTTTTGAACTCCCAAATCTCTCTGAAATTGAGATAATGTTTAGTTAGTCAATGTATACCTACAGTAAATTTAAACAGACTGAAATAATGTTAAAAATCCTCTTATTTGACAGTCTGAAGTTTGAAACACTGAAACATATTCTTAGATTTGAAAGAAACTTTAGCGTACAACCAAACAAGATACTTACGAATAAGTTTATCGTAGTCAATTCCAGTCTGGGATTGGCCCGAGACATTCCATGGATCTACCAAGTCACCCCCATCTCCATTATCATTGACTGTGAGGTTACTCACTTGAGGTTCTATTGCCTCTGCCATCTTTACCAGCTAGAATAATTATTACAAGTTCATTTAAAGCTACTTAAAGGCAATATGAAGTAGTTTTGTGGCCTGCTGTCAGACAGAACTATTAGCCGACCGAGTAAGTGTCAGCAAGCAAAACATTTCTGCTGCAGCTTCAACAAAAATGCTTTTGTCAAAATGTTGTTGCAAAAATGTCCGAGTCTCTATCTTTCTCTAGAGGTCGCATTTCTTAAGCGATTCTCTTGAGATTTTGTTAGTAGGTTTCAGTAATTCTATAAGGATTATTTTTTAATACAGGACACATTTAGGATTATTTTTTAATACAGGACACAAAAACTCTGTATACTTAATACCTGTCCACAAAATTTCACAAGAATCGGCTGAGAACTGCAACCTGTATAGGAGGACAGATGTGGGCCACGAGGTCTCTAGCTCACAGAGCCTCTAGTTTAAAATGTCAATGTAAATGTAAATAACATTTTCAAATATTATTTTACATAGTCTGTTAAGACCATGAAGACCTTCCCACCTTTTCCTAAAAGTGCATGTGCAAGATTACTTGTGGCAATTTATCTAAGCATGTGTCTAAAAACAAATGTGTGGATGAGGCTTGCACAATATGACACTAGCATGTGAGGAAAAACTGTGGATCTTTTTGTACCTATTTCATATGAATTTTTTTTTATCATACATGTCTTATACAATACATTCTGCAAAATTACTCATGGCTTCAATTTTATAAAACTTACATGACTTGATTGTTCGTACAAAATATGGTCCTAGAACCAAAATGTGGAGTATTTTCTGAGGCTAATGACTTGTTTATGAATGATTCACCAAGTTTTATTAGTAGCTAGGAAGAAAATAATAGCCTGTATGTTTTTTATACCCACTGATAGAAAAAGCAAACTTAGTTTAATTGAAAGTTAGTAAAGCAGCAGATGTCTATTATAACTTTGATTTGTTAGGTTATAAAAATAACTTACTTTATCTATTTACCTAACAATGCACTTCAAATACTGTTTGATAACTAAATTACCTAAAAATACTTTACTGTTTCATTTATCTGTTACGATTCCGAAAAACTAAAAATGGGAAAAAGTTCACTGTTGGCCAACTTAAACATTTATTCCACAAAGCTGTCATTGGTTTTGACAGTGATAAATCTAGGTAACTGACAATGACAACTACATAATGAGAACGAGTTCGCCCAATATTTTTAAACCAGAATGCAAAATTTTCCAATACGGTAAACTAGCTGTGCCCCGCTGTGCTACCCGCGTCGCGTGTATAACGTATACATGACAGATGAGCTAAACACACCAGGGGGGCTATTCCTGCGCGTGAGATGAGATGAAATTTTATCTCGGTCACTCTCACACCTATGACATTTCAAACGAGACCAACAAGGAAGAAAAAAGGTGAGATGAAAATCTCAAATCTCCGAATAGGGCCACTGTAATTTATGTTTTTCGTCGTAAGCGATGTCGTCATAAGGCGACACCACCCTCACTGCGTTTAATTTACGCTTGCGGTTTGCTCACAGAGCTCAGTTACGACACCGGAACTTGCATTTACTTCACGGAGGCTAACTTACGCGATAGATTAGCGACACCACCTACTGCCACCCACAGCGCGTTCAAGTTTCCGATTTCTCAGATCAGTGATTCGTAATCACCTGGCGGTCGCAACGGAAGACTAGCGCTGGTTGGACACAACCAGCACCATGCTGAGTTGCGGCCGATTTGTGGCAAAAAGCCAAGTTTCCACCTTTTTTAGTTAAGTTTTTGTCTGTATTCTGTGTGTTTTTTGCCACAAATAAATTATTGTCTATTGTCTAATCTGGTGCCGTTGCAGAATCTCGGTCTTGGTACATCCAAGTTGAAAAAGTTACAAACAAACACACACACGCACATACATAAAGTTTCGCGTTTATAATATTAGTTTAATTTAAAAATGCCTATGGGTAACATTTGAACGTAAACGTTAAACATGTTTTAAAATAGTTTAGCAGGATGTCGGCTACATCCATTCCGATTTTCCGATTCCGTTCAATTTTATCGTTAAAATTTGTCCAGCTGTTTGAGCGTGAAGAAGTAACAAACTCACACACTAACATACAACATTCACAAACTTTTGGCTTTACCGGTTAGTATTAGTATGACGTGAAAGATGTGAATGAATTATTAGTGTGATAGTGTGACAAATGATGATACTGTGAGTTTTACGAAACTAAATGAACAAACAGTCTTGAATTCGATAGTAATTTCAATTCAAATTTACAGCTGGCAAGATGACAGTTTTTTTTTTCATTCAGTAGTAATAGATGTCAGTGTCTCTGTCATTTAAATAAGCTGTCATTTCGGTTAATCAAATTGACAGAGGCAAGACGAACAGACAGAACAAATGGATTGGCTCATGGAGTGAGAGAGTCTTTTCTTTTTGGTGTATTTACGAAAAAGCGAATTAAACGTGCGCTCCTTTGTCCCGATTATTGTATGGAGTTTTTGTGTTGAACAAAGTCGTCGGGTCAGTGTTCTTGATGGTGTCCGGCGACGATTCAAATGGTGGTCGTTTATCGCGGAAAACTACCAGGTCCCCGAACCGCAGATCCAAGAAAACTGATGCAGATATAGCCAAGGGATCAGCGTTGCGAAATGCCGCGCAACCTTCTGTCCATAAAAGGAATCTTTACGTGGTTTCTTTCCCAATCATTATTTTGTTCAACCTACTCAGATCAATTCTGTACCAGTTGTTCATAGTTTTTAAATATTTGTATACCGCATCACATCGGTTGATGCAGAAACCTAGAAAGAGTGGAGAGTGCAATCTCGAAGTTGTTGTGAAGGACGGAATAATTTCTACTGAGCTAGCTTCAACTGAAGACATGTCTCACATACACACAGTGGGGCCAGGGGATCCGCTGCTGGCAAAACAAAAGCATCATCACAGAAAAGCTTTTGAATATATTTCAAAAGCTCTGAAAATTGATGAAGAAAATGAAGGTAAGATTTTAAACAATGCAAACTTCTAACTATGACTCATATTCCAGTATTGATTTTCTTCTTTACAAAGGATCATTAGTATTAGGTTTATGTTTTCAGTCAAACCTTAGCCAACTAGATACAAGTATTCAAAACAATTTCAAAGTTCTAAATAAATTATCAGGTCTTATTTTATTCAAACTGATTTAATCCAACTTCTAATAATTATAAAATTGAAATAAGTTATTAATATTTTTTTTAGAAATCAATTGTAAACCATACTTTCATGAATAAAAATGTTTATGGCAGGTCAAAAAGAGTTAGCCATTGAGCTTTACAAGAAAGGTATTTACGAATTAGAAAGAGGAATTGCTGTCGACTGCTGGGGCGGGCGCGGTGACGCCTGGCAAAGAGCTCAAAGACTCCATGATAAAATGAAAACCAATCTCGGAATGGCAAAGGACCGACTCCACTTCCTCGGTATGCCCAAAAAATTACACCAACCTCATTCATTTCGAATTAAAACATTAGTAGCTCAAATGTAAAAAAGCTATGCTTATTTTATTTTTTTAAATGGCTGTGTGTTTGCATGTTGGCTTAAAACTTGAACCACATTACACTGGGTCCTATGTTACCATATATAGTCCTGACACTAAAATATAAGCCTTAAACACATGTTGAAAAGTACAGCAAAATTTCCATTGGCAACCCAATCTTTGTGTTGTAAATAAACATACTTTAATTAAATTCAAAACTTGACTTAGCTAATTTGCTCTAATTTGTGCAATGAAACAGAGCTCTTTTTCGTTGTTAACCGGGGTCATCTAGACCCAGATTAATGTGGATCATGCTTAATTCTTCTCTCATTACACTACAATAAATTAAGATTTAATATTGTCCCTAATGTAGCCAACCTAGTGGCCCTCAGTAAATTGGGCGTCGAGAGTGAGGCCGAACGAAACGAAAAAAAGCCTACGGAGTCACCACATAAGAACCGAAAACAGCTAGAGAAGTCCAAGACGACATTGCTAGCCCATACAGAAAGTAATGGCCCATTCAAGCCACCAACTGAAGGTAGACACCAATATTTGCTTAGCTTGGTTTGACGTAACCTACTACTTACTGCAAAAATTCTAACCTATCACAAACATTTGATCAGCTAATCTATGACTTATCCACGTTTTGACCATGTTTCCCCAAATTGTTCTCAGGCAATTTCTTCTAGTTTCTGTGCTTTTAAGTACTTATTTGAATATAACTAACTTACTTAAATACTTTAGAAATACTGGAATTCAACTTTGAATACTAATTTAAACCAGACACGTAAGCAACTAAAACAATAAATTAAAAAAACTTGCCAGAGTATTATTTTGGGTTAGCTGTGGGTTATGTGTGAATTAAGCATTAAGTGTAATGTCAAATTCTTGACGAAAAGTGTCATGTACGTAAATGACACGCACATTTTTTTAAAACATGCCTATTGGAAGTCTGTTGAACCATAACCATTTCGAAAAAATACCTTAACTCCATTTAACACAAGACTAATTGGATTTTTATGATTGGCAGCGTTTGCATGTAGGTTGAATGCACTGTTTTTCGGCTTTCGTTTGTCATTAATCTACCCATTTGTGACGTATATCTTAGTATTTAATTTGCATTTAACACATGATTTCCTCATGTTTGTTTTAGTCTTGTTTCACTGCAAACATTTAAAGTGTTACCCGGGCTACATTCTCATGTAAAAATACATAACAAGTGTGTAGCTACATATTTGTTGAATAATATTTAATTATACACACATTTCAAAATAGGATTGTATATTGAACTGAGCATAGCGATCTTTTGAATATACTCGTACCTTACCCAGTTACCATCTACAGATAGTAACTATCTAAGATCTCCATCTCAAAATTCAGACAATGCCATCCATACTAAAGCGAAGTTTACATACATAAATAATTTACAAAGGCATTGCTAATGATCTAACAAGTCAAGCTTCATTATAATGAATATCCTTTAAACATGCTTGTACAGCGTGTTCACATTTTCAGCAGAATACTGTTAAAGGCAATCTGTTCAAATAAGATAAAAGACCGGAAAAAGTTCCGAGTTTCGCGCGCTTTGAAAACTTGTGCAAATAACGTATTGCATTAAACATGAATTTGCGAGGATGCAAAACTGGCAATATATAGTGGTTTCCAACAAGTATTACCTACCTAGTACCCAGGGTCGGTCTGAGCTGAAAGGGCCCTGGTGGCTCCCCACAAGCCAGGGGCCCGAGACGTGGTGTAGCCCGGCGGGTAAATGCCACCTTGACTATAAGTTACCTAGCACCTGTTAACAGAAAATAAAACTTAACACGTGCGACGACACTTTCGTGTTTATAAAATACCTTCGGCATTCGCCTCGCGTTTTCCATCGCCATCCTGCAGAAACCAGACAAAAAAGTATGTTATACATAAATGTTTATCCAGGGTCTAAGCTATCTGTATATCGTATCCAAATCCGTTCAGCCGTTTTTCTGTGATTGGCTAATAAAGGTTCAAACATACAAACTGCTACATTTTTAAAATTAGTAGGATTTTGTAAGGAAGTAAGGATTCCTCACTTCAAAGGATATTGACTCCTTGGTAATCATAGACTGGTAGCGTAATATACCTCGCCCCCTATTCTGACGCGTAAGATGTTACCTTTGTCACCCTCACTTTTGACATGACTTTTCAAAACACGCTTAAATATAACGCGCACGTAAGAATAGTGCCCCTGTGCTAACACATAAATAACGTCAATAAAATGTTTACATCAAGAATCCTTCAAGAGTGTTTACACAAAACTGCGACGCCGAAACGTCTGTCTAAAACTCTACATTTAACCTTATCGTACATTTTAGCTGACCTAGACAGTAGCTCCATTTCCCAAGATAGCATAGCGTTGCAGGTAATCGATGATACTTTTGCGAATCAGGCTTTTTGGGACTTGGGAATTGGTCATTCTGCGAATGAGACTTTCTGCGACAGCCTGTCAATTTGCTAAAGAGACATTTAGCATACAAATCCTGTAACATGTAAATTTAAAAAACCTACATTTGGTACATCTCGCATCTGATAATACAATTTTCGATATTACGGTTAACAAAAATTTTGTCGGCTTTTGGAATTTACACATAACATATCGTCACACCTTTCCCCCGAGCCGAGAGGGCTGGCAGAGGTGTTATTCAACCCACATTTCGATAGACGATATTCAGTCCTAAAATGTGACAATGGGCGAGCCTGTCGCCATACACCGGGCGCCAGTCATGTAGCAGATGACATACATTACGCACATATGTTCACACAATGAACAAATTGGTGCGTGCTGGCTGGGTTTGAACCCGCTCTCTCTGGCTTAAGAGACGGGCCTTCTCCAACTAGGCTATCATCTCTTCCTTTTGCTTAGTTTTGAATTTGGGCAGTAAAATTGATTTCGGAAGATCATTTTCAGTTTTAAAGTTTCACCTTTATTCGTCTTCGTGTGATTTCACTCATTTTCCCTTAAATAAAAAACGGTTCTAAAATTATCTATTCTGCAAATCTTCTATCAACTTTACGCTGTCGGAAATGGCCGCGAGCAGAAATGAGATAAAGCTAATCAAATTCGCAAATAAACTGTTCAAGTTTCTTCATGAGTACTTTACTTAGTTACACATTGACCCAGCACCTGCGATTTTGCGGCGCAGTCACTTTGCGGTCTGCGGTCACTTATCCACTAGTTAACTACCTCGAACACGATCTGGCGAACATTAGCTTCCTGCCATCAATAGCCTGGCCGACAAAAGGTAACCGTAAGTCATCTCGGTTCTTATTGGAAACGATGACAAAGCACATCTCGGATTCAGAAAAGAAAAAGATCTCAGCAACGTCACAAAGGTCACAGATTACTTGATAGTTGGTACTGCTTCGACCCTGGTCAGTTCAATACTTATTAAAGTCTCTACAAGAGTAGAGTTGTAAATAAATACAACACCCACAATTCGCCGGATGATATTCAGTCCCAAATGTGACAGGGGGCAAGCTTGTCGCTATGCACCGAGCTCCAGTCATGTAGCAGGTGACATACAATACGCACATATGTTCACACAATGAACAAATTGGTGCGTGCTGTCGGCTGGGTTCGAACCTGCTCCCTCTGGCTTGAGAGGCGGGCCTATCGCTATTACTATAATTAGGTTGGTAGGTATGCACTCATAAATTTTAAAATAATTATGTTCTGGATAATGGCGCAATACTGCACCGCAATGTTCCAATTCAATAGCGTAATTTTTCCTCTCAATACTTATCGGGCCTCAGTGTAAAGGCAAAAATAACTTGCTACGATAAAAGCTTGAAATCGTCACCGTCCCTACGCCATATCGCCGCGCCCTGTATAACAATACCCGGGGACATTGATGCGTGACACGCACACAGTCTTTTCCAATTGACTCGGTGTTTTATGTCGTCTCACATGAACAGGCGACATCCTTTATGAACTAGAATCATCGTATGATCATTGTGTACCAGTCCGTTGACCGTGTCCGACTATTTTTGTACCTACAGTATTACCAGCCTAACTCTGGAAGTGACCAAACGAGGAAACTAAAATGTTCTATAGAACTCTATCAGTTTCGTTCACAAAATACGAAAGTGGCTCCTTCAATTAGCTCTATAGTTAAGTTTGTCGGACTGCAAACGGTTCGTGACTGCCGTGAAATAGCGCAAAAAAAATCCAGAGTCAATATTTTCGTTGGTACCTAAAGATCGTGACTGATGCGTGAAAGGACTAGACTTTAAGAGGCTCTCGACCATTTTTTCGCGATACTTGATTAGCTATAGCATTTAGATTTGTTTACTTTTCGAAAGTAAGCGAAAGTTGCTTGTCATGAGCTGAATTGGCTTTATGAAGAATGAAAGAACAGACGATCGCGTAAATTGTATAGTTGAGCCTTGGGATTAGTATGTATCGTGTAGATTTAGCCTTAGTTTCATTCATTGCATTTCATTTGCATGCAACCTTCGCTGTATCTCTCATTCATGCTTCTCATGTAGGACTGACTAGCCTGGTGTTGGGTAACTAGGTAACTATCACCTGAGGCCATACACCAAACCTACCTGTCTTAGTGCAGCGCAATACATCGCAGCGTGTTGTAACGTGGTTGTGGGTGTAGGTGTAAATTGAATCATAGCATCTCTAATTTGGCGAATGAAGAGGACATTGGCCTACCAGTTTTAGATGATCTACTTTCAGGAGTTACACACTACATCAGGTCATAAACTGAGTGACCTGAATCGTATTACACAGAATTAACTGACCAAGATTGTTTAATTAGATGCTTTACATTATCCATTATGCTAAACAAATGTATTACCATACGAAACGAACTTCAAGCGCCCTAGGGTGTTGTATCAATCTGGAACACGCAAGAAGTTTCTAAACGCTTTTCAATAACACTAATTTGCATGAACTACAAGCTTCAGTAGAGTTTACGCCGAAGTTTGTGACTGCTCCGAATTTGGCGCCATTATACTCTACTTCCCCTCGTTTAACGGAGTGTATTCTTTGCAAGAAACTTAACTACATTCGGGGTGCAGTCGAATTATGTAGAATTTCAACCCCATCGGTGACCTGACCTGCCCTTTGGCTGATATGTCCCTGAAATCTAACACCAAATAGGGGCTACACGAAGTTAGGTCGCGCGCGCGATCACTGACCCATGATTCATCTGTCAATAATAATAATGTGTTAATTGCAACCGGGCTTTGTCAATCAAGCATCTAATATTAAAGTAATACGATACGATCAATGAATTTGTTTTTTGTCGCCGTGTCCTCCCATCCGATTACGTTCATAGTTAAGAGCAGCCATTACCGAGGCGCCTCTACCTATAACTAACAAACACATTATTTATTTAAAATTAGGTTACCTAACTTAATCTACTAAACATTGCCATCATCGTCATCATCTCAGCTGGAAGACCTCCACTGCTGGACAAAGGCCGAATGATCTCCACAATGACAGGTCTCACGCTGCTCGCATTCAGCGGCTTCCATCCCTTCACCAGTTCATCGGTCCAAGCTGAGGCCTCCCCACGAGTCAATATGTATATTACTACATGTAATTTCATCCAACCTAATCGTTCCCCGTCAGTCGCAGGTCGTAAGCTCACGACCCCGGGGCGGCGGGTGCCGAGCGGCGGCGGGCCGCTCATGAAGTCCCAGACGCTACCTCGATCGATGGGACGGTCGTCCTCTCAGCCGAACAGCTCCAACGGCGGCTATAGCAGATACCCGATGAAACCCGCCTCTACGCCGCCGGCTGTGAAACGACAGCTTTCGGTAAGTGATACTGAAATCTAGAGCTTGTTGCAGAGTATGTTACCCCTCTACCCAGCGGTTAGTAAGGTTGTATAGGTATAGCGAGTGTTTACGCCCTGAAGGTCTCTGAGTTAGACGGCTGTTATCATAGGACCACTAACCGAGCTACAGAATTTAACGTTCCAATTAAATCAATCCCTGACTATTATCGTACAAGCTTTGTTAAGTTTGAGGTTAGATGACCGTATATGCAAAAGTTTACGAATATACATATAGATTCATTTATTTAAATAAACAATTTTACCCAGTGGTGTACGAATATACCAAACAAGTAGTAAGTTTGAGGTAGTTATCTTATACCTTTAAATGAGCAATTCTTGTATATATATATATATATATAATTGGAATCTCGGAATCGGCTCCAACGATTTTCATACAAATTAGTATATAGGGGGTTTCGGGGGCGATAAATCGATCTAGCTAGGAATCATTTTTAGAAAATATCATTTTATTCGTGTTTTATCGATAATCAATCTCAACTGAAAAATATGACTCTTCCTGACATCTATTGGCGAATAATAATACTACTATTTTTTGTGAGCAACTAATTGCTTTAACTACACAACAGCAGATGGCGTTGTTAAGTAACACGAAGTCAATGAGTGTTTGCTTTGAGGTTAGACTAAAATCAATTGTTTATTATCCAAAAAACAATTAAAAAATAAAAAAAAATACCGAGCAAAGCTCGGCCATCCAGGTACTAATTATATTATAACAACCGCTTCATGGGCGTACCCAGCTTCTGGCGTAGGAGGGGGCAAATCCGATTTTTTAGGTCGGATCGTCCGCGGCTGTTTTGTCATACACACTACACAACACACCTACATGAGTCATTAGATGTATGTAGTGTAGTGTGTAGGGCAAACACCCGCAAATGATCCTGTTTTATAGGTAGTTAAATAAATAAAATTTTTACAATCCTGTCACAGTAGTACATTTTAATATATTCTTAAGTGAATCATTAATCTAATTTGTCATTAAAATTTTGATGCAAGTTCCCTATTGCATCGTGCATTTTGTCAGTGTCTACTGCGCGGTTTATTTAAAAGTTAGAGCATAACTCGTTTACACTTTAATTAGTAATTAGGGGAGTTCATACATGTCCTGCGAGATTTTCAAGGGGGGGCAGCTGCCCTCCCCTGCCCCCCCCTGGGTACGCCCATGAACCGCTTGTACATGTATTACATCTGATACTTAATCGATTTATGAAACTTAAAGGTTTTACTGCGGAACTAATCATGCAGTTGAAAAAACTAGGTTCTTATGTCTGCGTAAAGGTCGTTGTATCAGCACAATAGCACAGCTGTGTCAATACAATAGCCTTTTCGATTATCAGGTACTATATTTACGAGTTTTGTAACATCCACTGCACTGCTGGTGGGCTAATTCTTAATCATACATCGACCTATTGGCCCTGTTGAAATGTTTTAACAAATATCTTATCACGTGTAAAACTGATTTAGAAATGCGCTGCAAGGCTGCAACAGATAGTAAAACGGTCTATTTATTTAATGATACGAACGACGCATTTACAATTAAATATTTATAACAGGGCTAAATTTGGTACATAGGAAAGGGCTCCTATGTGCAAAAGACAGGGGTCTAGTAAGACGTAGTATTGTAATTATAAGTTAATAACAATGGTTGCAGACGGTAACCCCCTTACTAATAAACGTTAAATAGCCTCGGAATACTTAACATATCGTCACGCCTTTCCCCCGAAGGGGCTAGCAGAGGTGTAATACAACACCCACATTTCGCCGGACGATAATCAGTCCCAAATGTGACAGGGGGCGAGCCTGTCGCCATACACCGGGCTCCAGTCATGTAGCACATGACATACAATACGTACATATATTCACACAATGAACAAATTGGTGCGTGCCGTCGGCTGGGTTCGAACCCGCTCCCTCTGGCTTGAGAGGCGGACCTTCTCCCAACTAGGCTACCATCACATGCAATAATAAAATATAATAATATAATACTTATACAGTGTTATATTAGGGCAAACATTTATGTGATGAACATTTGTGTTTGTTCTATGTCTGGGTGGTAAATATCTATTTAACTATGCATTTATAAATATATATGTGCGTGTGTATATTAGTCTCTGGCAGCCGTAGTACAAGCTTTGCTTAGTTTGGGGTCAGGCGACCATGTGTGGAAATGTCCCGCATTTATTTATTTTCAATCTTTTTCTTTCTTCTAAATTTTTAACTCGATTGAAAAAGACAGAATACTGTATAACTTTTCCGAGGCTATAAAACGTTTCTTAGTAAACGGGTAAGTAAGTTCGTATAGGTAGTGTGTCAGAGATTTTAGGCCTGACATGACGGTTATAGTACCTATCAAAAATAAATCAGAATTTTCCAAAATTTTTTTTTTCAATATTTAACAACAATAATAATTTGTTACTCCCTAATTTGGTATTACAAAGTTACATAAAAATCCATTACCTACAAGACTCGGCCCACTTTTTCGTAAATACATTCTTGCGTCATTTTAAAAACAAGTTATTTAGGTACCAAGTCGTCAAATACCTACTGAATGTTTTCTTGTTCGTTTTTCACTCATTATTATCGCGAACATATTTTCAACCTACAATTTAGAATCTAGATTTCGCATTTTATTTTTTGAGCATTACTAAGGTAACTAACCTGTGTGTGTAAAATGTGTGTGCTATTTCAAGATAGGTTTTTTTTTTATTATTTAAATTATTTTTATACCTATAAATGAATATGAAGCCCACCTATTGCACACCCCACATGGCCATTACCCGGGAGCCCTAATTGAATTTAATAGATTTTTAGATCATAAATTCTGTATAGGTCGAAGCCATCTTGGTATAAATCGAACCTAATGAGTCGCCCCTTTTTACATAATTACACATCGTCACGCCTTTTCCCCGAAGTACCAAATGTGACAGAGGGCGAGCCTGTACAAACACCGGGCTCCGGTAATGTAGAAAAAAACATACTCTCTGCTAGCAAGATCGTATAACCCTAATGTGTATGTAAAGTCAGTTTTTAGAACTCCTGAAGGTCTCCTGCTGTTAACAACATCATCATCATCCATTAACCATCCCATTCCCCGCTCACGATCAGGGCGCGTATCAGGTGCCAGTGAACGGGTCTCCAGTCAGACGAGCCGTCGGCGGCGGCTCCCAGCGCGGCACGCCCACCAGAAGCAGAACCCCGCAGTCGACGCTCACCGTTCGGGGGGTCGACCCGAAGCTGGTCCAGCTGATACTGGACGAGATCGTCGAGGGCGGACCGAAGGTGCAGTGGGAGGATATTGCGGGACAAGATGTAAGTAGCAATATTCTAGTTTAGGCTAACAGGAGGAAGACCTCTTAGCGTGCGAGGTGTGGCCCTTGAGCTGGTTCAGCCAATGCTGGACGTGCTCATTAAGGAATTTGAGCACAAAACTACGAAGGGGCAATGTAAGGATACATTGGGACGTAGTGTCGTCCTACTCCTCACATGTTATTACTACCGCCTGATGCAGAACCTTGCTGCCTGCTCTTAGCATTTGAAGCGTGGGTCTGTAATACCGGAGTATTTTATTAACGATCGTCTGTTACGTTTTTCTAAAGGAAGCCTGACGCTATTCATATAATTTTATGCTTCCGCTATGTAAACAAAGAACTTCTTTGTAGTCTGTTTTAGTACTACCAAAGCCACGAGGTTTTCTCGCATTTTTTGCCCTTTTTTGGGTAAAAATATTCCATCCATATCGTGAAGTGTACTTACTATTATCTTGCCAAATCTTATCAAGATCAGTTCAGCTATAAAGTGGTAAAAATAAAAAGCATCTGTTAGTGATTAAATTTTTGTCTTAACTAAGGTCAACTGAAACTAAGGTCGAGAATAATAATTAATTAACATATTGTCAAAATCTCGTAAAAATTCAATAAAAACGCAACTTATGAATGCAACTTATATTGAAATTGCGTCATACCTTGACTTTAATTTTTGCATGTATTTTGATTGCCCGTTAATAGGTTAAAAGTGTTAAAACCAATTCACCTTGACACCTTACTCTACATTGTTGCGGTCCAATTTACGGTCCAACTGTAACGGTTGATTTACAGTTATGTTTCGATCCCGCTGGGTCTATGTCATGTGACTATTCTGTAAGTTTGGGCGGTCGAGGTAAATAGTAGGGGTTGGTGGTTGGAAAATGCATATTTTTGCTACTCGCAGATCATGGATGGTGTATTGGTGTAGTATCCGTTGAAATACTAACTGCCTAACTAATGAACGAATATCCATACTTACCAATATTATAAAATAGAAAGTAATTCTGTCTGTCTGTTTGTAGGCTTTTCACAGCTAAACGGCTGAATGGATCTTGATAAAATGTTATTATTAGCTACAGTATATCACGAGGAAGGTTTTTGGATACTATTTTCTAAAAACGCGAACAAAGTCTAGGATAACAGCTAATTACATACAAAGGTACGAGTATATAAATGCGAAGATGAGTTTGTTCGTTTGTTACGCTTTTACGCCTTAACGACTTAATTATCTGAATGAAATTTTTAAATCACGGGTCCAGGGGGCGAACCTGTCGCCATACACTGGCCTTCAGTAATGTAGCGGATGACATACAATAGTCACATGTCATATTAATAATGTTCACACAATGAACAAATTGGTACGTGCCGTCGGCTGGGTTTGAACCCTCTGCCTCTGACTTAGGGTCTTAGGCGAGGCCAACTAGGCTAGGGTACTTTTTATCCCAAAAAATTAACAGTTCCCGCGGGTGAAATCGCGGTGTGCAGTTTTTTATAACTCCGTCATTTTGTAGCCTGCCTGTCTATGCTATAATGTGTGTGAGCGGCGTGATGCGACGTCCCTGGGGCCCTAGATAAGTTGTAATAACTTCGAAGTGATTCTGTTTTTACCTCTATGGCTAACTCTCGAACGTCAGCTACTGATTGGACGAAATAAAAGCTATGAAAATGTCACGTGATTTATATTGTCAACTCGCCCAATGAGGAACTAGCGTTGCGGTCATTATCCAATTTGCAGTACGCTACTACGCGATAGTAGCGTACTGCAAATTGGATAATGACCTATGTCGACAGACAACCTGACCAAACTGGTTGCCAGTAAATTATTATTGTTTGATAAATAAATTTCATTTAAGAATAGTATTGTTTGATAAAAATAGCATGTAAGTTAAAAAGGTCAGCGAATAAAGGCTTTATTATTATTATTATTATACGCTACTACGGGTACAGGTCTTAGACAGTTAGCAATGTGATTTATTTCTATTGCACGGGCATTGCCACGCTAAGTTAGCATACTGTAAATTGGGTAGTGTAATGGCTGCTTTAGAGATTCTAGATGCAGAATCGTTTGGAAGCAATTGCAACTTGTCTAACTGCTAGCACATAACATCCTAAACTGAGTTTATAACAGTGTTTAGTATGCTTGTGAAAAGTGAACACCGAGGAGTCGGTACAATGGTACCGACTCCTCATTCAAACGTTCATTCGCTATATCCTTATGTAAAGGTTTATATGCGAACTTTTTAGAAGGCGCAGATATCCTACTATATCACAATATTTATTTTATAATATTATAAAAACAAAAGTTTGTGAGTGTGTATGTTTGTTACTTCTTCACGCTCAAATAGATGGACGGATTTTGATGTAATTTGGTACGGAAGTAGCTTCTGCCCTGGATTAGCACATAGACTACTTTTTAATCGCGGGTATAACCGCGGGGCACAGCTAGTATAATAATATTATAAAAGCGAAAGTTTGTAAGAATGGATGGATGGATGGATGGATGTTTGTTACTCTTTCACGCCAGAACGGCTAACAGATCTGGATGAAATTTGGCACAGAGATAGATTATAGTCTAGAATAGCACATAGGATACTTTTTAACCGCGGGTGAAACCGCGGGGCGCAGCTAGTTCCTTAATAATAACAATATCATTATATTCATCGGTTCGGGTGCTACGATGCCACAGCACAGACACGTCAAACTTATAACACCTCTTCGTTTTTCGTTTTCGCGTCGGGGGTTGAAAAAAACTAGCCAAAAATAAAAGTGAAAACATTATTGCTTTAAATTCTAAAATATGTGAAAAGTTTCATGAAAACACTGGACATTTTTTGTCAGAACGTAAAAGCACATTCGACGTTTTATCAAACTAGACGTTCTAGGAAACTGGACGTTGTAAGCCTGGACGCACAGAAACATGAAATACAGCCTTTTGAAGTCTTGCTTGTATTCCAGGCGGCGAAGCAAGCGCTACAAGAGATGGTGGTGCTACCGTCTCTCAGGCCGGAACTGTTCACCGGCCTCCGATCACCAGCCAAGGGGCTACTTCTCTTCGGACCTCCTGGAAATGGTGAGCAGAACTCCTCGGATATCACATTAACCCCATTATTAATAGACGTTATAGAGCCTCGGAATAGTTTTACGGTGGTTTGTCTTTTTTAATCGAGTTAGAAAGAAAAGAAAAGTTAAAGAAAGAAAGAAAATGAAATGAAATCGAGTTAGTTAAAAGAAAGAAAACAACAACTGTCTAAACTATACCGAGTCTACACACCCTAGAGACTCCTCCCTAGAGACCTCCCTAGATCCCTAGGTCTATAGGGAGGCCTATAGACCTCTCTGTACTGTGTCATCTGCCTCGGCCCAGTATCAATCGAGAATCGCTTGGAAGCGACTGCAACAATTCTAGGACGAGTCGAAAATAAGATCACGTGACATCAGCGGTGGAATTGCGAGAGCTACTGCGTCGTCACAATGAAAAAGAGCCATGCATGCCAAAGCTGCTTTCCCAATTCTTCAAATTTCTTGACAGGAAAATCACAAATAATCTATTAAAGTTGCAACGACAGGACCTAGTAGGCCTGCTAGTAGGGCTCATAACCGGTCATTGCAACTTCAGATTCAGAAACATTTATTGAAATACATACAATATATCTATGCTAGTTCTTCTTGCAGAAATCGTCATAATCAGTTTTCCCTCATCGGGAATTCAATAATTATTAGCACATGTCAAAATAAGTATTATGTAAATTAAAATAATAAACAATTTTAATTACATTCATTTTATGTCATTTTTTTAAATTGAATATCAACAGAGGAATAGTACGTATAAGAAATATATAATAATTATTGAAAATTAATTTAGAGTTTTTAAATTTAAAATTGTTTCTTTAACAATGTCATTTCTTTAGTCTTAAACTTAAACTTAGACTTAAATAGTCACTTGTATAAACTGGGAGCCACGGACAGCCCACTATGTCGTGACTGCTTGAAGGAGAACGAAACTGTAGTGCATGTGCTGTGGCATTGTGAAGCCAATGAAACTAGAATGGCTACCAGTTTGCATGAGGCACCATTGCCTATTTCATCCACGTCATCACGTTCACGACACCTAGACTGCTTTTCATCGTCATTATGTACGTTACCATCTACGCCACTGAAGCAACTATGCCAGCGCCCCAGAGACTCACTCCGGTATTTCAAGGAGTTGGGTTGGCTCGGGTGGTGTTGGTAGGGGGATATGCACCAAACACCCCAAGCGGGACGTCAGTGCAGGACTTAACGCCCTCACCTCGAATAAGAAGACGATCACGTGACATTTATGTAGCTCGTGTTTCGTCCTGTCAGCAGCTAAAGTTCGACCGTAAGCGATTGTAGAAATATAATCGCTTGAAAGCAAATGCAGCTTGTCAAGATTTGAACCACGTTTTTAGCAATATCGTAGACCCATATTTTCCTTGTAAAAAGCCTAATTCATAAATTACCTAATTCATTACAAACAAATTGTTTAAACACAAGGCAACAGACACCGAAAATACCGCGGAAGCTTCAGATAACAAAGGCAATCCTGTTTCAAATGGATTAGCATACAAAGCGGTTATTATGTATGTGAGGTGCATGTAACACGCTCGAAATGTAAAAATACTGCATACAGGGTTACTTTTTTAATTAAAAAACGTTCGCAGGCACTGTAAACAGGCACTAACAATTTTATTTCCACGACGTGTACTAATTTTAATTACGTAATTTAATGTATTACCTTACCCAAAAAACAAAGTTCATTTATTAGGAGGTGAGTTTTGTACCTAAAATGTATTCATTAAACACTCATACAACTGGTTTTTCAGGGACATTTTTGTGCAAAGTTTTTAAACAATACTTGGAAAGATATGATATAGGGAAGGGAAGCTGTCTAAAATAATTTTGAACAATGATAAAAAAAACCTTGTATATCTTACTGATTTAACATTTAAAGGTTAATTCTAATTGAATACATCTACACTATAAAAATAATAGAAGTTTTCTAAAACTTGGACTCTGCAATTTCTGCAATTTGAATAAAGTATGAAATGAACAAATTTTTAGGAGTTTGTGTGAAATTATGCCTTATTGTTTTAAAGATGTAGAGCAATACTGATTTCTCCGCATTTTTATGAGCTAACGTTTCCTTTGTTTTTGTTGTAAATGTTTTTTTTTTGTTACACAATGGATATTTACCTAATTAAGTTTTAGTATAGGTTAATATAATCTTAATATAAATAAATTACGTGTCACGTTGTTTGTCCGCTATAGACTCCTAAACTACTTAACCGATTTCAATCAAATTTGCACACCGTGTGCAGTTCGATCTAACTTAACAGATAGGATAGCTCACATATCATAATATATATATAAATAAAAAACGCGAACGAAGTCGCGGGGTGACAGCTGGTATGTTATAAATGTGCCTTTCTATACAGAATATTACGTGATTTTTTCTTCTTTTATATCATCAAATTGCTCAAAGATAATGATTGCAAAAAATCTTGCATTGTTACTGTGTTCCTGTTGTCCAAAAATAACTACATATTTCCTAGTTAGAGCACAGGGGTTGGTATCTCTCGAACCAGGAACAATTTTGGTCAATCAGTTCCTCCCGAACGAAAACTTGTACAATGGTTAAGATAGATTTATTATGAAGCCTAGTGGTCGTCACCTGCGGATCTGGTGGGTTTAGCAGCAGTATATAGCCTCCCATATACGCAAAAAATATATTTATTTCAGTCATTTCCTCCCGACTGCAAATAATGTCAAGTAGTAGTATAAAATAGAAGGCTCGCCTCTAAAGCCGGAGGGAGTGGGTTCGAACCCAGCTGACGTCACGCACCAATTTGTTCATTGTGTAAATATATGTGTGTATTGTATGTCATCTGCTACATTAATGGAGCCCGGTGTACAGGATTAGAGACTGAATATCGTCCGGCGAAGTGTGGGTGTTATATTACACCTCTGCCAGCCCCTTGGGGGGAAAGGCGTGACGATATGTATGTATAAAATAGCATCAAAATAAAGATTAGCCAAAATTTAGAAGAAAACAAAAAGTCAGCTGGCTGTATCGCGGTGGACTGATCGTCAGCTGATGCCCTGAAGATGGCAACGCAGGACCTTCTATCGCCCAATTAAATGCATTTAGTATTTTTTTCTTGGCATACTGCTAGCTTTTTACAAGCTTTTATTTGACCTTAATTAGTCTTATATTTGTATGTATGGATGTTAATATGGATCAAATTTAAATTACTTCCTGAAGTTCGATTGCATTTAAATTAGGTATACTCCCGTATCTTTGGTGCCAATTTAATAGTATGGTACCATGGAGCTGATCTGATGATGGGAGTCTGAAGGTGGTCGTAGGAACTCTTCGATAGTTAATAGTAGACTAGCCGTGTTTGAGCTCAATATGATCAGCTTATGGTTCGGCTGCTAATTTCATCATTAGTCAGATCTAAAAAGCTTGTTTTCGGAAATGTTTGAAAAAAATCGTTCTCTCTCAAAATTGTGTTCTTAAAACATTGAACATATACGAATCTATGTATGTAAATGTTTGTATGTTACAGGTAAGACGCTGTTAGCTCGGTGCGTCGCGGCGGAATGCTCGGCGACTTTCTTCTCCATATCAGCCGCGACGTTGACGAGCAAATACGTGGGAGAGGGAGAGAAGATGGTGCGCGCTCTCTTTCAAGTAGCTAGGGAATTGCAGGTTGGTTTTCGTCTGTTACTTAATTTTGTTCCACGGTTTTACCCGTTATTCTGCTAAAAGATAGACATTTTTTTTTTTAACTTAAAGATTTTTAAGGTCTATAAAAGCTAGGTTTTTGACAATAGCTCGATTTAAAATGCCAATGTGATTAAAAATAGTAAACCTACACGCTTATACCTAGCTCGAAAGGAAACTGGTTCTGAAGTGACACGGCCACATATATCATACGGATACAGCTGCTCTCGTTTTGACGTGTGTGTGTGTGTGTGTTTCTGTCTGTCTGTCTGTCTGTGGCATCGTAGCTCCCGAACGGATAAGTCGATTTTGGTTTTGTTTTTTTGTTTGTTTGAAAGGTGAGTTAGTCGGGAGTGTTCGGAGCTGTGTTTGATGAAAATCTGTGTCGGGTTTTTTTTTAATTTTTTTAATGTAAACTTGTTCTCGTTAGAAAAGTCACAAGCATAACAGGGAGATGAACAGAGTAAATATTGGACGCGTCAGAATTAAGCTCCTTACTCTCTCATCCCTTTCAGCCTTCGATAATATTCGTGGACGAGGTAGACTCGTTGCTCTGCGAGCGGTCTTCGGGCGAACACGAAGCTTCTAGAAGATTGAAGACAGAGTTCCTGGTGGAGTTCGATGGGCTGCCGGCCGCGGGTGCGGACAGACTCATCGTGATGGCGGCCACCAACCGGCCGCAGGAGCTGGACGAGGCCGCCTTGAGGTAACGTGGAACGTTCTAGAAGGAAGCCAGCTTCTAGTGGAGTTCGACGGACTGTCAGCTGCGAAACTGATTTGATGTACGAGTATTCAAGCAGCGATATTTATGCCACAATTAAGAACTAATTCTCTATCTTTTAACAGATTATTGAAGAGAGAAAGTTGGAGTAATCGAAAAACAAATTAGTTAAGGGATTTGAAAAAATAGAATTTCAGGTTAATTTTGAAAAACTAACAGCGTCGAAGAAAATTATTGCATTAGAGTCTGTTCGAAAAGCAAAATCAAATGAGTAAATCTCTATCAAAGTTTTTTTTGTATGGGGCTGTTCCAGACGGTTCCCTAAACGCGTGTACGTGTGTCTCCCGGACGTGCGCACGCGCATGTCGCTAGTGTCGCGAGTGCTGGCGCGCGGCGCCGCCACCTCCACGCTGAGCGAGGCGGAGCTGGCGCGGCTCGCGGCGCTCACCGACGGCTACTCCGGCTCCGACCTCACGGCGCTGTGCCGAGACGCCGCGCTCGGGCCCATCCGCGGTAAGTGTGCGCTAATCTCGCTAGTCACAGAAAACTAGCGCGGTTAGCGACTCTTTTCTCTTAAAATTTAATAAATAATGTATGTAATTTGGGCGGTTAGTTGACAAAAGATTACAATCAAGTCATAGCAGTACGTATTGATTTTGCATTCATTTGTTTTAGTTTAATTTATCTCTATATCCTACTAATATCATAAACGCGAAAGTTTGTATGTATGGATGGATGGATGTTTGTTACTCTTTCACGCCAGAACGGCTGAACAGATCTGGATGAAATTTGACACAGAGATAGATTATAGTCTAGAATAGCACATTGGATACTTTTTAACCGCGGGTGAAACCGCGGGGAGCAGCTAGTATGTATATAAATAAATCACTACTTCCCTTGGTCATCGCATCACGCGTGAACAGATGAAACATTTTCGCAATTTTTTTTTGTTGTGTTTATTATTGCCACGAGAAGGATCTTATGAAACAAAAAATTAAGATATTAACCCGAAAAAATAGCGGTTCCTATGGGGCATGGGTGAAACCGCGGCGAAGAGCTAGTATGACATAAAAATTGTGCGATATAGTAGTGTGTACTAGCATTCTTATTGCGGCATGAACATGACCACAATTTCTTAATTCAGAAAAAGATCTAATCACATCACATACTTCTGTTTGTGACACGCACCATTAAAATGTTCCCTCTCTATCCTTACAGAACTGGATCCAGAAGAAGTAAAATGTCTGGACCTCTCGCTCGTCCGGCCGATAACCTTCCAAGACTTCATGGACGCCCTGAAGAGGATCAGACCCTCCGTGTCTCCTCAGAGTCTGGTCGCGTACGAGAAGTGGTCCGTGCAGTACGGCGACTTGGGGCTCTGAGGGGGGGCTATACATTAATACAGGTCAGTGGCGACATCTAGATTCGATTTAATAACATTTTGATAACAGCACAATGCGACAGTTTAATCTTTTAGGAAGTTTGATAAAGTTCAATGGTAAATTTCGACTAAGGAACCTGGGGCCTACCATGGGCAAGAATCGTATCGCCGCGGAATGAGGTCCATGGTCACGCAGCGTCGAAAACAAAACGTAACCAACATGGCGATAATGGCGATAACCAACATGACGATCATGGTAGTATCATGATCTCCAATGTGACGAACTAAAACAGCGGGGTATGAAAGACAAGAGTAATCTAATTGTATTTAAGTGCAATACAGTAGTTGTATTTAATAATTTCAAAATCAAATCAAATATTTTTATTAAGGCACGAACAGTAAGTACAACATAAAGATATGAATCCACTGACTCCGAACTAGTGAAAACTGTGTTTCGGTAACCAGTGGCTACTCCCATTAATAAACCTAAGTTTGTTATGTGCCTGGTAAAACAGAATGTGTGAGTGTGTGTGTGTTACTGTGTGTGCGTGTGTGTGTGTGCGTGCATGCGGGCGAGAGATTGATATGTGTATAAGTAAAATGTAGTAAATGTAGTATTATGTAGTAGTTGTGTTTCGGAGAGAACTTTTGCCATCAATACGATACAGCGATTCGACTTATGAGCATTGTACGTGTCAGTGCTGCCATCTAGTTTTGATTGCAAAAACTATCCACATTATTAGCAGTTTAGATCTGTGGTATTGAATTGACACTAAGATATTCGCTGGCAAAAGGGAAATAGAAATTATGCCATTGTTTCAAGTCTAATATAACTAATGATTTATGGAACGGGAATTGCTCACGTACGATTTAGTCGATTATTCCGACTATAGTTTCAACCGCATTCGGCGTTCTTTATCAAGGCGAGTGCGCGCACGCGGCTGCGTGAGTAATTCCCGTTCCATAAATAATAATGTGTAAACACCACGTCAGTTTCCATACAAATATAACTTTCTAATAATGAGTTTTTTTAATTTTTCAGGTATTGGATATGAATATGAAAAGGTGAGTCATTAATTTAAGAATAATTATAGTCGAAAGAGACGTGGAGAAGAAGATAGAGACGGATTGTAACCAATGTAATGACTTTTTTTATAAAAAAAATACAATTTAATGAATCTCAAACTCGGCACAACTCGTAGCTGGACTTTGATTTTAATGCATTTAGTTAAAATGTTTAAATAATGAAATATGATTTGATTTATTAATGAATTTCGTGTTATAACTTTACAATGTTTTATTTTGTTTTATCAGTAGCCTCACTAAAAGTTTTGATAGCTACATAAACTTTTTTCGTTTGCGTTTGGCTCCAAACGTTTCAATAAAACGCCCCTGGTGGAAACGTTGAGAACTAAGTTAAATATGTGGAGCCAAAAGAAACGAAAAAGTTTACGTTAACTATCAAAACTCATGGTAAAGGTACTTGAGATGAATTATGTTGTTACAAAATGTTAATAATTATATAACATTCAATTCTTTCTGACGGTATGAGATAGAGCGAGACATAAGTTAATTTTGTTGTAAATGTGATAGGTTTTAATATACAATTTAAATAACACTCAATCAACTGTTTCTTCCACTCAAGACCTCAATATAAATTCACAATATATTTATATTTATAACATGTGTTTTTAAATATGTTTCACGTTATCACGTAAACAAAATATTCCTTTAATGACAATACGTATTATGTAAACTGAAATTAATAGATCGATTCACAATACACCGGTCTGAGAGCCGACCCCAGACATTGAAATCTGAGCCTTATGTTCTGTAAAAAGCTACATTTCCAACTTGCGTTACAAACAGACTACCTTGCGTAGCTTTTCTAAACCAAATGCCAACCAAAGTTTTTAAAAAATATGTTCAAACTACCTTAAATAAGGCTCACATTTCAATGTCAGGGTCCATACGCCGCGCACGGGACCTGGCCCCGTACCGAGACATCTTATTGCGATGGTTGTTATGTTCAGCTGCCGACGCTGCGCGACCGTGAATCGTATCGCCGCGCAATAAGGTTCATAGTCGCGCAGCGTCGGCGTATGAATCAATAAATCATTGCAATTAAATTTCACGGTACAGGCCTTGGTGTAATATTATAATCTTTATGTGTCACGAAACTTGCCAAAGTAAACGCAAAACGCCAATAACGTAGTAAATAAAACAACACAACTAGGTACAAGTTCAAACCGACGCTTTCAATGTTAAATGTATAGATCTCGCTTGCATTTCCTTGAACAATGTATCGAGTTGTGTCCTCACGTAAATGTAGTAAAAATCCCGTCCTAAGGAAAATAATGTTGAACAAAAATCGACTTTACACTTAAGGCTTATGACATTCTTTGCCTTGATCTGCCTAGTTAACAGTAGTTTTGTGGAAAAAAGACCAAAACGAGAGGTTGAATTTGTTGAGAGAAAGTGCTAATGTAACGCTTCGAGAACTAGAGTAGAATGCCATAAAAAGACACCAAGGAGTGAACCCATTCACTGGCTACCGAATGTACGAATGTTATTTAACATTCGTTCATTCATTTGAATGAAAATGTCTGATTGAACCTGTTCTTGAACAGGCGAGTTCTGGAAGTGAGTTTCGTTAGTAAAAGACATTAATTGCTTAAAACGTAAATTATTATGGCAAAGTTTTTGTACTTTCAAGTTTTAACCTAACTCATAACTGTTGTATGTACAACATGTTAGACGCAAGCACTGCGTTTTGTAACTATGAAAAACAGAATTAATATTGAAGAAATGTTCAACTTTTCGCTTTACTATTGTGTAAAAATAATGAAATTGCTCATATTTGAGCTTATTAACCGTAGTTCATAAGGTTATATGTTGCACTATACACAAGGTACAGTTAAAGATATAGTTATAAGCTACAGAAGTCATTTGATATCACAGTTAGCATTTTAAAGCAGCTACAGTCGTCTTCAAAAGTCTAATGAAATATTTTGAAATGTATTACTTTCAAAAAAATAAAATGTTAGTAAAATAAAGCAGCATTAATTAGTCAATGCAAACTCACACTTATGACTTTTGACGGGGACTGTTCAAATTATTTGTTCAAAACAAAGGAGTTTTACAAACCACACAACAAAATAGCAGAAAACATTGTACAAATTGTGTTTACTTTTTTTTATTACCTCATCATTTTTATCAATATTTTAAAGTTATTTATCGTAGCATTTTTGCTTTGGGTTGGCAACCCTGTAGTTATGGGCAATATTTTAGCAAATTAGTCTTGGATTTTAGTAAATGAAGTACACCTAGTTTAGTTTTAACCGTTACAAATGTTTAAATAGTATCTATCATCTAAGAAATTATTTTATAAAAAATAAAATGAAATAAAATATTTATGGTATGGTATCATTTTAACAGTGTAGTGGGTTGTCAACTCGAGGGTAGTTGATGGTATGTATGTATTAATTGCCCAGTGTGAACAGTGCAAATACTATTATTTTAAACTTTATTGTAGTATTTTATTAATTAATTGTAATGCTTGACGTGTCGCATGTGTCTATGAGTCGGATTCAATGCCTAATATTTTTTAATATTTAATTGCAATGCATAATATTTTTTTGCCTAACAGATTTTGACAATATGTTTTTGTATATTTTTCAATTACAAAAAAAAATCTAGTCCGCCATATTTGTTTACACAGTTTTTACATAGACTCGTAAAAAACGAGTTCGCACAAACCTAGCGGCTACCCCTAATGTCAGTGCTTGGAAGCCAAACAAACAGCCAGGTCTACAATTTAACGTGTGAACCGAACCACGCTGGCTCTCAGTTTTAAGGTGAAACGTTTCAAAATGGCGGGAAATTTCAATTATAAACTGTTTTTTTTTTTTTTTTGGCGCTAGACCGGATAACTAAATTAAGTAATGATGGAATTTGCGCTAATCAGAGATCACTCCTTACGATATTTTTCAGAAATGACATTAACAGTCACACATCCGAAGACTGACCGCGTCGTCTGTTGCTTAATATCCATGACTGATTTCGAATAGAGGTACGCTGAAAACGCTAATGTTGTTTAAAAAGTTCAAAGTAATTAATTAGCACATTGTCAAAGTTTCCATAATTAGAATCTGACTCAAGATGACATCAAAATTGCGACTTTAAACCAAGCTATGTAGAATTATTTTTAGATTGTTGGCAAATGTACTTAATTCTAATTCTGTTGATTATTAATTAATTTTAATTTGATTATTATCTTGCCGTAATAAGTTTATTCATTAAGTTTTATTTAGGAATAATGCTGCGAATCTTATGAACATTTATGTAATTGTGTGTTATAGTAAACGGGTAGCTGACTCTTCCTTAGTGTTTTTAAGGTATTCGCTTACTGTATAGATTTGGTGGCGCATTGAAATATGAGCTTTATGTTCGTCTTGTGTAGAGTGACGTTTTCAGTGATGTCTCGGGTATATGATGCGTGAACAAAGCGTGGTTCACGCACCGTACACTCTACTGAGGATAAGCTCTGAAGTCCATATCGTTTATTCGTTATCTCCAAAAGTCGTGCTATTTAGATTCAATAGACATCAAGAAATAGTAAAATTAGTTAAAAAATAATCACTTCTAATTATTTTATTTGACTATAGCTTTTGTTGAAGTTATTCAATAATTCAGTTCGACTCATAGATTTACAACGCGTGATGTTGGGTCCAGTACATAATTTGCGATATTAGTGACCTAAATTTACTTAAATATCGATACATACTTAGGGTGCCTGTAAACTGAAAACATTATACATTTTTACAGAGATATCGATAAACTAATTTGAATCGTATGTCGTTATTGCAATACCTAATTTAGTTTGCACCAATTTTCGTCGAGTTCCAGTTTTAGTGCAGATTACTCAATGCTTACACGGTTTAGGCAACCTTTGGTTTGCATTTTAGACTAATTTAAAAAATCTATGGTAATAATACTTGTAACCGCTGACTCGATATCCATGTGTTTGCAAATCTACGGTTCGACTATTTTTATATCCGAAGCCAATTAGAACAATTTGCTCAAGTGATTGTAATAATGAGCAAAATTCATGAGAAAAATATATTTTTTCATGTTTGTTACAAATTCTAACATTTACGGCTAAAATATCTTGTACAGGACCATGTATTTTCGATAGTTGAATTTAGTACCATTCAGTGAAATGGTTTTGGTAATGAAAATTTTAATGTTCGAGTCAAACTGATTTCAGTGGGCAAATGTTTTTTTTTAACTTGTCTTAGTATATGAACAATGAAGTCGGTTAAAAGTGCGGCTTGATAACCAATGAGCTGTTTTCATTTTTGACGTCATATGTAGTTATGTAATTAAGTTTATTTTTTTAAATTGAAACATTACTTTCTAATTTCATTGTAGAATGATGCGAGTGACATTCTAATCGCTCCTTTTCACTATCGATTTACAAGTCATGACTTAAAACTTCGGCAGTACCCTAATTATCACAACACTAAAATACGGAATCATCAATAACTAGTAAATTAAGCAATCCCTCTCACCCGCACCAGGCTACAGTAAATAGAGCAAACTGGCATGGCCTTTTTCAAGCAATATCTGTCAAAGACAGAATTGAGAATTATACTTAAAATTTCTGGCAACTTTGACAAGTATTGTTAATAGGTTGCAACGCCATCTAGTTTGGATGAAAGAAACTAATATTTATCGACAGTAGCTGTAAAAAATGGAAACGATTCATTGTGAATAATAGTTCCGTTTGTTTGACAACCGCCAGTCATTTGTTCATTATTTTAGACAAGTTGATAAAAAACACTAGTACATGCTCTTTGTACCAAAAACATCGAAAGGTTTTAAAAAATTTACACGTCTTGTGAATTGCATTATTTCTTATCAGAAGCCGTAGCAGGCCATGTAATATATTTTTTCAGTATAGAAACAGTTTTCCTGACAAGACAGCGAGCTAGAGTGTACAATATAAAATGAAAAACATAGACATTTATACAGTAGTTTAGTATGTAGTCATGTCCCGATATTTTGTGCTTATCAACGTTGCAATGTGGTTTCTAAAACATTTCTAGTTTATCCCTGAACGATATATCCATCTGAAAGGCATAACCTTATCTATAGCATTATATATCACGTATTGTTACAGACATACCTACTTTAGAATGTAAACGATACAAGCGATAGCGTAAATGAAAGAGATATACAGAAGACACAAACCTTGAGAGTTCAGAGTACACAATATGTCGTCGACACATTTTTTTTTTAAATTAAAATTTGGACGTCATGTTCAAAATTGATTTTTCGACATGTAGATGAGTCTAGTGTGTG
This sequence comes from Peribatodes rhomboidaria, assembly GCA_911728515.1. Classification (NCBI taxonomy): domain Eukaryota; kingdom Metazoa; phylum Arthropoda; class Insecta; order Lepidoptera; family Geometridae; genus Peribatodes; species Peribatodes rhomboidaria. The sequence goes on along the minus strand of OU452186.1, from coordinate 11,925,764 downwards.
GAAGCCACATCGCAGTCGAAGCCATGTAGATATGCCAATGTAGCGTTACATTTCCTAGTGAATATTAGTGCGTAGCTATTAATTTGTTTCGCCCTAGCTAGATAATAAGGCTCGCCATACACTACCGGACTTAGTGTGCCCTTGGTCGATGTTTTAGGAGCTAGGGTGGGAAAGAAGCTGTTCTATACTCGGTAAATAGTGAGTTAAAACGGAAGCAATCATTGCATGCCAAAAGCACTCAAGTTTTTAGGCCTAAGACTTTTGCTTTAATGTATTCTGGGCTTAATAATTTAATTTATTCTTAAATTCGCGTGTAAGCAATGTAACAGGCAATTTTTAACAACTTTAAGGTTGCTTTTCGCGTGGTTTATGTTTTTTAAGTCACAGAAACTACCGAGTATAACAAATATAAAGGGATAGGATAAATGTATTCGTGACACGGTGTTGTACGTATCATTTTTAATGTATTGAAGGATAGATGAGAAGGTTAAATAAGTGTTGAATCTTTAAGAGTAAGATGTTTTATCTCGTAAGTGTGGCGTTTTCTATGTAATTTTTGGGACGTTGGTAGATATCTTGTTGGGTGGTTTTTCAGGACCTCTTCCAACAAGTCTGGTAGTGTATGCCCAGCTTTAATCCATTTTTTAAATTGGAAATTGTAAAGGCAAGTGTGCAATGACGAAGTTATAACGAAGTTGTGATTTTTGAAGATTGTTTAAACAATATTTTGGTTGTGCATCTATTGGAATACATTTTTTAAATTGTCTGTTTTGTATGAAGTTTGATAAAATTATCCTGTGGTTTTCACGAGTGAATGTTTTTTTCGTGTGTCTTTGTATGTGTTAAGTTGATAATGAGTTTTGATGGTTTATATTGTTTTCGGTATAAGCTTAGGTACTTACTAAGCCGTACTCAAAGCGCTAAATTGCTAAATCTAAGTTAGCTAAAAATATGCATGTCTTTGTTATTGCTGCGTATTAGACAAGGACATCAATACTTTTAGCTAGTTTATATTTAGCAATTTAGCGTCCTGAATAGTCTTAATGTCTACCTAGTAAACGAATGAAATAATGACTTTTAAATTTGATTATAAAGCACTTACTGATGATAATCAGTTTTCAGCTATAGCTTGAACAATAAAACGCTTTAATATACAAACAATGACAAGTAATTATTCGCATAAGTTAATTATCAAGTTAAATAAAATAGCGTAAAATTGTGAACGTACCAGTTGTTTGACGTTGTCACCAAGACTGATAGATATTGCCATTGGTGTCAATTTTGAATACACATAATTTTATTAACCTATTCTTGCAGCACTAAAAATGTTTTCATACATCATGTGTCAGACGACCAATCACCGTCTGTAATGTCACTTCTAGGGACTGCTGACTGAAATAGTTCATACATATTTCATAGACATTTTAAAACTTTAAAGAAATTAGGTATCTTCACAAGAGCCATGCATAAACCAAGGGTTGAAGTTGAAGTTAAACGTAAAAAAGGTTTGTCTGCTGATCGCGCACGTTTGCGATTATTTAAAAAAAAGGAAAAAATATTAGTGCTGCTAAGAATGTTACATCAAAATTGACACCATTGTCTGACAATACTTGTTTGGGGTAGCTTAAAATGAACTCCGTTTGAAATGAATTTTCTACATTTATCTTGTGATAAGCACATCTAGATACTTGCCTAAGGTATAGTATAGATTTGGCATATACCTAATTATATTCAAATTACTAATGAAATGGTTCATAAATAAAATCACTGTGATAAATTAGGAGTTCATTAACATGTCTTAAAATCTTTAATTACTGGCAGACCTACCCACATAACGAATATAGTAGTAAAATAAATAATTTTACTTAAGCTGCGTACACCCCAAAGCAAACCAAGGCCAACGATATGCTACGTCTCGTTTTATTTTATTGAGACGAAACGGGACGCAGCGCATTCTTTGGCGTTCGTTGGCTTGGTGTGAACCCAACATTACACGAACGTCTTTACAAATTAAAGCAACATTTTACGCTAGGTGCAAAATTGATAAAATGGTGTTATCACTCAGTTTAAACAACTTTAAATTGAGAATGCTACTTTAAAATATCGATTGAAATAATTAAATTGGTGCTGAAAGAACAGAATCAAAGTGCTTCTGTAATTTTATACTAGGCGTCATTGTGAATCACTTCACTTCAATTTCACGATTGAACAACTGATGTAAATACGCCTTAAATCCTTAAAACGTTTCCTTGTAAAATTCTAAACTATTGTTGTAAGTTTTTTCACACTCTCGCCTTGCTATTGTTATTTTATAATTTAATCGCACGAATTTATGAACTCGACTAAATTTATTATAAGTTAAGGTGTCGTTGAGTGTTGAGATGTGTATTTTTTCATAATTTTGGTATAAACAAGGCTTTTTTATTTCGTGTACTGCGCTACCATTTGCCTTGAGAGTTGAATGGAAAATGTGATAGTTTTATTCGTTTTTTAAGTGGAGAATATGTACCTATTTGTGTTTTTTCCGGAAAAGTTACCCAAAATACTGTACGATATTCGAAGTCAGTTAAAGAGTAATTTCAAACGCGATCGGCTCGACTCTATTGCCGTTGCAGTGAGGCGTTGTTGTGCTCTACAAAAATCATACAGTGTCGAGACTGGTGATAGTAGCACGACTTATTTCGCGCTTATTTCCATTAGTACTTAGCATCCCCTCGGGATGCAAATCGCTAATGGAAATAAGCTAACTTCGATTAAGCTCGTAAACTATTCCAACCCCATAGACTAAAGGGAAAGGCATTTATAAAAAAAGGTTTTTCTTTCAATGTTTTATTTGCAAAACTCTCAAGACAAACGCTAGTACAGTGCGCTAAGTAAACAAGCCCGTGATAAGCACACTTTTGCCTAATGTCGTGGATGTAAACGCGTCATGTGATACACGATTTATAATAAACGATCAATTTGTCATCTGGTGTCTTATTCGCTCCTTGTCCGATTTAGCACGGCGAAGTACGAGTAGGACATGCGAAGGATCTGTAAAATTAGAAAAAAAGTGTGACTACCCGCATAATATGACCCAATGTCAGATGCCTCCCAATTGAGCATATTTACTTAATTTTATTAACATACATAAATAAAAAATAAATTCGGGACATTTTTTACACACGGTCGACTGACCCCAAACTAAGCTTGTACTATAGCTGCTAGAGATTGATAAATATATAATTATATTTTAAATACATACTTAGAAATATATATTAACATCCAATAATCATATCTAATAACCAAAATCCATAGAACAAACACAAACGTTTATCACATGAATCTTTGCCCTAGGTGGGAATCAAACCCACGTTCCCAAGCTCAGAAGGCAGGTTCACTGCCAACAGCCATCGACGCAGTCATAACAAATATATTTTAAATGTTGTTAAAATATGTTAGGGTGTGTTAAAAACGTCTATGATGAGACCAATGAGCGGTTGCTTTATCTCTAGGTACTCTATGCAGCCCTAAATGCTGGACAGCCTAGAACTTTTTTAAATGTGTTAACATGGGTCCAGTAAGAATTCTGCTTAGATTTTACCTCTGGATTTTAACGATGTATGTGGATGTAGGCAGGCCTGGATCTAGGATTTTTTTGAATCGCGACTGAAAATTTAGAGTGGCAAAGCAAAGTCATCAAGCATTACAACAGGTGCTGGTTCGATTAATGGTTGGATGGGTAGAGAATCACTTTTAAGTATTAGTACACCCAAAAGTAGCACCTTGTATATCGAGATAAATAGTTATTACTACTTATAAAGTCACACATACCTACTGAAGTATTTGCATAAAAAGAGTAAAATTTTTGGTTTACATAGTAATAAATTATGTAGACTATTTAAATGTTACATTATGATTTTGGCGCCCCCTGAATTCCTACCGCCCGGGGCAGGCGGCCCAGATCTAGGGGGAGGGGTCTACCCCCTCCCCCTAGATCTGGGCCTGGATATAGGTGTAACTAGCCTAACTGGGCTAAGTATGACATAAAAATAGTAAACAATACTGACGGCCACAAAAGTTGGTCTCGACAAAGAGATGTAGTGTCCAGCCTTAAAGATGATGGGTCGCTTCATCCGCTCCATGGCGAGCCACATCGCCCGTCTGTACTTCAGATCTTGCTCGTACCACGGACACTGGTACAGCCAGTCTCTGAGGTCCTCACTCTAAAAAATATTAATCAGTTCCTATCAACTTGCCTTTATTCTTGCCTGTTCTTCTGGGTAGTGGCTATTTTTAGCCCCTGCACAGTGTGCGCTGTAGAACAAGCCAGGTGGACAAAAGTCGTTATCAAATTCCCGGAAATGAGTACTATGTACCTGTAAACAAAACCCCCAAACCCCCAATTCCAAGAACTATTTATGTCTAACATTCCATACTAATGAGTCATTGTTTATCAAAGTGAGCTAATGAGGTAAATGCAATTTTAAATATAGGTCAGTTGCATTTTAGCGACACTTTCACTAACACCTCATTGTGGCAGTTTTTAATTTTGTGGAAAGTTTAGTGATGGATTTCAATTCTGAAGGTATGTATATTAATATTTTATTATTAGAATCTTTTAATGTGCCTTAAAAATTATTAGAGTAGGTTATCAACGAAAACACAAAAAAAAACATATTTTTTCTTTGATTTCAAACTTATCGAGTATGGGAAAAGCATGTATCCTCTTGTATCCAGGCTAATTTTTTTATATGTTTTAGCTGCATGACTATAGATTATTGTGACATATATTTTACGTAGCACAAATGAGTACAACTATTTTTTTTTCTCTTTTTTGCAGAAAAGCTCCACTCTATTAATAAAATAGAGTTTTTCGAAGAATGGCTTAGACACGAAAAAGACGAAAGAAATGATCGTCTATTTGAATTTATTTCGTCTAAGTTTGAGTTTTCTGAAATTTCTGAAGATAGTCAAAGAGACATTAAGATGAAGTTAGCCAGTATTTCATCAAAAATCGCTTCCAAATGGGTTTCTTCAGGAAAGTCAAGGGAGCGTTTTCTTATTAAGAATAAGTTGTGGCTAGAAGGCGAAGAGTTAGAGTTCTGCGTGCGGTCAATTCAACCGCAACCTTCTACCTCATCCACTGACCACTCTCGACCCGGAAGACCCAAAAAAGACTTCGAAGATTCGTCTTTCAAAACTAAAAAACGTAGAGTTGAAGATTTAGTTTACTCGCGGAGTGTTGGCGAATTGATGACTGCTGCAGAAGTAGCTGCACGATCTACTGGACACAAAAACGTTGCCAGGGTTATAAAGGACATTGGCGAAAATCCGACTTCTGCGAGTGTGTGCCTTCAACAACCCAGTGCTGTGCAGAATAATAGACCACTAAGTAGTGACGAGGCATTAGCCTACTATATAGACTCTAAGTCGACCACTCACTCCTATAAACAGACTAGGAAATGGACTATGAAAGTCGGGCACCACGTGTTTCCATCATATAATTGCATTGTTAAATCAAAAAAAGCGTGTTATCCTTCTGAGGAGCACATTGTTGTGACACAATCTCGAGCAGAAATTGAGTTACAAGCTTTACTCAACAAAACAGCGGAACGGTTAATAGAAGCTCAGAGAGAAGTTGTCACAAGTGTGCTCCCCAATTCATCATTTACTCTTATAAGTAAATGGGGTTGTGACGGGAGTTCCGGTCATAGTGCTTACAAACAGAGATTTGAGAACAGCGAAGACACTGATGAGTTCCTTTTTGTTTATTCGTTTGTTCCTCTTAGGTTAATCGACGAAGCTAACAATATCATCTGGCAAAATCCTCGTCCATCATCGACGATGTTATGTCGACCAATTAAATTTATTTTTGTCAAAGAAACTACAGAGTTGACAAAAATCGAAACCGATAAAGTTTTGGAACAAATAAACAACTTGGAGCCTACATCTTGTGATCTTGGTGCTTCTGAAATTTCTGTTAAACACAAGCTCCTGCTGACTATGACCGATGGAAAAGTCTGCAACGCTTTGACAGAGACCCAGTCAGCGCAGAAATGCTATATTTGTGGAGCTACTCCCAAAATGATGAATGATGAAGGAAGGCATTTTGATAGCAATCAAGATAATTTTGGCTTTGGTTTGTCAACATTACATGCTTGGATTCGTTCGTTTGAGTGCTTTTTACACATTAGTTATAAGTTAGATATTAAGAAATGGCAAGCTAGGACTACAGAGGAAAAAGCAAGTGTGAAAAAAAGGTCAGACGAAATCAAACAACGATTCAAGCATGAAATGGGATTAATTGTAGACAAACCAAAACCAGGATTTGGTTCTTCAAATGATGGAAACACGGCTCGACGTTTTTTCGGGAACCCCGAACTGAGTGCTCAGATCACAGGGTTGGATGTTACAATCATCAAACACTTCGATGTACTGTTGAGGACATTGTCTTCTGGTTTCGATATAAATCTAGTTGAATTCAATAAGCTTTGTCTCGAAATTAGAAGACTTTATCTAAGTCTTTACTCGTGGTATTACATGCCTGCTACTGTGCATAAATTACTTATTCACAGTACGGAAGTCATAAAGACGGCAATAGTTCCGATAGGGCAGCTTTCAGAAGAAGCCCAAGAAGCTAGAAATAAAGATTGCCGGAGATTCAGAGAGCACAACACGAGAAAGTGCTCGCGTCAAGCCACGAATAGAGATTTGCTCAATATGTTGATTATAACATCTGATCCTCTGATCAACAGCCTCCGGGAAGTTCCAAAAAAAAAGTCGAATAAATTGTGCGCGGAGGTCCTAAAGCTCATTATAGCTCCCACTATAGAGCCTCGATTTCCACAGCAACTAAGACCTCCGCAAAGTCAGGAAGACTATCTTGTATCGGAATCATCCGATACAGAATCCGATGATTCCGATATTGACAATTAGTTTTAATGTAGATACCTTTTAGTGTTAGTATATGTAATTTTTGTAAATAGTGTATTAGTCTAAGGTTGTAAATATAATTAGCGGTAATATTTGTAGAGATTAAGGTAATTGTATTATTATTTTAGTATTTTTTTCTGTTTTATAATATTGTAAATATAAAATATTTTTTTCTTATACATAAAACTACGCATTTTTTATTTTTTTTATTTTATATTATTATAATATATTTTCATGGTTCCGAAACAATGAAAATATATTTTTGTCCACCTGGCTTGTTCTACAGAGAACACTGTGCCCTGGCACAAAAACGACAGGGTGTTAGAAGTTTAACGTGTGTGTGTGTGTGTGTGTGTAGCTCTCGAGCGGAAGAAACGACTTGTTTTTTTGGTGGAAAGGTTAATTACTCGGAAGTGTTAGCTATGTTTGATGGAAATCAGTGTCGGGATTTTTTTTTAATTTTTAATTTATGCAAGGTGCTAGAGTCTTTTTTATAACTTTGAAGTTCATAAGTGTATCTTCAATATGAATAAAGACATTTGATTCCACATTATCGGTTTTATGGAACTGACAGCCACTGCTATTCGATGTTTCGGCAATGCGAAAGCTCGTCTTAAAATTCGTGTAGGAGCATGGCTATATTTTACCAAGAGATGCTAATACATTAAAATATTGTTCAACTAGTATTAGCTGTTGGAAAATTGACTGGACTAAAGACGCCGTGAAGACCTGGTATTTCCGTAACATGACGGTGCACAGAACAGCAAAACTGGATATTTTAGGATCGAGATACTAATTTTAGGGCGTTGCGTCAACTCAACCATCCCTTACAAAACACTACTCCGAGGATAAGGATAGGGTCCCCACCCTATCCTTACCGAATACCAATAAGAATACCGAATACCAGCAAGAAGTATATACCTACTCGAAAAGCACTAATCAACATTCAGTTATCAAGCTCAAGCCTTTTACCCGTATAGTGAGTTCGTGACCGCACCAACAGTACAGGAACAGTTGCGACAACATCGTTACCATGTAGTTTAACATTGAAAAGAACTGGACGCTTTTGTGGTCCACCTGAAAGCCAAATATCAACACCGGAAGGTTAAAAAACCTAGTTAAAAATGTAATAAACATTCACTAAGGTACCTACACAAGCAGTGCCGGATTAAGCGAGCGCGGGGCCCGTAGAAAATGTGAAGCGGCCTTGAGCAATTGGTTTCCCAGCAAAACTCCCCATTTCCCCTGAAAATATTTTGATGTTGCCAAGTATGGTCAGCGCGCTTTTCACACTATTTTGAGAAATTTTGCGTCGCATGTCTACCTCATGTACTTTGAAAATAGTTATTAGTAGAGGGCTTTTTTAGTTTTAGTTTTTTGCGCAGGCCCGTAGCATTTGCTACGTCGTGCTATGTGGCTAATCCGGTACTGATACCACGTCTTAATAAGTTTCATTGAAAAAATTACGCTCAGACAGAGATGAGTAGGCTTAAATATGCGGGGGCCCTTTTTGCGCGGGGCCCGTAGCAATTGCTACTCTTGCTTCCGGGACTGTACACAAGTAATGCTTAGTAATGCTAAACTTAGCAATGTGAAAACTGAAAACCGATAGTAACAGGAGCCTGAACGTTATAAACTTATCAGATCAGTAATAATACAAACGATAGTAATCCGAAGACCGATGTTACACATGATTCCGACGGTTCCCATCAATTGGAAGAAAATATTCGTATGATAAGTGTTTTCGACAAGTTCAATGAATCTGAAAGCACAGAACATGAAGAAGTAACGTGACTTTGAACGAAACTAGCAGGCAAGTCCATACAATTTACGTCTAGGTTATAATTTCTCTACCTGATCACTTCTTGATGTTGTTTAACACACTCAGTTAGCAGCTCGTTATTTTCCTTCCAAAGTTTATATTTCTCTGTACTAGTTCTCTCCAACACTAGCACATTCTGAACCTGTAAGTAATATTTTCGTTAAAATGCATACCTACAATAGCAATTTAATTTTTAAATGTACCTACCTACCTACATGTTACAGTTAGGTCATCACAAGTAATTAGCAATCCAGAGATAGTTAATCACTTTAAAAATCGATTTCGAAACAAACGTAATTTTTTTGCTACCGAAGGAATTCTCAGCTTACTCCAAAGTGTTATCTAAGGCCCGCATGCTAAAATGACGCTCAGTCAGAAATCTCGATTTAAAACTAGTTTTACAATACATAAAAACAGCTTTATACATAGCGATGATAGCCTAGTCGGAGAACGCCCGCATCTCAAGACAGAGGGAGCGGGTTCTTCGGACCCAGCCGAAGGCACCAATTTGTTCATTGTGTAAACATATGTGCGTACTGTATGTCATCTGCTAAGTAACAGGATCCCGGTGTATGGTGACAGGCTCGCCCCCTTTCACATTTGGGACTGAATATCGTCCGGCGAAGTGTAAGTGTTGTACACATCTGCCAGCCCCCTCGGGGGAAAGGCGTGACTATATATATATATATGTACTTATGTAAAATCAGCTTTAAATCGAGATTCATCACTAACCGTCTTTTCTGAATACGGACCTAAAAAAGCAGACCTCTATAACTTTTCCACCTTTGAAAATTCACTATTTTCGAAGTACCTTTTCCAGCTTATCAACAATGATGTCCAGCTGCGCGCATCCGAACATGATCATCGACAACGCGACGCTGTCCACTCCGATGAACAGCAGAGCGCTGATGTAAATGCTGATCATCTGGTACACGTACCCCAGCTCGTAGTGTGGTGACTTCTCTGGAGCAACCGGCATCCTGATTGGTAGAGACGATGAATGAATTTGGAAAAATTGAATTCGATCTCTATAAAGTAGCATAATCTGATTCCAGTAGACACAAGTAAGGACTTCAGAAAAAAATCTTCTCTCTTAAGCTCTTCAGTTTTATTGTATGCGACCACATGAATTATTGTCTATTAAAACTTCGATTTAGACCACCACCACCACAAAAAGAACTTTGGGAATTTACACAAAACGCTGCAAACTGCTGTCTGCTTTTAGTCTTAAAAGAAAAATGTTAGGTACTTGCCAAATTTTAAAGGGAAAGGACCGGTTTCCAGCATCATCAAACAAAGGAATCATTGCCCAAAGAGTGCAAGTCGTGATGGCGCTCGTCAGAAAGAACAGGCACAAACGATTGATAGTCTGTGATAGCTTGGACACAATCCTGTAAACAGAACAGAAGATAAAGCTAGGTACCTATAAGAAACGATAATTAATTAATAATCGTTCAAAGGTGATCTTTAAATTCTTTAAGACTCTGCCTTTGAAGAAGGAGTAGTCACGTTCTTTCAGACACTTCAGACTTCATAATGATTATGCCGTTTCTTGGACACAATCCGTAAACAGAACAGAAGATAAAGCTACATAAGAAACGATAATTAATTAATAATCGTTCAAAGGTGATCTTTAAATTCTTTAAGAGTCTGCCTTTGAGGAAGGGGTAGTCACGTTGTTCCAGACATGTCAGACTTCATAATGATTATGCCGTTTAACTAAGTACTTTACCTAATATGAACTTCAGTTTGTGACTTGAACGTCTCCCGTCCCATCAGTTCCAGCAGCTGCATCAAACTTTTTTTGTTTAATAAAAAAAGCGTAGTCTTGTAACAAACCGAAGCTTGCGTGAAAAGCAGATAGGATGCCTCTGAAACAGCTCCTATGTCACCCCATACTCCTGCTATGTAAATAATTTCGAATATAACGAAAGAGTACTGCGTGAACATGACGCAGATCATGTAGATTTGAAGCAATATGACGTAGTTTGTCGATGATGGCCATATTCCAAAGGTAGATAAGATTTTTCTGGGTCGCCCAAGAAATAAGTCTAAGCTAGTTTTTTCCATGGTGGAACCTTTGAGCACGTCTTAACTACTGGGATTCTATCGCTGATGTACTTAGATAACTATTGGTTCATATTCCGATAACAAGAGTGATTATTGAATATTTTAACAACCTATTTACTGTATTTACCCTAAGCTGCTTTTAATCGGTAAAACAAGAGAAACTTCTCTAACCGTCCAATAACGACTTATTGAACAAAAGTTAAAATGCCGATGACTTTGCTCATTAGATAAATAAATACCTAATAATAAATATTCGGGCCACGCACGGTCGTCTCACCCCAAACTAAGCAAAGCTACTATGGCTGCCAGAGACATCACATATTTTTAAAAACATACTTACATCCAGACATAGAACAAACACAAATGTGCATCACATAAATGTTTGCCCTATGTGGGAATCGAACCCACGCCCCCAAGATCAGAAGGTAGCTTCACCACTAACTGAGCCACCAAGGCAGTCAAACACTATAATATTAAATTACTTACAAACTTAATATGTAAGGGCCCTAACTTATGGTCCACAATCATCATCAATACACCTACATCAGTCCACTGCTAGATATAGACAGCTACTACCCAAAACACGTAAGTCAGCCTGAATCCAGAAGCCAGATCCTCATATTCTTTTTACCGTGTTTTGCAGCGGTTCTTCCTAGTTTAAACTAAACCAATTTAAACCAATGCCACGTACTTTGGAAATCCTAATGTATTCTACTACACGCCTATTTTTTCCCCTCATATAAAGTTCATTGGTAGCTCATAAAGGTTAGCATGAGCCGTGGACAAATGGTTTTTCCAGTTTTTATCTCGCGAGAGAGAGAAACATATCCGTAAAGCATATCACATCTATCATATCTAAGCATTAGGTAATAAAAACGATGGAAAACAACGTCTCCGGCCCGTGCTTGCGCTACTAAAGAAGCTTTAAACCTGTTTCTTGGGCTTTACCAGGAGGGCTATTCTTACGAAGTAAGTTTAAATCTCAACATTTTTTGTCCTTATTGCTCTCGTTTGAATAGTCATAGGTGTAAGAGTGACCAAGATAAAATCTCATCTCATCTCACGCGTAGGAATAGCCCCCTTATCTATTTATTCAGGATTCCCTTGCGGGTTAAATAGTGCGGGCTAACTAGCATTTTAATATTTACAGAAGCTCCTAAGTTTAAAATTCGTCAGGTTTTCATTTGCTACGTGCAGTGAACAGCAATGAATGGTGGACAACATGTATACCTATCAACATACGTGAAAACAAATTAAATTTGGAAATCGTGTCGTGCCCGCAAGACTATTGCCGTAATTCCCAAAGAAGTCGTAAAGTCTAAAAGGCAACTATCAATTACCTACCCCGGCCTCATATATTAAAGTAGCGCATCTTGCATAAATAACGCAGTAATTTCATAATAATTTGTTTATGTTGGGGTAAGTAATGAGTTAATTTCACTGCAAGTACCGCAAGTAAAGAGTAGATAATAAATGAAGGACGTCATTGGAGTATCAATTATTTGATCATACCTACTTAGGTTTTTTAATAACGTCAATATACCGAAATCTCCAAATTTAAAAATGGTTAGTGGGTCATAGGTACGTCTTCTACAATCTGTTTATCTTCAGCTTATCCAAAACACTAAGGTAACAAGGATAGGTACATCCATATCTGTTTCAAAGCTCTTGAAAAATTACTTTTTGCTCCCTGCCGATGTTAGTTTTTTGTAGGCACTTACGGCTAGAGGAGTAGAGGTAGACAGGTTTGGTAAAGGCAGGCTATATATGTATTCCTCGGAAACGGATTCTCAACAAACAAAATTGCAGTAGAAACTTTATTATTTCATATAAACGCATTGCTAAAAGTTATAAGTTTGAAACTCAAGTGATCTCTACGCAGTATGATACTAATATGCCCTTTATACCATATAAACTTTGGCATAGCAATTTTTTTTAACCTGGGGTAAATTTTTTATGGATTCCACCATCGCCCAGGGGCGGGCAGTGCGAGGATACAGGAGTCCCGCTACTGGCGGCCTACCCACTAAAAACCCTAGTGTCCAACCTCGCCGCTAAATGTCAGGGCAACAGGGCTTTCGCACGCTTCCGCGTCCCTGACAGCGTGTTCTTAGCCCCCTACCCCAATTGGGCTCCAGCCCGACCTTGTGCTCCACCTCCCGATGACGATGTGTCGGGACACCAGACGCATCGTCATCACCCATCTCGCGGACCAAGTCAGCCAGTGGGCGCCAGACGGTCCCAGTGTCTGGTCGCCCATGGTCCCCATGCGACGGGTCAGAAAAGTGACTTCGGTCGCAGAGGATAGGGAGAGCGGCGCCTCACTATAACGACGCTCTTCTTCCCATGCGGTCCGCCATCAAACGGTGACGACCCCGCTAAGGCCGCGGAAGGTAGGGAGAATGGCACACCGTGATACCGGCACTCCTCTCTCGCCGAAGCCTCCATTCCTCAGTTGCGGTGCCGTCCGAACGATCACACCTCAGCCCACCTCAGTTGCGGTAGTGCTGCCCATACTGCCCCGCAACCTACGTTTGGCGGCGGTGGTCTAATATGAGCGGCCCCGTCTCGGAATTCTTCTTAGCTACGGAGAAGCTGTGAAGCGGTGAAGCTGCCCGACTAAAGCTACCATAAACGCCTCCGTCACAAGTCAGGAACTCTATTAGGAGGGAGCTAGTACATACCTAGGGATAGCCACAAAACAAACAAAAAGCAACAGCTAAACAAACGCTTTAGAGTCCGGCGACCACTTTAGACTAACTTCGCTTTTTGGCTTAAGGTTTTCTATAGCCATTTCGCCTAGAAGAAGACTACGAGCGAAGAGAGCAAGTAATGATACTGACGAGCCTCTACAGAGTGACAAAGTGCAATTTCAATTTTTTTTATGTTTTTTGCACTTCTGTAATCATTCTTATATAACTAAGAATTTCTCTCATATTATAGACTCATTTAAAAGCTAATGATGTAGACAACCTCCCTATGTAAAGGGATTTTTGATTTGCTTTGGCTATCTATTGAATAAATCAGTCAAAAGTGACCCCTTACAAATGCAGATTTTTTCATAGCTCTATTTTCTCATGAAACGTTTTTTAAAAAAACCAAGAACATAGGGGCGGAGGTATAGTTCATTTGATTGTACATGCTAAATTTCATCATAATCTGACAAATGGTTTCCAAGCGCCCAATTTGACAAGCGCGTTTGTATAGAAATTTCAGAGCGTCGCGGGACTCTTAAAGGTCATATTACGTCGACCACGTGCTGCGCTTCTAACCGATACTCAGCATCGCCACAAACGCGCGCTGTGCATTGCTCGCTACAGACGCGATGCAGAAGAATTGAATTTTGATAGAAAGTTACGAACATAAACTTCAGTTTCGTTTGGCTTCATACATTTCATTAAAGCGCACCTGGAGGGCTATTCCTACAACTCGAGATACCATCTCATCTCGAAAAAAATGCCTAAAATCGAGATGCCTTATTCTCTTCGCTAGAGATCGAGATTATCTCGATGGCTGGGGCCCGAGATGTCTCGAGTGGTCGGAGGCAGTCGAGACGTAAGTGAGATAGTGGGTCGCGACTCATTTGTTGCCACTTCGGTCCCGTAAATATATTTTTTCTACAAAACTGGCAACTCAGTATTTGAATACCTACGTCATAAGTTTCTATACGTCAAGGAGGGTCTTTGGCGGGAACCGAAAAAATGGTGTCGTGATTTTGTATTATTTTCTAAAACTTGTGATGCTTCGAGTGTTAAAGTGTAATAATTGTGTAACCTTTGCCGTGTTCGTTAACGTGCACGAGTGTAAGCAAATGATACAAACATTAGGAAATGCAACTTTTCGTGTTCTCTACAGAACTCGACTTAACGTTTCAGTAAAGTATCCACGACTGAAATGGGAAAAGGGGAGGGATTCATCTAATTTTTCATCACCCTCTCCGCTATCATCTTAAATTTAATAACCCATGCACAAAAATCAAACGGATGACAAGACGGTATGGCTATGTTGGCTTTAGCCTGCCCTACGGGCAAAAAAAAATTCTATACGTCAATGTTTATATTTATACTTGATGTTAAAAACTTAAAATTATTGCCTCTCACTTTTCAACCCAATAGTCCACTTCATTTCGATCTGACAAGGACTATCCTATTTTACCAAAGGATCGCATCGCATTACGCTGGTTGGCGTAAACATATTCACTGATGCGTCGAAGTTATCGACAGTCAGTGCCGTGGGAGCAGCTGTTTGCATACTATCTGCTAGAATAAGTCTTAGTTATAAATGCCCATCTTACTTCTCAGTATTCACTGGAGAAGCGATTGCCCTTCTAGAAGCTATCCTCTATGTCAAGTCGCATAATCTCAACTACTCTATCATCTTTACTGAGTACACTAAGAGATCCTTTATAGGTGGCCAATTTTGCACAAGAGTGCAACCTATTTTACAACAATTTATGAGGGATTCCTTAATTTAACAAATTACAGGGAAACGAAATGAGGAGTTAAAAGGGTTTGACAAGATAGATTGTAAGCAGCTTTTGGAATCTTGAATACATCAATTATACTCGCATGGCCTTTTTCTTCCTAAATTTTTCCTCCTAAATCAATGGTCAAAATACTGGGAGACGTCCCAAAACATCAAGGGTAGATATGCTGATATCCAACCCAATAGGTATCCCTACAATTCCCTAGTTCTTTAAATTCCGCTCAACCGAGAAACATATGAGCATGATCTTATGTTGTCTCCAATTAAGTCACCCGTGCACTCTGGTTTATTTAGCCAAACTCAGGCTCAGGGAGCACTCAATCTGTGAATGTGGGTTGGATGAAGATAACACAGATCACATCTGCTTCAGTTGTCCCAATCTAAGTTTCCTCCTTATAAGATATCCTCTCCCGGACATAGTCCATCCTACTTCCTTCAAATATCTACAATCATGTTCCTCCCACCCCAAGCTATATAATATTGTTTGTAAATTTGTCTGTAAAAATAATATTAAGCTGTAAATATTATCCCCCTTAGCAATAAACGTTGTATAGCTTTGGAATAGTTATATAGTTTTGTCTTTTTTTTAATTCTTGAACTCTATTGAAGCTAGCAATAAATGTTGTATAGCCTCAGAATAGTTACAGTCTTTTGCCATTTTCGATCGAGTTCAAAAACAACAAAGAAAGATAAAGACAAAACACTGTATAATTATCCCAAGGCTATACACTGTTTATTGCTAAGGGGGTTAGTATATTTACCAAAGTGGAGTATACAATACAAATATTTTTCGGCATTGCATGTTGAACATAACATATCATATCATCACGCCTTTCCCCTGAATGGACTGGCAGAGGTGTACAACACCCACACTTTAGCGAACGATATTCAGTCCTAAATGTGACAGGCGGTGAGCTTGTCGCCATATACCGGGCTCCAGTTACTTAGCAGATGACATTAGATATG
Source organism: Peribatodes rhomboidaria (assembly GCA_911728515.1). Classification (NCBI taxonomy): domain Eukaryota; kingdom Metazoa; phylum Arthropoda; class Insecta; order Lepidoptera; family Geometridae; genus Peribatodes; species Peribatodes rhomboidaria. Next base: position 11,909,506 of record OU452186.1, on the reverse strand, counting down.
TACATATGCTCACACAATGAATAAGTTGGTGCATGCCTTTGGCTGGGTCCAAACCCTCTCCTTCTGGCTTGAGAGGCGTATCTTCTGCGACTAGGCTATCATCACTAGTATGTTAAATAACAAGACATAATACAATAAAAAAAACTGATTTATTTATCTTTTTCGCTGCATGCTTTTTCAAAATCTGTTTGTACTCATTAGAATGACCTTAAAACAATAACAGATTACTTCCAAAATATTAAGTAAAGCATCTTGAATTTAAGTAGCAGTGCAGGTTTCCATCACAATTCAATCTGCAAACAAAAAATCACAATGTTACTTAATGTATCAAACATTATATTTTACTTTTGCTCTGCATTACATGACTGATTTAAATTATCTTGTTTAGGACATATTGGACAGATTTATGGGAAAATATAGGAAATGATTATAATTTTTCCCAAAGTGAACGGTATACTACTTAGATAAAAGTCAATTTGTCCTTTGTTGGCAAGCACATCACTAGGGAATGGCTAGATTGTCTTGCCTAAAACTCTCTATGTAATATTAGTTTGTATAGTCCGTTAGCCGAACCTCATTGCAAAGCACTAAATGTAAGAAGCTGAGAGCTGAGCTTCACCGCACTGGGTATGAAGTATAGCTATAGGTACAGAGATCAGCTAGTAAGTATATTACCTAATGCAGAGTGTAAGGTAGGTAGATTGGCAATATAGATATCTTAACTAATAATTTAAAAATGAATTTGTTTGTTTGTTCTGCTGTCACACCTCAACTACTCAATCTATCATCATGAAATTTTGCATACACAATGTCAGAGGTACAGAAAAGGACGATGATAAGACAATGAAGAGGATGATAGAGATAATGGTTCTGCAGGACCGCAGGTGAAACTGTGGGGCGCAGCTACTTGATATATATGTATAAATGTGCTTATCCAGATTATTCCTATAGTATCTATCTTTATCTCTGTGCCAAATTTAATTCAGAACAACCATCATCTATCTAATATATACATATGTACTTCCATTCAAACTTTTGCCTTTTTAAAATTAGTGTAAAGTGTGATTTCTCAGATACTTTCTTACTGGGTCTAAGAAAATTCAATTTTTTTGTTCATACAAATATTATGTAACTAAGTCCACAGATTTGTTGTTGATAGTGGTTGTGATTGCTGTTTAGCTCATCCACAGTCAGGTTTCTAAAGCCAACTTGGAAACCATTAGTCACGTACGAGTCCTTGGGTGACTTGTTTGTTGGTAGGTGTTAGGCTCGAACGGCATAAATTACGCAGTAGGTACCTGAAACATTTTTCAATTTATAAACAAGAAAAAGTTTGTGACTTTTAGGTTAAGTTAACCTTGGTTATTTACAAATTATGTGGTCATACATAGTGATAAGAAAGTACTTAATACTTACAATTATCTCCACAAGTATCCTGGCGTCACTTTATTAACCCTGTTAGATTATTTTGAAGGTTTTATGTTATTAGTACATAGGGGCGATTGATTCGGAAAAAACTTCCAAACCGGTCTTCCATTCCATTCGGTTTAACGACAAACGAAAGCCTTAGTAGTTCCTATTAAGTGTTTAATGTTGTTAATCGTGATAGTTTTTGTAGGCGTGATGACGAAAAGATTTTTAGATTTAACCTCTATTTGTAAACAAAACAATGACTTATTTGGCTAAGTGCGTTTCGTTCCCCACAAATCCTTTATGGAATGAAAATGTTATATTTTATTCTTCTCACTTTTATAACTTGTAATAATTATCATATTATTAGTTCATTTGATTAAACATATCGATATTTAATTATTGTATGCCTTTAATGAGCAGAATGGTCCCGAAATACGTTTTATCGATTTTACCGGTTTTTAGCAAGCACAGTCGAGTAAAATGGAACGTAATTTGAGTGAGAAAAGCCCATCTCATCTCATGCTTGTTTGAGAATACCACATGGTTTGTTTGTATGAGATTCTCCCTCGAGTTCTAGGAATCGAGATCGAGATGAAAAAGTCCTATCTCCGAATCGGGCCCCTGGTGGAAACGTTAACGAACTAGGTCAAATTTATTGAACCAAACGAAAACGTTAACCCCCTGAGCAATGTACCTAAGGTGTAACTCCCTCCAGAATCCTATCCTAATCCCAACTAATATTATAAATGCGAAAGTGAATTTGTTTTTTTTTTTTTTTTTTTTTTTTTATTTATTTATTTCGTAAAATATTTACATTTTAAGACACAAAGTATTGAAAAACTAAATAGTTTGTATCAATACCCTTATCGCTACACGCTACAATTATTAATGCAAACTAAACTACCTTAAAAAGAAACTTCCTAACCTTACAACTACTACCTTCTATAAATTATTGACCCTAGGTAAACTAATTATTAGGTACTAATTTATTTATATTTATATCTACACGAGTAAGCATCTATTCATCGCAGTTCATTATTCTACCTCATTAAAAAATTTAACAAAAATTAAAAAAATTTAAGTTTGTAAAATAAAACATATATTTCAGAAGCAGTACTCTTTATTTATCAATAAATTATTACAGTACTCACACAACAAAACTCGAATTCCGAGGACATATTTATAAATTGATACAGATTACATCATTACGCCATCGCTGTTCCAACCCGACTCCCCCCAAAACCCGACTTCGTGCACCATGAGCATTCAACCTCTTTAACCTGATCCTCTTTTTTTGTATTCAGTGCTACCCGCCTGAACTTATTTTATTTCAAGTTTGTTTTTTAGTGGTTTTTTATAATGTACTAGCTGCGCCCTGCGGTTTCACTCGCGGTCAAAAAGTATCCTATGTGCTATTCTAGACTACAATCTATCTCTGTGCCAAATTTCATCCAGATCTGTTCAGCCGTTCTGGCGTGAAAGAGTAACAAACATCCATCCATCCATCCATCCATCCATACATACAAACTTTCGCGTTTATAATATTAGTAGGATTTCAATTGCTAGCTAATACGAATCTTACATTTGTTTGTTTGTAACACTTTCACGTCTCAACTACTAAACCGATCGTCTTGAAATTTTGCATACATGTTGTTTATGGTAAGTACAGAAAAGGACATAAAGTAGTTTTTATCCCGAAAAAATCAACGGTTCCTATAAAACTAAGTTGCCTACCTACCCATAATTTTAAATTGTAAAATAAAGGTAGGTTAGGTTAAAAAGCGCAAGGTCTAAATAGTTCTTGAAAAAAACTTTCGTTGTTTCGTTCCCAAACGCCTAGAAGTTTCATAACAAATCCAGTTCAGTTTTGGCAATTATTTTCAGAGTTTTAGCTAAGATCCCAAGAAAGGGCTGGAATGGAAAGTGGGTGGGACGTGTTATGGTTCTTGTAAATAAGTCAGTACCTATAATTACATAGATTATTTTATATTAGGTACCTTAGTACTTAGGTACCTAATTTGTACTTATGTATGTTTAGTTTTTTGCTACTCACCTAAATAGGTACCTACTTATTAAAAAATATTTCATCTTTAAATTACCTGGGGGGTGTCCTTGTTGCAATAAACAAACGATACAAATTACAAATACGATTAAGGTTGGTTCCTCAATTTTAATAATGAAGATAAATACTTACCTAGTTAAACTAATTTCCTTCAAGTGGTTGGGTTGCCGTCCATTTACTTACATTACTTAATAGTTTGTTGAGATAATGAAACAGTTAATAGCCGGGTCTCCACTGGCCGAGCATGCCTCGCGACGCACGTTTGCATCTCGCTCTGGCTGCTAAACTTACCACGCTTCAGACTGAGATAGAAGATAGCCTCGCGAGGCATGCTCGATTTGTGGGGACTTGGCTCTTAAATATTACTTGTTACTGACTGCTTTCAAAATATTTGAATAAGGTACTCGTATTTATTATTGGATTGAATACAGAATGGTTTATTTATGTACTAAGAGTTTCTTAATTTTCACCAATTTTAAATCAGACGTTTTATTTTATTTTTTTTAGTTCATAATTCATAGGTACCTACTAAAGGCCAAACAACAGATACTTCCTACTTTTTAATGACACTTTCTTACTCTATTATTATTTATTACTAAAAAATCTGTTCAGGGAACTTTTTCTGACGCGTGAGAAATAATCTAGGTCACTCTCAATGATAGGACTTTTCAAATTAGAGAGACAATGACAAAATAATATCTGACGCCTCAGAATACGGGGCCAGTGGTGCTACTGAAAAGCATCAGTGTTTTTCGGGGTGGTGGGCGCATAAGTTTCAATTTCGCGGGCCGAGTACATCCACAGACTTCCAATACCTACATGGTACATCGTACAATTTTGTTCGGATATTTTAAAAACAATTCGTAGCCGCAGGATAACGTTGACGTGTTTTGTGTATCCGATTTTACTATTGTTGCGTTGCGTCAAACATTTTACTCATCTAAAACTTATCAGTTGGCTGTTATTTTCTTTGGCCCGTGCAATGTTTTTTCAGTCGGTCTGGACGTGACCGATGTACACGCATACTCGTCGGGCACGCTTGATGTCGGTACACATGAACGAACCTTAATAATCCATCAAAAATACACTTTCACACTCGAATAACTACTAGATTTAGAAAATAATACACAAAGACAAACACTTTTTTGGTTTCCGCCAAAAAACCTGTGTATCCGATTCAAGGTTTTGAAGTGTGATGTGTCAGACTTACGTCAAGTACGTCAACGTCAATCAAAACAAATGTCGAACAAAAATGATCGCCGTAAGCAGATAAATGCGATATTTTCCTTCAATATTAGAAATTTCCCAACGATTTTGCTAATAATGGTGCCTTCATAGTAAAATGATAGTGACTAGCGAGTATGGAGCCTGATATTATGGAATTTACATTGCCACCGGCTCCGCGGGGCCTTTGCTTCGACCGCAATGACTTCGTTAAGGTATTCCACGTCTGTTCTCTTCCATTTCTGCATAACCGATTAATGTTTGATTGTATTGAACTCACCACACGATAACAATACTTTCAGAAAAACTTCTCTGTCGATAACTTTTTGTTGGAGCATAAAAATGTTGCTTCTTTGGAGTCAATGCGAGACGACCTGGGTGTCTACCTCAAAGTCCTGAGGCTTGCTATGATAGAGCTTATCAACAAGGATTATGTGAATTTCGTAAATCTGTGCGCAACACTCATTGGGTTCGACAAAGCAATCGAAAAAATACAGGTGCCATTGGGACAGTTGAATGAAGAAGTTCTTGTAAGTAGATATAAATTTTTACACCATTTAGCTACAATCAACTGCCTATACAACTTATATAATGATGTATACTTTTATATATGTATTCATGATCAACCATTCTCCAACTATCTGGAAGCCTGTTAGTGATACTAGATCCCATTTTACGAAAAAAAATAAGGACAACATAATGCTGCCCCATAATAGACCATAATAGTTGCCTGCCAATAATTATCTAAACTTTTCTTACAGAGTGTAAGACAATGCCTAGACGATACAATGAAAGAGGTGTCAATGTGGATGAACCAACGTCACACATTACAAAAAAAGAAACAACTGTTAAAATATTATAGCCAAACAATTAATGGACTCAAAACGTTAGACAACATTCTTAACTGTATAGCAGATAAAAATAAAAACGAGAGAATAGCATTAGCAGACCGAGGAGCAATGCAATACAACCAGCTGAAGTTTTCTATAAAAAAATGTGAAAGCTTAATAAAAGCAGACCAAAAAAGACTATTTGAAGAAGTTGGCAGCAAACTCATCCAAACATTGAATGAACTTCTGTTCCAATTTTGGAATGACAGTGACGAAGATAACCTCCTAAAAGCACTAATGATTTTAGCAACATTAGACCGTGTAAAAGAAACAGAGATGTTGATACGAAAGCAAGCCCTTGCTCCCCTGTTACAAGATATTATAAACGAACCATCTCTCCAACGAAGCAAAGATGGTCTAGAAGGATTGTATAATAAAATCCTTGCATTATTAAACACAAAACTAAAGTTACTTTCTGAAGTAACACAACATTCCAAGTTAATGTTTCTTGATAAGAAATACAGGTTTACAGTTAATTGCTTCTGGTGTGAAGTAGAGAGTCGTTTAGAGGTGAACCTAGCATCTATTTTTGCTCCTGGCAACCCACAGATTTTCTATAGGAGGTATAGTGAAAGTATGCAGTTTGTACAGAAATTAGAAGGGTTCTGCTCAGATGAAGAAACTGTGATGTCATTGCGAGAAACTGTTGAGTATAGAAGCTTCCAGAAGAGGTGGAATCTCCCAGTCTACTTCCAAATACGGTTTCAAGAAATTGCTGGTGAGTATGAATAAGATTTTTTTTTTTTTTAATTTGGTATAATGACAGGAACAAGCCGATAGAATACTGAAAATATATATGTAGATAGGAAGTGATTTATGATTTGCATACACATCGTCAGGGATACAGAAAAGGACATAGCATACTTTTTATCCTGAAAAATAACAGTTCCTGTGGGACTGCGGGTGAAACTGCTAGGCGCAGCTAGTTATTGAAACTTTTCATTACATAAAAAAACATTACTTAGATAATTGCATGTGATACCACAAGGTATGGTCACAAAATACGAAACCCTTGGTGGCTCAGGAGTGAACCTGCCTTCTGAGCTGGGGGGTGTGGGTTCAATTCCCACTTAGGGTAAACATTTATGTGATGAACATTTGTATTTGCTGTGTCTGGGTGTTAATATTTATTTATGTATGAATTTTAAAATATATATGTATTTATACTGTAGACTCTGGCAGCCATAGTACAAACTTTGCTAAGTTCGGGGTGAGGTAACCATGTGTGAAAAATTTCTCAGTCATTATTTATATCCCCCAATGCAAAAACGACAGGGTTTTTTAAGTTTAATGTGTCTGTGTGTGTGTGTGTGTGTGTGTCTGTCTTTGATATCGTAGTTCCCGAACTGACGAACCAATTTTAATTTTGTTTTTTTGTTTGAAAGGTGAATTAGTTGGGAGTTTTTTTAGCTGTTTAATGAAAATCGATGTTGGGGTTTTTTATTTTTTTTAAATAATACTTGTTTTATTAAGAAACACTTAAAATAATGCTGTAACTTGTAATTGGTAAAATATGTTACTTTAATTGTCGTTATCACCATTGGATAAAATGAAATAAGCCCATACCATTGTCTGATAGACAGCCTATTATCAGTGTAAACATTATCAATGAAAGCAAGTCAAGGACGGTGACATCATGATTCATAAGTACTTTACTATTTACTGTGGTGACTCATACGGAATAACACTAATTACCATTAGTGGAGTACTTGTTAGACTTTATGGCTACATGTATGTCAACAACTCAGATTAATCTAGAGGAAAAGATAGAACTCTGTGCTATATCTCGCTGAAGCCACTTCTTTTTAAACATGTGCACGTGGTAATGTTGCCATGAAAAACATTTACAATTGCACGAAAACTAATATTCATTCCCAAACTCTATGTTAGCTATTTTCATTCCAATATACAACCTTAGTAGATTTAATATTCTAAAACTGCACATATTTGTAAGAGTTTAATGTTACCGCTTCTTCAAAATTGACTTGTAAAAAAACTGCAGCTTTTAAAAAGAACCTCAAAATGTAGTCCTGGCCACATTTTTATAATGCACTATGTATATTTATGTACACGAAATGATACCATAAATCAATGCACATAATGTTGAGGTAAGAATGACCAAGCGAGTAGCGTAGCTTTTTTGCCGTCAATGTGTGCGTGTTGTGTACATATACGACAGTAGCGTAGTTTTTGGATGGTTTTTGGCTTCACTTATATCTTATTCTCTAGGTTGATCTGAGGTCAACATAATTAAATACCATCATCATTGAGAGACATCAGAGTGATTTATCCCAGTTCAGAGTGTAGCTAATAAATTAGTAGTTTGTTACAAATATTAATTAATAGTTTAATTACAAAGCTTTGCACCCAAATTAAGGTTGAATATGCTATTACGGTGGTTGATTTCACGCGCGACCATCTGCTCGCCGGCACGTGAATATTGGAATATTGAAGCCTACAAGCAGACAGAGTAATTTTTTCCATTTTTTAATATTAGTAGTGTGAATTGTGCTATGGGTGCATACTCGCGTGCGGACAAGTAATGCAACCATAGTCAGTAAATGTATTTTTTTTACTGAAGATTGGCTCCTTTGTCCCAAATTAAGGATGGCTCTAGATTTTTACAAGCAGCCGAACTGTAGAGTTCCCATCTCATTAAATAGTCGGTTCTATAAAAAAAAATTACTGTGTACTTTCAGGAAGCTATGAATCAGCATTACAAATGAGTCCCACTATAGACCCCAGCGACGGCTTCGTGTTGCGAGAGACGCAGCGCTGCTGGCAGGCGCTGCTACACAGCTGGTCGGACGGTGTTTACGTCGAGGCGTTGGGCCACAAGTTCTGGAAACTATCGCTGCAGGTGCTGGCCCGGTACGCAACGTGGGCTGGATCGTTTTGCAAGCAGGTACATTGTTTTACCCAGGCGATGTTCTTGTACAGCGATGTTCATGTGTCCCTTGACTTTATCGGTACCAATACCGACCAAGGGGATGCGAACAAGTGGGAATAAACAAGTGTTCATATGCCTGTTAAAGCAATAGACAGAGATTCTTCTTCAGTTCCTAAAAGTTGAAATAAATTCTTGCATTTTTTTTTTACTTCCGAAGAATTTAAGAATTTAATTTATTTCCTTTTAAGAAATAACCATTCGGACTTCCGAATGGTTATTTCTTAACTCAAATATCTTCGTCATGTTGGCGTCTGACGGGAGGAAAGGTATTCCCTAAATAGATTTCTTAGAAGCACGATAACAATCTGACTCATTTATTCCAGAGAAACTCGCCCAAGTACGAACCAGTCAATGTAAACAAAGCCCTAATAGAAAACAGTATTAGCATTTACGTGGACATGCAGACGTTAATACAGAGACTGCCGCAATTCTTAGAAGTAGCTCAGAGTAAAATGCCAGTCGATAGCAGAGATCTGCTGAAAAACAGCTTGGGGCATTCAGGAGAGACCTTGCAAGGCACGAAAAAGGCAATTCAAGAATGCTTAGTAAACGAATTGTTTGAAAATTTCAATGTGCAGTTAAAGCAAGTCAGCGACATACCAAGATTGTATAGAAAGACGAATCGCAGCGTACCAAATAGGCCTTGTACCTATTTAGATGCAATCTCAAATGCGTTGAAGGAGTTCAAAGATGATGCGTCGAAGAAATTGGATAATTCGTTTTTAGTAGAGCTTTTTGAGGCCTTGTTGAATGCTATGACTGCATCGTAAGTATAACGTCGCAAGTTTTAGTGATTTAGTTTATCGAGATCGAACTCAAATACGTTGAATAATTCCTTTACGTAATATGACGAGAATTAATTTACTTGCTTCATCAAAATTGCTATGACATAACGCTATTATTTCGAGCGGCGTTTTATGTAATATTCTTCGGACTTGTTTCAGATACTACAAATATGTAGAAGATGTTCTTACCTCAGTGTATAAAACTGAGGAATCTTTGAGAAGACTGAAGCAAATTCGAGACATGTCAGCTCAGCACAATGATTCTGCAGGCATCACAGACGGCGACAAGATCAGGCTACAGCTGAACGTAGATGTAGTTTACTATGGAAAAATGATGGAGATGCTAGAAATCAATGTAAATAACGTCCAAAAATATAAAGAATTATCTTCTAAGGTTACGGAAGCTATAAAAAATATAGATATTAAATGATACCCCAGTTACAAAAAATTGGTTTTCATTGAGTAAAAAACTATGATTTAACATAAACATGTATTTTGATCAGCTGAATAGAAATTGTATGATTTGAAAAAATAGAAACCATTCACTTATCACTTAAATTAACAAGTTATAAATCTTATACTATTTGTGTGGAACAAAATATTTAAGGATTGAGTTAGGTTTAGGTTTGTTCGCGTTTCTTGGACTACTTCTGGGGACTCCGGAACCTGAGGGGTTTTTCCACATAGCTTTTAGCTCCTGCTGCATTCCATCTGGCAGAGCGTTGAACACTTCTTTATCAACATAACTTGGGCAGTCATCACAGTTTCCCTCTTCCACACCCTTCATTGAGTCAGAAGTATCAGACATTGTTTCCTTTGCAGGACTAGCTCTCGGCGTCAACGATCGGTCTCGAGAATTTAGTCTTAATTCTGAAACTTTCTCCAGCTCTTTAGAGTTTAATCTCATCTCTCCTACTTTGAGCTTACTGGGCGATGCTACCTCCTCCTTGGCTAAACACCGTCTTTTAGCTATCCAGTTGACCTTTTTCGGTTTTTTCGGCGAAGGCTCAACTTCTGCATCAGAGAGATCAGTCGTTGTGCTACTGCTCGGCGACACTGCAGAGTAATCCATGGAAGATGCTGATGTGTCACAGTCGCTTTGTAAATTAAGTACTGATTGGACGGAAATGTCATTCATTAAGTAATTCACAATGGAGCTCCTCCCAGTCATGCGCTCCTGGAACTTTGTAAATGCCAACCCCACTAACGTCAAATGGAATGGTTTTGTTAAGTCAATGAGTTTGTTGAACAGTCTCATTATAATAGTTATAAGTTTTTGTTGCCCTACATCTGTTACGGTCAACATGCCATTGTTCAGTGTGAAGATTGATGGGGAGATCTGACTTTGTCGGGATTCTCTGTGGCTGCTGAGTCTTTTGGCGTCTTTTTTTCGTAATGTGACTCGCAATGACACTGGAATGCGTCCATCCTCCCTGACGAGGACCAGTAGTCTCTGTAGCAATGCAGAGAATTTGTCCTCAACCTCACTCTTCACACTGACTGTCTTGAAACTGTCCTCAAGACCTATGCTCTGTGGTCTGCCAGTCTGCTTTACAGGTGTACTGTCCTCTCCTAAACTGAGGCTTTTTAATCTTACAGCCATGTCACTACTGAAATGCTTTTTCAACACTTCCATAGGTGCAGCTTGCAGGTCTTTCACAGAGATAATTTTCTGAGAGATAAGAGCTTCACTTGTCTTAGCACCAATGCTTGGGATCGAACGGACACTTGATATAGAAGACATAAAACTGGTTATATGTTCTGGGTAAATTGTAGTTTGATCATTAGGCTTGTGTAATGGACAGATTAGTTTCGCCAAAAGCTTGTTGTGTGCAATACCAGCACAAGTTGTGAAACCTAATTCATCAAAAATTTTCTTCCTCATTTCATTAGCTATTTGTGATGCTATTTTCAGTCTATTGTGACAGCCACAAGGGCATTCCATGCTAGGTTCACTGTAAATATGACCATAGATAACTGGATTTGCAGGATTTGGAGTTTTTAACTTTTCTTGTACTAAATTTGTGATATCAACAAAGTTTTCGTCCATACCCAACTTTTCAACTGGACATTTCCAACTTTGAAGCACTGCAAAAATCTTGTTCGAAGCTAATCTGTAGTCATGTAGGTCTTCGCCATTCACCAACTTCAAATTAGGACAAGACTTAACAGCGTCCGAAATAAGCATGCATTTTTGTACCCCGTACTTTCTGGCTTCGTAGTTGCACGTTACCACGATGTTTTTCTGTTGAATACCGAGCGGAACAGTGCGTAGTTCAGGGTTCCGCAGCATTTCCACTTGAGCGTAAAAACAGTCAACATCTAAGTGAATTATGCTTCTGGTGTGCTCATTATCATTCTCATTGTACGTAGAACAGCAAGATTCCATACTCCTGCAATATTATAACAGTTTTAAAATAATTTACATTGTTTTAACTTACTTTTACCTGTTGCAATTTGAAGTTGTGATTTTTATTTAAATAACTTACATATCGTCCATGGTTATGTCATTAAATGATGAAATATATTTTATAGTGCAAAGTTTCTCCTATTGTGAGTAGAATTGGTGCTTTTCTTTTATAAAATTCCAAAATATTGATAAATTTCATTGGACAATCACGACACATCAACAGAAGCAGGGTTGCCAAAAGAAAAAATATTTCCCTCTCTTTTTCTTTTTGAAATTTAGGGCTGAGGCCATGCGTCTACACATTTTTAGTCGATTAATCGAGAAAAACAGTATAGGCAAAATAAAAAATGGTCTTTACATCAACGTCATTATGGTAAATGTTGTCACTGTCAAAAACTTCATCCATTTTTACTTGTCAAAATTTAAGATTGCCGAAGTGGGTGTTTTTCATTTCATGGTTCATCCAAAAGAAAATAAATTGTAAAAAGGCAGTTAGTTACAGTAAAACCAGTAATGACATCCTGAAACATTACAATGGAAGGTGTCCCTTCGGGTGATATCCAGGCGAAGTATCAGAAACTAGCGTCAGAGTACTCAAAGGTATCAGCGTATTCAACAATCGTTGTTTTATTTTCTAGTGCAGTCGGTTAATTGCCAGTTTCCGTTCTTTCAGCTACGGGTGCATGTAAAGGTGCTAAAACAGGGTGTTTTCGATGGGCAGGCGAAGTCTAACGAGCTGCGAGATCTATTAAAAGAGAGAGAGAAATCTCTTCGTAAGGGGGAGCTGGAGATAGATTCCTTGACGTTTCGGAACCAGCAGCTGACGCGGCGAGTGTCTGTACTTCAGGATGAACTCGAGGCGTTACAGGTCAGTACTCTGTACTTCGACAAAGGTCTACCCATAAATGTTATTAGTAGAACCATTGTGTTACTGACAGACATTGTTTTTAGAGGCCACTCTGAGCCTAGGTTACTTTGCAGTTAGTAATAGTAGTACTTAGCAGTTAATACAGGCAGGACACAACCATAATTTTTATACACTTGGCTAGTTAGTAAATAGTAGCTAAATCTGGTTGCAAATCTAATAATTACCAAAAAAGGTAATCATTGTTGTCAATGAACTTCAGTCTCACCAATGTATAATTTTTTTTAGCTGAAATCTACAAAGAAATCTAAGAGTAAGGGAGATGATAAGCAATCAACCAGTAATGCACCACCCCTGGACTCTGGACTACTACAGGAGGAGTTGCAGAAGAAAATTATTGAGAATGCACAATATGCTTCCCAGGTACTGAGTTTATGGTTCTCTAAAATAAACTTGTGATGACATTTTACTTAGAAAATAAATTGTGCTGATAAACAAATGTATTTTAGTGTATGCCATGAACCTTGCCACTATTATATTGAAGTAGAAAAATCCTGCTTTGTCTTACTTTTGTCACTTTTCTTCGAATTTTTGGGAACAGAATATCTGTGTACTGTACCTTAGTCCTTGCAGCTCTATACTACATCCTGAAATAACTATAAAAGTAATCAACACTAGCCTTGTTTCTCCTGCAGTTAAAAAGTGCTATATGCTATTCCAGACTAATCTATCCCTGTGCCAAATTTAATCCAGATGTTTAGTTTATGTATGTAAGTTTGAGAAACATAAGTACATCCTTCCAAACTTTCGCAGTTATAATATTAGCATGATTTAAATGATGTGAATAATGTAATGATGTAATAATGTAATGAAACTTTAGTATTCATAGTAGGGTGCTGTAATATAGATTTAAAAAAAAAGTGTACTGTGATTCACTTATCTTTTTTTTTTCAGTTATCAGATAAAGTGTTTGAAGTTTCCCAGCTTCATGCATCTCTAGAAGACTATCAGAAGCACATAAGCGAGAGTGATAGCAAATACAAATGTGAGATAGCAAAGCTACGGAATAAGAACCAAGAATTACAGATGGCACTGGAGGAAGCTCAGAAAGGACAACATGGGACGCCAAGTAAAGGACATGTGGTTGTGGGCAGTCAAGCCGCCAGCTGCAATGGGGACTTTATATCAGAAGGGGGCAGTCTGGTATGTGTATGTCCTATGCTTTTTTTTACAGTTTTTGCCATTCTGAATGGTATATATATTGTAATCCAATGTAGCACATTTCAATACCAATGGTATTCTTTTTTAATAGTGTGTTAATAAATAATCTAAACTAATATTATTGGAAGTAACTCTGTCTGTCTGTTTGTAGAATTGTTATGGCTCAACAACTGACCTTGATAACATTGATAATTAGTAACAGTAATTCAATGAAAGGTTTATAAATACTTTTTCCTGACAAACGCAAATGAACTCGCGAGTTACAGCTAGTAATCCATAGATGATTCATGTTTGAATATGTTTGGCCTATCTTGAGATGCTTCCAGTTTGTCCCACCATGGCGGGCTCATTATGAGGCATAGTGGAATGTTTTAGGTGACTTTGTCCCCACTAATCCATTTAGGTGAGGCAAATTTATTGACTCCTTTTCCTATGCCACAAGTTTTTAATACAACTCTTTGTTAACAGCTTGGCAGTGAAGATGCACTCAGTTCCTTGGATGATCTCACCGAACATCTTGGTTTAAAGACTTACACTCTAGAACAGGTAACACATATTTTTTTCCACCAAATACTGATAGTTTTTAGAGAATAGTATGGCAATGGTATAATACAGAATCATACCTACACGAAAGCACACTTAATGTGAATAAGTATCATCTAGGATATTCCATGACCAATATTTAATAGAATAAATCCAGTCCGAACAATGTTGCCATACCCCATCAGGGTCATTATGTGATTCACCTTTAAGAACTGCATGTACCAAAATGGAAGCAATAAATAATTGAGTATGAAAAATAGAAACAAAGAAAATAGCAAAACCAAATTTTGCATTAAAAAAATCAATAATGGTAGGCACTATGGTAGTATTACGGTATATTGATTATATTAATTCATTAATCTGTTATTAAATAATGTAGTTATTTGAACTACATTCCCACCAGCACATGTGATCATCTGTGTTCTTATCTGATATCGTTTTACATTTTAGGAAATGCAAAAACTCAAGATGGAATATGGAATGCTCCAAATAGAGAATGAGAGTCAGAAACTTGAAATAAGTAAACACATCTCGGCTTCGCAAAAGAGACGCGGAGATGGTCATGACTCTGGTGACTTTAACATATACAGCGAGACGTCTATAGAGGGAGAGGGGAGGCTTACTGGTCTTCTAGGGTCTTTGGAAGTGCCCTTCCTTCTGAGCCATGAAGTCCAGGCGCGGGAGGAACGAATGAAGGCATACTTTAGGAATAAGATTAGCAAATTGAAGGAAGAAATGCACGAGTGGCAAAGCAAGACTGATCATTATGTTAAAGAGGTAAGGCACAGTTTAATATGCAGCTTTATCAGGCAGTGATAGTTTATTGTAGAGTGCTCGCTTCTCAAGCCAAAGGGAGTGGGTTTGATCGAAGGCTCACAAAAAATTTCATTGTGTGAACATAATTATGTGCATATTTAATGTCATCTGCTACACAACTGAAGCCTGGTGTATGGCGACAGCCTCGCCCCCGTGACGTTTGAGACTGAATATCGAAGAATCCGAATCCGACTGAATATCCGAAGAAGTGTGGGTGTTGTAAAACACTTCGGGGGAAAGGCTTGACGATATGTATGTACATAATTATGTATGTTGTAAAAATACTTAATCAAAACCCTAATTTTTTTATTGCAGTGTGAGACACTCTGTCTCCGCTTCGATGAGATGGAACTGGACAAACGGACAGATGACTTTGTGCTACAAGACAAACACAACACTATCCGCAGGCTGGTAAGTCCTCTCAAAGAGTCCAATATCTTTTTACACATTTTAGAACATATTAAAGTTACTGAGCGGAAGTTTTAAAAAATCAACACATGAGCAAGCATTTTAACACACAATATTCGTAAACTCATGTATACACTAAACTCAAACACACTTACAACACAGAAAAGTATCATTTTTCAAACATGTCTGTTAAAAAAAAATCTTAAACAAACATTTCTTTGGAACTGTTACTATGTTATTTAGAATTATTTAATTATATTTTTTTTTAATTCCCCCCTTAAATAAATAAAGTAAATAAAAAGGCAGAGAATAATTTAAAAAATTGTCTGCAAAAAATTTTTATCATCTGTTAGGCGGTACGAAGTTTGCAGGGTCAGCTAGTTTTACATAAAATTAAACCACTTTTTGATTCCCGCTTAGTAATTTTATATTTTAAATAAATGTGCATATCAAATAGCTGTAGATCATTTTTTATCTCCACAGATCATGTATCCAAAAGTTCAATGTAAATTATTATCATAGTATTATTATCACACAACTGTTTAAATAGAAGTAATCAATATTATTTATTGGTGAAAAAACATGCTTCTCTTATCTGGTGTTTGTTATCAGTGAAGCGTAGGTATTTCATCGGCACATCAGATCATGCCATCTGTAGAGGCAAATAATTTGACGCTATAAACTCTTTATTATTTATATTACAATCTACCTGCATGCTGTGGTCAATAAGTATACTATGTGGCAATTCGGGGTATTAGTTACTTCCATACCAAATTTCGCCAAAATCCGTTCACCCGTTTGAGTGTAAAGAAGTAATAAAACACACAAATACACACACATAAAATAATGAGAAAATGACGGATAAAAACTAGTGCTACAACTGACGGCCTTATAACTGAGATATAACCTTCCAGACTTTTTATAAATAAGAATAAGTTTATAATAATAATAAGTTTATTTGTAACAATAACACAAGGTATTACAAAACATGAGAATCGATGACACCTGCAGAAGTTTAAAACTGAGTCACAGCCCTCGCCCTCGTCCGAAGATTTTTTACAGGAATAGTTCCGTAATTAATCTAAATATAAGATACTATCTTTCGAAAATAAAGAAAACCATATAATAAAAGAATTGTTCAAACATATAACATTAAATAGGTATTGTAATGATTTTAGATGAAGTAAATGCTTTTAGCGTACTATAATTTTTAATAGGATTTAATTTCTAAAATTTTTAAGGAAGAGGAGCTCCACTCTACCGCTCACAACTACGAGGAACAGATGTCTGTGCTCACGGAGCACGTGGCCGGACTCAACGAGCAGCTCACCAAGCAGCACGACCAGATACAGCTGCTCAAGCACCAGCTCGCCACCAGGAAGAAGTAAACATACTTACTGTCCACTCCAGTTTACTGAACTAAAGGGTTCCTTACACGGAACGGGTAATCGATGGGCATCGAAGGGTATTGATAGAATCTGGCCAGTGAGCCCTGTCATAAGAGAATGGTGGCAAAGGCATCGAAACTTTGTGGTAATCAATTTTTTTTTTTTCGAAGTTTCCTCGCACTCTAGAAGTATGTAGTATATTTGGGTAGGGAACACCTATACAAACAAAATATATCCTATACTATGGCATCCTAAAGCGTCACGAAAATACTTTGGCATGTTTTGGTTTTGATTCCTTACTTTATTTTGCCTGTATGGGAAATTATCAAATTTGCCGCCATTCTCTTGAGACAGGACTCACTGGCCATAATTTAGTCCAGCTTTCGATAGTTGACCATGGATACCTATCGGTTGACTTTGAAATCTGATAAAAAAAAATCGATATTCCTATAAATATCGATGGAGCCACCGATAGTATCGATAGCACTATCGATAGTAAGTCTATTAAGCAGTAACGCCATCATACTGGTATCCGATTGTTAACTCGAACACGATTGAATCGATTCGAAATGAAGGGTAAATCGAGATAATTTAATAGCAACTCTAGTGCAAACACTATCGAAACACTACGTTTTGGGTAGAAAATATACGGATAAATTGGAACAGCGCCGTCCCTATCAGGCGTAAACGTAGATAACATCCATTTTGTAATCTTCAGAATGTAAGTATATTATAAATTATGTTTTTTTTTTGGAAATCAAAAATACCACTTTGATGCAATGAGATGTTCTCGATTTGAATTTTATTTACAATCGATTCAATCACTCAATTTACTCGTACGCATAAATAGACTTTGAATCCAATTTCATCACACGGTACGGTAGCTGCTGCTCATATTGTATGGTGGCATTTATTTCAATGGGAACAAGAACAAGCATTTGACAGACATATACTGACCAAGTACATCCGACGACAAATATGATATATCTAGCTCCCTATTAGAATTCCCTGTGTTGGGGATGCCTTGGACGTACACAAACACATGGACAACTAACACCCACACCCAGAACAGATACTTAAACTCATCCTTCTAACATCAGCGCGGCCGGGAGTCGATTAGGTACCTCCCGCTTATAAAGCAGACAAACTCCGACTAGGCTAAGATAAAATGCAGATTGTTGATTAACTTTATCTTCCAAACTAATGTGAAATTTTGAATTCTAGTAAACTACAAAAAGTCATCAGGATTTTACCCAAACATTGATGTTAAGGTACTTCGTCCACATGCCTTACGAGTTATGACAAACAGTAGGAAATTGTTAGCAATGTTAAAAAATTTAATGTAAGAATTTCACCTACGAAATGTTGTTATAAATGTTCAGAAATTTACGAAACTTATTTAATTGTATATCTTAGTAATTTTAATTATAAGAAGGAAATGGGAGTTGTTTTGTAATTTGATTTGAAGTTGTAGTAAATCAAGTAAGGAAAGTACAGCTTTATACAAATTTATATACACGCTTTTTAGACCTCGATCATCAATTTATTATACTTGGTCATTGTCCTTTTACACTTAACAAAAACTTATTTTAAAATGATTTCTGATGCTTTTAAATCAAAACTGTAATTAAAAGCATGGTCTAGTCTCGAAACTGCATTCCTAACATCTGTGGCCTAAAATTTAAAATTTGATTTGTATTATTCGGCTAGTGATTTATTTAATTAATTTCATACTGATAATATATGTATGAATAATAAAATTATGCTTGTAACTTTTGAAAATATTATTTAGGCGCATTTTGTTGGAATTGACTGCCTGGAATATTATTTAATTGGACTACACAAATGTGAGTCTTGTAACTAATTTTCGACTCGAGTCTCATTCTTTATTCCTTTCTACATATTATTTTCCTTCAAAAATTCTACCTCCGCCGCCATTACAATTTGTGAACTATTTAAAAGTATAGTGGCAAATGGGAATAATGGTTTATTCCCATTTGCCACAGCTTGGCAAAAGCGTCTAGAATCGGAACTAATATTTTTGCAGCTGGCAACGCTCTCCAAATAAGGTGAAATACGTGTTGGGTTGACATATTATCAACAAATTAGTGGCATATTGTAGTGGCATCCCCATTATTTTCTATTTATTTTTTATTTCTCGTTTTTGCCAAGCTGCAAATTGCGTGCGCAACTTCAATCGAAACCAGTTACGAACTACCGACGAACCAGTTACGGACTACACGACCATGTGTGGATCTTACCTTATTTTCTGAAATAGGCCTAGCATACCTAAACTTCAGATATGCTGGGTCTTGGCATGGATGTA
This sequence comes from Peribatodes rhomboidaria, assembly GCA_911728515.1. NCBI lineage: Eukaryota > Metazoa > Arthropoda > Insecta > Lepidoptera > Geometridae > Peribatodes > Peribatodes rhomboidaria. The sequence goes on along the minus strand of OU452186.1, from coordinate 11,890,205 downwards.
TTCTTTAACATTAATTCGCGATCTCTCAAGTTTGCTTGTAAATGCACACGTGACTTGGCTGTTTTAGCTAAGTGAAGAAATAAATAAATCGTGTATTTTTAAATATTATGTGTATAAAAAATGAGTTTGGTATACAGTCAGTGTATTTACTCGTACCTGTAAAATGTAAGAAACGGAAATAAACTATCATTAGTTTTTAAACTTGTATTTTTTACTTACCTATTAATCTAGTGACAGAAGTAGGTACCAGTGCGCGCCGCGACAAAATTTTGTCGCCTTTTTTTATCGAGACAGGTGTACATTTACACGTCGCCTTGTCACTTTTTAACACGACAAAACACTTTTTGAAGACATCTTTTTGAAACACTCATCACTATGAGAAGATTTTGTCGCAGCGCGCATGCTAGGCCTGCAGGATATCTTTTAATCCCGACGGCGACGAAAAACATGATGTCAGCGGTGCTATTCACAATCATTCGGAAGCGTTTCCGATCCGATCCCAGAAATTTTAAACTCAAATTGTTCAACTAAAAGCTCCAAGCTGTTATTAATCGGGATGGATACACCTCGGAAAGTAGGAACCAGTTCGAATGGCCTCCCTTTTGCGGAAAACAGACACGCCTGGGTCTTAGCTGCTTTTAACTTGACCAGGTTGGCATCGCCCCAACTAGAGACTGCCTGGAGGGACAAGTTCAAGCGCTCGACCATGTCAGCCCTTCAGAGACCGGATTTGAAATCCACTAGACTGTGCGCTAGATTTATAGCTTTCCACAACAGTGCTATCGTCTGCATACCGTTCGTGTGATGCCGGCAAGCTTGTTCGCAGTGCTCGTGGGGCGTTGATGATACTTACCTCGTAGCTCGTAAGAGTCCAAGGTCCTTCTTACGTACATTGCGACTTGAAATATAACCATAGATGGCAGAGTAAGAATGCCCAAAGTCTTAGTTTTTTAAGGTTTGTCATGGTATATCGATGTTATTGTTTAGATCCGATGTGCGACATTTCAACCCTAACCTGCTGGTAGGAAATAAATAAAACATCACTAATATGCACAACTTTGTATTATAACGATAATCATAAGCACCTTATAATATGTCATCTGTTACAATTATTTGTTTATCAACAGTTACATTATCGTTAAAATATTTATACAAAACTTTATTTTAAATCAGCTCATTGCAAATAATTCGCTATAAATATTCCTTATACAGTCACACTAGGAGATCTATTAGATGATTAGGCAAGTGACAGTTCAAGACTTCATGATGAATGCAATTGAAATTTAAAATACCTTTTGGGATAAGGGTACCATTCCGCGTCCGCCGCAGACGGCAGCAGCAGGCGACGACACTTCTGGTTTGCATATTATGAGATGCGTTCAGCAGCGAGCGACATAAAGCTAGCTGCAGATGCAGCTAGCTTCATATCGCTCGCTATACGAACCAGAAGTGTCATCATCTGCTGCTGCCTTCTGAGGTCGGACGCGGAATGCTACCGTAATTACAAGATGGTTTTGCAGTCACTCGACCCAAGTAGAATAGGACGTGATAAAGATCCAATAAAAACTAAAAAAATGCGTGACATAAGAGAAACTTGGTATAAAGTTAACAACACGGCACGTCTGTGGAATCTCCAATCATGCTCCGCAGACTCCGCACTAATGGAGCTATTTTATCGATTTCACAATAATGTATAAAAATAACGCGATTCCATTCTGTTAAAAATATAAAATAAGTCTGCGTTTCAGTCGCTAAGAATCTTATTGTAGACCAATAACGCAGTAATAGGCGATTCCCACACTGGACCGTTGCACGTAGTGTTTTTACGTCTGCGGCTTCATTGTTTGCCTTGGCCTCGCTCTCTAGTTGTGTTTTAGCTGGGGGGCTATTCCTGCGCGTGAGATGAGATGAGATTTTATCTTGGTCACTCTCACACCTATGACATTTCAAACAAGAGCAACAAGGACGAAAAAAGGTGAGATGAAAATCTCAAATCTCCGAATAGGGCCACTGGTATTTTGTGTTTCTACAGTTAAATCAATCACGTTTTGAGAAAAACCTGAATCTTGTGTTGCTAGCTTTAGAGATTCTAGACCTTTTTCTGCTACCGTTTGGTATAATATTATCCATTGAAATGTCAGAATTGTCGAAGACACATTTGCTTTTACGGATACGTCTTTTCTTCGTGTTTTGAGCTATTATTGTGTTAAGTACGTCCATTGTTTTGGTTTTTACTTTTTTGTATTGTTTTTTTGATGTCTGCAGCTTCTGTGCCGTAGTGTGACACGTTTGATGTTTTTAACGTACCTGCCTTCAAAATCTCAGTGTGTATCAATATACTCATCATTAGGACTTTTATTGTGGGATCAACAACGGAATCTCAGAAAAAAAACTGGTCCCTAAAAAACAATTATTCAACCTCGACTGAGTGTGATATGAAATATGAAACAGCTGATTTTGTTTTGATGATTGCATTGTTGGCTCTGTGATAAAAGTTGTTATTAACGATGAGTTCTAACATACCCAAGAATATGTCCGTCATTAAAATGATCAGCCAGTATAAAACACTCGTCATCCAGTGCACCGTCTCAGGACACAGAGCAGTGTGAAAACCCCCTTAGAGACAAGTCTTTAAAGTTCGGCGTCCTTAGGTGTCCTAAGGACGCCGACGTGCATAAGAAAATAAAAGCAATATGAAATGCCTTACACGATAACTTAGGAAAGTAAATAAAGTTCTTACAAAGTGGAAAGTAAAGTAAATACCACAGAAACGATGGAAAGTATTCTGCAAACAACGATCAACAAATATATACCTAACTAAGGTAACATAAGCACGGAGGGCAGTCGCAATTTGTGTATGTGAGTGAGTGTATTTTACGAAACCAAGAAAGAAAAGTAGTGTTATTGGGCGATTATGACTTTTCTGAATAAGAAGAGCCAATCAAATTCTGTGATACGTGGAAACTGAAACCTGCCCTATTTAGGAGCCTGGGGGCTTACCGCTAGTTTTGATTTAGCGAAAACTTTTTTCGATTTCGTTTAGCTCCTTATAAATAACTTTTTTTTTTTTTAATCTAGAATAGGTCGACGTTTGGACACCAACTCGCCTGGTGTTAAGCGACGTTGTGGTCTAAGAAGGAGCACGACGACCTAGAATGTACTTATTCACTCTAGCCTTGAAGATACCCAGGGTTTCCGCCAGGGGCGCTTTATTAAAATGGATGAAGCCAAACGAAAACGAAAAAAGTTTTAGTAACGATCAAAACTCATGGCCCTGAGATATTATTTTGGTCATTTTCTATCTCTAGATAGTTTTAAACGGCAGTGACCATACCACATCATTACAGATGTGTCATGTCCCTTGATCTTATTGTCATCTCGTCCAGTCAGTCGCTAACATTCAAGCGATAGCAAATGTAGAAATAGAATCGCTTTCAAGGGAATATACAACTTGGCTATGGGACAGGTCTCTGTTCTCGAGATCCGTTGTGAAAGTATTAGATAGTAGTACGTAGTAGATGAAAGCTTTGATATTTGACTGCATTTCTATGAAGGCCGTACCAGACTGCTGCCACGAACGCCCGCAAAAACGCTTGTACTTATTCGCCGTTCCTATTGGTCGAAAATAAATTAACCATGGTATAAATACATACTCCGCGCAGCATTCCGGTCACGTTGGCAACACGTAGTGACGTCAATCGATGTTTATGCAGGACCGAAATAAGTCGTTTACAAATAGTTGGAAAGAGACGGATGACGAGTGACGTCATTACGTGTTTGCTCCCGAAATGCCTAGACCTTGTTTGTATAATTAACAAGCAATATGATGGCTTTCGCGGGCGCTCGCATCTTCCCGTGCGAATGTCACAATCATAACACCTAACATTTTACATAAACCGACTAAATTAAATATTCGTCACAAGACGTAAATACGAATCTTATCGACGAACTTATCCGTGCCAAACTACAATGCATATTTGGTTTAACAAATAAATTAACATTAACTAATATTTTTATGTTATGGCTCTTGTATAAACATGATTTTTTTATTATCTAACTATAATTAATTTAAAAGTTATTACAGTGATTCAATTAAAATAAAATAACTCAGCGATTTAGTTTGACAAACGCCCGGTTTCTCTAACGTACAATTAGCACTAAATTTACTAATCGTTTGTCAAATCTGAGTAACAAAATATAAAATACGGTCACCAGCAAAATTAAAATATTAAATTTTTTATAAGGTCAATATTTTTGGACATTTTACAGACAAAATGTTATCGTTAATAACAATTCGTTGAGGATGTTATTATTTTATTAAGGACCTTATTATTTTGTATCTTGTTGATCTGATTTGAAAAACGATTCCAGTGTGAAACGATTTAGTGCGGTGATGGAGGGAGCCCAGTTTCTACGGTTGTCTTTTTTCACCACTAAAAAGAAGATAAAATTAAGATGGCATGTCTAACTGCAGTTTTAATCAGCGTTCGAGAAACCGGGCTTAAGTCGGAGAATATGTCGTGGAATGGTAATAAATCTATTTTCTTAAAATTAAAATGAAATTTTAATTCGTCGAAGCGATGCATTCGGCGCGTCGTGTGATTATCGAAGTTACCTTAATTTTGAGTTTGATAATTACGTAAAATTGTATAACTGCAAACAACGATAGCTGTTGAAACTGGTTTTTAGCTTTTCTCATTGCTATTTCCATTTACCCTACACGGGCAATTGTAGCTTGGGCAAATGGTAATAAACCAATATTCATTAAGGCTCAATTTCATAGGTCGTTTCCAGTTGAGGGTCTCGTCAATAACGCCCGCAAGCGAGAGTCGTTTTCGAGCACGTTCAAAAACACTTAATATGCAAAATTCCACTATTAACACTCGAAATAACACAATTTTAGGACAATGAAAGAATGTTTGAATGAGGTGAAATGTTTTTTGACGTTGGCGCCAAAACTCTAATAGCTCTATCCAATTTTGAAAAAAAATCCTAATTTCGTGACTCTGGCACATGTTACGTGCCAGAGATTTTATGTTAGCTATGGTCAATGTCGCTTTCGGACAATACCTGCATGCTGTCTATGTATTATTTTTTTTTTTTTGTAAAATTGAAAATGGCCCTCAGTTTCTTGCCCGTTCTTCTGAGTAGTGGCTCTTTTTCCGAACAAGGCGGTCGAGTCTATTATACAACTTTGACGTTCATAAGTGTATCTTTGATACCCAATTCAATAAAAAACATTTTGACTTTGACTTTGAAACATTGTTTTGTATAAAATGTCTCAGTTGTCATCTCCAATTTCTGCACGCCTCTTCAGGCATAACATGACGGTCATATTTTAAATATGTTTTACTCTTTGTTAGTGCAAATAATACATCTTTATCTTTGATATATGTAGATGATGAACTTTCATTGGTCAATACCCCCGACTAACAACCGAGCTTTTGACCAATGAAATTGAGCCTTAACGCGTACAATTTTAAAAACCAGTTTCAAATGCATCCCATCATTTGTAAAGGACCTAACTCGCAATTTTTGATCAATTTTTCTCTTTACGTTGATAGTTACTATATTGTAACCTGTTATTGTGTCGTAACCTTATGTTTTATCCAACCTTTTCTAAGCTCAAGCGGCATATTATTTACACCAGTTCCCGTTCAGACTTTACAATGTAAAATTTATAAAAGCCCGTACAAACTTTACAAATCTACAACTTTACATTCAACTTTGTATTGAAATGCTTATAAAGCATTGCCAATGTGAAAGGCGCGACGCTGGTACCCCGAAAGTAGCGGAGGTAGTATTTTAAAAAGAACCCTATTTAGTGTATCATACAATAGAATTTCAAATGGTAAGATTCGAGCGTCAGTGCCGCTTTAGCGCTGCTCGAAATTTGGCTTTGCAAAATTCAGCTGTATTCATCACGATATACGGTTCACATTTCAAAACCGCATCATCGTCGTCGTCGCTACACTTCCGAAGAGCGTCGGGCCTAATGAGTACAATGCTCGCCTTGCACGGGATATAAGTGGTAGAAAGAGACAGCGATACGACCGATCAAACGTGTCAAAGCAAAAAGCATGACATTCTCTCTTTCTCAAACTACCCTTCTTTCTCTTTTTCGTGCCATCCATACTTACGAGGCGAGGCGAGGACTGAACGCGTTCTTTACAAGGTATGTTCTGGCGCACTCGACATTGCTTCTACGCTCGTCATTCTTATGTCAATTTCAAAGAGTGACAGGTGTCAAAAATTGTCTATTGTCTGAGAATAACATCTTTGTTAAGACAATGTCTTGAAATCGGATTTAATATTTTGTTTTACATTATTGGTTTTCAACTGCAGGTTCATGAAACCTAATATTTCCCTTTCGTCCAGTCTAAATTCTATAGTTGCAACAATTTGTAAATTACATTGATTAAAGTTTATTTAAAGCATCAAATAAATTCATCAAATACTGAACACTCTGTTAAATAAAACCCATATAAATAAAACGTAAATTGTTAATAATTAGGAGTTTGTAACCTTTCAGAAGTGAGATTAAAAAGTGTTTGATGAATTTCTATGATGAAGCATAGGCTATAAACAGATCAGTTTATAATATGGTACAACGGGACTGAAAAGAAATCTGCTTTCTCTATCACATGTTCAATCTTAGACAGAGATGGCGCTATACAAAACTTAATCAGATAGCAACGTCTCCTTCCCCGTTAAACCACATTAAACACTGCAATTATTTATACACTTATCATATTTTCGCCATTATTTAACAGTTAATTTTAAAAAGGCATAGTTCAATTATCCTATGAACAATTATTAAAATTTCACTCCAGCTTATACAAAATTATATTTACTCACTGCGACTCACAGGTTTACGACTGTGGGTAGATACGTATGAGGTGACTGTGAACACGGTGAACAATGAAACGTGTTCAAAATAGCTAGACCAGGCGAGTAGTACAGTTCAGGGTGTCTACCATGATGGTCACGTTTTGTAATCGATGCTGCGCGAACCCGAATCGTATCGCCGCGCAATAAGGTCCATGGTCGCGCAGCGTCGAAAACAAAAGTAACCATCATGGAATCCCCCCGACCTGGGAAGTATCCCAGGTCGGTTTTAAAGTATGTTTCAAGCGAACATTTACATTTACATCAAACGAACATAGACCTAGAGCTAGAACAAGAGCATTCTTTCGTAATCTTTTAGTGTAAACGAAAGCTAGACGTATCCATTTACATCAAACAAACACATATTCCATAGAATCTTTGCGAACGCACTGAGAACAACGAAAAAATGCTCTACGCCTGTTTACACTTGAAGAATTTGATGTGGTGGGGATAGAATGAGCATTCGCTCGTTCGGTGTAAATCGACCTTCAGACACATCTTGTAGAACGCTCAATATTATAAATACATAAGACCCGGCCATACTAAACAGTAACTCCGGACCCTGGTCATTCGTAACAAACGCCACTTCGAAATTTCAAATTCGATAAACAATTATATAGTAGACTTTGTATATGTACTCGTAAGAGCGAAAACGATTAAAAATTAACAAACAACACAAAATATCCAGTTTCACAAATAGTTGTTTCAAAAACCCGGTCCAAATAATTGTGAGTGAACACCGTTTCATTGAACACCGTTGTACCACAGACAACCGAATAACATTAACAAAATAGACTACAATTTTAATTATGTGTACTAACTAGTTTTTTTAACATTATGTGGGTCTAAACCGCGTATTTATAGCGTCCACTTCGCTAGCACTTCTGCTGATTTATAAACCGGACACTTTTATATTGGCAATGGGTTGGGGTTAGAATTTGGTTGCTAAATCTTCTTTTTTTTTTTTGGCTTAAAACTTAACGTTTATGTACATATTAAAGTTTTGATACAACTAAACTCAACAACTGTTTTTTTTTTTAAATTTAATGTAGTGTCCGACAAGGATATTAAAATGTTCAGTTGTCTCAGTTTAGTTGTCTTTAAAATCTGCAATAAATGTTTCGTTTCAAGAGCTCGTACCGTGACATCTAATTGCAATGGTTATTTGGTTCAGCAGCCGATGCTGCGCGACCATGAACCTTATTGCGGGGCGATACGATCCGCGGTCACATAGCGTTGGCTACACCTACCGTCTAGGTTCGGACCCAGTTGTGATCCAAGAAATCCTGCTTGGATACAACACAAACAAGCTATAAATGCACTAGCTTCAGTACAGGCTTTAAATTCATAGTCAATCAAAGAAAAAACAGCCAACTTCCAACCACCAGAACCCTGAATGCAAGTCCATTTACTAGAAAGAAACTTGTGACAGAAACAGTGTTTTTAAATCAATCTTCTCAAAACCAGGATCACAAATAGCAACGACTTTCCCTTCACTTTGTTCTCACCGATTCGTGATCACCATTGATCAAGAGACCGGTGTGATCGTGTCACTGCGATCACGATCGTCCATACACCAACACTAGCGACCAGACCAACGTGACCCCACGAAGTCGACCGGCGACTTTCGAAAACAAACGAGTTTTCTAAACGCTCGATATCCAAACGCATACACATTTCTTGCTGTTACCAGACGAGTTTTTCGAATCGGCGAGAGGTTTTCTACGATCAATCGAAGCGTTCAACGAATGCGTCCGAATTCGATTTTCTATCGAGGTCTGATAAACGGTACCTTCACAAATTTCAAGACGAATATCGTCCGAGATCGGCTCGACTCGGTTCCGCGCATAGCGCCACCCTTGACGAAACAATCTATGATCGGTCCTCGGTTCGTCTCGCTTTTCAGTTAAACTTACATGAGACTCTCTCGTGCACTCTCGGCGTCGTCCGAAAATTCTCTCAGCAAGATTTCGATATCCCCCAGCATTCCTCGCTTCATTTTGCGTTTCGTCATTCCGTCCATCTCTCATCTGAATCTGACGTCCAAAACCGCCAGCTAACCGATAGTCACTTGCTGCGTGTCGATAACTCGTCGTGTTTTCGGGAGGCACGTGTCTTGCGTGCGATCGTGTGTAGAGTGCGTGCGTGCGGCGGTGGTGCGCGGGGCTGGTGTCAGCGCGGTACCAGCGGGCTGGTGGGGCCGGTGGGGCTCCCGGTGGGGCCCCGCTAGCACTGGGCGGGGTCGGGCGGCGCGGGCAGGTAGGGCGCGGCGCGCTGGTGCTCGATGAGCGCCTTCACGGTGCTGGAGTCGGCCGGCAGGTCCGACTTCTTGCGGAGCAGCGGCTTGCTGGCGTTGTAGCCCTGCTTCCGCACCTGGGGGTAACGTGCTGCTGTAGCGGACTACGAACATTGCTACATTACCGAAATCCACCAAAATGCACCTTCTACCGCGTGCTTCAAAACCAAGCTCAGAACTTGGTTACTAGATAATCTGTTTTATGATCTTGAATCTTATTTTAAAATAAGAGACTTTATAATTATATAATGATAGTTTTATTATTAATAAGTGTGCAATTTATTTTGTTGACATTAATTATTTATTTCTTATTTGACGTTTGTAATTACTGTTTTGACATTCATAATCCCTTGTATTGTTTGACATTTATTGAACTGTGACGTGTAACTATTGAAGTTATCAATAAATTATGATTTCTGATTACTGATCCCCATTAACCAAAAAATAAAAAGACACGAATTATCACTCGCTAATGTAGTCGCCCCATGAGAGCACGTAATTGATATCGCAGCTTACTTGAAAGTAACGATTTCGAGAAGGGAGGGGGATGAAGAAACAGGGACTATTAATCTAGTATTTTCAGTCATTTTTTGCAAAAGGGTTCTGTGAGTACCCGATCAGCTAGATCAATTTAAAATAAGATGAGGCCCTATTCAGTACGCTAAATTTCGAAATCTAAACTAGCTAAAAGTATTGATGTTCTTGTCTACTGTCTAGCAATAACAAAGCCAGGTATATTTTTAACTTGCTTAGAATTTAGCAATTTAGCGTTGTGAATTTCTTTTGTTGCCTTGGATCAGATTGACATACATAGATGTAAAGTCTAAATATGAAAAATGCCACCTTGAAAACAAGGCTTAGATCAAGTGTAAGCCTTGCTTAGCTATCAGTCGCTATGATCGCGTCGGTGTCACGACGCTCAAATGTGCTAAAACACTTTTGCAAATGTCGTCAACGCTATGCCTTATAATTTCGACAAGGCTTTCGATTCAATTGAAGCTACATATTTGGATTATTTTTAATATGAACAAACATAAACAAATGTAAGTGTCGAGGCAGTGCCACTTTTGAGCTCAAGAAAATAAAACACGACATCTATGTAAATCTGATCGAAGATTGTAGCAGTAAAATTTGAAGAGTGCAACGTTGAATGGAGAGCACATACCTCCATCGCCTCGGTCTCTATCTTGTGATAGGAGAGGTCGGGCAGCGCGTCGTCGGCGGGCGGCGGCGAGCGCGGCGCCGGGGCCGCCGCCGCGCGCGCCTCTAGTCGCTGCCAGATCTCCTCGCGCTGTAACAACCGCTCGCGCTCTCTGCAACACATCCGGCCCGGCTTAACTCTACGTCGCGGGTGGGAGGAGAGGCTACACGGGTACACGCCGAGGCTAAACTGGAAAGATGCACTTGCGTCGGTGGCAACGGCTAGCGTCTCTGCAACACATCCGGACCGGCTCAACTCTATACGTATAGCGAGGTGGGGAGGTAAGGATACATGGGATACATGGCTGGGCTAAACTGAGAAGATACACTTGCGTCGGTACTAAGTACCAACGGCTCGCGCCCTCTGCAACACATCCGGGCCAGCTTAACTCTGCATCGCGGGGAGGGGAGGGAAGGCTACACGGGTACACGCCGAGGCTAAACTGGAAAGATAAACTTGCGTCGGTACCAAGTAACAACGGCTCACGCCCTCTGGAACACATCCGGACCGGCTCAACTCTACGTAGCGAAGTGGGGAGGTAAGGATACATGGGATACACGGCGGGGCTAAACTGAAAAGATGCACTTGCGTCGGTACTAAGTACCAACGGCTCGCGCCCTCTGCAACACATCCGGGCCGGCTTAACTCTGCATCGCGGGGAGGGGAGGGAAGGCTACACGGGTACACGCCGAGGCTAAACTGGAAAGATACACTTGCGTCGGTACATATCCGGACCAGCTCAACTCTATATCGCGGCATGGGGAGGTAAGGATACATGGGATAGACGGCGACGCTAAACTGAAAAAAAAAACACTTGCGTCGGTGCGATTTCTTCATCAATCAAAGGTCTGTAGGTATCCGATCAGATCATTTTGTTTTGAGCATATTTTGAATAGCTTCAGTCACTCCACACTGTATGTACACACTACAATGTTATATGACACAAACAATTTAAAACTTAACTTCTTAAATCGTGCTGGCCGGCCGGGTGTTTAATTAATGAATTTAAATGTCTGTTCTGGGTCTGGGAGACAGTTGCCTTTGTGTGCGATACATGTCATACCTGACACTGGAAAACCTAGTAGTGGGAATCTATGACTGTGGAACGTTATGTTAATCATGGTAATCTAAACTACAATACAAAACAAATAAGACTCACTTCTGCTTCTCCTGCTTGTACTGCTGCGTGCACTCGTCAAACAGCTTCTGGTTCATCTCCATAAACAGTTTTAGCGCGTTATACACCAGCCCGTGTATAGTTTTGTTCCAGTGACTCTTGGTGTTCCGGTAGAGGGACGGGAACATTATCGGCAGGATGTGTGTGGCGTTGTCAGATATTAGAGACATTATGTACTCGTTGTTCCAGTAGTATAGCGCTCGTTCTGCTACCTGGAAACGGTTTAAGTATGCTTCTTATGCTATGAAGACAGGCAAAGATGTGGAGCGGTAGGCAAAGGAGATTGGTCAAATGTGTATGGCCTAAAAAGTCTAAACGCCCCCAGGATCTTCACTATTGCCAATGTATAAGTATACCACTATTTTTTATAACATACCGTCACGCCTTTCCCCCGAGGGGGCTGGCAGAATACAACACTCACATTTCGCCGGACGATATTCAGTCTCAAATGTGACAGGGGGCGAGCCTGTCACCATACACCGGGCTCCAGTCATGTGGCAGATGACACACAATACGCACATTTGCTCACACAATGAACAAATTAGTGCGTGCCGTCGGTTGGTTTCGAACCCGCTCCCTTTGGCTTGAGAGGCGGACCTCCTGCGAACTAGGCTGCCATCGCCTTTTTTATTCACAAACAAAATTTGAAAGGTTGATTCTCTACAGCTAACAAACAACTTTTACTACTGAACCAACCCTACAACAGCAAAACGAAAATCAGCTGTTCTATACAAAAAATATTTGATTGGCTACAAAATGTATGCAAGAGCTTTTATTTGTGTTATAGTTTTGAGTAATATATTTGGACTTTTTGAAGTTGCAAAACCTAGAAAATTGCGATAAAATTGTCTGTTTTAAAATAATTTAAAATAAAAGGAGGCATATATAGTTTTTTAATGAAGTAAATATCTAAGCACTACGGTGCTGCGTCAGACGCAATATTACTTTTTTAGATCAGCCCGGTATGTCCCATTGTTGGGCAAAGGCCTCTCCTACCTCTTTCCAGTTGTCCCTGTTGGCTTTGGTGGGCAAATGAGGCGCAAAAGCCAGCTCATTTCGTTACCCTCTTATCAGATAATTAAACACATCACAAAGGCTGTTATAACTAAAAACACAAGTGTGTTCGTGAAGCTGTGTTATTGGTATGTGTCCTATTATCCCGTTCCGTTAAGTACTAGCCACATATGTACATTTAAAATACGTAGCTACGTCTTACTCGCAATATTCAACGCTATTCCATTTCATAGCCTGAGCGAGGGCGTAACCGAGGCTAATGTCGATACCACGGTCCGACGCGGAGCACGCAGGGAGTGTTGGATACTTGCCAGGAACGGCTAGACTGGACCAGAGGGGTCTGTCTACTTGCATATCCTATGTACAGTACTAGTGTAGTACGTAAATTTCGGTGTCAATTTATGCAGTTGACTGTCTGAATTTTTAGGTTAAAACGCCATATTAGAAGCCTTCGGTTGGCCTAAAAACTCTAACGGCGGGGCTAGTCGCTCGGTCTAATATTTAGGCCAAAACCAAACGCGACAATAACGGGTTTTACTGAAATTACATGGCACTCAAAAAATGTGATACAAAATATTTGCTAATGAAAATAGTAGCTGTTCTTGCACAGGATCACTGCGGCAGCCTATAGATACATACATATAGGTAGGTACATAACATACATACAACAACGTTTTTATATTTGAGTTTTAGCTATGCGCCGCGATTTCACTAGTTTTCCTCTAGGCACCATTATTTTTTCCAGGATAGAAAGTAGGCTAATGTTGTAATCTAGGGTATATAAGCAATCTCAAGATGATGGCCAAAACGTACCTCGGTATGATTTCGTGACCATGGGACCAAGGGAGTCAGTCAGAATTTCAATAAGGGCTTCAAAAAGGGAACTTCAATAAGTAGGCAAGTGTAGCTGTACACTTGCCTACACTCGAGCACGTTCAAAAACACTTAATAAGTAAAATTCCACCATCAACGCTCGAAATAACACAATTTTCGGATAATAATACAATGAGGCGAAATTTTTGTTCACGTTGGCGCAAAAAACTCTATAATTTCCAGGCAATTATGAAAAAAATCCAAAAACCGTTAAACAGCAAAATAATTATCGAACTTTCTCACAAAATTTCAAGAGAATCGGTTGAGAAATGTGACCTGTAGAGGCTGTAGAGGATATAGACATAAGCAGAATCTGAAGTACCTGGAAGTGCGGGCTGGAGACGCACTTGGCGAGCTGCTTGAACAGCGGTTCCATGATCTTTGAGAACTCCGCGGGCTCGATCACGTCCAGGATCTCTTCCATTTCGTTTAGGAACATCACCTCTTTGGGTGAGTGTGTCTTCGGCCAGTACTTTAATAGAGCCCTGAAAATCACAACACAGATTGAATGTAAGTTACGGCTGACTACTAGCTGGGCCTCGCAGTTTTTGCAATTTTCGAGTCTTCTCACATTTTTTTGCAATTTTCAGGTTTTCTCACAATTTTTTTCAATTTTCAGGTCTTCTTACATTATTTCGAAAAACGAAAAGTAGCGCGATGTACATTATAGAGTGGCGCAATGCACGTAACTAACTTGTAAGATATATTATTATTTTCAAAAAGATCGGTTTGATCGATGCAAAATGCCTTATTCCCAAAGAGCATCAATTAAAAACTATTTTTGAATTCTCAGAACGCCTTAAGCGGTCTTTTCATATTCCAATTTGCAGTACGCTAGATAAGCTAGCGTACTCAAATTGGATAGTGTAACGGCTGTTAGACAGTTAGCAATCCATTTTTGTCCATTGCACAGGGTTAGCCACGCCAAGTTAGCATACTGCAAATCGGAAAGTGCCGCTTTATTCTGTTAGCAAATTCTTCACGTTCAAAAAAAAAAGTTTAAGAAGCAACAACATTCAGCGTCGATTATTTAAATTAAAAGGTAGTAAGTATGGTAGTAACTATGGTTTAGTTGGTGTTTCTTTATGTGCTAGTTCCTAGAAACACCAACTAATTGAACTATACTTCTAACTAATATTATAAACGCGAAAGAATGTAAGAATGGATGGATGGATGAATGGATGAATGGATGGATGGATGGATGGATGGATGGATGTTTGTTACTTTCACGCCAGAACGGCTGAACAGATCTGGATGAAATTTGGCACAAAAATAGATAATAGTCTAGAATAGCACATAGGATACTTTTTAACCGCGGGTGCAACCGCGGGGCGCAGCTAGTACTACATAAGTGTTAGTTCCTCACCTGACGACGGGCTGCGTCAAGGACGGGTCCTTTTCAAGGAACTGCACGACGCAGTAGGCGAGCTGCGGGTGGTACACCGACAGAGACTTGGCCTTGTGCAAAGGTAACAGCACCTGCAAGACAACACGAGATGTTTTACATACGAACAATATTATGCTGCTATGATTTACTATCACAGTGTCATCATCTTTCACAACTTTCCTTTTTTATTTTGTAGTTTCTGGTGTGAATGTGACAATAAATAATGTTTTAGTTTATCTCTTTTCTTTATTCCACCCGAGTAAAGGTGCTCTTGCTGTGCTTCGGTCCCGCTGTCCAGTGGATGAGGCAAGGTAGCAAGAACTTTTTTCTCGTACTTAAAAAAAAAATATTACACTCCACGGACTCCGGGGACCGTGAATTTAATTTAACTGTTATCTTAATTAAGATTGATAAGATAAGATAAGATAAGATAAGATAAGATAAGATAAGATAAAATGTTTTATTTCCAATACCGAAATCCAAAAATACAATGTGTGAAAAACTTAAGAATTATGACATTAATATAGTATAAGTACTTAAAAAGAAAAAATATACATTGTTTTTCGACCGATTCCTGCGGCCCCGCACTAGGCACAAGGCCCGTATCGCCGAGACCAAGAATACATTAAGTAACCTTGAGATATTTAATAATTATTATTATTTAAGAGGAATACTGGTAGAGGGGGGTTAGTTGTTAAGTCCTAATCTAAGGTTAGGTTAAAGGCCATCACTTATTGCTACATTGTGAGTACACCACGAGCAGACCAGCGACCCGCAAGCAGCACCCAATCACGAGTATGACGCATGCATCATAAACGGAACTTTGGTGGTCTGCCCCCCGATTGAATTAAACAATTGTTTTTCAATTGGTAATGAATTGCCTCAAATTGACACTTTTTGTATGCTAGAAGTGAAAGTATTTATTAACAATTTAAAAACAATTGCTTGGTAGAATCGAGGCCCTGGTTGCGAGATAAGTCGACAAAAAAAAATGGGGGTCGAACCTGTAGCGTTATTCTAACACGTCAAATATTGTTGGTTACGGTCTCTCTCGTTAGACGGCATGAGAGTGACTGAGATAAAACAGCACGCGCCAAAATTGGCCCCTTGGTTCAGATTGCTGCAAAATACTAGCCCCTGTATTCACAAGCATTACTTGAGTAAGTAAATGCTTAGTGCTTCCTTTCTCAGTACATTGACATGACAGCTGCATACATTTTCTGTTCTCTGCGTTCGAGCGCTCATAGTAATACTTGTAAACACATAAGTAAGCAGTCATACCCTCAAGAGGAACATCTTGTGTTCCTCTTTCAGCGGCAACGCGAACCCGTTGATGATGGAGCCGAGGATCTCCAGCAGCTCAGCGATGCCGTTGTGGTGTTCCGTCTCGTATATAAACCTGCAACACACAAATATTAAGAAATTGGTACAAGTAGAAAGTGTAATTCTAAAAGATGAGCGGTGCATCTATCTGTATCTAGAGTGTGTGATCTAGATAAAAATACATGTTAAAAAATAATACATATTAAAAATAAAAAAATAAAATAAATTAATATTAAAAAATCTATAATTCTCGAAAGACGCAATTGCCCCACAGACACATTTGCCCCAGTTGACCCTACTTCAGTGATTCTATTAGTGGATTTTTTTCTCGCTACACATCCTCGTATCCTTCATCTTTTGGTGGAGCATCAGGGTGCCTGCCCTTAGGCTGCGGTTCCACTAATGCGGAGCTGAGCGGAGCGGTGCATAATTGACCGATCACAATGAAGATTTCGAGCGTTGTGATTGGTTAGCTAAGCACCACTACGCTCAGCTCCGCCTCAATGGAAACGCAGCCTGATGGTGGAGCTGATGAAGTGTCCTTTTTTGGGCAGTTGAGTAAAAACTGAGTCACATCTTAATGTATTCAACAATGTACAGGTTTACTAGCTCACATATCCGTGGCTTCGTTCGTTCATTTCATCTATCTAGTCTCTATGATTTTGTAATTTTAGTGAAAGAAATTTTCAAAACGGACTAGTAATTTCGGAAATTACAACTACAAACATACAAGCTTTACCTGATTTAGTATTACTATGCTTTTTCTACATTACAAAACAGACATAGTTTCCTACCAGTGCGAGCACATTTTGTGTAACTTATTTACATTATAGTATAAATATTTGACGTCTATAAATATATTGAGGATAAACGTTGTAAAGTTATATTTATGGATTTATACATAAACAACGGAAGCACTAATTTATGAGTAATCAGTATAATTAATTATGTAATAAGGATAATGGTATGCAATATTATATTTGCAGAACATGCAAAATTAACTTCCTTTCCTGTACTTATCACGAGTAGTATTAAAGAATACCTATGAGTACTAATAGCTACTTTATTTTTAAGTCCCGACGCAAAAACGACGAAGTGTTATAAGTTTAACGCGTCTATTTCTCTCTCTCTCTCTCTCTCTGTCTGTCTGTGTGTGTGTGTGTGTGTGTGTCTGTCTATCTCTCTCTCTTTCTCTGTGTGTGTGTGTGTAGTCTGCTGTGGCATCGTAGCTCCCGAACGGAAGAACCGATTTTGATTTTGTTTTTTGTTTGAAAGGTGAATTAGTCGGAAGTGTTCTTTCTTATGCTATGTTTGATGAAAACGCGGTCGGGAGTTTTTAAATTATAAATTTACTAGCTGCGCCCCGCGGTTTCACCCGCTATTAAATAGTATCATATGTGCTATTCTAGACTATTATCTATCTCTGTGCCAAATTTCATCCAGATCTGTTAAGCCGTTTTTGCGTGAAAGAGTAACAAACATCCATCCATCCATTACAAACTTTCGCGTTCATAATATTAGTAGGATACTTGTATTTATATCTAAAATAAAAAAAACTGTGTTTATAGTAGTAAGTAGTAGGAAATAAGTAAACTGCGTGTTTGAATTTGTAGTGCATATTATTGCACATGAAACAAGGTTCTATGTTCTATTTAACGATATCGTAAGTAGTATGGAGACGACTTGATAGACCTACCTGCTTGCACAGAAAGTATGAAACGATTACTTTTACGTTACGTAAGACTAGTTCACGTGAACTAGCGTAAAAACACACTTCCCGTCCCTCTCAGCGTACAATTTCACGTCATCAGAACTGGATTTTGTCTAAATCAAGACTAATTATAACGCTTATAAAAATCCCAAATCGCTTTATAAATGACGGAGTTAGATAAAAAGCATTTCAAAAACTAACCATAACATCCTTCTTTTTTTAAATCGGCTAAAAACTAACAAAAGGAATGCTTATCAGCTCAACTGACTTGTAAAACACGTTGTTGATCTGTTTCCTGATGTACGCCCGCAGCACGAGGAACTTGCCGTATATCCTGTGAAGGGTGGTCTTCAGGAAGTCGCGTTCCCGAGGGTCTTCAGAGTCGAACAGCTCAAGTAGCTAGAACAAGGAATATGGGCATTTAAAATAAAAATCTTCATCATCATTATCAGATCTTTAGCATCATTACCTCCTGCCCCTGTGGAGCATAGGTCTTTCTTGTACGCCTCAGTACGCTTTTCTTTCTAAAGGTGCTCCCTAGACAGGCCATTTTATACTGAAATACTGGCCCGGCTATACTCCGGGCTGATGATGGCCGGACTACGGTTACACGCAATATTGCCGACCGTAGTCCGGCCATAATCAGCCATGCTATAAATGTATTATACGGCACTCAAAATATTGTCGCAATATCGCCGGGCTGGTATTGCAGAAAATACAGGGTTATAGGTAACTCGCCAAAAATCTCTGAAGGGTTTATTGTACTCATCAATATGAACTACTTTTACTATGAAGCCAATCCTGAAATCGCGAAAAAAAAACCAGCTGTTCCATACAAACAGATCATTGGCCTGAGACAAAATGTATGGAACAGCTGAGTTTTTTTTCGCGATTTTAGAGTTCGCAGTTTATCATATTGATGAGTACAATGAATCGTTAAGAGGTTTTTGGTAATTTACATATAATCATGTATATGGCTTGTCTAGGAGCACCCTATGACTAAACAATTTGAAGATTAGGAACTGGAGAATCTAGGTCCGATAATATTGGTGAAGAAAAATAGCTTTAAGTTGAACATCGTGTTGTAGCTGTTAATTAGCTTAATTTCCACGGTGTTTTTCCGTCTGCACTTACCTATTCTCACCTATTTTCCTTTGTAAAACCATTAACGACCCAAGGTACATATTCCTAATTTATTATCTTCCCCCGCTCGTAATAGCAACGTTAATTTACGAGAAGTGCCGTTATTAAGGCACTATTAGTTAGAACAACAAGGAAAATGTCGACCGGACACAATAAGGTTAATTAGTACAACTATGACAAGCAATAGGTGGTCTTGTAAGGCCGAACGTACACTGTAAGAGGCGCCGAGAGTCGAGTCACTTTTCTCGGTTTAAGGTAGCGTAAGTTCAAAGTTGTATGCACCGCGTCGCGCCTTGCCATCTCACGCGTTGCGTGTAAAAGCCTCTCCACACTCGCACGCATATTACGGCGTGAAATCGGGACGCGGACCGTGGTGCGAATCAAGGCAAAACTGCCACTGTTCTCCATTTGCAGAGGTTTGCGCCTGGTTACAGTATAGTTCCACTTTAATGCCTTGAACCCTTGTCGCGAGACAAAAATCTACAAAATGAGGCGCGAATGCGACACGGAGGCGCGAGCGCGACGCGAAAAAGCGAAGAAGATGCGAATCTCGCACGATTGAGGAGAGGCAAAATGTAAATTCTTTGAAATTTATCGTAGGTTCAAAATTTTAGCTGCCGCCTAGCGCCTTACAGCATCTCGCAGCGCCACTCGCTGCCGCAAAGGGTCGGAGAGAATTCTCTGAACGCTAGCTCGAACCCAGCGCCTCGACGCGTCTCTCTAGTGGACGCTATGCTCAAGAGGGCCGCGACGTTCAGAAATTTCCATACAAACGCGCTACTCAAATTTCTTGAAAACCATTTGTCAGATTATGATAAAATTTAGCATGTACAATTAAATTAACAATATCTTCGCCTCTATGTTCTTGATTTTTTTTAAAACGTTCTCAAGCGAAAAAAGAGCTATGAAAAATATCCGCATTTTTAAGGGGTCACTTTTGACTGATTTATTCAATAGGTAGACAAAGCAAATCAAAAATGCCATTACATAGGGAGGTTATCTACATCATTAGCTGTTAAAGGAATCAATAATACAAGGGAAATTCTTAGTTACTTAAGAATTATTACAGTCATAAAAAAAAATTGTAATTGCACTTTGTCACTCTGTAGGTAAGTTTAGAGACTTGCCAGTATCATTACTCGCTCTCTTCACTCGTCTTCTTCTTCTAGACGAAATGGCGATAGAATACCTTAAGCCAATGATAAGTTAGTCTAGGTCGCCTAGGTCGAAATTAGTTAGGTCGCCGGACTCTTAAGTGCGTGAATCCTCGAGGGCCTTTCCCGGAAATCGATAATATTATAGTTACGTTTTTACACAACCGAGTGACGACACGCAAATCGTTTGCTTGATTGCAAGTAACCGTATTGGTTACATTATTGTTTGTTTAATTTAAGCTGTAATTTTTTACTGGGTACTTACATACTTTTCATTTCATTTTAGTTAGGGGGACATAAATCGACTTTTGGTCCCCGACTTATACCTATACAATACATACATGTACTACAGTAATCCGACATCGCGTGACACCCCTTCAAAACTTTGGGAACTTTAAGTTAATTCACATTCCTTACACAGAAGTTACGTCTGCTGGGGTGTTTACATTTTACATGTAGACGTTGAAGAGCTTTGCATTTCCTGAAAATATTTCCACCATGATTCACCTTGTTGAGTAGTTATCGTAACTCAACTGGTGGCCAATTCAGCTCAGCGCTAGCAGTAGGTACAGAATTTATAAATTCTAAATTACACGCAAGAGACGAATCAACGCGATATATTGATCAATTTACTTAAACAAATCTATATCGATTGCTGCGGTACGGTCAAGGTGGTAACGAAGGACACTTTTTACTTTGTTACGAGCATAGATATAACTATCCATTATGACATAGTTTAACTAGTATACAGGGTTATTGATATAGGGTGTACTAAGCCAAAAGGGGTCATAGTACTCATTATTGTGAATAACTTTTACTATGGAGCCAGCCCAAAATCTCGTAAAAATATCCGTCCATAGAAAAAGTTCATTGTTCGTTGACAGAATGTATGGAACAGCTGTTATTTTTTTCTCGATTTCAGAGTTGACCCCATAGTAGAAGTTGTTCATTATGATGAGTACCATGGCCCCCTTTTGGCTTAGTCCACCCTGTACCAATAACTCTGTAATAAAAATTCCGCTATTGGAACACTATCTGTTATGCACAGGCACTGAATAAGTTGTATCTGTTCTATAAGAAAATCTTGTCCCACTTGCACGTCTCTCAGCCAAGTCTTTTCGCGTCAACGAGAACGCGAAAAGACGTTCCATTTGATAGCGATGCTTTAGCAAATGGAGTACCTAATTTATCTGTGTCTTAGCTATTATAATTTTTATTCGAGATGAGGAGTGCATCACCTAGTGTTTGCCAGAAACAAATCAGCTCTATGAAATTTCGGAATGAGACTTCGGGTTGACACTGGTCTTACCTATGTGACGTATGTTATCCACCACACTAAACTAGACAAGTTTTTTTCCAACAGCAACCAATTAAAGGTGCGACAATCACGTACCATTTACCGCACGACCTTCCCAGCTTAATTACAAAGAGCTGACACTACAGACTCAAAAAATTTAAATAAATACGGGTGCAATAAACGGCCGCCATAAATAAATCGCTCCAAAGCAGCGAAACCATAAATCGTTAGGCTCCAGAACCTTCGGAAGTAATTTTGTTCCGTGATATATCAAGGAGGTTGGACGAAATTGAAAGCAAGTTCAGCCAGTATAAGAATTCCGCTTGAACATGACGAAAATAGACTGAGCAGTATGGATTATTGAGAAAGATGGAAGCAAAACTACTACAAAACTTGGATAAATCTATCTTTGTCGTAGAAGCAAACATATTGCTTTTGGGATCTGGTCCTTCTATAACTTTTTCGAATGCGAAATAGTTTTGAAAATGCTCCGAATATTTATATCTTCTTAGGAAGAACGAAATGTACAGAAGCTACAAGGAAGGCCATCAGATCACAGCAAAAGCTTACACACAAATAAAGCGTCAACACTAAACACTGAGGCAGGGCTTGAGGTATTAGCATTAAGGCCGAGATTAGGAGACTAAGATAAAACGTAGGTTACTGGTTTACTGATCCTACTGGTACATTATCAACGGTGTGGTATGAATCAGACCAATAATACAGCGGGTACGGCGGCGCTGGTCTTCAATTATTCAGGGCGTACGGTCAAGGACGCGAGGGGTGACGGACATCTCTCTAATTTATTGATGTGTGTTTGTTTGTAATGACAGCAATGCTTTACGTGCCCATCACTATTCTGATTTAACACATGACGAAGAATTTAAGCTGTTCATTTCTGACAACTTAGTATAGATTGATTCTAGTAGAAAAGTTTATGTAGATTGTAGATATCTAGTAAACATTTTCGAATTAGAAATACTTCACATTGGCCTTTATCAGTTTACGGCAGGCCTTTCTTAACTTGTGGGTCCCAAGGCACGCCGCTAAGCCCGATCGTAAGCTGCAAAAACACATTTACTCAAGCCGTTATTGTATATACCAATGTATGCTTAGCGACCCGTTCTAAATGTGCTAATTTCTTGCTCCCTATATACACCCAAAGGTGCGGATGACATTTGACCCTGAGACTTAAGAGCCTACAATGAAGAAGTTGTGCTTTGTCTATTAATTATGTGGCCCTTAATGGTTTTCGCATTGTATCTACTGCGCATACTAGCATTTTTTGATACACATACATAATTGCAATTATTGTTTATTATTTATATAAGTATCTACTTTGTTTTATTGCTTTAATTTATAAATCGTTAATATTATTAATTGTATGTATGGTTTTAAAATAAATTTATTTCTTTCTTTCTTCTTTCTTTCTTGTCAAGTCTTAAGGACCAACGGACCTTAATATAGACTTATTCCGTATAACTATAACGTTTAGTTGTTCTAAAAGCGTAAGGTTAAGCGCTAAAGCTATTACGGGAGAGGACTGCGGCCCCTTTTCCGCCTTCAATGTCAACAAATGTCGTTTAAGCACGTACCTATGCGACATTTGTAACGTGCCGCCCTTTCAACAATAAAACCACTTAGAACCCCCCTGTTACATCAGGACACCTATAGAACGGCTAAATATTACGATTTGAGAGGTCAATTCGCCGTGAAGGCTGGTGGGACGTGACTTTCTGGGTCAGAATAATTTGATGTCGATAAATCGTCATCAGCTTATCTCTATACTTAGGTATTTCTATAGCAATGGCTAAAACGATTCCATATTATTTTCGGATACACGACTAAATCGCTATAGCGACAAGACTTTTAGATATACCGGGTGTAGGGAGACCGTTCTCGAAAACGAAAACTGGGAATAGTGGTGGGGATTACTAATACAAAGCGACTAAAAAAAACGCGAAAATAAGACTTTTTTTTTAAACTTAAAATCCGATATTTTAACATCGACACAAGTTATACAAGCTTTAAAAAGCTAGTTTAAACACCAATTACCAAAAAAAAAAAAATTTACCCTAACGGCAGTCTAATACTAAATGCCTAACAGCTGACGCTAGAGGTGAACGCCCGCACACAGCTGCGCGCGGTCGCGACCTAGGTGCCGCGCCGCCCGCGCCCTCCGCTGTCTCGGCGCGCGCGCGGCCCGCGGCGGCGCGTCGTCGCACTTTCCGTAGGTACTGGCGCCGACCATTGACCCCCGCGATATAAACGCGTTACATTGCTGGTTTGCAAATTTCTAAAAGTTTAAAATAACAGTTATATGGCTAATAGTTAGTGGTTTCGGGTTGTGTATAGATAGTATAATAACGGCGTTTCGGCTTCGAGAACGGTCTCCTTACACCCGGTATACTGTAGAGTGTAGGTACTCCTCCATCATCATAATAGCCTCTTTTTAACGCATTTTCTAGGTTCTTGCCATATAATGGCGATGCACCATTTACAAAATACTAATTCCAATCAGTTAATTTGCATTAATTGGCTTCAATCTATCGATTTCGAACACAACAGCAGGTAAGGCCAGGTTGCCTAAAGTACTGGCTCGTGTTTCTGAAAGTCAAAGTCTATACGAGGATTGTGTTTAAAAAACTCTTCTACAGTTCACATACCTGTAGTACAAACTTTTGGTCAATATACTTCTTGGCAACGTTAGGCTGGAAGTCTGGCGACTCGAGCAGCCTCAGGAACAGTTCATACACCAGCTGGAGATGAGGCCAGGCTGCCTCCAGCGTTGGCTCGTCTTCTTCTGGGTCAAACTCCGCTCCGTTTGGATTGGAAGACGGTGGTAGCGTCCGGAATAAGTTTATTGCGAACTGAGGACAAGATTTTTTTTTTATCATTGAATAGGCATAAGATGGGATCAATCAAAGCACTACACACATGCTGGTTCAATCAAAATGTAACTTACCATATTAACCGCCTCCGGGTATATAGGTTCGGTGATGACGCCTCGTTGTGACGTCACGTACTCCACCATCTCCAGCAGTGCTGCCCGCTTCACCTCCTTCCATTTTAGGTCGGAGAGCGGCTCGTCGGCGAAATCGAACAGCAGGCAGCACTGCCGAAGTTTCTGGACGAACAGCTGTTCGCGCTCCGCGGTTGGAGCATCTGAGGAGAGAAGACAATATGAATGTCGGATTTACAATGAAGGCAAGATTAGGATTATAGCAAATTTTAAGGGATGGTAGACATCTGCAATGAGGATTTTTAGTTGTATCTCTGGGCTCAGCTTTTTGCATCTAGTCGAACGCCGTAATTCACATGGAAACCCTACATCCAGCTGTGGTCAAGTACAGACCGATGATAAAGCTATTAGTTCGATTTGGTTCTAAGAAAGTCTTCCAAATTGAAGTTATTGAATGATATTTTTCGTTTAGTCGTGTTATAAAATTACGTTTGTAAAACAGATCTAAACCATTTTACATAGTAGTTTAGAGGAAATCGCATCGACGACACCAGCATGAGACGTAAAGCCATAAACTTTACTATCCGATGAAAAGCGGATAGCCTAATTAAAAATACAATTAATGATTAAGTGACAATGTAGCTTGCAACCGGCTGGAAGCATAAGACTTTAGAGATACGAGTAAAGCCTGACTTGAGAAAATGCAATAAACCAAGTGGAACAGCCGTTCGTTCCGCCTCATCTGATAACATCCGACGTTATCTAACTGTGGCAATACAAAGCGACGGCTTTGCATTCAAACAAAAGCTAAAAATCCATATAACTCTGAAGCAAAGTACAACCCTCCTGGAACGAACAACTGAGATTTACAAAATTGAAAAGAAACTTTTTTGACAGAAATTATGTTCTTGAAAGGAGAGAAGAAAATAAAAACCGATAAAAGTTGAACTGAATTGCTTACAAAGGCAATGTAAATGTGAGAAGTATTCCATTAATAATAAAGATTACAAATTCCAATTTTTATTCTTCGTTGGGCGAAATATTTAAAAATAATAATGGTCCATTTATTGAGGTGCAGATTACGCCAGATTAATATGACAGGTTTTTATCAGACTTTAAAAGCTGTTTTAGCAGTCAATTGCGAATTTATAAAAAATCAGCCATATTAAACACCAAAACCAGTTCATATACTCGATAAACTAGCCTTAAAGCAATTCTGTCTTGATCTTCGAATTCCTCGCAACATATTTCACAAGATCCGATAGCTTTCGACTTTATCTCATTTCTATCCGTGTCTAGTGCTGTGCAAACGGCACAAGTTTCATTGTCTCTACGTGCCAAACTTAGAGCAAGCAGCTTTGAAGACAGAGGCTTTGTTCTGACGCGCTCGAGATTTTGTCAGTCACTGTCTCTCCCAACAAAAATTTCATGAAAGTGTGTGTAACCGAAGGAATCTCGTGTGCGCCGGAATCGGGCCTCAAGTTAGAGATGCTGTCTGCATTTCTCACAGGGGAATTCTAGATTAGCAGGGACATGGCTAGAACTAGAGTAATATTATCACCGCATACTGCTTCTGTTTGGAAAGAGGCGATGAAATTTGTGGCAGTTTACGTGTAACATGTCAAGTGTCGTACTTTAGTCTTGGTAGTCTTCACTTCTTCAGTTATCAAATTGCCAAGTCTAAGAAAAACAAAAGAATAACCATTAGCTTTTTTCTAGAGGACCTGCATAATCTATCACTTTTCATCCGATCCGTCGACTTACATCGAGCTGACAAACGGAATGATGTAGGTAGCTCCGGCGAAGTTAGAAACGCGTATACGTGACTGGAAAGCTAAAAGGCACGCCATGACGTAGGTAGAGAATAAAGAGCAGAAGTCTGCACAAAGCTAACCGAGATTAGGTGGATCTAAAGCAATTTTACCACCCCTAGTGCTTTTAATGTGGAACGGGAGTAGTTAAAAGTAAGATACTCGCCAGTTAACACTAGCTAATAGAGTTTATTTTTCTAGAAATTCCAGTTTCAAAGCCAATACTGTGTAACAACGAAACGTTAGAAATTGCAGGAAACAATGCTACAGAAGGTATCTCAGAAATAGAATTAAGTAATTTAGCTCGAAAATCGAGTCGAATAAAAATATTTACTCTTATAAAGAATTGCTTTGATTGAGATTTCGTCAAAGATAAGATACTGCTAGAAACAAAACTTCGAGTAAGAGCTGCAAATAACGATCATTCCCACGCCTTTGTATTTTCAACAATTTCGAGTACATAGAACATCAAAGCTCTTTATAATGGTCGCCTCAAGTTTAGTAAATAAGCGAGGGAAATTTTCAGTTGCGTAGTAAATAAGCGGAGTAAATGCTCCAGTTAAATCCGTTCGCAATGAATCTGACGAGGTTGGCATACCCTTCGATTGGGGTGAAGGCGATGAGTCGTCCTAAATACGTGCTTTGGGACACAAAACTACCGAACACTCCGAAAAGGTCTTTCGCTTTTGAAAGCTGCGACTTTGAAATGTTAAGCAATATAAAATCCCCAATCTCTCGCTCTGGTGCATAAAAAGTTACAAACTACTGAAAACTTTAAAGGAGTTTTGGCGGGAACCGAAAAGATGGTGTCATGGTTTTGTATTATTTTCTAAAACTTGTGATTCTTCGAGTGTTAAAGTGTAATAATGGTGGATTATTATTGACTGCCTCGGTGGCTCAGTTGGTAGTGAACCTGCCTTCTGAGCTTGGGGGCGTGGGTTCGATTCCCACGTAGGGCAAACATTTATGTGATAAACATTTGTGTTTGTTCTATGTCTGGGTGTTAATTATCTATTTAAGTATGTATTTAAAAATATCTAAGTATGTATATCAGTCTCTGGCAACCATAGTACAAGCTTTGCTTAGTTTGGGGTCAGGCGACCGTGCGTGGAAGTGTCCCGAATTTATTTATTTATTTATTTATTATTAACGTTTACCGGTTCGTCAACGTGCACGAGTGTGGGCAAATGATACAAACATTGCGAAACGCGACTTTTCGTGTGCTTTGCAAAACTCCACTTATAGTTTCAGTAAAGTATCCATAACTTTACTGGAATGGAAAAAGGGGAGGGATTCATCATCTTCATCATCACCTCATTATCATCATCCCATCATCTGTGAAAACGAATGATTAGAACTTGACACTGGAAAATGCACAAGACGTTCGACGCCAAATTCCCATGAGTAAGGGGAGAAAGAAAAAACAACTTTAAAACGACCTTAATAATAAACAAAATAAAGAATATTTTGGTTTTCAAAGAATGAGTGCTGTTTTAACTAGTTTTAAGGGTCCCGGAGCTCTGAATTTTCCACACAAAAGCGCTTGTCGTATTTCTTGAAAACTATTCGTCAGATTGTGACGAATCTGGTCTCAGATTTTTTTAAACGTCCTCAAGGGAAAATAGAGCTATGAAAAATATCCGGCATTTGTAAGGGGTTTATTTGGACTGTTTTTTTTTTACTAGTGGCGCTGTAAGCTGTAGACCTCGCGGCTGACGTTTGTCTTCCTCTGCAGGTCGCATTCCTGAACAGATTCTCTTGAAATGTTGTAAGTAGGTTCGATTATTATATAGTACAAGCTGCGCCCCGCGGTTTCACCCGCGGTTAAAAAGTATCCTATGTGCTATTCTAGACTATAATCTATCTCTGTACAAAATTTCATCCAGATCTGTTGAGCCGTTCTGGCGTGAAAGAGTAACAAACATCCATCCATCCATCCATCCATTCTTACAAACTTTCGCGTTGATAATATTAGTAGGATTTTCTGTCCAGGCAGTTTTTGAAATTGTTTGAAAATGGCGAAGAAATCATTTAAATAAAAGAATCGGTTGAGAAATGTACTGTATGTAATGTACCTGTAGGTAGAGGAAGACAAAGATCTGGACAGAAATCGGACATACGAAAGCATTTTTGTCGAAGCTGAAGCATAGACGCTTCTTTCGATAACGCTCGCTCGGCCGAATAAATAGACAAAGTAAATCAAAAGTCCATTTCCTTAGGGAGGAGGATTATAATTAGCTTTAAAATTAAAACATAATACAAGGTAAATTCCTAATAATTTAAGAATGATTAGGCAAGTGTGAAAATAAAAAAAAAGAATTGAAATTGCAATTTGTCCCTTTGTAGATAACTTTAGAGGCTCATTAATCTTGACTTGCTCTCTTAGCTCGTCGTCTTTTAAAAGAAATGGCACTAGAAAACCTTTAGCCAATGCAAAGTTAGTCTGAAGTGTTAGTCGGAGCCTTCAGAGCTTCAATAAATTCTAAATTCATTTATTGATATGTTCATAAAGCATCGATGAATTACATATCGTCACGCCTTTCCCCGAGGGGGCTGGCAGAGGTGTAATACAACACACACACTTCGCCGGACAATATTCAGTCCCAAGTGTGACAGAGGGCGAATCTGGCGCCATACACCGGGCTCTAGTCATGTAGCAGATGACATACAATATACGCACATATGTTCACACAATGAACAAATTGGTGCATGCCGTCCGCTGGGTTTCAACCCGCTCCCTCTGGCTTGAGAGGCGGGCGTTCTCCAACTAGGCTGTAATGGCTTTATCAATGATGTCATCGATGAATTAAATAAAAGAAAATTCTTTTCGTTAGGCGTTTGTTTACTGGATAAACTCGAAGACCATCTCAGTTCGAGCATTGGGATATTCTGAAAACCAGCTCTGCGTAGGCTTCAGCTTACTCAGTACATAGCTGAGAATATCCCAATTGCCTAACTAAAAATATTGTACCCAGCATTAATTTGTAACTTGTTTTTTTTAATTTTAGGCAATAAATACTTTTTTATTTTATTTTATTTTATTTTTAATGAACCATCATGAACTTGTCTTACCTTACTAGCATGTACCATGTAGCCTGTACTAGTATGTACCTAGCTATGTGTCTAGAAGTATACCTAGGTACATAAGCTAAAGTACATATCACAGCACATAGGTACATACTAGCTTATGTGCATAGGTACCTAGTAAGGTAAGACAAGGACAGGGATACATCGAAGCTCCTAGTACGGAGCTAAGTGAAAATTATGTTTATTGACCAATAACAACTTGCTATTCACTCGTTGCTGGTTTCCTATTGGTCAATAAATCACATTTGCACTTAGCTTCTCAAGCACGCACCATACAGCTACGGTGTTCGCGACCCGAACAGGGTTTTTCGTTTTTTCGGTTTCCATTAAAATCCTTACTACAATAGATTCACTTAATATTCTGTCATATAGGGGAAAATGGGATCACGCAAGAAAAGATCACGAAAGCTATTAAAAATGACATGGCTGGTCTTCAAATATCCATTTTTAACCGACTTCCAGAAAGGAGGAGGTTTTTAATTCGCCTGTATGTTTTTTGTTAAAGGTTTTTGGGACCGCTGTAAATTAAATTAGCGTTTCATTTTGACGTAACATTTAAAGTAACATACTCGTAATCATTCTCTCATTATTCTCACCTATTGTAACTACTAATTTTACAATAGGAAGGATATACTCGTAATAGGACTATTATGTAGAACTAAAAATTGAATCATAATATGACTGAACTGGGCAAAGGCATTGGGGGATATAGCAGTAATATGCCGATAATAGTGGTAATATCGGCGGTCATTGCTGCCCATTAGTTTCACACGAGCTTCTCAATGAAGCCCTGATTATCTTGGACGATTTTAGCGTTAAAACTCCCATTATGACTACTATTCAGGTTTTTCCTTCTAACATTTGTACGCCAGACACGTGTCTGTCTTTGTTCCTTAACTTTGCTCTTTAATTTGCTCCGACGTGACGTGCAGAGATCTGAATGCTTCTCTACGTTGTCAACAGATTTTCAGAATTTCTTACGTCAGGCAAAAGGCTCAAGGCAAGTTGTTCAAGTAACCCGCTATGCATATCGTTATCATACCGTTTCCCATCACAGTTGATAACGCGAGCTCGTAAAGTACGTGATTTTAATGAGTCAGATATAGCTGTGGCCGTGTCATTAATACGTCAAATCGCCGCCCTAATGTCATAATCACTCAGTATGAAACCGCAGCCCTGATTGTCTGTGACATTTCGAAAATAATGACTGTTAGATGTGTATCGATGAAATGACTGCCTCGGTGGCTCAGTTGGTAGTGAATCTGCCTTTTGAGCTTGGGGGCGTGGGTTCGATTCCCACCTAGGGCAAACATTCATGTGATGAACATTTGTGTTTGTTCTATATCTATTGAAGTATGGATTTAAAATATCTAAGTTCTTACTTAGATATTTTAAATCAGTTTTCTCAGTCTCTGACTGCCATAGTACAAGCTTTGCTTAGTTTGCGGTCAGGCGACCGTTTGTGGAAGTGTCCCTATATTTTTCATATAGTCGACAGTGTTATTGCCTTTTGATGTCTTTGCAGAAAAAAATATTTAGGATTTTACGATTCAAAGTGAAAATCATTATTGTTTATTGTCAGTTGTGTTCGACACATTGATACAGTTGAGAAAGTAGGCATCAACAGATTCTCTTTTCAGCATACCATAAAATTAATTGATCTACAAGATAACACAACGTGTAATATCGTTCGATAACACAATATGGAATATTGTTGAGGACATAATTAATTACATAATTACTTATTTTCTTTGTTCTGTCAATAGTTGTAATTATTTATAAGTTTTTTCGCGTTGAAAATTATGAATTCGTCAAAAATTCCAAAATGCAACTGCTTGAAAAACTCATTTCTGTTTTCGGCTGCATCTAGTATAATATATTTACAATTTAAAATGCGGTCGGTCGGAAAAACCGAGAAACTAGTCGTAAAATGCCACAACTTGACGGCGTAAATAAACAAAGCAGCACCACGTTATAAGAATGGAAACATTTTAACAAGAGCAACTTTTTACGTGAAGCTGAAATGTAAACAATGCGAGCTGCGCCGGCCAGATGATGATCATTAGCCTAAACAAACGGAGCAAACGGGCGGAGCTTAGCTCGCTTATTAAAATTGTACAATGCGAAGGAGAATTTTGGGTTCTAAATATCGCATTGCATGATGAATGACGATGGAAAATTCACTGCAGGCGGCAAGGACGTCGCAGTTCACTTCCCATGGCCCGAGTGGAGGCCGACCACCGGCCGCCGGAGCCGATGGGTCGATATAATTTCTGCGGCGTTTTCGCTATTCGACATACCCCGCTTCATGTATAGCGTCGATGGCTGCTCATTATTTTCAGTGCTTCGGACGCATTATTTCGTTTGTATTTGGGTGGCCGTGCCTCTTCAGGGTTGCCGGACTCAAGTTGTGTGGCCGATCTAAAAGGCTCGCAGCGATAATCGCCTACGTCATTCGAGATAACGACTCGATAACGTTTTCTTCAAAAGCGATCTGAGAATCAGAATACCTCAAATAGAGCGATAGGACAGAAATAGATGCGGCTATTTCACATGCGGATATCGAAAGGTGGGCAAACAGTGGAGGCGGTTTGTAAACAGTGCAGTGCAGTAAACAGCCTGGTTCGTGGTTGCTCGAAGCGTAGACTAGACGACGCGATCTCGTGTTTACCGACGAACCTTTGAGTAAGGGGAGCTGCACCATCAAGCTCTCCTTATCAGCATTGAGGATCGGGCGGTCGGGCGAAGCGGTGGTGACGAGGGGCGGAGGGCTGCGCGCGTCCGGCGGCGACGGCGCCTTCTGCGGGGGATCCTGGCCCTCCATGCCGGCGCCGGCTAACAGAGCGAAGCGGAAGGCGCGCGCGACGTCCGACACGCTCTCGGAACGCTTGGTGGTGGCCTGGTTCGCGACGAGATCGAGGCCCGAGTGGAACGAGGGAGACTTGGGTATCCCGAGCGGCGAGACGGCGCGACGCGGCTTCGTCTCAGCGGCGGTGAACATCGCGCGAGAGGGCGCGCGCGCGGCCGGCCCGGCGTGGACCATCGCAGGCGGCGGCCGGCAGCGGCATCCGAGCAGAGCCCGGCGGCGGCGGGCCGGGACCGGAGCGAGCTGCGGGGGCGGCCGGACTGCCACGCGCCCCGAGCGAGACTTGCGGCGCGCCTCGTGCGCGCGCACCGCCGCCGCCGCACCGCCCGCGCCCACTCCGCTGCGCACACCGGCCACGCCGCCGCCGCCGCCGCGCAACCAATACAACCTCCTCTACCGATACAAAATCAAGCCTCCGCGACATTTACATACCAACAGATAGGTCCTATACTCGCTTCTTACTCGAACGCGGGCAGATGTAATCTACATCAGAGGCGGGCTATGTAATCTCATTCATCTTATCCGGAATTTCGCACTTCTGTAACGAGACATAATTTAAGCGTGTGTTAGGGGACTGTTTCATAATTCGGCAGGGTCAGGGGTCAGCGCGCGTCACACGGCCCACGAGCAAACAGCCGGCGTCTTACGAAATAAGTAAATACGCACGTTATGAAACCGCTTGTGAGCATCAGCTGATTTTTAATGCGGTTTATTTTTAGCTCACTTCGCACTCAAATATGAATTGTTTATCTGCGAATGAGCACTTCATGCGTTGTTGGCCACGTGTTAACCCAATTGACGTTGAAGAAAGCCAGACGTGTAGAATCGTCAATCGGAGAGAGGAGAGAGGGTACCGAGTATCGAATCGAGGGCAATTTTCTGGGAAAACAAAAGGAGACGTGCGCGCGGGCGAGGGTAAGGTTTGTTTGGGTGAGCCACAGGGGAAGTTCTACCCTCGATACGGGCGCTCCTGTCCCAAACTGTTATTTCTTCTGTGGCTAGACGCATTCCCCCTGCACCATCGACCGGTTAATTGACTTTAAATTGTCTGACTCACTTCCTGGAATTGACGGGTTGCTGAAAAGTGACGAGCGCTGTTGGGGCTCACCCGTTTTCCATTTACTTTAATCGGTTTTTTGACTAAGTTAATGAGGAACGCGATTTACTGCGACTTACAGCTTGCATGACTATTGTTAAAAACATTAAAAAATAATTATTTGACCAAAAGACATACAATTTTATTTATCTTTTAATATTCGCATAATATCTTCCTGTGTTCGTACAATCGACCAGTGCTCAAGTGATGAATGAACGACTGCCAGAACTAAAGCTAAGGGCTGGGTGATTCCTGATGTAAGGAATAAGAAGCCTGCGAACAGGCACCACTATGGGTAGAACCCTACATTTAATTAGCTTGAAGAGATCATTCTCATATAGCTTTGGAAGTTTAAACTTTAACATTGTAACATAAGGCGTACTCTACAAAATGTAACGATCAATCTGACTCTATTCTCGGATATCGAGTCAATTTTATCAGATATCAAGCACGATAAGTTAATTGAGCTATTATTAAACGCTAGAAATGAAAACAAAGGAAAATAGCGACATGCGATGCGAAAATTATGCTAGTTATTAAACTCCAGACTGAACACTTATGTATGTATATCATCGAACTATCTATAAGTTTTCCAAATTTCGCCCAGTTTTAAAAAAATCTCCAGCGTGGGCAATTTACTGGTTTTATTATCTCTGGTCACAGTAGACTGATATACTGCAAGTGCGTACGTCACAGAATCAGTAGATATGCCATAATAAGTACTTCAGCCTTAACCATTATGGTTAAGTCGGTTGTAATTCCGTATAAGCCTGTGTGCTTGACAAATCACTGGATTGTGGTCACCCTTATATGTTTTAGTTCTAGAGGTATTTATTTGCCGGCTATATATTACGGTAGTTCTTAATGTATTGATAGTGGAATCCTAAGAGTCAGGCGTCTTT
The DNA here is from genome assembly GCA_911728515.1 of Peribatodes rhomboidaria. Classification (NCBI taxonomy): domain Eukaryota; kingdom Metazoa; phylum Arthropoda; class Insecta; order Lepidoptera; family Geometridae; genus Peribatodes; species Peribatodes rhomboidaria. Next base: position 11,856,017 of record OU452186.1, on the reverse strand, counting down.
GATTAATTGCAATACTTAGGCACACCCATATTTTACGACAACTTTTAAAATTGAGAAACTTTCATAGTATCAAAACCTTAATTTAATTTTTTACTAGCGACCCGCCCTGACATTGCATGGTAACAACCTAACCAATATATAACCTATAGCAATAACCTAACTGATGGTAAAAACTGCATAAAATTTTGTTACTTTTGCGTGGTTTTGGAGGTAGCGAATATACCGACAGAGAGACAGCTTATGTATGTAGAGTATACTACATGTGTAGAGATAGAAAAGATCTGCATTTGAAAATCGAAAATAAGTAGATATTAAAAAAAAAAAACTTAATATAAGACCAAGAGCAAGACTTTATGAACTTATCATCGTATTCCAGAAATAGGTCTCGAGATTTAAGTCCAAGGCCGTTTTTTCCGGACACATTAATTATACGGGTTTCAGGTTAAAACCGGATTTTCAAATCGTTATCTTTCAGTACAAAATGTCAAGAGAATCCAGTCCAAAAAAACCCAGCTAGGTGTGCTACTTTACAGGACTGAACTACGGAGAAAAAATTATCGGTATGCAAGAAAAAAATCCTAAGACGCAAGGTGTAAAATTGATCTTGCTCAAACGGTACATATAAGTTGAATAATGTGTTACGATAAAAATAGCTATGAGTAGATAATAATGTTTTCTATCGTAGAATTCGAGGAAACTGTACCTGTTAGTAGCAGTTACGATAAGATGGTTAGATAATGAATAAGTATTATTCCCGTTATGTTACGAATTTACACTTTTCCAGTTATTTCTAGTTTTAAAAAAGTACCTATCTAATTTGCCTTTATTTGCACACTGTTATGTTCCTTTTATCAAAAATTGGTTGGACGTGAAAATAAGCCAAGGCAGCAGCAGAACAAGCACACCAAGTAAGTTAACTTTCGCATCTCACTAATATTATAAATGTGAAAGTTTGGATGGATGTATATATGGATGGATGTTTATTACTCAATCACGCTTGAACGATTAAACGGATCTGGATACTCTGGATGACATTTGGGACAGAGATAGGTTGTATTCTGGAATAGCGCATAGATAGACAGACACCAATAGATACACACTGGGCATAATATCGCGGGGCGCATCTTGTTTATAAATGATTGATATGGATTTTTTTTTTTCGTTTTTGTTGGTTTGGTATGACATAAACAATTTCCGGTTATTCGGTCCACAGCCAAGCGAAGATGCTGTTAACGACGCAAGGTCGCTTCTAATTAGGATAAGAGGCCGGATTAGTGCAGCGACGATGAAATTAGCTGATTAGAGTAGAGGGAATGACCTCTGTCCCTGTTCGACGCGATAATTTGCGCTTTTAGAAGGGGATGCCTTCAGAGCCAAGGATGTAAAAGTTTATTGAGTGGTGCATGAATACATCAACTAATAAATAAGTAAATACTTACTTACATACGTACAGCGATGACCATTGAAAAATATATCCCTTTACTAATAAGCGTTGTAAATCACCTCAGAATAGTTCAACAGTGTTTTGTCTGTTTGTCGATTGGGTTCAAAGAATTGAAACAAATAAAAAGACTTAACTTATTCCGAATCCATATATTTATTAGTAAGGGGTATAGTGCCTACGATAAATTCTGTTGATCAATTTGGTTGAAATTGTTCTTTGGTCATGAGCAGTTATTTTCGCCCAAACTTGGCCGTGTCGGCTAAGATAGGGCGAGCTACCCATATGAACCATCATACTGGCCACTTGAAAACAACTGCCCTGTTTGTTGAAAATCAGTTATCAAACAAAAGTTTGTCAAGATTTTCCTACCAATGTTCATAAGTCAGCCACACACTAATTTCGCAGTCCTTTGAGAGTGAAGGTAACATATTCCAGACCCCAGACCCTAAGTTGCGAGGAAAGCCTTTCCCCAACACTCGTAACTCTGCTCTTTGATGTAGTCCCCAGAACATAATGAATTTATGTAAAGTAGACTAGCGGATCTGAGAACAAACACGTACCTATATTCTGCCTTCTGTATTAATTCTAAGCTAAGAATAAGGCTCGAAAATCATGTGTAGGCAGCGCGGTTACTACAATTTCTTGCTCTACAACATTTATTAAAACTTGGAAAATTTCTAAAGTTAGCGTTCATAAGATACCTACCGAATAGGTATAATACACGTGTCATCTAATCCTACTTATAATATTACTAGAGTTTGCCCGCGGCTCTGCCCGCGTGGAATCTATTGCATAGCAATTAATTACCTATTATGTAAATCCATTCAGTAGTTTTAGTGGTTAAGTAACAGTTACCTACTAAATTAATAGTACAGTGATGTAAATAATAAAATGTTGAGCAAAAACATAAGTATTCTTGTTTATTGTTTTATTTTCCTTTTTAATGTTAGTTTTGTAAAGACACTTTTCCGTTGAAAAACAGAATCTAGCTGTTCAAACATTTGTTTTGCGTTTTGGCAATCTTGTATGATCGATAAATGTTTGTCGGTTATACATTGAATTATTATAGCCTTTGCTTTTGAGTCATTTAATTTTAGTTTTTGTTCATGCTGGATATCTTTATTTTCGTATTCTAATATCTGTAAAACCTGTTTTTCTTCTAGTAAGGATTTTACTCTAAACTTCCAGTTAGAATAATTTTCGCCTTTTAGTATTGGCAAAATATTGACGTTTGTGTACATTTTACTTTTGAGATATTATTTTCTCACCTTTATCCTTTAAAATGGCCCATAACCTTATGTTGGAGCAAGGTTTCCAATAATATCTGCTTTATAAGCACGACACGTTATTTAACAGGCTTTATTTAATATTATACAGAATTACAGACATTAGCCATTAATAGAATTTTCACACTGACACTGCTGGATTGACACTGTTTAAAAAAGAACTTCCTCAATAAGATAGTTTCTACGAAACTATCCAATGAGGTAGTATTCTCTTCAATTTGAACTTGCGATTTTATCTTGCTTATTATACAAAAATTACACATCCAAAACCATAAATATTAAGTTTGTCGCTACTCCCGAGGTCAAGGAATCGAATTACATGCAAATTCCCGAAAAACAGGTAGTTGTTTGGGAGAAACATGCCAAGGAAGTTTTGTAGAGCGCCATCTCACTCCATCTTGCGTTTTTATCTCGTTCTGGTTTTTCACTTTTATTATATAGATAAAGGCGAAAGTTTGTGTGCTTCTTCACGCTCAAATGAGTGGACCGATTTTGATTAAATTTGGTTTTCGGGTAGCTTATTACCCCATGGGATTCTAGTCTAGTCTTACACACACGAAGTTTGTCAGAACTTTACTTTGCATGTTTTGTTAGCCGTAAGAGTCGAGTCTCTGTCGAATGAATTTTTAAATCACTTCTTATACTTACGAATTCGTGATTTTTTCGGCCTAGGTGTATGATAGCAGTTTGAATAGTTCTTTTTTTTTTCAAATTTTTGACAGTAAAAGTTAATTTTAAATAAATTTAATTAAATAAATAAGGAAAAGAAAATTTAAAAAATGGTAAAATTTTATTCAGGTTTTAAAATTGTCTTAACTTTGTTAGCGGTTGCGTTGAAGTTGAAAAATATGATAGAAGACAACGGGCAAGAGTTAAGGCTCTTTTGTTTACTGAGCAATTTGCTTACTTGGGCCGGTTCAGGTTCCAGACGAAGTTAAATGAGTTTAGCCCTAATTATTTAGGAACCTAATTAGTCCAAACAGACAAGGCCGAGCTAAATAGAGTGGGGGTTAAAAGTTAAGAAGGCTGGAAGGTCGTTCATAGCGATAAGACGGTATTTTGAGTATACCAATTTTTTTTTAATCGAGTATTTGTTCTTTCTTTTCGTGGTTAGTGATATTGTATTAAGTACGGGAACTGTACTTAAAAGAGTAGTAGACACTGAAAAAGTTTTAAAGTTAATTCGACCGTAGATGGTTAACCATATTTCACTTTCGTTGACGCTTAATCTGTGGTAAAGGAAGTTGCAAATTTATCGGGGAGTTTCTTGTGCAAATTACATTTTACTTAGGTTTATGCAATACATCTAGCACTCATCGTCCTTGTCAGAGAACCAAGAAGGCTATTTCAACTCTTCTCGGCTCTTCATAAGTGTATCTTTGATACCTAAATTGAATAAAAACATTTTGACTTTGAACTTTCTGTCTGACCAATATAATTGTTAGAAAAAAATTGCAGATTATTTTTTAAAAGTTATTTTTAGTCATTTTTTTAGGTTCTTAAATAATACATTTTGAAAAGTACACAGTATGACGTAAGTATTTTGAAAGGTAGTAGACATATTGTGATATTCTTTACGCTGAAAAATAAGGTGGGTATATGGTTGCAAAGCGGCAACGTTCAGCGCAAATAGAAAATATGATGCAGTTATTCAATATTCTCGACTGGTTTATACAAAATACGCCAGAGGTCGTGTAAAAATAAATCCGCAAAACTTCCACACATTTCACCCACATTGCGTACAAGGTCCTTAGCCATAAAGTGACGTCACTACACGTCACCGGGCACACCCATCGTCGAAACGCGTTTTATTGAGTCGAACGAGTCCAATAACTGAAGGATTTCGGCACAGAATAAATAGTAGTTACTATTACGTACAGGTCGACGAGGTTCGCGATTTACACTCGTCATATTGACCTACATCTATCACGGCGATGGGCTGTTCTCCATGTGTGGGCTTCAATGGATACCTATACAACAGAGAATTCACCCCATTATATAAGGTATACGAACTAGGTATGCTTGTATGATTGTTAGTGCACGTCGGCCTATTTCTGGTATTGCAGGGGTATCCAATTAGGTTGGGTATCGAGATGGAAGCTTCAGTGAAGCTGTTTCACTATAGGTACCCACACACAGACACACAATACTAATGTGGATGCGAATTTGACTATCTGTTCGCGATCTTTTTAGGATCTTTTTAGAGTGTTTACGGCTGAATCAATCTTGATTTATGTACACTGCAATTTATCGCACGTTTTAGAAAGAGATGGGAAAGACCATAGCCAAGCTCAGGAGTGGGATAGTTTAGAGATTATTAAAATGAATATTTATTGCCATAACCTATTCTATAGAACTGTTATATTTAATCAAACAAATAAAATATACGCGTCGACCTCGTAAACCTCCTCCGTTTCGTCGGTTAAAAACCTCCAAATGATATTTTAACAACAACTCCCTCGCTTCCCAATTTGCTTTACATTCAAAATACAAACCAAAAGGTTCATATTCATTACACATTCATTATTCATATCCTTCAAAATCACGGTAATGACTACACAAAAATTAAAGAAAACCCAACAACGAAATCCCCGCTCCCCGAAAGCTTTACGGCCGAATAAGTTTAATAAAGAGTCTAAAATAAGAACATTTGAAGTCGTAACTCGCGGTTTCCCCACATACATAACTCATATCTCCCCGTAAATGGGGAGAGCGGGTGTTTTGTGGCAGCCCTACTCGTTAACCCTCGTCTCGCACGTCATTTTTGTGATGCAAATTCAGTCTATTTATTTTAATAGTCTGACGGAACTGTAAAGACGTAAAGCTTTCCTTTGTATCTGCGAATAATTCACGTGGGAGAAGCTATCATGATGAGTGCAGAGAACGAAAGACGGACATTTGTTTTTCTCATGATATCCATCTCCATAAATCCATGCCGCTGAAGCAATCGTGTCAAGACCCGAAGCCATTGTTTGTTTGTTTGTTTAGTGGGACATTTTCCTCATTTGATTAGGCCATTCTGCGTGTACCCGAAGCCATGCTCAGATATTACAAGGAGCCGAGTAGGCTGTATTAGTAGAGGACATAGTAAATAGTACATAGGACATAGTGTGATCCAAAAAAACAAGGTCCAGCATTACGGGAGCAAACACGCAATGACGTCACTCGTCATCGTCATCAGTCTCTTTCGAACTATTTCATGATTTTTTTTTTTTTTTTTGGATGACTCTATGCTGTTGGCCACTGAGGCCTCGACAGCGTACCGGGCATTAGGCAAGCGCAGATGGCGCAGGGCCTCAAAAATGCTTACAAACTATGGGCGACGAGCGCAAGGGCACCTCTGAGGTACGGCCTCGGCTTGGGCTGTCGCCGAGGGAGGGGCGTCGAATTGCCCTCTGGCAGCCCATGAACTATTTCATGATGTTTAAATGATGCATATATGATCGATTGACGTCACTACGTGTTCCCCACGTGGCCGGAATGCTATACCTGGCGGAGTATACTTTATTTTATGACATAGTACAAAAAAGGCACAAAAGCAGAGATTTTTTTGTAAAACCTGGAAAATCATATGCACAAGCAGTAGAATGTGTGGCGTCTTCAGATATAGGACATGAGCAACGGCTATGAATAAGAAACGAGCCGCTGGCGAGGGAACTAGGACGAGCATTCACGGCATACTGCCACAGATAGATTGAGAGAAGGGACTTGTGGCTGGCTCTGTATTTGTGACAGACATGAATAAAAACCGCTTTCAGCCTTTCCACACATTCTTTTTACCCGACTGCGCAAGAAGGAGGATTATGTTTTTAGAGTGTATGTATGTGTGTGTCGCCGCCAACTGGCTTAATCAGCCGTTCAATTAACAGCTCGAGTTGTCCGCTTCGCTTCACTCCCGTCTTGACTTCTAACATTCTTTCTAACCTTGGTTAGGTTATCCAAGTCGGATTTATCCTGATAAAGGAGTCGGACAGGAGAGTGAAAGTGAAATGTGATGAACATTTGTGTTTGTTCTATGTCTGGGTGTTAATATCTATTTAAGAATGTATTTAAAAATATCTAAGTATGTATATCAGTCTCTGGCAGCCATAGTACAAGCTTAGTTTGGGGTCAGGCGACCGTGTGTGGAAGTGTCCTGATTTATTTATTTTTTATTTTTATTTATTTTAACTTAATTAATTTAAAACACATTTCTTCGGTTCACAACAGTTATTTTGGCAAATAACCACCCTATTGTGTGAATGGCCTGAGCATCATTCAGCTGGTTTATTAAAAGTTCTATTAGACGCTACGGCTGAATATCATTTAGGAAGCTAGTTGAACGGCGCCATTGAGTAAAATAGCTAAGCTGTTAATTGAATGGCGGATTAAGCAAGTTGGCTGCGACATATGCATGAGGTTTCTTTGGCACGGCCTACAGTCTAAAAAGCTTGATGGATTTCGACATGTGAGGTGTCATTTGAATCTTCTTGATAGTGGAAGTGACATAGGGTACAATAGTTTGCAGCCGGGTTTTTTGTTTTTCCTTTAATTAAGTTACATGTTATTTATATACCAAATTTCAAATGCCTAGTAGATCTACGAGTAAGATGCGAAAAATACTGGATACAAAAATACTTAGATAGTTCAATGGTTCACTATAATGTCAATACCGATCATTGAACAGCATGCTGTACCGATAGCTTAATAGGTCTTGTAGCTTTATAGGGGGCTTAATTAATAAGCGCACCTACGAACAAACATTCTTACATTGAGCGGGCAACACAAGTGTCAGTAAAATTGCCAACGACCTTTTGCTAATCAATCTCCTCCTCTAGGCTTTACGACCGTTACTAGGGCATTCAATCTAAATCACCCACATGACGATAAATAACGTCTGCAACCATGACAAGAGTAATACAATGCGCCACATATACGCTCTAATAGCATCTTCATACTACGGTACAATATAGCTGCACGAGTTACTGTTATTTAATTCTGAAATGAATTGAGGTCTTTGGTCCATGGAGCATGCTCGTCTTGTCATACCCTTGATTGGTGATGTTTGTAGAATATCATAAGAGCTTTTTCTTCGATACGATTTGTGATTGATGCCTAAGTTCGCATGACTCACTTTTAGTTCACAGCCAGCGACTCATCTAATCAAATACTGATATGCTATATATGACATATATTTGAGCTGTAAGGTGTAAGCCTCGGACGTTGTTCAGATCCTTTTCACAGATATCTGCGTTGTCTAAAATCTCTGATTAGCCAATCAGCCTAAACGAACTTCTTTTCCAAGCGTTCAAGGGTTCAATTCCAAGTAAAGCTAAGCAGGTTTGTTTCACTGCGTCCGTACACGAGATGGCTCGAGGCGTTGAAAGGGGCGGAAACAGCCTCACACAAAGAGATGCCTGCCAGCGAGCGGGGGTGGAGACATGCCACTTTATACGCCGTTTAGCGCACAGCTCAGGGCTCTTTGAGGCTACCAGGGGCCTACCATGGCATCTTATTGTCTTGACGCGCGACCGCGAATCGTATCGCCGCGCAATATGGTTCATAGTCGCGCAGCGTCGAAAACAAAATGTAACCATCATGGAAACTGTCATGGTAGACCTCCAGTACCAGGCTTAAATGAGAATGAAATATGTAGAGCTGGTGTAATCAATATGTCTGTCGCTCAGGTGGGTATGGTTTTAATAATGCCTACACAGTTTATGTCATACCACTTTGTATTCTTTACGATTTCAAAGCACAAAAGGAGCAAAGGGTTAAGACACAGTTTTATAAAAGTCTTTACTTACATTCTTAATATGACCCATTCGAAAAGTGTTTATTTTGTGTACGAAAATTTTGCAGTAGAGTTAAGAATAAGTTCAAAAGTGGACTGAAAACCAAAACTAGAGCAACGGCGAAAACTCGGAAAGTAAACACTTTTACTTAGCAATATTTGAACTTAAACTCTAGAGCGCAGAGCAGAATTTCAGATAAGCTTCATAAGACCCAGTCATTTTGACCCAGATCATAAAACTTATCGAAGTTACTCGCATACTTCTTAGAAGTTCCATTTCGATTCACAACCAAGTAAATTCCACCAACAAAAGCAAACAAATACCAACTGTTATAATAGGAAATACCTATTCAAGTCATTATTCCGACCGCGTATTATTAGATTGAGTTACGTATTGACTTAATTAGCAGGAGGGCTATAATATAGCCGTGAATGGGCAGCTATTTGTAAGTTTAGACGCGAGAGTTAGATGGTACGTGCCAATTATTCGGAAAATCATGGAAATTACGTTTGTGGAGATATTTCGATTGCCTACTGCCGATCAAAGGGAAGTTTGAAATGGGTTTGAACTGGTTTCAAAAGAGTTGACGTTGAGTCTACTTATTAATGAGTATGAAGATTCCTACATAAGGTAGAATTCTTCAAATTAGGTAGTTTAAATACGAAATGTAATTTTTTATTTTCTTTCAAAAATGTACGGTCTAACCGCCGCACTCAGAGTCGTTAGTGATCACTCAACTAACCCAGGGCTACATTTCCATAGGAAACCTTTACTTAATGATGATTTAAGTCTTTAAGTAAGTACGACTAAAAAGACGTAGCTCAGTCTGTACGTTTGTTACCTTTTCACGACTAAATAACTAAACCGACCTTTATAAAATTTTAAGAAAATTGTGTTCTCATGAAAACCGCAAGGTAAGGCAAGCAGCTAATACCTATACAATGAAATACTCGTATTACTACTAACCAAGTAGGTATTGAGAAAACAACAATTCTTTGAGAAAATCTTTTACGTCCTACTCCCACAGTGAAAAGGCTATTTTTGCGAAAGAAAATAACAATATTATTTCTTTCAGATATTATAAGGTTTCCTAAAGAAAACATTGAGCACGATAAGCTAACATTTCGCTAGCGGTATTTATTAGTTTACCTTGGCTCTAACAAAACAATCTTATGTACGATGTTTCACATTTTGGTAAGAGGTTACATTATTTTGATGGCATGCCATTTCGCTACCACAGCATAACTTCTAATAACACGTATGTCTACTAGTACGGAAATGCCGGGATTCCGATGTGCGGAGATACCGATAAGTACACTTGACTCTAGAAAACTCTAGCAGTTTTAGCGAAGACGACGGAGACGAAGAACAGCATTGAAATGTGATCCATGTGCCGTGTAACATGGAGCAGAATTTCAAATAGCGAAATTGTCTCGAGAATGCCGCTATACACCTTTGCCTTTGACTTCCCTGTGAGGAAATTCGACTGTATCTAATACGAGATAGGGTCCATGCCACTACGGCACTCGACACTCACGTCACGTATACAGCATGTTACAAGAACCCTGTTATATAATTGAAGGGCATGTACATACATTTATAAATATTCATGCAAAAATACCAAAAAAATGCACGTTAAAAATAGCAAAAGTTATGACCGATTTAAGAACGCTATAGGACAAAAGGAAATTTACAAAAATTGTAACAAATCTGTATGATATGTTGGCAGCTTTTATTCTAAAAAAAAAAAAGAGTTCTAAAGAGTGGCTCGACGTGAATCGTTTACAAATAAAACCGACGCGATTAGTGGCTTCGTTCATGAAGGCGGAGCGCGATGTGTGTTCAAAATGTGTATAATCAATATTTAATTTGAACTAGGATAATTGTATCCTCCAGTCGATACTGAATGCGCACCTCGCGGATATAACAAGGGTTTTGTAACACCCTGTACAAGCACTCATAATTAGGAATAGGGAGATTAGTAGCGCTTACTCTGGACCTTAAAAATATTGCTAAGCGATGTTATTCTACTGTACTGCAGTAAATACCTGTAGTAATGCACCTATATAGTATAGGTACGAGTATAGGCATAGGATATGGTGGTGAAGTTAGTGGGTATCCTAATCCTGACTAATTTTATAAATGCGAAAGTGAGTTTGTTTGCTACGCTTTCGCGACTCAACCAATCAACCAATCATCACGAATTTTTAATTTTGGAAACATTTCGTACGGGGTACGGAAAAGGACACGTAAGGAACGACAGGCATAAGATATTTTTTATTCCGGAAAATTTACGGTTCGTTTTTGATCGCGGGGCGCAACTAGTATAGTATATGCAGTAGACACTTACTGCCTGTCGACTGGTTGCGATTATATTGCCATTTGTCCCTCCAATGTCAAGACTAAGCAATTACTGCCGCTCAAGGAAAAACTGCGATAAGATTCATCTGCAGAGATAAATTATAACGTAATTTCAGAAGCGACGGAACCTGACCTTTGGAACGGCTTTGTTTGCGAAGTTTTTGATCATTTTGAGCTGGAAAATTATTTAATTGCGTTTAAATGATGATGATTTTAATCGTTGAAGTCTTGTGACGCGAATGAGGCATTAATGTGAGTAAAATTGATTCGGTACAGATTGATTGTATTGTAAACGAATTTGTTTTCTTGCTTGATTTGGTTGCAATTGCGATGCTGTTATTGTATGCACGTGATGAAAATAAAATTCATTGGTTTCATAAAATTTGTTTTCTTGCTTGTTTTGGTTGCAGTTGCGATGCTGTTATTGTATGCACGTGATGAAGATAAAATTCATTGGTTTCATAAACGGAGTGACGCGGATAGGTTTTATATGACCGCAGACGTAACCAAGCCAATTAAGAATTTCAAGATGGTTACTTTAACTTCGTAGAAGTAATTATTGATGTGGATAGATTCGATTCGAATACTCATTAATGTTCATTTGAATGAATAGTTGAACCATACTTAATGATGATTGATAATATTCAATGTTAATAAAGAATCTTAATCATACTTACCTACTTAATATTATAAACGCGAAAGTTTGTATGCATGTATGGATGGATGGATGTTTGTTACTCTTTCACGCCAGAACGGCTGAACAGATCTGGATGAAATTTGGCACAGAGATTATAATCTAGAATATCAAATAGGATACTTTTTAACCGCGGGTGAAACCGCGGGGCGCAGCTACTTAATAATATAATTACAATAGATTAAACAGTACATGTCATACTACTTTTTACTAGTGAAGTAATGAGCAAGAAAAAGGTAATTATTATGTTAAACAATTTATACAATTTAAAATTTCAAAAAAGCCCTGACACCGATTTTCATTGAATATACTTAGGTAAGAACACTCTCGACTAACTTACCTTTCAAACAAAAAAAACAATCAAAATCGGTTTATCCGATCGAAAGCTACGATGCCGATGCCACAGACCCAGCACACACACACATACACACACGCACATAGAGAGAGAGAGAGAGAGAGAGAGAGAGAGAGAGAGAGAGAGAGAGAGAGAGAGAGAGAGAGAGAGAGACACGTCAAACTTATAACTCACTGTCGTTTTTACGTCGTGAGTTAAAAAAACCTAAATAGAAAACCTGTGCGATCAAAAGCAAACGTTTATCCGTCAGTCATAAATTACACAATAGTGATGGACATCGATTATTATTTATCAAAGCTAACAGGTTCTGCAAGAAGAAATAATTGGCATCGACTGATGGATCGATCACTCAGCTTCAGTTATGTTGTGATGACTCAATTTATATTCCAGATAGGTATCAAGAGACTAGACTAGACAAAAATGTTCGATTAAAATCGACATTTTTGTAAATATAGAACAGAAATGAATATTATAGACACCTAGATAGATAGATGAGCTCTTTATTGGGTTTTATTTTTTACTAGCTACGCCCCGCGGTTTCACCCGCAATTAAAAAGTATCATATGTTGACTGCCTCGGTGGCTCAGTCGGTATTGAACCTGCCTTCTGAGCTTGGGGGCGTAGGTTCGCTTCCCACCTAGGGCAAAGATACATGGGATGAGCATTTGTGTTTGTTCCATGTCTGGGTGTTAATATCTAAATAAGTATGTATTTAAAAGTATATTTGTAGAATATTATATTAGTCTCTGGCCGCCATAGTACAAGCTCTGCTTAGTTTGGGGTCAGACGACCGTGTGTGTAATGGTCCCTAATATCATATCATTATGATTATAATCTATCGCTGTGCCAAACTTCATCTACACCCGTTCAGCCGTTTTGACGTGATTGAGTAACACATATCCATCCAACCAAATTTTTGCATTGATATTTAATGTGATTGTTTTTACTCTTGTAATTTTTAGGGTTCCATATCTCAAAAGGAAAAAAACGTAACCCAAATAGGATCACTTTGTTGTCCGTCTGTCTGACTGTCAAGACCCTTTTTATCACGAACGCGTGGAGGTATCAAGCTGAAATTCATATCAACTACTCAGGTCTACTGTCCCTTGGAGCAGTGAAAAAATCAAACTTCCGAGCCAACGCAATCAAAAGATACAACCGTTTATATTGCAAATTTTCGACACTCGCAAGGAAATCAAAACCTACAGGGTACTTCCCGTGAACTCAGAATCTTGAAAGTTGGTACGGCAACGTCTTATAGCAAAGATAATGAAAACATTGCGAAAAGCATATTTTTTTTTGTTAAATCATATCACAACATTATTTTTAACAATTTAAACTTACTACTTCATGAATACCTACAGGTTTGTACGGAACCCTCGCACGAGTCCGACTTGCACTTGGCCGGGTTTTTTATTTGTCTTGTTTTAAATGAATTTATTAACATGGCGCTGTCAACGTGTGTATGAGACAGCTGGGACATCAAAAGTAAGGAACATTTAGAGAATTTTAGGGATTCAGAACGTCCCGTCCTCCAGTCTCGAGGGAACGTCGGCCCTTCGTAATCATCTTGGAATCAACGTCGGTCTTCTGTGTCATGTTGTCCGCGTTTAACATACTGTGTAACTTGTAACTTGTATTTTACATGTTTGCGAATATTATGATGTAGATCATTTGGGATTGCTTTTTACTTTTGGGTTATACATTTTATTAATAGACCTCATTTCGGTGTCACTGGTTGAGGTTGGATTCGATTAGCACTTGGGTCTCGATTCTACTGCTAGTGGCTCTGTGAGCTGAAGATGTCGCGACTGGCGTCTGTCCTCATCTACAGATCGCATTTCTCAACCGAAAAAAAACATTTCTCTGCCATTTTCAAAATATTTTGAAAACTGACTCGTCAAAAAAAAAAAGTATAATTATCGAACCTACTCACAAAATTTTAAGAGAATCGATTGAGAAATGCAACCTATAGAGCAGCGGTCGGCAACCTTTTGGCAGGCAAGGGCCGCACAGTGCCAAAATAACCAAGTGACGGGCCGCACTTGTTCAAAAATTTTACTATAAGTTTCTATATATACATACATATTTTACCAAAGGTATCTACTTATTTATGTAGGTATTATCTGATCTCTAAAAATCAATGTTTAACTGTCTCTGATGGCAGCTTTAGTAAAAGCCTTGCTTAGTTTGGGGCCAGAAGACCGTGTGAGCAAAATGTCCCGATTTTTTTTTAATTTACAAAACACTCGCGGACAAGGGCCGCATGTGGCCCGCGGGCCGCGGGTTGCCGACCGCTGCTATAGAGGAAGACAAAATCCGGACAGAAATCCAGACAGAATTCGGACATACGAAAGCATTTTTGTCGAAGCTAAAGCATTGACGCTTCGCTCTCAAACGCTCGCTCAGTCGAAAACAATTATTATTTTTAAATTGTTAGTCAATTGCCTCAAATTGACACTTTCTTTTTTTTATGAAGAAATGTTTTGTTATGTTATGATGAAAAATTGTATGTATGGCAAACGTGTGCAATTTATTGATAATTCAAAAAGTATAATAATAGAATCGAGGCCCAGGGACTGATGCAGATAATAATAATAACTTTTATTGCTTTTCTGTTGGGCTTATAGGTACAGATAGATATATCTTAATTATACTATTCTAATACAAAATTAAGATTTGAAACAGAAGAAATACAAAAAGAAAGAATACAAATTTTATAAAATATTTAAAGTGCTAAAAAAAGAAAACAATTATGTACCTTATACAATACAATATGACAATATGATTTCCTTAGATTTTATGTTTTTGACATTTTTTTTTAATTTTTTTTTTTGACATTTAATTTTGTAACACTGACATTGTGAGTTATTATATATTTTTAATTTCATTAATTAGGACATTTAATTTTAAGTAACTAGAAATTTTGTTTAAACTATAACCGTAAAGTTGCCATCTCCAAAATTTGCACGCCTCTTCAGGCATAACATTGAAGGACATATTTTAAATTGTATACCACCAAAAACGCATGCTTTACCTTTGTTATTGCAAATAAAAATATCTTTATCTTTATCTTAGTGGAACCTTGATGAAGATGACAAATCAAGAGATACATCTTCGCAACAGCAGTAAACTGTAGACCGTGATAAAGCACATCTTTTAGAACCCCAAAATTTACATTCACTAAAATAGCAGCTGCAAAAAATTAAGAATGCAGAAAATTACGATTACAATTTTTACGAGCAAAACTTCGCGACAAATGTCGACTTCTGACGTCATCTACGTAAAAAAATATTCAGAAGTTTTCGACGGAACCCCATCTTGGAGAGAACTTTCTTTCTTGTACTACTGTTGCGGTCATTGCATTATCCAATTTGCAGTACGCTAGGTGAGATAGCGTGCTAAATTTGGATTGTGTAGTAGCAGTAATAAAGACAGTTACTAATCCAATTTATTGATACTGCACGGGCACTGCGACTCTAAGTTACTGCAAGTTAAGGCGCCGTCATAGCACGTTTTTTCATCCACACACACGTTAACTTAAGCCGCTCCATTTAGAGTTGAAAATCGTAAATCATGTTTGAGGGTAAAATGAGATCGGCGCGTAAAATTCCATTTTTTGCCGTTTTTAATGGTATTAATCGTAACAGAAACACAAATAAAAATAAGTTGCTCGGTTAAACTTTAGAGAACTAATCTGGCTGAAAATTTAGAGAACTATGTTGAAATAGTTTTGTTAGGAAGATCCTTTTTGTGTTTTTTTTTTAATGTGAATGATTTTCAAAATTGTTCTTTGGTTAAACTTGAGTTAGTTGTTTCTTCTATCAGCTCTATTTTTTTGGACCTGTTCGTCATAATTCTTCATATCAAACTAAGCGCAAACAAAATACTTGTTTTTGGTGATTTCGTGTCATACGGGGCCTTAAGTTGCAAACTGCAAATTGAATAGTGTAATAAGCGCTTTATTATATTTTCTGTGCTCAAACTTGACTAATTACGGTTGCCTCAGAAAATGCGCGGCTGACGCGGAAAAATACGCCGCTGGCAACCCGCAACAAATCACTTACACTGGCGCAATTCGCTATATATTACGAATCAGAAATTGCTGTTTTTTTTCAAACCAATTTATTGCTCGAGTTAAATGGGGGAGCCACCGTCGTATTCTCTGAACGAAGCTGAAGGTGGCAATTTTGGTTCTCCCATTTGGTCAGGTCTAGATACAATTTGGCTGCTTTAACTCTCATTTGAGGGCAACTTTTGGCATATTTCAAGCAATTCAGATTCAGATTATTTATTGCCATGAGCCGTACAGTACACATGATGTTTCAAAACACAATATTGCATTAGGTACATAGTTCAACGGACCCCGTCGGGCACAGCAACTTAGAAGAGAGGAGGATGGTTATTACATTTTGAAATTTTATTATCGTCGAAGTAGAGTCGTTATAGTATATTTATGATAAGAATATTAATTTTTAGGCAATTTATTATTTATTATTATAATTATTAGTTCTGTAACATTTTAATTTCGTTTGTTTGGAAAGTCGAAAGCACAGTTGAATGTTTCTTTGTGACAAACCGTCGTACTTTTTTTTTTTGAGTTCTTGATTTTGCAATTTAAATGTTGGTACTTGACGAGACAAAAATTGATTTCCCAGAGGGTAAAGTTCGAGAAAAAGATTTAGAATATGTTTTTTTTTGAGACCGCGCGAGGTATGTAAAGAGGGGGCCCGCGCATGATCAAGAAAGATGTTGCACCCGAATTGAATCAGTTCATGGTGTTAAGATTCTGTAAGTCATATAGCTTAGACTTGAACGCTTATTACACTTAGCTGAATTTAGTCATCTTAATGGAGTTGTTACTGAATTTAGTCTAGTATAATCGCATTCAGGAAGATAGCATCCAAAATTCAGAAGCAAGGATGGCTTGTGACTGACAGAATCATTTAGAAGCTTCTGAATTCAGTTGACTAAATTCAGTGAAGTGTAATAAGCGATTTAAATCCAAGAACCATGATATTTTGACTTCAATAAATGTCCGGAATGTCATAGTGAACGGACTAACTGCATCAATGAACGCAATAACGTGATGAAGTTAGTGCATTCACTATGCCACTGTCCGTATCTGTACCCTAGTTCGAAGAATTTCATTTCACGTTAGCTATGGATTGTTGGGATGCCATCGGTGCCTTTTAAAATAAATAGAGATAGGTGAATTCTAGTTCTCAGTTAGTGTTTATGTACTGAATATCGGTATGGTTCTTAAACTAGTATCAACTATCCAACTGTACACTCTCGTCCTCTCTAGCTCTCTGACCGCTTATATATAGCCTCGTACAGTTTAATTTACATATCAGTATTCCGCGCCTACACTGCCATTTCTTAAGCATGAGACATCGCAAGAGCATTTAGTATAGCATAGAAAAATATCTCATGGCTAAATCATTTGTCATAATTACTCGACTCAACACGTATATTTTCAGAAAATTTGGTTTTCAAAATAGATGTTTTTCTCACTGTAACTTCTAAATATTTAGATTTATTTTTTCTGGTGTTTCTTGAACTCGCATAACATCAAATCCCAAATACACATGTCGAGAACAAATCAATTACATTTCGCGCTGATTTACTAACTTACTGATTTGACGTTGATGGATCCATCTAACACCGGCTGCACACTCTCGCGGCGACCCTTTGCCACGCTTTCGTACACATTGCGAGAAAGTCCCTTTGGACTACTATCATTTATTCTATGCCCTGGGGCGAGGTTCGCTAAACCTGAATCCAGCAAACCTATAATAATACCTAATCCGCCACAAATGCAGTAAGACGACGGTCACGCAAGTTTCCCTTTCCACTGCAATCAATCTAGACCTTTCTCCGAGCAAAATAAATAAATATCACCTGGAGAAAATCATCGGCGAGAGGTGAATCGATCGCTCGTAAAGAGCCGAGAAGGATGGGCCGTTTGCTTTGCTCGCAAGGGCAAGGCCGGTCCGATGTAAACATACTTCTTTTTATAACCTAGGGAAGCTTTCCAAACGGGGAGGGAGCGATAAATTGCTGTCTATTCTGTGAACGATTACAACGAAAAAGCATTAGTAAGCCGTTCCAGTCGAGTTTACTCACAGTATGTTATATGTATATCTCTTTTCAGTCTGAGTATGGTAGCTGTACATTACGTATATGTACATCTACATTGTAATGTATAGATTTTTTAATCGCAATTGTCAATGAAATGTATAAACAGCCTTTTTCTTTGCTGCCGGTTCATCTACTAACCTTTTCACGTTCGACTATACGGTTAGACCAACGTTGATACCCAAGAAAGTGTGCTTTATGAAGACAGACGAGTCTTTTGCTTCTTAAGAAAATTTCGAATATCGCGAGCAAAATCGTAATGCACAGCGAATGGCTTAAAAAACTGTATAGTATGAATAACTCAGCAAACTATTAATAAAGGATTAAAACAAAGTGTCTCAAACTCTCAAACAATCCGACATGGCTACAGCCGAATTGGACGTACGAAAAATGATGCGCGAAGCATTGTCCGCGATGTTAAGAGACGCTGGAGTGTGGCAAACTTAATCATCGCAGAAGGAGGTTAACGAATCACTACAAAAGGTTAACCTAGAAGCTGAGAAGAAATAATGGCCAATAACGGATGAACGGGTTAACGGGTGTGCTGTGTGGGCGTCGAGCTAGATTAATAGATCCGAGCTAAACAAAGCTAATTCACAAGGAGGAAGCTTTAAAACCTGTGAATGCACTAGGCTTGATTCGTGAAGCGAAACCAATAATATCAAACAGTACGATTCGTCATTCGACCGATGTGGCAGAATTAGCATAAACCATCAAGAGTGTGTTTGATATAAATGGTATTTTATTTGAATGTCAATAGAGGACTCCATATATATGCATGAGCAGGTGTCGTGTGTTTGTTTTAAGATTAATACAATCTTGCAAAAGATGTGTTTTTTCTGGGTAAACTTTATTATTTTGCGGCCCAAGTTTTGGCCGATTTTTCGTAGTAGCATTAGATGTATTTCATTCATCATTCTGATGGTGATGGAACTGGTAATGTTGCCAGTTCGCCAGCTCATCAGTACGCGTCAACCCCGGTTATTATTGTAAGCTTAGCAAGTCTTGTCCTGCAGGCCTAGCACAAACCCGGAACAAATTGTCTTTCAATCCTACTAATATTATAAACGCGAAAGTTTGTAAGAATGAATGGATGGATGGATGTTTGTTATTCTTTCACGCCAGAACGGCTGAACAGATCTGGATGAAATTTGGCACAGAGTTAAATTATAGTATAGAATAACACATAGGATTTTTAACCGCGGGGCGCAGCTAGTCGTTTATATCCGCGCTTAGATGTGACAAAGCTAGAATATGGATATGTTTCTCTCCTTCTCGCGGGATAAAAACGGTGGAAAGACAATTTGGCTCTAGACCCTGCAGTATCCATGCCTCTAGCCGGTGGTCCTACTCTATCCACTGACCTTTGATAGGTGGTAATTTGACTAGCTCCTGGTTTTGGCTGCTCACGTTGAACCGACTGGAGCCATGCTTCCTGGGCTGGCCGTTCCATCCTGGAGGCCGCGGGCCGTCCGCCGTGCGAGGGACGATCGCCACCGGCGGCGGAGGCCCCGATGTCAGGGATGACTGCTGCTTTTCTGGACGACTCTGAAGACAATGGAGAAAATGAGATTAATATAAAAAAAAAAACTTACTTGATTAGGGCATGCTGATTCCTGCAAGTTTATCTGGGCTAGCCGTAATAGCTTCTAAAAATAAATGTTTGAAATAAGGTTCTGGACCGTTGCCATAGTTGCTCAGTATTGTAACCTAAAAAAATTACTTTCTCACTGACAAACATATACTTAGGCCCACAACGTCGACTTCCTGCTATGTTGAATTCTCACAACGCCGATTAATTTATTTATTGCATAGGGTCGACTTTTAAAAATGTTGAAGTCAGGGCTATTAAACATTTTATCCTGAGTAAGATCTTTAGTTCTCGACATGTAAAAAAAAAATTAAATATAGAATGTATTTAATTTATTTACTCTATCACAGTGAAAATTCAGCACCCATCCATTGTGATTTTTGTGATTCAATTCGATAAGCAGACAGAATGACTTGACACATCGTTTTCTTTAATCAACATTATCAGCAAATTTCAAATGTTTCAATCGCTACTTTATTTGAGATTGATGTAAAGTTATAAATGATGGCATTGCTAAGTGAATTATTGTAAATGTACAACAACATTTATAATACACATTTGTAAATATACAACAACACATTTTGTATTTGTCATAAAAATGCAAAAAGTAAACTAATAGTTTAAGGCTGGTGTTGACCAAAATTTAACATGGCAATTATTTGTTTAACTGTTCCATTGTTGACATGTAACTTATTAAATAGCTGTCAAAAACAGACGGTTAAATAAATCTAAATACCTTGTCAAGTTTTGGTCTACTTTGGTCTAAATGTCAAATAAAATTTAGAGGCAATTAGATGGATAGATCGATCTTAACTGTTCACACTCGAAATTCAAGAACCAGCGCCAGAAGTAGGTGAATAATTAAATAATTTTCAATTACTTATCGTACAGCATCGTTTCCGCGAGAAACGCATATTATTCTATTAAATCCAAGATTTTATAGTACATCACGTTTACTTTCAGAATCGTAAAAGATCTAGGTGACCTACATCAGTAAGGAAATTTCTTACGTTATTGGGTACTGGCTGCTCCCGCGGTTTCACCCGCGGTCACACGGGAACCGTTCATTTTTTTACCCTATGGCCTGCTCTGTACCCCTGACAATGTGTATTCAAAATTTAATGACGATCGGTTAAGTAGTTAAGGTGTGAAAGCGTTACAAACAAACGAACAAACTCACTTTCGCATTTATAGTTATACTAGTTGTTACCCGAGACTTCGTTTGCGTTTATTCAGAAAGTAATATCCGAAAACCTCCCTCGTGAAATACTGTAACTGATAATCAAATTGCATCAAGATCTTTTCAGCTGTTTGCCTGTTAAGCAGTAAAAAGCCAATAGACAAACAGACAGACAGAGTTATTTTCGATTTTATTATATCAGTTTGGAAGTATGGATATATTAGTGTTATATTAGTATTTATAGAAAAGCGATGGCAGCCTAGTTGGGAGAAGGCTCGCCTCTCAAGCCAGAGGGAGCGGGTTCGAAACTAGCCGACGGCACGCACCAATTTATTCATTGTGTGAACATATGTGCGTAATGTATATATATGTCATCTGCTACATGACTGGAGCCCGATGTATGGCGACAGGCTCGCCCCCTGCACATTTGGGACTGAATATCGTCCGGCGAAGTGTGGGTGTTACACCTCTGCCAGTCCCCTCGGGGTAAAGGCGTGACGATATGTTATGTTATTAGTATGTAATATAATACTATACTGTATATTATTATTAGTTAGTGAAGGGGGACGGTAGACGGGGAGAGACGTTATTAGATGTAATTTCGCGTAGAGTTCGGATGGCACGAGCGAATTGGGCAGCTTGATTAGGATTCTCTATGAATAGTTACACGTAAGTTCGTGGAGGCTTGTAATTGGAAATGGTGTGTCCGAAAAGTTTTGGAGAAAACTTGCGATAGGTATATGAAAGACTAGCTGTGCTCTGCGGTTTCAGCCGAAACAGAAAACGTGGTTTTTATTGGGATGTGCACGTAAAATTTCATTATGATCAGTTGAGTAGTAAAAGCGTAACAAACGAACAAACTCACTTTCGCATTTACCCTATTACCATACCCATTTACGTATATTAGTTAGGAAGGATGTACTAAGCTTACTGCTTCCGTTTACACATGGTTTAATTACACACGCAGTTCATCTCGATTCAAATTAGCCCTTGCTTGGTGTTACTTTTTACAAAAATGCACCTTATTTAACTGCGCAAGAAGGTTTATGTTTTTCGTGAGTATGTATGTATGTTTGAATGAGGTTTCTTTGACACGCCCTATAGCCTAAACAGCTTGATGGATTTCGACCTGAGAGGTGTCATTTGAATCGTCTTGATAGAGGAAGTGACATAGGGTACATATACACCGTAGACGTGTACACGTACATTTGGCAGCCGGGTTTTTTGTATCTCTTTCATGTTACTTGTTGTAACTTCAGTGGCCCTATTCGGAGATTTGAGATTTTCATCTCGCCTTTTTTCGTCCTTGTTGCTCTCGTTTGAAACGTCATAGGTGTGAGAGTGACCTAGATAAAATCTCATCTCATCTCACGCGCAGGAATAGCCCCCCAGGAAATATGATAGATTGGAACAAGAAACATCAAACTGTTTATCAGCTTCCAGAACATTCCAGATACCAAATCCAAAAGCACGAAAGATAATTCGTCCAAGAAAAACAAGAGTTTGTGTAAAATCAAAGTACCAAAGTGAGAGTCGTAAAACATGCGAAACCAAAACTAGAATCTGTATCACTTTTTACTACTACATCAAGGCCACTGGATAACTGGATATTCGTAATCGTAAACTTTTATACCAGTTTTGTTGGTTACTAAACTTGGCAATCGTAATAAAATCGACTTTTTAAGTCTTTTTTTAAATTAAGCATGTTTGTCCCACTGCGCAAAGGTCTTCGACAACTTTTTCCAGTTATTTCCAGTCCTGTATTTCTGAAAAGTTTTTATGTGTACCTAGTAAGTAGGTAAAAAAAAAGGTTACAAATTACAAGTTGCACTTTGTTTTATTTACTAAAGGCGCTAATCAGGAACAACTTAACCCTAGTAATCACAAAAGCAGAGCTTCTCAGCTCAGATACATATGTAGGTACCTACTCGTACTTTTTTCGATTTTTCGATTTTGGAATCCCAATTTAATGGCCAAGAAAATATCCTGCGCACTTTAGCAATTGTATGGCAGTACGTAGAACAAATAAATGAATAAACGTGTAAATAGTGTCGTATTTATGACTAATTGTGGTTAATTTATAGAGTCATTAAGAGCCGTTGCATAAGGTAGGAATTCCAGCAATGACACGAAGACAAGAGCGTACCTAATTGCCACGCCCACGTTAGCTAATAAACTTTTATTGAACAGAATTTTATGAAGATAAGGAAACTAGGAAAGATCAAATAGAACAGAAACCTTTCGACTTTGAGGAGTCGTCTATATTTATTTTATGGTCACTTGTACTAAATTTAAGAGTTTCCTAAATCCTTGCTTAACTATTTTAAACTACTCCTAGCGAAATACTCGCTTAACTGGCACATAAAGTTTAGGGTCCGGCGACCACTTAAGACGGCGCATTGGCTAAAACTTTTCTATTGCCATTTCGCCTCTATGAAGACGACGAGCGAAAAGATCAAGTCACAAAGTGCCATTTCAATCATGTTATGATATTATGTTTTCAAAAGTCATATAAATACGACTTTTGAACTACTCTAATCATTCTTCAATAAATAAAAAAAAAAATCCCTTGTATTGTGGATTAATTTAAAAGTTAATGTTGTAGACAACATCCTTATGTAAAGGGATTTTTGATTTGCTTTGTCTATCTAAAAACATTAGACAAAAGTGACCCCTTACAAATGCGGATATTTTTCAGCTATATTTTCTCTTAAGGACGTTTTGGAAAAAAAATCAAAAAACATAGGGCCGGAGATATAGTTTAATTGTACATTCCAAGTTTCAACATCATCAGGCAAATGGATTCCAAGAAATTTGACAAGCGAGTTCATGGAAAATTCGGAGCGTCGCGGAATCCTAAGAGTTCTCCTAGAGAGATCCTATGGAATGGCTAAAAGTTCGTGTAATAAAATGTAGGAAGAAACTAGCTAGGAGTAGTTTGAACTAGCTAAGCAAGGACTTAGGCAATTCTTATGTTTAGTGCAAGTTGGCATTAGTCTTTCGAGCAGGTGCAGGACGTAAGCCAGATGCCTTTGAAACTAAAATTTAAATATTTCATACATTACTCGACTTATCACATTTGACATGTTTCATACATATGAATGAATGTCAGTCCACGTACTTCCAGACGCTACACGGTTTTCTTGATTTATTCTCGCAAACTCCATATTTCACTCAACCATATTCCACTTTTTGTAGTGACTTTTTTGTAAAGTCAGTACCTACTCCGAGCGATGTCAATATCGTTTACTATTCCCCAAAATTGTGTGTTTACATTACGGTAATGAGATCACCCGTAACGCAATTTACGATTCCGCGGACAAGCCAATTTCAAAAATAAATGTACACGTTTATTTAAAAAAATGTGCAAAATACACGAAAAAAATGTGCCTCGTTGCGCTGCTAAAGTATTTTTAGATCATTGGAAGTCACTCGTGATGTTTCCAAGTGGGCAGAGCTAGTTTCCACGTGCATTCATCTGCGTAGGTTGCTGGGTGTTCCACTTTTGTAAATATTGACGTTTTTCAGTGAACTGCAGCATATGCAAGTTTACTTTAAGGTCTATTTTTCGACTATTGTTTTGACAATGGATTATGTAATGCGATTATCGTCTAGCGCGTAAATGGTATTTTTTAAAATCTCTTACACGCGCTCAGAATAGAAAAAAAACTGATGAATTTACGACCAGTGCGTAAGTTATCCAAGAACTAAATTGATCATAGAGGATTAGCTAGCGGAAATGGCACTGGGCTCGACAATCTGTACAATAACCGACATTCATTAGAAGGAGATAGATGATAAGTGAGACTACGTTACGTATCTGCGAGTACAAACGTATAGTAGAGTAGTATATAGGACGCTCTGAGAAGCAACTACCGGCTGGCAAGTGAATTGGATGCGTAAAGCAGAAGATTGTGTCGATATACCTAGTGTCGTTTAGAAGTGACCTACATCCATTTCAAATAGCTAGTCACTTGAGTCTGTCTATACAACTTGTATTTAGGCGCGAGGTAGTCAATTTGAATGATGGACGCTGACGCACCTATTTTCGATTTGTAACTACATCGATTTTTATCGATTTTACGCAATTACTAATCGTACATGGTGTATTTACGTGATATTTTACATTTTATGTACCTGTCTCAGGTGACTTGCAATTTGAAATAGACAATAGTAATGGTTCAAAATTGCATTGCCATAACGGTAACGTTTTATTGCATTGTCCAAAATGTAAATTTTAGTTGAAGAAGACTGATGGGTGTCGCAAGAAGAGAAACGATATCACAAAACGCATATAGCTGCACATAATTACCATCTTTATTACCAGGAACTACATTTTTATGGGAAGTCGTTCTCCAAGGTTTCACGAACAATGGCTGACTGCGAAATGAACACATTTGTATGCGCCTATAAAGTGCGTGCCGTCAATTGGCAAAGTGCAACGGCGCTGGGGACAACTACAATTGACCGTATTTTATTTTTAACAATGGCATTGTGGTTTAAATGAAGGTACAATTTGGAAGACGATCTGAGCGAGCATACCAATTTGCTAAAGACTAAAAAAACTTAAACTTAAACTTACTAAAATCGAATGTAACTCTGTCTGCCTGTTTGTAGGCTTTTCACGGCTAAACGGATCTATATAAAATTTGAAAATTATTGAACAATTTATTTTATCGCGAGGAAGGTTTTTGGATACCATTTTCTGAATAAACGCGAACGAAGTCGCAGGTAACACAGCTAGTTAATCACAAGTCAGTACATTATTAAGAAAGTAACGAGTAACGAGCCAGTGGCGTACGAACAGTACCCTAACCATAAGTCATGATAGTTATTGAAAAAAAAATTTTTTTCTTTTGGCTCCATAAATTTAACTTAGTTCCTTATCTTATCCGCCAGGGGCGCTTTATTGAAATGGTTGGAGCCAACCGAAAACGATTTAAGATTACGTAACTATCAATGCTCATGGTAAGGATTCTAGACGTACATATAATAATAGAAAAACATAGGCTGTTGCGGGTGATGATGACGTTAGTATAGTGCGCTCTCATACTTTCTTCTCCCACAAGAATATCACGTCTCTCTCTCTCTCTCTCTCTCTCTCTCTCGTCATTTAACTTTTTTAAACCAAGTGTGCATAAGATCTGGTGTTCTCATTATTTCTCTCAAACCAACATAAATGTCGCCTTTCCCCCAAAGAGACTGGTAGAGGTGTATTACAACACTCATACATTGCCGGACGATATTCAATCCCAAATGTAACAGGGGGACACTGTCGCCATACACCGGGCCCCATATATGTAGCAAATGACACAAAAAATACGCACTTAGCAAATTATTATGTTCACACAATGCATCAATTGGTCCGTGCCTTCAGCTGGGATCATTCCCGCTCCCTCTGGATTGAGAAACGAGCATTCTGCAACTATCTCAAACCAAGCCAACCAACCAACTCAACCAATCATCGGCTATCTCAAACCAAGTGCGCTAAAAATGGCGTGTATCTTCGTGTGCTCACCTATCTGTCCATTGTCAACGTCCAATGATCTTTGTAGTCTCAGGGTGACACGCTCCTCTGGGAGGTCAAAGTCTAACGCATATTGTTGCATTATACAAACATTACCATGCGACTCCTAACTTACTATGCGATGTTATTCACTCAAATCATGAAACTTTCCAGCCTTCTCTGTTTTGGTTTTCAATTGTTGATCGATCCACGTTTTTTTACGATGCGCGGTGAACAATTTGAATAGTTTATTCAATCATACTCGAATTTGAATGTATGAATGAAATTTCTATAAAAACGAGTAAATAAGAAACCGCTTAACAGGTAACCAAAGAATCAATATTATGTAAGGCCGATTTTTTCTATGTGAACTTTTTTTTAACTCCCGACGCAAAACAGAGGGGTGTTATATGTTAGCGCGTGCGTCTGTAATTCTGTATGTATCGGTGTATCTGTCTGTGACATGATTACTCCCAAAAGGAAAAACCGATTTTGATGTAGTTTTTTTTTTAAATTTCACAAGTTATTTCTGTTATACAACGTGCTGCTATGCATTCCCGCAGAATTTGTAGAGGTAGTTAGACTCCACTAGCAGAGCACGGATGAACTATGGGGCAATCTTGAAATCGAGAAAAAAACGCAAAAAAAAAACGTTCATTGTCGACAATTTTGTTTCGATTTAAGGCTGCCCTTATAGTTTTTTCGTGCTCTGCTAG
Organism: Peribatodes rhomboidaria; assembly: GCA_911728515.1. NCBI lineage: Eukaryota > Metazoa > Arthropoda > Insecta > Lepidoptera > Geometridae > Peribatodes > Peribatodes rhomboidaria. The sequence continues at coordinate 11,828,969 of OU452186.1, read as the reverse complement.
TGAAGTATAACTACCTCTACAAAATACACGGGAATGCAAAGCAACACGTTGTATACATTTACTTACTACTGATGGTTGCTAAATGTTTTAATTACTTAGGTAGGCAAAGTATTGATTGCACAAATAAAGTGTCAACTGAGCCGTGGTAGCGACCTATTGCAAATGCCTCCACGAGCAAGTATTATTAAAAAATTCTGACATCTGCAAAAAAAAATTCTAGCAACAAATACCGATTGCGTGTTACATTACATCCGTAGCTAATGTTTTAGGCAAAGTAATAACATAAATAACCAATAATATCTAATACAATAAGTTTATAATAGTATACATATACATTTATAGTAAGTATATAGTAAATATACTATTTCAATATAATAATACAAGTACATAGGTATCCAATACAATATCCTAACATAACATATCGTCACGCCTTTCCCCCGAGGGGGCTGGCTGAGGTGTATAACATCCACACTTCGCCGGACGATATTCAGTCCCAAATGTGACAGGGGGCGAGCCAGTCGCCATACACCGGGCTCCACTCATGTAGCAGATGACATTAAATACAATAACCTACCTGCATTTAATTTACGTATTATAACAAATAATGACACTGAATTTAATACGGAGCATTTTATACACGTAACAACACCCACACTTCGCCGGACGATATTCAGTCCCAAATGTGACAGGGGGCGAGCCTGTCGCCGTACACCGGGCTCCAGTCATGTAGCAGATGACATTAAATACAATAACCTACCTGCATTTAATTTACGTTATAAAACAATTATTGACACTGAATTTAATACGGAGTATTTTATACACGTACTGAGTCGTACACACATGAATGGTTTACGCCACATGTTTTGTCTCATTCGAAAAAAATATCCAATTAGTACCCAGCTCGCTTGATATCTGTCGAGCTAACCTTCGTTACGCAACGGTTTCTTACCATGAAGCCGCTTAAAAGCATTAATGTCCCTTCAGGCTATGCTATAGTCTCAGATCAACCTAGAGAATAAGATGGCGCACGGCGTATGATTATAAGCCAAAAACCATCCAAAAACTACGCTACTGTCGTATATGAACAGAACATTGACGCAAAAAAACTACGCTACTCGCTCGGTCGTTCTTACCTCGACATTTTGCGCATTGGTTTATGGTATTATTTCGTGTATATAAATATACATAAATATACTTACATGGTGCATTATAAAAGTGTGGCCAGGACTCCATTATGAGGTTCTTTTTAAAAACTGTGCAGTCAATTTCGAAAAAGCCGTAACATTAAACTCTTACAAATATGTGCATACTTTTAGAATATTAAATCTGCTAAGGTTGTATATTCGAACGGAAATGGCTAACGTAGAGTTTGGGAATTAATACTTATTGTTTTTCATGGCAACATTACCACGCACACAAGTTTATAAAGAAGTGGCTTCAGCGAGATTTAACGCAGTGTTGCATCTTATCCTCTAGGTTGATCTGAGGCTGTAGTACAGTATACCGTTTCATAGAATCATTCACATTGAACGTTGGCCCTCGTCGCCTTGTCTGCTCCGCGATGTGTCTACAGTGTGCTCATACAAAATGTATGCAAGCGAAATTGTCTCAAGATAGGTACACTCTGTATAGCAGAACGAGAGCAAATAGTTTAGTTTGAAACTAAAACAGTAAAAATTGTAACGGAGTCTGAAGAAGCCTAACTAACTTAGACATCGATGCCAATCCAATACCAATGAAGCAAAAGACAGACTTTATTTGTAAATCGTTATAATTTGACGAACTTTGTCAAAATGCGCTGTAATTTCTCTTTCCACACCGATGCCTGAAATCGCGACCGTGTCTTATTGCGACAAGGGGTTCAGGTGTTTGTATATAAATCATGTTTTTCTCCATGCCATTCTTGACGATAAATTGATTTGCTTTTTGCGATAAAATCAGTTTAAACATGAGCCGCGGAGAAACAGGATACGGTCGGCGGCGTTGAATATTTTGTAGACTTTGTATTGTAGCTGATAAAAAATGTGCATTAAATGCATTATACCTACTTTATATAGGTATAAGGTGAGACTCGTGTAGAATATAGTAGTCTAAAAAAAACCCCTCCTTCATGCGCAGTCGGGTAAATAGAAGAGTGACTGCCTCGGTGACTCAGTCGGTAGTGAACCTGCCTTCTGAGCTAGAGGGCGTGGGTTCGATTCCCAACTAGGACAAACATTCATTTAATGAACATTTGTGATCGTTGTGTCTGGGTGTTAATTATCTATTTATGTATGTATTTAAATACATATATGTATGTATCAGTATCATTCTCTGCCCGCCATAGTACAAGCTTTGCTTAGTTTGGAGTCAAACGACCGTGTGCGCAAGTTGTGTCCCGAAAATTATTATTATTATAAGAGGTTGTGGTCGCTAAAATTAGTAAACCCACTTCATCAGGATAGTCACGTAAACCCATGGGTTTTAATTCTACATGAGTTAAGAGTCCGGCGACCTCTTTAGACCTACTTCGCAGTTATCCGGTATTCTTCCGGTATAGTATCGGAGTTCCGTATCCTACCGATAAAGATATATTGTATTGTATAACATTGTATAACAACGCTTATTAGCAAGGGGAAAATGTCTGAAGATCTATAAAAATAAAAACATTTTCAAGGACGCGGATGTACGCAATTGAGGTATTGATAAGATGTGATGTAACATCGGAACTTCTCAAATATCTCCTGCCAACCAAGTTGACGTATTTGCGTCGCCCGCCAACAATGTAGCCACGTCTAACGTCAAACGAATTTCAAAGTTTCCGAGTTGTGCATGTAAACAAAATTAAATAAATGCTTGACTAACGCGTGAAGGTCGTTCGGATGTGTAGGTAGTCTGATAATAAAATCTGCGAGGTGTTTTCGATGGACAATGAACTGAACGGACTTGTCTTGTAATTAAAATTTAAAAAAAAACCCGACATCGATTTTCATCAACACCGATTTTCAGCAATCATAGCTAAGAACACTCCCGACTAATTTAACTTTCAAATAAAAAAAACAAATCAAAATAGGTTCATCCTATCCGTTCGGGAGCTATAATGCTACACACACACACAAACTCACACACACACACAGACACGCCAAACTTAAAACACCCTGTCGTTTTTGCGTTTGGGGTTAAAAAAAGATGTTGATAAATATGTTCACTAGCTGCGACCCGTGGGTTCACCCACGGTCCCACAGGAACCGTTGATTTTTCCGGGATAAAAAGTACCCTATGTCCTTTTCTGTACCCTAAACAACATGTATGCAAAATTTTAAGACGATCGGTTGAGTAGTTCAGACGTGAAAGTGTTACAAAGAAACAAAGAAAATGAACAAAGACTCACTTTTTCATATTATATGTAGTACCTTTGATTTTAGTCTAACCTCAAAGCAAACACTCATTGACTTCGTGTTACTTAACAACGCCATCTGCTGTTGTGTCGTTAAAGCAATTAGTTGCTCACAAAAAATAGTATTATTATTCGCCAATAGATGTCAGGAAGAGTCAACGCCTCCTTTTTGTTATTTTTCTTCCAAGTTTATGTTTAAGTTGATTATCGATAAAACACGAATAAAATGACATTTTCTAAAAATGATTCCTAGCTAGATCGATTTATCGCCCCCGAAACCCCCTATATACTAAATTGTATGAAAATCGTTGGAGCCGATTCCGAGATTCCAATTATATGTATATATATATATATATATATATACAAGAATTGCTCATTTAAAGATATAAGATTATGGATGGATTCCTTTGTATGTACAATCTTAAGAATGAAACTATAGAAATTATCCATGCCAAATGAGATCAGTAATAATAACATATCATTACATATCGTCACGCCTTTCCCCGAGGGGGCTGGCAGAGGTGTAATACAAACAAATTGGTGCGTGCCGTCGTCGGCTGGGTTCGAACCCGCTCCCTCTGGCTTGAAAAGCGGACCTTCTTCCAACTAGGCTGCAATCGCTTCATCAGTAATAATAACAGTCATAAATAACAGTTTGATCTGACTTATACTAATCTAAGAACGACTGGAGCTTTACACAGACTGCAGCATCGATAATACTACTTACTTACTGTCGATTTTGAGACAAACGTCCCATGGTATAACCCTTCCTCTGGCAAACCGTCATTTTTTTTTGAAAATCTCCCTGGCATACCTCCTCAAAAAAAAAATAAAAAAATCGCCGTGTGCTACAAAAATCAAGATTTCTCTTAAGTTTTGTATGAAACCTACATATGAAACTTATATCATTGGAATCGTCTTGAAAAAAAGCTTTTCGACTATAGAATACATAAAAACGTTTTTTTGCCTTATGTACTGACAGTTCACCTCCAAAGTAGAGGAACCGGTTTTTTTCTCTCGCCTTGCACATAACTCAGAAAATAAGGAAAAAAACACTTTTTTCAATAACATTATTGCTTTATATATATAATAAAAACACAAATATACATTATTATTACAAAATACCAGATCTCTCCATAAATTTTTTTTTCACACAATAACAATAACAAAACATGACTCATAAAAGCCGTCGAGCGTCGAACACATGTTTACTAGGTACTCAATTCTGAGAAATCTCCAAAGACAAGTGCCTCTTGTTTTACATCTAACAAAGAGCTCGGTTCATTGACTTATCCCGTACAAAGATTCAGATAAGAGAAGTGTTTAGTTTAATGTTTATGAATCGTAATATGAGTCACTCGAAAACGAGTACTTACATACCTACTTTGTTTACATTCCAAGCTTGCATTATCACATTTCACACAAATATCAAACAAATCTATGAAATAACGGTCACAAACTGTTTATAACTTAACTGTTTATGTTTCAAATGACAAACTCACACAAATCTTATTAGATTACTGTTAGATAATGGAAAAAAACCGGCCACTTGAGACCCACTTGAAACACGATATGGCCGCCGGCTCACGCGCGCGAAACGTGACTGACTTTGACGGCAAAATTTCGATAGAATTTGTTCGAAAGTGGACTTTATACTCAGAGTATAGTTTAATCCTTGTCATTTTTATGAAATGTTTAGATAGTTAGACAAGGATCACAACATGTTATGCTTAAAGTGGCAAGGAAAATCGAACACCCTTCGACTTCTATTCAAATTCTTGTCAAAATGTGGTCGGTTGCCAGTTGTTGTCTAAAATTTTCATGTCAAAATGTGGTCGATTGCCAGTTGAGCGGATAAACTGGTGTATACATGCTATAAGCCGGCCCTAAAGCCTAGTTTTGTACCTGAACAGGCGACAGTAAAGACGAGGAAATGACGTCTTCGGCGCGATGGTCCATTAATCCATTACAACATTTACAACATTAATTTGTATTGAACTGAACTGCTCTTCACGACATCGAGACGATTACATACGATTGATTTTATTTCTACTAGCCACGCATCCGCGAACAGCGATACTTTAATAAAAATAATAATATTCGGGACACTTACACACACGGTCGTCTGACCCCATAATAAAAGCTTGTAGATCTCTCTCTATGGCGGCCAGAGACTGATATACATGCTATTTTTAAATACATAATTGTATAAATAATATAATTAACACTCAGACACAAATATCCGCTTATTTCTAAAACGAAGCCAAAAGGTGCAGTGCGCTGTCCGCTCCAAAAATTATTGATAAGAAAATATCTGAAGTGCTGTATGGGCGTGTGTGTAACTAATGATAACATCAGAAGTGCTGCACCTGTGTCTAGTGACTTTTGATCCTTTTTTGAAAGGAGGAGGTACGAGTATGTAGGAATCGAACCCATTGAAATCCTCCCCCGTGAGCAGTCCTTCACCAAGTTTTTTTTTTTTTTTTTTTATTAATTAATAGGCTTGCGTTTGGCCGCCAACATGCCTGGTGATAAGCAGTGATGCGGCCTACGATGGAGCACGCTTGCCTAGAAGAAACCGATTCACTCGACACTTGAAGACACCCAGATTATAAGTGTCAGGGAACACACACTCTGGCAGAGTATTCCACACTCTAGCGGTCTGTATGAGAAATGAGGAACCAGAGTTGGGGTGAGATTGGGTCGCGCTAGCATTCACCATCTCGTGACTTTTGATCCTAGTCCAATAATAGATTACAACGAGAAGCCATATATTGTAGCTGGTAGTCACATGCTGGTCTAAAAACGGTGAAATCCAACAATTTTCACGTTAACATAACAACCGTGCAACCTTCAAAGTAACCGCGATCCATGAATCCATCGATAAAAAAATAATAACACTTGATGAAGCGAGTGTGCCGTTGCATATGTAAAGTAAATGGATACGGACAGATTAGCGTACAAACTTCTTGCTAAACTGTGCCAGCTCTGCTCTAGACTTGCGTAGAAACTGTTATAAAAGCTAGAGACTGCTTTATACTTGTGCCAGAGAGTGGTATGAATTCTGCGGTCGCACCGCTCGATGCTTAGGGACCGTTACTCCGGTTTCTTCTCGCTCGTAATCACACAGCTGAAGAATCTAGAGATGATCGAACCGGTTTGCTGTTTTAATTAAAATGCTACCGGGTTACGTTCGAGGATGTTTTTTAAAAAGCGATGATAGCGTAGTGGGAGAAGGCTTCCCTCTCAATACAGAGGGAGCGGGTTCGAACCCAGCCGACGGCACGCAACAATTTGTTTATTGTGTGAACATAAGTGCGTATTGTATGTCGTATGCATTTAGAACTGAATATCGTCCGGCGAAGTGTGGGTGTTATTACACCTCTGCCAGCCCACTCGGAGGAAAGGCGTGACGATATTATTATGTTTTTTAAGAGTACCAGGTTGCCTGATGGTAGGTCGTCTCCGTCACCAATGAAGAAAAAAATTCCAGAACTTTTTCTAGCGCGTATGTTTTTACTTTTCTAGTGTGTGTAGGCTGAATTCCTAGACAAACAAGACACAAGTTTTCATGTAATAAAAATTTTACTTTATTCATGTGAAGCTCTGTTATTGTCTTGCGATGAAAGAGAGGCAGTAAATGTTACCGCAGAAGATTTCACTTTGTTTATTGAAAAAGCAAGGTGGTAGGTCAAGTTAATGCTATAAGAAGAACGACAATAGCAGTTAACTTGGTTCACATAAACGCGATATGCGGCGGCAGCTGCGGACACCTAAATGAACATTCAATTTAACTATTTCAACCAGGTTGATTAGTCATCTGAAAACCACGCTGCCGTGGCCACCTCCACAGCTCGCGTCATACCACCACAGCAAGGCAGACTTTTAAACGTCTCAAAACACAAAAGTAGCAACCAACCGCGAAAACAACTCCCAGCGAATGAGAATCTTTCTTATATCATAATTCCCGTTTTTCATTATTCCAGTCCAGCGATCGAATCCACCTCTGGAATGACACTGGAATAATGCCCGGTTTACATTATTCCAGTCCAGAGATCCAGAGAGTCCAGAGTGGCATTCCAGCGCTGGATTCTTCCAGCGATGGAATGCCACCGGTATAAACTGTCACTGGTAAAAGCCAAAGTCAAAATGTTTTTATTCAATTTAGGTATCAAAGACACACTTACGAACGTCAAAGTTATTTAAATAGACTCGACCGCCTTGTTCGGATAAAGAGCCTCTACTCAGACGAACAGGCAAGAAACTGAGGGGCATTAGTTTTTCAAATAATAAATTAATTAGTCTCACAAATTTTGGCGTACAACTAGGTAGGTACAACTAGGCTTACAACTGGATTCAGTGAGCACCATTCCAGTGGCGGTTTACATTTTTCCAGTGGCTTTCCAGTGCTGGATTCGATCGCTGAACTGGAATAATTCAAACCGGGAATAATACAATTAATTTTACAAACAATAGATGCTAAAACAGAGTCGAGGAGAATTAATCATAAAGGAATCAGATTCCAAAACAAAAAATTGTTGATGGTGACTTGGTAAGAGGTTTTCATTAATTATAATCCAGTAAAAAATAATCATAAGTATATGAATAGTACATAGATATCATAAACGACATTCTATAAACGATATAGCGTTTTAAAACAATTGATTTTCCACAATTTTAGGTACTTCTATACAATTACTTGACAAACGATGACGATGGGTAGGGCCAAACGTTTTACGTGGCTCCAATGTTGAAAACAACTATAATCAAAATCAAACGAATGTAAGGAATCATTAAATGACGTGATGTTTTATAAAAGTAAGAAGCTAAAAAAACCTGTTATGAAAACTACAATTCAGGTCGTGTAAGCAAACCTTACCTTTGATTTTAAAGTAGAACAAATGTGTTGCAAAAAATTAATGCATATTTTCGTTTTCTTTTTCCCACTACTACATTTCCCTAGATCTGTCTTCACAAATCTCTTAGAAACTCACTATTTGGTTAAAAAAAAGGCTAACATTTTTGAGCAAGCATTTTCGAAATTCTGCGGTTTCGTCAAGTAACACGTGGGAAGTCGGACGGATCACGAATTCAAAGCCACTTACCGGCGGGACGGTGACCGGCGAATGATTCCTCCTCCTCCTGAACATGGAGGACAACGACTGCGTGGCTATGTTAGCCGTCGTGGCTGCCGACACCAGCATCTTGACACCAGCACTTCACATCACAGCACGAACCGACCACTAACACCAGCAGCCGAGAGTTTCGAGACCGCTTTCCACAAAGAACGAATTCATAGTCTCCTGAATCTTGTGTAATGTACACTCTATTTTTCACTTCAAAGCTCCGCGTACAGCAGACTCATAGACGAGCATCGCGTAATGGACGTCCGTAACAATAAACTTTTACTACACTACTATACGGTGTCGGTCGCACCACATCAAAGTTTCACTGCATCGCGTGAACCTATCGCGGCTCGGTTTGGGCAGAACTTTCTATACGGCCTCTAGAAATAGCGTATTAATTATTTAATATGCGATTGCAATTGAGCATTTAGGTAGATTTTACCTTGAAAAGAATTCAATGTAGGTTAAACAAGTTTATCATTTGCTTAATACATTTCACAAGTCTCGTTGGGCTAAACCAACGAGCAAATTACTCGTATTCTGTCAATAAATACAAGTAGACATTATTCCTATCAACTATCACTCTCTTTAAAAAGAACATGGGTAGAGACAGAAAGTCGACGGCAGAACACTAATCGATATAATTAAACCTAACCCAGTTTACTCGATAAACATTTAAAAATTAGTGACACCAAATTTCGCGATTTTAAACTCCCGAATGACATCACCGGTGTAAAAACACGCTAAAATTATAATGGTGCAGTTAAATCACCGACGGATACTGTGCGTCTGTTTACAGCGAGACTAGCCAGAATACGTATAAATTAGTATGTACGATAACAACGCTGCAGAAAGACTGAGAGATTTATTAGCACTTGTACGCAAAAATTGGTACGTTGAGATGAAGACAAAAGATTATGTACAAACTTAGAATCGGTCCTTGCTTTGCGGTTTTGTAGCTATTAGAGAAGACAAGCAAAGAAGAGGATTGGGCTAAGTAAGTCTAGGTTTTGGGCTCTTGGTCTTGTAAGGTAGGTAGTAGTATTATCTAATACGACTACCAAATTAAGAATTCGCAGTACCAAAGTCGGCACATTAGAATAATATGGCACTATAGAATTTTGTCTTACTTGAGTCATCTAAAAGTATGCTAAAGTTTTCTGAAAACAATTCTAAATAAGGATCACTTCATCGTCCATATGTATTACTTATAATTAACTTTTGATGTTATGGGTAAACATTTTGTTAACAATCGACACTTCCGTTCACGTGTTCCTAGAATCGAATTCAAAAATGCACTGACGAAGTAACCAGATTTCTAAATATCAATTTCCTACAATTAAACGGAAAATTGCTGAAACAATGCAAAAAACGGCCGATCGACTGTTACGTTGCTGTTAGCAAACGGTGGCCTTGGTATTAGTGATTATTAATGAGCCGCTATTACTAATAATAATAATTGATTAGATTTTACTATTAGTAAGGAAATCAGCTGATGATATAAGACGTCTAGAAGATTGACCTTGATGACCGTGTCAACACAAACACGATTAACTTCACTCAAATAGACACGCGATCTATCGATTTTAGCCACTTTTGTCTAATTTTAGCATTTAGAGTGAATAAAAACATACCCAGGATATATTATGGTATATACGAGTTTTAAACTAAACTACGTTGACGTAGCCTATTCGAAGTTCAACTGCTTTATAATCAGGAGGTCCCGGGTTTGATTGCCGGCTGAGAAGATGTCATAGTGGGGGAGCTATGAGTGTGAATAGTTATTTATTTATTTAATTGTTTTCTCTTCTGTATTTGAAGATGTGGACAAAAATTGCCAAATTTGTATATAGCTCTCAAATTCTTTAGTTTAATCGTGGTCGCTGTCAATTTAATTGTTGCCATTGTCCACAACAGGATTAGAAAGAACCAAGTAGAATAAGTGTCCACATCAATGTGATAAGACTAGGTAAACTGAAATCAAGATAGAACAGATAAAGAATGCAAATGGCGTTTCGAACAAAAAGTTATAAACGTAAAGCTGGCAGGGCAGTAGACCGAGTAAGCTGAAATGTACCGTCAAGAACCTTTTGCCATTGGTTGGTCGAAAGTACAGTTACACTTAACTAAGTAATCAACTATAACTACGGAAAAAAATACTAATTGACAAGAAATAATACAGTTAATCACATTGTTCTTCCATACTTTATTTAATACGGGTATCGTTTGAAAAATAAATCGTATAAGCTACTTTTAACTAAAAAGTTTAATGGTTCCTATTGGATAGCGAATGCTACCGCGGGCCGATACTAGCAGCTAAATTAACCAACCAAGACCCTCATCAGGAAGCAAGAAGAAGAATTTATGGAACCTACCGCTTTACCAAGTGATGTCACAGAGCTGTTCAGAACGGCAAGCTCTTTTTACATAATATCACGCCTTTCCACGAGGGGGCTGGCAGAGGTGTAATACAACACCCACACTTCGCCGTACGATATTCAGTCCCAAATGTGACAGGGGGCGAGCCCGTCGCCATACACCGGGCTCCAGTCATGTAGCAGATAACATACAACACATACGTCATACGGCTCTTTTTACAGGCAACATAAAACCGAATCCTGGACTTAAAACTAGCAGACGATCGTTTGCGAAAGCTGTAAACGTCAGCCGCACTCGCCCACGATGGGATCGGAAAGTAAACAACGCGTCATGCGTATGAATAGCAAGAAATGCTGAGTTGGCAATTGAGAATCAACTCCAGATATTTGAGTCGATGGAAATTGCAAAATTGCGGATTGAAATTGGAGTCTTATTGCATTGGTGTTACGCGCCATCTCTCTTGCACAGGCTTACGCTTTGCTTGCGTTGAATAAAATAGTTTTTTTTAAATATCGTCACGCCTTTCCCCCGAGGGGGCTGGCAGAGGTGTAATACAACACCCACACTTCGCCGGATGATATTCAGTCCCAAATGTGACAGGGGTCGAGCCTGTCGCTATACACCGTGCTCCAGTCATGTAGTAGATGACATACAATACACACATGCTCACACAATTAACAAATTGGTGCGTGCCGTCGGCTGGGTTCGAACCCACTTCCTCTGGTTTGAGAGGCGGGCCTTCTCCCAACTAGGCTGCCATCGTTCTTTTTTAATTTTTTTGATGCGCACTCTTTACTCTCTTCTCTTACTCTCTCTCTTTACTGGCTTCTCTGTGCCCCCTCCCACATAAACAAGTCTAGTTACGCCAATGACGTCAATGCCTCAAAATCGCAAACCCACTAGAAATATCAGTCATGCCATTAATGTTTTCCGATTCTTAAACATGTTTAACGACTGAGAAAATGCATAGCAAATTGGAATTGTAAAAAGATATGAAACCAAATAGCGCCATAGCAGTGCAGCCTTGACTTGACGTTAGCAGAAATAAAACGGCATCCATCGAGGAATTAAAGTTCATAGTGCTTTGAAAAATACTTTCATTGAAAAGTTGTCACAAGAGAAAGTTGTTTTGGTCGGGCTCGCCAAAGAAATGCAACAACAACTTTAACATGCACTCGGCGGAGTTTATTATTCAATTTATTCATTGCGCAACTACAATCTTGTTCAATGAACGACGCCTTGACTGACGCTGTCGATTCTGAGGTTTTTTTGTTATTTTTGCTAGGTTTTTTTAACGTGAAGTACTTACTTAACTACTAAATGTACGTGTGACGTGTAACTATAGGAGTTATCAATAACTTCTGTTTTCTGATTTCTGTAGTGGATGTACGGGATAAAAATCAAAGTTATGGGGCAAATTAGTGATCTCTTCTTGATAACTATTAGCTTGATTGATTGAATATTATTAGCGTACAATGGTAAGGAGAATGGTAATAAAGAAAAGAATCAGAACTTCAATATTTGTTGACTGAAAAGATAAGTATTACATTTTTCCAGAACGAGCAGAACAGCTAAAATTTTAACAAATACTTACTCTTGAAGTAAATTTTTAGCACCAACTCGGCAATCGGCGCACGATTACGGCATTTACATCAAGTTAATGAACAAGTAACACAAGTTGCTGAACAAAGGGAAAGATCCTATTTTAGGGGCGTGATGTCACACTGATAACACGTGTGGATCGAGACTCTTGATGCGGAGTAGGGCAGAGGGACAACTTCATACAACACCGATACTACTTAAGAACATAACATGAGATCAATCAAGCTGATTGGCTGAGCTACCCACGTCCGTAGGAGTGTACTCTATTCTGATTCCCTATACGTGGTCCCCGGGTAGCAAACTCTGGTGGGAGGCTTCGGCCATGGCTAGTTACCACCCACCGGACCAAGCCATGCCGTGAAATGACGTAGTCGTGTTTCGGGGTGTAGTCCGATGTAACCGTTTCGAAGACGGGTCTGAGCAGTAGCGCACTTGTAGCGCCTCACTCAACTGCCGTCTTTGTACTTCTTCACTCTTCAAAACTTCAAAGCCAGAGTGAATAAGTACCTTATAGGTCGTCGTGCTCCATCTTAGACCACAACGTTGCTTAACATCAGGCTAGTTGGTGGTCAAACGCCGACCTATTCTACATAAAAAAGGCCAATAGAACTGTTACAATGATGATTAAATGTTGAGCACAATTATATTATTGTTTAAATTAAACGAGCGAGCGCAAGCGAGTGAAGCTTTAGCTTCGGCAACAATACTATTAAGTCCGTTTGTCAGGCTGTCTTCTCTACATGTCGCATTTCTCAACCAGTTTTCGTGAAATTTTATGAGCAGGTTATCAGGTTATGCAGAGCAATTATCGAACCTGCACACAAAACTTCAGGACCAGGCGCCGACGGACAGACATACCAAAGTATTTTCCCAGTGTCATTAACTCACAGAGCCACTATTGCATTAAAAAGCTTGTATTTGGCCGTTCTGCCCTGATGTTAAGCAATGATGGATGGATAGATGGCCTACAACGGAGCCCGCTTGCCTAGAAGAAAACGATTGATTCGAGCGAACTCAGCCGGAAGTCGCCTTCATTACGGACGAGCAATATTAGCGAAAACCGTGCGTTTCTCAGAGTTTTCCATCTGTTCCTTAACATGACCTGTTCCGCAGGTAGGGCTTATTTGATCAATTGATTGTCACATACCTACGACTGGTGCCGAAAACAATTTGCTGAAAGCGGAGGCAATGAGGGTCTATGTAGTCTTAGCAGGAAACTGTTAGCGCCAATTGGTGATCATTAACGGAGAAAGGAATCAATTGGTGAACTATGTTAGTGGAGCTAGTATTTTATTGACGTGTTTGTATATCTTATACTTTGTTTTTCGAGCGTTTATACATGAGGGTTACATTCTAGCAGACAACGTGCATAATCTACGCCAACCGTTTAGATTTCTTTTTTAATATATATTTATTTTTATATGTTATACTTAATTATATTAATATTTATTATTGCTGTTGTTATTTTATGCGTATTATTTAGTTATACTCTTGCGCTTGCATTCTCCTCTCGCACATCATTCATCTATTTCTATTCTTGGCCAGTCTCATCAATATAAAATAATCATTTAATATTATGCATGTAGGACATCCTAACTTAACATAAGCACATATTATATTATTTATATTGCACATCAAATGAACAGAATTCATATTTTATGAATATGTGACTGGAGAAAGAAATCGACGCGAACGTATGCTTAGAAATTGGAAGATTTGTGAAAGAACGCAGATCATAAGATTAGGTTGGTATTGGTAGAGAGACTGAAACAAACCAAACCAATATATATTTATACGGAAGTCACACGTCGGAATTTCGGTATGTTAGGGATCAAAGGCAATTCAAAGTTCAAGGCCATGTGATATCGTAAATAGAAAACAGAAACCTACAAATGTATTGCATACCTATGTCGGGACTACCCGAGATAGGTATCATGCAAAATAGTAAAAAGAAACGAATTGGTTAGAAAGGAATAGATCGAATTTTCTTTCACATCTTCTAGTGGAAGTCAAAATAACCATAACCTGATTTTAGCTGGAATACGAATCAAATTTTTACATACGAGATTTTGTGAAAATCTCGTTTTCAAGGTCGGACGATTTTAAAAACATTAATTAGCATTAATTTCTATTAATTTGACTTGGAAGCTTATATTATTATTAGTTACCTGTCGAACTGTGTCAACTGTGATTCACAGTTTCACAGTCTGTGAACCGAAGTGATATAGTCTATAGGTAAAAAAAATTAAAAAAAGGAAATGAAGTCTAGCCCCAAATTCCCGAAAAGTTGCCGAAGTTTAACTAGGTAAAATCTAAAGGATCCCACGTTCATTCACTATCTGTATGTGTACATATAGAAGACTGCAGTGGTCTGAATAAGCTGCTGCAAGTTATGACGATAAAGCTACACTTATTAGCAATAAAAATTATGTTTCCCTCGCTCCAGCAGTCTCCAAAGAATGCCACCACAAAAACCCAGATCCCCAAGTATGTCAGTCAGTCGTGGTCAGTCGTACGTCCCCGATCCGATGCGTGACGCGGCCGAATTATGTTAATCGCGATTATTCGATTATTCATATATTTTCCACGGCTTGGAAGAGTCGCTCTGTCTTTAGCCACTCGAGACCACTTTCACTGTCACGTCTTATGAGATGTGACGCCTTGAGAAAGGTGCTCGAGTGGCTTGAATTCCTGTGTCTTTTACGTTCCATACATACACATATTAATCACGGCTCTTTGCCATACGGGTAGAGGGAGATACCACTTATTTTCTCCACTTGCTAAGATCCTGGCACACATCTTACGCTTCTTCTACCTCAATGAGTTTCATACACGCTCGTCGGTTACGGGTACTCTTGACCAGGGACCCTATTCGGAGATTTGAGATTTTCATCGCAGGAATAGCCCCCCTGGGGGGGCTATTCCTGCGCGTGATGAGAGAAGATTTTATCTTGGTCACTCTCACACCTTTCTTATATCTTTAAATGAGCAATTATTGTATATATATATATATATAATTGGAATCTCGGAATCGGCTCCAACGATTTTCATACAATTTAGTATATAGGGGGTTTCGGGGGCGATAAATCGATCTAGCTAGGAATCATTTTTAGAAAATGTCATTTTATTCGTGTTTTATCGATAATCAACTTAAACATAAACTTGGAAGAAAAATAACAAAAAGGAAGCGTTTGAGTAGTCTCAACTGAAAAATATGACTCTTCCTGATATCTATTGGCGAATAATAATACTATTTTTTGTGAGCAACTAATTGCTTTAACGACACAACAGCAGATGGCGTTGTTAAGTAACACGAAGTCAATGAGTGTTTGCTTTGAGGTTAGACTAAAATCAATTGTTTATTTTCCAAAAAATACAATTTAAAAAAAAAATTCCGAGCAAAGCTCGGCCATCCAGGTACTGACGTTTTAAACGAGAGCAACAAGAACGGAAAAAGGTGAGATGAAAATCTCAAACCTCCGAATAAGGCCACTGGAACGGCTTCGATTTGGTCGAGATACGTTCGCCTAGGTCGACCCTTTTCGACTTGACAATACACACTCGCCTTTTACGTTCCCGTACGTTAAAACATTGAACCAAGTCTGATGCTATGGCCACACTAACGGGAATCGCCAATGCTCATCATCGCGACAATATTATTTTCCGTTAATTATGACGTTAATCTTAACGCGATAAATTAGGTGGCTACACTAGAACGGTTTACGACTCTACGTTAATGCCCATTCGTCCAACGCCAAGGTTGAGGCCGTTGTAAAATTAACGCGACAAGTCGTGGGCACACTAACGTTCAACGTCCATCATAGCCATAATTTTACTATCGGTTTTTCCTGCTAGTGTAGACGCGACGTAAAAAGATATGTATGTATTAGTGAAGAATATACATAGCTGAGCACTTACTATGAGATTTGCCACTAATACTTTTTGCCTTCGGCCGGCAACATCCAATAAACAGTTAAATTGGCAAGTGCAGTTCCAAGGTAAAGTTTATATTATCCGATTTAAAAAAAAAAGGACTGATGTTCTCAATTCGACTTTTATGTTTTTATTTTATTAACAAAAAAACATTATGAAGCAGCCTAGTACTAAGTTAATTCGGATTAAAACATTCAGGCATAAGTCTGAACGCGCGCTTCAATCGCCTGTAGGTTAATTTATACATATTAGAGATGCGTTCTTGAGTTTAGTTTGCTGGGTCGTGTTCAAAGGACAGGCCCGAACCGCACCCAGAGTGTAACTGCACCGTTCAAAACATCAGTGTTGTATGGCTAAGTTGCAATCTGCGGTGCTATTCACATCTTTCGAAAATGTTCCGATCGTATCCCACAAATTTCAACTCAAATTGTTCGAATCTCAGTCTACTTTTATAAATTTTGGAATAGGGAATCAAGTATAAATCCGATCGAAAGAATGAATCACGTTTAAAAACTTATGAATGCGGACTGAGATTCGAATAAGTTGAGTTTACAATTTTTGGAATCCAAATGAAAGCATTTCCGAATGATAGTGAATACCTAAACTGGGTATGCTCCTACATATACTCTGAATGCGACCCTATGCTTGCAAAAAATAACTTTATTGCGTTCTAGCGAAAGTCTATTTACATGCCACCTTCTCACTTTAAGTGAGCCTCCACTTTACACAATTTTTGAAATGTGAGTAAAGCTGCGGAGATGAGCTAGTAGTCTAATAAAGTAAAAATGTAAAAAATAATGTAAACAGTTACGCATAAGAAGGACGTTAGGATTAGTTTGTTTATCATACTTTATTTGCACATACTCATCTCTCACAAGTGTCATATTATATTTGCTTGTGAGTAAAAATATTTTTGATTAGATAGTGCAGTGTACACACACAGCTATTAATGTTGGGAAACTGAAATTAAATATGTTAAGTTATAATTTTATATTGCTAGCTAGTTATCATATACCTAAGATTTTAAGCAGGCTTAAACTTTTATTAATTATCCTATTTAGTAAAGATGTTATTTGCTTGATTAAAAGTATTAAAATAAAAATATTACTGCATGGCAAAACAAAGCGAAATATCTATGCAGGCCTTCAAAAACATCAATGGGATTTTGGGGTTAATGGGCCCTCTTGAGTATTTATTTTATTCTATTTTTCAGTATTTGTTGTTATAGCTTCAACAGAAATACATCCTCTGTGAAAATGTCAACTATCTAACTATCGCAGTTCATGAGATACAGCCTGGTGACAGACAAACAGAGAGACAGACAGACAACGGAGTCTTATTAGGGTCTCAATACCCTTCCGGATGGGTATGGAAGCCTAAAACAGGTTGAACTTGAATTCCGAGTTCCAATGCAACTTATTTTCTATTCATTTCTAATCACAGCATACTTGAGCATGATTCATAAACTTAAAGCTCCTTTTCAGATACAAATTTAGAAAAAGTAAACCCTAAAAACTGGTATAAAAATATAAATAAGCAATTAAAAACATTTACACAAGAAAAAAAACTGTGGCAATAAATACTTTCTGATTCCTGGAACCGTTCAGAAAAATGGTCATGGACATACCGATTCACTAACACACCTCTTAGTCTTACCCAAACTACAGACCTGAGTGAAAACAGTGGACCGAAAATATTGTACTTAAATATTGATTAAGCTTTGAGTAACTAATTAATGGTAAAAGTATAATATTATTATCAAATAAACTGTGACTAACTGATTAATAATAGAAAGTCAAACTAACATGTCCACATCACAGATACAGAAACACTGCAGAGCGACAGTCGAATCTTGATAACTCTCCGTGTAGTCTATTTGCATAACAATGATTAACATGAACAAAAGTCACACTTCATGCTGTAGTTTTCAGAGCACAACAACAGAATACTTCGGTAGCTTGTTCTGCCTTATAAGCATGGGGTCCTGGGTTTGATTGCCAGCCGGGCTGATGTCTGAATGGTGAAGTTAAATATCTGCTCTTCTGGGCCTAAGTTTTAGTTGCTTGTATATGTCTTTGAGGGCGTTTTATGGCATTAATTAGGGGAACCTAGAGGAAAGCTATCAGTTTTTATTATTATTGTAAGCATTATTTATTTGTTACATATCTTGTTTTTTTTTTTACTACATTTTTTAACCTTTAAAGTATGACCAATTATAAGATTCTGAAAGAAGACATCATAATTAATTTTTAAATATTTGTCTATTGTCTAATTTTAATTTCTACATGGCACCTGTACATATCATAACTTCTAGATGAAAGAGGCCTTGCATGCCATTTGAATGCATGTTTGCAAGAGGCCTTTCGAACTACAGGGATGCTGGTTTCCCACTTAGAATGTTTGGTCTCTTACTAAAATATACCTTTATACAGACTATTTAACAACAAACTGACTTCTACAATTTTATATGTGGCTCTGGACCGAAGGTAGGTATCCATCAAACATCACAAATACAATGTTTCAACATAATCCTATTATACGGTCCAAGGAACCAAGGTCTTTTTTACATGATTACTACTTAATCCTATGCTCGGGACTTCATACCCGGGGCCTATTGGTGCTATTAAACCTAGCAGGTTTGGAACTTCAAGGCTTAGCCTTCAGCCAAGTTCAACCCAATCAGATGGTTTATGTTCCTGGCTTCAGTTCAAGTTTGTTTTATGTAATGTTACAACACAGCTACTTTAAGGAGTTTGTCATTATAAAGTAGGTAAGATATCCCTATAACATACATAATTACGAGATTTAAAAATAATATTTTTTAGGCTGTTTTCTTTTAGGGTCAACGAGTAAGGGTCGTATGTGTTACCTTCTTTTAAATGTCACATAACCCCTACCCCTACAATTTTTTTTTTCTCGTAATGTTTAGGTAGGTAGGTTAGCCTCAAACAAACGGTAAATATTTATTAGAAGTAGCTAATTAGCTATATATATCAAGAATAAACGGTAAGATAGTGAGATTATTGAAGTACCTATTACATATTTAATAAAGTCGACCTACCTCGGTTTCCGTGTCGTCGTTCTTGTTTTTGTCGACTTTGGTCTTCATCGCCTCCAATTACCACTAAACTCAGTCAACACAACACTAATAATCTCTTTGTTTTCACAAAAACACGATGGTTTTACACACGTAAACTAAGCAGGATCCAGGTCCTAGCGAACTGACATGGCATAGTATACGACAGAATGCCGACAACCGTTTTTCTTTCACTTTAACTCGTTCCACTTGGAATTTTATATTGAATTTCTTATATGCTATTGTAAGTAGGCTTTTCTACTTTTTGGCTAAATTGGTTTAAATTTAATAATTCTATTTGAAGTACATATTTAATACAAAGTTTTCATTTACATTACTCCTTTCAAGTTTCACTCACTTCACTTCACTGTTATTTTTCTTAAGGCACTAACACACGTTCATAAAAAAGCATGCTCTTTGAGTATGCTAAAAATAGCATGTTCGTCCAACCGGCCACAGGTATTGCTTTCAATGTGCATGCTTTCACGAAAGCTGCAATCAGTAGATAAAAATTGTTTTTTGATTCTTTACAAGCTGATCAGAATGCCAAAAATACACAAATTCTCAAAAAAATAATTAAATACGTACTTAATGCGATTTTTTTTAAGTAACGCCTACAAGGGGCACAGTTCGTCTGCGTTTTATATTTACTAGAATTAATTGTGAGGTGATACTAGGCTTAGGCTTAAGGCCGATTTACACTTTAACAAGTAGGTACAGTAGTGAGTGAACTTGCGTCCACGGCGAGTTAAGTTCTTAAAGTAACTACTGAACTGAATCCCTGTCCAAGCAATGATAAAAACTTAACTCGCCGTGAACGCAAGTTAAGTCGCTACTGTAGTTGTTACAGTGCAATTCAGCCTTTATATGAGAGGTGAAAGGTGACTTGAAAAATGCAATTTGTTCAGATGCGCTCCCTGCACACTCCAGTGAACAATATTAAACATTCCAAAAGAATAAAATGTCTTTTTGTTCATAAGTAACTAGAAATGATCGCGCTTGTTACTAGAAATGGTTACAAACACATACAAATAAGTAACAATAATTGGTCAAAATTCAATTATTGGCATGCTTTCGTTTAGTTTAGAATTGAGCATGTGTGTTGGTACCTTTAGATATTTGAAACTTTTTTTCTATCTGTCTGTCTTGTGGTGACTTTATTAGCAATTAGCATTCGCGTACAAATTTAACCTATGAAGATAACGAACGAATTTAACAACCAACTTACAAATACTAAGATTCAATCTTTCGTGTTTTTTCATGTTGAGCCGTGATTTGAAACAAAGCGACCTTTTGTGAAATTAATATTATTGCAAAATAAATACAACTTGTGTGACAACTGCCTAACAATCCGTGATCAGACGGCCGAAGGGTCAATGTGCTTTTGTTTCAATTTCCAATAGAGGCCCCAAATTGGCTCAAGATCAGCGCGTAACCATTGTTAATTGATAGACAGACCTTGCCGCTCAGGCGCCCTAAGCGGCAAGGTCTCAGCTACACTTGCGTCTTCGACAGCGAACGGGTGGATTGGTCCGCTCGCTGATAGCATTCACACGCAGATTCGTCCGCAAAACTGTAGCCAGCGGCAAATTCGCGGTAAGAATAGACGGACATGCGTTCTTACCAGTCGAGATATTTTTTGGTCAATGTCTCTCTCATTTTAACTCCCTATTCGGAGATTTGAGATTTTCATCTCACCTTTTTTCATCCTTGTTGCTCTCTTTTGAAACGTCATAGGTGTGGGAGTGACCAAGATAAAATCTCATCTCATCTCACGCGCAGGAATAGCCCCACAAGTCTGCGAGTGAGTGTCTACCAAGAAACATCTCATGCGTCAAGAATTCCCTATTCTTGATCCTGCCTGATCGACTAAGAACTCGCTGAAGATGGGACTCGCGCTGCAGTCTTAATTGCTGATAAATTTCAAAGTTTTCACAAAAATGGATTTGGTAAGAATGTTAATTTCATCCAGTAAGCATTTAAAGTAAATGTAATTTTTGCACAGAACTTCATAATGCTCAAACGTCAACTGTTGAAAAAAATAACAAAAACGTGCTAAAAAAAACTGTTAATTTTCATATTACAATCACATCACTACGTCCTGTCATGTCACTTGTTTGTCATTTGTCAAAATAAAGATCAGTGATTGGTCGTTCTATTTACACTACATTTTTTTATAAACGTTTTGATGACCATGGCTACTACGCTTTTCAGTCGGAAACATTAAAATTATGAATATCTTATTTGTGATGATGATGAAGGAAAAGGTGATGATAAATCCTTTCACTTTCCCATTTCAGTAAAGCCATGGATACTTTACAGAAACTAAGTCGAGTTTTGTAGATTCCACAAAAGTCACGTTTCTTAGTAAGTATTAGAAGTTTGTGCGTTTCCTAAGTTAGTTTCAAATTTTGCTCACGCTCGTACACATTAACGTTCACTGAGAGCATCCTCAGCACGCCTAAAGCGGCCGCTTCGACCACGAAGGCTGTACAATACGAAGGTACGGTCTGGGGCCCTATTCGGAGATTTAAGATTATATCTCACCTTATTTCGTCCTTGTTGCTCTCGTTTGAATAGTCATAGGTGTGAGAGTGACCAAGATAAAATCTCATCTCATCTCACGCGTAGGAATAGCCTTCCTGGGACCCTATTCGGAGATTTGAGATTCTCATCTCACCTTTTTTCGTCCTTGTTGCTCTAGTTTGAAACGTCATAGGTGTGAGAGTGATCACAATAAAATCTCATCTCATCTCACGCGCAGGAATAGCCCCCCTGTTCCTACTAGTTCCATTAATTTTATTGTTCTGTTGATAGAACTAGGTGGACCATTTTATCCAATCCTGCTAATATTAAAAACGCGAAAGTTTGTAAGAATGGATGGATGGATGGATGTTTGTTACTCTTTCACACCAGAACGGCTGAACAGATCTGGATGAAATTTGGCACAGAGATAGATTAGTCTAGAATAGCAAATAGGATACTTTTTAACCGCCTGGTCAAACCGCGGGGCGCAGCTTGTTAGTTATATTGCAAGCTCAGATAAACCTAGAAGAAGAGATGGAACACTGCGTTATATCTCGCTGAAGCCACTTCTTTTTCAATGTGTGTGCGTGGTAATGTTGCCATGAAAAACATTTACAATTGCACGAAAGCTAATATTAATTCCTAAACTCTACGTTAGCCATTACCTTTCCAATATACACACTTAGTAGATTAAAAAATTAAAACTGCACTTATTTGTAAGACCTTAATGTTACGGGTTTTTCAAAATTGACTTGTAAAAAACTCCACAGTTTTTAAAAAGAACCTCAAAATGTAGTCCTGGCTACACTTTTATAGCATTACCATTCATGTTTATGTACACGAAATTATACCATAAACCAATGCACATAATGTCGAGGTAAGAATGACCAAGCGAGTACATATCGTAGTTTTTTGCGTCAATGTGTGCGTGTTGTGTAAATATACGACCGTAGCGTAGTTTTTCAATGGTTTTTGGCTTCACTTAGACTATACGCCGTGTGCCATCTTATTCTCTAGGTTGATCTGAGATTGCAAGATACGACAACAACCAGAATAATAAAAGAATAATATCTCTGTGCAGCAACCTTGCATACTTACCAGAAGATCAAAGTCAAAGTCAAAATGTTTTTATTCAATTTAGGTATCAAAGATACACTTATGAACGTCAAAGTTATTTAAATAGACTCGACCGCCTTGTTCGGATAAAGAGCCTCTACTCAGAAGAACAGGCAAGAAACTGAGGGGCATTATTTTTTCAAATAATAAATAAATTAATAAACTCACAAATTTTGGCTTACAACTAGGTAATATCTATAAATACTAGTGGCTACTTGGCGGAAGTGGAAGGCTCCAGACATCTTTATCTTCTAAATAATTCTTAACCTTATAAGGGTACTATAGTACCCTCTTTTCATTAATGTAGTTTTTACATGTGATTTGAATTTTCCCTCAGTGAGCCCTGTTATATTTTTCGGGATTTTATTGTAAAAACGAACGCAGTTGCCTAAAAATGACTTTTTTGACTTAGTCAGTCTAAATCTCGGTACAGCTATCCTATCCTTATTTCTAGTGTTATAATTGTGATAGTCACTGTTCAATTTAAATTTATGTAGATTTTTGCGAACGTGCATAATATTTTCAAAGATATACAAAGAAGGCAAACTTAATATATTTATTTCTTATAAATCTCTCAATGATTCGCGGGGGACCCATTCCGTAGATAGCGCGGACCGCTCGCTTTTGCAAAATAAAAATGGCCTCTACTTCAGCAGCTGATCCCCACAGCAAAATGTCCTGACATTATGCTGTGGAAGTAATAAATCAAATCAAATAAATCAAATTGCATTAGGATGGGAGTTCATCAAAACGGAAATATTAGTGCATGGCTCTGATGGATTGGAAAAATTTAAAAAGTACTTATTTTGAAAAGTTTTGGTTAGAAGATAAAATGGTTCAAGATGGTGCAACTATAACGAGCTCCACCGAACACACAACGCCGTCGAAAGGTGGAATTATAAGATGAAAACCCTGTACCTAATTATATACCGAAATTTAACTAAAATAGGTACTAAAATAATAAATATCCAATACGGAATTTAATTAATATGAAATACGTTTTGTAACATTATTATTAGCAAGAAGACTATCGAATTGTCCACATACTTATATGGTATACGCCGGTGAACGGAAACCGGAATACGCCGAATATTTACAGGTAAGTTAATTTTTTTTATTAAAAGTTAGGTAGGTACACAGGCATATATAATATAGTAGACAAGCAAAGCATTAATCGATTTCGGAACTGTGTTTTTTATTTTCTTTTCCTTCCTCTTCCATGTTTCTGGACAGGTTTGTATGGTCCAAGCCGAAGGCGCACGAGCATGCCGCGCCACCAAGCTTGTACCACGATGGCTGATTTAGTCATCGTGACGCGATACTGACGTGCTCTCTCCCGCTCATCCTTATAGAACAACCAGTCCTTCATCATTTTGTCCTGACTTGCAATCTGAAACGAGAGAAATGCCAAATAAAGTCTGTTCGGAACTCAGACCTTAAACTTTTTTTCGCTTCGCAAACGACCAACAAAACGTGGGAAAGAATTCATCAAAATGTAAACTTCACAAGAGAGAAAGGGATCGACGACAAATAAAATAATTAATCACTCTTTATTATGTCCTAAATTACGATACAGGGCGGTCCACGGGAATTTGTGACAAAATATAGTTGTGCCGTATTGTGCGTTTAGCGACAGTGATATTATTAACGCAAGAAATACACCTAACCCGCAAAATTTGTCGCTTCATTGGTCGATGATGTTTATTTTGCAACCTAATTAGCTAATCCCTAATAGCTTAACCTAAGCCTAACCTAATTAGCCGTTCAATTAACAGCCTAGCCATTTTACTAAACGGCGCCGTTCAACTAGTTTCCTGAATATCAGCCGTAGCGTCTAGTACAACAATTAAATAAACTGGCTGGCTGATGCTCAGCCCGGCAGTTTATTAAATTCATACAATAGGGTGAGTGATTTTAATATGTAAGTAAAGTACCTATTTAATTATAATATTACTGGCAGTTACCCGCGACCCCGCACTGACCCCAAACTAAGCAAAGCTTGTACTATGGCTGCCAGAGACTGATATACATACTTAGATATTTTTAAATACATACATAGGTATATAGATATTTATTAACACCCAGACATAGAACAAACACAAATGTTCATCACTTAAATGTTTGCTCTAGGTGGGAATCGAACCCACGCCTCCGAGCTCAGAAGGCAGGTTCACTAATAACTAAGCCACCGGGGCAGTAAAAAAAAAGGCAGTAGAAAATACTCTTTTTAGAAAAGTCTCTAATAGTAGGTAGGTAGTAAAAACCTTCCTCGTGAAATGCTGAATGAATTCTTAAATTTCATCGAGATCCATTCAGCCGTTTAGCCGTGACAAGCCGACAAACAGACAGACAGACAGACAGAGTTACTTTCGATTTTAGACCATTATAGTTTGGAAGTACCTAGGTAACTTAAAACTATTAGGACTAAGTTAAAGTCTTCTTTAATTAAGTTATTAGTCTTTAATAGTTCTAAGTCTTTTTTACTCTTCACTGAGCATGGTTCGTATGACAGCCGTATTTATTTCGTTTATTGCTTGATTTGATTTACTACAGTTACTTATCGATGACTAGCTGCGCCCCGCGGTTTCACCCGCGGTCCTACAGGAACCGTGACAACGTCTTATAATTCGATAGAGCCGGCTGCACGCACGAAAAAATGCGGCGTTACCTCGCTCTGAGGCGTTCCATGTAAGGCTTGAAGTGCAAGCGAGAGCGCGGAACGAGCGACAAAGAAGCACAATCGGCCTTTGCGTTCGGCAGCGTTCAACATCCGTCTCTCTCCTACTTGAGTGAGCACGTTGTCACGTTCAACTATGGTCAGTAAACCGACTTTACGGACAACCAATTTTTTCGGGATAAAAAGTACCCTATGTCCTTTTCTGTACCTACCCCAGACAATGTGGATGCAAAATTTCATGATGATCGATTGAGTAGGTAGTGCGTGAAAGCGTTACAAACAAACTCATTTTCGCATTTATAATTTTAGTAAGGATTACGTATTTTAGTGTAGTGATTAGTTAGTGCTCCTGAAGTTTTAGTGCTGTTTTAAGTCATGATTTGTAAATTGCGGTACAAATAGGATTTGTTTAATGTCGCCCGCACCATCCTACTATGAAAATAGTACCCATTAAAGTAAAGATAGAAATATGTGATGTACTTACTTTTTTTTGCAAATAAATGCGTTTCTCCTTCATATTCTGAAAATCATTCTTCTGGATTTGAATCTTTACATCGACTGAATCCATGTCGATATCAAATGTATTCATCAAATCTTCAGTTCTTTGTAATGTTTCCTAAAAATGTAAAATAGTTTAATTGTAAGTACCTATTTAGGTTAGGTTAGTACCTACTTGATTAGTAAGATAAATTTACTTTGGTGAAATTAGTTTAATGAATTTGATTTTGATGTAAGCATATACTCGTAGTTTGAATGTTACGTAACTAATGTTGTATTTTATTTATTTCAAATTAATTACAAATAAGTAATAATTTGTTATTTTTGTTTGGTTTATTTTTTGCTGCAATTATGTTTTGTTTAAAGTAAGTTTGGTTCTAAAATAAGTATAATTACATAAAAGTTAAAAAAAAAATTAAGGTTAGCTAAAATAAATGTATAGCAATAGCTTATAGCATTTTTCCAAAAGGAGTGGCTATGTGAGCTACAGGTCGCATCCTTCAACCGATTCTTGTTAAATTTTATGAGCAGATTCGGTAATTTTACAGATTTATTTCTAGAGTCAGTTTTTGGATTTTTTTGCGGAGATATGATTTTTTAAATTTCAAAACAATCGGTTCAGAAATGCGACCTGTTAAGGAAGACAGAGATCCATACAGAATTCGGATACGCGAAAGCATTTAAGTCTAAGCTAAAGCATAGACGCTTCACTTGCTAAAGTTTGCTCAGTCGATAAAAATAATTGTAAAAAAAACTTTTAAAAATGTAGTGCGTGGAGTCCCTCCGTGCGAAAGAAGTGAAACTTCTGTGTATATTTCTAATTACGCGCATGCGTTCGAGTGCCATGCATTCACTCTCGCTCTGTCTCTTTGTATGCCCCCTCCCCAGGAGCGTTAAACGTTTAACGCAACCTTGTCGGAAGTCGCATTAGAAGTTTCACTTCAAAAAAGACTTTCTTACTTGAATAGCCATCTTCGTAATCAAATCTATTTCCAAGTGAACTTTGTGCTCCTGATCAGTCTTTTGTTTCCAATACTCTACGGAACTGCTGTAATCCGACAATGTCTCATGTAGAGATTGAATATGCTGCTCTGTACGCGCACGGTCCCAGTTCACAGTATAGCGGCCTCGACATTCGGATATAAGAGTTGCATCCTGGAAGGCAGAATGGGGGCTTACCGCGAGTTTTGATAATTAAATAATAATAATAAATAAATTCGGGACACTTCCACAAACGGTCGCCTAGACCCAAACTAAGCAAAGCTTGTACTATGGCTGCCAGAGACTGATATACATACTTAGATATTTTTAAATACATTCTTAAATACATATCAACACCCAGACATAGAACAAATACAAATGTTCATCACATAATGTTTGCCCTAGGTGAGAATCGAACCTACGCCCCCAAGTTCAGAAGGCAGGTTCACTACCAACTGAGCCACCGAGGCAGTCAATCCTTTTTCGTTTTCGTTTGGCTCTATACATTTAAACTAGTTCCTTAACTTAACGTTTCCACCAGGGGCGCTTTATTAAAATGTATGCAGCCAAACGAAAACGAAAAAAGTTTTCGTTACGATCAAAATTCATGTTATTAGCCCGGATATTAAGATAGGGTAGGTTTACGCCAGGGCTCCCCCGCGGGTTCCCGCCTTGTCGTGGCGGGGGGGCTCAGTAGCCGTGGCTTCGGCAACCATGGTGAAGCCAAGAGGAATCCGAGGTGGGGCCGCTTCTTGGGGCTTTTAGCCCAAAGCCCATTTGGAAGCGGCCTAAGTAGGGTGTGGGTCTGTATTGCACATACAGACCCACAACTGAGGTGGGGTGCAGTGTCGCATGGGCGACACTGCAACCGAAGCTGGGGGCCGCGGCGGGAGAGGACTGTTGGTGTGTCGTTGCCACTTTCCCTACCTTCCGCGGCCCAAACGGGGTCGCTACCGTTCGATGGCGGACGCGGTGGGGCCGCAGAGGAAGAGGCGTGTCGGTGTATCGTTGCCGCTCTCCCTATCCTCTGCGGCTGAAGTGGCAGGCGGCGGGGCCACTCATCTGACCCGTCGCATGGGGATCATGGGCGCCTAGAAATGGGTGCTGTCTGGCGCCCACGGGCAAATTGGTCCCCAAGGTGGTGGATGATGACGATGTGTCTGGTGTTCGACGTATCGTCATCGACAGGGAGAGAGCGCAAGCTCGGGGTGGTGCCCGAAGGGGCTGGCGCTGTCGGGGCTGCGGAGGAGTCCGAAAGCGTACCCGTTGCCCCGACATTTTGCGCCGAGGTGGAACACCCTTGGGTTTTTAGTGGGTAGGCCGTCAGAGGCGGGATTCCCACATAACCACTCTGTGCCCGCACCCGGGGCTGTTGGTGGTACCCATAAAGGATTTTCCCAAGGTGAAAAAAAAAAAAAAAAAAAAGGTTTACGCCAGGGAGACACTATTTCACCTAAGCTTTTTATGCTTGGAAGTCTTCTTAAAATGCTTGCATGGCAATTGCATGGGATTGATGTGAAATACCTACTTCTGTGGAATAAACTATACTCATACATCATTGAAATTGCACCTTTACCTTCAGATGTACTTGTGATCTTTGTCGAAAACTTAAACGATCTCCTAATTTTTCTACCATAACATGATTTCCAAGAGCTTTTGATGGTTCTTACAAAGTAGGCCTAAAGATAAATATGATCATTAATAACCAAAGTGATGTCAATCGTTTCAGAGACCTCATCAAAATTGAAAATTAGATGAATTTTTTTTTTTAAAGATATTAAGTTACAGAGGTTGGGATTGTAATTCTACGCGCTTAAAGTTTTTTGTTATGTAATAAATTAAGTTCTAACCCTCATTTCTTTGGTGACAGGGGTGGAGGGATCTTTAAAAGATCATGCATCGGGAGCATCTTTTTATGTGGGGATTTACCCCCTAATACTCCTCATGGCCAGCCTCTGTGCTCGACAGTGGGCATAAGAATTTCCAACGCACCTGTTCTTGTTTCAAAGTTGCTTCCAAAAGTTGCACTACGTGCTACGTGCTAGCAATAGTCTAAAGCAACTTTTCCCGGACGCTAGTACCTCCGGGAGGAGATTCCCAAGTTCCCACAACGATGCGACACCGCACCGTTGTCACCCTGGGCTTGTTTGAGGAGGTAGTCAGATCCCTAAAACTTCCCACCCACCAGCTCAAAGACCTACTCGTACCTACTTGCCTAAATTTTAAGATTTACCTCAACTAGCGCACTGAGCTTATCAATGTTTCCTTCAGCATCATAAACAAGTGATTTGTTGTGATTTCGTTGCTGCCTCAACTGTCGAGCAAGTTCTCGGCGATGTCTGTAACATGCAAAATAGGCGTAAACGCACTGACGCTGGCGCCAAAGTGCACACCAATGTTCCATATCAATTTTTAAATAATAAGTGCAACAGAATTGGTGTCGTTGTGTGATATTGCTTATTTTGAACGTAAAATTATACTAACGCTTTGTTTTTATTTTCTTCGTCAGCTAAGGCTTCGCGATAGTTTTTTACAGCAAGTATAGCGTCCACTTTGTCCTCGAGGGGTTGGAAGGACTTGTTTACACATAGATCCACGTACGTTCTTTTAATTGTATCCACTACGGAGTTCCTGCGCTCATTTAAAATTTTTTTTATCATTAAGCACAAATATCACAAGTTGCAAAACCGTTACTGAAAATCGCTGGGTTCCGCGTCGCTCTGAATTTTCCATACTAGCGTTCTTGTCAAATTTCATGGAAACTATTTGTCAGATTAAGATTAAATTTATCGTAGGGCATCGTAGGCCGCATCACTGCTTATCATCAGGCATGTTGGCGGCCAAACGTAAGCCTAATATGTAATGAAAAAAAAAATTGGCATGGACAATTAAATGAACTATTTCTTCGCCCCTATGTTCTTAGTTTTTTAACAAAACGTACTCAAGACTAATTATAGCTATGAAACGCGTCAATAATCAAGTAAACGTGATTTATATGTTTAATTTATGAGTAAGAATTTATAAAGTTTATCACATTAACATCGAATTAATAAGCTTAAAAATAGTCATACACAAGAGAGATTGATAAAAAGATTTTGTTTCGTTATTTTCAAATTTCTGTCAAATTAAGAAAAAATCGAAAAGTACCATAAGTACCTACTACCTAGTACAAACTATTTCAACATCAAAATCTGTAGGTAGTAAAGTGCTTATGTATTTGTTTTAAAATTTGCACTTAGTAATTGTAGGTACTTATGTACATCTTTAAAAATGTGCAAATGATAAAATGTTTACGACCGTCAATTTAAATAAAAAACCTATCTGTCTGACTTTTTTTTGGGAATGACTAATGCTGTTGGCCACTGAGGCCTCGACAGCGTACCGGATGTAAGGCAACCGCGGAGGGCGCAGGGCCTTGAGAGGTTTGGTTGTCTAACACAAGGGCACTACTAATGTACGGACCTCGGCTTGGGCCGTCGCCGTGAAGGGGGAGTCGATTTGCACAGGCAACCCAGAGGAGGTTTGCGCTTGAGCCCTATTAGGTTGAACTGATTGACTATTTGGAGAGAATCTAACCGATCTTTAACATACCCTGGGAGTCTTCGACCTCGCCAGCGAGGTCGGTGTTTAATCGTGTTTCTTTGGTAACCGGCGCCTATACCAAAAACTGCAAACTTCCTGTTTCGGAGAGCTGTCGAGTCGTCCGGGTCGCCGAAGATGTCTCTAGGGCGTCTACGGAGTGGGGGAGGGTCTGCGGTGTCTACTGAATAGTCCGCGGTGCGAACGATTAGAGGGTTTGAATGGTGGGAGGCCCTATCAAAGTATCTGCGTAAACCTAATTTAAAGTACTGCCGAATGGAGGGGAGCTCTACATCGCAGTGCAGATCGGAGTTTACCTGTCTGACTCAAGTTTATTGATTTTATACTCTGTGCAGTCCAGATTTCTTTGGTCTATTCCGTCAAGCTCATCAACGTTCTCTTGTTCCATTACCCCATATTTCTGTCTCAGAAATAATGCCCGGTCTGTCTTCATTTTCGTTAATGTTATTTTGTTGCTAGTTTCCACTGAAAATTAAGTTAAGCGTTACAATCGTTAATTTCAGTTTTTTATGTAAGTAGTGATTTAGGGTATTTATTTTTCTACTACATCATTTTCGCATTAAGTTATCATTTAATCTTAAAAAAAACTATAGACTGTAAAATGGAGTGCTCAAAACGTGAAATAAAATACAATCTGGGGCCCTATTCGGAGGTTTGAGATTTTCATCTCACCCTTTTTCCTCCTTGTTGCTATCGTTTAAACGTCATACGGTGTGAGAGTGACCAAGATAAAATCTCATCTCATCTCATGCGTAGGAATAGCCCTCCAGGTAACAGTAAATTAAAAAAAAGTGCATAGAATCGGGTACTTCCACTTTGCCCCCCACCAGCACCCCGTCTGGTGGGGCATAGTGAAATATAGAGACAAAATTTAAAAAGGACATTACCAAGGACCCGTAGGTGAGTTACAGTGTCTTCTAAAACTGTTCCAAACAATGATGAAAGGATGTATGGTAGGCTAAAAAATATTAAATAATTAGTAGGTATAGGCAAGTACATTTAAGGTAAAATCCTTACCTACCTAAAATATTATGTACTACTTTGTAATGTGGGATAGACCTTAATTTTGTTTGGCAAGACTTTTACTTACATAATGCGATTATTTTCACGTGCCTGCGAAAATAAAAATGCAAATTAGGAAATAAATAATTATTATTACTTGCCTACTTTATTAAGATATATCATAATTATTCATTTCCACTTACCCCCATAGCAATAAGCGTTGTACAGCCTCTAAATAGTTATACAGTGTTTTGTCTTATTCTTTGTTTTACATTTTAAAACTCGATCGAAAAAGACAAAAGACTGTGTAACTATTTCGAGGCTATACAACGTTTATTGTTAAGAGGGTAGGTTTTTAAGGAACATTAAACTGTGGAATAGTAAGATTCCACTGCAAACTTCTTATTTTACAAATAAAATAACCAACCAAAGAGGACACAATGTTGCTACAGCAATATGTATTCATGTATATTAATATTCCCTAAGTCAATTTATTATAAGATTACGGATTGAAACCTAGAGCCACCCATTGAGATCCATTTGGAGGCTAACCACTAGACTACCTACTGAAGCGTAATCTAGTGGTTCTGTGTCTAGTTACCTTAAGAAAGACATCTTATTCTTGTGCTCAGTATGGTATAACTATGGTATGGTACGGCACGGTCAGTCCTAGGATGGGTGACCGCGGCATTTACCTACAACTGAGCGTTACTGTGGCCAGGATGACACGTTAAATTGTAGGCCGGTTGTATGTTCCATGACAACAATCGTCAAGCCATGTCAGAGGCCATCGGGTGGCCTAGAAACTTTGACATCAGGGCTAGCTACTCGGCCTATACGAACTTGCTTACTTTTATGGTATGACTACGAGGAAAGCGGCAGTTCTACTTGTTACTACCAATTTTTGGTAACACACAAGTTAGATGTTTTATTGAAGGCAAAAATAGCAGAGAAGGCCACCGATCTGGCCAGAAGCCGCTGGATTCGAGGACCTGAAGACCGGTCATTGTGGAGATCATTGCAGCAGGTCTTTGTTCAACTGTTAACGTCTTCCTTCCGGCTGAGATGATGATGAATACCTGTTAGTTTCTGAGACGAACCAGAGTACCAAACGGATAGCTAATAATACTTGCAACTTTGGTCATATTTTGTAATCATGTTTGCACTCAATCCCCTCTTTCTATATTTAAATCACCCACTTTTATTTTATCTTATGATCTAAGGAAACAAGTGCCTGAGCTTACCTCTTTTGTGCTATCGTCTGAACCATCATCCTTTTCTTTGTTTGCCTCAAAAATTATAGGACGATCCCAGGAAGTTATATTTGGCAGATCTAGATTTACATGTACGGCATCTCTCGATTTCTTCCTGAAATCGTCTTTAGAAAACATACTAAATGCTCCAAAATTCCGATTTTAAAAACCAAAGAAAAACCAATGAATAGATAGGTTATGCTATGCAAACGAGGTAAGTATATAATTCTTACAAAACCCGATAAAATATTATGCTTGCTCGGTTAAAAATAATTGTTCATATCAAAATTATTTTAGAAAGTAAAATTAATCTAAACATCATTGTAACCTTAGTGTCACGTCCAAAGAGAATTTAAATGTGGAGGATAGTCAAGTCTTGTCTTATATCCGTCATTGTTTCTCGTTTTAAAAATGTCAATTAGTTTTTATGGAGTTTATGATTGGCTGTACGAGGCTGAACGATTATTAACCATGGCCACAGAAAGTAGTTGTGTCTAGTCGTTTGAGCTGCCGTATAGACGCATGTGCACGCGCGCAATGTGTGCGAAACTACTGTTATAAAAAGTGCAGTGCGCGCGCCTAGACCACAGACATCCAATACAGTAGTACTGTATTGGACGTCTGTGGCCTAGACTAATCTAAGTGCGCGCTCTGTGCAGTTTGAAGAAACGTTCTATTTATTACATGCCCTTTTCATATTTTCTATGCTCTACCTCTCAACGAAAAAACACAAATTCGAAACCAACGCCGAGCAAGACGAGATCATTTTGAGTGATTAGAATCTTTTAAAGATAAGCAGAAGTTTTTATTTCGGCACAAAAATATAAAAATGAAAACCCCCACATACATCCAACTTTGCAGACAATGGATTGTATACTACCACTATTTTTAGGGTTCTGTACCAAAATTATAAAAAAGGAACCGAAGGAATCTATGGTAAGATACCGATGTCTGTCTGTACGTCACCGCTGATTACTTGTTTCGGGCGTTTCCTCGTGGCCTAACTAGGTTGCCAAACTAATTTGGCTACGAGGAACTAAAATTCTTCGTGGCCTAACTGCTGCATCTCAGAAGAATAATAACGCAACGGTAATCCTACGGGGAGACACTTGTTTTTTTTGGTCTATCATTAATCTAAAAATACTATTTTATTTAGTTTGAAAGGAAACACATGTTAATGGTAATAAAACTTTATTTTAATAAGACGTAAAAAATATTAAGTATCTAAGTAATATCTAGGTATATCCAAGTCGCAGTCGAATTGTAGAAATCGCCATATTAGATAACGGCTAGCCGTTTTGTATTATGTCGGATCGATGTTTAGCCGGATTGTTATTGAAAAACGTTAGACGATCTTATATGTACGTCGGCGTCGCCTTATTTTAGCAGCATCGTGATAACTTAGGCTAGCCGTTATGTAAGAAGTACACGACGTTTAGCCAAATTGCACGTTAGACTAGGTATACGTCGGCTATGTTTAGCAGCATTGTGATAAGTTGATGTTACGACGGTGACATTTTATAACAACCTTTGCACATTTACAATTAAATAAAAATAGTAATAAAATAAATATTTGTAATAAAATAAATATTCTGGAAATTTTAACACACACAGTCGCCTGACCGCAAAGCTTGTACTATGGCTGCCAGAGACTGATTTACCTTCATAATAAGTATAATTTTTAAATAGGTAGATACATAATTTTATTTAAATAAATGAATTAACACCAAAATAAAAATAATAACAAAGTAAAAGTGTAGAAGTTACTTTTAAACGATGTTAGGGCGTAGACAAATGGTTGTCAGCTATCTCTTTCCCACATTCAGCAAACAGCAAGAAATTATGGTTTGTCAAAGGCAAATCTTTCCGACTAAATAACGAACTTCTCAAAACGAAATCTTAAAAACCTTAAAAAAGAAAGTATGATGCGCGAAGACGATCGCTGACGACCAATTGCGAATCGAAGAGTGACTAAGGGGCTCAAGTCCTCCCCAAAAAATCATCAGGGACCCTATTCGGAGATTTGAGATTTTCATCTCACTTTTTTTCGTCCTTGTTGCTCTCGTTTGAAACGTCATAGGTGTGAGAGTGACCAAGATAAAATCTCATCTCATCTCACGCGCAGGAATAGCCCCTTTGGGCCCACATTGTTCCAAATCAGCGGTCGGCAACCCGCGGCCCGCGGGCCACATGCGGCCCTCGGCCCTCCTCCATGCGGCCCTCGAGGGTTTTGTAAATAAATAAAAAAATCCAGACAGTTTGCTCACACGTCGTCTGGCCCCCAACTAAGCAAGGCTTTTACTATACTTAGCTGCCAGAGACAGATAAATATTGATTTTTAGAGATCAGATAATAACTACATAAATAAATAGATACCTATGGTAAAATATGTATATGTTGATAGAAACCTATTGTAAATTTATTGAACAAGTGCGGCCCGTCTCTTGCTTATTTTGGCACTGTGCCGCCCTTGCCTGCCAAAAGGTTGCCGACCGCTGTTCTAAATGCTTTTTTAACTCCAAAATCCAACCCTCACCCGTTACAAGGCCCCTCCCGAACTAGAATCCTGGATCAACCAAAGTTCAGAAACGTGATTATCCCCGCTTGAAATTCGAACTCTACTTCTTCTTATCTTTACTCTTCTTCTTCTTGGCAACCTTGTACGGCCCAAGTTGCCTGCGCACGAGCAGCCCGCGCCACCAGGCTTGTACCGCGACGGCAGCGTTAGTCATCTTCAAGCGGTACTGGCGCGCTTTCTCGCGCTCATCTTTGAAGAACACCCAGTCTGTCATCAGTTTTTCGTGTTCCGCAATCTGAAATGTCAAAACAGTACTTGTTTGTATCATTTAAGAAGTCTCTCTTCTCTATGTCTAGTTACTCAGTATACAAGTATAAATAAAAAATATAAAAAAAACCCTGACACCGATTTACATCGAACATAGCTAAGAACACTCTCGATTAAATCACATTTAAAAAAAAACAAAATAGGTTCATTCGTTCGGGACCTACGATGTCACAGACAGACAGACAGACACACAAATACACACACACACCGTCATTTTTACGTCGGGGGTTAAAAACAAAACGTCGATTTCGGCATTTATCTGTTTCTCTGTTCGTACCCATATATTATAATCCGGGAAATCCTTCTAAACTACGGAACGTATTTTGATGCGGTTTTCACCATCACTTAGATACATTTGCTTGGAAAGCTTATATGTAGGTACCGTGCCAAGCCGGGGCAAGTCGCTAGTTTTAGTAAAATAATCCAGTTTCTGAATCCGTTGCTCAGCTTTGAAGTCAAAATTGCGCGAACTCCGTTTAAAAATATATTTTTTGCTAACTTGAAATACAATCTACTAATACCTACTCAGTTTCATATTCAGACAGTGTTATAGCTATGCACATTTTTTAATACCCTTAACAATTTTTTACCGTTGTTTCCAAATCAATGCGTTTGTCAAGCATATTTTGATAGTCGTTTTTCTTGATTTGAATCTTTAACTGCACAGCTTCAAGATCTTCGTCGTATTTAGACATCCTGTCTTCAATTTTTTGCAAGATTTCCTGAAAAAATGGCGTGGGTAAAGTAAGTACATCAAAGCAGATTATAAGGAAGTCCAGCTATAGAGCTCAAGCTAGAGAGCATCAGTACTTAAAGATAAGTACAGTACACGCCATATAACTATAACCAAGATGGAGCCGACTGCGTATGTATATTCGCGCACGTTAAGAGTGTGAGTGAGTTAAGAGCGAGAGGAGCAGACGAAGTAGTGCGCAGGAACATGCGCCGCCCCTCTGCGCAGCGTCGGCCCCCGCGCGCCCTTCTTACCTCTAATGAGACTTAAAATCGATCACTGCGAAGGTTCAAGTTACATGGCGCGTACTTTAAGTAAGTTTACTCTAATAGCTGGATCAAGCCCCTCACAAAGCACAACCCTAAATCCGCCTATGTAATTTGTAAATTTTATTTTAAAAAGTCCGCGTTTCAAATTCATAAAAATACATAATATCGTCACGCCTTTCCCCTAAAGGAGCTGGCAGAGGTGTGATACAACACCCACACATCGCCGGACGATATTCAGTCTCAACATGTGATAGGGGGCGAGCCTGTCGCCATACACCAGGCTCCAGTCTTTATATTTCTTTATTTATCTTTTTTTATGTAGCAGATTGACTGTATGTATATGTGGTAAGTGTTATTAGAAACTATGTGCTGTTCTTACGTCGATAGCGATGTTGATAAGCATCTTAACTTCCATATGCACTCTGTGTTCGTGGTCGGCCCTTTGCTTGTAGTACTCTATGGAGTCTGTGTAGACAACCTCGGAGTCGTGTATAGTTTCAACATGCTGCTCTGTGCGGGCGCGTTGCCAGTTGCCAATGTAGCGGCTTCGGCATTCAGAGATTAGGACTGCATCCTGGAAACAAAATATGTCTCATTTTAAGAATATAATTGCAGATACGTCAAGAACAACAAATAAACATGGTTTGAAGAACCAGATCTTGTGCGCAACCTCATCCAAATAGTACTATGGCTACGGACCGAAAGAAACCAGAAATTAGATTTCCACGTCATAATTGAAGTTTAATAGTTAAAAATGAATGGAACTTAGAAATGGACATTTCTTGATTTCGGATCGGACGCAATTAGGAACTGCAATGTGCATAAGCAGTATTCGAATTGCGTGCGGAGATCTTCTAAGTCTGCGTGCTTCATCTTCGACCGCATCGTCGCTAACTATCAGGCGAGTTGGTGAACAAACGCAATAAAAATAAAAGTTCGCAATAAAAAAAATAAACTCTGCCATCGGTGGCGGTGCATGTTTAGAGCTGCAAACTACTTCCTGGCAACGCAAGTCGTGTCCAGAATCATGTTCCTTTTGTATCAATTTCATGCTTTGTTTATTATCGATCGAGTAATTATTAATCTCAAAGACAAATGTGCGCTTGGCGCGGACGGTATCTCAACAGCTATTATTAAGGCCGCCAGAAGTGTACTTGTACCTATTTTAACTCACGTTTTTAACATCTCTTTTACCACAGGAATTTTTCCACAAGTCTTGAAAAGAGCCATTGTACATCCTATTTACAAGAGTGGTGATAGAGACAGTGTCACAAATTACAGACCCATATCTGTACTAACAGTCATCTCCAAAATTTTCGAAAAACTTATTAACAAGCGACTAGTACACTTTATAAATGAAAACAAAATTCTTTCAAACAACCAGTTCGGATTTAGATGCGGAAAGTCTACAGAAGACTCTGTCTTAGAACTCTCGGATACTGTAGTGAAAAGTTTTGAAAAAAGACTGAAGACTATAGGTATTTTCTTAGACCTTTATATAGCATTTGATACTGTCTCTATCCCTAATCTTCTTATTAAACTTGAGCACATTGGCATTAGAGGCATTGTTTTAGATTTGTTCCGTAGCTATCTAACCAATCGCACACGAGTAGCGAGAAAAAGCTCTGCTTCGGTGTTCCACAGGGAAGCGTCCTAGGGCCTACGTTGTTTTTGGTTTATGTGAATGGATTATGTAGCCTGGTGCTCCCAAATTGTAAACTAATAGCATACGCTGACGATACAGTCCTTCTCATTTATGGCCGTACTTGGTCGGAAGCGCGTGAACTCTCTGAGAACGCTTTACAAGTGGTAATGAATTGGTTGAGTTCGAATCTGTTAACTTTAAACCTCGCCAAAACAAGTTTTATTGCTTTTGCTCCCAATATTACTGGTCAACCATCACTCCCATTTGTTTTACGTGCTCACTCGTGTGTTAAAGGCGCTGCCGCTGCCAATTGTGATTGCACCTTGATAGAACGTTCCAATTGTGTCAAATATTTGGGTGTCATGATAGACAGTGCTTTGGCTTGGAAGAATCATATTACTTCTTTGGTGTCTAGAGTCCGAAAACTGATTTTTGTTTTTAAAAATTTAAGGTTAATAATTGACTTCCAATACCTTAAAACAATCTATTTCGCTTTAGCCCAATCCGTCATATCATACTGCATAACTTCTTGGGGTGGCTCCGGTAAATCTATAATGTTATGTCTGGAGAGGGCTCAAAGATCTGTCCTAAAAGTTCTGTCCAACAAACCCATTCGTTTTCCTACTAGCGAGGTATACTCACTTTGCCAAGTATTAACTGTTAGACAACTTTTTATCTTGCAAACGGTATTAAGGAAACATGCTCATCTTCCATATAATCCAAGCCTCGTAAAAACAAAACGAAGATCTGACAGAGTTTGTACCATCGAAAAAAGGCGGACGGCTGTCGCAAGCAGGCATTATTACTATATAAGCTCGATGTTGTACAATAAAGTAAACAAACAACTAGATATTTACTCCCTTACATTACATAAATGTAAAAAAAAATGTCTTGCATGGCTCCTATCTTTATCTTACCAGGACACAGAAGACTTCTTGGTTATAATAAAATAACCCATCTAATGATTAACTCACACACACACACACACTCACACACAAACACACACACATGCACACAAACACGCTATACACTCTCGCTTTTTTACTCCATCCAAAATTATTATTTATAGGTACTTATTTAATGTTACTTGTTTGAACAATTCTTCTTTTGTAAGTATATTATTTTTTATATAGTTTATTTTTAAAAGATGTTTAATTTAGAATAATTACGGAACTATTGTGAAAATCTTCGGACGAGGGCGTTGACATCTGTGACTCAGTTTTACACTTCTGCAGGTGTCATCGATCGGTAAATTTGTAATACCTTGTGTTGCTTGTTCCATAATAAACGTATTATAAACGTATTATAATGTGTTCGTGATAAAATACAAATAAAAAAAAAAAAAAAAAAAAATTAACTATCTAAGTTTTACCTCAACTTGCGCCATCAATGAGTCAATTTTCGCTTCACTATCGTAGAGGACCGTTTTGATATGATTACGTAGTTGCCTCAACTGTCGAGAGAGATCTCGGCGAAGTCTGTGAAATTCAAAATAATATACCAAGTCGGTACATGATAATAATAAACCAAGGAAAGTATTTTCAAAATGATTATTTGTTTTTTCTTAACTAGTGGGAACCAATTCTAACCTAGTTTTCTCAGCCATCCTTCTTCATCTCAGTTCTAGTCATAGTCATAGTGTCTAGTTCATCATAGTCCTATTTTTATAGTAATCGAGTCTATTTGTTTCTAGGTAAATTAAAGCCAGCCACACACCTTAAGAACTACGTGCAGTAAGGCATTATGCCTTATGTTTTGCTTTTCGTTAGAGATTTTTGGGCTTCGTCGCGGTCTCGATTTTCCAACTTTTTGGCACTCACCCTATAAGGACTTTTGCTAGTCTAGTACGCGATGATATAGGGTAACCAACGACCCTCTCTAGGTCTCCAGTAATCGGTTTCTTCTAAACGAGAGGGCGCCATCGTAGGTCGCATCATTGCCTAACATCAGACGAGATGGTGGACAAATAGAATCCTAACAATCCTACTAATTTTATAAATGCAAAGGTGAGTTTGAGTGTTAGTTTGTTACGCTTTCACGCCCTAACTACTCAACCTATCAACATAATAGTATGCATACACCTTGTGAGGGATAAAGAAAATTCTGACAGATACCTTTCATCCAGAAAAAGTCAACGGTTCCTGTAGGACTGCGGGTGAAACCGCGGCGTGAAGCTAATAAATAATAAAAACATATCCAATGCTACGATTAATGTACTAACTGTCTGTTTCTCGCTTCTTCTTCAGCTAATGCTATGCGATATCTGTCTAGCGCGAGAATGACCTCCACACTGTTCTCGAGAGATCGAAACGACCGGTTCAGACTTACATCCACGTAAGTTCTTTTAATCACGTCAATCACGTAGATTCTGTAAAAAAATATTAAAAATAAACAGTTCCATAAATCAAAATAACACTTTAGATAGGTACGGTACGCGCCACATAACGAGAACCAAGATGGCACCGACTGCGCATGTAAACCCTCACACGCAAAGAGTGCGAGCGAGAGGGGTAGACGAAGTAGTGCGCGGGAACATGTGCCGCCCCTCTGCGCAGCGCCGCCCCCCTGCGCGCTTACCTCTAATCAGACCGAATCGAAAATCGATCACTGCGCAGGTTCTAGTTACGTCGCGCGGACTGTACTCACCCACATATTTCCAATTAACTGAACTGTATATCTCTAGCCTAACCATTTTTGTCTAAAAATATGTAATAAATAGAAATTCAAAATTAATGAGTATTAAACTACCCCTTTGTCCCATCGCTGGAGAATGCCTGAATGAAGACGAGTGACGTCATCAGGTGTTGGCTCCCGGAAAGCTGGACCTTGTTTTTTTGGATCATGGAGCAACATTAAAATACCTGTCAGAGTCTAGCTTGTTGATCTTGTACTCGTTGCAGCCAAGATTCTTTGGGTCTACAGCCTCGAGCTCATCCACGAAGTCTGGTTCCTTCACACCATACTTCTTACGAAGCAAGAAGTCCCAGTCCAACTTCGTTTTGATTATTTTTAACTCATTGCTACTCTCCACTGTAAGATTTAAAAATTAGTAATTTCTGTTAGAACCGTCGTATTTTCATAAATGTCAATGTCAACTGTCATTTGTTTTAAACATTTTAAATATGACAAAAGTGCATATGTACCTACTTTCTCTCTTCCTGTTCGAACCCCTTGATGTCGACACGGATAATCAATTCTTTATTAATATACGTAGAAGTGAAAGTAGAATCTGGTTATTATTTTATTTCCTGCACGTAGCTACTATAAACCCACGATGCCCACGAACCTCTGACCACAACAATTTCTATAGCGGTGTTTTGCGAAATAAAAAAAAATTGATACAGAAGAGCAAAACAAAGTCTTCTTTCCGCGTCTGTCTGTCTCTCTGACTGTATACCCGCTAACCCCTCTTAAGCCCGTATGCGAAAACGACACTCAGTCATGAATCTCGAATTGTAATAGTTAAAACCAGTTTTAAATCGAGATTCAAGACTGAGCGTCGTTTTACCATGCGGTTCTTAAACACGTAACGGATTTTCATACGGTTTTCACACCATTAGTTAAATATTTTTTTACGGTAGGTTTATAGGTGCGGGATACATGTTTCCTGTGCGAAGCCAGGGCGGGTCAGGTCGCTAGTTTAGGTTTAGTACAAAACCACGCGGGTACTTACCAAGAATTTGCAATTGAGTTATCGTATCTTCTAATATCGTTCCAAATAAAGATGAATGCAAAGACGGTAAACTGTAAAAAACAAAATTATGACTAGGTTAGTAAAAGGGAGAGTAAAACTTTGTTACTGTGAAATTGCTTAAATTAGAAAATAAGATTTAACTGTTTTTTTGAAACTTAATCAATATCAAGAAAGTATAGCATTAGGTATGTAGGTATCTACTTAGGCGCGCAGCTCGCTGATGACTCGAAACGGCGTCGTGATGACGTCAATGTTTACGCTTATTTACTGCCCCCCAATTCTACTAACCAATTGCTTTTAAATTGTTAATGAATTGTCTCAAATTGACACTTTTTGTATGCCAGAAGTGTCAAAAATAGACTATTCATTAACAATTTAAAAACAATTGCTTACTAGAGTCGAG
The DNA here is from genome assembly GCA_911728515.1 of Peribatodes rhomboidaria. Taxonomy (NCBI): domain Eukaryota; kingdom Metazoa; phylum Arthropoda; class Insecta; order Lepidoptera; family Geometridae; genus Peribatodes; species Peribatodes rhomboidaria. The sequence goes on along the minus strand of OU452186.1, from coordinate 11,786,235 downwards.
GCCCTGGAGTGGAGGCGCAGGCGTCTATGCTTCCTTCTCACACTCTAACTCATACAACGGTAATTAGAATGATAAAATGGCATCAGAGTCGAAACGCGCGCCCCAGAAGCGACTCGAGTGGCTCTAGTGTACAGAACCCTCAAAAACCCCGAAATGAAAAACCAACTGGAGTCTCTTGGAAAAAAGCTTTATTTAAATCTTGGTAAACAATCCTAGGTCAGCCTAAGTTAACATTACGAATGTAACAACGCGTTTTAAGACATCGTCGCCACGTTCACAGCGCCATCTAGTTTAAACCTCGGTACTAACCTAAACACTAGTAAGTGAGCGCTCTCCTACTTATTTGAAAACAAAACATAGATGCGCCGCCCCGCCTCGATGCTTGATCATGTAGGCTAGCCCACAAACCTTCCAACCTAAGCCATACAAACCTACCAACCTAAGCCATTAAAGTGTAAAAACAGATACTGTACGCTCTCTCCATTTTGTCAGATGCATCGCTTGAAAATGAATCGTCATCCAAACCTCGGCGATGATGGCCACTTCGTACAAGTGATTTTTGCGAAAATGGAGTAATCTAAAAAGTGAAAAAAAAACTGCATCATTATCATTCTACTACTTACCTATTTTACTAATTAATAGGAAGGCCTAAGGCAAAATTCTGAAAGATTTTGTCGACAGACGGATTTTGTTGTAAATACTTACATTACTTACTTACCCATTAGTACCTACTTAGATATATTATATGCCAATGCCTGTAAATTTATATTACTCCATACCTATATTGTAACTTGTTAAGTTGTAAGTTGTAAGTTTTTTTAGATACTTGTATCTAAAAAAACTTTTCGTTAAATGGTTTTAGCCTATTAATGTAGTAGGTATTGTCACAACTAAATGTGTGTCAAAAAGATCCAAAAAATAAAGAAGACAAGCCAAACAATACCGATTTAAATAAGTACCTAACAAGTAGCTGTTTTTGTAATAGCTGCGAGAAATATCACGGGTCGAATCTGGAGGACTAATTGACGTTTTTCCACTTGCCGGTACAGCCCGCCTTGAGTCTCGACCCTGCACGGGATCGCCCGCCGGCGGGATCAAGGGCGCTATGCCGATGTCGTCAACCCCAAGTAGAAAAGAGTGCCATGCATTTTCATACATTTGTGTCCCCGACTACCGTGCCGTGCCGGTAAACGCCTATTGTCGATGAAGATATTTGTGAAGCTCACCTTCGTTACGATCTCTTGAGACGTAGTCTTCAGAGTTATTCCGCCAGGAGCTTCAGTATTCAGTCCTGTATCAGCCTGTTTCTTATAAACCGTGGCAGTGCCCCAAGGGCCCTCGGATAGGTGCAGAACGCTCGGCTTAGTCGCCATCTTGTGGCTAAGCAGGGCTAAGCCTACTTGCGGCTAAATCTCTGGAGTAAGAATAAAGGATTTGTCACACTGGAAGTTTTCTGCGTCCTGTGGTCCGAAAAAAAGCAAACGCAGCCCGCATCGTGTGTGAATATCATTCATTTACAGTTCATAAATACTGTTGTGTAATCAATCAATGTAATCACAATCTGATCGTGCGAGCACAAGCAAAATAAGGTAAGTAAGGAACGCATCACGCAGAAGAAATCGCTTACCGGTCCCGACCACCAAATGATGTTGTTCATATAAATGATGCAGGCTTTGAAATTATTTCCCTACTCTGATGATGCAGGCTAAGATCAGCCTGACCGGACTGCAGGACGCATGAAGTGTGACAAATCCTTTACTCAGGCAAACTCATACAGTAAATATGCTGATCATAAATGCAGGTATACGTTTACTTATCTGATTTTAAGATACCTACTGCTTCAGCATATAAACATATAATGTAATAAAAAGATTTTCCACAACTTTTTGCAGCGTTCTTGAAAACAATGACAATAATGACAGTGATGACAGCCGTTCTGACAACATTTTGTTTTTGAGTCAATCCATCAAAATTAAAAAAAAAAACAAGGCCTAACACATAATGACGTCATCGTCATCCGTCTCTTACGAACTTGTCGTAAATGACTTATTTCGGTCCTGCTTAAGCATCGATTGACGCGTTTCTGAATGCTATACCTGGCGGAGTATATTATTATTATACCATGCCATTCACTATGGTTTTAGAAAAAATACACTATTATAAGACCATAGTATAACAATACGTGCCATTCACCATGTCTTGTAGTCCTGAGAAGCAGGATGTAGCTCACATACCATCCTGCCTAGCATCTAGATAGGCCGGATGGACGCGTCGTTGCCGGACTCGATGCAGGATGCGACAACATTCACCATCCTGCATTCGGCAAAGACGTACCGTTTCCTTTGTAAGTACACAATTTTTTTAAATAATTTTTTGGACACTTGCATACATGGTCGTCTGACCCCAAACTAAGCAAAGCTTGTACTATGGCGGACAGAGACTGATAGACATACATATATATTTCTAAATAGAAACATAGATAGATAATTAACACCCAGACATAGAACATACAGAAAATTGCATATATGTAAAAAAAAATGTCATGCATGGCTCCTAACCTCATCTTACCAGGACACAGAAGACTTCTTGGTAACAATAAAATAACTCACCTAACGATAAACCACACACACACACTCACACACACAAACACACGGACATATCACACCATACACTCCTGCTTTTTTACTTCATCCAAATTCATTATGTACTTATACCCACTTATTGTTTATGTAAATGTTAATGTTTGAACAATTCTTTTATTATATAGTTTTCTTTATTTTCGAAAATTGTTCGAAAATAATTCTTATATTTAGATTAAATCAATTTAGCTCTTGTAAAAAATCTTCGGACGAGGGCGTTGACATCTGCGACTCAGTTTTAAACTTCTGCAGGTGTCATCGATACTCACCTTTGTAATACCTTGTGTTATTGTTACAAAAATAAACTTATTCTTATTTTTATATTTTTATGTTTATCAAATGAATGTTCGTCCTAGGTGGGAATCGAACCCACGCCTCCTAGCTCAGAAGGCAGGGTCTTCCGACTGAGCCACCGAGGCAGTCATACTATGTATACTATGTTTCCTTTGTATAATACTTACAAAGGAAACGGTTCTGAACAACCTCGATTTATTTCGGTCGGTTAACTATCAATTATTATTAAAATTTAAACTAGGATAAACGAACAAAATAAAAGAATCAATGTCTATTGTAAAAATTTAATACCAGACTCTGTCCACAAAATAATTTATGACTTCTTAATACACGTGATTTGGTCTACATGTGCAGCTATATTCATCGAACAAACGATATCAAAATCGATACAGCCTTGCAGCATTGGGTTAACATGACTGAGATAAAATAAAATACTGTCTTGAAAATATAAATCAATAAAATAATAAATTACTTCAATCATGTAAACCGAAACGCTATTTTAATTAAAAAAAAAGTATTCTAGGGCGAGTCGCTGATTGGTCAAGAGTCGCGATAGATGTGGAAGTAACTACAAGTAAATGTAAACTCTAAATCGTATGAAATACGGCAGAATTTCAAAATACAACTAACGCATCGAGCGGCGACGCCGTTTGAAATTGCCATTCGAAATTCTGATCCACGCACATACATTGTAAGGTTCACTTTTCAATTTTTTCGCTGCGACTCTTGGCGAACTAGCGGGACAACCTTAGAATTACCAAAACATGGATCTTAGGCCGAGTACAAAAATAACGAAATTATCCTCTGTTTAGGTAATAAACTTCGATACACGTATAAGAAAACCGATAAACAAATTTAAATTCTATTTCGGCATAACAATGTTTAATTTAGCGAGTAACAATTTTTTTTTTTTAATTAAGCGAAGTTTCGTCCACTTCTAGCTTTTAAACATAGATTATTTATCTTAATATTTAAGTACTACGGTTTTAGGCTTCGTTCTAAATAAGAAACCCGTGAACGCCTGACTGTCCGCCAACTGACTAAGTTGCAAACTGAACTGAAACTGAAAGTTGAATTGGGCAAACTAATAAGCCCCTCAGTTTCTTGCATGTTCTTCTGTGTACGGGCTGTTTTTCCAAACAAGGCGGTAGAGTCATTTTTATAACTTTGACGTGCATAACGTTCAAGCTGACAACGTCTAGCGTCCTAGAACGTCTAGTTTGCTAATACGTTCATGTCGCATCACGTCTAGTCCAACAACGTCTACTTCCAGAAATTGAACAAATACATTTTGACTTTGGAACTGAATGTTGAGGAAGCAGCGAACTGTAGCATACAAAATGCAAATCGGCCGCTCAGTGAATGAATCTAGTCAGTCGAGTATTTAAATACCTTTGACGTTCATATGTGTATCTTTGATACCTAAATTGAATAAAAACGTTTTGACTTTTGACTTTGACTTTGAATCAGCGAGGGACACGCCGCAAACTGTGTACAGTACGCGCTGTTTGGACACACCATTTAAAATAAATTGGGTGGCTAACTATACGCAAACAATCAGCCGCTCAAAGTTTGCTTAGTCGGGACAAAACTTTAGTGGTAAACTAAGATTTCGTCCTGACTAAGCGCGTTCGCTTACTTTTGTGCGCCGACCCGAAATCCATTTTCAGTAAATAACGTAACAAGTATATATTCATCACACGAGTTAATGCTTAGTTATAACTATGACTAAGAATAAAATAGGAAAACAATCTTAGTGACAAACTAACCTACTCTTCTGTATAAAATTGAAATACTTTTTACAAATTACAAGATTATTTTACGATATAAAATATTATTATTTACATCGATAATTCTCACATCGTATGAGGTATGTTTGTCTATTTTCTAGATTTGTTTGACTTGAAGGTACTTACATAATGGCGGATACGGACCGAACTAAGTCTGTACCCGCCATGAGCAAATTTCACTCTTTTTGTAAAACTACCTTCATTACTGATTTTTTATATCTTTTCTCTGTTTTAAGTGTTTTTGTAAAACGCTTCTTTGCTCGCACTTCTATTAAAAAAAACGCTTGAGTTATTTTATTTTCCAATAACATTTTACACCTGAGCTACGCTAAGAAGCGATGTGACTGCTGCAATAAAACATAAAAAAAAACCTCATAATAATTATCCTATTCAGCTCAATCGACCCGAAAGTTTCTTAGCACGGCTCTGGCATAGTTTGCGAGTGCGTATGAGCAAGAGCAGTTTTAATACAAGGCCATAGAGAAAATCAACTCCGCTGATAGCAAGACAAGTCGACCGATTGGTTGCAAGTCTACTTGACCGATTAATTGCGACAATGATGTAAGTTATTCTTACATTACGCCCGTAACAGTATACCGCGGCGAACGCCCGCGAAATCACCGATACGCCGTTCCTATTGGTCAAAAAGCTTTTAACAACCAATGGGAACACATTCTCGGGAGTTCGCAGCCATAGTCTGGTGTAGACAAGCATTAGAAATGACGAAGCAATGCCACACTTGACGCGCTTGCGACGAAACCGTGGCGTGGACGGCAAACTTCTTACATCTCTAGCTTGTCTTTGCATTAGCTATCTTAATATTATTGTTTTAGTTTAGACATCTCTATAGTTTACTAAAGCGAACAGTGAGCTCACTATAAGTTTTTTCGAAAAATATGTAGGTAGTATGTATTATTTTTCTTTTTATTGAGTTTTGCGAGGCCTTTGTTTGTTAAAAGTTGACGTCTTCTAACCGAAATGGCTGTTAAAACGTATTCGATAGAAAAATGTATGAAAACATAACATATTGTTACCCTTTCCACAAAAGAGTTGGCCGAGATGTGTATAGGCCGATTCGAACTTAATGGCGCTGTGAAGTTAGGCGCAAAACGCCTGCGCAGTAGCGAAAACGACTGTACGCGTGGGGGTACGAGAGGCAAGACGCCGAAGTCTCGCTTGCGGCGCACTTCACAGCCGCCATTCAGTTTGAATTAGTCTATAACAGACATGGCTTGCAGTGATTGTTCTCAGCTTTTCACTGCAAATATAGGCTACATAATAGAGGACACCACCAACCACCAAGGCTCACGAAATGCTTTTACATAAGCATTAGCTAACCGAAGCAATAGTCGCTGAGGCCGAAATCGGCTAGGAAGAAATCTTCATCATAACACCCACACTTCGCCGTGTACGAGAAGTGCAGTTCTATTTACGCCCAGTACGGCGCAGTCCAATTTTTCATACATTTTTCGGAGAATACGGTACGAAATATTATTCGAAGCTACGCTAGGAGTACTCAATGACTAACAGCACCTATAATAGTGAGTGGTTTTAATCAAAAGTATCTAAATGTATTTAAATAACATATAAATTGAATTTTACTTCAGTCTGTACCCAACACGTTATAGGGTTCACATTTCAATGGTTTTTCTGACCCTGCCTGCCTTATAAGACTGCCTATTACATTCTTCATTGCTCGGGCCATTTCTATCGTGTCCCTGCCTGAAGCAAGGAGGTCGTAACCACTTGGTCAACCGATTTAGGGACTCTGACTCCCTGCATCTTATTGCACTACCCTGTCCCTGCGGGCAGGGCTCGAAAAATATCGCAATGTAATAGCCAGAAAGCTAATGACGTATTAATTGTTGATTTATGGCTAATAGTGATCGCGTGCTATCCCGTTTCGGAAACTAGCAAACTGTCTTTTCATTTCTTTTTCTGTTGTTGTTTGTCACAGTCAGAATCACGAATCAAATCAAAATCATTTTTTTTTTCAAATCAAATATTTTTTATTTTAAAAAATATTTGATTTTTAAAAATATGAATGGATCTAAAATAAGGGCGCCGGTCTTTTAGGCAAAGAAAGATAGCCTCATGTATTTTGAGGTGCTCAAAACGTGATCAAACCGGCCTAACCTGACCGCAGCTAAGCGACCAACTCATTATATCTGAAGAATACATTTATTAGATAACACGATTCGCGCTAAATTGGTTAATTCACTAGATCCTGTTTTGAGTTTAGTTAATTAACGTTAATAAGTAATAGGAGGGTAAGTGATCATGCAAACATGGCTTGATACACCCTATAGATAAAGCGTTATGGAACCTTTGTATTATTGAAGTGAAACTTCTAATGCAACTTCCAACAAGGTTGCGTTAAACGTTTAACGCTACCATAGAGGGGGAATAGAAAGAGACAGAGCTAGAATTACAGGCTAGGAGTAGGCAGGAAGGGACTCCACGCACTATCTTATTTTTTTCATTGAGATATAAGTACTACGTCCTAGAGAAGTTGTTCCAAACAAAAAACGTCACGCAACTGGATGATAGCGGGGCCTGCCGCTGTGAACTGACTACAGGTTTGCTGCAGCGCTAAAACTTTAGTTTTGTCGTCTAACCAAACTCTTAAAACATGCAGCACTATATCGCTTAAAAAATTGTTTTCTCGCTTCGTACACAACCACATTGCATGCGATCGAAGCATAATAATGTAATGTAAGATAAGGTGTAAGGATTGCAGCACAGTGCAGTCGAAGAAAGGCAGTGTTCGCATGATGAAACTTAGTACGTAGTACATAATTATATTCGATGATTGTATTCCGAATTAAGGTCAGTGCCCTTGTTTCTCGGCCGTGTAATACTTCGCCTGTCTCTCTAGTTAGAAAAGTCATAAGTGTGAAAGTGATCGATAGATTCCAGCTATGTATGTACAAATCGTGGATTGCGGGGTCCAAGACAAAGCATTCCCATTGGCTATCACAATATCAAGCTTAACCGGGACTTGCATTCAACCAATGATGGTGAATTTTTTATAGGTCTATGAAAAAGAAGGTAGTATTCTATTTACAAACGCGACCAATACTGGGGTGGGGTATAATTGTATAAATTAAGTGCTTTTTAACTATCATCTCATATCCGCAAAAGGAATACTGTTCGACGAATAATATACAAGGTATCGACTATAACAACAATATATACTACACAATATACTACTATACAATTTACAATTTTATTTATAATGTTTCACAGGCACGTAGTTTTTCTATCGCGAATCACGAATTTATTAGAAATTCAATGTTACCAACTTATTTGGTGAGTTGAGCTGTGGAGCCACTTTCGTATTTTCTGGACAAAACTATAAATTAACATAACAAAAATTATTAGCTCCGTCATTTGGCCACATCTACACAAATAAGTTGGTTAAGCTGTAAGAAATCGCTTTAACTAAGACTCTTATACGAACACTAGCGTCAATTTTTTTTAAATAATGACTTTGTGCTGAAATGAGTGAGTGAATGATTTGAACGAATGATAAAAGTGACCTATATAGATTTGAGTCATCGATTTATTGCAATAAGGGTGATAATCTAATGGCCTGTATTACCTAATTATTTGACGAATTCATTAACAGAGGTAACATTCAGTCACGTGCAAGTTCACTACGCAATTTTTACTAAGGCGTTCGTTTGCTGAGTGAACATTAACACAATTGTTTTTTAATTAATTTACTTAGTAAACTATTTAACAATCGCGTATTAAAATTTGTTTACTGAGCATGCATTTCAACAATGACGTTTGACAAAATTATTCACTCTGTAACATTTTTACGAAGCTTGTAAATCATTCACTTGGTTCAATTTCCACAATGACGTTTGCAATTCGTTCAATCAGTGAACATTTCCACAATGACGTTAGTTAGTTCGTTCTTCAAACCTCTAGTTCGTTCACCGTCAGTTCGTTCTACGGGCCTGTGTTAGTGAGGCACGAGTGTGGTCCTTCCTGCCTTGGCATTAGAGTCGGTTGTTGAACACGAGTCACGAGCCAGGCGACACTGCTTGACATCACTTACTAGAAGACGGTTGGACGCGCTTTCCTGAAATTAACAATATCATTGGTTTAGAACTAATTCGAGATCGCGATTAGCGATAAGGCCGCCAGTTGTTATACTAGCTGTATGCAGTACTCAGATCAACCTAGAGAATAAGATGGCGCTCGGCGTATGACCTAAGTGAAGCTAAAAATCATCCAAAAACTACGCTACTGTCGTATATGTACACAACACGCACACATTGACGAAAAAACTACGCTACTCGCTTGGTCATTCTTACCTCGACATTATGTGCATTGGGTAAGGTATAATTTCGTATACATAAATATATATAGTGCACTAAAAAAGTGTGTCCAGGAATACATTTTGAGGTTCTTTTTAAAAACTGTGCAGTTTTTTTACAAGTCAATTTTGAAAAAGCTGTAAGTAACATTAAACTCTTACAAATATGTGCAGTTCTAGAATATTACATTTACCAAGGTTGTTAGAACGGAAATGGCTAACGTAGAGTTTGGGAATTAATATTAGTTTTCGTGCAATTATATTTAAATTATATATAAATGTTTTTTATGGCAACATTACCACGCGCACAAGTTTAATAAATAAGTGGCTTCAGCGAGATATAACGCAGTGTTCCATCTTTTACCTCTAGGTTAGAAAGCGGTAAAAAAGTAGCCTCTGTGTAAGCTTCCTCCACACCAAATCCAATTCCCGTTTGAGCGCGAAGAAGTAACAAACACACTCACAAACTTTCGCCATAAAATAAAAAAGGTAGGATGATCCTATGATGTCTAATGATTGTTCTGATATTTCTGGAGTAAACCACAAAAAAAGTTTTTAAAAGGGTACAATTTTTGACGTAATTTTCAGCCTAAAGATTTTATCTACGAGTATCTCACGTATTGTTGTTTTAGCTCTTAATAGTTCCTGTGAAGTATGCATTTATCAAGACTAATATTGTTTTTCAATGACTATCTTATCTTTTAGTCTAGACTAGTAATTGAAACAAAGCTTTTGACGAAGTGTGTACACACTCAACATTCAGGACGTTTCTCGACACACTATTGTTAAGGCCCGGTATTAGGTACACGAAAACAAGTTTTTTTTTTTGCGCCTAGTTTGATATGAGTTGTGAGGATCAGGCGCAAAAAATACAGCTGGTAGAAGAAACAACCAACTACAGTTTAACCGAAGTACAATTTTAAAAATCATTCTAATTTTGGAATAAAAAAGAAAACAAAAAATATTCATCTTAAATACTTATTGAGCGTAGGTTCTCTAAATTTTCAGCGATTACAACACATTTTTTTTTTCGATTATAAATAGCCAGGTTAGTTCTCTAAAGTTTGACTTCTTATTACGATTAATGCAGCTAAAAACGCCAAAAAAATGTAATTCTACGCGCCGATCTCATTTTACCATCAAATATGATTTACGATTTTCAACTCTAAATGAAGCGGCTTAAGTTGTGTTTGTGTGGGTAGATTTTTTTTTTTTATAAAGAATAGGTCAACATTTGACCACCAACTCGCCTGATGTGAAGCGACATCAGCGAAATCGTGGAATGAACGAGCCTTAACACATTAAACAATATCCAGATCCAGATCCAATATAAAGAGTATCCCAAAGCTTGAACTTTGTTTCACTGTTACACTGACGTAAGACATGGATATGTCCGTTCAAGTTTTAACTTCTACTAAATGCGTCTAATTATTACCTAGTTATTACCACGTCTTGACTTCATTAGCGTCGTCAGCCACAGCATTCTTGATTCTACAGCTGGGTATAGGCCTCTCTCCTACTGTGCCCTCAGCCGCGGTCCTGAGCCAATCGAGTCTAATTTACTTACTATCCCCCTTAGCAATAAAGTAGTATAGGCTCGGAATAGTTATGCTGTGTTTTGTCTTTGTCTTTCTTTTACATTTTTAATTCGCTCGAAAATTGCAAAACACGTTTGACGCTATACAACGTTTATTTAAGGGGGTATGTGTTTATTTATTAGTCTACTAGCTGCGCCCCGCGGTTTCACCCGCGGTTAAAAAGTATCCTATGTGCTATTCTAGACTATAATCTATCTCTGTGCCAAATTTCATCCAGATCTGTTAGCCGTTCTGGCGTGAAAGAGTAACAAACATCCATCCATCCATCCATTCTTACAAACTTTCGCGTTTATAATATTAGTAGGATGTATTATTTTAAGATTTTCTGCCGTGGTTTATGTTTAGTACTTACTACTTGTTTTGTATTTCTTATTAGAATATAATATTTATTATGCATTCAATTTAGAATTCGCCTTAAAGTAATGTAAGCGAGTTAATTAAACAAGGATAAATTATTACAAAACCAAGCCCTTGTGTTGCAACTAGTATCAAATAGATACGTTACTTGATAGAATATCGCCGAGTTTTCCTCCTTTCAACTCATGGCGGGTAAGTCCCTTGTGAGGCTGCATTTAAATTGCATTGCAATTCATGACAGGCATGTATGTACTCATGAATCATAGTCAAACCTCCTTTGTGGCAATCCTTATCCTAACTAATATTATCTATTTATGGTTATATGTAACTAACCAAAAACCTCTTAAGGGTTCATTTTACTCATAAATATGAACAACTTTTACTATGGAGCGAACTCTGAAATCGCGAAAATAAAATCAGCTGTTCCATACATTTTGTTTCTGGCCAATGAACTGTTTGTATGGAACATCTGCTTTTTTTTTCGCGATTGGCTTCATAGTAAAAGTTGTCTATATTAATGACTACAATGAAACCTTAAGAGGTTTTTGGTGAGTTACCTATAACCCTGTATATATACAGGCAGTTACAAAAACCTTGTTGTATATTATCCTAATCCTAACTAATATTATCCCTTGTCATGTGTGCAGAAAAATACATAGGTTTTGTGGAGGACTACGATGGCATCTTATATCCATGATGGTCACGTTTTGTTTCCGACGCTGCGCTACCATGGACCTTATTGCGCGGCGATACGACTCGCGGTCGCGCAGCGTCGAAAACAATACGTGGCCATCATGACAATGAGATATCATGGTAGGCCCCCAGGTAAAATAACGGGTTCCTGTGTGTGTGTGTGTGTGTGTGTGTGTGTTCAGCTAGTTTAATATGAATATAATATCTTGTTTAATAGCAATATTAGTTTAATATTAGTGTGATCCTAACTAATCTTACTAATATTATAAATGCGAAAGTTTGTAAGAATGGATGGATGGATGGATGTTTGTTACTCTTTCACGCCAGAACGGCTGAACAGATCTGGATGAAATTTCGGACAGACATAGATTATAGTCTAGAATAGCACATAGGATACTTTTTAACCGCGGGTGAAACCGCGGGGCGCAGCTAGTAAGTATTATAAATGCGAAAGTGAGCGTGTCCGTTTGTTTGTTTGTAACTCTTTCACGCCCTAACTAATAAAGCGATCATCACGAAATCTTGCATACACGTTGTCTGGGGTACAGAAAAGGACATAGGGTTTTTACGCCGAAAAATAAACAGTTGCTGTGGGACCGCGGGTGAAGCCGCGGGCTCAGCTAGTCTTGTATAATTTATTACAGCCTTCAGTCATTCATCATAGCGACATAACGTGCGGTTTATATGGGGACATAAATTTTACTACTATAGTATCGCTTTAACCTACTAACTATTAATTATTCTAGGGCTTTACGGTATAGTAAATACTTTGAGCCCCGGATGTTAATTGTACCTACAATTATACATTCTTTGTGAATTACGTGCGCTTTTTCATTTTATTTACTATCGTATAATTATGATAACATATCGTCACGCCTTTCTCGCGAAGGGGCTGGCAAGGATGTATCACAACACCCACAATGCGCCGGACGATATTCAGTCCCAAATGTGACAAGGGGCGAGCCTGTCGCCATACACCGGGCTCTAGTTATGTAGCAGTTGACATTAAATACGCAACTGTGTTTACACAAAAAGCGATGATAGTCTAGTTGGAGAAGGCCCGGCTCCTCTCAAACCAGAGGGAGCGGGTTCGAACCCAGCCGACGGCACGCTCCAATATTTTCATTATGTGAACATTTGTGCGTATTATATGACATCTGCTACTTAACTGGAGCCCAGAGTAAGGCGACAGGCTCTCCCCTGTCACATTTGGGACTGAATATTGTCCGGTGAAGTGTGGGTGTTGTACCACCAGCCCCCTCGGGGGAAAGGCGTGACGATATGTTATGTTATTATGTGTTCACACAATGAACAAATTAGTGCGTGCCTTGGGCAGTCGGGAAAAAACAAAGAAGACTACCTACTTACTGTGGTTTTTCCGAGCCTCCGCCCTCTCCTGCGCGTCGAAATACCATAAAGTGATAGCGTATCTGAAAACAGATACAATAATCATTAGGCTTCAAATTCATATTTACAATGAAAGGTGAACGTTCCATGTCGTTTTATAATGCTGTACTGTATGTTAAGTGTCGTGGCCCGGCCTGAAACATCGAAGTCGTAACCACGCGGTCGTCCGATTAAGAGACCGTCCCTGATTCCCTGTTTCTTATTACACCACCCTGTAACTGCGGGCAGGGCCCGAGAAATCGCGTAATATAATAGGCACTTTACTCAGGGAATTTTAGTTGTTGGAGGTTCTTCATTTGTTTTAGAGTTCTGTACCACAATGGTAAAAAAAAACCCTTAAGAGGTTAGATTTCGATGTCAGTCTATCTGTATGTCACAGTTGATTATTGTTAGTAGGCTTGAGTTTGTCTGCTATCTCGTGCTGTGGCCAACGATGAAGCATGGTTGTCTAATCTAGAAGTTTATAGATCAACGTCGCTCAACATCAGGCGAGTTGGTGGTAAAACGCCGACCTATTCTATATAAAAAAAAAAGATACCGATGCACTTACGAGTAAGACTTGAAGACGCTTAGAATTTTCCTACCAATTTTCTCACAGTTCGCTTCAGTGATTTTGTTGTCGACTGGGTGGGGTCACCTCCAGCGATCACTTTCATTACTTTTGGTGACACAATTGGATGGGAGTCGTTTACGAAAATCCTTAGCAATTAAATAGCTTTAAAAAAGGTACTGTTAGTGCTTACCTCGTGCTAAATGCGGGTTGCACTTCGTGTGGATTTCTCCTATCTGACCAGAAGAACAGCATCCTGTCGAATATGGGCTCGATATCGGCCACCTTGTTGTCGTTGCCCGCCGGGAATACCCTGCAATTGGACGACACTCATTCAGCCCAAATGTTAATTGAACTACACAATTTAGCCCAATTAAGCATTTCAAATGATATTGCTGGACTTAAGCATTCTTTTGACCTTAATGTTTTCTATTTTTGTTCGTTTTTTTCTTTATTTTTATGTAAAAGCTCACTCGGTATCAGCAATTCGTTCAACATTAGCATTTAAACGAGCATTCGTGGCAATCAGTAGCCGACTAGAAAAGGGGCCTCTGGATTCGTGACTTGGTTAAATTAGGATTCTACTGCTGTGTTGTAAAACCAATTGGGCAGTTTTGTACTGACGATGGAACCAATATAGGTCTTGCAGCATCTGTGCCGGGTTAGAAGGGTTTCGTCACTATGGTTTTGCACAGATCGCTTTATTATTTATCTCTGCCGGAAGACGTACGACGGGCAAAGGCCTTCCACAATCATTTCCACAATGAACGGTCTCACGCTGTCCGCATTCAGTAGATTCCCGCGACCAGATCAGCGGCTAACCTTGAGGAAAGCCTTTCCAAGCTGTGTCTTCCGGTTCGTGGTCGTCACTCGAGATCTTTTCTGCTCCATCGGCACTGGTTCTACGAAGGATGTGCCTTGTCCACTGCCACTTCAGCTTCAGACACATTGTCACTTCGCAATGCATAGCCCGTATCGAAAGATTTTCCAGCTGGATGATTACCTGAGCAGTCCGCCGCAGCGCCGCACGTCCCAGTCGAGATTCAGGTAGTATATCGCGGTGATGCAGCGCCCGTCCTTGTTGGGATTGTCCACGTGCTTCACGTAGTGCGCGCCCGAGCCCGGGTAGCACGCCACCATCGCCTGCCGAACGACAGCTAGAGATTAATTTGGGAATTTGGTTGTTGATTGAATCAGGCGTTACTTTGCGGAAGATCATCTACAAAACTGTTTCTTTAACAAATCTCCAGTGTGTTTCCGCATTAACGTCGCATTATGTACACCAATGAATATAAGTTTCAATTGAGCACAGCAGTGCCCGCCAAATCGAGCTTACGGAGGCACAGCGGTGCCATCCTTTTTTCGAAGTCATTCATAGATTTTACTATTAAGCTAACCTGATTGAAACATTTAAGATCATTGTAATCGAAAATTTGAAACCCACATCGTCGCTTACAAACAGGCATGTTGGTGGTCAAATGCGGACGAATTCGCGATAAAAAGAAAAATAAAATAGAGCAGAAATATACCAGAGATTTGTTAAAGTAACAGTTTTGAGAATTTAGAACCCTGATTATCTTTTAAGACTTATCACGGTAATATATTCCGCCAGGTATACCATTCCGGTCACGTGGGCAACACGTAGTGACGTCAATGGATGCTTAAAGCAAGCCGAAATAAGTTATTTACAATTAGTTCGAAAGAGACGGATGACAATGACGTATGACATCATTACGTGTTTGCTCCAGGAAGGCTAGGTCTTGTTTTTTTGGATCTTGGGTCATGCTGTATTGTCAGGCGATTACAACGAAAGTTTACACTTTAACTGACATATTATTTCGAACTCGCACTTTTGAACGCGGATTTAGGAGTGCGTCCTTAACGAGTATACTCTAATTGTTGAAGCCCCGCATCACATTATAATAAACTTAGTAAACATTAGCGATAGTTTGTGTGGTTATTTCTTAAAAAGTAGTTTTTTCCTTCATAATTTGGCTGCTAGCAAAATGAGGATAGATAGCGCTCGACCTCTCGCCATTATTACGTTGCGTCAGGCTCAGTTTTACCCCGCTATTGTGAACATGAACTACCTGCATAGAATTCAAAGTCTTAAATCATTGCGTTTCAAAATCAAACTTAACACATCCAGTACTGTGGAACATCAAAAAGGTGAGATGGAAGGCAAGCAGGAAGCAAGGTGAGTTGGTGTGTTTTTTCTACCACTCGACCTCTCAGCCATTCTTATTCTCCTAACTTCTTTAACAAACACTAGTAAACCGAAACTAATTACACACACATTAAATTACACAACTGTAACTGTAGTAGTAAAGATTTTCGTCGTAGCAAACACTAGTACGTGATATCCTTTTGCTAGCAAAGGAAGTCCTAAAAAGTAATGTCAACAGAAGTCTTGCATAGGATATACGGGACTTTTTGTGCGATTTAACGTACATTTGCTGTTCGGAAATCATTTGCTATGCTAAGCGGGTCAGCGTCAGAAATTCCGATCTGTATCAACCGCTAACTGGTCTATGGTAATGATTTGTAATCCACACATGTTCGGAATACAAACACTCATCAGCACGTACTACACAGCAACATCTTTAAAAATACAATTTGGACTTTATTCCATTGCAATAAGGGTTAAGAGCAAGAGACAGTTTTTCGTGTAGGTATATCTGTGCCAATACTACACAACATTAATCGTGGGTGGGCCCTGTTTAGCAATGCGTTGTTGATGCGACTATTTACGTGTTATTAAAAGCCTTTCGACGGGTTTTCGGATTCACAGAATTGGTGTAAATAGATGGGTATAAATAAACCCGGAAAATAGGTAAGTACATACGTTTGTTTTTTAACCCCCGACGCAAAAACGATAGGGCGTCATAAGTTTTACGTGTCTGTGTGAGTGTGTGTCTGACTGTGGCATCGTAGCTTCTGAACGGGTGAATCGACTTTCGATATTGTTTTTTTTTGTTTGAAAGGTGAATTAGTCAGGAGTGGGTGAAAATCGGTGTTGATGAAAATCAGTGTCGGGGGTTTTTTAAATACTCGAATGGATAGAAGAAATCTTTTTCGTGTGTCTGTGTAGAAGTTTAACACGTTCACTGCCACCGAGATTTTCCACACAGCCATTTAAGACTACAGCCTACAAATACTATTACACTGTGATATGCCTTTATGTATATCTCCGCCTACAAAACGCTAAACACACTGAGCACAGTGTCTCGCATTGAAAGTGCACGCACTGCAATTAAATTTACAAAGCTTAGGAGAAATCTTCTGTTAGCTCAAGACCACAGGCACAGAGTAGAGAGAAAGAGACAGAGAGCTGAGCTCACAAGCAGAGCTGTTCCACACTCTCTACCCTCTATTTGTTCTCTACAAAGAGAGCTTGGAGAGTGAGCAACAGTTTTTGCAACTAATGTTAAAATATCGAGGCATTCACAATAGTTTTCTTTATAGACTTTATAGTTATATTACGGAATGCTAGTACTAAATCTGAAGAAGCTTATTATAACTCATTATAGCTTATTATAGCTTATAATAGCTTATTATCTATTATTTTCACCCACTTTGTAACTATTGCGAGCCCAACAGCAAACATTTTAAAGGCGGCGCGCACAGTCAAAGCTGTTCCAAACGATGAGTTTGATATAATAATAATTTATTTGCTTATAAAAATAGTTATGCAATTACAAGAGATTTCCTTTCTCTAAAACTAGGGTGATCCTATGCTATGGGAGACAATTAGTTCTTCAGTAGGATGGGTACACTGCAGTATTTACAGCACTTAATTATGCAATAAACATGTCTAGTAAAAGCTATTAATAAAGATGACGTCTCACTTGATAGCGAACCCGATTATTTCTACTCATTCTACAGCTCCCTACACAATAGATAACTATTGACAGATAACCTATTAATGGCTGATCCCTTTATGCTGGAGACTGGAGTTGTTTATAGCGGAAGTTGGCATCGATTCTGCTGTGCCATTCTGTAGTTTAGTGAAATTAATAGACGTATTTTTTCATTTTCATTTGCGAGAAAAGGACCGCAACAGATTTGGAACTGTACAAATTCTAACGTTCGTGCCTTTTGAAAAAAATGTTTCTTATTAGGGGGGGGGGGGGGGGGCTAGCCGTGGCCTCGGAAGCCAAGAGGAATTCGAGGTGCGGCCGCTTCTTGGGGCTTTGGCCGCAGAGGAAGAGACGTATCAGTGTATCGTTGCAGCTCTCCCCATCCTCTTTATTACGATCCTCTTTATTACGATCCTCTTGATTAAGTACATTAGCAAAAAATATAAATACGACGCCATTAGAGAAGACGTTATTTATTGCGTATGTGCTTATGAATGAACGAAATATTTGCACATCTCATATCTCGAGTACGTGATAGATATTACGTGGTGTGGCCTCCCAGTCTGAATGTTAAGCTTTGTTTACACTGGGATCAGAGGCAGAGCACGGACGCACGATTGTATTTCCACAAAAGGTAAAAAAAAAACAACTACAGTCCAATCTACAACCTGCTGTTGTTCAATAAATTACCTACCTACTTCTTTCTTTCTTTTCTAAGAACGAAATATGAATAGAGGGAGTGAAGAATATGAAAGTTGATGATTACGGATAACAAGTAACTTTATCTAAAGTAAAAAAACAAAAACTCGGCTGCAAAATATCGTACCCTATGTGACTTCCACTATCAAGACTATTCAAATGACACCTCACATGTCGAAATCCATGAAGCTGTTGAGGCTGTAGGGCGTGCCATAGTAACTTCATAGAAAGAATGAAAGAAATTTCTTTCTCATACATACATATACCCACAAATGCATAATAACATTCGAAAAACATTACCCTCCTTCTTGCGCAGTCGGGTAAAAGAACCTCCCATCATACTATTTAGACACGACTTGACCGAAGTTACGAAAACCTTTTTTCGTTTTCATTTGGCTCCATACATTTCAATAAAGCGCACCTGGCGGAAACGTCATCAACTAGGTCAATATCTGAAGCCAAACAAAAACGTATTCGTTAGCTATCAAAACTCGCGGTAAGCCCCCCAGTAGACAGTTACGGACAGGTAGACTGTTGGTCCCACTACTGCTTGCTTGCTGCGGGTTCACCAATAGGGCCAGTAGGATTTTTAAGTACTCGTGTCTCAACTGAAACGATGATAGCCTAATAATTATATTAGGATCGGAATAATTCTCGGATATGTGACATCCATCAACCCGCACTGACCTGGCGTAATGGATAACGACTCAATCGCCCTCGACGTAGGGTAGGTCGGTGTCCCTGCAGTGGGACGGAAAAACTGTAATGATGATGGCACGGAGCAGAGTGAGAATCGCTTTAGTCACCTTTATAACCGAACTTACTTTATAGTTTTTTAACATAATATATCGTCACGCCTTTCCCCCAAGGGGGCTAGCAGAGGTGTAATACAACACCCACACTTCGCCGGACGATATTCCGTCCCAAATGTGAGGGGGCGAGCCTGTCGCCATACACCGGGCTCCATTCATGTAGCGAATGACATCCAATACGCACATATGTTCACACAATGAACAAATTGGTGCGTGCCGTCGGCTGGGTTCGAACCCGCTCCCTCTGGCTTGAGAGGCAGGCCTTCTCCAACTAGGCTATCATCGCTTACAGTTTTTTACTTCGTCCAAAATCATTATAAACTTATACCTACTTAATGTTACATCTTTGAACAATTCTTTTATTAAGTATACAGTTTTCTTTATTTTCGAAAAATGTTATTTTATATACTTATTGTATTTAGATTAGATTAATTACGGAACTATTCTTGTAAAAAATCATCGGACGAGGGCATTGACATCTGCGACTCAGTTTTAAACTTCTGCAGGTGTCATCGATTCCCATCTTTTGTAATACCTTGTGTTATTGTTCCAAAAATAAACTTATTATCATTATTATTTTATAGACATCATTGACGTCACCCGATTCAGGGACATAAGGCACCCGACCCCAATGCATCTAATTTGCATCTTTTCTTTTTCACTCATTGATTTCCGTTTAGGGATCGCTGAGCGAACACAGATAGCTCTTTTCATCGCTTGCTGATCTTCGGAAATAACAGCTGTTTCCATTGTCAAAAGGCAATGTTTTTATACAGGTCAAGTTACACAGGGCACAGCCAGGTCTTTTGTGAAATCGAGCGTTGAATGGCGTGTTTTTTTGGGGGACTTGACGTCTTTTGTGTTTTTGTATTCTTCGGTACTTTGGACACGTGTTGGAGTCAGCTGCTTAATTTATAAAGGAAGAATATAACGTACATGACGTACAAAATATTTTTCTACTTTAGAAACTAAAATGATAACGATGAGCTCGGAAGACTTGTACAAAACTGGACAGTGTAGGCCCAAAGGCCCTATTCCTACAATTCGAGATATTTTCGGGTCTTTGTCTCTCTCGTTTGAAAAGTCATAGGAGTGAAAGTGACCAGATCTCATCTCGAGCGTCAAGAATAGAGGCCGAAGACAGATAGCACAGGCAAAAAATAGGCGAAACCTTTGCCCAGGAGTTCCTCTTGGACTTCTCCTGTTCCCATTATTTGGGGTCGGGTCTCTTCACTTTCCTTCTAAGTTAAAGTCAAAATGTCTATTTAATTCGGTATCCATATAACACACGTCTAAGTTATACAAGAAACTGAGGCATAATCTCTCTTCGCCAAGTCATACGATCTAGGGTTGTCGGGTCGGGCAATTAGGCTTTCTTGAGGTCTTTCAATATTGGATCACCAGGTCAGTGGCGAGCGGTTAAATCCAAAAACTAGATTTAAAATTGGCCTAATGCCTTTGTAAATGTAGAACGAAAAATGTGCTTCTTCAATACTTTTCATTTTGACTGCCTCGGTGGCGCAGTTGGTTATTGAACCTGCATTCTGAGCTTGGGGGCGTGGGTTCGATTCCCATCTAGAGCACACCTTCATATGATGAATATTTGTGTTTGTTCTATGTGTGGTTGTTCATATCTATTCTATTTAAGTATGTGCATAGTATAGTATAGCCATATTGCTTAGTTTGGGGTCAGGTGTGTGAACAATGCCCCAAATTTATTACTACCAGAGCTTATTGAATTAGCTTCAGAACAATTATCATTCTACAAAGACCACAAACAAATCCAAATAAGTGTATTAGTAATTAATTAATTGTTCAGTCGGTGAGTTCAAACATTAGGTACCTACCTACAATTGCCAAGTAAATATTATAAAAGGTACCTATCGATCCCTATGAGTAATTCGACATGACGGAATATGAATCAACACACGAACGTGTGATTTTTCAAAACGACTTACCTACCACTTATTTTTTATTTTATTTTTGAAGTCAGTATGCATAATAAAATTTTAATCGTTGTCTGTAGGCAAAAAAAAAAATTACAAAGAGGGCCGCACGATAAAAAAAAAGCAATTTCTGTTGCGCACATCTTTTCTCTTCTATCAAGTTCTGTCGTTTGTGCTAATCATTATTTATTGCATTTACTTGGTAACTGCGTAGGTATCGTGGTATTCAGTTTTTTTGTGGTTTTTGATTACTCTTAAAATATCAGTTCTGCAGATTAAATTAGTAATCTGAGACGATAACAGTTCAGTTATACATCAAACTAGCGGCTCTGCGAGCTGTGGACCTGGCGGCCGCAACTGTACTCCTATAAAGGTCGCATTCCTCAACCGATTTGATTCTCGTGAATTATAGAACTTACTCACAAAATCAGTTAAGAAATGCAACCTGCAGTGGAAAACACAGATCCAGATAGAATTCGGACATACTAAAGCATTTTTGTCGAAGGTGAAGCATGCTTCGCTCGCTAACGCTCGCTCGATTATTTATGTACTAGCTGCGCCCCACGGTTTCACCCGCGGTTAAAAAGTATCCTATGTGCTATTCTAGACTATAATCTATCTCTGTGCCAAATTTCATCAAGATCTGTTCAGCCGTTCTGGCGTGAAAGAGTAACAAACATCCATCCATCCATCCATTCTTACAAACTTTCGCGTTTATAATATTAGTAGGATAGTTCAATATTATACCATTGGGCTGGGTAGTTGGGCACGTCTTCTGTACGTCGTGTACTTTCAATATAACCATTGGGCTGGGTAGTTGGGCACGTCTTCTGTACGTCGTGTACTTACAATATAACCATTGGGCTGGGTAGTTGGGCACGTCTTCTGTACGTCGTGTACTTTTGACTGGAGATTTGCAGCCAGTGGGAACCAGATAGTTGAGGACCTTTTGTGAGACGATAGCGGGAAGACTTACGAATCTTAGAAATGCATGATTTTTGGAATTCGTTTATTTAAGTGCAACTAAAGGGGTAAATTATGTAGGTCGGCCCTAAGACGACAATGTGGCGCGGCGCGAACAAGGTTCAGAGTAGTTCAGACGCGATGCTGCTCTTCTTCATAACATAAAGTGTATGAAAGCAACGTGTTTTGAATGATGTACCTATAGGGTCAACTAGGGCAAATGCGTTGGTGGAGCAATTGCGTCTTTCGAGAATGAATGACAAACCATTTACAAATTAGGCAACAACGCCATCTTGTACAGATTGTTGCAACTAAAGATAAAAAAGATGAAGGTAGGTAGGCTAGGTAGCGCCTAATTTGTGAAGCGTTTGTCAGTAATTTTCGAAAGACGCATTTGCCCCACAGACGCGTTTGCCCCAGTTGACCTTATAGTTTTCACGCCTGAACCGTGTCCGCGCTGCACCGTATCCTCGCCTAACGTCCGGCCCGTATAAATTGCGCCTTAGTACTGAGGAAAGAAGGCCTTTTTTTCAGCAGTGGGCTGTGCGACAAGAGTCGCAAATCAGCAAGAAATTCTACCATAAAGATAGGTACTTTATGGATGTGTAGAAAGAAATGTAGGTAATTTAGTGAAATCATACCGACATACGACATTACATATCTACCTATATAAATCTACTTTATTGCGTTTGTAAAATCTGCAATAATATTTAAACACAGAGTGCAAATGTTTGTTCAGTGTGCTAGCCAATTTGAATCCCAGCGTCTAATTACTCAACCATGTTGTATTTCCCAGCCAAATTGACATTATGAGGAACCAGAATATCTAGATCCACAATTCTTCGGTACGCTATAACAGTAAAGAGGTTTACGTAAAATGGTTGAAGAATCGCAGTTTGTAAACATAGAGGGACGTCGGCGTGGGATTCTCAGCGCGAACTACAGACGTTTACAGGCGTGCGGATGTTATCTATCTCGGTCGTCCGTCTAACAATAGAGTAGGATAGGTATACGTCGAGCGGACGGGTACGTACTCTGCGTACGCAGTTACCGTAGTAGCTGTTAGTAATCTGTGGTGTTACGTGTCTTTACGATTGTTGACAGTGCCCCCCGCGCCCGCGCCCGTCCCTCTCGCACCATGCCTCTAGTCACGTACGCAGGGCCGGCAGGGCGCATGCGCCGCCCGCGTTTATTTTGGTTGTTATCGGGGAAACTAGCGATTCGGAGATATGGATTCGCGATAGATAACAGTATCGTGGCGTATCGCTGGATGCGACACGCCGCTTTCAGGTCAATGTTGAAGCTTGTGACGCTATTGTGGTATTTGACAGAGTATTTTTGACATCGAGATAAGGCGTGAGAATGTTGCAACAGAAATAGGTAGGCGCGCTAGACGCATTTAGAAAGACTTCCGACTGAAGAAATCATTTCAGCGACTGAATAATGTTTGCATTTTTATTTCGCTCGTCCTCTTCGGTACCTAGGTAGGTACCTACTAGGTATATAGAATTATTATTTACACTACAATGCGTCGTCAAAGTCGAAATTCCCGTGCAATCTCTCCGCCAAAGAGACCTAAAATCGACTATTATAATTGTGAAGATGACGTTATTTTTCAAGATTTTTACCGTAGTAGGTACGATACCTACGTAGTTAGGTAAGAAAAACTATCGAATAATTTCATAGCTTTATGATTCGGATAAAATCCTAATATTTACCAGTTTCCCTGTTTCTATAGGTAAGTAGGTAATAAGCATATCATATTTCCCTATTACCAACGATGACATAGGTGCCTACGTGACCTATTCCATATTAATTTGTGTATTATTCAAAATAATATAATAAAAATATGGAAATGACGCGCTCAATGGACCTAATACTCTACGGTGGGTGTAGAAAACGATGTTGCTGATAAAAGTTCGAGCAAAACTGAATTCTCTGGTTGTGACGTCGAATACGATCTTAAAAAGGCTAAATAAAATTCTTAACCCCCGACGCAAAAACGACGGGGTGTTATAAGTTTGACGTGTCTCTGTGTGTGTGTGTCTGTCTGTCTATGGCATCGTTGCTCCCGAACGGATGAACCTATTTTGATTTGTTTTTTTTTATTAAATGGTGAATTAGTCGGGAGTGTTTTTAGCTATATTTGATGAAAATCGGTGTCAGTGGTTTTTTAATTTTATAATTTATACTTGTTGGAGAGTCCTCAAAGATATCTCAAGCTTTCGACTCCTTTTATCGAGACAGACGTATCTGTGCACATAGCCTTGTCACGTTCTCGCATGACAAAAATTGACGAGAAGAACGAAAAACGAACTTATTTGTAAAATGGGAAACGCGACCAATGTAAACAACAAGGTCAAACATAACGTCACGCCTTTCCCTCAAAGTGGCTGGAAGAGGTGTACAACACCCACACATCGCCGGACGACATTCAGTCCGTAATATGACAGGGGGCGAGTCTGTCACCATACACCGGGCTCCAGTTATATATCATGTAGCAAAAACAGCAAAGAAAATCTAAAACTGAACAATACTTAATTAATATAACTCGTTGTTTGTTTAATTAACCTTATCTCATAGACCACCCAAGGGTAAACGGCGACTCGTTCAAATCAGAACTACAACTAAATGTCCGCTGAGTCGCTGACGCGTCGACTCGTCAATCGAATGGCTGTTAGATAATAATTTGTAGCTAAACTGTTGCTGATAACGACCTTAAAGTTATTAATTAACTCTTTACGACAACAATTAATAACGCGTCACATTTGTAGCTCCGGGAGACGGATACCAATGATTCGCTAAATCGAAGACGAATGGATGATGAACAAACGCAAAGACAAGGGCAACTTATATTCTGACCTAGAGCAGATTTATTGTTAGAATTCATCAATTGCGCTCATCATTTTCTCGACTAGGAAACGAAGCCGGGACCTCCGACTCACAAAGCAGACACGCTACCACTGAGCTGTACTTGCGGTCATCTTTAAGATAATTTTAGCCCAAGAAAATGTATCGTTATAATTTATCGCGCGATTACGACAAGACATCACGAATTTACGCTAACATTTTTCTTAAAAAATATGTCAAAATTATATTTCTCTAAAATATTTCTGGCGAAAACTATTTAGATGTAATAGAAACAACTAAGTAGGTAGTACTGTTCCCAGCTGACTTGTCTAAGCCTTTTTTTACAAAACGAGTTTTCATCAAACCCTAGACAAAAGAAAAAAAAACAGAAAGCACCGACAACCGTCAAGAAGACAAAACTAAACTTCGAGGAAGAAAGATTGGACTTGACATGAATTAATAAGATAATGAAAATGAATGAAGTTCACGTGTTTGTCACTGACAACGGAGAGGAATTTGGGTTAACGTCTTTTGTATAAATAAATGGCGAAGTATTTTTAGTGAATAGCGGTGAGCGTCTGTTTGTTTTGTTTATAAACTAAGCTATGTGGCACGTGCTGGTTGGTGAAGCTATAGTATATCTGAAAGCCGAAGAAGAAGGGTTGTTTTGCTAATGTATGTTGCTGAGAATGAGAGACATGAGAGTTTATTTTGTATGTCATCTGCTACATGGCTGGAGCCCGGTGTATGGCGACAGGCTCGCCCCCTGTCACATTTGGGACTGAATATTGTCCGGCGAAATGTGGATGTTGTATTACACCTCTGCCAGCCCCCTCGGGGGAAAGGCGTGACGATATGAGAGTAAATATGCTATCACTTTCCATCAGACGGCTCACATGTTTGCGATTAGAATTTTAAAAAAAAATTATGTCTCTTGTGGCCGATTTTGTGCAGCGTGCTGGGAGGCTATTCCTGCGCGTGAGATGAGATGAGATTTTATCTTGGTCACTCTCACACCTATGACGTTTCAAACAAGAGCAATAAGGACGAAAAAAGGTGAGATGAAAATCTTAAATCTCCGAATAGGGCCACTGTTGTTAGATTTGTCTTTACATTCAGAGTGTCACAGGCTAAATTACGCAGCGGCAATTTTCTATTTCTTTGTTCCATTTATGATAGCCATTGACAAACAACCGCCTAAACTTCTAAATTACAAAAAAGTAGAAATCATTACAAATTCAATTTATAGCATGTTTTACCCTACGTGATAGTTAAATTGTTTATGTATCTTCCGCGCCCATTGGCGGTCAGGGTCCATGGGCATATTGACACATTTACCCACTTTCACGCCTTCTGTTTTGGAGTTCTAACATCTATCGAAGGGTGATCTAGTCTTATTATGGAAAAAACTGACGTAGTTTTCACACATTACGATTTTTTAATAGACTAGATGACATTATGAACTGACTCATGGAAGTAGAAGAAGCGAAAGATGTGTGCCAGGATCGTAGCAAGTAGAGAGAAGTGGTCTCTGCCTACCGCTACGGGAAAAGGCGTGACTATGTATTGTGTATGTATGTATGTAGATGACATTATGTATGATTGCTCATGTACTAATCGTACGTGAGCAATTCCCTATAATAGTAATGTATTAATAGTCTGTTCGCGGCTAGACCCAAATTCTACCCTAATCCTTCCTAACTAATATTACGAGTATAAATGCGAAAGCCAGTTTGTTCGTTGGTTACGCTTTCACGCCCTAACTACGCAATCGATCATCATGAAATTTTGCTTACACCAACGTGTAGACAACTCTAAATATAAGAAGAGCATAGGGTACCTTTTATCCCCAACCAAAATAAGGGATTCTGTGGCCCGCTGATGCAATCGAAGGCGAAGCTAGTTAAAAATAAAAACACAATTTCTAGAGCTACTCGTAGAAACCTTTTTTTTTTTAATTTTATTAATTTCTTTTTTATGTTAATTAAATCTTTTTTTCGCACCCGTCATGTCTAGCTATCCAACCTCCAATGTAAGAGTAAATTTTCCTCTTGGAATATCTATCGGGTATTCACACGATTATTGTAAAATAATTCAAATCGCATACCATTCTTCTACTTATGTTTTCGTCTAAACAGGTATATTACCATTCGACTACGTGTCGTCAAACTCTTATTCACTTTCGCATAAAATTATAATTTCGATGGCCTCATTCTTTGCACATTATTTTCGTCAAACAGGGCCTTTCGTTTACCGCAAAATTAATAATAGTACTATTTTACCTTGTTTAGTACTTACAAAAACAAACATACACCTACAAATACATATAGAAACATGCACGAAACTTGGCTAATTGGTGATAAGCGATGTTATGCGATTAATGATTATTATATTAATTTAAATATGTATTGTTATGTACTTGGATTCCGGAAGAAAATAATTGAAATGAATTTAATAATTCATTTCAATTATTTTCATTCATTTTAATTATTATTTTTTAACAGTTCTTTGACTCAACAAAAGTGAAATATGGTTCTACAAAAAATAAAATGGCAAATAAACGTTTAAATAATAAAAAATAATTTTGTAAATATAAGTATTTGTATGAGGTACTTAATTAATTTATGTATTTTTAGAGGGTTTTTTTTTACTTGTAACTAACTGTTTAAGTGTTTATAAGTGAAAACTACTTTGGCTTTTGTGTTAACACTTATCGTTTAACTACTGTGTAAAATTAGCAGCCGTCTGTTTTCCCTGTACAATAAAATAAAATAAAATAAAAAAAATAAGTGATGTTTTAAGTAATGTTATGTTTTGCGATACTTCATTCAAAGCAAAGTGCACCAAAACTTGAAAAGGTGATAAAAATTTTATTCGTCTGTTTTTGACAGCTATTCAATAATTTACACGGTTAAACAAATAATCGCCCTGCTAAATTTTAGTCAACATGTAGGTATTCCTTATTCCTCATTCTTCAATTTTCATTGTACAACAAAATTTATTGATAATTTTTCATCAATAATAAACAAGAATGAAAATGAAAATATTTATTGTAATAACTTATTACCTATAAAGTACATTGTTTACTGGTTGCCTCACGAGGCAAGCCTATATCGATCGAGGCAACCCGTAGTCCTGTTTAACACATAACTTTTTCGCCTTTCAAGACCGGGATTTACAATATATAACACAAAAATTACAAGTATTTGTCAGTATAATTTGTAGAATCATTTATATATACTTTGAATTTATTTAACACTTAGTTTTTTTATTTTTTATTTTATTTATTTAATTGATGAATAAGATGCGAGTCGTCAAAATAACCTGGCTATCACCCTACTTACACCTGATTGACATGTTTCTCGTTGTGGGCAGTCAAAAGTCAGTTTTTAGGCCTTTAGGTGGTCTAAGGCCTTCTGACAGCGGGCACTAGCGGATCCAGGGGGTGGGCTAAGGAGGTCAAGGCCCCAACAGAAGTTTCTAATTTACACTCTACAGTAGTAAAAAGCGTTTGTTTTGTTGTGATATTGTGATCACCTATTTTGATAAAGGTTACGCTCAATTAAGTAAAGTCAAGCCGAATCAATCTTACCTATTTACCTTCACCTAAGTCACAAGCTGACCTCCCAAAGCTGGATCCGTCACTGTCAGCTGCGGGCTATCGATATGTCTTACTTTTAGTCCGACAAAAATAGAAAACTCCTTGAAGACGTCTCTTACCACCTTTTCTTTAGATTCCATTACTGCTCTACGTTCCTAATCGCAAGTCTTCTATCACTAATTCGCTTCAATGACTTGCTTACAATGCTTTATGAATGGTTACAGTCTCGTAATGGGTTGTGCAATTGTGGTCCGTCATGCTTTATCATAATGTTGTAGCCATTTAATACGGTTCGATTTGTGGTGCGTTTAGTTTCGAAGATTGGATTAAATTCTCACAAAAGAAATTGTAACCCTATTTCTTTAATAGGGAGTAGAGATAATATTTGTATTGCACGCTCGACTAGGGGCTGCTTTTGGGACTGCATTATATTTATTTGCCCCGATGGGCTGATATTTTAAGGGTCGCGTATTAAATTGATCTTCATATTTATGTCTTTCACCAGGGCTGTGTGCTTCCACCGTTTCTATCCAGCGAGAAAGAGACAAACATATCCGTATTCTAGCTTTGTTTTATCGCGCGGATAACAACGGTGGAAAGACATTTTGCCTCATTTATTTTACTTCTAGTGCTTGCCGTGTTTCCAAAACGGTCCTTAAACTCTCTTAAAACTTAGCTCATGGGTGTAAATAAACGCTTCTGTAATGCCAGCAAGTTGTTTGGAAGCATGTTTTACCTTCGTCCGTCCGTTGATGAAGAAATCCCCCATCCGGCCATTGTTCACCATCTTGTTCGCTCGCAGTATGATGTTGTCCACCTGAAAGAAACAATCAAATGACTTTCCATACTGCTGAAAGATTGTTTATGTTATCTACTCTAATTTTTAAGGAGGTAAAGTTTGTATGTAGACCGACCGCGGTCCTAAAGGTTCTCTCATTCTCTGGTTTACGGGATTACGGGGTAAACCAGAGAATGAGAGAACCTTTAGGACCTTCACGTATCCCCATACGTGATGAAAAATATGCTTCTCAGTGCTTGCCTGTTCTTCTGGGTATCGGCTCTTTCTGCGATTAAGTTGGTAGTCATTTCTATAACTTTGACGTTCAAAAAAAACGTATCTACGATTCGATAGGTACCTCATTGAATTTTTTCAAAGACTTTTGATCAGATTTGATTCGATGATTACCGAAGCAATATGGTGCAATACAATGTAATTTTATTGAACACCTATAAATATAATACTAAAAAGGTATGTGTGATAATTATGTAAAATAAAACATTCTTCAAGCCCCGGGAGGTTTAGACGGTTTTTTTTACCCGTAAAGGAAAACGGAAGAAATGAAGGAAGAGGCTTGGGGGAGGTGGGTTCGGAGTTGGGTGGAATGGGCCAATATCCGAGCAGGGTCTTCCAGGGTCATAGTTATTGAGTCTTATTGCCAACTACCGCGTGACCCCCGTTCAGTTAAAGTTGCACTCCAGCGCTAAAAAGGCACTAATAGCGTTTTAATTATTAAACATATGTTTTTATTAGCGGTTAACGATCTCGGCGATTATATATGGAAAACTACGGGACGGAGTAAAAGGCCGATATTATTTCGAGCCTGTTCCGTCTTACTCTTCTCGATTTAGAGCTTTTTCTGTCACATTTGTTAGAAAAGGATTAATAAATGAAATGTATGCTCTGGGTCTTTTTAGCGTACTGCATGGGCGGTGTTATAAACCGAGCGAAAGCGAGATCTCAGAGTCTACCCGCAAAAAAATATTTATCCATGCCGCCATTTATTTATCCGATTATATTTAACGTTGATTCGATTTCCATAAAACTTTGCAGGCAAGTAGTAATATATTTTTAAGTTCGTATGTAAGTGAAATCGGTCCAGGGTATGTGGAGATACGGAGGTCGTGATGTCTCAGCTCAAAGCAAACTACTATACACCTCGTTGTGCAAGAGCTCAGTTAGTCCTGTCTTTTTCGCCTGGGGCAGACCGGAACGTTTTTGTTTATGGCAATGTAAAGTCTAATTTGAATTGTATATTTCACCAAGCTTTTAATTCAACTCTATCCTTGCCCTATATAGCACAGCTCGACCATCACAGAATAAACAATAGCTGCTATCGGGACGTTAGCTTTCCGTGTAAAATGTAGATGTAGATTCGTAACAAAACTTTACAAACAAGCTCTACTTCAGCTATTACTAGAATTTAAAATTCCTTGCAGAGACTCAACAAATAAAAACACCCTTTGCAAATTATGTCATCGAGCACTATACCGCTACCGGCTGCGGGCTGTCAACTACCGGCGCTGTTCATCCGTTGGCGCTGCCTGCTCTATTCCCAAGACAAGAAATCTTTCACGTCCAGACCAGACGTAGTTGTAGTGACGTCTGCGGATGGATACACTAAGCCCCTGGCGCCATACTGATGAACGTTTACCCTAATCATTCAACACCGAATACCTATCTGATTAGTTTCAGTTCGCACTTCGCACTAAGCTTATTTATCGACGACGTTGAAAGTATTCATAACGTTATCTTCAACGTTGTTCTTATTTGTGACGTACTTTAAAATGACTGCATCAAATAGTGCAATATGAAAAAAGCAGAAGCGTAGTTACGATATTCAGCAGGGGGCCTAACATGACATCATTTCCCCATAGTAATGGTTTCGCCTTAATGGTTTCGTGTTTTCGACGTTGCGAGACCGACCGCGAATCGTATCGTAATGGCAACAAGGTCCATGATCGCGCAGCGTCGAATACAAAACGTAACCATCATGGCAATAAGACTGGGCTAGCATGGGCCAAGGGGGCTATTCCTACGCGTGAGATGAGATGAGATTTTATCTTGGTCACTCTCACACCTATGACGTTTTAAACGGGAGCAACAAAGACAAAAAAAAGTGAGATGACAATCTCAAATCTCCGAATAGGGCCACTGGGACAAATTGTCTTTCCACAGTTTTGATCCGCGCTTAGATGTGACAAAGCTAGATACGGATATATTAGGTCCTTACGTATGAAATTATACATACATATAGCGTTTTGTCGTATTGATCAATTTGATCTGAAATATCTCCTCTTTGGTTAAGAATTCGAAATTCAAATTAATAAATTAATTTAGCTGGTTTTTTTTTCTTTGGAATACAATCATTCATTTGTTATTTTCCTCATTATTTTTTCTTTAGCGTCGCTTATTACCGCGCAATGGAAAACATGAAATATCGGTATATTTACGAGTACGAGTTCTACCGTGGCACCAGTGCTGCAGAAACAGCTCGAAGAATTAATGATGTGTACGGCGCTGGTGTCGCTAAAGACAGCATGGTACGTTTTTGGTTTCAACGTTTTCGTTCTGGAAATTTCGACCTTAAGAACCAACCCCGTGGACGGCCGGAGATCAAAGTGAAAAACGAAGAATTAAAGGCTATTGTGGAAGCGGATCCATCACAAAGCACTTCAGAGATAGCAGCAGGCTTCGGGGTAAGTGACAAAACTGTATTAATCCACTTGAAGCAAATCGGGAAAGTAAAAAAACTCGAACGATGGGTACCTCATGAATTGAGTGAATCGAACTTGCAAACACGGGTCGCCTGCTGTGTTACTTTGCTCAACCGACACAATAATGAAGGGATTTTAAATCGAATCATTACTTGTGATGAAAAGTGGATATTGTACGATAATCGAAAGCGCTCATCGCAATGGCTGAACCCTGGAGACCCAGCCAAATCCTGCCCTAAACGAAAATTGACTCAGAAAAAGTTACTTGTAAGTGTTTGGTGGACTAGCGCCGGTGTCGTTCACTACAGTACTACTACTACTTCTTAAATCTGGCCAAACGATTACGGCAGATATCTATTGTCAGCAACTGCAAACCATGAAGGAAGAACTAGCTGTTAAACAACCGAGATTGGTCAATCGCTCTAGGCCACTGCTGCTTCACGACAACGCAAGACCACACACTGCACAACAAACAACCACTAAGTTAGATGAGCTACAATTGGAATGTCTGCGACATCCACCGTACTCCCCGGACCTTGCTCCAACAGATTACCATTTCTTCCGGAATTTGGACAACTTCTTACAAGGAAAAAAATTCCACTCCGATGCAGCAGTCCAAACCGCCTTCAAAGAGTTTATTGATTCTCGCCCCCATGGTTTATTTATAGTAAAGGGATCAATGAACTACCCATAAGATGGCAAAAGTGCATAGATAACAACGGTGCATACTTTGATTAATTAAAAATATTTTACAAAAAAAAAATCGACTTTTTATTCCTCCCATACAAAACGCCAATTTCATACGTAAGGACCTAATATTTATCTCTTTCTCACGGTATAAAAATTATGGAAAAACAACTAGTCCACGGTTCACAATTACCTAGTCTATGGCTTATGCTAGCTCTGCATCTCTAAGTGTATTATATTGAGAAATGCATTTGGTGCGGCAAGTGCAAATCGTGAACTACCTAACTGTAAAATTTTGACTGGAATTTGGGGCCCTATTCTGACGCTTGAGATATTATCTTGTCATTGTCTCTCTCGTTTAAAAAAATCATATGAGTGATACTGACCAAGATAATATCTAATGCCGCCAAAACAACTACCAGGGTCGTTAAGGCAAAGTTTTATTTTTTTCTGCCGCCAGTGGGGCTCGTTGGGTCAAAAATTAATTTGTTATTTTTAAGCGTTCAGTCATTAAGCTAAGCTGAGTTACAGTGTAAAAAATTATCAAAAATTGGTTTTCCATGTTAGTTTTATCGGTTTGACTGTTTTCACCAGTGGTAGCAGTTTGGTGGTGGTCGTTGGGAGTAAGCTGGGACCCTATTCGGAGATTTGAGATTCTCATCTCACCATTTTGCGTCCTTGTTGCTCTAGTTTGAAACGTCATAGGTGTGAGAGTGACCAAGATAAAATCTCATCTCATCTCACGCGCAGGAATAGCCCCCCTGGGCAAGTGGGCACCACTACACTGGCGCAGTCCCAGTTCCGACGCTGACAGCTTCTTGATTAAACATTGACATTGACTTGATTAAAAAATATATTATCGAAAATAAAATCAAACAAATGGGTATCAAAGTTAACTTTTAGTAGTCTTCTGTAATCTGATCGGCGTGATCTGGCAAAAAGGCAGAGTGACTTTAGAGTCACTCTGCCTTTTTGCCAGATCACGCCGATCAGGTCCACCTGAGGCGATGACGGGAACATCGCGATTACTAACAGATAAAGAAAGAAATATGCGTTATCTAAATTATTTACTTTTCGTGCCAAATCGCTGCGATTTAGATAAGCAGCAGTCGTACGATATAATTGCTGATAGTTATCTGGGGCTGGGAAAATAAATGTTGTACAATAATTGCGTTGTTTTCAAACAAAACTGTAGTAGGCCGTGAAACTGATGTTTAGCAGCGCTTATAGTGTACCTCGACTAGTATTCATAACCGATCACCCGACCGATGTTATGGCTTTTGCGAAAACTTACTAACGTGCGACAGATTTTCTATTGCTATTTTATCTAGATTCTAGAAGGAGACGACGAGCGAAGAGAGCTAGATAAGATATTGAGATGAGCCTTTAAAGTAGTAGAGTCATTTCAACTACGTTTAATGACTTCGTACTTGACTTACTGTTCTAAAATTTCTTATTTAACTAAGGAGTTTCCCTTGTATGACGGATTAATTTAAATGCTAATGATGTAGGCAACCACTCTATTGGGAGGGGAATATTTGATTTCTTTGTCAATCTATTAAATAAATCAGTCCTAAATGACCCCTTACAAATGCGGATAATTTTCATAGCTCTATTTTGTATTGAGAGGAAAAATCAAGGACAGGGATATAGCCCATTTAATTGCACATGCCAAATTTCATCACGATCTGATGAATAGTTTTCAACAAATTAGATGAGCGCGTTTGATTGGAAATTTCAGCGCTCTGAAGGACCTTAAGACGAGTATGCCTGCTGTACCAAGCTACAGACAAAGTAGTCATGACATGACTACTTCGTAGTGGTTACAAAAGTCAAAATGTTTTTATTCAATTTGGGTATCAAAGATACACTTATGAATGTTAAAGCTTTTTTAATAGACTCGCCTTGTTGGGATAAAGACCCTCCACTCAGAAGCTGGACCTAGTATTAATTGCATACAACAGGACAGCTGATTTGTACCCTTAATATTACCCGGTTCCGATAATTCATTTCTTAAACAATTAGTACCATAGGCTGTACGTTTAACAGACGGGTAACACAGCGGGGCGCAGCCAGTCTAAGTATAATGACTAACCTTAGCCATGAGCTGTCCAATGCTGAAACAAGGAGGCTCCTTGCCATCAATCCATGTGATGAGGTCGCTTCGTATCGTCTGTGCCTCTGTACTTCTTGGGTTTGATACCAGCTGCCCTGCCTGGGGAACAATTAGATTAAATATAATTATTAGATTTAAGAATATTGTATTGTGATCTATATCATACATATTGCGATGTTTTTTCCCCGAATAGACTGTCAGAGGCGTATTACAATACCTATACTTAGCCAAAGGATATTCAGTCTCAAATGTGACAAGGACTGAACCTGTTGCCATAATATAGGGGCCAATTTATATAGCAGATGACATTAAATACACACATAACAAATTATTGCACACATGTATATTACATACATATAGTCGTACTTAATATGATCCTGGCACACATCTTTTGTTTCGTTTACTTCTATGAGTCCCTTCATGTATGCTTGTAGGTTAAGGGTACTCCTGACCTGGCCTTTTTTCAAAATATCTTGGATTTGATCTTAATATGTTTTCATAGGTTGCCCCTAACCGACTTGAGCATTCAGACTCGCCTAGTAAATCTGTTTCGTAAATCTTTTTACATCCACTTTTTCAATATGTTCAAACCATCTAACCATCCCTTTCTCTCACTACATCTTCTACACACCACAACATTCTTTTATCATATTATTCTTCGTTATTTTTGCATAATTAAGCCTACAACTATTTTCATTTATTTAATTTTAATAAAGTTTTAATAGGTAGTTTAGTATTTTAGAATCATAGATTACCATAATTATTTGATTTGCTATCTTTGAAAATCAGATTTATGTTAATATAATCTTTTGGATAGTGGCTCTTTGTCCGAACAAGGTAGTAGTCATCTTCATAACTTTGATGTTCATAAATGTGTCTTCGATGCCCAATTGAGTATAGACATTTGATTTGTTTGTTTTAGTAAAAAAAATTAGGGAAATAGAACTAGCACTACCATACTTCCTAGCTTTTGGCAGGAAAAAGTGAACTTAAGATGAATAAAATTATCTAAATATCCGACTTCTAGTCATAATTTAATTCATATTAGGTATAATACTTTTGCTAAGATTATGATTAATGAAAAAGCACTTTACCTGTAAAAAGTTGTTTTATTACTTTCTCTTTTAAAGTTATTAAGTTTAGTTATTTAAATTGGTATTTACTCAATATTATTTTAATTAATATTTGGAGTTTCGAAATAGGAATAGATAATTATTGAGTAATATGATTACTGGTAGAAAACAACAACCTAAAAAGTCTTGGAAAGAGAAAGAATAAATATTTGGTTCATATTTTAACCTTACTTATTATTTTTACATAAAGAAAATACCTTCATTTGCAAGTTGCCTTGATATGGAAAGTCCAGGAAACTGCAGTGTTAACATTTTTGTTATGAAACAGCCGTGATTAAGGGTTTGCAATATATTAGATGCCTACTGTTTGTTTCTTGTTTTAACTACTTAATCACAAGAGCAAGAAATTCCTTGCCATACAACTGCTACCATTAAAATTTTGAATGTAAATCCTTGTCTGTTTAGTACCTTTTTACCTGACTACAAAGAAGCAAAAAGTAGGGTTGTGTTTTTACAACAAAATTGTTAATTAGAGTGATTTTTGACAATATTCAGAAAGCTAAATTGCTAAATCCTAACTAGTTCCTAACCTCTCTTTGTTATGTGGTGGGATTTTAACAATATTACTAATTTACCTATTTGTTTATTAACCCAACAAATTGTTTAACAAATCTAGCGGACAAGATTTGTTGGTCTAACTGTTATTCTTGCATTTTCCTTACTTTAATTACTTAGTGTGTAAAATGTTAATATTTTCAGATAATAGTAATGCCATAACTTACTCTAAAGATTCCTGTTTTGTACATATCCAGCACTTCACTCAACACTGCCTGTCCTCGTTCTCTGCCTAGGAAATTGTCTAATACACACACACCATACTGAGTCATGTCTCTGATCACCCGCTGGCAGACCTCGTAGCACGGGTCACTTGGGTCCATGTGATAACTGTTTGCACTATGACTGAATGGGGCTGCACTGCCTTGTAGCGAGGCCTCAGGGTACTCCCGAGGAGGCCTCGCAGGCCGCTCCGGTAACACGGGCATTCTCACTACACTCCTGTCCACGGCCCTCGCATTCGCCGCGTAAAAGTCCACCGTGCTCAACTGCTGAGCAGTCTCATTCAAAATCTCGTTTTCTGATGAACCCTCGTAAGTTATAGCGCCGACAGTACTTGAATCCCTATTCGTACACAATACACTAGATATTACACTACTGTTACTGCACCCTGAACTGTTTGCAGTCGCACTTTGTTGATTGTTCTCTGGTGACACTGCTGTGTGTTTACTAACACCGTCGATACTACCCTCTTTGCTGCCTTTCTTGGATTTAGATTTTTTCTGTCGCCTTATTAAATTTGCACTTTCTTCTTTCGATACTTCGTGATAAGAATTATTTATGATTTCAGACTTTTCATCTTTCTCTTTTCTGAGTGCTTTTGCACTAACTGTTGAATCTTCGCCAGAATTGGTTTGTTTCGGGGTTTTAGGTGCGCATTCACTTTTATGTCTTTTCCAGTCTTGTCGTTGATGTTCTGTATTACAATAGTACACGATTAGACACCGCGCACATCTCCGCTGAGTTTTCTGATTACAAATCGCGCAGCAAGCGAGTCCGCCTCCCTGATTCATTCTGAATTAAAATAAATTTCTCCAGAGGGCCGGCCCTGCAGCTTGTCAATTGTGAGAAATGTCATGTCGACGTGACTGACAGAAAGCGGAATAAGAAAGAATAGCTATCGTGGTTACTTTTAATTTTTCTCTTTAGGTGATGAAACAAATTACTTAAAAAATATACAATGTTATATTTATCTTTAAAATTATCAGTTTTGAATGTACAAACAATGGTAATTCAGTTCTGTTTTATTTACCAAATAAATGAACGTTGACATGATTTGTTTTTCAGACAACAATTGGTTGACGTTTAGATTGATGAATTGCCATTACTAAAAAAGAACCGTCATTTTGTGTGTTCCTGATAATAAGTATTTTGTTTATTTATTTATTATTTCCATACGATGTCTTCTTTTGCATATTTTTAAAAGATCATTATTCGATCTATGTTTGCTTTGAGAAATTTTCGAGTTTATAAAATGAAACTAATTATTCCACAGACTTCCATTTTAGTAGAATTATTTTAAGTTCTCGGGATACACTTTTTTTAAGTTCAATTTTTTTAATGGTAAAGTGGTATGGCAATGTTGCTCTAGCCTGCCCTGCGGGGCAGGCTAGAGCAACATTGCCATACCGCCCAGTGATTCTTACACTTAGCGTACTTTAGTCGATAAATCTGTTTTTGATGATGGAGGATAGGGTTGTGATAGATGAGATGAATCAGTCCCCTTTCCCCGTTTCAGTAAAGCCGTGGATACTTTTCTGACTTAACTTTTTGTCGAGTTTTGTAAAGAACACGAAAAGTAGCATTTCATAGTATTTGTATCATTTGCTCACACTCGTGCACATTATCGAACCGGTAAAGTATGCTTGTAGATTTGGTGGTACAGTTGGTTTGTGCCAGTGGCCTACGCTTGAGCGTTAAAGTAAAGATCAAAATTTCGCAAATAGAAAGAAATCGTCGCTACTTCCTTTCATAAAATGCGAGTGAAATTTATATGAGTTGTAGTGAGATACGTTTATAGAGTCCGGGCTATGCCATGGTCGAGTAACGATAAAGTATAGAGAAGTAAGTAAGTAACGACTTCTTCTGGCAAGTGCGAAATATTGTACAAGGAAATCTTTTATGGAGCGTGTATTTTGCAATGGCTCATTGTGTGTCATCGTATGGGATCTTAGCATGGGTAGGGGTTGCTAAGTCAATATTGTCCGTAGCACAGTCAAAATAGCATACTATACATAATAATGAGAAAGATTACAACACCGAAGCACTTTATTCGGAATCCGGGATTCTTAATTTCAGACAAACATATCGATGGTTTCCAGCCAAAAGGTGATAAGCGCCACTATACAAACTTTACAGGAGAGTGATTTAAAGTTAAAAAAATATTAAAAATGGCCATAAAAAACGTAGTATAGCTTCCGAAAAGCTGGAAATGTAGCTATATTATAGTATTTAATGTTTCTATTGAATGGCATCATTACTTTTTTGAAATTCAGCCTGCAAACATTATTTATTGTCGCTTATCCCAGTAGGTCTTAATTTTACAAACAGCCAAAATTTCGTAAATCCATATACATGATCAGGCATTTCCAGCAAAACTTGCGTAACTGCATATCATGTATCATTTAAATTGAAGAAAAATGGCATAAGTATAAGTTTTTGAGAAATAAAATTGGAGAAATATGGGACAACCAACTATTGAATAGAAATTGACAAAGTGCAAAATTGTATTAAGTTCAATTTTGATTGAGAATAGTTTGTCTGCAGTGTATTTTCAATGTGCTAATTCTTCCTTAATTTAATTACGTGTTGAAACGATTTCAGGTTTGTCTCGGAGTAATTAAAGATTAAAACAACGGACTTGTAGGAATCGAATCAGTCTGTATTAATTGACGTT
This sequence comes from Peribatodes rhomboidaria, assembly GCA_911728515.1. Classification (NCBI taxonomy): domain Eukaryota; kingdom Metazoa; phylum Arthropoda; class Insecta; order Lepidoptera; family Geometridae; genus Peribatodes; species Peribatodes rhomboidaria. Next base: position 11,746,964 of record OU452186.1, on the reverse strand, counting down.
TGGCACATGCTAATAAAATGTAATAAATTAATTACTTACTAAAAAAACATTCCTAATAAAATCTCTTATTACTATTAATTACTATAAATTATAACGTACAGTTACAGAGATCGAATCAGCATAGAACAGCGTACAACATTTTGAAATGTCAAATTGAGTACAAATGTTCATCGATCTACTTTGTAAAATGTAAGCTTACAAAAGTACAAGCAAGTTAAAATGAAAAAAAAAATGTAATCTTAAAATTAGCGAACAATTTATTACAATAAACGTCTTATGTCTTCGACTTTTTTTATAAATATTACGAAATGTCAACCACAGTATCATTGTAAGGACTTCTAAAATTATCACTTATCCTACATCAACATCTTCGACATCAGTCTCAGGAAGTGTATCCTTAACATTGTTGGAAACCGTAAGACTGTTGTATTTGTTATGAAAAATAGGAGGAATCACATTAGTTCGACAAAGTTTAAGTAAATCATCGTGTTTTGCTTTAAAGGAGACAGTTTAGTTTTAGATTGTACTTCGATGGAATAACTTTAGTAAAAATTTATAAAAAACATTAACTTCACTTACCTGATGAGAAATCTATCATAAAACAAAAAAAAATTACGCGTCAAAATGGCTCGCGAGAGCGCGTGGCGCTTGCTCACGTAGTTCCAAAAAACCGATGTAGGTACCCGACATTTTCAATTATTTTTGAATAGGTAAACGACAAATGCCGATACCTTTTAGACCTACTTTTTTATCTAAGCGCCAAAATTATTTAAGTATCGGGAGGGAAAAAAGGGATAAGCGACAAACTATTGTGAAATATTTGTAGGTGCAATATGTAGTAACCGCCAATTGGCTAATTATTTATTATCGGGGAATGACACCCTAAACACCAAATGAAGGCTTAAAAATGCGGCCTAATAGCTATAAACGACAAAATATAGTCTTCGAAATAACAGGCAAAAAGTACTAAACGGAATAATAAAACAAATTATTGAGAGGCTAATAAACGTAAACGCAAATTTGTGAATGAATACTTCCAGCTAAAATTAGTTAAGGTACAAACAATAAAACGTAACAGAAAGCTCCAAAAGCGTAAGTTCCTTTTCTTAAAAAAAAATGTTTGTGTAACCCCCAAAAAAAGAAAAACTGTAAAATTTCTGGCGTTTATAACGAAAAAAATTGCTAAAATCGCTGATTTTTCTACCGCCTAAGCGACATCAAAGTTGCTCGTAGAGACATGTCACCTAGACCATTCGACGCAGAAAAAAAAGACGATTCCAACCATATAATATATATAAGTCCATTTGCCAAAAAATGTCGCTTATCACCTTTTGGCTGGAAACCCATCGATATACATATACCTACTAACAAAGTGGTTCTGTATTAGGTAGGTTTGTGAAGAACAATTAACATAGTCGTTATTTGTTTTTATTAGATTTTTAGTTCTACGAAAACTTATTCTAAAAAAATCTTTTTTTCGTTTTGACGTTTGCTCGGCTATGTAGTCAGATAGGCAGACTGCAGTAGTTCTCGACACGGGTCAACCTAACGAGGACTACTTCGCGTGGCTGTTTTTGGCTTTCATATTTTGCTAACGTAATTATCATTTACCACGCTAGATAATGTAAAATTGTTGAAATTTTGTATCTTTTTTTGAATTTACGTGTTTAAATGAAAAAATAATAAATATATCAGCATTCCGTTACTCTGTCATTAGGTCGGCCGCAGAAAATGTAAGCCTTTCCGTATATACTATTACTCTATGTGTAAGCCCCATGTTACACCAAGGCGCCTCGCCATCTTCCGTTTTATAATTTTACTTGGCTAAGATTAGGATTTATAGATAGCCGAGCTTGATGAATTGGATTATTTTAATAATCGTTAGGCATATTTGCGCTTATGTGGATGGGTTATAAGCAGGGCTATTCACAACCATTCGGAAACGTTTCCGTTCGGATTTCAAAAAATTTAAACCTAAATTATTCGAATCTCACGTCCATATTCATACGTTTTTAAACGTGATTAATTCTTCAGATTGGATTTTATACTTGATTCCTTATTCCAAAATGTATAAAAGTAGACTGAGATTCAAACAATTTGAGTTTGAAATTGCTGGGATCCGACGTTTCCGAATGATTGTGAATAGCACCGAAGAACAGCTTATGTTTTATGTACTTACAGGATTATTTAAAAAAAACAAGGTTATTTTAAAATTATTTTATTTAATAAAATATAATACATGTGAATAAATTCTTTATTAATTAAGTTTTTAAAATGTATCAATACAACGCTTAGCTTCACATTCGATCAGATCAAGAAAAAAAAAGATTTTAATAACTTTCAGATATTTACAAGTAAGTAAGACTTTTATTAATCGGCCTACTGACAGCGGAGAAGATAAAATAAAAATTTGTGATGAGATTCATTTCGACGAAATCGTATTCTAAGACAGAATCTTTGAACGAATGAGAAAAGACTAGATTAGTTCTACGTCGAGCCTAGTTCTTGGAAAAGTATTTCTGGAGGTTCAAATTGATTTAAAAAGTGAGGACATACCTAAAAATTTCAAGAGTAAGACTCAACGATAGGAACTAAAGAAGCGTAAGGACGCGCGTTAGACACACACACACCCTTACACCATCTACGATAAAGTATACTTACAAACACTAAATAACTTAACAATTAAAGTTAAATTGCCTCTTCTTGGAAAGTATTATAGCTATAAGTGAAGAAGGAATCGAGTTGGTTAGAAATAGAAGGCATTTACTGGTATTCCAGGTCTAGCACTGGCTTGCGAGAAGTTCATTTTTAGTGAGTCGTCAACACTTTCTCAGTTATTGCTGAATCTAAATTTTAAGCTGTTTCGACAAGTTGGTCCGCACGTAGCTAGCCACCTACTGACATGTTCGACATAACATACTACGCACGAAGTGATTCACTTGTAGAGACTGTCTTACATATTTCAAGTGTTTAACGATAGGACATACTACATAATAGTAGGTAAGGTTAGTAATATTTATATTTAATCTGAAATTCATTTCGTTATTTTCATTGTGCGATTTACAATAGATAAAGTAGGTAGATTTATAAAATTATCAGAGAATATCTACGTCACTCTAGCCAATATTACTTTGGACCCTATAATTACTCTTAGTACCTGTACTAACTTTACAATATCCGACGAGTAACGTAAATAATGGAATATAGTACCTACTATAAAAATATAATACTAAATTCACTAAATTTCAAGTAGGTAAATATTGTTATTCCAATGATGTCAACTGATCACAATACTCATTAATTTATTTACACATACACACCAACCCATGAGCTTATCTAAGGACCAATTAGAACATTATTGGAAGATAGAATCATATTTCATAATTATAAGTAATGGAAAAACAGGGGAGGTCGTAACATGCTTCCTTGGGGCACACCTTGCTTTCCATTAACTCTATTTGACATTACTACGTCATTTTTATTTAAGGCAGAGTTGTGGTCGAAGATAGAACAAAACTAACATTCAGCAGTATATTAAACAGAGCTGAACACTTTACAAAATATGTATTGTTTTGTTCAACACACTCAAAAGCCTTCGCTTGATCCTCCCCATAAATGTACCGATATATTTACGTTAATACCTTATACTGTTTCAGACTCTGATATTGTCGTTAGTGGGAGGTACTGGTGGAGGTGGAACATGGAGAACCCTCGCTAGTTCCGCCTTCTCATCAGCGGAAAGCACGTACACTGGAGGAGCTTGTGGAAGGAATCTTTCTGCTTTTTGAGGTTCTCGTTGGAGCCTTGCGCGGTATAGCATCACTAAGACACAGAGAACGCTGATTATGAAGGCCGATGTTGCTGCCAGGACGATTAGAGCGGTGTGGTAGGAAGTTGTGGCTGATACCTGTGGACAAAGAATTACTGATTTGAAAAGAGCGACTATTTGGCAATAGTCCATATGAAATCTGTATTCGCAGTGGATTACGTTCAGTTTCAGACCATGTTTGGAATCACGTTATTTTAGTTTTAAATTCGAGTATATACCGTAGATTCACTAAGAATTTCTCTTTGCCTCATCGCAGGCGGGAAAGGTGGCACCAGCCTGTACTCGCTGCGGATCACGTCAGCTCCTAGCATCACTTGTATATTTGAATTATTTGCGCGCGCCATTTTCTCTTCTTTTACCTGGAATGAAACGTTTGATAACATGGTCAATAAATGGGTTTAAAAGTCCAGTTCCTAAATATCAATTAAACACATAACAAATTGATATTAAAGATTTACAAGAAAAACAATTCGGAAACATTTAGAGGCACTTATATAAAGGGGTTGTCCAAAGTATTCCATAATCTTCAAATAATCAAAGGCTAAGTTCAGAAATAGTAAGTACTTAGAGTTAGAAATAGACAGCCCAAAAACGGTCTATTCCACTGTCTCATTGCACATTCTACAATCTTTGGGGAAGAAACAAATACTGAGAGAAATGCCAAAGCGTGTATTCCCCGATACTTATAAAATGAGTGTCTTGAAGTCTTAAGTGAATCAGTTTCTTCTTGGGAAGTGTGCTCCATCGTAGGCCTTATCATTGCTTGTCACAGGCGAATAGGTATAGTGGCGAAACGCAAAAAAGACATCCCCATGGTCTATATACCAAGTTCTTAATATGATAGAGCTCATGCACCGCCGCCAGGCCGGGCAGTGCGACCCTAAGGCGCACGAGCCACTACCTCACTATTAACATTCTGTCTCAAATCTCAAGTCTTTGAGGAAGAAACAAAAGCCAGCCACACAGTCCACATACCAAGTTCTCATTATGATGGAGCACATTCACCGCCGCAGCTAGACTCTCGCTATACACACTCTAACATGTATCTTCTAAAGTCTCAAGTCTATATTTGGAGAAGAAACAAAAGACAGCCATACCTATAGTCCACAATCCACATACCAGGTTCTTAATATGATGAGCTCACAATATGATGAACACATCCACCGCTGCCGGGCCGGGTAGCGCAACCTTCACTATTCACACTAAATTAGGGAAAAACAAAATAAGCCCCATAGCTCACAATATGATGAGCACATCTCATCCACCACCGCCGGGCGCAACCTTCACTATTCACACTAAATCACACACACACACACACACAAAGAAGTCACAATCCACAAAGTTTATTTACCAGGTTCTCAATATGGTAGAGGACGTCGACAGCCGCCGGGCCTGGCAGCGCGACCCTGAGCCGCGCGGCGCCGCCCTCGCGGCTGGCGGCGACGGGCACGCGCGCGCCGAGCGCCGCCAGCTGCCCGGCCAGCGCTGCGCGCGCGCGCTCCGCCGTCGCCAGGTCCGCGTTGAACAGCTCCAGCTCCAGGATCGCTGACTCGATTTCGGTTGGTTCTGGAACGAAGAGTGAGGACAAACTTAACGTCTTGCTGAAAGTGTAATTACGCAAATGTTGGTAACTTTTTTGGAGCCCTGTGTAGATTTTTTTAAATCCTTTCCCTTATCAGTGCACAGTGTAGTGTTGAATTCTTTTGGAGATCCTACCATCGGTCAGGCCCAGTTAGAGAGAAAGCTCTGAAAGCCTTAGCAACCTGGTTATCCTACGCAGGTAATTCAGCTGCTTCAGTTTTTAAATATTTGTCCCTCATTATCAAAATCACGAGCAAGCAACAACTTTAATAAACTGAGCAAGCGACTTGACCTTGACCTGTTTTGCACTGGAGCTTCCTCGGCGAGGCGGCAGCTGAGCAGTGAATTTTTCCTACCTAAGGACCAGCAGCCATAAGTCGTGGAGCGTATTTCCATAATTGATTTATATATATTTTTTGTAATATTAATTTTACTTTACTACTAATTTGTTATTCTTCTTAGTGTTTGCGTGTTCTTCTTATCTAAAGTGTATCTATTCGTGAGAACCTATTATTGGCTATCCATAGTTCATTTTATTGTATATTTTTAATGTAAGTAGCTGTTGGTTCTCCTATAAATAAATAAATAAATAAATTATCATCATCGTCATGTCAACCCGGGAGACGTCCACTGCTGGACAAAGGCCCCAATGATCTCCACAACGACCGTTCTTGATTCTCACCAGAACGTCGGCCCACCTTGTGGAAAACCTCCCATGCTGCGTCTTTCGGTTCGTGGTCGCCAATAATGCCCCTGTTTACTTTCAATTTTAAAGTCGAGTTTGATTTACAACTGCCTGGTCCGAGTGTTGATCTACCAAGATTACTAGCTTACCGCATGGATCGGCTGCAAGCGCATCGCTGGCCGGCGGCGCGGCGCGGCGCTGTCCGGCCGCGTCCACGCACCAGCAGCGGCCGCGAGTGCACTGCCGCGGGGAGAACGAGCCGTCGGGCTGGCAGCGCGGCCTGCTGCCCTCTGTGCCTGCAGGTAACGGACCACATGCTATAACTTATGCCAACCATATTATGCTAAACATATCGTCACGCCTTTCCCCCGAGGGGGCTGCCAGAAGTGTAGTACAACACCCACACTGCGCCGGACGATATTCAGTCCCAAATGTGACAGTGGGCTATCGCCATACTCTCTCTCTCTATTTATGTAACAGATGACATTAAATACGCACATAAATATGTTCACACAATGAACAAAAAATGGTGCGTGGCGTCGGCTGGGTTTGAACCCGTTCCCTCTGGCTTGAGAGGCTGGCTTTTTCCAACTAGGCTATCATCGCTATTACACACAATGCATACAATTACATGCTATGGTCACACAATCAATAATAGTACAGACTGATTCAAACTTAATTGGCGGTTATGAAATTAGGCGCGAAACGCTGCGCAGTGGCGAAAACGAAGGTATGCGAGGGGGGCAGAGAGGCAAGATACCGCAAAGACTCAGAGAGGCAAGACCCCACAAAGACTCGCTGGCGCCGCTATTAAGTTTGAATTTTTAAGTATGTACTAGGAAAGAGTTTATTGGTTCTCATCCATTCCGCCTCATTGGGGCCAATTAGGGACCTTATTCTGGATAGAGACAAAAAATTATTGACCGTACGATCGTCTGATCACGGGTAGCAAATTTACCACAAAAAATATGTGGGTCCTTTTAATATTTATTTAGCAACAATATTTCGTTCAATTTTTGTTTTAATCCATTTGACACGATGTGTAGGAGCACAGCATACCGCCAGGTAAAGAACAAAAACAAAACATTTCAAAAGACAATCTTGTGAAAGTAGTCTTATTGACTTCCAGACTTGACAATTGTTACGCTGCTTCAGCACCTTCCCAAAATAAAATAAAAACTCACTGTTCTTGCTTTCCTCTTGCATCAGTTGGCACTTTGTCTTGAACGTAATCCTATCCACGGTCACTTCCAAGGGCTTATCATTCTTCCGCGTCGAGTCTGCCACCTTGAACAAAAAAAAATGGTTTAACACAAGAACAAGTCACCTGGATGCGAAACCAATGGACATCAAGTTTCTGCCAAATTATCACTTTCCGGTATCTTGCTAATCTAAGTTAGGCTCCTCTATTCCTAAATGCATAACCATCATCTAGAATCATTGAGATATAATTAATACGTAGTAGAGAAGCAGCTCAAACCAACAAACGTCATGCAACTTGATGACAGCGGGGCCTGCCCGCGTAGACTGCCTACAAGTTTGTTGCAGCTTAAACATTTAATACGTCGTCTAACCATACTATTAAAACATGCAGCGCTAGATTGCAGTTTTCTCGCTCCTTACACAATCACACGACGCACGTGTTGAAGTCACGCTAATGTAAGTTGCACGGATTGTAGTATAGTGCAGTAGAAGATAGTCAACGATCGGATGATGAAATCTAGTGCGTATGACGTATACGTGTACGTACATATAGTATCGATGTCTAGAATCAATTAATCATAGGTCTTAGTTACCTTGGCTTCGATCACCTCAGTGACCAGCACTCCGTCATTCTGCGGCAGTTCTTCAGCAATCTGCTCTCGTCCTTCGATTGGGTCCAAGTCTAAATCTTCGTCATCCCCTTCGAATTCGTCTATTCTGTACGCGGTCATCTGTCGGATCAGCTCTTCAAGTACTGTTATAAAGAAAGTTTTATTTTTCTCACATAACATAACATATCGTCAAACCTTTAATCGCAGGGACTGGCACAGGTGTATTACAACACCCACACTTCGTCGGACGAAATTCAGTTCCTAATGTAACAGGAAGGGACTTGTGGGGATACATCGACTGCTTAAAAGGTTTATCCAGTTTATCCCATCTATATTATGTTTATTTTCACACCACCTGCTCGACAATGACTAATTACGTAGTAAGTAGTCTCAACGTAAAGCAAGGCACTGCCTCCCTAGAGAGATAAAGTTGTATGAAAACCCCAATGGAGTTATCGAGCAAAGAAAAAGAAAATTGGATAAAAATTCAGCATACGGATAGTAGAGTAGACGGTGTAAGAAGAGTTAATCCAAAAATTGAACTGGCTGCCAAGAAAAACATAGAACGCAAGCTGGACCATGAGCTCCATGAAATTTAAAATAAAAGAGGGTGTATGGTGTAACATGTTTTCATAGTTCCTTTATTTTGCCTTGCAGAAGGTGTGAAAAGTAGAGTATTCACCTCTAGAATAAAGCAGTGTCTTTGTACATAGCTCGTAGTCACTCGTTAGGCTCAGGGTTCAAAATGCCGCCCGAGGCGTAAGAAACTGCTTTGTCTTCTCGGTGCATAATATACTATTGTCTGTTTAGATGTGGTGACCTCTTACCACTTAACGGCTTGACCAATAGTAAAGTATGCGGTGTCGTTATATTTATTTTAAATAAATAATAAATAAATAAACTCGGGACACTTCCACACACGGTCGCCTGACCCCAAACTAAGCAAAGCTTGTACTATGGCTGCCAGAGACTGATATACATACTTAGATATTTTTATATTTTAATTTCTAGAGTTTTTTGTGTGTCTTATTTCGTGTAGTTACCTTCATCAGCCTTAGCCCGTTCATCCAGAGGGTCCCTCGCGACCCACTTCCTGGCCTGTCTGAAATTGCAGGTGGGCTTAGCGCCGCGAACCAGCGATCCCTTCAAGGGCTCGCCGCGAGCGCTCACGCACCAACACACGTCTGGTTAGAAACAACAACTCGTTTAAAAGCTGAAACTGGCAATATTGTATGATCAGGTGAATTTAGGTGAAACGCGGGTGTGACTGTACTTACTGTACGCGCCACATAACTAGAACCAAGATGGCGCCGACTGCGCATCGTGCATGTAAAAGGTGCGAGCGAGAAAGGTAGACGAAGTAGTGCGCGGAATCATGGGCCGCCCCCCGCGCGCCCCTCTTACCTCTAATGAGACCTCGATCACTACGCAGGCTCTAGTTACATAGCGCGTACTGTACTTGTAAATAATGTTATACATATAGTATTTTTTAAGGTTTAGAAAAATGAGCAAGTTACAGCTGCAGGCAAACCCATTGATAACTTTTCGGACAATGCACTGTGAGTTAAAAGTTGACAAAGCAGTACTTGAAATTTTCGTTCCAGATTTGAGTAGAGAAGAATATTGATTGTCTGACCCTTACAACTCACATCGCAGCTTAATTATCTCATAAGACAAGTGTTCCATTGTATTGTTGGAAGTGTTTTTTTAATAAGTTTGACGTGTCTCTGTGTGTGTGTATGTGTGTGTCTGTCTGTCTGTGGCATCATAACTCCCGAACGGATGAACCAATTTCTTATTTTTTTTTTTTGTTTGAAAGGTGAATTAGTCGAGTATGTTTTTAAGTATGTTTGATGAAAATCGGTGTCAAAGATTTTTTTTTGTTTAGTTGTATATCTATAAAAACTTACCAATATGCGCCATGCACTGCACCGGTTCCCAAGCCCCGCTGACGTCACACACCGGTATGAAGGTTCCCTTGCCGTACTTCTGCGCTGCCTGCTCGTTCTTCTCGCGTAGCCTCTCACACGGGCTCAGCACTGTGGGATATAATATCTTAGAATTAATTACTAATACTATTAAACACAAACATCCCCTTTTGAAAGCCATACTAACAGTTTAACTAGCTTTAACAGCTTCCACAATGCTAGTTACATACCAGCACTGTGGAAACTGTTAGATAGAAATCGGCTCCGATGTAGCAATAGTAAATTATTACTCGTGCGTTTATCAACTAGGAAAAACTAAGTACAACAGCAATCTTTATTATCAAGAAGTGCATTATTATCTTACTGCTGCATAAACATCTAAGATAAGAGAAGCGTTGGCCGTATAACAGTGATATTGGCCAATAGCGGTATACTTATTGGTATATTGGTATACTTGACCCAATAGCGTACTGCAGGGCTAGCACAAGTCAGATGCAAATTATCTTTCCACCGTTTTTATCCGCGCTTAGATGTGACAAAGTCGATACGGATATGTTTCCTCGTTCCCATTATGTTTACGGATACGTTTATATTTCTCTTTCTCGCGGCCTAAAAACGGTGGAAAGACAATTTGTCTATTGTCCCTGCCAGGCCTGCTGGAGACCAATGAAGATGGCTTGGAGAGAGAGGCCTATACTTTGCCTATACCCAAATATTTACGCTAATCAACTAAACATGAAAACCGTCTACATAAAAAAAACACAGAATAAAATCGTGCGATTAGAACATTGTTAGTGCAAATTCCATAAGTGATGTTAGGTTCTTGGACAAACAAAAACCACATTGAAATCAACTGAAATGTGACATGCCTTCTTTCGGCCTCTGGTTTTGGGCAAGCTTCTCACTGTGTACCAGAATTGGTCTTCCAGATGTTCCTGTGGCTGTTTTGAAATTTGTCTTAAGAGGGAGATCATTCTGTTCAGGTAGGATATACCAGTAGGTACTACATGCAGTGAAGTTAAATTCAAGTTTGGAACTAAAGTCAACAATACAAATAAAAATAGATTGAAGAAATCCTTGCGAAAGTGAGTCTGTTTGTTTGTTACGCTTTGTCATACACGTTATCAGGGGTACAAAGAAGGACATAGGTATTTTTATTCCGAAAAAACTAACGGTTCCTGTGGGACTGCAAGTGAAACCACAGGGCGTAACTAGTAAAAAATAAACAAGTTCAAGGTCCTTACCAGGGCACACGGTGTTACACTCGTCCTTACTCCGGAAGTTGTTATGGTTCCCGGAACAGCCGTGGTAGCGGAACCGCTCGCAGCGGTTCTTTTCGTGGTTGAAGTGCCAGCGGGTCACGTTGAGGATTTCACCGGATGAACAGATGCCTTCGTCTTTGCTTTCAAAACAGACCGTTCCTAAGGATTATCAAAACGGGTTATGAAATTTGACTCTAATAAAAAAGGAAGTTAATTCATGGAACCTGAGTGGGCAATATTTATCAGAATTGTCTTCATATGTCTCCGACATGACTTAACTCTAGTGGTTAGCTTATGTTTTAGTACTTTGGGCTATGGCGCAGAAGTCCGGTCCGGTCCACTGGGTCCACTCCTTAATTTGGTTCATTTTCAAAGTTGTCATTGGTTTCCTAAAACATCCAGTCCTATATCGATAATGATGATCGACTTTAAAAAGTTGAGCAGCGAGTGTTTAGGCCAAAGACTCAATGTGGTAGACCAAAGGTCTACTATGCACGACATTAGTCTAGAACGATTCTTAACATAATCGGAATTAAAACCGAATGCGGTTGAAACTATAGTCGGAATAACCGACTTAATCGTACGTGAGTAACTCCCGTAAACTCATAATAACATTCTTACTTCTGACGATCTGGTTCGGGTTGCGGGAAGTCGCTGGATGCGGGCAGCGTGGAGATCATTTGGGGAGGCTTTTGTCCAGCAGTGGACGTCTTATAGGCTGACTTGATGATGATGCATATTCTTAACATAGTTGGTGTTTTGTTCAAGAAAGGCCTGTATTTTCCAAAGTCTTCGATGAATAATTTCATCGTAGAACTCACTTGGCTTAGGACAGCAGACTGAAGGCCTGGAGTCGTGAGGAGCGAACCGGCAGGCGTGTGTAGAAGGACAGGCGGCGGCGCTCGGCCCGCACGCCAGCGGGACGGACCCGCCCGGCGCTGTTAGCGGAGCTTCACCTCCCGGGCATTGTGGGGACGGCGCGCATCGGGCGAGAGGCAAACAGGACTCCTCCTGGAAAGTGACTTAACTCTTTACCATTGTCTTCTCTGATAAACTGTGACTTTGTTGATTGAATGCTCTTTTAATATTTTTTTTTGAAGGCTCGGAGGACTATGGCACAATTTTTTTTGCAGTCAATCAGTGAGCCATCTAATACAAATAACATTATTGTTCTAAAAATATATATCTAGAATAACATTATTAAGAGTACATGTAGGTACATATCCTAAAATTACAATACATTTAGTTACTTTATATGACCTCCGTATGCTGCTAGTTATTTTCTTTCTGAGCAGGCTACTTTGGCAATTTTTAAAACAGTTTTATTTTTTTCATAAAAAATATGGTAGCTTAAGAATTAGGTACGTACTCCACAATCCAAAGGCACCAGCTCGCAAGTTTCGTCATCTCGGCAGTTGGCGTCAGCACAGGGATCTCTGCAGTCACAAGTGGGGCATCCTTTGTCATCTAACTCTCTTCCGTAGGGGCAGAGCACTTCGTTGTTGCAGCCCGAGTCCGGACATTGAGCGGGTGCCTCGCAGCTCGGTGTTGAGTTTGTGACTCGAGTACCGGGCATCTGAGAAAAACATGGTGTTTGATTTACGTAAGGATCCACCGGAACACAAGATTACGATCTTGTTTGATAGGCTTGGTAATGTGTATAGAGAAGGCCTTTTTCTGATGGTAGTATTTAGCGGAAGTAAGGTAGGTACTCCTACACTTACCCTCTTGGCGATAAACGTTGTGCAGCCTCGGAATAGATTAGCAGTGTTTTGTCTTGTTCTATCTTTTACATTTTTGAACTCGATCAAAAAAGACAAAACACTGAATAACTACGATGTAAGTATAACTATTCCGAGGCTTTCATTGATTCAAAGTTTATTGCTATGGGGTTTTTTGTATTCATATAATAGTGTTAACTTACCTCATTGCCGATGGTATCGACGCACCAGCAAGTCTTGTCTGATCCCTTACACTGCACGCTTTCGTAAGCTCCATCGTCTTTGCATTTCGGCACCCACGTCCAAGCTGGTGGGTTGCCGCTTTCTGCCGCGGCGTGAAGGGCTGCAGCACTGTAACAGTGTTTTAGCTTGATAAGTACATCACTACCTGTTTTATAACAAAAAACTATAGTTGCGCAGTGATCAATTTAAGGTCTCATTGGGGGTAAGAGAGGCGCGCAGGGCCGACACTGCGCAGAAGGAGGGCGGCGTGTGTTCTTGCGCACTACTGCGTTTGCCCGTCCGCTCGCACCCTTTACGTGCGCGAGTATACAGTCTCAGGCGCAGTCGGCGCCATCTTGGTTGTAGTTATGTGGTGCGTACTGTACGGAAATCCTGCTTTTTTAACCGACGAAACAGAGGAGGTTTACAAGTCGACGCATATATTTTTATTTATTACATTTTTTTATATGTATGGTCACGCATAACTTTCTAAAGAATAGTCTGATTTTGATAATTCTTTTGATGTGACACCGTCTTATATTTCGATGAACGCTAGCTGCACGCACGTAAAAGTGTTCTGTTACGCTTGCTAGAGCGAGAGCGCTACACGAGCGAGCGAGAAGCACGGATTGCGCTACATCTATCTCTCTTCCACTCGATTGGCCTATGCGTCCGAGGAGAAGATTCCATCAATTTTTTTTCATGACGTTGTCACGACACACTATCGTCTGTAAAGTCAACAACAGACAACCAATTTTTTTTTTATTACTTAATAGGCTTGCGTTTAGCCGCCAACATGCCTGATGATAAGCAGTGATGCGGCCTACGATGGAGCACGCTTGCCTAGAAGAAACCGATTCACTCAAAACTTGAAGACACCCAGATTATAAGTGTCAGGGAACACACACTCTGGCAGAGTATTCCACACTCTAGCGGTCCGTATGAGAAATGAGGAACCAAAGCGTTTCGTGCGTGTTGTAGGTAAGAGTATGTCGACCATAAAACGATGCCGCTTTTTTGTACTCTTGGTTGTTTTATAGAAGAACGGGCTAACAAGAATTTGTTAACTAACGGTAACTAACAAATTCTTGTTAGCCCGTCTAGTCTAGTTGGCTAACAAGAATTTGTTAACTAACGGTAACTAACAAATTCTTGTTAGTTACCGTTAGTTAACAAATTCTTGTTAGCCCGTCTAGTCTAGTTGGCTAACAAGAATTTGTTAACTAACAGTAACTAACAAATTCTTGTTAGTTACCATTACTTGATAGTTACTAGACTAGACGGGCTAACAAATATTTGTTAGCCCGTCTAGTCTAGTTGAATTTGTTAACTAACGGTCACTAACAAGAAATTGTTAGTAACCGTTAGTTAACAAATTCTTGTTAGAATATTAGTTAGTTACCGTCGCTGGTGGCACGGCGAGCGATGCTCCGCGGGCGTGCAGGCGGTGCCGCAGCCGGTGGCGCAGCAGCGCTCGCCCGCGCCGCACTCCGCGTCGCCGCGGCACGACCACTCGCACGAGCCAGACGACGGCACCAGGTACGGACACTGACCCGCCTTCTTCGGCAGACCTGGAGATTAATTATAAAGTGTTCATAGGTGTATCTTTGATACCTAAATTGAATAAAAACATTTGTTTTTAACCTGTTCTTCAGAGTAGAGGCTCTTTATCCAAACAAGGCGGTCGAGTCTATTTAAAAAAAAAAAAACTTTGACGTTCATAAGTGTATCTTTGATAACCAAATTAAATAAAAATATTTTGACTTTGACTTTTGACTTTTAAAGTCAAAATCAAAGTCTAAATGTTTTTAATCAATTTGGATCAAGATGTTTCTATTCAATTTTAACTTTGACTTTGACTTTGAAAGTCAAAAGTCAAAGTCAAAGTGTTTTTATTCAATTTGGGTATCAAGGATACACTTATGAACGTCAAAGTTTTTTTTTTAAATACGATTGACCGCCTTGTTCGTATAAAGAAAAGAGCCTCTACTCAGAAGAACAGGCAAGAAACTGAGGGGCATTATTTCTTCAAAGAATAAATAAATTAGAGTCTCACAAATTTTGACTTACAACTAGGTAATATCTATACATACTAGTGGCTACTTGGCGGAAGTGGAAGGCTCCAGACAGAATAGCTAATTAAGGTGCGTCTGAAGCTGAGACTACGTCGTCGAAACAGTTGCGAGAGGCGCACACGCAACACGTAGTGACGTCAATGATGCTTAAGCAAGATCGAAATAAGTCATTTACAAATGGTTCGAAAGAGACGGATGACGAGTGACGTCATTACGTGTTTGCTCCCGGAATGCTAGACCTTGTTTTTTTGGATCATGAGTTAACGTACAGGCAGGCACAGGAGGGCAGTAGTCCGAGTCGCAAGCCACGTCGACAGTTGCGCAGGCGCGGCCAGCGGGGCAAGTGACGCCGGCGCACGGGTCTCGGCAGCGGCACGTGGGGCACCGCTCAGAGCCCAGCTCGAAGCCATAGTCGCAGCCCATGCGACAGGTCAGGTCCAGGCAGGACAGATCTGTACGAACTCTGGGAAAGGAAAAGTCAATGCTTTAGAAGCAGTACCAAAAAAAAGCAGAAGTCATTCTTATATTCTCCTCCTGCTCCATTACAACGTACCCATGATTACTATTGATATTTTATACAGCAGGCCTAGCAAGCCCGCAACAAAATTCTTGTGATCACGTTTTGCCGTGTGAGAATGTGACAAGGCTAGGTATAAACGTACGTCTGTCTCGATGACAAGAGCCGACATACCGTTGTCGCGTTGCGCATGCTAGTTCTCATGCAATCATATTTCACTAAAAAAGTTACAATTTTATTTTTTTGTTAATCTATCCTAAAATTTTGGAATAAATATCCGCCTCGTGATAACAGTGCGCAGATGGAGACTGGAGTATAATAGGGTAACCATGATTACCTATTGCTTTGCTTTTAGGTCAAAATATTTAATATTTTGGTTGCAAAGTGTATTAAACTAAAAAAATTTGTTCTTTTATTTTCCAATAGTTTTTACATTTTATTTGGACTTTGAATAAAAATAATCCGTATTTAAAATCAAAACATAGTACAGTTTCTACGCATGAGTTTGTAAACGCCTTCAGTTTTACAGCTATATGAAAAGAGCAAGTTTCAATCCACGATCTTTGACTGCCTCGGTGGCTCAGTTGGTAGTGAACCTGCCTTCTGAGCTTGGGGGCGTGGGTTCGATTCCCACCTAGGGCAAACATTTATGTGATGAACATTTGTGTTTGTTCTATGTCTGGGTGTTAATATCTATATATGTATGTATTTAAAAATATCTAAGTATGTATATCAGTCTCTGGCCCATAGTACAAGCTTTGCTTAGTTTGTGGTCAGGCGACCGTGTGTGGAAATGTCCCGAATTTATTTATTTATTTTATTTTATTTACGATCTTTCCGGACTTACTTGTCACAATCCACAGAGGATGCATTTCTGGTGCTGGTCTCGGGTATCTCAGTTCCAAAGGAGTCGACGCACCAGCAGCGGCCGTTAGCGCATTGTTGTGCTGTGTAAGAACCGTCAGGGCTGCAGGTGGGCGCTGGTAGAGCCAGCTTCATGCCGTCCACTGTGCCTTCCATCTTCTCGTCGAAGTCGCGGAGGTATTCGCACACTGGGAAAATTAGGGTAGTCAGAATTTGCTACTTCTACTTTTATAAAGGCATACATAATCTAATTTTTGCATCAAACTGAGATCTAGATGGTGTAATAAGAAAAGTAGTTAAACTCAAAACATAAGATCTAACTACCCATTTGTGGGGTTGGATCATACACTTTTTGATCTGGGATTGGATTGATGATGATAAAGAGAAAAGGTTATCTTTACCATATTTCTACCATAGGACAAGTAGAATATCCGCCCACAACTATACTTACATTGTGGATCGTACTAAAGGTTTTGATTCGACATATCTAATCCGTACGGCTAAAGATTGAAACAACCTGCTGGCTTCCTCGTTTCTGAGAGTTATAATCTGGACATTTTCAAGGCCAGACGGAATAGGTATCTTTTAAGTCTGCATGCTTCATCATCGATCACATCGTCGCTTACCAGCAGGCGAGACAAACGCGGACTTACTGGCGATAAAACAAATCTTACTGGTAGGTGTGTTGTCAACTCCGTCGGACTGCAGGCGCATCTTGGCCGGGTCTATACAAACAGGGCCGCAGGAAACAGTGGAGCAGCAGATGAGGTCGTTATCACATTCGCCTTCAGGACAGCTCACTGTGGAGTTCAACCCACATAGCGCCTCTGCCTCCGCACCGCACGATTCGAACGCTATCTGATGATGATAGATAAAATAAGAAGTGGGATTAGCGTAAAGTCATGTCACTTTTCGTTGAGAGGACACACACCATGTGTTCCGAATTCCGATTGTGTGCTGTATTTACCGTTACTAGTATGATTGTATTTTAACAACTGTGTCATAAGTATATTATTTGTCTTTACCCAGTGGCAAAAAATATAGGTTAGGTTAGGCTTCAAATAATTCTGGCAGTTCTGATTGGACCTGGAGCTGTTTTAAAATATTAGGTCCTTACGTATGAAATTAGCGTTTTGTCGTACTGATCAATTTGATCTGAAATATCTCCTCTTTGGTTAAGAATTCGAAATTCAAATTAATAAATTCATTTAGCTGGTTTTTTTTTTTTTTCTTTGGAATACAGTCATTCATTTGTTATTTTCCTCATTATTTTTTCTTTGGCGTCGCTTATTACCGCGCAATGGAAAACATGAAATATCGGTATATTTACGAGTACGAGTTCTACCGTGGCACCAGTGCTGCAGAAACAGCTCGAAGAATTAATGATGTGTACGGCGCTGGTGTCGCTAAAGACAGCATGGTACGTTTTTGGTTTCAACGTTGTCGTTCTGGAAATTTCAACCTTAAGAACCAACCCCGTGGACGGCCGGAGAACAAAGTGAAAAACGAAGAATTAAAGGCTATTGTGGAAGCGGATCCATCACAAAGCACTTCAGAGATAGCAGCAGGCTTCGGGGTAAGTGACAAAACTGTATTAATCCACTTGAAGCAAATCGGGAAAGTAAAAAAACTCGAACGATGGGTACCTCATGAATTGAGTGAATCGAACTTGCAAACACGGGTCGCCTGCTGTGTTACTTTGCTCAACCGACACAATAATGAAGGGATTTTAAATCGAATCATTACTTGTGATGAAAAGTGGATATTGTACGATAATCGAAAGCGCTCATCGCAATGGCTGAACCCTGGAGACCCAGCCAAATCCTGCCCTAAACGAAAATTGACTCAGAAAAAGTTACTTGTAAGTGTTTGGTGGACTAGCGCCGGTGTCGTTCACTACAGCTTTCTTAAATCTGGCCAAACGATTACGGCAAATATCTATTGTCAGCAACTGCAAACCATGAAGGAAGAACTAGCTGTTAAACAACCGAGATTGGTCAATCGCTCTAGGCCACTGCTGCTTCACGACAACGCAAGACCACACACTGCATAACAAACAACCACTAAGTTAGCTGAGCTACAATTGGAATGTCTGCGACATCCACCGTACTCCCCGGACCTTGCTCCAACAGATTACCATTTCTTCCGGAATTTGGACAACTTCTTACAAGGAAAAAAATTCCACTCCGATGCAGCAGTCCAAACCGCCTTCAAAGAGTTTATTGATTCTCGCCCCCATGGTTTTTATAGTAAAGGGATCAATGAACTACCCATAAGATGGCAAAAGTGCATAGATAACAACGGTGCATACTTTGATTAATTAAATATATTTTACAAAAAAAAAATCGACTTTTTATTCCTCCCGTACAAAACGCCAATTTCATACGTAAGGACCTAATATATTCTACCGAGATCTGTTTAAGTTTGTCTGTGCAAGGTTTTAGATACTGTTGTTTGTGACTCACCTCCACAGCCTCAGGATCAGTGGCATTAGTGCTGTTGTCGGCCCTGGTGTCAGGGCAGCAGAGCGCTGTGCCGCTTCTCCTGGTGCGGGTGCAGAAGTGTTCCGAGGGGCAGTCTCCGTCCGCTCCACAGGGTACGACGGAACCAGTGTCGTCGGTGGCTGGGGTTCCTGACTCGCAGGGGTTCTCGTAGGAGACGCGCGGGCGACCTGGTACAAATTAAAGTGAAAATAAACTTTATCAGACTGATGACGTTAAATTAATTATGAAGATATTCTTATGTCTCTAAAACCATGAATTACCGGCTGTTGATTGTACCAGGTTCTATTAACTGGAGCCCAGTGTATGACGACAGGCTCGCCCCCTGTCACATTTGGGTCTGAATATTGTCCGGCGAATTATGGGCGCTGTAATGTACCTCTGCCAGCCCCTTCGGGGGAAGACATTATGATGTATATTATGTGTGTGTAATGTATATAATACAGCCCCAAAAATATTTACTCACTAAAAAGTGAATGGTATATGGTCTGGATATGCTACCTGATACTATTTCATTACCAAATGACAAGTACATATAACAATACTTACACACAGGATATCCAGTGCAAAATTCTCCAGCACAGTCCGCATCCTTCACCCTCACGCACTCCTCGCTCTCCTTACAAGGGTATCCCGCGCAGGGGTCGTCACATTCGCAGGTGGGGCAGCCGTCCGCGCCGCTCTTGTACCCATATTCACAGATGCCAGCGCAAAGAGCGCGGCCGCAGGAGGAGAGGCTCCTGGCGCCGGTTCGGGCAGGGAGGGGGGAGGGGGAGCAGTGCACTGAGGCGGAGGGGCCCATGGAGCCTCGGAGCTTGTTGCCTTCTGAGTCGACGCACCTGGAATGTGATAAAATATGGTTAGGTGTTTTTACTGCTTTTTAACCCACTTTAGCAGTGCTGTTCACCATCATTCGGAAATGTTTCCGATCGGATCCCACAAATTTCAAACTCAAATTGTTCGAGTCTCAGTTTACTTTTGAAGATTTTGGAATAGGGAATCGAGTATAAATCTGACTGGAAACGTTTCCGAATGATTGTAAATACCTGTGTAGGAGGAGGTTCTTAATTCATCGGAATCTTTTTTTATATATATATGGTCCCCGATTACTTGAAGACGTCTGAACCGATTTGGAAAATTGATATTTTATTGTCTTTAAAATTTTATCGAAATGAGTTCAGTGGTTTTTACTACATCCAATTCAGATGACGGGAAGTCGGTTATTTTAAATTAAAAGATCATTTGGTGTAGCTAACAATTCGAAAAGAACACAAAATTGCTTAGATTTTACCATCACAACTAAAAAAAAAACAGTATCAATGACTCACCAGCAAACCAATCCATTCCTTGAACACTGTCTTGACACAAACGTTCCATCATTGGCACATTGAGGCACGTACCCTCGTCCTTCCCTCTCACTGACCACCAACAAATCTGCTAACATCTTTTGCTGAGTGCACATGGTAACGTTATTGGGTAGCACGCAGTGTCTGCCACATTCCCCGCCGTCACAGCATTTCTGCATTGAAGGACATTCGAGGTCATGGGCGCAGGGAGTACCGCAGTCGTTGCCGATGGTGGTAGGGGCGGGGCAGGTGCCTGCCTTCTGGAGTTCCAGAGATGCTGGACAGCAGACACCGTAGTCATTTCCTGGAATACACAGTGCCTCATGTAAGAAATGGAAACGAGTTTTAACTGTCTGTAAAACTAGCATATCGGTGATTACTAAAGCAAGCAAGCAAGTTCGTACAGGCCGAGTGGCTAGCACTGATGTTAGAGTTTCTAGGCCGCCCGAGGGCCTCTGACAAGACTTGACGATTGATGTTATATAACAAATAACTGGGGCTTACAATTTATCGTGTCATCCGAGCCACGGTAGCATTCAGTTGTAAATGCCACTCGTGGTCACCCATCCGAAGACTGATCGTGTCGTCCGTTGCTTAACATAGGTAATCGGTTACGAACACCTAGTTGAGCGACGCTGTGAGCGCTATTAATTTACTAATGTATTTACTGATTTCTTACCTGATTCAACAAGACATCTGTACAACGGCGGGCAGTTGGGCTTTCCAGGATCAGTTCCACAGAGGAAAGGCCTCGAGGTTTCCGAAATAAGGAGAGGGTCACCGACTGGGCAGATGTTCTGCAGGCTTCGTCCTCTTTTACCTGTCGAGAAATCATTTGGTCAATTCTCTATTCACTTGCTAGACTGAGATTGGAGTAAGTAACTTATTTTGCCCTTTCACTCAATTTTGGCATTTAATTTTAATCTAGATATTTTTTGATGTTGTAGATTTTGAAATCTGAAATTCTTACTAAGTGCTGTTATACCTTTTGACTGCAAAAATCGATGTCCCGCCATAACGGTGCATTTATGACGGTACGGCATGGCATTTCGATGGTAAACGACTAAAATTACTTGCAGCAAGTTTATTGCCTTCCCGCTAATGGTGTAAGATTTACCGAGGTGATTACCCGGAGCCGTCTCCGAGTGGCACCGAGGGTGTACCGCTTGGAAATAATATTCGCAAGTGAGGTGGTTCAGTTTGCACGCTAAAACTTGTGATTGTTCACTTCTGATTGTTTAGCTTTAGATTAATTTTAAAAGTAAAGGTTTCTGTAGAAAACGGTTAAATGTGAATGAATAAAAGCGAACGTAGTAGTGTAGGTAAGAAAGATAGCTCTTCAGCTTCCGATTTACACGATGTCAACTACGATCAGAAATACTGTACCGAAAGTGTCGAAGGCTGTTAAAGTTCATTCAGATTGGGTTAACGAAGCACGCACTCATCTAAAAATATAAAATAGGTTTTTTACGAGGTCAAGAATAAGGTCCGTCCTGCTTTACTGCAGCACTATGAATTACTATTTTAAACAACTCTTAGTCATTACAGTCATCAAGATCTTAATCCTACTAATATTATAAACGCGAAAGTTTGTAAGAATGGATGGATGGATGGATGGATGGAGGGATGGATGTTTGTTACTCTTTTACGCCAGAACGGCTGAACAGATCTGGATGAAATTTAGCACAGAGATAGACTATAGTCTAGAATAGCACATAGGATACTTTTTAACCGCGGGTGAAACCGCGGGGCGCAGCTAGTATACACATATACTTACGGTTAGGCAGATATACCATAATGGATCAACAAAATGGATTAACTTACATGTGGGTACAGGAGGGCAAGGCTGCCTCAGACAGGGCGTCTCTTCCAGCTGACAGGACAGTTGTCCCGGACATGTTATCCCGTTGCAAGGGTCTCGGCACTTGCACAGTGGACATCCTTGACCGTCCAGCTCGAAACCAAGCGGACAGAGCATACGGCAGGTATGAGCCGCGCAAGGAGCTGACCTCGTGCAGTTCACTAGCCCTGCTGCTGGTGCTCTTGTGCCTGGAACCTGACATTAGGGAAAATTTACTTGTCAGTAAAAGTTTGTGAGGGTGTTCATGATTTGTGCTGGGAGCGAATTGATGACATAACATATCATAACGCCTTTCCCCCGAGGGGTTGGCAGAGGTGTAATCCCACACCCACACTTCGCCGGACGATATTCAGTCCCAAATGTGACAGGAGGCGAGCCTGTCGCCATACACCGGGCTCCAGTCATGTAGCAGATGACATATAATAAGCACATAATTATGTTCACACACTGAACAAATTGGTGCGTGCCGTCGGCTGGGATTGAACCCGCTCCCTCTAGCTTGAGAGGCGGGCCTTCTCCAAGTAGGCCATCATCGCTTGGAATTGATGACAATTGTTACAAATTGAAGAATACAACAAAAAATACTTTGTTGGGGTAGAATGAGTCAAAGTCATCAAGAGCACATGTTCATCAGGATTAGGTGTCGGGAGTGGATAATGCATAGATTTCCAAAAAGGTTTCCCACCATGATGGTCGTATGAAGTCTTAGTTTAGTACCCATAACCTAACCTTATTAAAAATGTACAACGGCTGTCAATACGAAAATTGTTGTGACCACAGAGATATCCTGTCAACTGTGGACGTGACTCTACGCAAAAGCTCCAAGTCTTTGAAAATATCTTGGATCTTGTTAGTTGGTCTAACCAAAGGTTCCTCACCTCAAACCCAGCAGCATCCACGCACCAGCACGAGCTCACTATCTCATTGTCACACTGGATCTCCTCGAACTCCCCGTCCGTGGCCCGGCACCGCGGGGACCGCATGGACGGCAGCCGGCCTCGCCCGCCGCGGGTGTTCTCAGCTGCCAGCGCGCGGGATATGCGCTCTGATGATAGTTTGATGTTCTCACAACCTGGAGTGTGAAGAAGTGTGTTCATTATTCGTTGATTAACCAGATGTTTTCTCTGGAAATTGCGAAGACATAGGATGAGAAGTGGCGTAAATGTGACAAGATATAGCTTTCTTTTCTTCTTTTCTATCTATTTTCGCTTCAAAGCTAGAAAAAATATACCAGAGAACATAAGGCCTGTTCAGACGCGCCCATAAGGAAAGTCGCGACAAAATCTACCTACACTCCACGCATACCTCGAATGACTTGCACACGAACGGAGTAACGTGAGGAAGACACATGACGCTTCCTCTAGATGTGGTCCTTCGAGCTCAAAATTAATTCAAAACTGTTACAGTTACACAAATCTTTAGTGCATTTCCGTTAACATTTTATTTTATTTGGTTAAACTGGAAATACACTAGAACTAGAGATTTGCTTAAGAAACAGTTTTGAAGAAGAACTTCCGCAAAGTAACGCCTGATTCAATCAACTATTTCAAATAAATCGATTTTAAAGACTTCTTCTAACCTTCATCGAACTTACCAGTAAACATAGGATCTGTGCAGACGCGACCACAGGAAGAGCTGCAGCAGACTTGCTCCCCGCACTCATCGTCTGACGTGCACGGAGTGGCGCGAGGCGGACATGACGCTTCTTCTGGACATCGCCCTCTCAGCTCGGCGATAGCTGAAAAGTACACAACTTTCTAGAAAAAAAAAAAGATTTTGGACACGTTCAAATCTAAGGTGCTATAGAGCTTACTAGAGCTACTACAATTATGACGGGTTTTTGCTTCTATCTCAACTGTTTTGTTGTCTAGCTTATGTTTTTTTATTGAGTTCATTAGCTAAATTATAAATAGGAACCCTTACGCTAATTCCACACTGACACGGTGAACCGCGGTAACTTATCGATACTATTTGCATCTTGCTCTACCTGTCTGTTATTTCCTAATAATTACATCTCTGTCTGTATAGTATCGCTACGTTACTGCTTCTCTCGAAAAGGCGTCATGATGTGACTTAGATGTATGTCTATCTGTCTTTATATGTATCAACAGCCACCCATCTAAGGAACTATAAAAGCTAGTGCCTTGAAATTTGGCACAGATCTAGATGACGTTAGCCAATACCATTAAAGAAAAAGTTTTATTTGGAGTGATTGATGTGGTATATTGTATGCTTAGATTTGGATCGTCCAGAAATTCTTGAAAATTAATAAAGGCTCAGGTACCATGTGGCAGCATTAGCACGGCGCAGAGCAGCGCCGCCCGCACCACGGCGCCTGACATCGCTGCATTACACGCACGACCACTGCAACAACAGAAATTAACATTAAAAAGAGTCTAGGAACACTATGCCATAGTCTAAAATGTTGGGGCTACATTGGCGCGTGACCATCCGTGTCGCGTTGTCGTGCTAAAAACATCGTGTATCGGTTATCACCGAACCCCGCCTACATTAGTAGCCGTAGCAAACTATGCGTTGCAACAAACAAAAAGATTTTAAAATTAAGATGGGTTCCGTAGGCCATATGTACATACATACGTACGTAGGGAGTTTTACGTTACCGACGCGCAGAGTGTGGTAGTCTCGGTTTATTATGTTTTTTATACCTTCCTACCCAACTTTGTTAAATGTTTTATCACTTTCAATGCCTCTATTATATAAATGTTCCTGTCCATTCAGGTTGCCTGGAAGAGATCGCTTTGAGTGATAAGGCCGCCCA
Source organism: Peribatodes rhomboidaria (assembly GCA_911728515.1). Taxonomy (NCBI): domain Eukaryota; kingdom Metazoa; phylum Arthropoda; class Insecta; order Lepidoptera; family Geometridae; genus Peribatodes; species Peribatodes rhomboidaria. The sequence continues at coordinate 11,721,979 of OU452186.1, read as the reverse complement.
TTAAAAACTTGTTGTTTGTTAAAATAAATTTTGGTGTTGAAACTACTCATTGAAAAGTTTGAGCAAACTTAACTACAGCAGACGGGCAAACTATCAGTTGCTTCGAAACAATCGTTGAGTCATGTGTTTACTCATACTATTCTGAGCTCTTAAAGAAGTAGGTACCTAAGTGCGCACGTAGCCTTGTAGTTGAAATCGATTGCTACAGACAGACGGACACATTTAAAATATTAATTAAGATGAGCTAGGTCCAACCACAATTGTACAACTTTTGTGTTCAACAAAACATAGACAAACAAAAATATTTCGAAGCATGTTTTAACATTTATCCTAATATTTTATCAGATTCACAACACGCAAAATAATACTTGTGAAATGTGAATAGTTTTCAAACAATAAACCAAAACAAAAGAAAACATCGAACATTTTTATTGTTTTCGTGAATAGTCAAATAAAAGTATTGATAGCCAGTAAGTGTTTTTTTTTTTTGGCAAAAAAGGTTTTAGTAAAACATACCAAAAAGGTTGTGAATCTTATACTCGTTTGTTAGTTATTTATTCGTTTAACACTAACTTACGTAAAGTTACGTTATCTGAGGTTTAATTTAGCGATTAGGTACAACATTTTTTTTTTCTTTGCAAAGATGTAATTGATGGCCAGTAAGTTACATATTTAGCCGAAAAGGTTTTAGAAAAAAGGACTTTTACCAAAAAGGTTGTCAATCTAGTTAGATATGATAAACTTTTATAAACTTATCTGAGCTTTAACTCAGTAATTAGGTACATTCTCAGTGATATATTTTAAGTAGTGATGAGCATGACTAATAGCCAAAAAAATATAATTTCATGCACAGTCTGTACAGGTAAGTATTTTTGTGCACGTAACGCATTCAGACGCGCATATGCACGCGTCCTCGCGCCACTTTGCGGTTACGGACCGTGGGCTTTCCCGCACATAACACGCGTTTTGAATTTTATTTTCTGTTATTCTGCACAATTGCACTTACCTAATGTTGTTATCCTATTAAAATAAGTAGGTTTAAATGGTACAAAACTTTTCTATTGTTACTCGTATCTACCTAATAGTTATTTGAACCACGGAAATGACGCAAGAACGTAATTCATCGTCTTCATGCTAATTACAGATTACTTTCACCGTTTTAGAGTTTGTGTTCGGTCGCGTACCTCGGAAAATTGTGTGATTGTATTCCCATCGACAAAAGCAAGACCAAAAGAGTAGAATTTTACGGTTTAGTGCTAAGAAAACATGACTAAATTAAAGTTTTTTTAAACAATAGATCGGGTCAGGGCTGGACATCGGAACAAAAGAATAGCTAAATCTAATAGAAACCAAATGTCGCATAGAATCACAGGATATACAAACTCCCGACAATCAGAAACACTCCTCCCAGACTATACGTAAGTACATAAATTGTATAGTATAAAAGTATAAACAAAAGGTACCTATTCTTTTTTGGACACTCCGTCAAATTAAAAGATATCAAATAGAAATTTTAATTGTATACCTATATCTATTCTATATCTGTATTTTTATACCTTCCTAGCGATTTTATATCCTAGACTCCTAAGAGTATTCTGAGCATTCCGTGTTTTTCGCATATTTTTATATTCATATTTAATATGGCAGCGCAAAAGGTAGCGGACGACCGTCTGTGTCCCCTTAACCGCTGAATATATTTTAGTCAGGTCCTACGATAAAGTCGAAAGCCAATTCCCATTATAAGCTCCAGCTTAAAGTTTACAGCGAGCTTTATGCCTTGAGGGTTGAACGATCTCTGGCCGTGGCTCAGAACTTTGCTTTAGAAGTTTAGCTTGAACCAGGTTCGACGAAGTTCCCACTTTCAAGGATGTTGGAATGTTTTATTATTTACTCGTACTCGTATAAGTTATTCAGGTAATACTCGTATTAGGAAATTCAACATGTCCTGCTTTCCACTAAATTTGTACAATCAACACTAAGTTACTTTCAAGATTATAGTTAGTTGTTATAAAACAGGCGGTTCTGGGACCTACCCATTATCAACTCTAACTTAGAGTAAGAAAACTTGCAGTCAACTTCAGCAAGTTTCTTACAAGCTTAGTCTCGTAATTCGTTAGATTAGTAACAGATCCAGAGGAGGTTAATGCCTAAGGGGCTCAAAGAGTATTCGTTTGAGATGTTTATTGCTAGCTGCTATTTTTCCTTTTAACCAAAATACTAGATCCAAAACCGAGTCCATCAACTAGGTAGACTATAGAAGCCTCCAAAACTGAGTATATTATTAGACTATAGAAGCCCGTATGTCGCAAGTGCAGGAGTGAGTGAACTCCAGTGACGTAGCTGTGCAACGCACTGGGTGACGCAACGCAGCCGCCGCCGTGACGACGGTGAAAGGCGAGACCCTCCCACGCGAGATGCGCATCTGATTTATGAGGTTTTGAGTAAAACTTCTTCAAAACTGTCTAGTACTCGCATGTAAGGTAAGATAAGAGAGTCCCATACATTGCTCCCAACCCCTACTAACCAGCCAGATACTATCTGACGCGTAAATATTATCTTGTCACTCTCACTCTTTTCAAACTTTTCAAACGAGAGAGACAATAACCAAGACGCATCACACGCATCAAAAAAGGGGGCCAGCTCTACAACGATGTTATATTTAAATAAATGACAACACTAAATAGAAGAAGAAAAAAAGAAAGCCAGAAAAAGAAAGGTAGATATTTATTTAACACGATCTACAATAGTTAGGTAACTTCTTAGACAAAAAGTCAATGGCATGAAAACCAAGAGCGTTCACCTAAGCATTGCTTTATTTACAAATGTTCTTGAGGTTGGAACTACTGAACCATGTATAATGAAGTTTAGATAAGGAGTAGTGTTTAGTAAAAAACACATTTAACACTTCTGTTCCGTCAAAATGCCAAAATCAGTTTGTACGGGTACATAATTGTGCTCTCCAATATTATTTCTTGACTTGATTGAAAAGTCAAAGTCAAATATTTTAATTGCTTTAGTGTAGGTTAAATAATTACAGTTGATAATATAATTAGTATCACTACATCAGAGCCCTTTAGCTGTGCAATAGAGGTAGGTACAATCAAAAGTTGACAGTTTGAGACAATCGCAAAGGTCATACTACAAAAATATCCATTACAAAATTTCGTCCATATCTTATATCTTTAAATGAGCAATTCTTGTATATATATATATATATATAATTGGAATCTCGGAATTGGCTCCAACGATTTTCATACAATTTAGTATATAGGGGGTTTCGGGGGCGATAAATCGATCTAGCTAGGAATCATTTTTAGAAAATGTCATTTTATTCATGTTTTATCGATGATCAACTTAAACATAAACTTGGAAGAAAAATAACAAAAAGTAGGCGTTGACTCTTCCTGACATCTATTGGCGAATAATAATACTATTTTTTGTGAGCAACTAATTGCTTTAAGGCGAGCCTGGCCAGAAAACGTCTAGCAAGAATCAACTTTCCTCTAAGATAAACCATGGTTTACTGTGTAAAAAAAAATATGTTATTCTTAAGCATGTTTTTAAGTGGAATCATAAATCTGATACATGTAACGAATAACTTCACTCGATAGAAAAAAAATCCAAAGTCACCTCTATTTGGTATTTTAAACACGATTTGCGACTTAATTTTTACAAATCATATTGCTTTTTTATTTTTTTTACGAATTACAATGCAATAAAAAAATGGAATCATAAATAAAAATGTTAAAAAGTTAACATGGTAATTTTATATGATTTTTTTATCACGAATTCATGGTAAAAAGGCACGTTTGCGTGACCGCCAGTCCGCCCGCAGACCCCGTCGACGCCGGACGTGTGCCAAATTTTTGGGATCTCCGCAGTGCCGCACACACCAACACCAACCAAGCATTTAGTTTTGCCATAATAGGTAACAAACATAATAAACGAAAAAAATGCTCAAATCTGGCTTTTAGAAAATCGTACGAGTCAAGGAGCAAACGTCGGTAAGTAGATAAACTTCTACTAGATTAAATTGGTAATCATTGTTTTTATTTACTAGAATCGACATTTCTTGCATTGCTTTTTGTAGTCAGATGATGTATCAACAAATCTATTAGTACCTACTTATATTCGTTTTAGTGTTTTCAAATATCATACTCATCATCATAGATACTTTTTTGTCTCGTTACGTGTATTCACGATGTAAATACCCGGCCTAGTGGTATACCTACTAGTGATATTTATGTAGTTATACCTACCTACAGTTACAGTTTTTTTTTGCAGAAGACTACTACGTAACAAACTCCAATGACTTTGGAATTGACGAAACGTAAGTACCTACCTACCTTTTGTACCACGCAGGGAGGCGGGTGTTCTGCGAAGTTTTGACTATGTCGGTCACTATTTATTATTTCACCCAGACAACTTGTGAGATACGGATACGGAGCGACGTTCATACTTTCATTTTTCCTGAGCATTCTAAACTGCACAACGAGTAAATACCCGCCCTAGTGGCATACCAGTGATATTTATATTTATATAGTTATACCTACTTACACGAATACCTATCTTACAGTTTTGTTTTTTTTTTCAGAAGAGTACTACAACCAAATTTAATAAACTCCGATGACATTGGAATTGACGAAACGTAAGTACCTACCTACCTTTTGTAACATGCAGGGCTGCGGATCTTCGCTAAGTTTTGACTATATAAGTATGTAGGATGTTAGGTGAGATACGGGACGACGTTCATACTTTCATTTTTACTGAGCAATCTGAACTGCACAACGAGTAAATACCCGTCCTAGTGGCATACCAGTGATATTTATATTTATATAGTTATACCTACTTACACGAATACCTATCTTACAATTTTGTTTTTTTTTTCAGAAGAGTACTACAACTAAATGTAATAAACTCCGATGACATTGGAATTGACGAAACGTAAGTACCTACCTACCTTTTGTAACATGCAGGGCGGCGGATCTTCGCTAAGTTTTAACTATACAGGATGTTAGGTAAGATACGGGACGACGTTCATACTTTCATTTTTACTGAGCAATCTGAACTGCACAACGAGTAAATACCCGGCCTAGTGGTATATCTAGTAGTGATATTTACGTAGTTATACTTACCTACATGAATACTTATCTTCGTTTTTTTTTTTTGCAGAAGAGTACTTCAAGAGAATGTAATAAACTCTGATGACATTGCAATTGACGAAACGTAAGTACCTACCTTCTTTTTTGTAACATGCAAGGTGGCGGATCTTCGCTAAGTTTTGACTGTACTGTATGTATGTAAATTATATAGGGTGTTAGGTGAGATAGGGGACGTCGTTCATACTTTCATTTTTGACTGAACAATCTGTACTACACGAGTGTTTGGTAGCGTTTGAGTTATAGCCGTATGATTTGAACACATCTAAGCCTGATTAGTACTGCAACGTGATTTTGGCTGTTTTGAAGAAAACTCGTAAAGTTGTATATTCGTTTTTAACGATTAGCGAAAATCGAGCATTTCGGTAAATCTTGTAAGTACGGCTTTTATAAACCTACGACTGGTATGGATGTGTTCGTCGTTGCCTTTGAAATTCGAAACTGCCGGTTGTAAGAAGCCATAGCGGGGATAGGCGAAGCTATGTATATACCGCCGATGGCCGCCGACCGTTGTAGATTATTGCTTATATCTCGAGTTCTATCTCATCAAATCAGTTGTTTGAGGTGTCATTTGAAAGCTCATTTATTTTTAATGTAGTTGTTATATAATTATGTACATACATATCAACAAGCTTGAACGACAGCTTCCGTGCGCGAGTCCGACTCGAACTTGGTCGGTTTTTTAGAATTTTTATATTTTGAACTTTTGGACATCATGCTTATAAATATTTATTTTTATTTTGTTTTAGGCACGTGGATGACATTGACCCTGTTTCACTCAGCGTGGTCATCATCCTGCGTCAGTCATGGTTTGGTGGGCGTCCTATCACGGCGTCACATAGCTTAGTTTTTGTGAAAAGGGGGTTAAAACTTCTGCCAAAGTGTATCAAGAGACCGTCTTATATGGTGTTGTACAACCCCTTAGCAATACACTTTTTAAAAATCTACCGTGGAGTTTCCAACTAGACTCTGCACATGGTCACAAGGCGCGAACTACCCAAGCCTGGCTGGAAGCCAATGTTCCGGACTTTATAAGGGCTGAAGACTGGCCCTCCTCTAGCCCAGATCAAAACCCCCTGGACTACAAATTATGGTCAGGTTTAGAGGGCATGGCCTGCTCTAAACGACACGCCGACATAGAGTCACTTAAGAAATCTTTGAAGCAAGCAGTGGCTAAATTTCCCATGGAAACAGTCCGTAAATCCATAGATTCTTGGCCAGACGCAGACCGACTAAAGGCCTCTATCAAGGCCAAATGTGGTAATTTTGAATAAAATAATAGTTATATTTTTGTTAAGACTTCAATACATATGTAAATATAACTTTTATTAACATTACATTACTTGAATTGAAACTTGAACTTATGGCTAGACATGCATACATATCGTCACGCTTTTCCCCGAGGGGGCTGGCAGAGGTGTAGTACAACACCCACATTTCGCCGGACGATATTCAGTCCCAAATGTGACAGGGGGCGAGCCTGTCGCCATACACTGGGCTCCAGTTATGTAGCAGATGACACACAATACGCACATATGTTCACACAATGAACAAATTGGTGCGTGCCGTCGGCTGGGTTCGAACCCAGCAGAGCAAAATTGCCACTCCCAACTAGGCTGCCATCGATTCTACAACTATATCACAGAACAAATAATAATACTACGTACCTATAGCTCAATTGTATATATAAATGTAAATATTGTGAATGTATATTTTTGTATTGGATGTTTTGTTAGTACTAGCAGAATGTCCGCCACTTCGTACCCAGGGTATGTATACCTATACAGGGAGTTAGTGGATCCCTCTCGAAAACGAAAACTGGGAATAGTGGTGGGGATTACTAATACAAAGCGACTAAAAAAAAAACGCGAAAAAAAGGTTTTTTTTTTTTAAACTTAAAATCTGATATTTTAACATCGACACAAGTTATACAAGCTTTAAAGAACTAGTTTAAACACCAATTACCAAAAAAAAAAAATTTACCTTAACGGCAATCTAATACAAATGACTAACAGCTGACGCTAGAGGTGAACGCCCGCACACAGCTGCGCGCGGTCGCGACCTCGCAAGGAGCCGCGCCGCCCTCGCCCCCCACCCCCGCCGCGCGCCCGCCGCTGTCTCGGCGCGCGCGCGGGCCGCGGCGGCGCGGTACGAGACGTCCTCCCGCCATTCGTACAGATCTAACTACCTACGTGGCTATTGCATTATCTTCGGTAATTGCCTAAATCACGTTCGGTTCAAACTGTCCCACGGCTGGAGATGGGCCATGAGATATGAGCCATCTTCTCATTGTGAGAAGCTTAAGGCACACAAGTCGTAAGTGTCCACAACGCTGGTCCAATGAGTTGTTCGTTGGTAAACTTCACAAAGAACTCTCAGGCATCCCATTTTCGCACAATGTTTTTCTTCAGCGTTTACAGCTGTCAGCAATCAACAATACGCACTAACTTCGAAATGATTCAAACCTTGGGACCTGCGGATTAAAAATCCAATGGTCTCAACTTCCAACCCAACCCAACTAGGTCCGCCTGCGCCGTCACTTACAAAATGTTTCACTTTGAAATTTAAAAAGACATAGCTTCAATACTTTCTCATAACATGAATTTGTAGGCTTGTGAATTGTGATCTTATTGCCTCGGATTCAAAATCACGACGACACGCACGCACAGTACATTCACCTTTTCGCTCGCGCTATACTCGTACCTACGAAGCCAAAGCTGCTGCCGCGCGCCGGCCGGCGGCGCCGAAAGATCGCACTGTCCTTCGGCGCGCGCGGCTTTCTTTGTCGGTCGCGATAGACACGCGCTTGTGTGCGTAATAGACATAAACACATTTTGGGTTCGTTTTCACTGTTTTCACAAGTTAAAATGTACTGTCTTTACCTTTACAATTTCAATTTTATTTCTTTACCTACTAAAAATGTAGCTAACTTTTTAGGATTCCGTACTGTCATGTATTAAACAGATCTACAATATCTTGAAGCTGTAAAAATCAAGCTTCTAAATTATTGCATTAAAAAGGCAAAAGCAGAACACCGCAAAGTGTAACTCTAGGGTGTGCTGGAGTCCCACACACTGCCCGACTCCCCCCGAGATTGTGAGAGATGCTAATGCATTTTCTCTACATAAGACTACTCTGTAAGAAGCGTGATGTAATGTCCCTGGTATTAAAGGTATCCTTAGGCAACGGTGAACACTTACCATCAGGCAACCTGTTAGTTTGTTTGCCAGTTATGGCACAAAAAAAATGTAGTGTGGCAGTTACCCGGGCTCATCGCCACGCCGCGCCACCGCACGTAACACCTTGCTTCCACATTTTATCAACGATTTCAATTAGGTAACCTAATGTGATTAGTCTAAACGCACCTTAATTTGCGGGACCGCTTCCGAAATCCGACTTCCGACCCAGCAGGGCTATTCACAACCATTCGGAAGCGTTTCCGTTCGGATTTCAAAAATTGTAAACCTAAATTATTCGAATTTCAGTCTATATTCATAAGTTTTTAGACGTGATTAATTCTTCAGATCGGATTGATACTTGATTTCCTATTCCAAAATGTATATAAGGAGACTGAGATTCGAACAATTTGAGTTTGAAATTTGTGGGATCCGATCGGAAACGTTTCCGAATGATTGTGAATAGCACCGCAGAAGGCGAATGAAAACACAGACTAGGTAAGTGATTTTGTAAGATCGGGAGTGCGAGTTTGAGCCCTATCTCACACATCTGCGATTAGGTAAAGCATTTTAAACCGATTGATTGAATTCAACCTACCTATTACCTACCTACCTAGTAGATAATAACTTCTACCGATTTGAATCACGCGTCGCACACCGCGCGCCGCGCGGTGCGTCGTCGCACTTTCGGTAGGTACTGGCGCCGACCATTGACCCCCGCGATATAAACGCGTTACATTCCTGGTTTGCAAATTTCTAAAAGTTTAAAATAACAGTTATATGACTAATAGTTAGTGGTTTCGGGTTGTGTATAGATAGTATAATAACGGCGTTTCGGCTTCAAGAACGGTCTCCTTACACCCTGTATATCCGGTATAAGTTTACTCGATTCTTTCATAATTATTGTTCAAAATTATATCTGAATCGTGTAGTTTTTTAACTTTGTAACATTTAACAAACCATACAATATTATTAGTACGCACCTAATGGTAAAGTAAGGTAATTAAAAATGTTATTACCATTGTTATACAATATACCCAAAAATAATGAAATTTACTATGTTGTATTATTTAATGAATACCGGTAGTTACACAATCATTCCAACACCCTGTATAAATATTTGTCCTAATAAGGATAACAAGTTGCCTATGTGTCAATCCAGGGCATAAGCTAACTCCGTTCCAAATATGATGATCCTCATCCGTCTAGCCGTTTAGGTGTGAATAAGTGAAATACGAGTAAGTACCTAACTTCCACACACAATCGCAATCTTTTGTATTTATGAGTGTGAAGTGTGATAAAATGGAAATATGACACTACCGGTAAAATGAAACTAATGCCACGACTGCTCACACATCAAAAATACAACAACTCGTGGACATGAGATTGGTTGTACCTATATTGGCTTGAACGGCATTTTTTAGATTTTTTTTTGTTTGGCATCAAATAAAAAATGTTCATAAAATGGATGAGTACAATGACGGACGGATTATTTTATCGATTTCCTAAAAATGGGTGTTTAGGTACTCGATACCATAACGTGACTGACGGGTGAAAGACGTGCGCGCGGCGCATCGCACACAACTTTTGTGTCGCGCGAATGAATACGTCGCGCTCCCAAAAAGTGCGGCCTGAGGTAGAGTAAAATACCTAAAGTTCTGGGAAAGCCTCGCCTTTAACGACACAACAGCAGATGGCGTTGTTAAGTAACACGAAGTCAATGAGTGTTTGCTTTGAGGTTAGACTAAAATCAAAGGCACTACATTATTATGAAAAAGTGAGTCTTTGTTCATTTTCTTTGTTTCTTTGTAACGCTTTCACGTCTGAACTACTCAACCGATCGTCTTAAAATTTTGCATACATGTGGTTTAGGGTACAGAAAAGGAAATAGGGTACTTTTTATCCCGGAAAAATCAACGGTTCCTGTGGGACCGTGGGTGAACCCACAGGTCGCAGCTAGTGAAACTATGAAATAAGTAGGTAGTTATTAGGATTATGATTATAAAGTATTAAGTTATTACGTCATTCGTTATTCAATTAGGAACTTCTTCAATCTAAATTTTAAAAAAGTTTATAAGCTCTCTGAGCCTCCCGTTAGTAGCTTGTACCTGTAGTTATTGCCAGTAGAAACACGTAACTATAATTATTTTATAGTAACTCTGCAGAGTTCCGGCTTTGTTCGTATTCCCACCTGGACGGTCCAATATGATTATCTACAAGGAAGCTTCCTGAATTGAATCCCTGATGAACGTACAGTTTTCAAACTATAAGCAGTAAGTGCCTACCCTAGTAACAAGTATACCTACCTACTATTAATATTAATGAAAAAAGTACTATGGGATCGGGATCTTCATGAAGCTTCCCGACGTCCCTCTCGATTTAAGCCCTCACTTGGTAGCAGGAGAATAAATAAGAACAGCGTCCGTTGTTATCCAAAGTGTATATTGTTAGGTTCCAATCGTGTGCACACTCACGGCTAGTCGTGTCAGATCTCCTCTAACTAGGGATGAGACGCGCGACCCATAGACAAACAGCTTATATAGTATAAAGGTGCGTTCACAGAACGCCACAGTACTTTACCTATTTATACTCAAAAAAATCAAAGTCAAAACCAAATGTCTCTAATCAATTGGCTATCGAAGATACTCAGAAGAACAGACCAGAAACTAAGGAGATTTTTTTTTTTAATTTGTTCCACAAATTTTGACTTAGGTAACTTTGTTTATGCAACAACTTGGCACCTATCTCTGTGGTTGGTAAAGTTTTCTTCTTGTCGATGTAGGTAGTAATTCCACTGGCTGGTAAAGGTGGCTGTAAGGTGCATTATTTATAAGAAGGCAATGTAAAAAAAAGGAATGTAAACAACATACAGAGTGGGTTTTATTAATCTTAACTTTCTCAGGCAGCATCGTAGGAACATAACAACGTTTGTACCAGGACTTTTAATAATTTTGTATTAGTCATAATTTGAAATAGTTTTAAAAGAAATCAAGACCTTTCTATTTCTGTGTCTAAGATTCCGTAGGAATTTCTAGTGAAGTTTCCATCCTTAGGTTTTCCTATTCTATTAGACTCTAAGGCCTGTTGAGAGGACTCCGAAGGCTCAGAAGACAGAAACGGCGCTTGGTCATCTAGATTTAAAACTGTTTTTATTATGGTAAAACCAGTTTTAAATCGAGATTCAAGACTGAGTCTGGTTTTAGGATGCCTCAGAGGCTCCGGAGCCTGCTCCACATTTTTTCATTAACGAAATTAAGAACACTGCTTACATCTTCTCCATTCATTGTTAGAGATCTGGAAACCCCCAATGACTCATATCGCCGACTCTACACAAACTAATCTATTGAATAATGACATAATGTTTAGAATTGTGTAAACGCATTGTTTTCTTTACGTTTACACTCGAGCGAGTGTTGAGACACAGCATCAGAAAATATGTTGTAAGTAACAATTAGCAGGACGTTACGTTACTTTTGTTCTAAAAGAAAATGTTTGTCAATCGTCTTTACACGTTTTTGAGTGCTATGAGTCGATTAATTCGGCAAAAGTTTGACCGATTCCGTCTTGGAGTATTACGACGATGTACCTAGATAGGTATTAAGTATGTGTTGAAAATCTTTAGCAGAATAAATCGTACCAAGAAGTTTACGATAAAAAAAAGAAAAACTTGAAGGAACCCTTGAGCCAACAAAACAAGGTCAAGCATTCAGCAAACACGTAATGACGTCATCGTTATCCGTCTCTTTCGAACATGTTGTAAACGACTTTATTCGGTCTTGCCCAAGCATCGATTGACGTCACTACGTGTTGCTGAATGCTATACCTGATGCAGTATTTTATTATACCAATCAGAAGATGTCGATATAAAATAATTTATCACTTGCATCCTCAGCCCACAAAAGTAGTTATCATGACATGACCTCTTATAAATTGCATAGGCCTGAAATCACCACACAGCACGATTTGTGGCTTTTCATTTTCAAAAGTTCTAAGCCATATCAATTATGTTCACCAAAATTTCACGAAGCGATTATTAATTTAGCCGCCTATTGTTAACATTAAGCGAATATCGACGATTTAGTAGGTAAGCATTACACCATGTTCTATTGTTCAGAAGCTTTTAATACTTATGCGTATTTTCGGTGTATAACAAAGATATTGTATTGTACCGTACCTACTCTATGAAATCGCCAGTTCCTATTACGTAGTTATTTTTCTAAGAACAAATTGCGAACGCTACACGCAATCAAATTCCCAAAGATAGTTGAAATGGTAATCTGAAAACACAGTTTTATAACCAAATCGTGTTATAGAAAGTGAAAATGTCGCCGTCAGAATGCAAACGGTGACCAATCCGTGTCGTGATGGATTTCACTCGCCGGTCCCGGCTGGTTTCTTCGTATCGGTCTGCGACGCACGCACGATGGGCTCGCTTCACTATGACACTCACTCGCAATTTTATTAAGTACTAGCTGCGCCCCGCGGTTTCACCCGCGGTTAAAAAGTATGCGCTATTCTAGACTATAATCTGTCTCTGTGCCAAATTTTATCCAGATCTGTTCAGCCGTTCTGGCGTGAAAGAGTAACAAAAATCTATCCATCCATTCATCCATTCTTACAAACTTTCGCGTTTAAAATATAAGTAGGAAGTAGAAAGTAGGATAGGATTAGTAGGATCTAGTCAGTAGATAATATGAAATAGAGGTTGTTATACAAATACCCTGTTGGATCCGCGAGGTGCGCATCCAGTATCGACTGAAGAATGCAATTATGCTAGTTTAAATTAATATTGACTCTAAAAATTTTGAACACACATCGCGCTCCGCAATCCTAAAAGCGCGAACGAAGACACTAATTGCGTCGATTTTGTTTGTAAGCTATTCGCGTTGTACTGCTACTTTCTTAGATTAAAATTCGCGAGCATATGTTTTTTTATTTTATTTAATATGATACTGATTTGATAACATTTTTTGAAAATTTCCTTTTTTTCTTACGTTCTTAAACCAGTGATAACTCTTGCTAACTTTAACGTGCATTTTTTTTTGATATTTTTGCATGAATCCCTAAGTGTATCCAGACATGCCCTTCAATTATACAGCAGGGTTTTTGTAACATGCTGTATAATACCTGACGACCTATTTCAAGTCATCGTAATGATCATCAGTTATCTTTTTCATATTGAAGATTGGAGCTCAGTAAACTAATCTTCGTCTTGAACTTTTATTTTTTCCTTTTGAATACTTAACGCTGATTCCACACCGACGAGGCGGACTGCGGTAACATAGCGATTTAACATACATATGATACAGACAGAGATGCAGTTTTATGGAAATCAGGGACTTATAGGGCAAGATGCAACATAATATAGTATCGCTACGAGTACGTTGTTACCGCGGTTCGCCGCGTCTTGGAGTGGAATCACGGTATCCTCGTAGCTCAAACCTGTCCACTTCTTAAAATATCATCAAGATAATTTCATATTGGACTGCCTATTTCAGTATATTCAGTCCTATTTAAAGGTAATATTCTCATGAATAACTTAATATCTGAAGCATCTACTTTGCCCTTTATAAATCACTGCGAGACTTTGTATTCAACTACTTCGTACTATACTTTTGTACCTAATTAATTGCTTATATTGACTAGAGCTACTGCATTTTCTAATCTTTAGCATCCATACATTAACGCTAAGCTCACCTCAAAGTTATTATCAAGTAAGACGACCCAAGCCCAACTACAAAACCAGTGATTATGGATTCTCGAATAGCGAATATTACCAGGAAACGTGAGCTAGGGTCATTAAATTTGAGACATTAAACTATAGCGGGTCGAGCCCAGTTCATAATTGATTTTGGGGTATTAGGTGCCTCGTGGTGAGGTTTCTACACGAGAATACAAGGACAAGGAATCTGTCCAATTTTGTATCGATTGAATTGGAACGACGTCTTTGTAGATGACAACTCACTAGGCTAAGATGTTACGCACTGCTAGCCTTTGTTACTAAGATATAATCTCACTAGTCTCACTAATATTTAGTTGCGAAATTTGGATTAATGTCTGGATGGATAGATGTATGGATGTTTGTTACTCAGTCACGACAGAACGGCTGAACGGATCTGGATGAAATTTGGCACAGAGACAGACCATCGTCTAGAATAGCACATAGAATACTTTTTAACCGCGGGCGAAACCGCGTATAAAAATTCTGTCAAGTGCGTGTCGTGACATGAACTCTACCGTGGGGGTAGAGGTCCAGAGGTATGTTAGAAATTTATAATAAGTAAAATTAAAATCACCATCTTTTAATCTTAGCCGACGAGGACTTAACTAAAAGTTCTATTTCATTTTCCTAATGCACAGCTGTTTCTCAGCTCTCAGCTGGTAATTTAATGTTGGTCCCATTACAAAACTTTATTTAAATTTTCAATTCCTAAACGAGTCTTCTACTCAGTACAGCACAAGCTTATAATCCTATAAAGCTACCTATTATATTACATATACCCAATACAACAGTCTAGGGGGAGTCTACCCCAGTAGGGGTGTTCCCCCTACACGAGTGCTTCCATTCTAAAAAATCTACTTGATTTTCCTTATCTCCCCAACGGAATCTACAAAAATATCGGCAAAACTTTTACCGATAACAAAACAGAACAACTGATTTAAACTTTTGCTCAACTTCTGACACTTTGTCACACTTTCAGGATAATCTATTTTTATTTCTTTATATTTTGTATCTTATTTTGTAATATAATTCATTATTTCAAATGCTGCGCTCTGCGGCTTACCCGCGGTTAAAAAGTAGCCTACATGTAAATCCAGGGTATAGGCCTCCCTCCCTATCAAATTTCATTAAAATCCGTCAATCCGTTAAAGCGTGAAAAAGTAACAAACATAAACACTCATAAACTTTCACGTTTATAATATTGGTGTGACAGACATCGATTGATTTGTTGAATAACGAAATATAGAAATTTAACCCATCATCATGTTTTGGTAAATCTTTGTTAATTTTTTTTTGTTTTTGTTCAAAATGGGGTTGGATTTGTTAACATCCTAATGATGTCTAAGATTAAATACTCAATTTTTAAGTTTTCTAGACACGGAACTTCCGTTTACTCTAGGTTTAGTAACACTAATTTTAAAACGATTTCAGATTAGGTCTAGACCTAATCTGAATGCTTCATTGGCTTATCTAAACTTGTTAAAATTATAGGTCCTTGTACTCCTTGTCTAATAGGCAGCAATAACAATTACTATAATATATTTTTATTTTGTATAAAACTGTTAGTTAAATCTTTCAGTTATGTCTCTAATAAGTTTATTTTCATCCATCTCTCTAAATCTAGACACTAATACGAATGCTGCAAGTTTTAATTCAATCTTGTTTGGCTTCTCGAGATTTTAATGATGACAAAACAACTAAGTGGGTGTCTACATTGTGCCAATGACAATGTGGCTAAACCAAATACCTTGGACGTTGATTAGTGCTTAACATAACAAAAGAAACTAACGTGTAAAAGGAAAGTGAAAGCAACACACTTGGAAGCTTAACTTAATTTATTACTTCAGAAAGTGGTGTTACTCTTTGTCGTCTTAGAACTTAACTTAGACATGTCGCAATAAAGCATGGCTCAGTTACCTACCCTAGTAGTGCAATAACAGCTAACAAGATTGTGCAATTGTAAGGAGCCAGCCACACGACGCGACGGCAGCGGTCTGACGTTGTTTGACGTAGCGCGCTCCGCGCCCCGTCTTGTTGTCGCGCAAAGCTCTGTCTCTCATGCTGCGTTCAGACCAAAGCAAACGAAGGCCAACGATATGCTGCGTTTCGTTTTATTGTATTGAAACGAAACGAGACGCAGCGTATTCTTTGGTATTTGTTGGCTTGGTGTGTACCCAGCATCACAGGCATCGGCAGCGAACGTCCGCTGACTCTTGTAAGTTACTTGACGTTCGAATGAAAACTGTATCGTGTGCGTTTACCTTAACCAACAGACTGAGTGTTTTGTATGACTTAAGCAGCCCCTCAGTCTCATAAAACTTTTGAATTACGGTCACAATATTTGGCTCGTTTATCGACTAAGTTTGGGAAAAGTGAGTTACGTCTAATGTAAGTTGTTTTTAACAACGGAAACTTGAGCTACTCGAACTTAAATGGTCTGAAAGTTCTCACATTAAAACTTTAAAAGCCTTTAAGTAGGCTTTGGAAAAAAATATTGCAGAGTTTTCCCGAATTTCAAGTGCCATTTACCTCGGTAAATGGGAAATTTACGTACGAAAATGACACAAAGGCTCGCAGGGTCGGACTGAGCTGGAAGGGCCAGTGGCTCCCCACAAGCCAGAGGCCCGAGACCAGGCTTAGCCTCAACTTACCTACCGTCTGGCTTGCATAAAGACTCGCTTGCCATGTCCGAGGGGGGCCGCGCCGTCTGGGGCCCGGCTGGCAAATGCCACCCTGACTGAATGGCCAGTCCGACCCTGAAGGCTCGAATGTTTTGGACACATGTTTTGAATAATAAATGTACCTATACTTACTTAATATTAATGAATTCAAATGCGATTTGAAAATTAGTTAGTAATTTACCATCAGCAACTAAGTATTCCCCACCCACTAGCTAAGTAAGTAGATTTACCAGTACATCATCTTTTCCTATCCTTTACGAAAACGTGGGTAGGTAATCCTAATCTTAATTCTAACTGTAATCCAAACTAGTATTATAAAAGCGAAAGTGAGTTTGTATGTTAGCTTCTTTGTTTATTATGCTTTCACGCTATAACTACTTAACCGATCATAATGCAGTTTCAGAAGACTACCGATTGTTCTGAAAAAAATACGGTTTCTGTAGGATCTCCAATGAAATCGCGGGGCGCAGGTAGTAACCAATAAGTATGCATTTCTTTTTGATATTAAACACTTCACAGACTTTATTAAAACGATTGTAGTATCACTCTTAAAATAATAGGTACGATCACTCTTATTTTATAAGATTGAAAATCCTATCTACCAAGGTAATTGAAACAGAAGAAGCCGGAAGCGGATACGTGCAAGGCGAAACGCAGAATGATGTAGCTTTCCCATACTTCATGTCACTGGAAATTACACTGTTTCCTCGAGCTTGTTCCGACGGCTTAATGGAGTATTGTACCTACATATATACTTTACCGTGCATTGCCTGTTGAACTACCATTTAGCTTCACTGGTATTACCAGGAGGGCTATTCTTGACACGTGGGATGTATTTGATCATCCTCGCTCCAAATACTTTTGAAACGAGAAAAACAATGACAAAAGAATATCTTGACTTGTAAGAATAGCCTTCCTGGGAGAATTTATTTATGAGTATAACTTCATTGGTCGAGCTAGATCCTCTGTAAACTTTTATTAGTAGTACCATCGAAAACTAAATTACTTCTGCTAAAATCAATAGGTGGTACTAAGCGGGGCTACCACGGGCAAGTATAGTATTTATTTGATTATTTACTACGAGTGTTGTATCCAGTATTAATAAGCAGTCACAAGTAATTTTAAAATAAATAATATAGATAACCAGAAACAAGTCGTAAGATTAATATACTCAAAAACAATGCCCATTCTCACACATTTCCAACTATTTATATAAAAACTAAAACAAAAAACATTAAAAAATTAAGTCACATCAGAAAACAACAAAAAGGGTTTTATTTGAACCCACAAATGCCTAAACATCAAACTACCTAAACGGTCATCTAAATCTAGAGAGCTAAACCAAAAACGGTCAAAACAGGTAAAAAAAAAAAACAAATGAGCAATGCAGGCACGGAGGTTAGGACTCAGAAGCGATATTTAAGTCTAGACGAACCACCAGTCACGCGATCTTGGTCGCATGACCTTAGTGACCTAGGTCGCGCGACCATCATCGCGTCTAAAACACTAAACCACATTCTAAATGATATTCGTATTGAACACAGATAATATAATACTTAGTAAAAGTTGTGGATGAGCCGACCGAGTCGAGCGACCCTGATCTCGTGACTCAACAAAGAGAGTCGAAGAAAGAAAGGCCCTGCAGTTCTTAGTCCAAACCAGGGGGCTTGCAGGGAGCCACCCGGGCCCTTCCAGCTCCGGCCCCTGCCCGAGACTGGGTGTAGCCCTCAATCTACCTACCGTCTGTCAAGTCCGAGGGGGGCTTGTGCCGGCTGGAGCCCGGCTGGCAAACGCTGTCTATATATCTACTCTACGTGATACGTACTGCTTACTTTTATAACGCTACCTATGAGTGCTAGTTAGTGTCATAATGATCCCTAATTAGCTTGCTAAACAGCGATCCATACTAATCGCAGTCCGAGCACTTTCACCACCGCGGGCGGCGCAGGCGCAGCGAGCCTGACTCATGTGAATCGACATAGAGCGAGTGAAACCACTATTATCTTAGTTAAATATCTATGTGTCTTGATTATTGTGTCATTGTGGTCTATTTTACATTGTAAGGCGTTTTACCACCAACTATAGCATACAAAAAAAGTTTTATACGAAATCTTGAAAAACTTAAAGGTTCCTAACAATAAGTTTGTTTTTTAAATAAAGTAGAGTAGATTAGTTAGGTATTTCGTGCACCAATTCCCACGCTTTATGTAGGTATGATTATTATTGTGTTTCGTGGGATATTGTTTAAATATAGCGCCATTCATGTACCTAGTTACTTTACAGGCATTATTATGTAAAAACTCTGTCAAATCTTGTCTTGTCTGTTCAAAAAGAGAACCACTGTGGGATTTGAGGGCGCCGCCGCTGTACTCAATCCTTTATTTTGTTGGACGATAATTTTATTTTATTTGTTTGAGGCGGTAGTTCCTGTTATCGCCACGATAGTTCTCTTTCCAGACTTTAGACGCGGTGTTCGTAACCGGACATGTAGTGAACCTAGACCTAGATTAGTGTAGAAAGACCTAGATTCGTAAGGCTAAACGGATTTGGATGAAAAAAGGTGTCAAGGTGCTATCTTGAATAAATTAAGCCGAGAGACGCACCTAAGTCATAGTATGGAAAACACAAGGTTGGAGATTTCACCAATAACACTACGTCGCATGACGTAAATTGTGAGCCACGTGACGTCACCCGCATGAAGAAATCTCAGAAAGTACGCGTGACGTAGCAATATGAGCCATTTCATATAGAGATACCTAAGGTATGTACGTCAGGGCAATATTGTGGAGCAATTCGGTTTAGCATCATTGTGTAAGATCCGCCGCAGACGCGCCGGGATATCCGGTTCCGGAAGCTGTGTAACTCGTGAAATTACTTTTTGGAGCTCAAGTGGGTTTGTTTCCTATACCCAATATTTAACCTTTTCCTGTACCATGTTTATGTTGAACTCAGGTACAGGAAAGTTGTTTTTGGATTTAAAACGTGTTTTTGAATCTGTTGTTCTGTTTTTGAATTTTTTATGAATACGCTATCGTTCCTACTCGTATAGTTACTGCTGCGAGGGCCCAGACATACTGCAATCGCTTCCAAGCGATTCTATTTTTCAAATTGCTAATGCTCGATTGCTAGCAGCTGATTGGACGAAAAACGAGCTTTAAAAATGTCACGAGACCATATTGTCAACTCGTCCAAACAGCAGCTAGCGATTTTAAAAACAGAATTGCTTGAAAGCTATTGCAACTTGTCTTGGACTCAGTTGTTGTACAGAGAAATACTCAGAAAAGAATAAGCAGTCCCTGATTTTCAACTGAATAAGATTTTTGTACTTTTAATAAAACGGAAAATGACGACACTATCAAAGCCGCTCGTTTAAAACCGCTTTTAATAACCGCATCGTAAACTTTCCAAGAAATGAGTGCAATTTTTCAAGATGTCTCATGGCTGCCTCTCTTTTGTTGTCACATGATATACGATACCAAGAAAATACAGGAAATACGGGCGAGTTCCATCGAATTCGATTTAGA
Organism: Peribatodes rhomboidaria; assembly: GCA_911728515.1. Taxonomy (NCBI): domain Eukaryota; kingdom Metazoa; phylum Arthropoda; class Insecta; order Lepidoptera; family Geometridae; genus Peribatodes; species Peribatodes rhomboidaria. Next base: position 11,701,717 of record OU452186.1, on the reverse strand, counting down.
CCATTATCTGTTTACAAAATAACTATGTACTTACTCCGTTTTGTTTGTAGAAACACAATACCCAGACGATCTCATATCGAAAAACGTGACTGGGTTTCAAGATTATATGTTGAGAAGAAGACTCGAAGGACTATTGTCTATTGCTTACTCTGCGTAATATTTTGTACAAAGGTAATTTTATAAACATTTATTTTAAGTAAAAGCGATGGCAGCCTAGTGGGGAGAACGTCCGCCTCTCAAGCCAGAGGGAACGGGTTCAAACCCAGCCGACGACGGCATGCACCAATTTGTTCATAGTGTGAACATATATGCGTATTGTATGTTATCTGCTACATGACTGGAGCCCAGTGTATGGCGACAGGCTCGCCCCCTGTCACATTTGGGACTGAATATCGTCCAGCAAAGAGTGGGTGTTGTATAACACCTCTGCCAGCGGTGACTTTGTGGGTCTTAGAAAAGCTTAGGAAGTCTTTCTTGGATCTTAGTGAACCGATTGCTATGAGATACCGAATAAAAATGATGCAAACATCGTAAAGTGAAATAATTTGAATGAGATCACTCACGACGTACGATGTGGTGACGTAGAGCACGATAAGGATGCCTTTCCACAAAAGATGAGCGGTATGAGGACGTGTAAGTAAAGAGGAAAAATCCACCAATATGAATCGCTTCATCTCACATCTTCAATTATTTATTTTATTTACTTCAGTGGTCCTATTAGTGATTTTTTTCCTAACTACACTTTCTCGCACCGCTGATCTTCGTGTTGGAAGGACAGCCCAAGTCGGTCATGTACCTTACAGTGCGATGATTAATAGGTCTCTCTCTCTCTACAAACTCTACAATATCTGGGAAAAGTTCGCGTTAGTTGTACCGTATGTCCTACATATACGGCAAATGGCAATAGCTAGGACAATAATCATTTATGTGCTGATAAGACAAAAAAAAAACATTAATAATATTACATAGTAAAAAGTTGGATCAATTCAACGAACCATTCTCAAGAGCCAAATCTCATGCATACATTCGCCAACTTTTCATATTTTAACATAGAATTTAAGCACAATTGTCAAGCGCCAAATCTAAACATCCTGTCATATCCAAGCCTATGCCACACCATAGACATAATATGTATTTCATACTAGACTTGACATCTCGAACTGAAACAGGTAGTTAGCAGCACACCGCGAGGATGCGAGCCAGCACACTCTACTAACACGTAGTTAGGCACTCGAAAAGTTGTTTTAAATATGGCGTGTTAAAAAAAAGGGAAAAAAGACGAAGTCACTTTTCACAAGTAGGTAAGTTCCGAGTTTCGAAAAAACACGCGAAAATAACTGCTTCGTTCTCCTGCGCCAAGATAGCCGTTGGACAAAATGTGTTCGCTATAGCAACTCTATTTTTGAAGTTAAACTTCTTTTGGCGCGTTAAAGAAAAATGATAAAAGTGAATTTTTACGATGCGCGCGCACACCGATACCTAAATTCTACATCGTGAAGTTAGTTCTAGGTGGCATGAAAATTGATAACTATGTTCAAGTTGTATATTCTAGTATTTTTATATTTAGAACACGTGTTTCGTAAGAGTACAATTAAACAGTGAATAAATAAATATTATTTTGGTGTTTTTATTAAATCAATTTCTTATACGACGGTTACGTTATAATTTCATATATGACGGTACGGACTAATAATTTATTATTTATTAGTATATCTATTTATATTGAATGTTAGTGATAAAACTGATTTGAATAAACTGTTTTGAGTGCATTTATAGATTTGAGGTTAAGAAGTATAACTTCTAACGCGTGTACATAAGTACACACACTCTTTTTTTGTTTTTCTCAATGTGGGGCACACTTAGAAGTTGGCAGCTCTTGCAGCGCATGCACGGCCAGCGCTCCCGCGGGATGCATCGCGAACTTCCTCATGGCTTCACGTGCCAGTTCTTGCTTACGAGCGAGCAACTGTCGTTTCATGCATAAGGGATGTCCAATGCTAAATGGTGCATGTGTACGAGGGAAATACGAGTATGAGAGGCCGTTGTTAGTAGGGTTGTGTCTAGAGCTTTAGGTAATCGGATTATGTTGTAAGGTTATATTGTTTTACTGGTTTACAGCTTACATACATGTGTGTATACAAACGAACTACGCCTATATAGGTTTACAGATCATTCACCAGCTTCTCCAAAGTATTTTAGGATTAAAATCATCTCGTGTATGTTTGCCAATCACAAAAATACAATATTTTTACTATACATCGTGTCCGTATACTTTTAGGAACTATGGATGGAACATTTGTAACATATCGTCACGCCTTTTCCCCGAGGGGGCTGGCAGAGGTGTACAACACCCACACTTCGCCGAACGATATTCAGTCCGAAATGTTACAGGGTCGCCATACACCGGGCTCCAATCTTGTAGCAGATGACATACAATACGCACTTATGTTTACACAATGAACAAATTGGTGCGTGCCGTCGGCTGGGTTTGAACCCGCTCCCTCTGGCTTGAGAGGCGGGCCTTCTCCAACTAGGCTATCATCGCTTCATAACAATATAACATTTATAGCCATCGATAATATAACATTTCGATGCATAGAGCAAACAAAATTACTAGATTTCGATGACGATAAACCAATCTGGACCAATCATAAAAAATATTAGAACAGGAACCAAAAGAACAAACCTAACATAGTTTTATCTTCGATCCACTTAACTGCATCGTTAAATAATCCGCAGCAACAGTTAGCACTGGTTCCATGAACTAGTAGGAACGAGTTTCTAGAATATTCTAGATTCATTTGCCCTTACAAGCGTGCGATTGCACGATCGTGTGGCTTGCGTTCCGTTACCGCGTTTTGCTACAACTGCAGTTATAGTGCATTTGCAGAATAACCGTCTAAATAATTAGCTGAGATTGAGTTGGGTGCAAAATAAGCTAACCTTCAACCTTTAACTTTAGTAGATAAGTAGGTAAGTGCCTAAGTGACTTTTCGTCAATAATAACTCGTACGGAGGTACTTGAAGGTACTCAAGTACTCAAGTACTCACTTACACTCACACTCATTTTTCAAAGAAAACAGCTCTAGAAAGGTCTCGAAAAAATGGAAAGAATCTAAAAATAAAAGGGGATGGTAGAGGATGGTAGAGCCAAAATAAAAAAGTAAAAAGGAAAGGAAACCTCACACTAGTTCTTTTCTATCTTAAACTCTTTAGCAAGAAAAATTAAAAAAACTAAATTCTCCTGAAAAACTAAGAACACGTCCGACTAATTCACCTTTCAAGCAAAAAAAATATCTACATCGGATCTGTTTGGGAGCTACAATGCCTCAGACACACGCATACACACAGAGGCACGCCAAACTTATAACACCCCATCGTTTTAGCGTCGGGTGTTAAAAAGTAACAACGCTGTTTTCGAAAAATAGAAACTTCTACAACTAGATAAGTATTTATTCTGTGGCCGCCACAATACGTTCACTGACCCACACGCGGATGCGTCGATGGGAAATTCGCTTGTTAATCGAGACGCGCGGAAAAACTGGCAACACGCCGTCGAAACGATGTGAATTAGAGCGCTCAATGAAGGACTTGCGATAACGTTCACAAAATTACTTTTTTTATTATTTATTGTCTCTTAAAATTTTTGTACAAAAAATATTTAGGTCTTGGTGCTCACATCCACCACTCGCCTCAACTAAAAGAAAATACAAATCAAATAAAGGCGTTATACATTAATTCCTGAAACCATGTCTAAAAGTTAACTACAGACACGTTGACGATAGTGGTTTATGTTAGTAAGTATGTAGTAAGAAAATTGAGAAGTTTGTTTTAATTAAGATATGAGTAGGTACGTATGAACAATATTTCATTTATTTACTTACTATTATTTTACTATTTAGATTTAGACTATGGCACCCGCGAAAGTGTTCCTATTTAGGAACGGCGGGCGTTTCGAGCTTTCGTGGGCATCGCAGCAATAGCTAAGGCTACTAGCTAAGGCTACAGCTAAGGCTGCTAGTCTACTACGGATTTCTAGTCGCTACCAGCTTATTGACTAGAGAGAAGACTTTGGACGAGACTTTAAATCTGGCGACTGGCGAGAGACATTCCTGTCACCAGCTTCCTTTAACAAATTCCACTCTACAATAGCTTCATACATTGTAGATTATTCTCTAGCTAGAATCGGCTCGCAGGATGCTGGTGATAAGTCATATTCTTAATAATCATATTCTTATCATCTGGATCTTGCAATCTTATATTGGAACATTTTAACCGACTTCCAAAAAGGAGGTTCTTAATTCGACTGTATTTTTTTTTTGTGTGTATTGTATCTTACGCGATTACTCCGCCAATTGTGAGCTGATTTTAATAATTATTTTTTTATTTGGTAGATCATACTTTAGAGGTGGTCCCATATACATTTTTCCATGCCATACGCTTAACCCATTACATCCCATTTACATACAATCTTAATCGGACAAGCAGTTTTTGAAAGCAGTTTGCAAAAATATCAACAAAAGTTTGGATGACGAATTACAGGATGGGAAGTCAATTTTTTGAGCTTAGGCTTTTATATTATTTGTACCTTCAAATCTGAAAGTTTCAAATCACAACAATCACCAAACTATAGATACTAGCTGCGACCCGTGGTTTCACCCACGGTCCCACAGGAACCGTTGATTTTTCCGGGATAAAAAGTACCCTATGTCCTTTTCTGTACCCTAAACAACATGTATGCAAAATTTTAAGACGATCGGTTGAGTAGTTCAGACGTGAAAGCGTTACAAAGAAACAAAGAAAATGAACAAAGACTCACTTTTTCATAATATATGTAGTACCTTTGATTTTAGTCTAACCTCAAAGCAAACACTCATTGACTTCGTGTTACTTAACAACGCCATCTGCTGTTGTGTCGTTAAAGCGATTAGTTGCTCACAAAAAATAGTATTATTACTCGCCAATAGATGTCAGGAAGAGTCATATTTTACAGTTGAGACTACTCAAACGCCTCCTTTTTGTTATTTTTCTTCCAAGTTTATGTTTAAGTTGATTATCGATAAAACACGAATAAAATTAGATTTATCGCCCTCGAAACCCCCTATATACTAAATTGTATGAAAATCGTTGTAGCCGATTCCGAGATTCCAATTATATATATATATACAAGAATTGCTCATTTAAAGATATAAGATATGTATATAGAGATTAGCGCAATACAGAAAACAATGACACAAGAGAAAGAAAGGCTAGCAGTAATGAGCCAATACAAGCCTAAAATGACGATGACTTTACCTTTACGTAATACCGGAAATAACACACATTGGAAACAACAAAATAAATCGAACGTGTAATTAATTAAACGCAACTGGCGGTTTTATCTCGCCTAGTCAAGCTTTGAAGCGACCCGCATCATTATAGGTGTTTTATGCACCGACATTTAATGAAAATTAAATGAAAGTAAAGTCAAACGAAAAAAGTAAAAGTTTTAGTTTTACTATTTACTAGCAACTCGCCCCGGGTGCACATGATACCTATATACCTTTCGTGAAAAATTATCTGACGATGGTAAAAACCACATCAAAATCTGTTACGTGGACACGGAAATTTTTCACAGCCATTTTCTACCGGGTATTTTTGAAAAAAAAAAGTAAAGTAGATAAATCGGAAGGTAATACAGGGTCATAGGTACGAGTAACTCACCAAAAACCTCTTAAGGGTTCATTGTGCTCATCAATATGAACAACTTTTACTATGAAGCCAATCCTGAAATCGCGAAAAAAAAACAGCTGTTCCATACAAACAGTTCATTGGCCTGAGACAAAATGTATGGAACAGCTGATTTTGTTTTCACGATTTCAGAGTTCACCCCATAGTAAAAGTTGTTCATATTGATGAGTACAATGAACCCTTAAGAGGTTTTTGGTAAGTTACATTTCACCATGTCTATCTAGTCCATATTGCACACTAAGGTATTAATAAAATTTCTACAGAATTAGATAGATAGTTTCTAAAAAATAATACTAGAAGTGTGTTAGCATGAAACTACCAACCTTCGGGGGCCTGTTAAAGTAACGATTTTTTGCATCAATTATTCAAATACTTGAGACCCACTTGATTTATTTTGTAGTTGGCGAAGATGAGCAACAAGGTACCTGCAAGTAGGTGGGACGCTTATAATAAACTACCTATAGAAGGTAGGTTTTAAACAACGCCTTCTCAAAACGCAAGCCACAAATTCGCTACGTATGCTGTTTACTTGCCCTGTCACACACACAGACGCAAATATAATTTCGTTAGTTTAAATGGTTTCCCCTTAACAGTTGGATGATTGATTGATTGTTAAAATCTGTGACATGAACTGAGTTAAAAGTGCAATGCAAAGGTACAAAGCGTCGTACGATGCGATTTCTGGCTTAAATTTCTCGAGTCTACTTGGTTTCTATAGGTAGTTATTCTAAGGTGAGCCGCTAAAACGACAAACAAAACTGAATCCTCGCTTTGGGTGATCTAATCCCATCTCTAGAGTTGATGATGACATCAACAATTTATATTTAGAAGGCAAATTAATAGGTTCCTAATAATTGTAGAATCGAAGTAAGATTTATGATTTTTATGGCTTCTAAGCTGTTTAGTAAAACGAAAACCTTGCTTTAGAAGGCTTTAGGAATTAAACTAGAAATCTGTGTGAGTTTAGCTCAACTAGATATACACTAGCACTCAAAAATCTTAGTAGTTAATTTTGATTTTCCTACTTAAGTATTACTTCGTACACTAGTTAGTACCCGCTTCAGCTCTCTGCGTCAGCTTCAGTTATAAAATTTGTCGTATCGATTCTTTAGTCCTTTCATACTCACTCATACTATTACAGCTGATATCTTGAGACCGTAAAACCCGACAGGGTTGTTACTCATACTACTTACATCAAACGGGAATAGTAAAGCTGAATGGAAATCTTCTCATGTACCTATTTTAAAGGCTTTTAAGTTCCTCAATTTTGAGTTTGACTAGTGCCACCGTCTGGTTCTACCCCATCTACTATTTTTAGAGTTTTTTTTGTGAATAACTAATGCTGTTGGCCACTTAGGCCTCTACAGCGTACCGGACGTAAGGCAAGCGCGGAGGGCGAAACTTTTAAAGTAAAATTAATAATCTTTAAAAAATTAATAATCTTTTAACATTGTGCCAATTAGGTTATCTTTTTTCAGCTTGTGGGAAAAAATCTAAGAGTATCTACCTATCTATCAAATTGTATGATATTGTTTAAAGTTGTAAATTGTGTTAGCTGAGAGTCTGTCACCGAACCTATCTACTACATGTACACCATTTTATAAAGAGGAAAGATTTGTATGTTTGTTGCAAATAAACTAAAAACTACTGATCCGATTTTTTTATTCTTTTGCATTAGTTGATTGAATCAGGCGTTACTTTGCGGAAGTTCATCTTCAAAATTGTTACTTGAACTAATATCTAGTGTAATTCCGTTTTTTTAAAGCGCAATTACACTAGATATTAGTTCAAGTAACAATTCTTTTGTATTATCCATAAAGTCAATGAAACGCGAGCAAAGCTACGGGCAAAAGAGCTAGTTAAAAATAAATAAGTCAATAAATCTAATTAGGTATCTACTTTCGAACTTTTCGTTATACCCACTTTATTTCAAAACTACATAATCCTATTTCATTTATTATTCCTACTTTCCTATTTAGTTAAGAAGATTTTCCTCTTACGTCCTCTATTTACACAAAGTACAAGCAAAGAGCCAGTCAGTACTTGTGCCAAATGGTGTTATTATTGCTTTAGGCAATACATTTGGTAGCTCGGATTAACAACATCTAACACGCCTACCATTGTTCTACCTACAACACTGGCTTACCAAAACTTCCGGCACGAACGAAACAGAGCAATAATATTCTCTGCTTACCAACACTGAATGTCCGGAAAAGTAATCATGTAAATTCTCTGATAAATGAGCCAGACCCCTTATTTTGTAAGTGTAATGGCAATGGTAATCGTGTGCCCTTACGCTCGCTCGTATTAGGCGTCTAGTTGGCGCTAGCGGGAAGATAGGCGTCCGACCACTGTCTTTACGCTTAGACAATAAGACCCCAGCAGTAGATTAGATTTTACACTTTGCTGATGAAAATAAGTGTAATGAAACAAATGATAATTACCTCTACCTTTTTTTTTCACCTAATGGAAGGTGCGGTCTAAGATGGAGCACGCTTGCCCATGAGGTACCTATTCACTATTATTCTTGTCTTGAAGAGACCCAGGTTGCCAGGAAGTGCGTTCCACTCCTTGGCAGTTCTTATTAGGAAGGTGTAGGTGTAGTTCTTATTAGGAAGGATAAAACACAAGACTCAGATGATCTGAGTCTTATGTTTCTATCTTCGATACTCATCGTTAATTATACATTTTATATAGTTACGCACACCTCTTTCCCATATTGATAGGCAGAGGCCACTTCTCAACTTGCTAAGATCCTGGCATACATCTTTTGCTTCTTCTATCTACTTCCACAAGTCTTTTCATAAGCGCTCGTCGGTTACGGGTACTCTTGACCTGGTCTTTGTTTAAAACGTCTTCGATTTGGTCTAGTTCCGTCCATTTTCTATATTGAATTTATAGCCTTAGTTATCTTATCCCACTGTTTGCTATTATTGGAATCTATTCATACTATTTTAATTAAGCATAGACCGTTGCCCATAGTATTCCCTTTTGCGTAATCGAGTAAAAATCGCCAGAAACAAAAACAATAGTCTATTGAGCATTGAATTTGTTTATTTACGTTTACACATCGACAAATCGATTGTCATCCGATTATTAGCTAATCGATTCTTGCGTAGAATATTTACACAATTCGTTGTTTTTAAACAAATGCCTAAGGCATTACTTTTGCGAAAGTAATGCCTTATCCGTCTGTCATGTTTTTATGACGAAACCTTAGTAGCATGCAAAAAAAATCTAGGTCTGTGGACCAAATTGCACGAAGTTGATTACAACTAGTCTAGGAGACCTAGGAGTCTTTTATTAGTATAGGAGCTAGTGGAATGACTCATCACGAGAAGAAGACGAAGAGGTGACGTTTAACTATAGTTATCAATAAGTTCTGATTTCTGATTTCTGGAGAACGGACATGCGATAGGCTTGTCAAGGCTAAGTAAAACCATGACGCACCTATTTTGGTAATGTTCCTAAATTCGTGTGCTCAACCAGTTCTTCCACACACATATTGGATACTATAACGGTGGTCCATAATGTTCCTAAATTTGGGTGTAATCTTACACACAACTAGATAGATATCAGTGCGTTGCGTGCAATGCACCGTGCAACCAACCGTGAAGACATCTTGTTTAGAGTACCGTGGTAACGGGCTGGTCTACTGTTCCACTCCTTTCCACGTGCTGTAAAATTGCTATCACTCACTAGCTGCGATGAACTGAGACCACGCGACCCTTAAGTATATAGGGTTATCAGGAAAGTGCATAAACCGGTAGGGCGTCATTGTACTCATCATTTTGAACAACTGTTACCATGGAGCTAACCCTAAAAATAGAAGAAAAAAATCAGCTGTTCTATACAAAAAATTCATTGAAGACAAAATGTTTCTAACAGCAATTTTTTTTCAATTTTGGTGGCTTCTTAGCAAAAGTTGTTCATAATGATGACAATGCCACTTTTCGACTTGGTAAACCCTTTCTTGGGTAACCCTGTAGGTTGTCTATATTGCCAGTAACCCTTGGCTTGTTTTGCTTATAATATCGAACCTAAAATTGTTTTAGAATTATCTTGCCACCAATATTTTAGGATTGGATTAACCGTACTCAAATATTATTGTCGGATATTAGAATTTCAACAAAGCCATTCAAGCGTTAATTTGTTCCTCCAGGCTATCAAAGTATAATATTTTTACTCTTCTTTGAAGTAGGCACATATATATGTATATATATATACAAGCTTCATTATATATATACGCAGTTTCACCCGCGGTTACAAAGTATCCTATGTGCTATTCCAGACTATAATCTATCTCTGTGCTAATTTTCATCCAGATCTGTTCAGCCGTTTTGGCGTGACATCCATCCATCCATCCATTTTTACAAACATTCGCGTTTATAATATTCAAAGTCAAAGTCAAAGTCAAAGTCAAAATGTTTTTATTCAATTTAGGTATCAAAGATACACTTATGAACGTCAAAGTTATTTAAATAGACTCGACCGCCTTGTTCGGATAAAAAGCCTCTACTCAGAAGAACAGGCAAGAAACTGAGGGGCATTATTTTTTCAAATAATAAATAAATTAGTCTCACAAATTTTGGCTTACAACTAGGTAATATCTATAAATATTAGTGGCTACTTGGCGGAAGTGGAAGGCTAGATATTAGTATCAGATATTAGTAGGATAGCTAGACTCTACCTACATTCAAATAATTTGTCCGTAATTCTAGCTAGGTGGGTATATAGCCACTGAACTGAATGATAAATGACAACCCAAACCCTAATCTCCACCGCACACCAATCTCAACAAGGTACGTCGACCATCCATCTTCCCTAAGCCATTTCACTTTACGAATGCGTTTTGCCTTCGAGAGAAAGAATTTTTCAAAAATTGAGTATTCAAACGCGAAAGTAGGTAAGTATTAAAAACTTTTTATTAATAACATTTTTTTTTCTTTTTTATTAGCTCACACCACATGTGCACACACATCATAATGTGCTTATTGCATCCAAATATTGTCTGGAAGAGATCTCTTGAAAGCGATAAGACCACGCTTTGCACAAATACTTGCATATTTAGTTTTGTTTTATTTTTGATTTGTTGTCGAGTTGTAGAGTTTTTTAATTGTAATTGTATTGAAAAAAAATACAAAAGTGCTTGCTGTACATTTTGGTGTAACCAAAGAACCGACAGCAAAATGTACCGAGCAAATATTATCGCAAACTGGCTACAACCACGAGCTTGAGCGTCTACACACCAAATTCTCTGTCACCTTGCAATTTGATATCGAACAAGCCTTCAATACGGTAGGTAGGAAACAGACAAACACACGGCCAAAAAAAAACGGGAAAAATAAAACGAAATTTCTCTACAATCTCATGTAAGTACTAGGCAAATACGCTAAATAAATACGTTTCAGTAGCAACAATTCTCTAACCAGCCAATTCCACGTTTTATTTTTATAAAATGCTAAGCAGCTTATTCAAAAAGCTTTGGACTTTATCGATGTACCTCATATTAGAGAATTCTTTATCTCTCGCGTCTCTGCTTTCACGAGACTTCAGAGATTTTAAATAAGAAAGGAAAGAAAACGTGGAAATTGCGGAGAAATGTTCTGGATATTGTGGAAGCAGTATTGTGGCTAGAATAGGAAAAATTGCTTTGAGTAAATCCTGAAAGCAATTTCTTTTAACCATTTTGCCTATACAATTGCTTTTAGGATTTACTTGTACACACGACTGTAGAAAATGCGTATGAGTATTTTTTTTTTTGGGCATTTTGTTAGTTTTACGGATATTAAAGTTAGTCCCAGAACTGTAGCCTACATTACTTAACAGATTTTTAAAGCAAGAAAAAAAAAGTCATTAAGTCGTCTTTGCGTCTGACTAGATTTCAGAGACAAAGAACTTTACCAATTCACGCTTTGAAGTTTTTTATGGGTTTGCTTACAAGATAAGTTTTTAGATTCCTGATTTTTAATAAAAAAAATATATTTATGAAGTTTTCAAATGTCGCGTCGTTTCGTAGTCCATAAAAATGTAGCAAACTGTAAAAGTCGACCAGAATGCCTGAAAAATGAAAAACTAAAATTGAAATGGAAAAAGTTACGAATAGCTCGCTGGAAGTCTGAAATAACTGTCATGCCGCCATTATTTTGGAAATAAATACGACAGAATATAATGAAGTCGAAGCTATTATTGAGTTGAAATACTTTTGAACTTAGAACTAAGTATTTCATTTTAGTTGGATAGAACCTTTTGAACAATGAAACTAGTAAAATAGTTTTTGTAGGTATACGTTATTAGTAGATAATACGAAGTCGTACGTAGGTACATCATACAGCCAAAAACACGTATTTAATTCTACTAGTTTGTACGAATTAACTCTCACTTGTACTAAATCACAGGCGAATCAAGGCGATCCAAACGTGAAATGCATACGAAATACTGCCAAAATTGAAACCGCCTCTGTTACGTTACGTAAATGAATATTTATAAATATTGGTATCCGCAAAGCAAAATAAATATCGACTATCGGCCGCGCCAGTTTATTCAATAAATATTCCTGTGAAGCCGTTTGATGTATTTCCAGTTATGAGTGGGAATATACCGCTAGCAAAACAGCATTTCATTGTAAATAATTTACTGGACTGAACTTGAAAATTAATTAATAGAAAGGCAACTACTCTCTACGTATTTTCATTAGTTAGATGGGTAGAGCGTCCATCTTCAGGCTAAGTCAAACATCTCAGATCGTCCACACAAAGCCTACAACAAGACAGTTTGTTTTGGCATCCAATTAAGCCAGTTCCCATTGTTGTAGTCAATATTTGTTTAATTATAAACTTGATTCGTGTTGTTTACATAACACAAAGTTAGAGCAAAGCTGAAACAACTACATTAAAATGTACATACATTCTACTCGTATCACACTCTGTGTCTCGTACAGTAGAAGAAGAAAGACTAAGCTAACTCACACAGAGGTACGAATATAAAGTGTATGTGCAATGTCGACGGGACGAGACAATAGTAAGCTCAAAATCATAAAATATGTAACACGAATAGAACAGCGAGATAGAACGTGCAACTGCAACGATGTCTGCGAGACGCAACACTAGTAAGCTCGAAATCATAAAATATGTAACACAAACACTGAACAGCGAGATACAACTGCGCAGGACATTTCACATTTAAACAATTGGGTCAGAGTATAAATTTTAACGTTGCGTCGCTTTCCCCGACGGGTACAATGCATTTTTAACACTCGACGACAAAAAGGTGCTGACTTGACCATAAAAAGTTTGTTTTGTGGTACAATTTTCGCGGGCGGCTGTTTCGACGACCATAAAAACGAATCTTTAATTTTCTTGTGGCTACAATATGCCTGGATGGTATTCGTAATATTTTGAACGGGGAAAGAAGGTCGTGTTTCGATACCTTGTTTCAACAGAGCGCACGTTTTCAAACCGTTTCAACTCATTATGTTAATTAGCTACTTAGATAACTAAGTTAGATAATATAGTGATGCGATAGAGCACAATTCGCTCATGGCTAATTTCATCAGATAAAATGCAATTTTAACTCTCCTACTCTTCATTGACTTCCAATATTTCCATCATTTAGAGAGGAGCTACTAAATCTGAGACAACAGCGTTAATTACTTGATTGGCTAGCAGACTGCTACACAAGAGGACGCTTGACAACAAGCCGTCAGAGAGGCAATTTCCTGATTGCTTATCGACCCTGTCAGAATGTAACAGATGTTTGCAGCTAAGGTATTAGCCATCCAATTGCCTCCATAGACCCCTTACAAAGGGATAAAATGGGATATTATCATCTTTGAAAAGCGATTGCGAGGCCTGCTTTTCTTCTCAGGCAGGTAAGTATCGGATTCTTCTATTCAAATATATTTATATTTAATAGCACCCTTTCAAGCATTTCTTTTTTTGCAAATAACAATGTGGTTTTTCCAGCAAAATAAAACGATAAAAGCTCTCAACGTTTGGCTTTTATTTATTTTTCTACTGTCTGCGCTCCTTTGTTGTCTCCATAGACTGTCAATACCTCCGAGCTACAGGTCACTGCGTACCGTGTGGATAGCTAGCCTAGTACTACCCACATGGTTACCATTTCACTGTTTTCAACAATTTAAATTTATTGTCTTTTTACATTAAATGTCATTTGCTGCGGAACTTGAGCCCGGTGTATGGCGACAGGCTCGCCCCTGTCGAATTTTGGACTGAATATCGTCCGGCGAAGTGTGGGTGTTGTACACCTCGGCTAGCCTTTTCAGAGGAAAGGCGTGACGATGTGTATGTCTTTGACAACGTATGAAATACACTTTTTACTTGTAAAAGTATATAAGTATAAGTATATAAGTATATATAAGTATATTGTTTCTACAAGAACGCTGCCCATTTCAAAATTTACAAACAATTTTCCAATCACTTGCTGGTATTAAATTGAGCTGTTTGGTAAATTTACAAGTTTGGTATAAGTCGCGGCACGAGAGTTTAGCGCTGAGGGTAATGTGGAGGGGATATCTGCGCATGGGTATAGTCGTGAACATAATACAATTGTAACTTTAATTAAAAACACATTTGAATACATAGTAAGTCTATCACTAAGCAAAATCTGGAGGATATTACTGTCACAAACATGAATAAATAGTTAGTGTTAAAGTTTTGCATAGCTTGTAACAGGTTGTTTTACTATTCAAGACACAAGTTATTTTAGGCATATTCACTATCGACTAAAAATACACTAGTATAAAAACTTTCACTAAATAAGAAAGGAACAAAAAAAAAACAATAACAATGAACGGCAATAACAATACACTTTAGAACGCGACTGTACAATCAGAAGTCTGCGGAGCGTCGTATCGGGGCGGGGGACGGAATACGACTGGCTAGCCAATCGGCGCTACGCATGCGCAACCTTCGTCCCTGTAGCCCCCTGTGATACCTAATTTTTTACTTCTGCGCAATAACGGTCAGCGCTAGACTTTCGTGCCGCTACCTATAGGTAAGTTTAGTAACAAAGGCATGTTATGGTACCATTGAGCTGATCTGATGAATTGATGATGGAGCCAAGATGTAGGGATAACAACATAATTTAGAAGCTTATTATGATTTAAGCTTATACATTTTAATATGTTTTAGACCTATTCTCTATGTAGGGTAGCCCACTATAACTGCAGTGGTGCGTATATCGAAGACTGTTTAGATGATGATATTTTTTATATAAAAGACTTAGTTCAATTGTTTTAGCAATTTATGAAAAGAAACAAAAACATTCAGCGAGATAATCGACTCATCAAGCACCAGACGTCAGACTGCGTTTTTTATTCCTTTTCATTCATTTGCAAATGTATGCCGCACATGGTTTATGTCTGGTCACGACGATACAGCCTCTTTGGAAGCCTTCCAGTGAATATATTACTGGCACAAAGATTCTAGAGATGAAATGTTAGGTTTCAAGATCCGGCGAAATTTGTTTTGTTTGTGTTGTTGTCTTCCCGGCGATGTAACAGCATAATTTTTCGGAATGCAATGTGCTTACTACATCTCAAAGATGTGTCAGCCAATTGTTAAAATCTATCATCTACAAACTCTTTCTTCATAGATTACTTACCATGTAAAGTAAACAAACAAGGCGTGTATCGGCCATTGTCAGCTCAGAATTTCAGACTAATGACAGAGCATTAGTTCAGCTGTCAGTTCAATAAGCCGGATTACTTGGCCGGATATTTCCGGAAAAATACTATCTCTAGGAATACAGGATTCATTCCAATATTCAGAGATATTGTTAAGCGAATTGCCAAGAAATCCGTTTGGCTAGATTGTTTGGCTGACAATATGTGAAACGTATAAAGATAGGCTGATACGGAACGGTTTCTATGTTGCCAGAATTACCTATACTTCACAGTGTTATTGGCAATTTTGTAGATGCCAATTTGACTTCAGGAGAATCTAGAAAACATTTCACAGTAGCAGAGGTACATCTGAGCATCTCCTAAAATGTGATTGGTGTATGAATCTTCTGGAAAACTAATTTGTGCTCATTCGCCAACTACTTAAACTTGGAAAATTTTCCGCTGAATACCTAACGGTTGCTTCCGGCAGCTTCACTTGAGAGGCAGTTCCCATTCTATGCTAGGTCCCGCCGCCATGTAACATCAAGTGAGTGTGGGTGGTTAGACATCTATCTAATCAGCTAAAAAACCAAAACATATTATCATACATTTTTTAATAAACTACGCCTGTTATATCATCCATTGCCAACACGTAAGACGAACCATATAGGTACCAAACCAGCCCATCTTCCTCGCGACCTATAAACTTTGACACTGGAGTCGACTCACGATACGAATTTACTCCACCAAACTCGCTTCAGACAATAACCATATTACGGGCGCTTAGCCACCGAATGTGGACATAAACCATACCTCGGCTATTTAGACTCCAAATGTGCGCAATAAACCATATCTCCCTGAGGTTGCAACGAAGTTAGTGTTTATACTAGATCTGACATCTTAGTATATTTTCGAACGCGGATTTAAGACCGTGGTTACAAGAGTACCAGCGGTGCTATTCACAATCATTCGGAATCGTTTCCGATCGGATACCACAAATTTCCCACTCAAATTGTTTTACACTACTTTTATACATTTTGGAATAGGTAGGGAATCGAGTATTTATCCGATCGGAAGAATGACTCCCGTTCAAAAACTTATGAATATTGACAAAGATTCGAATAATTTGAGTTTACAATTTTTGAAATCTAATCGGAAACGTTTCCGAATGATTGTAAGTTATGAAGTGAGTTGTTGAACCTATGCAGAGTACCTACTCAATAAAACTTTTTACAAAACATGTATTTAAAAATTACATAATATAACCCTGTTAGGGTCATCTAAGTGCTTACTCCTAGCCTAATCGAAAGAATAACACATCCACACTAATAAACACATTTTGAATTGCAAATTTTGTGTTTTCGTTAATAAAATGATGTTGAGTGAGTTTCGTTTAGCTAGAGTAAGTGCGCTTGTTACCATAGTTCAAAAATGCGAATCCAAGATGTCAGTTCTAGTGTGAATATGAATCTCGGCTGTTCGGCTATTTAAGCACCAAATGAGGACGTAAATCTATTTGCGCGGTCCAGACTAATGTGCGGGGTAATCTTGAAGTTTATTTCATTAGAGGACCCGCCCGGTGGCCGACGAGGTTTTTAAATTACATGAGTCGACCTCAGACACCCTTTATTATCATTGCTGTTATTAGGTATCTATTTATTAGAAGTCCATGGTTTAATTTAGTTTTTTTTTACACCGTTCTTCTACCTGAGAATCCTCGCCATCCTAAAGCTGTCCGGAAGAGATCGCTCTTGGTGATAAAGTCGTTACTTGCTACATTAGTTTTTGTGTCTTACCTACCCACTTTCACTTACCTACTCATACTAAGCAGTGTTAACGATAAAGAATTAATCTAGACAAGACTTATCTCTTCCCTTAAAACCTAACGGTTCAACTCAGTACCAGTAAGCGAGAAAGTATAATGAAAACGGTTTTAGCTGCACTCTAGCTACATTCTTAAAATTCAAATTTCTGGTTCGCTGCTAAATATTAAAGATGAAAAACGCACAAACGAAAAATACCTCGTCCTAAATGTAAAAAAATGTTTTAAAAGATTCAACTTCCTCTCTTGAACCAATCCCTTCCATGGAGTGTGCAAATTAAACGCTAACGGTGTTTACCGAGTGCCGGCTGTACGCCTCTACGGCAAAGAAATTTAATTAAAACAGCCATGAAAAAACCCGCGAAAAATACACCATTCTTTCTCATATTTATTTAGTCTTTTTGTAGAGTTGTATACTTCGAGTTAATTAATAGAAGAATGGCGATAACTAAGTACCTACCTAGTACTATTACGGCGTTACCTTTTTTTCTTGAAATTTGGTTCTACGTTCCTACTCAAAAACCTGCACGAATTTAGACTATTACCATGCAAGGAAAATAACTCTTGATTCTTGCATCGAAATCACTTAACTACAATGTTTTCTAGAAAATTGAATTATTATTCGTCGTAAAGTGGCAATTCTGTTGTGGTACATTCTAAGTAAGTTAAGTAGCTTTTAAATTGTGCCATCTTTTTTTCTTGAATTCTAATTAATAAATACACGGAATTATTTTGTTGTGACATATTAGTTTAGTTTCGTGAGTTATATTAAAGAATTCTCGTTTAACTGTATAATTAGCATAAAATAAGTCCTATGTGCTATTGTAAGGAAACATAGCCATAGCCAGGCCTAAGTGAGGTCTAGAGACCTCACTAATTAGGCCTGACTCTCACAAAATTAAACGTTGTGTCCTGCGTAGAGGCTTACTAATGCAAGCTAAAATGCTAAAAGCTTCTTCAAACTGAATGACCCACCTCACACAGCATTAAGTTATATATCTAGAACCAGTTTCCATTAAATTGATAGCTCTTGATGCGGCGGTAGTGGGCCACCAGGAAGTCTGGAACCGGTCTGCGAATACTTTACCCATAGGTACCTACCTCTCGGACTTCATGTTAGCATAGACTACTTAATTGATGTTAGGTAGATGGTTGAAAGTAGTGCGTAAGTTAAGGGATATTATTACTCAAAAGCACTCTTAGTTTAGTTTGAGAATATAGTAATACCCAATAACCTATTAGTTAACAGGAGATAGTCATGTTTTAAGATTGTATTGCGTCGGTTTCTTTGTGATCTCCTGCAGAAGAAGTTTGGAGTTCTACACTAGCTGTTGTTATGCATACACAGTTTAAATCTGTGTCTTGATATACATTTTTAGGACATATTGATCCAAGGATCAGACCTGATGGTAAACGATTACTGTCGTCTGCCGATTGGTACCTGACGCTGGATGCATCACGGATAATTATGATGCCGACCTTTTAGTACCTTCTCTATTAACAGCCTTAATAAACACCATTTTCGTTCAAATAAATCGCGTCCTTAAACTCGTCACGAGTATCCTCTCTGAAGTACCTCTATACCCAACAGTGAATTGTTTGGTCAGCTGGACAAATTTTCTGATGCTGACTAAACCTATTTTCTGGTGGGTTCACATAAGCTCCTACCGACGATTACCTCTTACAGATAACTCATTGCAAGATCTTTAAAGAGACAACGTTTCAAGAAGATACACCAAGAAAGACGCAGCTTGCGGATACTGAGAAAAAGACAAAAAAAAATCTGACATTTTATCAAATACTGATAATGACATGACAATTAGAAAATTTCGATTTGCTAAATTGACCTCTTGCTATATTGACCATCCGATAGGTGGACATTTTGCGACATGGCCTTTTATCTAACCAAAAGGATAAGGACAGCTCATTAGACGTTTTGCGCTATTGGACACTTTGCTACTTAGAACTTTTGATTAGGGCCCGTACCATGTATTCGTCTTAATGCCGTAACGATGTTTACGTTTTGTTTTCAACGCTAAGCGACCATGAACCTTATTGCTGGGCGATACGATTCGCGGTTACGCAGCGTCGGAAACAAACGTCACGGAAATAAGAGGACAAGCTATGAGCTCTAAAGGGACTTTTTTGACCAATGATTTGAGCGCTTTGATCATCCTGAGTGCGGAATACATAAAAGTAATCAGTGGCCACATACCTACTTATTATACAAATCGCGTCCTTATTCCCTTTGTTCAATCTCGAATATAAAATGTACGTCAAACATTTGCGGAGGACTATTGTCTGTCTCCTCAAATATTGTTCTTTCAAAGCTGATTAAAGTAATTTGGGAGGGGCTCTAAATCGGGGACCTTTTGAACATTTCATTTTGGCAGTTCGCGGAATTTTCAATGTAAGTATCTATGTTTAATAAAATATTTGTAAGTATTTAGGTAACTTTCAAATAGAATTGAGGACGAGTTATTTTGAATGTAGTTAACTTTGTGAAAAAGGTGTATTGGAAGAGGAACTTGTTTGCGAGTGAGTGTAGGTACCTATGTATGTGTGTGTTGGTTACTTCATTACGCTAAAATGGCTCAAATCATTTGTATTGGCGATTTGGATCAAATTTGGCATAGAAGTAATTTGTGCCCAACTACATAGCCTACTTTTTTTTCATCACAAAAAAAATAACGGTCACTGTAGAATCGCGACTGAATCAACAAGACACTGCTATATACGCTAAAACTCTTGTATCATAAATAATACTTTTCTCATCAAATATAGTATCCTCGATTGCTCCTAAATCGGCTGAACTCTCGTCTCATTTCAGAGTCAAAACAGCGGAAAGAGCTTTAAATCTGTATTTAAACGGCGCTATCTCTTCCACCACGTTAGCGCGCTTGCTGATAGGTAAGCTCGAGCGCTTCAGTTTTCAGCTTATTTTTTAGAGATAGCTATTATTTTTTAAGTAATTTAAACTGAAAAGGGACGATAACGCGCTTATTTCGATTTATTTAAAAGATGTTATTGATAGAAGCTTAACGCTAAATAAAAACCAGTTAGACTAATTTATAATGATAGTTAAGATATTTATTAACTCTTGAGTTTTAATCACAGCTATCAGAAATCATCAACAACGAATGAACATAAAGGAATAACCATAAAGAATGAATGAGCTATGATGGTAGGTAGTTGAATGAACGATATGGTTTGGTTTCCATTTATGCCTAAACAATTGCATTTATTTAAGCATAAATGCAAACCAATATCCCGACACTGGTTTGTTGGCAAGCGAAGCCATACTATAAGCACGTTAACCCATATCTGGGCGCGGGCAGCGGCCCGTGAACAGACCGCTTCCATTCAGCTGCGTCACAGCTGTCATTACGGTGATATGTGACTCAGTTCCGCCAGAGAAGGCTGCATGTTTCGATTTACAGGGCCTTGTATAAAGAGATTCCTGGATTTATTGGCCTCGGGTTAAATATTGGCCAGTGAAATGGGACAGAAGTATTTTAAGGCTATTACGCACGAAGCCAAGCAAATATATGTGGACTGCATGAAAGAAAATATAAAAGGATCGATTTGAAATTATAACGGACTAGTGCCCTTGGTTACACTCGCTTTCCTGTAAGCGGCTAGGCTATATCCATTTTAAATTTAACTTAAACACGATGAGCCATTTCAACGCGGAGCGTGTTTTAAAGCCTTTGCGCGTGCTTTGCGCCAGCCAGGTAAGTAATAAACAGCAGGCAGCTTTCAGACATGCTCGGTAACTAAAAGCCTGTAGACTGTAGTCGTTATACCAAAGTTTAGACCATTTCAGGGTCCGTCGGGTGTAAAAATGGTCATTACGAAAGTTTCAAACATAATTCATTAGCGGCTTCATCGTGTACGCGCTGAAAGTTACAATTGTTTGTGTTAAATGTTCTGAACCAGGTTAGGGTTGCAAGGTTGAAAAATCTACCCTAATAACCTAATTTCACGTCCCGTGTAGTGTACAAAAAATTATGTTTCCATTATCACTGCGATTTTATGTTACTCTGACTATAGTTTCAATCACTAGTTGACTATAGTAAGTTTACATCGTACGTGAGCAATTCCGGTATCGTAAAATCATAATGTGTCAGAACCACGTCAGTTTTCATAATAGGATACATTAAGCTTCACAAAAATAGAAATACATAATTTACTGTAAACTAGCAATTTAATTTTTTACCAAAATTAGTTGATCTATTTCGCTATGTAAAGTTAACAAACACGGGTATGACTCAGTACCTATTTCTGTGTAGGTGTATGAAAATATCTCAATTGTAGGAATAGCCTTCCAGATCCTTTTACATAGCTGTTCTGGCGTTCTTTCACATATATAATTTTAGTGTGATGTTATTTTTTATCATGTTGTTTCTCTGCTTTAATTGTTTCCATTAGATTTTGTACTTGGCTTTATTTATCTACTTAAAGCTCTACCTCTACCTCTACCTCTATTTTACGCATTCCAAAACCGCCAATTCGGGCACTAAATCAATGAAACTGGCAACACTGGAGCCCAAATAAAGGGGTGGGGTAAAGAACAAATGAGAGCCATTAATAGAGAAATCTGTACAGTACAAGGACGGTGATTAATAACTTGTGTGGGAGTAGGAACAATGTTGTAAGGAATCTAGCGGGTTTGATTAATTTTAGAGACTTACTGGCTGAACAATTAAGTTCTACCGTGTAGCTTACCTTTGTCACAGAATAAATAATAGGTAAGATCCAGAAAAACAAGGTCTAACATTAAGCAAACACGTAATGACGTCATCGTCATCCGTCTCTTTCAAACTTGTTGTAAATTACTTATTTCGGTCTTGCTTATGCATTGTTTGACGTTACCACGTGTTGCTAAATGCCATGCCTGTAGGAGTGTATTATTATACAATGGGTAAGGTTAAACTTTAAGATTTTTTTAAGTACTAGCACCTTAGGCACAGGAAAAATTAATAATAGAACATAAAACTACATACGGTAACAACTTTAAGAATCGACAAAATTGGTTTTTGAGGACGGTAAATGTCAAATTTGTCGATTGGTAAAATACACTGCTGGAGTGTTGGTGTATTGTTTGATTGAAAAGTTTTTCCAAGATTGAATAGGTACAAGTACTCATGGCTAAAAAAGTTTTTAACTCTTTCTATATCAGCAATGATGTAACATTAACAAAGAACATTTGATAAGAAATTTAATTAGTTTTATTAAAACAGAAAATATAGTTATACGCTCAGATCAACCTAGAGGAAAGATGGAACACCGAAGCTGAAGCCACTTCTTTTTAAACTTGTGTGCGTGGTAATATTGCACATAAAAACATTTACAATTTCACGAAAACTAATATTAATTCCCAAACTCTACGTTAGCCATTTCCGTTCCAATATACAACCTTAGTAGATTTAATATTCTAAAATTGCACATACTCGTATATGTAGGAGTTTAATGTTACGGCTTTTTCAAAATTGACTTGAAAAAAATTGCATAGTTTTTAAAAGAACCTAAAATGCAGTCTTTTAACACTTTTATAATGGACTACTATGTTTATTAATGTACACGAAATTATACCATAAACCAATGCACATACTCGTAATGTCGAGGTAAGGATGACCAAGCGAGTAGCGTAGTTTTTTTGCGTCAATGTGTGCTTGTTGTGTACATATACGACAGTAGCGTAGTTTTTGGATGGTTTTTGGCTTCACCTAAATCATATGCCGTGCGCCATCTTTTACTCTGGGTCGATCTGAGGTTATACGCAATTGTTGCAATCGCAATAAAATTAATGTCAGTTCCCAACTTTGCCGCATTCGTATGATAGCAACAAATCACGAATTACTAACCAAACAACAAATAATAGCCCCACGTTGGGCGACAAACTGGAAACAGACTAAATAACAGTTACAAAGTGGAAACATAGATTAAATAAATAGTTACAAAGTGGAATCCAGTGAGTTTGCGCTGCGGCGGTATTGTGTCGGCTGATTATAATGCAAATGCGGTGGCCATTACATTTTTATCGTTTTGGACAAGTACAACGAAAAGTACAGAGCTGGAAGGAAGTCCATGGCTAACTAAAATGTAGATGGATACTTAAAGTTTTTTTTGGTATTTTCACAATAGGTAATTTATTTTGAGCCACAAGCAACGAAGAAAAGTGTTTTTTTTATTGCCACAAACTATAAACCAATAAGTCGGTAAGTTTGTAAATAGAAAATACTTTGTTTTTTAATTTTATACCTATCATAAACTGTCATTAAATTCAGCATTTTTTTTGCACAATTATTTTATTCAATAGAATTTCCTAATGCTTCCGTAACTAACTTCAATATTATTTACAGTACTCGGCGATATATAATTATGTATTTTGCACATCGACCTTTGGAAAGAGACTTCACCTTCGTAGAGCGTTATCTCTGTCACAATTATAACACTAGAAATAAGGATAGGATAGCTGTACCGAGATTTAGGGCCGATTTTTCAATCCTTACTTTATTCGCCTAATAACTACCGAGCCAATAACTTTATTAATCTGTTTATTCGACTCATAAACGGTGTTCGGTTTTTCAATACAATTTTAAATTGGGAATAACTATCTGACCATTTATTCAGTGTGTATAAAAGCTAACTTCAGACAGTTGAAACAAAACTATAAAATATCCACGCGTTAAAAAAGGACTTCGAATTTTCACTTTTCGCTTAGGTCACTGTCTTGTCAGTTTTAGTCTAAACGTCACTGTATTACTAATCTGTGCAAAAGTCGTCGGCTAGTTTGGCTATGGTAATAAAGCTCATGTAGTTTGTTCATGATAGTTTTTTTTTTAATTAAAATTAATTTAGTTTCTGCGTGTCGGAAATATTAATCTTTTTTTACAGTGACAACCCATAAGACCATCATTTAGACAGTCTCAACAATTTATTCCATAGAATAAACTGCTATCTGGCCGTTCCACCGACAAATAAAGTTATACCTCAGATAGATGAGTTATTTGTCGAGTAAATGATACCTGACCATTGAAAAACAGAATAATTAGCTATCAGTTCAATAAACACTATTTGTTTGTTTATCTGACCATTGAAAAATCGGCCCTTAGACTGACAAGTCTAAAAAGTCATTTTTAGGCAACTGCGTTCGTTTTTACAATAAAATACCGAAAAATATAACAGGGCTCACTGAGGGATAATTCAAATCACATGTAAAAACTGCATTAATGAAAAGAGGGTATTATAAGGTTCCACTTCCGCCAAGTGGCCACTAGTATTTATAGATATTACGTAGTTGTAAGCCAAAATTTGTGAGACTGTAATTTATTTATTATTTGAAAAAATAATGCCCCTCAGTTTCTTGCCTGTTCTTCTGAGTAGAGGCTCTTTATGCGAACAAGGCGGTCGAGTCTATTTAAATAACTTTGACGTTCTTAAGTGTATTTTTGATACCTAAATTGAATAAAAACAATAAAAACTTTGACTTTGACTTTGCACACTAAACGAAACTGTCGTACGAAAGAGATAACGCTCTACGAAGCCGAATCTCTTTCCAAAAGTCGATGTGCAATATTTATCGCCGGGTATTGTATCGCTTTATCACTTCCAAAATCCGGGCTACAGTAAACCGATGGTCACCCTACGTGGAAGTAAGTTCCCGCACGTTACGACGGTTGGTCACGCAATAGCGAGGAAAGCTCGACCTTTACGGTTTTAATTATGATCATTTTTACCCCTGCAGGGGACTATCAGTAGGTAGGAAACTCGTAAATCTACTACGGATTGATGTTCATAAGTAGATTGTGAAACATGCTTTTTTCGCCGTGAACTTTCAGTGGTACATTACACACGAAATACAGCTTGTTTAAAAAACTCTGTTATGTAATTGAAGGGCATGAACACACACTTATAACTATATTCATGCAAAAATACCAAAAATTGCACATTAAAAATAGCAAGAGTTATTACGTTATTAGTTATTGTTATTAGTTATTAAGTTATTAGTTATTGAGTTATTAGTTATTACGCAAGAAAAAAGGAAATTTTATGAAAACTGTTAACTAATCTGTATCTTATGTTGGCGGCTTTTATTCTAGGAAAGTAGCGGCACGACGCGAATGGATCACAAATAAAATAGACCCGATTGTGTAGTGGCTGCGTTCGCGCTTTTAGGGGGGCGGAGCGCGATGTATGTGCAATTTTTTTAATTCAATATTAAATTTAAACTAGCATAATTGCATCCTCCAGTCGACACTGATGCTGACACTGGATGCGCATCTCGTGGAAATAACAAGGTTTTTGTAACACCCTGTATAACGCAATAACTACATACTTTTGTTTCTTTTGTTTTCAGCTTGAACTGGTAGCCTGCTGAGCAAAGGCCAGACAACTAAGAAAGGAGGGAATACCTTCCCGACTATGTCCGGTCTTCTGTAGGGTCGACTCAGACGAGACAACAAGATAAAATCTCACGATAAACACTGGGCCACCAATCATCATCTCAGCCGAAAGACGTCTACTGCTGCTCAAAGACCCCCCAATGATCTACACAACGACCTGTCTTGGCACTGCTTGCATCCAGCGGCTTTTCGCGACCCCTCACCAGTCAACTACACACAATATTGCGCGAGAAAGAGACAAACATGTCCGTATTCTAGCTAATTCTATTATATGCTATTCTATCTAAACATATCCGTCACATCTAAGCGTGGATAAAAAAGGTGGAAAGACAATATGTCTCCAGGAGGGCTATTCCTACGCGTGAGATGAGATGAGATTTTATCTTCGTCACTCTCACACTAATGACGTTTCAAACTAGAGCAACAAGGACGAAAAGAGGTGAGATTGAAATCTGAAATCTCCGAATAGGGCCCCAGTCCATGCCCAGCAGGTGTTCATTTCCTTTTACGCGGCTCCAGAAAAATGGTTGTTTACTATGTAGGTTTAGGTTTTATTTTGGCTTCTCCGTCGTTTCTATTCCCTTGAGTGAAAGTTATATTTTTCTAGCATTATTAGTTTTTATATTATTGTCAACAATAAGACATATCACATTCAGGGACAGCAAATAACATCAATGGCATGTCATAACATAGGTAAACACAGACGGTAAATAGTGCCAAGGAGAATCTTTCGCGTTGTTTTTCCTTTATCTCGGATTTCCACCTGTTTCACTAAAAACTGCTGTTTTTCACATTCTGGCGCGAGGACGTCCAATTTCCGTGTTTATTTAAATTTACAGCGATTTCAGCTGTTTTTCTGCAACTATGGCGTAAAGGCTTTTGGAACCTTGCTTTTATATAGTAACCTAAAACTAGTTGAAGGCACTCTCAAGTCATAGAGGAAGCGGTTTCGAACTCAGCCGACGCGCGACGGCAAGCACCAATTTGTTCATTGTGTGAACACATGTGCGTATTGTATGTCATCTGCTACATAACTGGAGCCCGGCGACAGGCTCGCCCCCTGTCACATTTGGGACTGAATATCGTCCGGCGAAGTGTGGGTGTTGTAATACATCTCTGCCAGCCCCCCTGGGGGAAAGACATGACGATATGATGACCTAAAACTGCAGTTCTGCAAAGACCCGGTATTAAAGAATTTTATTTTATTAAATGAAACGTACTTTTTTTTTAGATTAGTACCTACATTTACTTTACATGGTCTTACGACTGATGATTCAAGCAGCACTTATGTATAGGCCAATAATTCCCAGGTGAACGAAGGGGGCTAATTATTTCGAGTCATTGACCAAGTACCCTAGACAAGCCCTACACAAGTTGCGATCGCTTCAAATTATGCGAATCTGTTTTTCGAAATGCTAACGCATAAGCTAGCTGCTAATTGGACGAGTTGACAATTTGATCACGCGACATTTTTGAAGCTTTTATTTCCTTCAATCCATGATCAAAAAAAACAAGGTCTAGCATTCATTCAGTAAACGCATAATGACGTCATTGTCATCTGTCTTTTTCGAACTTGTTGTAAATGACTTGTTTCGGTCTTGCTTAAGCATCGATTGACGTCACTACGTGTTGCCCACGTGACCGGAATGCTGTACCTGTCCAATCTACGCTTGCTGACGTTTGTTTTAGCGATTCTAGATACTGTATCACTTGGAAGCCATTGAAAGTTGTCTAGGGCCCCTGGGAGCCTATTCGGAGATTTGATATTTTCATCTCACTTTTTTTTATCCTTGTTGCTCTCGTTTGAAACGTCATAGGTGTGAGAGTGACCAAGATAAAATCTCATCTCATCTCACGCGCAGGAATAGCCCCCCTGATGAGGAAAGTGGAATATTTCATCAGCCCCGTTGGTTGTTTTGTATTTTTATCCTAACTAATATTATAATAGTAAAAAGTGTAATAAAATAAAATCAATATAAATGCGAAAGTGAGTTTGCTCGTTTGTTTCTTTATTTGTTTGTAACGCTTTCACGTTTCAACTCCTCAAGCAATCGTCTTGAAATTTTGCATACATGTTGTCTGGGGAACAGAAAAGGACATAGGGTACTTTTATCCCGAAAAAAATTACGGTTCCTGTGGGACCGTGGCTAAAACCGCGGGGCGCAGCTAGTAATATAATAAAACAAATATGATTGCGAAAGTGAATTTGTTCGTATGTTTGATACGCTTTCACGCCTCAGCTACTCCACTGATCATCATGGAATTTTAACACGTAGTCGTCGGGAGTACAGAACAGAACATTGGATACCCTATATCCCGGAAGAAATAACGATTCCAGTAGGACCGCGGATCAGACCACAGGACGTAGCTAGTCTATTTAATAATATTACTAGTTGTACCCGCTACTTCGTTCGCGTTTATTCAGAAACCTTTCTCGTGATATACAGTAACTAATTACAAAATTTCATCAAGATCCGTTCAGCTGTGAAAAGTAGACAAACAGACAGACAGAGTTACTATCGGTTTTATATTTTTAGTGTAGTTTTACTTTCATAACCCACATCGGCCGCCCACGCCTTATCAATAACCGTGATTTTGGTCAGTGATTTTTATTTCCACAAAATACGTATGTATGTAGATAGGTATTCCTGTTCCTGCGATATTGGAGCTCAGATCAAAGCGCCGAGAAAACCTCTAAGTACCAAACCATTTACAATTTTGTCGATAACATTACCTACCTATACCGTATAGCGTTTTAGTATTGTATACCGTAAAGTATCCAGAATAGAATAGAAAAGTTTATTGTCATAAAGTCACACTGATAATAATTTATTACAATGTATTAGGAATGCTCCTGTCATGTACTCGTCATTTTACATACGAGTACATTGGTTTTTATTTTAAATTTTAACAAAATTTCAATTATTCAGATGAACAACGGTTGAATCTGTGAGGTTTTCAAGTCTTTGTAATTCTCATTCTTCTTTCTCAGAAGTAGTCTGTGAATGTATCTTTTTAGTCGACCTTCAGTATTTCATAAAATACAATGTTTTCCATTGTAATAAATCAATTTGGCTCACAAAACCGCTAACCGACTGCAGGCCGCGGTTGGCACCGTCACGCGATGCTGTTCGTTCGTAATCCGTATCTCTTGTATATCCCTAAAGGGTTATCAAGAAAGGGTGGACTAAATGTAGTCATCATTATGAACAACAAGCTGCGCCCCGCGGTTTCACCCGCGGATAAAAAGTATCCTATGTGCTATTCTAGACTATAATCTATCTCTGTGCCAAATTTCATCCAGATCTGTTCAGCCGTTCTGGCGTGAAAGAGAAACAAACATCCATCCATCCATCCATCCATTCTTACAAACTTTCATATTAATAATTTTAATAGGGCTTTTGGAATGGGGTCAACCAACGTATAAAAAACAGCTGTTGCATACATTTTGTCGACTATCAATGAATTTATTGTATAGAACAGCTAATATTTTGACGAGATTTTGGGTGGGCTCCATATTAAAAGTCGTTACAATGATAAGTATAATGACCCCCTTACGGCTTAGTACACCCTATATCGATAACCCTGTAGAGGTACACACCTAAACAATGACACTTGCTTTTATAAGACGAAGTAAAAACATACAAGATACGCGCGAAAAACATAACCCTTCCTGGCAGTCGGGTATAAAACTAAATAAAAAAATTCATAAATCGTTGTTAGTAGACGATATTTTGCGTCTAATATGATATAGGTAGGTAATGAAAGAAAATCAATTACCAAAGAAAAGCAAACGCTTCATAATGATTAACTTGTTTTGTTACCAAAGTCAATCCACTGTACAGAATAGATACTTATTAATACTGAAGATCGCTATAGGTACCCTACCCACGATATTTCATCGAGTTATTAGACAAATTGACCATTAATTCTGAATCAATCCTCTATCAGACTAAATTAACTTAAATATACTAGCGAAAACGAACTAGCTCGAACTTCATTACGCCGTCGTTAGCAAGTTTTTTGCATTATTACAAGAAAGTTTATTACTTTCCAAGGCTAGTCGTTAGCTAGGCTAGGCTAGGCGTTAGTTAGGCTAAAGTCACACAATGTCGAACAACCTAGAAATTGCTTTAATGAAAATCAATTAGGAAGCAAACTCAGGATCAGGATTGAACTTAGGATTCATTGCAATCCTATATACTAAAATATTTTAAATGTGAAACTACATGTTTATTAACTACGCAAAAACTTTTTTCTTTTTTTTCTTAAAAAAAAAAGAAATTTGGGACACAGGTAGTTTAAACCACATAAGATAGGTACTACCTTATTTTTAAATTCAATTAAATTATGGTTGCTTTAGGATAGCGAGTACAACCGCGGGGCGTAGCTAGTTCTAGTATTAGGCATCTATGTCATTAAATCCTTCCTTTCGCTTCTATTAACTTAATCATCTATGTGGCTTTACCCAAAGTCTAAGCATACAGTGGCCCTATTCGGAGATTTGAAATTCTCATCTCACCTTTTTTCATCATCGTTGCTCTCGTTTGAAACGTCTTGGTCTGAGAGTGACCAAGATAAAATCTCATCTCACGCGCAGGAATACCCCCCCAGATCAGACAACTACGAGCTGAAGACTTCAGTTCAAATAAAACATGCCCAACAATGTGTTCTTATTGTCCCATTCCGTTTCATTTGCACAGGCCCTCGTGGGTGGCACTAGAGAGTGACATTTGCACAGTACACGGTGTCTGGGTAAGCTTGTGGGCGGTGTAGGTACTGGGATTCACTTGAGATTCGGGTATACATTCAGCCTGCTGTCTAGTTTGCGTTTAGTTAGTAGAAAGACTTGGTCTCATTTCGGACACAAGATTTACGGACACTGTGTCGAAACAGGACTTTTATGCTCTAGTATTTTTAACCGACTTCCAAAGAAAGAGGAGGTTCTCAATTCGACTGGTGTTTTTTTTAACTGACTTCCAATAAAGATTAGGTCCGTTTTGTAAGCTTTGCTTTGTAAATTATTAATCTATACTTATGTATGTTGATTGAGACTTAAGACAGTTATACATTTAAATTTTACAATACATACGAGTATATTAGGTGCACTGTGTTTAAGTTTTAAATTTACTTCAAAGAAAGCATGTTAACGATAATTACAAAACTCGGCGACCAATAAGTAGTATTGGTCACGATCGCTTCTCTTTTTAACCGACTTCAAAAAAGGAGGAGGCTCTCAATTCG
Organism: Peribatodes rhomboidaria; assembly: GCA_911728515.1. NCBI lineage: Eukaryota > Metazoa > Arthropoda > Insecta > Lepidoptera > Geometridae > Peribatodes > Peribatodes rhomboidaria. The sequence continues at coordinate 11,670,888 of OU452186.1, read as the reverse complement.
ACTTTATGTTTTTTTTTATTTGTTGCCTCATAACTTTTGATTGGGTGAATTCTTTTTTTGTTTGGGAGATCGTACTTTAGAGGTTTTGAAAACATCAACTAAAGTCTAAAAATTGTTTACATGGATGACGAATTACAGGATGTCGGTTTTATAAGCTTTGTTTTTTAGATTATTGCATCGTCTAAAAGTCTTGAATAGTAGTAAAAAGCACATTTATAAACATCCCACTTACTGATATTATAAAGGCGACTTTTTAAAACTTTTTAACCACGGGTAACACCGCGAGACGCAGCTAGTTTTAGTATAAAATAAATCAGTTTCTAATCTACTGTTTCGCAATTGACTTTCTTACGAGACCTTTTTCAGCTTTTTATTTCGTTATTGCGATGGTAATATTGTCAGCGAATATCCGCGGCTCGAAGGACTAATAACCCGGCTCGAAGGACCAATAATCCGGCTCGGGGTAGCAACTATCATTTAATCTGCCTCGGTCGGTGTCGACAACTTTTTACGAGTCCTCGACAGCTCTCGACGTGAGTAAGTGCTCGTAATTGTGTGATGGGATGCTCACATTAGGCCTGCGAGGCGCTTCTGGCGTATTCGACGTTGTTCCCGTCCCCGTCACTCTTACGGCCATCTCAATGAGAGTGACAGGTTGCGTAAGTTATATCTATTGAGTCTGAGTATCCTCACTGGGCATTGAAGGCGGTTATGAAGTATTTTATGAAAGAGATCTAAAAAGCTCATTGTACTTACTCTTACATCGTAAGAGCTTTTGGCTTTGACATTACTTTTTATAAAGATTGCAAAGATGTATTTCTGATAAGCATTTTCCACGAACTGAAGATTAGGCTGCATTCCGAACAAATGTTATTTAAATCCATTCAGTGGTTTCAAATAATGTTTGCTATTTAATTTAAATCTGCTAATTACTAATTCATTCATTCGTAATCCTAAAGGCTATATAGGAAATTGAATGGCACAAACGTTTTAAAACTTGTCAATAAAAATCAAAAACACACATAAAACACATGACCACATAAGTATCTACACGGAACACATAAACTGAAAAATAATAATAATGGAACCTATCCAGGGTATCTTTTACATATCCATTATAATCATTTTCTTCAAGCTACTCTCGAGCTATTTCGAATCCATTAAAAGCGATAACAAGCGATGGCAGCCTAGTTGGGAGAAGGCCTGCCTCTCAAGCCAGAGCGAACGGGTTCGAACCCAGCCGACGGCACGCACTAATTTGTTCATTGTGTGAGCATATGTGCGTATTGTATGTCATCTGCTACATGATTGGAGCCCGGTGAATGGCGACAGGCTCGCCCCCTGTCACATTTGGGACTGAGTATCGTCCGGCGAAATGTGGGTGTTGTATTACACCTCTGCCAGCCCCTTTGGGGGAAAGGCGTGTTATGTAAAAACGATAGCGACGTCCACATTTCATTTCCAAATATTCTAGCCAAGCTAACTAAACTTGGCAGTAAAGCAAAAACTCAGACCTTGAAAGAAAAGCTGCCTATAATGTACCATTAATTGCTATTACTTCCAAGGCCTCTAGATTCAATAAACGCCAAAACAGGGGAAAGAATTCGCTGCGGCGTGATAGCTCGCAACCTCAACTCTCCATCTGTAGAGTTGAATTGGGGCGTCATCATCGCTTTTTCTGACTAAAACCGACAGCTTTCCGTCGAAATTTTTTAGTTCCATAACTTGTTCACGTCTATTGATCAGTTGGTAAGCTTGTACTCAAGCACATCCGACTGAACAATGAGCTTCTGGCAACGGTTCAACTTCGTATGCAAATAAGTAAAGTGCCTGTGCAAAGTGTCACTACCATAGACATTGAAAACTCTTTTCTAAAACAAAGACGACTCTTTTTGTCAAGAAAAAAATATTGGAGAAATTACGTTCAAAAAATTATTTCCGCGGAAGCTTCAGAGTTACTTAGTATTTCGTCTTTTTACCGCTTGCGCAAGAAAGAGGGTTATGTTTTTCGAGTGTGTGTATGTATGTGGGTATGACTGTATGCAGTTTTTAGGCACGCCCTAAAACCTAAACAGCTTCATGGATTTTGACATGTGAGCCTAGGTGTCATTTGCAGTCGGGCTTACGAGTATTTGTTTTTCTTTGAATGTAACTTGTTCTTTACCTCTTTCAAATTTTAATCTCTATCGCAAAAGACAAAGGATGCATTAACTATTTCGAGGATTTTCTTAAATTCTTGTTATTTTTGATGTTTTTATTAACTCCTACTGCACTCGTTCGCCGAGTCACGTGAGATTGTTTAAGATTCCCATAACAGATACTTAATCAATGGTTTCTACACCACCGATGGCATGCGATGGTCTCTCCATATGCGATGACAATGGCATACCATAGGCGTCGTGACATTGTGTTCCATGCAATGGCATTGTCTCATAGTTAAGTACCTACCCGCATGACTGATGGAATTAATTTTGAGAGACGAAACATGATATGGAGCCAATTTATTCTATCAAGCAATTTTGACTCACTGAGCAAAATTAAGGGCTCAAAGCCTTTTTCTTTCTGTCTGTCTATGGCAGTTAATCGGAATGGTTCCTAATTATAGGTAAGTTTTTTCACGTCATGAATTTGGAGACATTTACGCAATGCGATAAAGTGCTTAGAAATAGTTTTGAGAAATAGTATGATTTTTCATAACATATCGTCACGCCTTTCCCCCGAGGGGGCTGGCAGAGGTGTAATACAACACCCACATTTCGCCGGACGATATTCAGTCTCAAATGTGACAGGGGGCGAGAATGTCGCCATACACCAGGCTCCAGTCATGTAGCAGATGACATACAATACGCACATATGCTCACACAATGAAAAAATTGGTGCTTGCCGTCGGCTGGGTTCGAACCCGCTCCCTCTTGAGAGGCGGACCTTTTCCCAACTAGGCTGCCATCGTTTTTGTTATGATTTTTCGAGCGACAAAAAACAGTTAATATAAATATTTCTAAAAAAGACAGTTTCCTATATTCTCAATCTCCCACATTTAAATTGAAAAATCTGAATCGGCGCTCAAACGCTCATTTAGACTGAAATACTGGCACCCCTTGACCTAACAAATATGTCAGACGAAAACACGTACGTCAGATTCAAGCCGACATGTAAAACAGATAAATCCGGCTTCGGTGTGAACTGGAACACAAGGCTTATTCGACCCGCACAATAGACGGACGGCGAGCTCTGACGAAGCACTTTTCACCCCAGGATATTAAGGTGAAAGTGGGTAAAAAATGCCCCATTAATGTCGGTGCGATATTTTTACGTTGAAGCATTTTGGGTTTCAATTTTATTGGAATTGGATACAGTGGCTCGGTTTCATGGTCATGGACATAAAAAGTTTATTGGTTTGGCACTTTTCGCTGTACAATTCACAAGTCATGAATTACAAACAGGTACAGTTTTAAATTTGAAGTAAGTAGGTACTGAAAAAGTTTTGAAATTGATGGAACCTTTCAGAGTAAAACGTCTTTAAAAAAAGCCAAAGGAAATATTTCAAAAATACTTTCAACACATTTTATGAAATAACATAACTTGACATATCGTCCCGCCTTTCCCCAAGGGGGCTGGCAGAGGTGTAATACAACACCCACACTTCGCCGGACGATATTCAGTCCCAAATGTGACAGGAAGCGAGCCTGTCGTCATACACCGGGCTCCAGTCATGTAGCAGATGACATACAATACGCACATATGTTCACACAATGACCAAAGTAGTGCGTGCCGTCGGCTTGGGTTGAACCTGCTCCCTCAGGCTTGAGAATCGGGCCTTCTTCAACTAGGCTATCATCGCTATTATGAAAAATAAGTCAAAATAAACAATAATACAACAAGCTCACTCGTTTTACCGTACATCGCATACACAAACAATCTCTTTCTCCTTTAATTAAATTTCCGTTACATGTCTCCTTTTGGTAATCTTATACGAAAGGAATTTTCTTATAAAAGTTGATATCAAACAAGACAAGGGTGCCAAGGTGCACTTTTGTTATTCCACCCTTTCTGTGCCAGCCAGGAGATGAAAGAAAAACACCAGCCCGCCATGAAAACAAAGTCAAAGAGCCTTTGCGAATTTTATAGACGACCTCTACATTTTTTGTTTTTACAGCTAAATAATAAATCTATCAGTAGTCGGTACCTATTCTTCGATGAAATGTTAGGCAATGAAAATCAGGCTTTTTATTAGGAACTCTGTAGCTGCGTCTGCTGTTCCATCAGCTGTCTCATAGGATAATAACAATTATAATAAAGCTTTATTTTCTAACACATTCTAAATAGTTATTCTATGTAAATATTTAAATGTGTGTATAATTTTATAAATCTTTTCAGTTACTATCTTCAGAGTATATTGTGTTAGAGTCGCATTCCGCGACAAAAGCCTCCTCCATTAGCTTCCATTTTGCTCTTTCTTTTGCTGCTCTGCTCCACGTCCATAGGTACATGAATCTCATAGGATAGAAAATGTATTTTTATTGGAATAAAGGTACCCTATGAACTTTTTTTTTTTTTTTTATGTAGAATCGGTCGGCGTTTGACCACCAACTCGCCTGATGTTAAGCGACGTTGTAGTCTAAGATGGAGCACGACGACCTATAAGATACTTATTCACTCTAGCCTTGAAGTTTTGTAGAGTGAAGAAGTACAAAGACGGTAGTTGAGTGAGGCGCTACAAGCGCGCTACAAAACCTACGAGTATGTTGTCCTACCTGTACACGTTGTCGTGTATGCAAAATGTTCATGATAAGTAGTTAGAGCGTTAGGCGTAACAAACAAACAAACTTTTTCGCTTTACCGACCGAGCGAACGTGAGCAAGCGAAGCGTCTTTGCTTCAGTTTCGACAAAAATGCTTTCGTAGGTATGTCCGAATTCTGTCTGGATCTCTGTCCAGATCTCTGTCTTCCTCTACAGATGCTGGTTCTCTTGAAATTTTGTGAGTTAAACTGACTCGGAAAAAAAAAACTTTTCACGGCTTACAACATTTCACGAAAATCGGTTGAGGAATGCGACCTGTAGAGGCAAACAGACGTCGGCCGCGAGGTCTACAGTTCACAGAGCCACTGTAATATTAGTTAGGATAACTTTTAATACTTTCGTGATTTTTTGTTAGTTTATTACATAAAGGGTAGGTAATTAAGTTACGTAATTAACTTTTTTATCAGACTTTGCTGTCGAGATAAAATGATGAGTTACCTGGACTAATTGGTCTAGTCTAGACCAACAGCTAACTCGTAATCACTAAGTAACTGGGTAACACCGTAGCTCCCACCCGTGTAAACATATTCAGCCAAATTAAGTCTATGACGCTATCAAAATACAAGACAAAACATAAACCTCAAAAAAATACAGGAAAAAGAAATCCAGAAAGTCGTGACAAACAATCCCCTAAGTACAATTTCAAACGAGAATTTGTTTCCAATAAAACAGGCAAGTAATTTATCATCTTGCCATGATGAGAAAACCCAATTATCTTACGCATACCTTTCGCCATCCTGAATTCCTGAAATAATGGATCTCATTTTCTCTCACAACGATACGGTTACGGAATAACTGGCTAAATATAACGACCCTGTCTTCTTGTTACACCCTCCTTTACAAAAGGAATTCAGTGGCGGACCCAGGATTTTGTTTTGGGGGGAGGGGGGAGGGGGGAGGGTTGTTACTTAGCCCTTAGTTGAGGCAGGATTTTGTCAGTGCGCGCCACTGGCGATACATATTCCCGTGGTCTTAGTACCAATAGTCTCCGCCGCGCGCGCTGGTATATATATCTACCAGTGGTCCAACTACCGGTTAGGTGAAAGAAAGCTAGAAAACTTTGTCAAGGTAGATGATTTTGGTTTGGGCTGGCTTCGGTTAGGGTAACCTTTACCAGCGTAGGTAAATTCAAAAACACACATTTAATATGTTAGCAGTGTGAATACTTTGTGCGTGTAGATACTTAGGGGGAGGGGGGGGGGGGCTTGAGCCCCTTAGCCTCTGGATCCGCTAGTGTAGGAATTTATGGGATTCTCCCCTACCCAAGAAAATATCATAAAGCAGGATAATGAAGTTTACTTAGTACAATCACTTCGCTGCAGTAGATAGATAAAAAGATATTGTACTTAGAAATTAGGTATACTTTTTTGTTCACACCAAAAGTTATAAACAAGAGGATATAAGGCTTCAAAACTAGGCCAACAACTAACGGACTTACCGCTTATGCTCAAATATCTAAATAAGATCAATGATAAGTACTGAATGTAAGTTAGCAATTAAACCTTTGCGGATATTTTTCTTTATTTTATAATGATTCTGTTTAAATTAATTAATTCAAATTCTGAGTGCCACAGTATGTATTTTAAATCCGTTAGCGTGAAAAGAGATTTTAAAATTCGAACCTTAAAATAAACGCACTGGCCAGCACGATTGCATGAATAAAAAACATCATTTTCCTCGGTGTGGTACGGTGAAAAGTTGTGTTTGGCTCGACAGTAAAGTTATTCGGCCTCTCGTACATTTGAAACCCTCGCTTCGCTCAGGATTCTGTGTTTTGATTCTAGAATTCTCCGCTTGCTCAGAATTTCCGAATTTCAGAACTCCGTTTGAATACAAGTACTCGCGCCAAAAAACAACTTTGCAGCCCTGTATAAAAAATGACTATTGTCTGCTAGCGTGAAATGATAATATCACCAAAGAGTTGCCGCGTTTTGTCTCGGATAAACAAATGACTAACTCAAAGAGTTTTATTTCATTCGGTCAAAACCTTTTTTCTACGAACTCTCCAAAGGCCAAAAAAGAAAACACTGTTTCCTAATTTTTCAGTAGAACTGGGAAGATATGTTTTTTTTTGTGCCAGTAATTTAATTGTGCGACCTTTGTGTTGAAATGTAGGGGTTGCAAATAGGGAAATCAGTTTTTGCTAGCAACTACCAACTTCGACAACTTATAGCTCTACATTTCACCCAATTCGGTTTCCAAATACTTCAAATCTCAACGCTCGGCGCTCTTCAGTTTCACTGAGGAGTGAAGTTTACACGGGAAATTGAACCTTTTCCAATTAACTTAATGCAGTTAATGTGTGTTTATGATTCCGTAATGGTTCTAAAGGCCTCGTTATGGGGCAATTAGCTATTTCATGCAATTAGCTATATAGACATGCCAGCCTGAGTAAACTATGCCAATAAAATTATGATGGTGTTTTGTAACCGAATTAAAAGAAGAGATTGGTTTATTAGGTACAATAATTTTGAAGGATTTCGTTGACAGTTTCACACGTGTACAAAATATAGCTGTCTTTATTATTGCTGCCTATTAGACAAGGACATCAAGTTTTTTAGCATGTTTGGATATCATCAATGAAGCCTCGAGAATTGGACCTACTGACGTGCCTATGTATTTATTTAAGTAGGTATAACTTGCCTAACTTCTAATATATGCATTACTACTATTTGTCTGCCGCATCAGGCCAAGGGGCTAATCAGGCGTATCGCTGTGCAATAAGATTCATGGCCGGAAACAGAACGTAACCATCATGGCAACACAGAATACGCCCTATTATTATATGCATGGCAATTATGTATATGAGTTGGTAGGCCCCCATAAGGCATAAAATGTACTAATGCGACCACTTTTTAAGATCTGCTCAATACATTGTTCATGTACTAAATAAAATTATCACTAATGAATGAATTGTGAATCTTAAAACAATAACTTTTACCTAATAAAAGGACAATTTTCAGTTATTTAGCAGATAATTGAAAGCTCGTCGCTAGTTTCAAAAAAAAAAGTTCCGATTTCGTTCATCTTAATATCAGCTAAGTGCACACGTATCGGTTGGCACATAGTTGTCAATAGAAGTGACAGGTGTCAAATTGATCCGGGTTGAGCCGGTTATTGTATACACGAGTGACAGATAAACACATTTCCCAACAGAGCACCATCATGGAGTGGAATTGGATATTTTATTTTCCCCGAGAGTATTTTCGCGAGGATTTGTTTTGTATTTTTGTAGCGTAATATTACTCATTCCTTATTTATACATCTGTATGTGTATTATTAACTTTAATAGTAATAGCTTGTCACAAAAGTTTAATAGAAAATTGGGAAACTGGTAGGTATACTTTCACCTTAGCAATAAACGTTGTATAGCCTCGGAATAGTTTCTCAGTGTTTTGTCTTTTTCGATCGAGTTCAAAAATTCATAAAAAAAGAAAAAAACAAAACACTATCTAACTATTCTGAATTATGAAACGAACGGGAACTAACAGGAATAGTCTTATTATTAATAATCGACTAAATTTTATGTGAGTAGTAGTAATAAGAAAGTAAAAAACAAAACTAACTAACTATTATGATTTATATCGATATGCTATCTAACTATTATGATTTTAGTCGATTTTTAATAATCATTAATAATCGACTGAATCGTACGTGAGTAGTTCCCGTTAGTTTCATAAATCATAATAGTTAGATAGTGTTTTGTTTTTTACTTTCTTATTATTAATCGACTTTGTTTTGACTTTACTTTACTTTACTTTCTTTTTAATAATCGACTAAATCGTACGTGTTATCACGTACGATTGTAGTTGGAGTTTCCATAATGCTATCTAATAATTCCAGAATTTAAGGTGTATTAGGTATGGGATTTCAAAAACATTTTACTCAATTTGTTTCCAAAAGTTGTGAAAACATGAAAGTCTCTCAAATGGAAGTGATGATAACATAATTCGTAATAGGTGCTTACTCTAATTAATGAACGGAACTATCTACCTTTATGCGCCATAAATCTTAGCATAAATTAACTAGAATTTACTGCAATGTCGTCAATGTGATAAGTATGCTAAATGGAGTAGGTATACCAAACCAAGAGCCACATTGAATACTTTACTAAGTAGTTGGTAAGGATGTGAATACTTCGATTATAGAAAACGAATATTTTAAGAAGAGAAAAATGTATTGAGCTGGAAGTATGAACAGTCTATTCAAAAATCCATAGAAATATTATTAAAATCGAAAAGAACTCTGTCTATATGTCTGTTTGTAGGCTTTTCACGGCTAATCGGCTAAACGGACCTTGATGAAATTTGATAATCAGTTACAGTATATCACAAGAAAGGTTTTGAATACTATTTTCTGAATAAACGCGAACGAAGTCGCAGGTAACAGCCAGTACAATATAAATATAAACATAAGTATAGAGGTTTACATTAAGTGCACGGAAAAAAAAAATTAGCTGCTGTTACTACATTTTAGTTGTAGTAGCAAATATCTTTTCAAACTATAGGGACAGCTAAGTTTTTTGTTAGCGTAGCAAATTGTTTTTAGCTGAACGAATTTAGCTGTTGCAGCTAACAATCTTAACAATACTTAGCAGTAGTTGCTAACAATCTTAATAATTAGCAATAGCAGGTAAATATTTTATCCTAAAGTAGTTAAAATATTTTGCTCTGATAGCGAATTGAAACATTCGACTTTGTTTTGCTTATATAGATAACAAATTTAGTAAACTCAGTTAAGTAATTTGCAGTAACTGCAACTTGAGTGTGATTCTCCTAGCAAAATTTTATTTTGAATGCTAAGCAGTCTTCGTCGTAGTCAACAAAACTTTGCCAGTGTTTCGAAGATATTTGGTGCAGCAGCTAAGACATAGGCAGCAAAACAGATTTAGTTGCCACAACTAAACCATTTTTTTCAGTGTGGTAGAAGGTGAATGCCGTAATTCAGTGAAAACTGAACCAGTGACACTACAACATGCTCAATAAAAAAGAGCTAGTATGGTTAGATCTCAGATCAATTTAGAGGAAAAGATGGAACACTGCGTTGTATCTTGCTGGAGCCACTTCTTTTTCAATGTGTGTGCGTGGTAATGTTGCCATGAAAAACATTTACAATTGCACGAAAACTAATATTAATTCCCAAACTCCATTTCCGTTCCAATATACAAACTTAGGAGATTTAATATTTTAAAACTGCACAGTTTTTAAAAAGAACCTCAAAATGTAGTCCTTGCCACACTTTTATAACGCACTATGTATATTTAAGTACACGAAATTATACCATAAACCAATGCACAAAAAGTCGAGGTAAGAATGACCAAGCGAGTAGCGTAGTTTTTTTGCATCAATGTGTGAGTGTTGTGTACCTAATCGACAGTAACGTAGTTTTTGGATGGTTTTTGGCTTCACTTAGATCATACGCCGTGCGCCATCTTATTCTCTAGTTTGATCTGAGGGTTAGATAATAGGATTTCAATAAGTATGGTGCGCTAAAGAGGAGCCCTCACAACAGTGGGTAGAGAATGACTGATGATGATAATGATACCAAATCTTCCGGACATTTTTGCACACATGGTCGTCTGACCCGAAACTAAGCAAATCTTGCACTATGGTAAAAAGCGATGACAGCCTAGTTGGGAGAAGGTCCGCCCCTCAAGCCAGAAGGAGCGGGTTCGAACCCAGCCGACGACACGCAGCAATTTGTTCATTGTGTGATCATATGTGCGTATTGAATGTCATCTGCTACATGACTGGAGCCCGGTGTATGGCGACTGGCTCGCCCCCTGTCACATTTTGGGACTGAATATCATCCGGCGAAGTGTGGGTGTTGTATTACACCTCTGCCAGCCCCTTCGGGGGAAAGGCGTGACGATATGTAACGATATGGTTTATTATACGCATACTTACAGATTTATAAACTTTAGGTACATAAACACTCGGACGTAGAGCAAACATGTTCATCACATACGTGTTGTAGGTTCGATTCTCACTGAGGGTTGCTTTAAGTGTTAATCGAACCCACAACCCCAAGCTCAGAAGGCAGGTTATTACCAACTGTGCCGCTGAGGCACTAATGATGAAAAAACGATGATGAAGTGTACGTAATGAAGCAAAAATAGAAACAATTTATATTCTAAATGAAACAATATGTAATCTCAACCAATGCCAGACTCCACACGCAACAACATCTAATACAACTCGTCACTCTGACAAACGTTCAGTTGTTTCACTGACGGCCACTTGCACTAAAGATAAGAATTGCTTAAGTCTTTACCTAACTAGTTTGAACTCTTAGCTAGCTCCTACCTACATTTTCTTGCACGAACCTCAAGTCAATTTATGTACCCGATAAGCAATTAATAATTGCTTTTTTATTAATTTGGAATGTTTTGTATTTGTTTTTAGTATTTATATTTATCCATTCTCCTACATACAAATCTAACCTCATTTAATCGAAGGCCACTGAATTTCACAACACAGGACTCCCCTAGCGTGAGATTCATAGGGTTCATATTCTATCTAGAATTATCTACTAATATTAGTCAATAAGAATCAGTTACTAACTTTAATCTGTAAGCACTTTATCTTTTTGTACTTGTATCTTTTGTTCAATAAAATTATTATTATTATTATTAAATTCTTCTTCTTAGGACATAGGCAATCCTTATATTCAGTGTACGTGGCCACAAACATTAAGTATATAAAGTAGATGTAGCGGGGCCAAGGAGAAATCTTTTCTTTTTTTCGTTGATGGATCGTTAGCCAAGATTAGCGTAACGTCACTTGCGTGAAAGTCGCGGGTTTTTAGGGTTCCGCACCTAAAGGGTAAAACGGGACCCTATTAATAAGACTCCGCTATGTCTATTCGTATTTCTGTCCGTCTGTCACCAGGCTGTATCTCATGAACCGCAATAGTTAAGACAGTTGAAATTTCCATAGGTGATGTATTTCTGTTGCCGATATAACAACAAAAAATTAAAATAAAATAAAATTTAACACAGATTAAAATAATTGTTTAAGGGGCTCCCATACAATTTTTTTTGCCGTTTATATAGATAACTGTGCCCGTGGTCTCACAGGAACCGTTTATTTTTTGGGAATAAAAATATAAAAATAAAAATACCCTTTGTCCTTTTCTGTACCCCAGACAACGTGTAAACATACAAAATTTCATGGTGATCGGTTGATTAGATAGGTCGTGAAAGCGCTACAAACAAACAAACTCACTTTCGCATTTAAAATATTAGTTAGGATGGTACGGAACCCTTCGTGCGCGGGTCCGACTCGTACTTGGCCGGTTTTTCTAAATTAGGCGAGTAATATTCTTTTTCGGGGTGACATTTTGTGTTATTAGGAAATTGATCTTAGTTTTGAAGGTCAAGGAAAATTGTTTTATTTCAGCTCAAATATAAATAAGCTGGCTGCATTGCTATGTTTTGCACGGTAACCTTTTGTTTACAATCACATCGCACTTCGCACTAATATTATAAATGCGAAAGTTTGGATGGATATATGTTGTAACAAAATCATGCCAGAACGGCTGATCGGATCCGTATAAAGGCAGATTAAGACAGAGGTAGACTGTAGACTGTTAAGCACAAACTTTTTAACCACAGGGGTGCAGTTAGCAACATAACTTAAAATATCGTCAAGCCTTACCCCCAAAGGGGCTAGCAGAGGTGTAAAACAACACCACACTTCGCCGGACGATATCCAGTAACACAATAAGCCCAAAATAGCCCACTGCTGGACCACAGCTTATCGACGCAATCCCAAGTGTGAATTCCCGCCGGGCCCAGGGTTGAAGAAGTAAGAATCTCTCATCGCTCCCACGCGTATTACGTACGCCGATAAGAATTTATTTCACGCCTGCCTTTACGCGTCACAAACGTTTTTCCTCCCTAGAGCTACAATTAATCTCTTCAAGCATGCTTAGCGTTATTGTAATAATAAAATTTATCTGTGGCCCGAAAATAATCCACGGATTATTTTTCGAATCACTGCGCTTACCAATTTTTGTTGCTGCTTACATTTGATTTATTATGACTTAATCGAATTGCATGGTATCGTAAACCGAAAATTGACATGCGATTGACTGTTTAACCAACTGTTTTGAGAGCTATTTAAACCAAAGTTTACAAGAACTTGACCAGCCGATTAAATTTTTAATCGACTGTTTTTGACAACTATTCAAAGAGTTAAATGTCGGAAATAGACCCGGGTTTTAAATTCTGTAGTCTTTAGGATGCATCTTAGTGAGTACGGCTCTCAATAAGTTAATTATGTCAATTTTAAATAAATAAATCAGAGACAAAATAGAAGACAGAATAAGCGTTTTCATATAGAAAACACACATGCAAGTCAAAAATTAGTATCTATTAAGTAGTAAGTTTAATAAATGCTTCCTTCTACATGAACTCGTAAGGCCCTGGGGCCCTATTCGGAGATTTCAGATTTTCATCTTACCTTTTTTCGTCCTTGTTGCTCTAGTCTGAAACGTCATAAGTGTGAGAGTGACCAAGACAAAATCTCATTTCATAACACGCGTAGGAATAGCCCTCCTGCGCCCTCTGCGTTTGCCTTACGTCAGGTACGCTGTAGATGCCTCAGTGGCCAGCAACATTAGTAATTCACGAAAAAAAAAATGTCAACTCGTCAAAGTAATTATAAAATTACAACAGCTTACGAAAATTACTTTCCGCCCTCAGAGAACGACAATATTATATGTCTAAGGTTTTATTTTTACTTTCATACAAAATTCAATTTATTAAATAAATCAGCAAAGGATCTTGAGGAGGCTTTGTCAGAAATTCAGAATGTTATTAGTAGATAAGTAAGTATAAAGTTTAAATTATAATATTTAGTCAATTGGTCATCCATCAATGACGTCAGTCTCATGACAACAACAACAACAACAACAACAACAACAACAACTCTTTATTAAAAACATAAAATAATTACATAGTACTTAAATAAGGCTTAACTAAGTTTTTAATGGGCGGCCTTATCGCTCAAAGCGATCTCTTCCAGGCAACCTGAATGGACAGGAACATTTATAAAAGTTGAGGCCTTGAAAATTCTAATACTAATACAATAGTAATAATCTATACAATAGTAATAATCTTGACATGACGGGATTGGTACGACAAAACTTTTGAGGCTGATGATTGCTATAGGTACTCGTCTGTGGATACTTTCAAAGCGTGAAAAAAAACACCATTATGATCACTAAAGTAAATGAACTTAAACAAATGAAGATTATTAATGAATTGATCCGATTGGCAAATTTCCACCATCGAATTTATTCAATTTTTCGAATCGTCACACATCCACGCAGCGCTCATATTTTAAAGGAAATCCCTGAAACCCTTAAAACCTTTAAAAACTGAAATCAAAAGGACGTCCAAAACACTAACACACAACAATCTGTCGAACACAACATTACCCGACAACATCATCTCACTTTGTTCCGACAACATTAAAATAAAATCGAGACTGAAAACATCTGCGCTCCTTTGCACGTAAATTCTTAGCTCGTGTAAGCCCATTCTCACACACGCGTACCTACAATTCCTGCAGAGGTGAAATTCCTCAGCAAAAGGGCTTTTCCAGCCGACGTCTTCCTTTCCCATTTCGCATCTCGGAATGTACTAAAGAGCTTTTGCAGTTTAAGTAGGACCCTCACTAATATTAAGCCTTGGATAGCCTTAGAATAGTTATACAATGTTTTGTCTTTTTCTTTCTTTTATATGTTTAACTCGATAGAAAAAGATAAAACACTGCTCCCCCTTAGCCATAAGCGCTGTACTATAGCTTCGCAATTATATAGTGTTTTTAGTTTTTGACTACCTCGGTGGCTCAGTTGGTAGTGAACCTTGCTTCTTAACTTGGAGGCGTGGGTTCGATTCCCACCTAGGGCAAACATTTATGTGGTGAACATTTGTGTTTGTTCTATGTCTGGGTGTTAAATATCTATTTAAGTATGTATCTAAAAATATATATATCAGTCTCTGGCAGGCATAGTACAAGCTTTGCTTAGTTTGGGATCAGGCGACCGTGTATGGAAAAGTTCCAAATTTTTTTATTTTTTTTATGTTTTGACTTTTAAATTTTAATTCGTAAAAGACAAAACACTGTATTAATTACTCTGAGGTTGTATAACGTTTATTGGTAAGGGTAAGTTAGACGACTCTCTCTATTGATTTGTTGGTGGGAAGATGCTAAAACTAGTAGCGGAAACTTGTAATTGGCCTAGTGACCTAGCGTAGTTCCAAATCTACTCAATATGGAAGTAAGTTTTCCTTTAAATGTAAGAAAAGCTTGTATTTTACTGTACCTATTAGTAGTAGATTACTTCTAGTAGAGTGTAGTGTACTCTTAAAGAAGTAGTGTAGTCTTTTTATTTTTTCACAAAGCATTTTTCTAACTTTTTTTTCAAATTGATTTATTTCGTAAAATATATACATTTTATAACACAAAGTATTGAAAAACTTAACAGTTTGTACCAATACTCTTATCGCTACATGCTACAATCCTTTATGCAAACTAAACTACCTTTAAAACTTCGTAACTTTACAACTATTTAACATCTATAAATTATTAACCTCACTACTTACTAATATTTTAATCGCAATTGTAATGTACTACATACATAATGTACATAGTCAAAGATTTTAAACGGTTTTTTTAGCTTAACCCCTTTGTCTTGAGACAGTTAACTGAAAAATTTAAGAAGTTAAGAAATAGTCTCAATTTTCTCAACACCATGTATAGCGAAGAAAAGGCATTGAAATGTTCAAATTTGAATTTCAAATATAATACGTATTTCAATGAAGTTAGGTATCGTAATCAGCCTAGCAGCCTTTGTGTAAAATAATAAATAATTTAATTAGGCAGGCATTTTCGTTTTAATTAAACTCTAGTTAAGGTAAATCCAACGAAGTTTAGCGTTTGCGTGTTTATTAGAAATTAATAATTAATTACACAATCACCTGCGACATGAGTTTACATTAACCAGCGGTTTTAACTGCTAAGTTCTATAACTTAATCGTTAACTTAGCTGTTAAAATTATAGGTCAACTTAGCGATAAGTTCAAGTTGGCAAGTTCAAAGTAAATGTTTCCTTAACTTGAAGGTGAGGTCCATGTATTTTGAACGACACGAAATGCAACTACTATTACTTATTCTATGACAAATAAGAGAAAAGTTTAATTGTGTTTTTCTTTTGTTTGTAAAGTTTTCTTCTATTGACGTTTAAGTAGAGCTCTTACTTAATAGTATTAGAACTAAGTATTGATCAATGAATTACAATAATGTGTAATTAGCATTGTAACAGTTGTGTTGACCATTGTTTATGCCAATTACCATAACTAGTTTTAGTTAGAAATTATTTTAATTGCAACTAAATAAATTATAGAAGCGGCAGGCCGTGACGATCGCGATAGCTGACCAGCCACTCCACGCTGCGCCTGCGCCGGTTAGCCACACGTTAACTTTCACATTTTTGCGTGCCACCAGGCAACTCACTGCAGCATGCACATACTACATTCCAGGCAAACCATAAAAACACCAACACTGGCTAATTCACAAAACAAACAGTAACAAACCGCTATAAAAACAAACTCAAAAAAAAAGCGCTTTTTTGGAAATTCGTAACTCACCCCCGAGAAATCGTGTGTCGCTCCAGATTTGCAACAGTTTTAACAGAATAGTAAGAAACACAGACACCTCAAGTTGCACTGGCACAGTTCACACGCGTGTCGGTGGCGGAGTAGCGGGGCTCGGCACGTGCGCGGTCGGCAGACGTCTGGCAGAGACTGGCGCGAGCCTCCGCCAGCCGGCGAATCAAGGCCATGCAAAACACTGCTCCCATTTCCCCCAGTGGAAAGTGTTCGTATCCGTGATCCGTGCCCCTTTCGGGCAGGTGTGGGAGAAAGCACCCAAAAAAACTGATCGTTCTGACTCATTCGCCGAGATGATTCGAACATGACCATCGGCTTGGTCAATGGACCGCCGAGGAAAGTGAAAGAACCGGTCCGGCGCCAAAACTGCTAAAAGAAAAAGCGCCGTCAGCCGGTATCTCGTCAGTATCGTCCGAAGACGCTGAATTATGAATTACAAACAAAACCTTAATAAATCGTCGGCTTAATTTTCCCGCGCTTGATTTATGGTCCTTCGAGCTCGGATTCTATTTTGCGAGGTAACGCGATCCACTTTGTGAAACTTTAATTTTTGCCAAAGATTCGAAGATGCGAAAGAGAAACTGTGCCGGACCTGCAGTGATATAAATTATGCGGAGTTGTAAATTGGATTGTTAGTTGGCAGCTCCTGGAGCACTCTGAGATCGATAGAGCCGGCCAAACAGCACGGGTAGCATTTTACTTGCTAATTAGGATAACCGGTGCAGGCTATCGAATGAGCTGTATCTGTGTCAGACTTGCATTGAGTCACCGTCGACACGGTATAACTTAGAAACCTTCGGAGCGTCAAGAACTAGTTGTGACTTGACCTTAAGATATGAGATATCAAGAGTTTATCCCAAGGAAAATAAAAAACCTAATTTATTAAGTTCATTAGTTACTTAAACTTTTTAAATTAAAGAAACCACCTAAAACTCTACTTTTACACACTTTACAAAAATTAGTCGTGTTCTATCAAATCTAAATCCGAGTTAATTAATTTTGTAACACGTGTAACTTCTATGGAAAACCAACTTACACGTGCGTCCCTAGCAGGGATGTACTTATTTTTTAAAAGATAAGTCTTTTAAAAGATAAGTAGATACATCATTTCTTAATAATGATGAAAAGATTTCTCGACCGAGATTGTTTCAAAAATTATTTCTCCATCGAGAAATAATCTTTGAAACTTTACAATCTTTTATCAAAAATTGGATCTAACTCAATTCTAATTCTTCTTCTATTCTAATCGCTCACCGATTTTCGCAACGACGCCATTCCCTAAAGTTTCAAAGTATCTTCGGGGCCTAAGCTTTATGGATTCAAGGATTTATTAAGTATTTTTTAATTTTATCTTTAGCGTTTGGGGTAAGAAAATTGACGAGACTTATTTATGAACATTGCGAGTGTTATTAAGAGGCCTGCGACGCTCTGATATTTCCATACAAACGCGCTTTTCAAATTTCTTGAAAACCATTAGTCAGATTATGATGAAATTTAGCATGTACAATAAAATTAAGAATATCTCCGCCCCTATGTTCTCAAGTGAAAATAGAGCTATGAAAAATATCTGCATTTGTAAGGGGTCACTTTTGACTGATTTATTCACTAGATAGACAAAGCAAATCAAACATCCCTTTACATAGAGATGTTAAGTCATAAAAAAATGCACTTTGTCACTCTGTAGGTAACTTTAAAGGTTTGTCAGTATCTTTACTAGCTCTCTTCGCTCGTCATCTTCTTCTAGACGAAATGGCTATGGGTAAACTTAAGCCAATGCAAAGTTAGTCTAAAGTGGTCGCCGGACTCTTAAGAAAGATAAATAATAATAATATTAAACTATTTTTACTATACTTATCTGTATAATGACATTAATGAATTATTTTTATATTTGACATAATTATCAATTATTATTGTTCTGACATTCGTTTTAAATTATAAATATTCAACTGTGACGTGTAACTATAGGAGTTATCAATAAATTCTGATTTCTGATTTCTAAACAATTACGTGTAGTGCCAATGTTTATAAATGTATCTACACTTATAAACATTGACAAAACAAAAATTGTACTTAAGTATATTATTTTTCAAAGTCTGATGATTAATCGTAATTTTTTTATTCCATCCAAAGGTTGTCTGGAAGAGATAGCTCTTAAGCGATAAGACCACCCATTGCGCCTATATTTTTGAGTGTTTATTTAGATTTATGTTGTACTAGCTGCGCCCCGCGGTTTCACCCGCGGTGAATAAGTATCCTACCTCTATGTGCTATTCTAGACTAAAATCTATCTGTGTGCCAAATTTCATCCAGATCTGTTCAGCCGTTCTGGCGTCAAAGAGTAACAAACATCCATCCATCCATCCATCCATTCTTACAAACTTTCGCGTTTATAATATTAGTGGGAAGGATTTGGTGTCAATAAAGAGTTTTTGTATTGTATAGTATTGATGAGGGCCGTATTCAGAAACGGCATTCGGTCTCGGCATGAGTCTCGATTTAAACTGTTTTCATGTGTGGTAAAACCAGTTTTAAATCGAGATTGAAGACCAGGGGGCTATTCCTGCGCGTGAGATGAGATGAGATTTTATCTTGGTCACTCTCACACCTACAACGTTTCAAACGAGAGCAACAAGGACGAAAAAAGGTGAGATGAAAATCTCAAATCTCCGAATAGGGCCCCTGTATACGAGGACAGACGTCGACCGCGAGGTCTACTACTCTACTGCACACAGACACAGAGCCAGTAAATAAAGCTTGTAAACAAAGATTCATGACTGAGCGTCGTTCTAGAATGCGGCCGTAAGAACTCTATTATAAGTATAACTGGCGATTTACGCGGGGTGATCGCTGTGCGCTCGCCTTGCTATGAAATCGCTCGCAAATCGCGAGTACTATAGAGCGCTAAAACAAAATGTAGCAACGAATACGTATAAGATTTTTCTCCTACTTTATCTGTCTAGACAAAAGACGTTATAAATGAGTTGGTTCTGGCAATGAAAGCCAGATACGAGCTTGACGTCGTATTATTTAAATGTTCTACTTACTATTTTCTTCAACAAAAGGGCGTTTCCAAAATTAGACAGACAAACTTTCACATTTGAATTCATTTATAAATCACGAATATTAATTAACGTAATCAGTCGACTGTCAATTAAATTTCAGATAACGGAAATATTAATTTACGCTGTTCCTTTGTTTTGTAAAGGATATAAGAATACAATTTAATTTACCTCTCGTCGTGTTTTTGTCAGAAGCTGAATGGAAGGCTGGTTGGGAACAATAAAAGGTGTTAATTTTGATTCTAAAAGGGGTACATATTAATACCTATTTTAAGTACTTGAGAAGGTATTTTACGACGCAATAACAAAAAGATAGGATAGCGTATTACTTACCTAATTTAAAGATTCGTCACTAAATAAAATAAAAATTTTAGTATCTAACTACTTAAAATAGCTATGTGGGACTGAGCTATATTAAGAAATCGAGAAGCCATGTCTAAAATCTCTGACACTAGGTACAGGTAGAGTTAGCAATCGTCAAGCCGATTCACCAAGTCAACAGGTCAGTTTTACCCAAAGGGATTGGCAGAGGTGGATTACAACACCCACACTTCTCCGAAATACAACAATCTTGTATCTTTTGTATCTTCAATCTTGTATCGAAAAGCGTCCCAAAAAAAAGTCACAAAAGCGAAAGAGCTAGAATCGTGATAGAGCGTGAATTTATATGCATATTATTGTTAAATGCATATATTTGTTATATGTTAGTGATTATTTTCGAACAAAACGTTAAGCTTCAACTAGTGTGAATCTTTAAACAATGAAGAAGACAACCAATACTGTTCATTCAGCTGAGATAGCCATTTTTCACACGGAATTACCCATTGTTGCTAATTTTTTGCAATGAAATTGGAACAATCGCGCTAACCGGTGATTAATCCGGGTTCAAATAGGTTCAAATCGACTAATTAAAGTCAACGGTTTTTATTGAATACCAGAAAATATCTAAAAATTAATATTGTGTAGGGACCAATGACACAAACTCCGGTTATATCGTTAACCCACCGTTTTTAATTAGCTAACGGCTAGCTTAGCTAAACTTACAAGTGCCTAAACTTAAAACTTACATTTGGTAACCCTCTGTGCAGCTGTGCAATGTGCATGTAACAATAACAATGTGGAACTACAAAACAAAACAGCAAATTACAAATGTAAGTCTCATTTCATTTTATTTGAGTGATTTTGTTGTGGGCATTATTTTTATGCCATTATATTATTTACAGGTCATCAAGGCGCACATTCCATCAATATGTCGTCAGCTTTAATATAAAGCCCGCACGAAGCGCTTTCAAAACTCCTTCCTAATCAGAACTGCCAAGGTGTGGAACGCACTTCCTGCCTCGGTGTTCCCCAGCAATAGATACAACCTGGGTCTCTTCAAGACAAGAGTCAATAGGCACCTCATGGGTAAGCGAGCTCCATCTTAGACAGCATCATCACTTTCCATCAGGTGTGTTGTGGTCAAACGTGGGCCCATTCAATCATAAAATATAATTATTTATATATAACCAGAGACTGTGCAACTCGTCCCTTCAAGAGACGAGCACAGGGTGATGCAACGTCGAGTGCTCTATGAAGAGCTCTCAGTCTGAATACGCCCACGCGTCACAATACCTCATCTATGCGACGTACAATTTATTTGAGCCCGTATTCACAAAACAACTAACACAAGTTGTTCCTGATTCAATGAATCTAAGTAACGCTACCAACTGACCTGTGAACAAAATTGTTGAGGTGAACAAAATTGATCGGCTGGATAAAATAGTTCAGGTGGACAAAATTTGCCCAATTTCCTTGTATCATCGTCATGACACAAAATCTATACGACTTAGTATATTGCATTGCTCAATCTGACAGATGAGATAAATATCACCGGGATTTATTTTGCTTGTATGCTTTGGACAGTGTACCGACTGCATCTTAACGACTCGTTGTACTCGTAGCTATCCATTTGAAAAACTAAAAGTTACTTTCAGCTATCAGATTGTTATAAACGCGTATTAAAACGATGAATCGATCTTAGAGACGATCTTTATGGTATTTGATTAGTAGGTACAAAGCTTGTGGTACAAGTCCACACCTTTATTTAATTGGTTCAAAGCTTGTGCTACAATTTCACAACTCCCTTTTATTGGTACAAGGTATGTTCTAAAAGTTCACACCTCTCTATGATAGGTACAAGGCCCATGATTCAAGTTCACATTTCTCTTTGATACCTACAAGGCTTGTGCTACAAGTCCACAACTTTATAAGCGCTGTCAATAGACGCCTCTCTCTTGTCCGCGGCTGAAGTGTCATCAACCCCAGCTGACAATGTCGACCCGAGATGGCCTCGACGGAACCCAAGATTAAACACAGATGCCTTCTTCATAGCCGAGACCGCATATACGTATGTTGAGATAACTATTTCATCTAGCTAAAAATTAAAAGGCTCACACGCTAATTTATTCGTTATGTGAACATGTGTGCGTATTTACCGTCATCTGCTACATAACTGGGAACCGGTATATAGCAACAGGCTCGCCCCCTGTCACATTAGGGACTGAATATCATCCAGCGAAATGAAGGTGCTGTAATACGCCTCTGCCAGCCCTAATGCCCTAATGTTAGGGATGTTATGTTAAACATGAAAATCAAATCGGAAATGGTACGTAATTGTTGCTTGTAGATAGCCTTACCTAAGTACTATATTTAAGTGCCTCGTGTTTCGGGAAATTATTTCCGCCCATGGCTCTATTAGTCTAGCTGGTTGTTTTCGGTAGTACCACCGAAAAAAATACTATTCCTGATACTACCGGTATTAAGACAACCACGGGCAATCAATGAAAAAAATCAGATCACACCGTCAATCCGCAGATAGATTTGTTAGAAATATATCAAACCAGGATGTCAACAAAATAGAGGCATATTTGCCAATGTGCTTATTAAGTTGCTCATGTTATGGGAATTAGTAGAATAATCATAAAATTTTACGGGCCCAATAATAATTGGAATTAACTGCTATGTTTTGGTCAACATTGGCTCCACCCGTACTCTCCTACCCAATTTGTTCGAATTACCTATATTAGGCCAAATATAGACTTGCTTTTATACTTAGGAAACTTGCAGAAGACTTTTGGAAACAATTAGGTATGCACTTAGTTAAAAATATTGTGTCACGGCAAGCTTATTTTTGTACGTACTTTTCTGACATTAAACTTGCAAAACATTGCAATGCAAATGAGAAGTTAAAAATTGCTGATATGGAGCAACCTTTAGCAACATACGAGTACACATTAAAATTTGTCTGCAGTTTGTGCCTATCTACTATTTTTGACCGAGCGAGCGTTAGCGGGCGAAACGTTTCTGATTTAACAAACATATCACCACGCCTTTCCCCCGAATGGGCTGGCAGAAGTGTACAACACCCACACTTCGGCCGGATGATAAACAGTTCGAAATGTGACAGGGGGCGAGCCTGTCGCCATACACCGGGCTCCAGTTATAAAGCAGGTGACATGAAATACGCCTATATATTCACACAATAAATAAATTGGTGTGTGCCGTTGGCTGGGATCGAACCAGCTTCTACTGGCTTGAGAGGCGGGCCTTCTTCAACTAGGCTATCATCGTTTTTTTCGTTTCTGATTTAGCTTTGGCAAAAATGCTTTCCTATGTCAGTCTGTCCGGCGGGTGGCGTCTGTCCGTCTCCTCTAGGTCGCATTGCTCTAAGTATTTTCGTAAAGTTCTGTGAACAGGTTACATGGTAAAACGTTTTTTTTGTCGATATATTTTTTAGAAATTTAACAAAATGGCTGAGATATGAGAGTTACAGAATCGTCTTCAGCTCACAGAGCCACTCGTTTCATTCCAAGTTACTAACAACAACTTTTCATCAGATAGTCAGTTTCATACAGAAATTGAAATTCAATATCAAATCAAATCCACTCAAATCTACAAAAGGCAAAATTGTCTGCGTAGAGCTGCGATCGATCAAGTTTCAATTATCTGATATTGAGTGTGAATCGAACCACAAAATGTACTCAGCTTGTCCTTCACGACCCTCAACATCCATTTATCATTTACCAAACACCTAATCCCTTCTTCTCCGTTTTACAGCAAAACAAGTCGGAAATCGCATACGTACCATCCCTACTTAGTCTCACTCGTACTAAACGGTTTGCCTCCACCTCTCTGATACGAACCGCTAGGGAATGGAACACCTTACCATCATCTATATTCCCGACTAACTACAACCTGGGTATCTTCAAGGCTAGATTGAATAAGTACCTCTGCTAGGTCGTCGTGCTTCAACTTAGACCACATCGTCGCTTAACATCAGGCGAGTTGGTGGTCAAACGTAGACCTATACAACAATAAAAAAAAAAAACAAGTTGCGAGCAGATTGCTTCGACAAATTCCGCGAAATCTTATTTAACAGTACCTACTCCGGTTTCTCATGTAGAATCCGGTGCACTAACGGTGGCAAGACGAGCACGCGATGTATACCTACCTAGATGTTTTATGAACTTTAACGACACTGATTTTAATTGTGGTTTTTCTATTCAGTTATTAAATAAACATACATACATAATAAAATATAATCATGCCTATTTCACATAGTAGTAGGCAGAGACCACTTTTCTTTTTGCAACGATCTTGGCATACATCTTTCGCTTCTTCCACTTCCATGAGTCTTTTCATTCACGCTCGTCGGTTACGGGTACACTTAACCCGAAATTTAATTGAAGGAAAGATGAGACAAACCAGTCACTTGTGTGCTGGTAAACAACACCAAAACTTGACTGGCAATATATATTTATAACCGGACAATTAATACATACATACATTTAATCCGTTAAATACCAACAATGGACGGGGGATTAACAACCAACCCCCTCTACCTGTATTCACCTTTTTTTTATTTTTTTATGTAGAATAGGTCGGCGTTTGACCACCAACTCACCTGATGTTAAGCGACGTTGTGGTCTAAAATGGAGCACGATGACCTATAAGGTACATATTCACTCTAGCCTTGAAGTTTACTAGAGTGAAGAAGTACAAAGACGGCAGTTGAGTGAGGCGCTACAAGTGCGCTACTGCTCAGACCCGATACCAGTTAACTTAAGTCACGGTCCCCGGAGACCGTTAAGTGTAATTTTTGAATGAAAAAAAAATCTCTCCTCTAATCTAATCTTAACCTTAGGTTAATTTCTAACCCCCTTACTAATAAACGTTGTATAGCCTCGGAATAGCTTAACAGTGTTTTGTCTTTTTCGATCGAGTTCAGAAAGAAAAAGACAAAACACTGTTTAACTATTCCGGGACAACGTTTATTTACGAGGGGTTTAAAAATTAGCCTGAGTTTAATATTAGATAAAAAAGTTAGATAAAAGCGATGGCAGCCTAGTTGGGAGAAGGCCCGCCTCTCGAGCCAGAGGGAGCGGGTTCGAACCCAGCCGACGCGACGGCACGCACCAATTTGTTCATTGTGTGAGCATATGTGCCTATTGTGTCATCTGCTACATGACTGGAGGCTGATGCATGGCCACAGGCTCGCCCCCTGTCACAATTGGGACTGAATCGTTCGGCGAAGTGTGGGTGTTGTATTACACCTTTGCCAGCGCCTCGGGGGAAAGGCGTGACGATATGTCAAGATTAGATTAGAGAAGAGATAGTTTTTTTTAATGTAAAAAGTACACTCTACGAACTCCGGGGACGGTGACTTTTGTTAAGGGGTCTCCTAAATATTACTTAAGGGGAATGCATAGGTAGAGGGGGCTAGTTGTTAATAAAAATAGGAGATAAGGAAGAGATAGGTTCCTTCCCTTACGAGGTTAGTGTACAAAATTCGCAAAAAAAATTTTTTTTGGAGGTTTTTTTCTATGGCTAAGAATTCGCAGGTACTTCGCTAGTGTTCGTACATGAGTACGTTCAATTATTCACCTAACATCCCTCGCACCGGTGCGCTGGTGAGAAGTATAGGTATAGGGTTGGGTGGAAGTAAGGGTTGTAATCGATCACCAACCGTCCCGATTGATGGGGATCACGTTGCAGACCCGTCTGGTCCTCTGAATCCATCACTCGTAGACCTGTTTCGAATATACCTACAAGTGTTTTATAAAAATACTAGTTGTTACCCGTGACTTCGTACGCGTTTATTAAGAAAATAGTATACAAAAACCTTCCTCGTAATATACTGTAACTAATTATCAATTTCATCAAAGTCCGCTCAGCCGTTGAGCCAGATAAAAAGATCTACTTTCGCTTTTATATTAAGAGTATGAATAGCTGTCCGCTTTTTACTCGTGAATTCTGTGTAGCTAAGTGTGTGTTTATGTATGTGTGTGTGTGTGTGTGTGTGTGTGTGTGTGTGTGTGTGTGTGTGTGTGTGTGTGTGTGTGTGTGTGTGTGTGTGTGTGTGACTATATTATAAAAAAATATATATTTCTAGCTCTCGGCCAATTCAGAATTCAGAAAAGTGTTGACAACTTTTAAAATACCAGAAAGATATTCACCAAACATAGCATGAAATGCGAACCATTTTGCTGAACGCTAACTTGTAAAACGACAAGCCAGGTACTTGCCTAATGATACGAACTAAGGAATATTATGCATGCCCGTAAATTTAACCCAGAATTTATACTCTGCGTCGTCACCCTGAATAAGTACCAAAGTACTTATAAGCTTCAACTCGTAATTTCACCTGCTCCTGCTCTCGTAAATTAAATACTGCCCTGTAATTTTACTGGAAATTTTGTCGTTCATTTTCTAAGTAGGCAAAGTTACGTACGTACTTTAATTACTTTCTCTACCTACCTGGCACGTTCTCTTCAGTTTACTCCCATAAATTATAGAAATAATCAGTCCAAAAGTTACCTACTAATATTAGACAAGTTGCTCTGTGAACGTAGACTGAAACGTATACACGTCTACGTACTGTGGCGTTCTGTGAACGCACCCGTTTTAGCTCCTAATTAGTTTGTCTATAGGTTGCGCGCACATTACTAGAAAACAGTCGACCATCCTGACTGGCGCGCGCCCCATCCCTAGTGTTAGTCTAGTCTAGCGAGTGAGCTCCAGATAGCGACAACGACTAACTGTACGATTAGAAAATACATCTTGAATCAGAACAGACGTGTTTTACTTTGATCCTTCGTCATCTACCTGAAAAAACGAAACAAGAGGGACATCGGGGCGTTTCATTAATTAAGTATTGTATTATGTATTATTTTATTTTATTGTAATGTAACTTTCTGTACTTATATGAACTTGGAGTTCTGAATTAAATAAATTGAATTGAATTATTGTAATGACATTATCTGATTCTTGTATTTTTGACAATTTTTATTTTTATTGTTTATTTTATTTTTTACTTACTGACATTTTGATTTCGTCCATTCTAGTTTATTAATTCACAATGTATTTCTATTATTCTGTTAATTATTAATGTGGTGCAATTTATGATGATAATAATGAGACTGTTACTCTGATTATTTAATTTAAACTTGTATGAGTCTTGATGAATAAATGATTTATTTATTATTATTATTAAAGTCCTCGATCCTACAGTACTTTGAAAAAACTTTGGGCGATAAATCGATCTAGCTAGGAATCATTTTTAGAAAATTTCATTTTATTCGTGTTTTATCGATAATCAACTTAAACATAAACTTGGAAGAAAAATAACAAAAAGGAGGCGTTGACTCTTCCTGACATCTATTGGCGAATAATAATACTATTTTTTGTGAGCAACTAATTGCTTTAACGACACAACAGCAAATGGCGTTGTTAAGTAACACGAAGTCAATGAGTGTTTGCTTTGAGGTTAGACTAAAATCAAAGGTACTACATATAATATGAAAAAGTGAGTCTTTTTTCATTTTCTTTGTTTCTTTGTAACGCTTTCACGTCTGAACTAGGGTGAATCGGCCCATTCACCGATCACTTCCTGCTGACGATCACTTTTAAGAAAACTTCGAAAAATAGCCGTAACAACGCAAAGTAAGCGTTAATTTTGCTTGAAAATGAATGCCATACTCAACCCTGTCCCTTGGATCACCCATTTCACCATACAAATGCGTTAGTTTTCGATCAATCGGCCGATGACTAGGTGCTAGTGTGCTTGCGCAGATTTTAATGGAAAATCTTAACAAAAAAATAGTGAGAAGCAATCATCTAATCGTCAGTAAAATATGTTTTTAGTACATTTTAGGCATTTTTGTTGTGTTTGTGGTGCTAAAATATAGTCAAAGTTTCTTCTAATCTAACATATAATGGTAAGAAACGGTAAATTTATTGAAATATAAGGTGATCGCTGTGGGACGGTGCTAAACTAAGCTTTTTTCTTTTACGATCACCTGATCGTAAACGGGTGGTTTTGGTCGAATCTTTGTTGAGTTTTTCTAGTATTAGGTCCTTACGTATGAAATTGGCGTTTTGTCGTACTGATCAATTTGATCTGAAATATCTCCTCTTTGGTTAAGAATTCGAAATTCAAATTAATAAATTCATTTAGCTGGTTTTTTTTTCTTTGGAATACAGTCATTCATTTGTTATTTTCCTCATTATTTTTTCTTTGGCGTCGCTTATTACCGCGCAATGGAAAACATGAAATATCGGTATATTTACGAGTACGAGTTCTACCGTGGCACCAGTGCTGCAGAAACAGCTCGAAGAATTAATGATGTGTACGGCGCTGGTGTCGCTAAAGATAGCATGGTACGTTTTTGGTTTCAACGTTTTCGTTCTGGAAATTTCGACCTTAAGAACCAACCCCGTGGACGGCCGGAGATCAAAGTGAAAAACGAAGAATTAAAGGCTATTGTGGAAGCGGATCCATCACAAAGCACTTCAGAGATAGCAGCAGGCTTCGGGGTAAGTGACAAAACTGTATTAATCCACTTGAAGCAAATCGGGAAAGTAAAAAAACTCGAACGACACTAGGCAAAGCCTGTGTCGAGGAATCCTGTTAGCAAAAAGTTTTTATACATATAATGATCCTCTGTCGACATAAAGATGTTACAAAAAAAGGAAAAAAGCTAACATAGACAAGTTACAAATTAATAAATATAAATATATGTATATCCTATAATAACAATGAGTGCATAAGAAACTATAATAATAAAAGTGATTTATGAACGAATGGTATTACAAATTATAAATATAGCATAAAAGTTGAAACATACATTTGACAACATAAAATGTTGGATTAACATACCCATACATAATAATTACAATAATTCTCTAAATTTAACATATAACTTTCAATAAAAACTCTGTTTCGTCGTATGTTAATGAAGCTATCCATTTATATATTACGGATTTTGCCTCCATCACGCTTTTATTTTGAATATTACAACTTTTGACAACCATGTTATAGACGTAGGCCCCAACAAAACTACCAAAGCGATGTGCGAACTTCGTGTTAACTGATGAAGTGTTCAGGCGATAGATTCTACGACTTTTTAAAAACTCGTGTTCAGAAGATAATAAAACTAATTTATGAACTGCAACAGACGTTTTCAAAATGAAGAGCTGTCGCACACTGAGCACTTGAGCATCTTGATATAATAGTAATTAAGTAATATAAAACCTTTTATACCTACGAGTATATTTCTATTTCTATATTTCCACCCTTCCTTCCCGTCTTTTCCAACCTAGCTCTTCACAGCTTCGGTGGATTTTCACCCTTATTATTTCCCGACATCCCGCCGGGATGTTTTCATCTAAATACCAGTAGGAATCGTATTATTTCTCTCATAACTATGAACGAAGCTCTGAGTTTCGTGCAGCCGCTGTTTTCATTCGCCATCGTAACAACAAAGCGGTCCATTGGGAAATAAAATTCTTATAAAATAATACAGTGGCCTTCTGAAGGCTATGATGAACGAAACTATATTCGTCTGAACCAGCCGCTTCATTTAGCTTTCTATGCTAAACTTAGAATACGTAGGTACCAACTTATTTATGATAGTGTCTTTCTATTGGCGTTTCGCAGTTTCACGCGCTTCGTAGGCAATCCCACTAGAGCTGTAAAAGATTTTATGTATTTCACTTTCAACCTCTTAACTATTTTGTGCGACTAATTTAGCCTGAGAAACGTAATCTTCTAATATAAAAAAGTATTTTCCAAGTCTGTCTGTTTCTCTATCTGTCTGTAAGTCCGCTAAATCACGCAACGGATTTTGATGCGGATCTTCACCATCAATTGTTTTTTCACGGAAGGCTTTAGATACCGTGGCAAGCCAGGGATTATTCGGAGATTTGAGATTCTCATCTCACCTTTTTTCGTCCTTGTTGCTCTAGTTTGAAACGTCATAGGTTTGAGAGTGACCAAGATAAAATCTCATCTCATCTCACGTGTATGATGTGTGTATGATGTGTATGACGTGTAGTATGATGTACTTTTATGTAAGTTTTATTTAAATAGTTTATGTAGGTGTATAGGTATGTATAGGTATATACTCTATGTTTTGTTGTTTCTTTGTATCAATCTTATGTTTATTTTTGTTATTTTTTTGCACACCCTGTCCCATACTCATTTGTCGTATCCTCTCCATCCTAAGGTTGCCTGGAAGAGATCGCTTTTAGTGATAAGGCCGCCAGTTGTTACACTATTTAATAAGTTTTATCATTATTTTTCTCTTGTTGTTTTGTTATCTGTGGTGTGAACAATAAAGAGTTTATCTATCTATCTATCTATCACGTGTAGGAATAGCCCTACAGGACGTGTCTCTATAGTAATAACAAAATGTGACACAAATGTTGACTTTAATATTGATGGTGTAGCTGTCTACACTATAACCAGTCGTAGACAAAATAGGCTGATGAAGACATAAGTCAGACAATCGAACTTGAAAATTTCTAAACTGCACTTTCACAGTCATGAGGATGCCAGTGACACAATAGACCATAACTGTGTCACCACTAGGTAAGTAAGACTTGTACTAGCACTTAAACTGTGGCGTGACGTAGATTGATGTGTAAAGGCTGTTATTGATCACCGTGGAGTGGCATCCGGTTGGTAAACCCTGCCGAGTTGCGTAAGGTCGCGGGTTGGTAATCGCGGGCTAAGTCGGGGCGCGAATACCGCGCAAATCCGTGAATCGGTCGAGCGGGTCGGATACATTCGGCTATTGGGTAAGGAACTAAGGGCGCTTTTCCCACAAAACATTTTTTTTTGTTTTCTACCACAAGATGAGCGGTGCGAGGATGTGTGGCAAGAAAAAAAATCGCCAATAGGATCTTTTCATTTATCATCTTTGTTTCTTTGTTTTTTAGATTTTTTTTTTTCTTATTACTTAGTGGATTTTTTCCACGCATCATCGCTCATATATTGGTGGAAAAGCTACCATTGCTGGCGGTGGGAGGAAATGTTAGCTCGAGCTTAGCTCTTATGGTTTAAGAAGCAAAAGGAAAACTGTTGAGGGAAATTGCCAGTTTACTCTTAAAACCTAATATGTTTAACACTTGAGTACCTAACTAGTCATCCAATTAATTACACTCAAATATCCACCAGCGCTCTTTATTAGTGTATAATCCCAATATAACAAAGAAAATTGCGCAGGCAATTACGAGTAAATGTGTGTTGGTAAGTGTCTACGCTTAGATGTATATGTATATAAAATACGTGAATAAAATACGATACGTGAATAAAATCCCTACTTACTCGTAGTAGGTAAAGGTACGTAAATTAAAAACATTCATTAACTTAACCTAACATTAATACGGTACATCCTCCTGAATTGTAATCCATCCAATGTGAAAACAACTCGACGAAAAGTAGGTATTTATCAACTAAAAATATTTCTCATTCATGTAAGTATTAAAATATCTACTATTATTTAATTTTGTTCTGTGGTATATCTAGATTGTTTCATAAACAAAAGACAGGGGGGTCTATTTCTGCGCGTGAGATGAGATGAGATTTTATCTTGGGCACTCTCACACCTATGACGTTTCAAACGAGAGCAACCAGGACGAAAAAAGGTGAGATGAAAATTTCAAATCTCCGAATAGGGTCAAGGCTCTCGTTAAGTCGGTCAAATAATGTTTCATTATTTAAACAAAATTAATGCTTAACTTATCTAACCTTCACATTTCCCCAGACATTCTTAGAAAAATACTCGTATTCTATCACAGGACGTTATATCATACCAAATTAAAGAGGAACTACAATTTCAGAAGTGGCCAAATTATGGAACTCCAAAATTCAAATGTAGGCTACAAACTTTGTTTAGAAAATACGATAGCGGCTCCTCTAGTCAACTGTGCAGATAAGTTTGTCGCACTGTACCAAACAAAGCAAGGACCTGATGAATCACATGTGAAGCCCGGGCCTATTCAGCGCCAAGGTCTGAATGTCATTGATACGGACTGAACGCATATACCCTGACACCAATTTCAAATCCGCCGTGTTACCCCGCCGTATCAGTTACTTATGTTGCCCTAACAATGTGATGCAACCTTTGAGAGATGTAACAGTTGAAAACTGGAGCGCTATTCTGGCGCGTGCATTGTTATGTCCGTCACTGTCTCTCTCGTCAGCAAAGTCATGAGTGAAAGTGATCGACATAATATACCTACGTCAGAATAGCGATTTTCAGTAACTACGCAAGCGGATTTCTTTAATGGATGGCGCATTACACCAATATTGAAAATGAATCTGGGAATGTGTAAGTAGTTTCATCATCATTAAGATATCAAACCCACTCAACTCTGTAGGGACTGAAAGGATTTGAAAGGTAGGTATTTGGTACAGAACCCTCCACGCACCTGTAGCCCTATTCGGAGATTTGAAATTTTCATCTCACCTTTTTTCGTCCTTGTTGCTCTCGTTTGAAACGTCATAGGTGTGAGAGTGACCAAGATAAAATCTCAACTCACGCGCAGAAATAGACCCCCTGATCCTAATTTGGTAATACATAGCATAAACTGCATTTTTATTAATTTTTTGGTTAACAACGTAGGCAACCTTGAAAAATGGTGTTCTGATAGATCTGCATGAAACTATAAATTATAACATAGCTACGCTTCGCAGTGTAACCTTCAGTGGCCCTATTCGGAGATTTGAGATTTTCATCTCACTTTTTTCGTCCTTATTGCTCTCGTTTGAAACGTCATAGGTGTGAGAGTGTTAAGATAAAATCTCAGCTCATCTCACGCGCAGGAATAGCCCCCCAGGTAGAAAGTAGCCTGTGCTATTCCAGACTATGTTATAATCTATTTGTGTCTCATCATGTCTCATCTATTATGTCCCAAATTTTATCCAGATCCGTAAAGCCGTGGCGTGATTGAGTAACGAACGTCTATCCAAACTTTCGCATTTGTAATATTTGTGTGTTACTCATTTACGATCTCACGTCCCAAATATTGTAAATTTACAATAATGGCAGGTAAAGCCACGGGGATCAGCCAGTCAGATCAGACGTCGGGAAACCCTCATAATGCACCTGTGACAAGATACTCAATAATTCACGGCCGCTCCGCTCTACTTTGTCAATAATAATTCAAACATACATTATACATGGCCAGAATATAGCACAGAGTATGTAAACTACAGAGACAAAACTCAGAATATATAAAAAGAGGCATGTTGGAAGGCTTACTAAAAATCCCGGAGGAAAAAGCCATTTTCAAGTTCTTTACATCTTTGTTATTACCTACTGTGAATGTGTAAGCAAGCACTGCTCATTTGTTTTGGTTACCTAGACTTCATTATATTTTATCTAAAGTCTGATTTACACGCAGTCATTATGTACAGCAGCGAGTTTACTTGCCGTCGTTGCGAGCTTTGATTATGTCATGTCATACATAATAGTTACGCCTTTTTTCCGTGGGGTAGTCATAGACCACTCTTTTCCACATGCTACGATCCTGGCACATATTATTCGCTTCTGTGTACATTTTAATTCAGTTTGTGTTTGTCAATAAATTGTTTTTATTCTTATTCTTTATTCTTCTACTTCCGCGTCCCTTCATACATGCTTGTTCCTTTATAAAAATAATTTATTGACAAACAAAAAATGTTGTTGTACACAGTAGGATTTTAAACAGATAGGTAAGTGTGTTTTGCAATAGAAGTAAGAGTAGGAGTAGCTAGGGTAGAAGGAGTAAGATCAGCTTGTACTGTGCAAACAAGTTTACACAGAGCTGTATTCAGCTTCCATTGCTCAAGCTTAGTCGTTGGTCAAGCAGAAAAAAACAAATAGATAGCGGAACAAAAATGAAGAAAAACTGAAAATAGCTTTGTAAGGTCGATATCTAATAATAAATTAAATAAAACTAAATTGTGACGGAGAAAATCGGTTGGTAGATCGGTATTGTGCGATTTTGGAAGCTCTAAGCGATACTAACTAGGCTACTTGTCACTTAATACTCAACTGTCACATTTCTAAACTCGCCACTATGCATATTGACGTGTAAATCAGCCTTAGTAGGTACAGACAAGGCTTATCTTCTAGTCATGTGCAAAAAAAAATAACTTTACCAGAGTTAAGTTTTAGCTGTGGTCTTTGTATAACAAGATTTACAAGTTATAAATCTGTTCATTTCTGATTCTGTGTACACATCTGCTTAACTATTGGTTATAGAGGTTTAGCATGTATATTATTGTACTGCACAACGAATATTCTGTTATAATTATTATTAGTTTTTATGAAATACTATTACTTAGTCCAGTCATTATAGTAAGTTCACCTCAGAATTCGAGATACCCAACTGTAAGTCTGTAAATACTTGTATATTGACACCCTAAAAGTTGTCTTAAAACCTACATATGGTAAAGTGTAGGCAACTATTAATTTTCAAGGTCAAAGGTCACAAAAATCGATTTTTGTCCTTTATTGTAAATATCTTATTTCCTATGGGTTTTTGATATTTGTATTTATTATCAATACAAAATTAATACAAATAAATTAATAAATTTTATTATTAATACAAAATTCTCTACAAATATTGTTTGAAAAAAATATTTATACGGTGAACCGTTTTCGAGATAGAGGGCGGAGAGCACGCGGTCACGCAGGATCACTTCAGGTCAACCGGTGCCTCCGATCGAAAACGCGCCATATACGAGTATTTTTGATGAACTATCAATAAATCGATGATTATAAATATTTGTCAATTTTTACTAACTATTATTTTATATTTTTCAATTTTTTTCCTAACCTATCCACTTTTTATAACAACACTTACCTTATGTAATTTCAGAATTGTTAATGAAAATATAGGAATTATATTTGAATTTTAACCTAATTAATATTAATAACTTCTTACATGATGAAAAACAAAACAAATAAATTTTGAAATAATCTTTTTATTAAAAAATAAAATTCAATACATTTATTTTTATTAAGAGTAGAAAAATACAAGTACAAAAACTATAATTTATAATCTTAATCATCTTCTTTCTCTTCATCGTCGTCTTCCGGCTGCTGGTAAATTTCAAACTGGTCTTCATTATCGTCTTCAACGACATTTGTCTCAAGTTCTTCCATGATTTCGGGGTCAAAGGTTCCATCTTCGTTAATGTCGCTCTGATATGGTAGAGCATTGAGACAAGCTTGCCCATTACATTGGCGACAAGCTAAAGAGCATTGCAAGCCCGCTTTCCTGCATCCGCATCGCGAACCACAACCACTCTTGCAGTTGCAGAAAATTGTATTTAGCAAATCTTCTGGAGCAGGTGGTAAAATTGTCATGATAGGCTCCAGAAAATCGTTTCGCATTGCCCAACCCCACCCCTGGGGTTCCAAATCATGTCCTAACCAAGTTTGAACTTGATAATATACACGTTTGAAATGTTGATGAGCAGCTGCACTTGTTGGTGGAATATTTGAAAGCTGCACAGATTTATTAAGTTTTGTAGACTTGAAGTAATGCATATAACGAAAATGATCGAGACTTTTCACAGATTTCAGAGCATTATAGACTGCCAATAAGGTTTGAGTTCCACTCTCTAACAATCTCTGGGCCGAAAAATTTTCTTCCTCAAATGCTGGAGCTAGTTCATCCAACACATCATACATAATTTTACACATCCTACTATCCTACTAATATTATAAACGCGAAAGTTAGTAAGATTGGATGGATAGATGGATGGATGGATGGGTGTTTGTTACTCTTTCACGCCAGAACGGCTGAACAGATCTGGATGAAATTTGGTACAGAGATAGATTATAATCTAGAATAGCACATAGGATACATTTTACCTACGGGTGAAACCGACCGTTAGCGAGCGAAGCGTCTATGCTTTATAATAATGCTAATGCTTTCGTATGAAAGCATTTTTGTCGAAGCTGAAGCACACTGTCCGAATTCTGTCTGAATTTCTGTCCGGATCTTTGTCTTTTTCCACAGGTCCGATCCTTTTAAAAAATTTGTGAGTACGAGTAGGTTTGATAATTATGCATATTTGTTTTGCCCAGTTAGTTATTGGAAATTTTACAAAATCGCGAAGATTTTTTTCCCAAAAAAAACCATATCTCCGCCAATTTCCAAAAACTGACTCGGCAAAAAAAAACTGTGAAATTATCGAACCTGCTCACAAAATTTCACGAGGAATGCGACCTGTAGAGGAGGAAGAACTGAAACTTCTGTGTCTCTTTCTAACTACGCGCATGCGTTCGAGTGCCTCGTATTCACTCTCGCTCTGTCTCTTTCTATTCCCCCTCCCCAGGAGCGTTAAACGTTTAACGCAACCTTGTTAGAAGTCGCATTAGAAGTTTCACTTCAATTACGATTTCATTTTATTTTATTTGGATGACCAAACAGCCTGGTTAAGCGTAAAAACATACAAAGATATTAACAGATAGGCCAAATACAGGTCACAACTTGTAAGAACAATAATAGTGCTAGCGCGTAAAAGAAACATAACATATACACTGGAAGAACAGAGAAAAAAAAATACGATATTGCTTATAATATAATATAATATAATATAATTAAAATATTGCTTGTGAACGCTTAAGATATTTTAGTAATTATGGCATACGTCTTTTGCACGCACGCCCCAATGGTCTTACTAAATTTTAACGCCTGCCAGGAACCTAATAGCTAAAACTGTGCGTGGTTGCTATGTTATTACTTAAAATCAACCGAATATGTAGAATACGTAGATTGGAAACTGTACTGTGTTTTTAGGAAAATATAGCTGTGTACCTCACTAAATCACACACACACCAAATGTGAACACAAATAATGTAATAGTAATGTGTTTCAGGTAACACACTAAATGTGAACTTAATGTCATTAGTGTATGTATGTGTATTGTGTATGTTCATGTTCCGAGGGACATTTTCCGCCTTTTTTATGGATCGATCAGCTGATCAAGGGGGTGTAGTCCCATGTGTATAGGGGTTGTAGCCCTAAAATATAGTGGTACTTTAGCCCAAATTTACCGCCCATGAAATCTGTCAACCTAGGCTCCAGCCTACTCAGCCTGGTGGTAAATCCACCACTGTGAGCGTTAGGCTGTTCCTAAACGGGCCACATTTTTCCTACAATGCTGGCCCGGCCATCATGAGCCATGTTATAAATGTATGACTAGGCATATGACCGGGCCACCCTCAAAATATTGTCAGGCCAGCCAGTAATGTAGTAAAAATATTGCCCGTCTAAAAGCAGCTTTAGTAAACTCTACACGCCGAAAAGGCTCAATGACGGTGTAAATTTAGAAAGGGAAATGTATTGAAATGTATTAACACAAAATTGTTTAAATCCTGGAAATAAATAGAGTTAATCAAATAAACCTCAACTAAATTACCCAAAGGAAAAATTTAGCCTCAAAGTTACTCATCCAATAATTATGTGCATACTTACTAGTTTAGCGATCGTTAATTAACCCATATAGGTATTAAATAAACTCATAGGCATAAGGAAAATAACAGTATTCCTATTATAACAGGTCCATGTCTCCTGACTGGGTATCAGTACGCTTTTGTCCTTCTCAATGTCAACTCTGACACATAAATAAAGATAATAATGTTCTTTTAGTAATAAAAGATCATTATACTCCTTTTGGGGCAGTTGGACAAAAACTAATTTACTTAGCCAAAAATTGGCGCAAATAGCCCAACGTACAGTAAGATGAAGCAGGTTCTCGTGTTACTGGCGTTGGCTTCGGCTGCGGCCGGCATCGACGTGGGTAAGTTTACCAACTATTACTTAATTAAGTATTTAGTTTTAGTCAAAGTCAAACTCAAAATGTTTTTATTCAATTTGGGTATCAAAGATAATTTTATGAACGTCAAATTTTTATTTTAAATAGACTCGACAGCCTTGTTTATATAAAGAGCCTCTACTCAAAAGAACAAGCAAGAAACTGAAGAAAATTACTCATTAATATAATATTAAGTCTCTTCTTCAAGTCTCGAGTGAGTCGGTTTCTTCTAGGCAAGTGTGCTCCATCGTAGGTCGCATCACTGCTTATCATCAGGCATGTTGGCGGCCAAACACAAGCCTATTAAGTAAGAAAAAAAAAACACTTAGCGTTTTTTGACTAATAATATACGTTTTCTATTTTTAGGTTTCAAATATGATGGACTCAGGGGTAAGTTTGTTTATTATCACAAATATCACTTCAGTTCTCTACTTAGTACAAAACAAAGTAGCGTATGTTTGTCGGTATATCCGCTGACACCTCGTTAACCACGTAATGGGTTTGAATGCGGTTTTCGCCATCAGTTCGATAGTTTTCCAAGCTTGCGCAGCCAACTTGCTTGATCAGCCGTTCAATTATATTATCAGTCCAGCCATTTTACTAAATGCCGTTCAACTAGCTTCCTTAGTGATATTCAGCCGTAGCGTCTAATACAACAGTACCTGGATGGCCGAGCTTTGCTCGGTATTTTTTTTTATTTTTTTATTGTGTTTTTTGGATAATAAACAATTGATTTTAGTCTAACCTCAAAGCAAACACTCATTGACTTCGTGTTACTTAACAACGCCATCTGCTGTTGTGTCGTTAAAGCAATTAGTTGCTCACAAAAAATAGTAGTATTATTATTCGCCAATAGATGTCAGGAAGAGTCATATTTTTCAGTTGAGATTGATTATCGATAAAACACGAATAAAATGATATTTTCTAAAAATGATTCCTAGCTAGATCGATTTATCGCCCCCGAAACCCCCTATATACTAATTTGTATGAAAATCGTTGGAGCCGATTCCGAGATTCCAATTATATATATATATATATACAAGAATTGCTCATTTAAAGGTATAAGATTTAATA
This sequence comes from Peribatodes rhomboidaria, assembly GCA_911728515.1. Classification (NCBI taxonomy): domain Eukaryota; kingdom Metazoa; phylum Arthropoda; class Insecta; order Lepidoptera; family Geometridae; genus Peribatodes; species Peribatodes rhomboidaria. The sequence continues at coordinate 11,632,132 of OU452186.1, read as the reverse complement.
AGCTGGCTGGCTGATGTTCAACCCATTCACACAATAGGGTAGGTTATTTGCTAAAATTACTCTTTTCGATCGAAGAAATGTGTTTTGCATATAATAAAAGAAAACGAAAATCGGTAAAACGAACCGCAATTCTGATATACTATGAAAACCTCACCTGCCCAACTCCTTTATCAGGGCAAATCCGACTTGAATTTGCTCTGGCGGGAGCTCCGCTTCGCATCGCTCTCGCCTTAGCCTTCGTGGTTTTTTTATTTATAACAACCCGTAACCTTAAAAGACTTAAATGACTTGGGTAGGCAAGTAGTCAATGTTGTCGATCCAAGTTATTTTGCCTAGCAGTTTGATTGAATGGCTGAACATCATCCGGAAGTTAGTTAAACGACGCCGTTTAGTAAAGAGGCTAAAACGAACGGAACGAACGCTTCACCAGCGAATTAAGCTAGTTGGCTGCGACATTTATGTATAGTCCTTAATTCAATAAATAACCTTGTACCACATATTTACATTTTTCTCTAGGTCTTACCATCATACGCCTTTATTTTCTCCTGGAGTAAAAAAAACATACTAGGTACCACATTCAGATAAAATTTTAACCTCAGGAAGTATGATATATACAGGAATTAAACATATACATGCCATGATTGTCAACAGGAAATCATCACGACATAACTACTTATAGCATACCACATACGTACGTAGTATGACCATATACAGAGTATAAACCACAGCCAAGCTAAAATATTTTTAGATTAATAACACATTTCGTGTATGTACCAACATACATACAGTCACCGCTTTTTTCCCGTAGGGGTAAGCACCACCACTTCTCTCCACTTGCTACGATCCTGCGGCATACATCTTTCACTTCGTCTACTTCCTGAGTCCCTTCATTCATGCTCGTCGCTTACGGGTACTCCTGACCTGTTGGTTAAAAAAAATATAACACACCCTTCCTTTCTTCACCCGCCTGGGAAATGTTTTCCATGCACTTCGGAAAACAAAAACACCGTGTTTGTGTTCACATATGTGTTTAATATTTATTCATTTATACATCATGTACAAAGACATACTTAAAACTAACAAAAGATAAGCTATATGTGTATTGCATATGGCCACGCCTTTATATTTTGGTATTTTTGTGTAGTATTTCGAAAAACATGTGCAGGCTTTAGATAGGTAAAAACTTGATATTTCGTTTTTATTCTAGTGTTCACTCCAACTAGGTTATCATTGTAAGTCCAATTTTTAATATGGGCCTACCCTGAAATAGAGAAAAAAACAGCTGTTCCATATATTTCTTCGAAGACCAATGCACTTTTAAAGGGAAAAGCTGTTTTATTATGTTATTTCAGGGTTGGCCCCATAGTAAAAGTTGGTCATACATAATGATTAGTACAATTATATCCTAGATTACGTCCGTCGTTTGCAGATACACCCATCGAGATATAGACACTATATATCCACTAGGTTTCAGACGTAATGTAATGTGGTCAAACGCCTGTAATAAAATAAATTCTGCTCCGCAGTTAAGTTCGGAATGGGCGACCACGCTGACAAGGATTATTTCTTCAAAATCCCTCGCACCATCTCCGAGGCTATAGAAATGAGTTATCACAAAACCGAAGCGCCTGACGTAACTGGGAACGGTCTAAACATGTACTGCCCACCAGGCAGGATAGTTTGCCCCCTCTATATGAATGACACCGCTGGGTTCGTGGCGGCCCTCCAGATTGCTGTAAGTTCTGTTTTTTTTTAAATAAAGTTAGTGGCTTCTGTCCCTTACGGTTTTGGGACAATTTTGCCATCAACATCAACGGTGATACGAGTAGTGTTTGATATGATAAGAAATGAAGAGAAATAATCCTGGTAGGGCAGATGATACTATAGAAGGAAAAAGAAAGAAAAACTAAAGACGGACGTTATTGGACTGAATGAAATTAGCTAATTAAAAAATGACTTTTTTGTTTGGGCATGAGAGTAGAGAAGAAATGTGTAATGGAAGCGGAACTTTACACTTAGTGATGGCAGAAAAGTTCTGAATTAATAAATACCATAAACTTATTCATAAACCAAGACGTCAAATAACGAACTGTTTGTTGCGCGAAGGTTAATCGTCACTAATTTGAAAAATAAAGGTTAATCGTATAAGGCCGAGCTCCAAAGAGGACTCAGTCTCAGGAAATGTTAAAAAATGTAGGTTTAATGCCGCTGGATTTTCATCTAACTTTTCCAAACTGTTATTTCTTCATATATTTATGACAGCCACCTATTTTGACTATTTACATTCAAGCTATCCACTTATTTACATCACTGTCCAATATTCATGTTATTGCGTGAGTGAACGTTACAAAAATATTAAAAAATAAAAACGAAAATGCGGTAACGTGATTTAGTAAGATATTCGTATCAAAGAAATGTAATATCTTCATCCTTTTTTTCTCTTCAAGATAAGAGTGAACAAGCACCTCATGTGCAAGCGTGCTTCATCTTAGTCCACATCGTCACTTTCCATCAGGTGTGCTGTGGTCAAACGTGGCCTACTCAATCATAATTTTTTTTATCATAGAATTACTTACCTTATTCCAGGCTCCGGTAGATTCTATAGACCCAAAGCTGAAACCCGAGGAGTACTTCGTGAAGTGGAACGCCAGAGCAACCGACGGAGAACCTGCCCAGGAGTTCTGGACGGCCACGCAGTATTATTTTCTTGGAGGTAGAGAGAGACTCTTGCTCTTCTTATTCTGAAATTACCCTGGTTAACATTAGTTTTTTGATGTATCAGCTCCTCTCCTTGTCATAAATATAATGTCGATTATTTTAAATCTATCTCGATGAGATTGATAGCGAAAAACTTTAGCAAAATATTCGCGACGATTATTGATATATTTTTTTTAAGAATCGGAAAACTAGAAATCGTTGGTGCAGTCAGTGAGCGTGTTTTTTTTATATTCTCATTTAGCAGGTGAAGTCCCTACGAGCACGAACGGCTCTACACTGCAGCAAGATAGGGTTTGGGTGCAAGGACTTGACCGTAAAATGATGGAAATACAGCTCTTGGAGTCTGACCTCAACCAGACAGACTTCAAGAAACAAAACTGCGTGCCTAATATGGGTAAGTTTAATCATTTGCTGATAAACTGGCAGCTTTAAGGGTCCCCCAGAGCTCTGAAATATCCGTGCAAAAGCGCTTGAAGAGAAACTATTCATCAGACTGTGATGAAGTTTAGCATTAGGCTATATCACCTTCCACAAGGTCTTAGTTTTATTATTCAAAAAAACGCTTACAAGACAAAATAAACCAACGAAAAATATTCGCATTTGTAAGGGGTCTCCTTATGATTACCATCGCTTTTGTTTCAGGTACGCATTACTACTTAAACATGTCGAGAAAACTGACTTGTGAAAAACAGATGCTACCATGGTTCCCTCTGGTCAAACACGGCAAACTGCTAGGACTTGGCTTTCAGACCTTTGGGAAGAAACCCACATATAGTCTTGAACGCTTAGAAAAGGAGAAAGATTTTTACGAGGTTTTACCTAAAGAAAGAGATGCGCCAAAGGTGAGTCCCGTCTTCTTAAAAGTCATAGCATACATATCAACTCGGAATGGAATCTTCACCGTATCAACTCGAACCGTGTAGTATTCTTTGTATGACACAACACATCCCTTCCCTAACACATCGCACACCAATCGGAATCGTAACGTCATCGCCTTGCCTCGGGACAAGCTCACGAACCGCGGTGCAGGGGGGCTATTCCTACACGTGAGATGAGATGAGATTTCATCTTGGTCACTCTCACACCTATGACGTTTCAAACGAGAGCAACGAGGATGAAAAAAGGTGAGATGAGAATTTCAAATCTCCGAATAGGGCCACAGTTCGTGGTGAACTTGCAGTTCCTGCGCTTACGTGATGTACGGAGGGACGTAAGTTACATCTCTACGTGTCCTCAGTCTTACCAGTCTGTCTACAGCACACACACTACTGCCATAAGCGTGGCGTTGCCTAGCCGTAGCCGAGTCGACGTGCCGAAGTCGCTGATATGCCTTGGTAACGTGCTTACGCTAGGTCAACGTCTGTTTTACGGCGAGGCGGTACGGTGACCATCCCTTTCCGAGTTGATATGTGTGCCATATAATTAACCTTAATACCATAACCAAATAACCGTAGCTCGATTCCAAAAATGAACTTGTCCACCATTCTCTCAATCTGTTATGGTCTAAAGTGGCCCGATAATGATGTTAGTTAGTTTTAATCTTATTCATTTCCAGCATGCAATCCCCCTCGCCCCAGAATGCTTCCTAAACATGAGTGTGGAGTACGGCCGGCTGTCTATTCATATCTACTTCATCGACAAGCCTTGGAACATAACATGCGAGTAAGTTATATCCAACTATAATGAAACGAATCGCAACGAAACAGAGCTTATCGTGTCCTCTCACTAAGATTCGCAATATTGTGTGATTGTGCGAGCGAGATGACATAATTAGCTCTGCTTTTTTAGATTCGTTTATTTGTCAGCTCGAGGTTCTGTTACTGTTTTCGTCGCCATCATCATCATTACTCAGATATACCTACACTTTTTAAAAAAAACTTGTTTTAAAACTACATTTTTCAAGAAAACCTATATGAATAGGTTTTAATACTTTTGTGTTTAATTTGCCGTTGTGTATATTTTTCAGGCCTGGAGATTCAATACCACCCAACAGCGCCAGCCTGAGCCAACCACTCGCCCTGACAAAGATATTTTTCGCCACTATTTGCTTACTCTTGAGGTCCATGGCGTAGAATCGAGTATTGGTCCATGATAAACAATCAATTATTCCAACCGACGCTGCGATTCGAGTATTTTACATTTTATTTTAAAATACTGGTTAATACTCCGAAAACTTGAATGCCAGTTTTTTTAATCTGCTGGACAAGTTGAACGGACTGTTGTAGTCATGTGACTTACCTATTATTAAGGCTAAATGTCTCGTATCGTATGGTTTAATTAAATTTGAAAAAAAAAAACATTTCCAAAGAGTTTTTACCTACCTCGTATCGTATTATATTATATTATAAACTATGTAAGTATTTGATTTTTACCGACATTTTTACTAAGTAGGTAAGTACATACGAAATACCTATAAGTATATTTTTGTAGTGTAATTGATGTTAGAGTTGAACTTTAAATTAAACACATTTAGCTTTTCTCGTGAGTTTCTTTATTACAAATCTTAGGACAGATTTATTTCGCTACTTCCGCTGAAACTATTCTTAAAACTTTGCGTGGTTACCGTGACATCACGACATTAAAATTAAAACAGTTTCACTTGAAAGTTTTCTTTGATTCTTACTAAGGTGCTTGTTTATGGCAGATGAGTTACTGAGAGAAAACAAAGGTTCCTTAAGAAGATCAACAGATTCTAATGACGGACATAACTTTTCCTGATTACGACCTTTGCTTAATTCGTGAAAACCAAAGTCCAGAGAGGCTTTTTATATAGCCTCTAGCCTCTCCTAATAAAACAATCTGGGTTTCTTGCAGGCAGAGGTAAAAAAGAAGTATAATAAACAAAAAAAACTCTAACCGCCATAGTAACAAACGTTGTATGGCTTTGGAATAGCCAAAATTATACAAATAGGGTCAACTGGGACTAATGCGTCTGTGGGGCAATTGCGTCTTTCGAGAATTACTGACAAATCCTTCACAAATTAGGCGCCACCTACATCTTTTTTCTACCTTTAGTTGCAATAACTTGCACAAGGCGTTAGCTGCCTAATTTGTGAAGGGTTTGTCAGTAATTCTCGAAAGACGCAATTGCTCCACAAACGCATTTGCCCCAGTTGACCCTACAATGTTTTATCTACTTTGATCGAGTTAACATTTTAAAAGCAAGAAAAAGACAAAACACTGTACAACTATTCCGAGGCTATACAACGTTTATTAGTAACCGGGTAAGGTGTGCTGATGCGTCGCAGGAAACATGTGGGTGAGATTGATAGCACATGTGGGTCGATAGCACATGAGGGAAAGGAAAACCAAAAGGAAAGCATCTCAGTCGAGACTAGAGTTTGATGGAGACTAATGTTAATGATGCAAACTCTTTAGATAGGTAAGTAAGGAGGTACTTATATTTCAACTCGTACAATACTTATACCACAGATCATATAATAATACTACGTATAGAATGGCCACTGTTACCCCCCTAACCAATGTGTAATAGGTAGTTAGAACGCGGCATTTGTATAGTGTCTAGCACTCCTAGCATGCGCGCGCGACAAAATTCTTTTCGTCACTTTTTGTCGTGTGAGAACGTGACAAGGCAATGTCTAAACATACGTCTGTCTTAGGATTTCCGGAACCGGTACTGATTCAGAGAACCTGGATTGTCGGTACTTTCCTCCAACGGAACCGGGAATTCCCGGTTCTTTCGATACTTTCGGTACTGGCTTTTTTTTTCTAACCGAGCAAAAGTTAATGGAGCACTCAGTAATAGTAAGTTTAGAATGAGCTAAACGAGTTAGTAACAAAAACAACAGTAAAATTTAAAAATAAATATGTACATTTTGTGATACATTTTTATTGCAAAAACTGGCTGTTTCTGCTATTTTGTTCGATCATGTTGAACACACGAGTAGTTAAGTAGAATAAGCGGAACTCCTTACCTTCCTCGTTTAGAATTTTGGCGGTACCGATAGAGCAACAAAAAATTTTAAAACTCTTATGCATTTTACTTCGCACCTGTTCATACTCGCACTAAAAACAAATAGGGATAGCATTTGAAGCATGCATGTTCTACTTCGCACTTCATCTGCTCTCCGATCTGATTGCCGAGTGTTACTACAAAACAATATTCTCATGCGTCTTATCGAATTTTCGTCTTGCTCGATATTTCTCACCATTCTATTGACCGCAGAAAAGACACTCATGTCTCTTCTGCCTCTCTGTTGGCCATTGTGAATTTGTTCCTTGCATCAATTTTACAAATGGTTTTTTAGTAATGTCTGAGTATTTTAAAAATGGCACGTGCAGTTTTATCTCGAGATGGTAATAATAACAAGGTCAAAGGGACCACAATTAGACCGATCATCATACCTTGGTTCCATATGCTAGGATAACTTAGGTAGTCTAGAATGAAAATATCTAATTGTATAAGATCATTGTATGGGTCACTGCCAGTCACTGGATCTAGATTCCAATGGTACATGGGACAAACACCTTATGTGCCTGAGGCTGTGTCGGCCTAGTAAGTGTTAGTTTGCTCTAAACTTGGGTGTACCAAGCCCTGTCTGACTGTTTGAGGCCTGTCATATTCACACACATGAATCCTACTGTTACCTAACTAGCAGCAGCGGCATAAAAAACCGACAGTAAAAAGTGGTCGGAGTACGCGACAATGGCACCATATTATTTTGTGCTTATTATTGTAAAGAATGTGAGTTGTCATGGCGCTTAAGCAAAAAGTTTGGTCCTTGAAAATGGGGCACAGGATCAGGAACAAAGGCTCTCGCTTTTGGCTCTTTCCTGGTGCAAATGGTAGTCATTGCCAGTCAGCGTGGTAATGCTGCCAGCTTTACGCACCTAACTTTGCGCCGGGAACAGTTATAGGTGGGTTATTTTCTTGGTTTGGGTTTTTATTTGTAGTTTAATTTGATTGAAGATTGTATTTGATTTTAATGTGTAGACCTGATTAGCTGACTAGCAAGCTAAGTCAAGAATTGTACGTGTATTTCGGCCGTATCTAACATGTTTAGTTTTTCAAGCGTTATTTTTTCTTTATTATATAGCTGCGCTACAAGTATAAAAAATTTGGAAGAAATCAACCCAAGAACATCAAAAATTTAAAATCATCTGAGAAAAATACTCACTCAAAGCATTGTAAGACTTTTAAAGACACTTGCTCTGATATTAGGTCACCGTAGGGTGTAAAATTAACCATTTCGCGCATTAAAAATGTTTTTTTTGATCATCAAAATCTAGTAGCGAACGTACCAGGAATCGATTTTAAATTTGCTGGTTCTATTTCGGCCGTCAAAAGTACCGGGATTTCCCGGTTCTGAACCCTAGTCTGTCTCGATAAAAAGAGTTGTTATACCGTTGTCGCGATGCGCATGCTAGTCTTGCGGGTGTGCTTATATGTATAACAAATAACTAGTTTTTGGTAAACGAATTCAAAAGAAGCAAACATTTTTTTTGTATATTTTATTTGCCAAAATAAATATTTTTTATGTTATTGACAAATAAAGGTCACAGTCGACAATCACTAGCAGATATAGATCAGAGTGTCATGTTTTTAATCAAAAAAAAGTTTTATAGTGAGACCATTAGCAATCATTTACATTTACCTACAAAGCGTTACAGTACTGCTTTATTTTTAAGAGACCTGTCGATTTTGATGGCATTATGCTGAGTTGGAACCGGTTTGTGGCAAAAAACATTGTTTGTATAGTTTTTAATTTTTATTGTTATTTTTCGTTTAATATTTTTGTTTTTTTTGTATACTCACTTGTTTTTTGCTCACAAATAAAAATTGTCTATTGTCTATATTGTCTATTGATGAGTTCACAATAAAATCATTGGGTCAGGGCCGGATTTAGTAGAGGAAAGGCGGGGCTACAGCCCCTGGGCCTCCACAATAGAGATTTTTACGAAGAAATCAACCCAAATTTTGACGGACCGCTAACTCTTTCGTTTTTTACCTATCATCAAAAGTCTCCACTCTTCTAATGCTCTAGGGCCTCCAGACCTCTAAAGCCGGCCCTGCATTAGGTTAAAAACGTTTACCAATATTTAGCGTACCTACCTTACAAAAATAATACACTTGAATAGGAGGAATAGGCTTGATAATTCCATAGCATACCTGCAGGCACAGTTTGTATTCAATTAGTGAATTTTGTCACCCAATCGTTATACGCTTTACGTCGTCTCGTTCCGCACCGACACGCGCTGTACCTAGTTAGCTGCATTTAAAAAATATTTTGCACGATCTACCGGTTTTATTATCTATGGTTCTATTTAGCAAAAGAATTTTGGTTGATCGACCGTAACAAGATAAGAATCGAAGGTCTTGCCAAAAAAGTAAGTAGACATTTAAATAGCTACTTAATATTCCAAAACTGTTATTTATGTTTGGGGATTATGAAGCTGATAACTAACGGCAAAATCGCCAAGAGGCGGACGACTCTAGGGCTATCATTCTTAGTTGGAAAGGCCCAGGGACCCTATTCGGAGTTTGAGATTTTCATCTCACTTTTTTTCGTCCTTGTTGCTCTCGTTTGAAACGTCATAGGTGTGAGAGTGACCAAGATAAAATCTCATCTCATCTCACGCGCAGGAATAGCCCCCCAGGTTGATAAAAAACTTTGTTTGTGGAATTTAGTAACAGCGACGGCGAATGGCTCTGGGACTTGAATAATCCTTAAGTCGCCCTAATGGGTTTAATTTTCTTAATTAATACAGATTTTTTTTTAAAGTACTTAAGTTTTTATCACGCAGTCAGTATCGCTAATAGTTTATATTTCACTGAAAAAACAACCGTGTTACTTTTCTGTTCATCTATCCCAAAATTTAGGAATAAATATACCCCCTCATAATGTAAGCAGCTGGTGGCCAGGGCTGCGTTGCAGCCGTTCGGTCGCGTGTATAAAAGGTTGCAGGCCTTTATGGTTTTTAAGATCAGTTTGTTTCTACGTTGACTACTGAAAACACATTACTAGGTGTATCGACTCGAAAAAAAAATAGGTTATAATTAGCGGCCTTCAAACTCTGGCGTTATCTAGCCACTCGTGGCCTATTCACGTTTCCTTACTATCAGACATAGAAACAAAATACTTAAAACCGCGTAACACCAGCTGAGCAGGCAGCCCTAACTACGTAGGTAGCTACATCACTCCGTGGGACGCGCACAATAACTTTATAAAGACCATTGTGCGACCAGTGAGCTCTCGAATCAACATCGGAGCGCATTTCAAATAACACTTCTCAAAATACGGAAAAAAAACTGTACCTAGCTTAGTTGCTGATTAGCAGTGAAAATGAAGGCAGTTCTAGTGTTACTGACGTTGGCTTCAGCCGGCAGTTGTAAGTACTATTTTCTACTATTCATTTATTTGGACGCGATAATTGAATTTCATAACTGCCTGTTACTGGATTTTTCTTGGTGGTTTGTTATGAACACTCCGTTCAAAATTGCTTTTCAATTTAAATTCATTAAGTTTCAATGAAGCCATCATGATTTTTCATCTTTCATGGTTTTTTTTCAACTTACCCCCGAATAACGTTTAGGATTATATTACACAGGAATCTCTTACTCTACTACATACAATTTTAATACTACTTTCTTATCCTCTTTCATGGTTATCTCATGTACCTACTTACCAATAATTGACAAAGAAAATAGTGCGTACATGAGAGCAATAGTCCATATCGCACAGATGCTATGGAGAATGACAGCTTATTTATTTTTATTTGTGTAATATGACAGCGTTACATAGTAATATTTGATACAATGATAATAATATTTTGAATAAGGCCAAAACTGATAACAATTATTTTATAAAAATAAATAAGTATATAAATTCAATTTTACGACGTTACAACAATAAACATTAAATTAAAATAACAATCATGAATTCCAAAATGTATACAGGCATAGTGTGTGTGTGTGTGTGTGTGCGTGCGTGTGCGTGTGTGTGTGTTTGCGTTTGAGAGTGTGTATAAATAATAATAATAATAATAATAAATAAATTCGGGACACTTCCACACACGGTCGCCTGACCCCAAACTAAGCAAAGCTTGTACTATGGCTGCCAGGGACTGATATACATACTTAGATATTTTTAAATACATACTTAAATACATATTAACACCCAGACATAGAACAAACACAAATGTTCATCACATGAATGTTTGCCCTAGGTGGGAATCGAACCCACGCCCCCAAGCTCAGAAAGCAGGTGCACTACCAACTGAGCCACCGAGGCAGTCAGTATGAGAGAGAGAAAGAGAGAGAGAAAGAAATAATGAAAGGGAGTATAGAAGAATATAATCGACCGAGCGAGCGCAAGCGAACGAAGCGTCTATGCTTCAGCTTCGTCAAAAATGCTTTCGTATGTCCGATTTCTGTCCAGATCTTAGTCTTACTCTATATACAGGTCACATTTCTTAACCGATTCTCTTGAAATTTTGTGAGTAGGTTCGATAGCTACTTATATGAATTTTTTTTTCACAAAAGGAAAAAAATCAAAACGCATCATCAATTGCAATTTTGAACATTTTTCAAAAACTGACTCGGCAAAAAAAATTTTGTAAAATTATCGAACCTGTGGGGCTATTCCTACGCGTGAGATGAGATGAGATTTCATCTTGGTCACTCTCACAACTATGACGTTTCGAACGAGAGCAACAAGGACAAAAAAAGGTGAGATGAAAATCTTTAATCAAAAATTTACACGAGAATCGGCTAAGAAATGCGACATGCAAAGAAGTCAAAACGTCGGCCGCGAGGCTTACAGCTCACAAAGCTACTAGTATCTTAGTAGGTAAGTAATTCCTACTTTTTTTTTAAATGAAATCAAAAATATCTTTATATTCAACGCCAAACAAAAAATTCAAGAACGCCAAACTTATAAAAATGACTACCACCTTGTTTGGAAAATGACCCTGGCCACTACCCACAAGAACAAGCAGTAAATTGAGAGGATATTTTGAGTAGAAAATTTTGGCATCAGCAAAACTCGTTAATTTTTTTTTTGTTTTATAGTTCAACTATTTGAAGGAAATGAGGGCAGGGAGCGCCCAAATATTCCTCCGGACAACGAAGAAATCCCTTTAGAATTCAATTGAATGGGTTGTCCAATTTATATGGGATCCATAGGATCTCAATTATTTCCCGGGCGTAAGTAAGCAGGTTAGGTAAAGGTCGCTACAAACGTGACGGGATAATATCTCGGACGGGACGGAGATAGAACGTGACAGTGTGAATCCCCGGACGGATTATAACGGATACGCACCGTGAGAATTCCGCAAAGCCAATGTAAACACGGAGATCACTTCACTACACCACTCTCCGGAGCGCACGGGGGCCCCCATGCGCTGGGGGACGCACAGTGTGCGCTGTAGAACAAGCCAGGTGGACAAAAGTCGTAATCAAATTCCCGGAAATGAGTACTATGTACCTGTAAACAAAACCCCCAAACCCCCAATTCCAAGAACTATTTATGTCTAACATTCCATACTAATGAGTCATTGTTTATCAAAGTGAGCTAATGAGGTAAATGTAATTTAAAATATAGGTCAGTTGCATTTTAGCGACACTTTCACTAGCACCTCATTGTGGCAGTTTTTAATTTTGTGGAAAGTTTAGTGATGGATTTCAATTCTGAAGGTATGTATATTAATATTTTATTATTAGAATCTTTTAATGAGCCTTAAAAATCATTAGAGTAGATTATCAACGAAAACACAAAAAAAAACATATTTTTTCTTTGATTTCAAACTTATCGAGTATGGGAAAAGCATGTATCCTCTTGTATCCAGGCTAATTTTTTTATATGTTTTAGCTGCATGACTATAGATTATTGTGACATATATTTTACGTAGCACAAATGAGTACAACTATTTTTTTTTATCTTTTTTGCAGAAAAGCTTCACTCTATTAATAACATAGAGTTTTTCGAAGAATGGCTTAGACACGAAAAATACGAAAGAAATGATCGTCTATTTGAATTTATTTCGTCTAAGTTTGAGTTTTCTGAAATTTCTGAAGATAGTCAAAGAGACATTAAGATGAAGTTAGCCAGTATTTCTTCAAAAATCGCTTCCAAATAGGTTTCTTCAGGAAAGTCAAGGGAGCGTTTTCTTATCAAGAATAAGTTGTGGCTAGAAGGCGAAGAGTTAGAGTTCTGCGTGCGGTCAATTCAACCGCAACCTTCTACCTCATCCACTGACCACTCTCGACCCGGAAGACCCAAAAAAGACTTCGAAGATTCGTCTTTCAAAACTAAAAAACGTAGACTTGAGGAATTAGTTTACTCGCGGAGTGTTGGCGAATTGATGACTGCTGCAGAAGTAGCTGCACGATCTACTGGACACAAAAACGTGTCCAAAAAGGACGTTGCCAGGGCTATAAAGGACATTGGCAAAAATCCGAGTTCTGCGAGTGTATGCATTAGCCTTCAACAACCCAGTGCTGTGCAGAATAATAGACCACTAAGTAGTGACGAGGCATTAGCCTACTATATAGACTCGACTCGAAGTCGACCACTCACTCCTATAAACAGACTAGGAAATGGATTATGAAGGTCGGGCACCATGTGTTTCCATCATATAATTGCATTGTTAAATCAAAAAAAGCACAAAAGGAGCACATTGTTGTGACACAATCTCGAGCAGAAATTGAGTTACAAGCTTTACTCAACAAAACAGCGGAACGGTTAATAGAAGCTCAGAAAGAAGTTGTCACAAGTGTGTTCCCCAATTCATCATTTACTCTTTTAAGTAAATGGGGTTGTGACGGGAGTTCCGGTCATAGTGCTTACACACAGAGATTTGAGAACAGCGAAGACACTGATGAGTTCCTTTTTGTTTATTCGTTTGTTCCTCTTAGGTTAATCGACGAAGCTAACAATATCATCTCGCAAAATCCTCGTCCATCATCGACGATGTTATCGACCAAATAAATAAAGATTCAGAGAGCACAACACGAGAAAGTGCTCGCGTCAAGCCACGAAAGAGATTTGCTCATTATGTTGATTATAACATCTGATCCTCTGATTAACAGCCTGCGGGAAGTTCCAAAAAAAGTCGAATAAATTGTGTGCGGAGGTCCTAAAGCTCATTATAGCTCCTACTATAGAGCCTCGACTTCCACAGCAACTAAGACCTCCACAAAGTCAGGAAGACTATCTTGTATCGGAATCATCCGATACAGAATCCGATGATTCCGATATTGACAATTAGTTTTAATGTACCTGTAGTGTATTATATTACCTTTTAGTGTTAGTATTTGTAATTTTTGTAAATAATGTAATAGTCTAAGGTTGTACATATAATTAGCGGTAATATTTGTAGAGATTAAGGTAATTGTATTATTATTTCAGTATTTTTTTCTGTTTTATAATAGTGTAAATATAAAATATTTTTTTCTTATACATAAAACTATGTATTTTTTATTTTTTTTATTTTATATTATTATAATATATTTTCATGGTTCCGAAACAATGAAAATATATTTTTGTCCACCTGGCTTGTTCTACAGAGAACACTGTGGGACGTGGTAAACATCGTCCACAGCGATGTTTTTTCACGCTCCGTCCGGCGCGGGCCTCGTCTCGTCCGAGATCCCGTCGCGTATATTTTACGCACTGTACTTTATTATGCAACGATGTTTAAAAATTACTCCGTTCCGTCCGGGCCGGGTCCGGGAGTAAAATCCCGTCACGTATGCAGCGACCTTTGTTGTTTATTTTCGGCGTGAAAAACTTTTTAAAGACGGAGCTCTGCGAACAACAAACTGAGGCCGGCTTCTCTATCATGTCATAAGAGGGCCGCGACGCTCTGAAATTTCCATACAAACACGCTACTCAAATTTCTTGAAAACCATTTGTCAGATTATGATGAAATTTAGCATGTACAATTAAATTAACAATATCTCCGCTCCTATGTTCTTGGTTTTTTTTTAAAAACGTTCTCAAGCGAAAATAGAGGTATGAAAAATATCCGCATTTTTATGGGGTCACTTTTGACTGATTTATTCAATAGATAGACAAAGCAAATCATAAATTCCGTTACATAGGGAGGCTGTCTACATCATTAGCTGTTAAATGAATCCATAATACAAGGGAATTCTTAGTTACTTAAGAATGATTACAGAAGTGCAAAAGTCATAAAAAAAATTGAAATTGCACTTTGTCACTCTGTAGGTAACTTTAGAGGCTCGTCAGTATCATCACTCGCTCTCTTCGCTCGTCTTCTTCTTCTAGACGAAATGGCTATAGAATACCTTAAGCCAATGCGAAGTTAGTCTAGGTCACCTAGGTCAAAGTTAGTTAGGTTGCCGGACTCTTAACAAAAATAACGCTAGCAATTGAAATAACGTTATCACATGATCTAAATAAATAAATTCGGGACATTGTCACACACGGTCTCCTGACTCCAAACTAAGCAAAGCTTGTACTATGGCTGCCAGAGACTGATATACATACTTAGATATTTTTAAATATATACTTATATAGATAATAACACCCTAACGCAAATAATAATATCTAATAATAGTGATTTGATTTTAAAATTTCTCTAATAACAAACACATAAATATTTTTTGTACACTCTGCGTTAGTGCCTTAGATACAAGTAAACAAATTAATAGTTATTTTGTAGGCTAGGACCGCCTTTTAAAACTTAATTGCTAAACTTAAAAGTTATGTGTAAGACAGTTCATATCAAATCATAATTGAGGGTTGAGCAAAAAACAAGACCAAGGATTACACACTACTATGGCTGTTTCGTATGTTTATGACATTACAAGATAGGTATTTTATACCACTGCACTGATACCATCAGGGACCACATGATTAGAAGTTAGATCGCACATAAACAATCTAGAAAAAAATATCAATCATTAGATATATTGTAAGATAGCGAAATGTTCCAAATTTAATACATGTTTATAAATTATGAAATTAAGCTAACAATATCTTATATCTTTAAATGAGCAATTCTTGTATATATATAAATAATTGGAATCTCGGAATCGGCTCCAACGATTTTCATACAATCTAGTATATAGGGGATTTCGGGGGCGATAAATCGATCTAGCTAGGAATCATTTTTAGAAAATGTCATTTTATTCGTGTTTTATCGATAATCAACTTAAACATAAACAATATATGACTCTTCCTGACATCTATTGGCGAATAATAATACTATTTTTTGTGAGCAACTAATTGCTTTAACGACACAACAGCAGATGGCGTTGTTAAGTAACACGAAGTCAATGAGTGTTTGCTTTGAGGTTAGACTAAAATCAATTGTTTATTTTCCAAAAAACACAATTAAAAAAAAAAAATACCGAGCAAAGCTCGGTCTATTATATATGGTACTATTTTGTTTATTTAAATTATTTTATAGTTGCAAGTTCAAGTCGTTGACGGAGACAAGAATACGCAAACCGGTTGCAGCCGCGTAGCCAATCAATATCCAATATGTAGATAGATCTAATAATAGTGTCTGCTATCCATTCCGATAAAAAGTGTCGGTAAAAAATATAAAACAACAAAACTTAAAAAACCAACTTCCTATCCTGTAATTCGTCATTCATTTAATTTCTTTTAGACTTTTGTTGATATTTTAAAAACCACTGGAGCGATTTCGATAGAATTTAAATGGGACCACCTCTAAAGTATAATGTAGGTACCAAATAAAAAATAATCACCAAAATCGATTCATAGTTGGCGGGAAGATAACAAAAAAACATACAGTCGAATTGAGAAGCTCCTCTTTTTTTTTTGAAGACAGTTACAAATACTGGCCGTAGTGGAAAAAAAACAAAGGAAAATGTCAAGGCATAGTTTCGTTGTAGGTATGGAATTGTGCATGTAAAAGGCAAGGCGTAGATTAAACCGGCCTCACTCCGCTGTTTGCAAAGTTCCTTCTTTACTTTTTACCCGACTGCGCAAGGAGTATGTATGTATGTATGTTTGTGGGTATGTATCTATGTATGTGTGTGTATGAGGTTCCTCGGGCACGGCATTCAGCCTCAACAGCTTGATGGATATGTGAGGTGTCATTTGAATCGTCTTGATAGTGGAAGTGACTTGGTACAACATTTTGCAGCCGCCTTTTTTTCTTTAAATAATGTTACTTGTTTATTTATTCATTATATAAGCGATGATTGCTTAAAGTTGGAGAAGGCCTGCCTCTCAAGCCGAAGGGAACGGGATTGAACCCCGCCGACGGCACGCACCAATTTGTACATTATGTGAACATTATGTGTATGGCGACAGGCTCGTCCCCTGTCACATTTGGGACTGAATATCGTCCGGCGAAGTGTGGGTGTTGTATTACACCTCTGCCAGCCCCCTCGGGGGAAAGGCGTGACGATATGTTGTGTTTATTTATTCTGAGACTAAACTATGGAATATAAATACAATTAAGTACCTATAAGTGCTTTTTGTTTTGCTGTGATTTTTATTGTGATTGCAGCAATAATACCTTTTGTTGCGATTTCTAAGTACTTGTGTTCAAACCAGTTAATTACTTTCATATCATTGTAAAAATTTAGCAAATTAACATGAAGTATAATTGAACAATGCCGGTCCTTTATTTGTTTCTTATAACGACTGAACGACGGAATCGATTATAATGACATTTTAAAAACTAAAAAAAATATTAGAAAAACCCTCTAACTTCCCAATAATTCACCCTTAAAAAAAAACAAATCAAATCGGTTCATCAGTTCAGGAGCTACGATGCTACAGACAGACGCTCTTTATTAATTAAGTACATAGTCAAACGAGCTACTATACTTATTTTATGCTTGCAAACAGTTACGTAAATGTACTGAATAAGAATAGAATAGAATAGAATATTTTTTATTGTGAAACTGTGTAGGTACAAGGTGGTTTGTGTAAAGATTAGTAACAACAGTTTTGCTCATATCGAACATACAATAATTTAACTAGTGTAATCTAACTTAATTTAATGAGCTTATAAATACTTATTTTTAATAAGAACAACAACGTAAGGACAAATTAAGCAAGTTATAAACTTAAGATGTACCTACTAACCAAGCCGAAAACACGTAAAAGTACGTAAAACACATATTCTAAAAAACTTTTACTATGGGACCAAAATCGACTGTTCCACACTTTCCCCTTATTTATATTCCTCTATGGTACGTTTTGTCAAATGTCAATGACATTTTTCAATGGATGAGTGTTTTTTTTGTACAGTAAGTAAGGTTTTTCATCAAACCGGATCCTTTTTTCGTTCAATCACGCAAGAGAGATGACATCATTACATTGAAAGACTATGCAAATTATGTAAAATTATGTAAAACACAAACGTCCAGTTTGAGTCTAGTAATAGGGATTAGGTATTTTGTAGTTTGGTAAATGAAATATGAGGTACGTCCATTTTCATCTCACGAGCATTATTTTCCAGTTTTCTCTCACTCAAATCCGGTTCTCTCACTCAAAGTGGTCCGGCGAGCACTTTTCTAACTTACTAACTTCACTAACTTCGCATTGGCTTAAGATTTTCCATAACCATTTCCTCTAGAAGAAGATGACGAGCGAAGAGAGCAGGTAAAGATACTGACGAGCCTTTAAAGTTACCTGCAGAGTGACAAAGTGGATTTTTTTTATGACTTTTGCACTTCTCTAATCATTCTTAAATAACTAATAATAATAATAATAAATTCGGGACACTTCCACACACAATTCACGGGTCAAACTAAGAATGTCCCTTGTATTGTGGATTCATTTAGAAGCTAATAAAATAGACAACCTCCCTATGTAAAGGGATTTTTGATTTGCTTTGTCTATCTATTGAATAAATCAGTCAAAAGTGACCCCTTACAAATGCGGATATTTTTCAAAGCTCTATTTTCGCTTAAGAACGTTTTTAAAAAAAACCAAGAACTTAGGGGCGGAGATATTGTTAATTTAATTGTACCTACATGCTAAATTTCATCATAATCTGACCAATGGTTTTCAAGAAATTTGAAAAGCGCGTTTGTATGGAAATCTCAAAGCGTCGCGGGACTCTTAAAAACGAAAGCCAGATTCATCTCATCGAATATAAAATCATTAAGTACATAGTTGTATTTTATTTCAAAAATTCGTCCAGTTTCATCTCACATGCTTGTACTACGCAATATTCTGTGTATCAGTCGCAAATCATATGTATTTTATTCAGTGTTATTAGGTACATACTTACGTAGTCAGGAAGAAATAAAAACTGACTTTAGTTCTAATAAATCTGAAATTCTTAAAATTAGATGATAAAAAGCTATTTTGAAAACTTTTTTGCCTAAATAAAATTTTTACTAGGTATTAACTTACGTTTTTTTTGTAATAATTTAGTTTCATTAAAATAATTAAAAATGTTTGAGATCATTTTTTATTTTTTCTTACATGCAAACTTTCACAATTATGATATAAATAAAATAATAATGTTCGGGACACTTGTACCTTCACACGGTCGTCTGACCCCCAAACTAAGCAAAGCTTGTACTATGGCGGCCAGATACTGATTTACATACATTCATATTTTTAAATACATACATAAATAGATAATTAACACCCAGACATAGAACAAACACAAACGTTTATCACATGAATGTTTGCCCTAGGTGGGAATCGAACCCACGTCCCCTAGCTTAGAAAGCAGGTTCACTACCAACTGAGCCACCGAGGCAATCATTAGATACTTATCAGTTGTACATGTAATCATAGAATTTAAGTACTACTAAATATTCTATGGTAGAGTGAGATGAAACTGAACTCAAAAAACGTAAAAAAATAAAACTGGAATAATTATACGATAGGTAGGTAGGGTAGGTATTTATTTGTACACAACTTATAATATAAACAGAAAATTAAAGAAAACTTGAAGGAAGCATGTTACGAATAATGTTAAATCCATTTTGGTTATTAACTAAAAATAACTTTACCTCGTTTCAGGTATCAAATACGATGGACTTAAAGGTAAGGTTTGTTAATTAATTAAAGAGTTTTAATTACTGATTACTATCGCAACGTTTTATGAGAACAAGATTGCATTACGTCAATCTTCGAATGTTTTTGCCCAAAACGGACCGGATGTGAACATTGCATTAGCATTTTTTTACAAAACAGAAAAAACAGTTACATTAATTTCCATAATGTAATGGATTCTGTGTTAACATGAGTATGCTAAAATACTAATTAACAAAAAACGTAAGAAATCCTATAAATTACAAACAATTTTAAATTAAAAGCGGTAAAGTATCAATCATGTCGATTACATGAGAATGCTAAAATACTAATTAACAAAACACGTAAGAAATCCTTAAAATAACAAACAAATGTTAAATTAAAAGCGGTAAAATATAAATCATGCAGACAGACTACCCGTCTTGTTCAAGTCTATGATATCTTTTTACATGAAAATTGTATTTCCATGAAATACGTATTCACTTGCAAAATTTCAAAAAGATCGGATCAAAGCTACCTTTGGACAACAAAGAGCCAGAGTTAACTGCTTACGCTTAAACAGGTAAATCTTCAGAGTTAGTTGAAGCTAACCTTGATTTACCACCAAGAGTTTGAAGTTTGAGTTATATTAAAGTGGCATGTACCTATAAATTAGTTTTAACTCTGAGTAAATTAACCCTGCGTTTAAGAATATAACTAGGTATTTAAGTGGGGCTAAATGTCCCATATGTCACTCTCAGATCAATCTAGAGGAAAAGATGGAACACTGCGTTATATCTCGCTGAAGCCACTTCTTTTCAAACGTGTGCGTGGTAATGTTGCCATGAAAAACATTTACAATTGCACGGAAAATAAGATTTATTCCCAAACTCTACGTTAGCCATTTCCGTTCCAATATACAACCTTAGTAGATTTAATATTCTAAAGCTGCACATATTTGTAAGAGTTTATGTTACGGCTTTTTCAAAATTGACTTGTAAAAAAACTGCACAGTTATTAAAAAGAACCTCAAAATGTAGTCCTGGCCACACTTTTAGAATGCACTATGTATAGAAGTTTTGGCGGGAACCGAAAAGATGGTGTCGTGTTTTTGTATTATTTTCTAAAACTTGTGATTCTTCGAGTGTTAAATTGTAATAATGGTGGATTATTAACGTTTACCGGTTCGTCAACGTGCACGAGTGTGGGCAAATGATACAAACATCGCGAAACGCGATTTTTCGTGTTCTCTACAAAACTTCACTTAAAGTTTCAGTAAAGTATCCATAACTTTACTGGAATGGGGAAAGGGGAGGGATTCATCGTCTTCATCATCACCTCATCATCATCATCCCATCATCTGTAACTAAAGGAAAAATTATTACTAAGAATCCGACTGAAGGACGAGTATCCATGGTCATGAATAATTAAAAAAAAAAAAAAAAGCACTATGTATATTTATGTACACGAAATTATACCTTAAAGCAATGCACATAATGTCGAGGTAAGAATGACCAAGCGAATAGCGTAGTTTTTTTGCGTCAATGTGTGCGTGTTGTGTGTGTGCATATACGACAGTAGCGTAGTTTTTGGCTTCACCTAAATCATACGCCGTGCGCCATCTTATTCTCTAGGTTGATCTGAGATGTCATTATAATGACTTGTCTACGTAGGCTACGAGTACTCGGGTTTGGCTCGGTCTATCTATATCTTTACCTACTTAACAATTTTCACTGCCCAGCTAAGTTTGGATGGTCAGACGCTCTAGCTGACATGGAGTACTTCTTCTCCATCCCTCGCACAATCCACGAGGCTGAAGGCGAGGGCTGGACCAGAACTGAGCGTCCGAAGGGGCGGATGAAAGAGCTGCGGATGTACTGCCCTCCGGGGAGGATGCTCTGCGCTCTGTATGACACTACTGGGTTCATCGCGGGCCTGCAGATAGCGGTAAGAATCTAGATTTTCATTGTAGTTACCAGCAGCATATTTACAATACAATATTACTTTATTGCAATTTACCTTTCTGATGCCAACAGGCAGCGCATTCCACAGCTGGACAGCTTATTATATTTAGTATTCGATTGGCTTTTAAAAGACTGGCTAAGATGGACATGAAAGCTTCCAAAGATCTAAACATTATCTCAGCAAGCCTCGAAAACGGAACAACTAACTTCTTCTGACAAGTATAAATTAAAAAAATTAAAAACCCCTGACACCGATTTTTCGGGTTCGATTCGGGAGCTACGACGCCACAGACACTCATACACACACAGACACGCCAAACTTATAACACCCCGAAATTTTTGCGTCGGGGATTAAAAATGAGGACACGTAGAATAATCCCTATGTCTATGTCTAGTCAAGTCAAGTTAAGTCAAAATGTTTTTATTCAATTTAGTTATCAAAGAATGTCAAAGTTATATAAATAGACTCGACCGCCTTGTTCGGATAAAGAGCCTCTACTCAGAAGAACAGGCAAAAAAACCGAGGGGCATTATTTTTTAAAATAATAAATAAATTACAGTCTCACATATTTTGGCTTACTACTAGGTAAAATCTATAAATACTAGTGGATACTTGGCGGAAGTGGAAGGGTCCAAACATCTTTTTCTTCTAAATAATTCTTAACCTTATAATACCCCCTTTACATTGATGTATATATATTATTAATAATAATATAAAATAAATTCGGGACACTTCCACACACGGTCGCCTGACCCCAAACTAAGCAAAGCTTGTACTATGGCTGCCAGAGACTGATATACATACTTAGATATTTTTAAATACATACTTGAATAGATATTAACACCCAGACATAGAACAAACACAAATATTCATCACATTAATGTTTGCTCTAGGTGGGAATCGAACCCACGCCCCCAAGCTCAGAAGGTAGGTTCACTACCAACTCGGCCACCGAGGCAGTCTTATATTATATATATTCATCATTACCGATCTATAAAGGATCATTGCTTTACTGAAGGTCCCTGACCTATCCTGGTTCGCAAGCATTGCAGTGATGAATGGAAGACAGCAACCACTCAATGCACTGTGCAATCCCTTACTTCAATTTTGTAACGCACATAATTCGAGCAATTTCTGCACATAATGGGCTGGATTCTTCCTCTTCCTCCACGCAACGTCAATTGGTGGTCATCGACCGTTTATCTAATTTATTGTAATGGACAATGAGGGTCGAGGATCGAGTGTTGACTGCTTTGCGACTTTAACTAGAAATATCGTTTTGAATGGCTACAGGAAACTTGCGTCAGAAGATTTTGCGAAAATCGTATGAAACTCACAACGCCTGAAAAACATACGAGTTTGCGATATTTCACATAGCTTATCGATGTTTAAAGATATTTAACTGGCTGTCTGTTTTTATCACACAATCCGACACTAAAGTGTACGCATACTAAGGCAGTTGCAAGTTACAAGGGTTTTTTTTCACCCTACGCGTTAGTTAATAAAGAAGTGAGCTCAAAATTAATCTATCAATGATGTGTTCAAAATTAATGAGCACTTGTTATAGATATTTACAAGGTACTCTGTTTATACTGTTAATACTTAGCTGTACTTACTTAATGTTAGCTCTTGACTGCCTCGGTGGCTCAGTTGGTAGTGAACCTGCCGTCTAAGCTTGGGGGCGCGGGTTCAATTCCCGCCTAGGGCAATTATTTATGTGATGAACATTTGTGCTTGTTCTATGTCTGGGTGTAAATATCTATTTAAGTAGGTATGTAGTTAAAAATATCTAAGTATGTATATCAGTCTCTGCCAGCCAGCATTTGGGGTCAGGCGACCGTGTGTGGAAGTGTCCCGAATTTATTTATTTATTTATCCAAACCGCCTAGATTTATAAGTAGGTACCTACCAAACTAAATGTGTCATCGTCGCACGATTGAGCCAAGAAAATTGAGCAATTTTCTCAACAGTCACAACTCAACAACAAGCTGGGTACAATAAATTCACCACGTTATTTTCCACGTAACTTCATTCTATTCAACAAACTTAGGTCTTAGGCATTTGGACTGGATACGGGTGAAATAAACAGTATATACCTATTTAGTTTTATAATTAAATTTAAAAACTTTAAAGTTACTGTTAAACAGCTTGTATGCGTCAACGTGTATTTGCGTTGACGCAACCGCGTATTTACAAAATATATCTTGTCAGAACACCGATTACGTCATATACCTGACAGAGTATACATTGAAAATAAAATAAAATTCCCTATAAAATGTAAGTGCTATATACGATGCCACGCACATATACACACGCTAAACACACCTTACACAAAAATTTTATACACAAAGAGGAACATTATACTCACCTGTTAAATTAGTAGATTTTTTATAAGTTAATTTCCTATTGATAAGTTAAAAAAAAATGTGAATAGGCTAATGGTGACCACAATCCCTGTGGGGAGGGCACCGAAACACATGAGGCATAAAGCCTAGTTCGGCTACAGTAAACTTAAACCTAAACTCATTAAGCTAGCCTTAATATTAGACAAGATTAATTGTACACTTTTTAGGATATAAAATATTATTATTATTAAAACACTCCGATATGTATGTACAGTAGAACTCCAATTATCCGAATTAATGGGGACCGGGACCCATTCGGATAATCAAATATTCGGATAATCGGATTTGCCGTGATGCGCCGTAACTGCAATTCGCCGGAACTTGTCTTAACTTGCCGTTGTGCCTACACACGCGGGGGGAAGTCAGTGTAGGCACAACGGCAAGTTAAGACAAGTCAAGTCAAGACTTGACGCGCAAACACTAGCTTCGCGGGGGGAAGAATAATAGCGCACTTAGACTTTTTTTGGACAATTTTTTGTGATTCGGATAATCGGCGATTCGGATAGTCGGAGTTCGGATAATTGGAGTTCTACTGTATCTCTGCAGGACGCAGCGGTTTGACTGAGATAGGGCATATTTTGTATCAGTCGACTAAAGAAAATACAGTGAGTACAAATTGTACCCGATCTCAGTACTCGATGATCGAAATTTGGTATAAGTAATTTG
This sequence comes from Peribatodes rhomboidaria, assembly GCA_911728515.1. Lineage (NCBI taxonomy): Eukaryota > Metazoa > Arthropoda > Insecta > Lepidoptera > Geometridae > Peribatodes > Peribatodes rhomboidaria. Next base: position 11,607,432 of record OU452186.1, on the reverse strand, counting down.
GAGTTTAAATTCGTGGAATCGCAGCTCCAAAACATACCTATACTCGAGTAGGATGCGTTCGTTGCATTGGTTTCGGTTGGAGGTATTGCGCGTATCATGCTACTAGTATACTTACGAGTACATCCTTATTTCGCACAGGTATACACTCTATGTTGTTCTTGTCTGTTTGTATGTTTACATTAATTCATGCCGACTAGGCTAAGTATCCTCAAAGCCCGAAACTGTGTACATTTTGTAGGTCAAATCTTAAAGTTAATAAACTTGAAACTTCTTATACCCGACCAGGGGGTTTCCACAGGGTATCATTTGAATATACGGAACGCAACGTTAATTACGATCCACGATCTTTTATGAAACTTTCTGCCGTGTTTATAACTACTAGTGATTTGTTTAGCTACTAGTAAGTCATTGTGGTCAATTGAACCGAAGATCTCCGAGGTCTTTTCCTAATTTCTTGCTTTTATTCTGGGATCAAAAAACTCAATACAATAAAAGCGAATAGTTTCCGAGAAGTTCGACAAACGCGTTTGTGTGGAAATTAGACCACCTTGCGGCTTTTAAGCATCAACGATCTCACATAATTTTCAAGAACAATCGATCTCATTTGCAGGCGCCAATAGAATCAATAGACCCGGATCTGAAACCCGAGAAGTACTTCGAGAAGTGGGTCGCCCCGGCTTCAGTCGGGGAGCCTGCTCAGGAGTTCTGGACGGCCACGCAGTATTATGTTACTGAAGGTAGGTAATATACTTAGGAAAAGTTCTGTGAATTGGCACATTTACTGCAGGATTACTTAGATAACTGACCGAGCTAGCGAGCAGCGCGAGCGAAGCGTTTGCGTTTCAACTTGGGCAAAAATGGTTTAGTATTTATGTCTATTCAGTGGATGTCCGGCTGTTCTGCTCTGCAGGTCGTTTTGCTAAATCTGCTCGCAGTAGCTCCGTGAGCTCACCTCGCGAGCCTCTGTCTGTCATATTTCGATTTGGCTGAAATACATTTTTTTTTCAACCTTTACATATCTCCGCCATTTTGCAAAAACTGAATCGCATAAAAAATCAATCTATAATTAACCTAACTAACCACTAAGTACCAGACTACACTAATTTCCTTAACCATCTTAAATTAGTAATTAATTCACCTGCTCTATAAATTTACCTGCTATAATTAAAGCCTTTTTTTACCACGCTGAAACGGAGACGCGTCGCTCACGTTTCGCGTTCACTTGGTCAATTAAAAATGTAGTAAAAATACCGGTCGTCCAGGGGTGAGATGGATCGACGATATAGTACAAATCGCGGGTCAAACCTGGACCAGACTGGCATAACACTGGCATAAAACTGGCCCGAGACAGATGACACAGTAAAAGAGAGGCCTATACCAGTTGGACTAAGAAGGATGTAGATGATATTTTGGGACTGAATATCGGCAAAGTGTGGGTGTTGTAATACGAAAGGCGTGCCGTTATGTTATGCTATGTAAATCATGGTGCTGATAAAAAAAATACTTAGGAAGTATTTCGAAAAGTCTTTACTTAGTTTTTGTTTTCACGCTTCAGATTCCCTAAAAGCCGGTGCAGGTCCTACGAAAGAGAACGGCGCGACCCTGCAGGACGATGGTGTCTGGGTGAAGGGGCTCCACGGCAGGCTGCTGAAGATACCGCTCTCGGAAGCAGAGCTAAACATGACCCTCTTCAAGAAGCAGAACTGCATCCCTAATATGGGTAAGATAATTTAATGTTCAACGCGGCAAAGTGGCCAGCATTTTGGGGGTTGTACGATGCCTATAGGGGGCTTACCACGAGTTTTGACAGTGAACGAAAACTTTTTTTTTGGTCTAAACCCAAACTAAGCAAAGCTTGCACTATGGGTGTCAGAGACTGAAATATAAACACATAATATATGTTTTTTTAGTACATAGGCACTTCAATACATATTAACACCCAGACATAGAACAAACATAAATGTCCATCACATGAATGTTTGCGCTAGGTGGGAATCGCACCCACGTCCTCAAGCTTAGAAAACAGGTTCACTACCAACTGGGCCACTGAGGCAGTCGAATATACAGGGTGTTACAAAAACCCTGTTATATCCGCGAGGTGCGCATCCAATACCGACTGGATAATGCAATTACGCTAGTTTAAATTAAATATTGACTCTAAAATTTTTGAACACACATAAAATCGCCCTCCTAATAGTGTGAACACGGCCACTAATCGCGTCGGTTTTATTTGTAAACTATTCAAATCTTGTCGCTACTTTCTTAGATAAAAGTCGCCAACTTAAGTGTATATGATACAGATTTATTAACATTTTTGTAAAATTTCCTTTTGTTTCTTGCGTTAAACCGCTCCTAACTCTTGCTATTTTGAACTTGCATTTTTTTTTGGTATTTTTGCATGAATACTTATAAGTGTGTTTACATACTCTTCAATTATAAAGCAGAGGTTTTTGTAACATGATGTATAACACATTTCTTTATTTATAATTCAAACGAATTTAACCTAACACAATTGGCATGACAACTGTAGTAATTAAGCACCCATCCGACATAAATAATAAACCCAGATATTTAGTATAGTGATTACCTCCTCAATTCAAAATGCTGATAATACGAGTATTCACCTTTGAACATCGTTAATCTGAGTTACCATGACTACCTCATTTCTTATTTGAAAATACCAGCAAATGCCTCAATAATATTGGCGGAAAATCTAGTGTTCGTTAATCACCCTGCTTATTTGTTGCGAATAATTATGGTTTTTACGTAGAGCTCGCGGCGTGATTGGTAAATCAATAATGGATGAGTACTTAATACTTTTATACCTATACTAAGTAATAATACTTTTGTATCTTATCAAGTAGATACCGTAGATAAATACTTTTGCAACGCTCTGGTCAAATGAGAGTATAGCTACGAGTATAAACCCAATATGTTTTCATGTCGATAAGTATATCATTATATTACTTACGTAACAAGAATCATTATTTTGAAAACAGACTGAGTTACGTAGTGACACTTACGCATTAAAGACGAATCTAATGATATATCCTTCATCAAAATCGGTTCAGCTGTTTAGTAGGGTTTTGGAACATTAAACGGACACCTACTTACAAACAGGTCAAACGCATAAACCTCCTTTTCAGCGTTCCGTACTAAAATGGTTTCAAAGAACCCTTATAAAACATAGGGTATGAGAATCCGATGTCTGTCTGTCTGTAAGTTTGTCAGAGCTGATTATTTGGCTTCGCCGCAGTCGGTTAAAAATAAATAGGTAAATAAATATAGTAACATTTAAGTTTAAAGACATTTATTCTCATTAAAAATTATATTTTTATCACTTACATGAGAATACATCGTATAAACTAAATTAGGTAGTTCGTCGTCGCACAAAATGTTATATATAGGTAAAAACAATGTAGTAAACAAAACAAAACAATACAATTATAAACAATAACAAAAACCCTGTATGGACACCAAACAAGCATCACCTAAAGTTTAAAATAAGAAAAACTACGAAATACGCTGATAACCTCCTGGCTACCATCATCAGCAGGGCTATTCACAACCATTCGGAAACGTTTCCGTACGGATATCAAAATTTTTAAACCTAAATTATTCGAATCTCAGTCTATATTCATATATAAGTCTTTAAACGTGATTAATTCTTCCGATCGGATTTATACTAGATTCTCTATTCCAAAATGTTTAAGAGTAGACTGAGATTCGAACAATTTGAGTTGAAATTTCTGGGATCCGATCGGAAACGTTTCCGAATAATTGTGAATAGCACCGCAGATCTGCTCCTAAATACGATATACATCAATTAACCACACGCAGATTCATTTCGATACGACAATTAGAAGTAGGTTAAAATTGACTTATGGAATTCTTATTGTGTAATACATTGTTTGTTATTTAGTCATTTACATTTTCATAAAAGTTAGCATTATTAGCATTTTATTTAGGCTTTATCTCCATTGACGTCCACTAAGTAGTAGCATCCATACTATATTAAACTAATATTATTAAATCGAAAGTCATTCTTGTCTGTCTGTCTGTTTCTAGGCTTTTCACGGCTAAACAACGAAATGGATCTCGACGAAATTTGATAATTAGTTACAGTATTTCACGAGGAAGGTTTTAGGATACCATTTTCTGAATAAACGCAAATGAAATCGCGGGTAACAGCTAGTAACAAAATAACTTTTAATAACAAACTTAGAAAGCTCTTCAAGTTTTGGCCGGAGCAAAGCTGTTTGAAAAATAGGCACAGGGGGTCTACCATGACATATATTGCCATGATAGCTACTTTTTGTTTTCGACGCTGCGCGACCTTGTTGCGCAGCGATACGATTCGCGCTCGCACAGCATCGAAAACAAAACGTACCCATCCCCTGATTTGCATTCGTTGGTTTTGAAGTGAAACTTCTGATGTGACTTCGACTTGATTGGAAAGATAGACAGAAGTTTCACATCTACCGCGCGGCGGGACTCCAAGCAATTTTTTCTTATAGGTACGCATTATTACTACAACATGACCAAAGAGCTGGGGTGCGACAAGCAGATGCTGCCGTGGTTCGCCATGGTCACCAAGGGAGAACTGCTGGGCGTCGGCTTCCAGGCCTTCGGGAGGAAACCCGTCGGCTTGAAGAAGGTCAGGGATTGGTTCGAAGACATACCCGGCTCTAGGAGAGCGCCGCTGGTGAGTATTAAACACTATCCTAAGTTCATACTAATCCATACTAATATTTTAAAATCGAAAGTAACTCTGTGTTTGTAGGCTTTCACGGCCAAACGGCTGAACAGTGCTTGATTAAATTTGATAATTAGTTACATATTTATCACGAGGTCTAAAGATTCTCGAGTGGAGACCACGTACCGGGCAGCGCAGGGTAGGACGTCCACCCACAAGGTGGACGGATGACCTTATCAAGGCCGCAGGATCACGCTGGATGCAGGCCGCTACCAACCGGTATTATTGGAGATCTATGGAGGAGGCCTATGTCCAGCAGTGGACGTCCTATGATTGATGGATTGATGGATCGATAATGATTATCACGAGGAAGGTTTTTGGGTTATACTATTTTCTGAATAGACGCAACCGAAGTCGCGGGTAACAGCTAGTAATTTTATAAAAGCGAAAGTGAGTTTGTTTGTTACGCTATCACGCTTTAACTACTCAACCGATTATCATGAAATTCTGCAAACACGTTGTCAGAAAGACAAGGGTATAACAGCCCGAAAAAAATTATGGGTCCTGTGAGACCGCGGGGTGCAGCTAGTAGTTTTAAAAAACAAACTTCACAAATAGGTACATTGGTTTCACCATGGCACCCCATGCTTACACTCTTGAAAAGACCAACGAATGTATTTGAAACTACCAAAGTTTATAACTAACGAATGTAGAGATAAAACTATAGTAGAAAATAATTCTCTAAACGAGTAATTCTGTATTATCAAAACAAAAATGTTAAAATCATGTTACTTTATTAACTTTCGAACACTAGGTAAATGACTCGACCAAATGGTGTTCTTTAAGAGTCCGGCGACCTAACTAACTTCGACCTAGGCGACCTAGACTAACTTCGCATTGGCTTAAGGTATTCTATAGCCATTTCGTCTAGAAGAAGAAGACGAGCGAAGAGAGCGAGTGATGATACTGACGACTGACGAGCCTCTAAACTTACCTACAGAGTGACAAAGTGCAATTTCAATTTATTTTATGACTTTTGCACTTCTGTAATCATTCTTAAGTAACTAAGAATTTCCCTTGTATTATGGATTCATTTAATAGCTAATGATGTAGACTACCTTCCTATGTAATGGAATTTATGATTTGCTTTGTCTATCTATTGAATAAATCAGTCAAAAGTGACCCCTTAAAAATGCGGATATTTTTCATACCTCTATTTTCGCTTGAGAACGTTTTTTAAAAAAAAACCAAGAACATAGGAGCGGAGATATTGTTAATTTAATTGTACATGCTAAATTTCATCATAATCTGACAAATGGTTTTCAAGAAATTTGAGTAGCGCGTTTGTATGGAAATTTCAGAACGTCGCGGCCCTCTTAAATTGATAACTTGCTAAGCGACTTCCAAAGGAGGAGGAGGTCCTTTTGGAAGTCGGTTAATAAGTTAACTGTCTTTTTGTTTGGTAGATCATACTTTAGAGGTGGTCCCATTTAAATGTTACCGAAATTAGTCAAGAAGTTTTTAAAATATGTATCAACAAAAGTCTAAAAATTGTCTACATGGATGACGAATTACAGGATGGGAAATTGGTTTTTTAAGTTTTGCTTTTTATTTTCAGTTGGCAATCCCTCATGCTCCAGAGTGCTTCCTAGACTACCGTCAGACGTACGGTCGCTTGTCAATACACATCTACTACATCAGCAAGCCCTGGGAACTCAGATGCGAGTAAGTACTACCTGCCTAAACCTAGGTAGGTACTTAAGTTACAGTGTATCAAGATATAGAAATGCAGTATGCACCAGTACGCAGTGTGTTCTCGCGTCGTCATTGCTAAAGAAATGTTAGAAGAATTTTCGCTCCTCGTACCTCGAGGAATTTAGATTTTTCAAATAGGTTTTAAGTTGCAGCATGCTTGATGCTTCCCGTCGTAGGCAGCTAGAGTAGTCTAAATAAACCTACATAAATGCTGTATGGTGGTAACCTCCGGAAAAACTTGTCCGATTAAAAAAAATATTTTACTCGTCGAAAGCCACAATTTCACTGCATGTCATAGACAATGAAGCGTGAGTGAAGTAACAGGCAAATAGCAAATTAAAAAGAAAAGGAAAATGTAGATATTAATATTTTCTAAGTATTAACATAAATATAACTGATGGTGAAATCCGCATCAAAATCAGTTGAAAGTTGCGGAGTTTGGGAGGCGCACCAGTTAGCGGATATGTATACAGACAGAAAGAGGAACAGACGTGGAAAGCGATTTTTTTTAGGTAGGTACTTAATTATTATTTTTACAATGGACTAGGCTCAGTTTCACAACTGACTCGCCTGATGGAAAGCGTCGACGTGATCGAAGGTGTAACAACACGCTTGCCTAAAAGAAACCTATTCTCTAAAGATAAACTCTTAATCACCACTCAGATTAACCTAGAGGATATCATCCCTAGATTGTATTTGGATGAAAATGAAGACAGATGCAGGTAACGAGCCCCACACCTCTGCAGTTCTTGCAAGAAACATTGTTTTGAAACGCTTAGTACGCCTTGGCGGAACTTCCGCCATTAGAACTAATTATGTACACATTTTGCATTGCATTGCTTAATTTGTTTTTTTCTTTTCAGAACTGGAGATTCAATAGAGCAAGCTCCTGTAATGGACAGACTTATGCTCAGCGGGGCTCGATACAAGAACCAGATAGTCGATGAGTTCCAAAAACTAGTCTCGGGATAGGCGCATTTATTAGTTTGTAAGTTAGTTAAGAACTCGACACGCCAGGCAGTTTTCATTATTTAACCGGCCATTACACTATCCAATTTGTAGTGTGCTAACTTAGCGTGGTTACGCCCGCGCATTAGAAAGGAAATGGATTTCTTACTGTCTAACAGCCATTATACTATCAAAATTTAGCACGCTAGCTCACCTAACGTACTGCAAATTGGATAATGGTAAAGACCACTTAATCGTAATTTGATTTGCTAAACCACTACTGTACACCCCTACTGTGATCATATAAGTTTTCCATACAGGGTAATTTTTATTTCACCAAAAATCCCTTTTCAAATTGTGGCGTGCAAAAAGAAAGGGTTTTTGCTTAGCAGTCGGGTTACTGATAATAATAATGAGGAATTAGAGTAGCTGCCTCTTGGCCAGGGGCCCTATTCGGAGATTTGAAATTTTCATCTCACTTTTTTTCCTCCTTGTTGCTCTCGTTTGAAACGTCATAAGTGTGAGAGTGACCAAGATAAAATCTCATCTCATCTCACGCGCAGGAATAGCCCCCCTGTTTTGGTGACATGAAAATAGCATTGTATGACCAGTTACAATAAAATTTTAAAATGAAAACTTTTTTGGAATTCAGTAACTTACATCATAGAAACTATAATAAAACTTCTCTAGACTTACATTTTGTTTTAATTAAAATTCTAGGCAGTTTGCCATTTAGTTGCGAAGATGTCAGAGTAATTATTATTAATCGAAACACAATCTAAGTACCTACCTAAGCTACGTACCTGGGGCCCTGTTCGGAGATTTGAGATTTTCATCTCACCATCATTTTTTGTCCTTGTTGCTCTCGTTTAAAACGTCATAGGTGTGAGAGTAATCAAGATAAAATCTCATCTCATCTCACGCGAAGGAATAGTGTTACGTATTACAACGTAAACGTAAGTATTACAGACCAGTAATAGTACAGTATAAGCTAATTACATTTTTATTTTTTTGGAAATTTGGGTAAGTTATACCTACCGCTAGTTAGTACTGTGCTGCTCTAAATCTAAACTGAAGCCTAATACAGGAGCATCTTGGTAGTTGAAAACACATGCCACAGAATTCCGCGGCATCACATGAAGCGTTTGAAATAAAGAAATGTCAGAGAATAATTATTTCAAAAAAGGTTAAAAATTATTTGTCCACACAAAAAAACGGTTCCCGCGTCGACCCGTGCCTTGCCATTGCGAGCACCAGCCCTAAATGTTGACTATGCAAGGACTGACTGACGTCAGGGGGGCTATTCCTGCGCGTGAGATGAGATGAGATTTTATCTTGGTCACTCTCACACCTATGACGTTTTAAATGAGAGCAACAAGGACGAAAGAAGGTGAGATGAGAATTTCAAATCTCCGAATAGGGTCCCAGTTCATAGATAGTGCCAAATATATTACGCTCGTCACGTGACCCTTATTTTTGGCGCGGATTTTGAAAACCAAATTTCAAATCACGAAATATTTTAATTTTAATTATAAATATTCAACTGTGACGTGTAACTATAGGAGTTATCAATAAATTCTGATTTCTGATTTCTTATGATTTCTGCATATTTAAATGTCTTTGTTTCTGATAGGTTAAACTAAAAATATTCACGCATGTTCACTTTTACGTCGAAAAAATCGTGAAGATCCATTTCTGCAATAGCTAACTAAAGTAAAACCCCCTTCCCCTTATTAATAATAATCGTTTAGTCTCGGAATGGTTACACAGTGTTTTATCTTTTTCGATCGAGTTAAAAATTTCAAAGAAAGAAAAAGACAAAACACTGACAGAGTCTATCCAACGTTTATTAATAAGGGTGTTTTGGACGCGATTATAAGCGATGATAGCCTAGTTGGAGAACGCCCACCTCTCAAGCCAGAGGGAGCGGGTTCAAAACCCAGCCGACGGCACGCACCAACTTGTTCATTGTGTGAACATATGTGCGTATTGTATGTCATCTGCTACATGACTGCAGCCCGGTGTATGGCGACAGGCTCGCCTCCGTTCACATTTGGGACTGAATATCGTCCGGCGAAGTGTGGTTGTATTACACCTCTGCCAGCCCCCTCGGGGGAAGCGTGACGATATGTTATGTTGTGTTTTGGATTGCCTGCATATCACGTATATTAGGTACTAAGCAATAATAGCAGGATATTAAGTAAGTACAAATATCGATCGTATTGCTATGGAAATCCCGCCTGACAAATTGGATAACGTGTTTGTGTTTTGATAGGTAGGTTTATGATGAGTCGATAACTAATGATAAGGATCGTAGAGCAGAAACCGAGCAAAATATTTTTTGTTTTTATTGTTACACAGGCAGTGTGACGTAACAGTTATAAAAAATACTCGGAAATTGCACCATTCGCCAAATTGACTTATAGGGCTCTATGGTCTGTAAAAGAAGGAACCTTGGTAAAGAGTTCCGTATAAAATAAGTAATTCGTTTTGAAACCATCACACTAATTTTACAAGGGCGAAAGTTTGTAAGTGTGTATGTTTGTTATTTCTTCAGGCTCAAACGGATGGAGGGATTTTGATGAAATTTGGTATGGAAGCAGCTTATACCACAGAATAAATAATAGTACCTACTACGTCCTATACCCTGGATTAACATATACTACTTTTTTACCGCGGGTGAAACCGCAAGGCGCAGCTAGTTGTACTGCAAACCTGCAAAGTATTTCTTTTTTTTTTTTTATGTAGAATAGGTCGGCGTTTGACCACCGACTCGCCTGATGTTAAGCGACGTTGTGGTCTAAGATGGAGCACGACGACCTTGAAGGTACTTATTCACTCTAGCCTTGAAGTTTACTAGAGTGAAGAAGTACAAAGACGGCAGTTGAGTGAGTCGCTATAAGTGCGCTACTGCTCAGACCCGTCTTCGGAACGGTTACACCGGACTACATCCCGAAACACGACTAGGTCATTTCACGGCATTTCTTTTGTCTATTTACTTTTTGTATAAAACAAAATAAACAGCTTTTCAAGTTTCCTGAGTTGTTACTAAGTACCTACAGTAAAAGTTGTATACAGGGTGATTGGAATCCAGACCGTTTCTTTTCACGGGTGTTTCTACTCATCCTGGATTACGTTTGAAACGTTACCTATATTAATTCAGCAAATATTTTTTGTTTTCCAGTTACTTCATATTTTGTGTAATATTTGTACTTACTCATTATTTTTTTTCACAATATTATTAAATAACTAAAAAAAGATTTTTTAACGCTTTAATGGTAGCTCAGGATAAGTAGGAACACCCCTCGAAAGGATACGGTCTGGATTCCAATCATTCTGTATGTATCCATAAATAATGAGTGAATCCTTTTGGCTACATACACTCTTTCCGCTTAGCCCTGCTCATGACAAATTCTCAGCTCTTTGTAAATTGCGCTGCCTTAATTCCTCCATTAGTTAATCCGACCACGGAACCGTTTTATTAGATAATGACTTATCATAATAAATCGTTATAAGCCCTGATTTGCCCGATATAACTCTCAGTTCGGTGTGAAACGGAGAGGCGACCGCAATGAAGGGATTACTGGTGTTTCTGGCGACCGTCGCCGTGGCGGCTGCAGCTGGTATGATTTAAATCAATTTGATCCTAGGCAAGGCTAGACAAAAAAGTCGTAAGACGAGAACGAGATACGGACGGAGCGGAGACATGTCATCTTCATACAAAAACACATGCCGAGAAGACATCGAACGAGAAGCATCTGAAATCTGCGCTTAGTTTCTCTGTATGTGTTATAAGTCGCGCCTCTACATTCATTTTCTATGAGAGTACATTGAAGGGACGGCGCTTCTGCGTCCCGTCGTATCTCGTCCTCGTCTTACGTCCTTTTTGTCTGGCTTGACGCTTAGCTACACCACTGAGGCTTATAGTTTCTTGCATTTGTTATTTTTTCGGAAAATTTACATAATATTTTGATGAAACACTGTAATGTATGTGCAATCAAATGGTACGTAGCAAGCAAGTTCTCCGAAATGTGTAAGCTTGTTTAAATACTTATCTACTCTTTAGTTAATTTAACCGACTTCCAAAAAAGGGGAGGTTCTCAATTTGACTGTATGTTTTTTTGTCTATATGTATGTTCTGTTTTTTGTTTGGTAGGTAGATCACATTTTAGAGGTGGTCCCACATAAATTCTAAGGAAAATGGACAAGCAGTTTTTAAAATATCAACGAAATCTAAAAATTGTTTACATGGATGATGGCCTGACGGGAAGTCGGTTTTTCAAGCTTTGCTTTTAAAATTATTAATAGCTCCGATAGCTACTTACTTAGCTCCGAAGTTAATACAATTATATGGTATGATCCTTTATTACATAATTACTCGTATTACTATATGATCTGTGGGTCAGATTATGGTTAGACTGAGCTGAACTGATGCAAATTTTTGATACATTGCATGCAATTTTGATCACACTATTATTCAGTAGTATAAATTAGATACTTAGGTACCTACTTGATAATTAATTAGATCATTAGATGACTTGAGTAAACTACAAAGCCTAGGATCAACTAGTGGCCAGGCGGTATACCTACCTACCTACTAAAAAGTTTTTAAAAATCTAGCTGTTGTTGTAAGTCAGTCCAGTAAAACATTGTTCTGCTCGTGGTGTACTCACAATGTAATAAGTAAATCTGATAGCCTTTAACCTAACCTTAGATTAAGACTTGATAACTAACGCACCTCTACCTGTATTCCCCTTAAATATTAATTAAGATTTATGTTAACAAAGGTCACAGTCCCCGGAGTCCGTGGAGTGTAATTTTTTTTTTTTTTTTTAAAAGCCAGTTAGTAAAATACTTCTATTTATTGTACTTACTTATATGTAATTAAGTATGTACTTAGGTACTTCATTTAGTTAATATTGAGTACTATTGAGTAGTCAATAGTAACTTAATTCACTGACAACGTGTAGGTACGAGTAAGTAACTAATTCCTATGTTTATTTACAGGGGGATTCAAGAGCGGGCTTCGTGGTAAGTAACAGGATCACTAATTTTACTGGTAGATTTTTCTCTCGCTACTACTCATTCTCGCACCGCCCATGATCCAAAAAAACAAATCGAACTAGTTGTAAATAAGTTTTTTCGGTCTTGCTTAAGTATCAATTGACGTCACTACATGTTTCTGAATGCTATACCTGGTTGAGTATTTTATTATACTGAGGTGGACAGGCAGCCTTATCAAGTCACTTATTTATTTATGTCACTCCATGAACCATTTTGACACGTGAAATATTATCTTGGTCACTCTCACTTATACGACTTTTCAAACGAGATAGACAATGGATGAAAGATAATATCTCAGACGAGTCAATATACCTTGTAAAGTTGTAACTGAGCTGTTGTACTAGTTGTACTGATTCTACAGCATGTTACAAAAACAAAAAAGTTACAAAAAAGTGTGTATACACGCCCTTCAAATATACACCAGTATACGCTTATAGTAGTACGCTTCACAAGTAGATACTCGGCTGTAGATAGGTAGGTACTTTAGTAGATTACTGGTGTATATTTGAAGGGCGTGTATACACACTTATAAGTATTCATGCAAAAAATCGAAAAAAAAATGCAAGTTCAAAATAGCAAGAGTTATGGCCCGTTTAACGCAAGAAAAAAAAGGAAATTCTACAAAAACGTTAAAATAAATATGTATCATATGTTGGCGGCTTTTATTCTAAGAAAGTAGCGGTACGACGCAAATAGTTTAAAAATAAAACCGACACGATCAGTGGCTGCGTTCACGCTTTTAGGGTGGCGGAGCGCGATGTGTTCAAAATTTTTAGTCAATATTTAATTTAAACTAGCATAATTGCATCCTCCTGTCGATACTGGATATGCGATACAACGAGGTTTTTGTAACACCCTGTATAGCATACCTTCTAAACCAAGGTTTGCTTACCATCAGGCGACCTGCCTGCTTGCTTACGTCTAATAATGGTAAAAAAACCCAATTAGAAGTAGTACCTACAGGATTTTTTTCCGGGAACGTGACAGGTTTATGAAGTTATCGACCGAGCGAGCGAGCGAGCGAAGCGTCGCTGCTTCAGCTTCGACAAAATGGTTTCGTATTTCCGAATTCTGTCGGGATCTCTGTCTACCTATACATTTCGAAAAAAATCCAAAAACTGACTCGGAACAAAAAAAAAAAAAATATCTGCATAATTTATCGAACCTGCATACCTACAAAATTTTACAAGAATTGCATAGGTATAGATAGATACATAGACATTGCATTTTTTTTTCTTACTAATTTTAGATTTTTCCGATATCGTTTTGCCTTTTTATCTTGTTGCCTGCCATATACCTACCTACCTAAGTGCAATCGTAAACACGTGTTAATGAACATCGAACGATGTTTTAAAGTAGATAACTACCTACAAAAATTTAATTATAGGTAGGTACTCTAAGTACCTACATGGATTAAAAGATTAACAAGAATTAAAACAGGTAGGTATCATGCAAGCCTGGGGAGTCACGTATCTTATCGCTTCACAAGTAGATACTCGGCAGTAGATACCTAGGTAGGTACTTTAGTAGATTACTCAAAACGTGTTAATTAAATCATGGAAATGGTATCCGGATTCATCAGTTAGCACGTTTTTTCGTAAAAACTAAAAAAATATAGAATAACCCCTTGAAAAACTGCATAAAAATGGCTAAGTCTAAGTACAAGAAAATCAAGTGAGTTAAGATCAGGCGCCCAGTGCAAACGGATTATCGAAAAATTAATAACACGAATTTTAATAATTAAAAAAATACCCGAGTAAAATACCTGTGTAGCTTATAGGTATGCCTATGTTTTATATCATTTCTCACTCCAAATTACATCTATGTATATATAAGTAAGATGTCTATATTCTCTCTCTTGAGCCGCTGATTATCATACACTAGCGATCCCTCACAGCTCTGCACATTACCTTCGCACCTTCCGTGAAAAATTATCTAATTGACGGTGAAAACTGCATCAAAATCTGTTGCGTTAGGAGTAATTAGCGGATATACAGACAGAGACCGACAGAAGCGGAAAGCGACTTTGTTTTACACTACGAAGAGATAACGTTTTTTCGCAGTCAAATTCGACATGGACCAGAACCCGAGCGCCGGCGAAACGTACTTCTACGACGTCCCCAAGACGGTGTCCGACGCCAGAGACGAGGGCTGGAAGCGCGCGAAGCGTCCGCGCGGGCCTCTGCCCCAGCTTGTCCTGTACTGCCCTTCAGATAAGGTCCTATGCGGCCTGTACGATGACACGGGCTACATCGCCGGCCTTCAACTTGCTGTTAGTAATTTTTGGCGTTCACTTTTGCTCCCATCACAATTTCTAATCAAAGCTGGTAGTTAGTGATTTCTATCACAGACTTCTACTGTATTGGAAGTCTGTGATTTCTATGAAATATCCAGGATGTAAAAAGGGCTTCTAGTCATGCTTGCGGTGGTTATGTATGTAGGTATCTAAGATGAATTTTGTTTATACATTTTAAAGCGCGATTAAATTTTTTGTAAACCAAATTTCATAAAAATCAGTTGAGCTGTTTTAACACAAAATAATTGTGTCTTAAAATAGCTCAACTGTCTATTGGTTATACCGGTCTGTTACTCAATCTAGTCGGTCAATTATTGACCGACCGTGTGTACAAAAATGTCCCGAATATTTTTCTTATTTATTTATTTAATTTCTACTTACAAACTTTCGCATAGGTAAAATTTACATGATACCCTTGACATGTAAAAAACTATAGGTAGTAAGATACCCAGTTAATTATAGGTACACCTAACCATCTCAATACGTGATTCAATAGCAATGAACTAATTCAACTCAATACACCTTTCCTTCAGCATTCAGCCTTCATAACGCTTCGTTTCATTTTCTTATTAATTTAGTCCAATTATCTTTCAGCTGGCAAAACTGGAGATATCAGAGAATGTGTTCGACTGGCGCAAACGCGGTTTCACCTCCTGGAACACTGCCGTCGATGGCAAATGCAAGGTCTTCTGGACGCTTCAACAGTACTTCGTCGACGAAAGTACGTTACTACGTTAATTAGCAACCAGTCAATCACCTACCACTATATTGCCACAGATCAGTTCGTAAGCCAGCTAGTCAGTTCGTAAGGAGCTATTTCACCATGCGATCTGTCGTATTGCGATCTAACTAGATAGCGTACTGTATTATGAGATAGACAGATAGTCATTGCCGGCTCCCTATTCTTACGCGTGAGATGTTATCTTGGTCACTATCACTCCTATGACTTTTCCAACGAGAGAGACAATGACAAGTAAACATCTGACAAAGTTCAAGAATAGGAGCCAGATAGCCAGACTATCAATCGCATGGGATAGATAGTGTGGTGTAATACCCCTATTACATTATCTACTTCTCACTGCTAAGTAACTTCGAAATTACTTGTCTTCAAATTCAGTCTCACCTTATTGCATAAAGCTTTCTGCTCAATAATACTATTCAATCTGTTCTAGAGTTCCTCTCAATAAGCAAGGAAGAGCGTCTCGCATCCCGTGACTCGTCACGCACGCTGCAAGCCGGCGCCGTCTGGCTTACCGGTACCGATAGAAAGCTAGAGAAGGTCTCCACTCAGGAGGAAGACATCGTTAGAGAGAAGGTGTTCACTGAACAGGCCTGCATCCCTTGGATGGGTAAGTTGAACGAAAGAACCGTCGAAGAACTGACGGCGGCGTCTTTTAGAGTCGCTGGAGTCTGCTAGGTATTAACGTTGCCGTCGTCTGAGTTACCGACATCGTTTGCATCACCTGCAACGTTTGGGAAACCGACATCGAACATTGTAATAGGACATCGCTAGCGAACACATGTTAACTGTGAATAGGGCTGTGTAAATACTGCACACACACACACTGTACAATACTGCACACATTTAGGCTGTATCTTTTAGATGAATGAGTAGAACGACGCCGACGCTCAGACATGAATCTCATTAAAACTAGTTAAAGAATCGTCGTTTTAGAATGCGGCCCTTAGAACCCGGCAAACACGTCTTGGGTCACTGGCGCTGTCTCTCGCTGAGACACTATCGTCTCTTAGGTCATTACAAAAATCTAAAAATTATACTTTCATAGCAAGGGACACAATGTTTTCACTTTAGGGGAAGGTGATAAATTCGTAATATTACATGTTTTTTTACACTTCTCAGGTCTCCACTATTACTACAACATGTCGGCGACGACCGAGTGCACAGCTGAGCAGATGTACCCGTGGTTCCCCATGACTAGGAACGGGGAGCTTATCGCGACTGGTTTCCTCACTTTTGCGAAACTGGAGCTCCACAGCGACAGGCGGGACTGGTTCGAACGGCCAGCCGCAAGCGTTGTAGAGGTGAGGCTGGTTTTGATATCTTTTTGGAAGGCTAAGTGACCAGTGCACCTAGCATGCGCAACGCGACAACGGTATGTCGACTCTTTTTATCGAGACAGACGTATGTTTAGACATAGCCTTGTCACGTACTCACACTGCAAAAAGTGACGAGAAGAATTTTGTCGCGCGCGCATGCTAGGGGTGCAGGCGGTGCAGCCCAATGTCAGAGTTTTGACGTTTGCTATTATAATTTTCACGTTTGTCTCCAATGTGAAGGCAAGTGTTTGAAGACATTACTAGCTGATAGAACGACACTGCTGCGCTAGAAAGCCTCAAAACTTGAAAACAGCTTAAGTTCTAGACTCCTATGGTATGCTAATAAAATAAAATCATTTTATTTGCATGTCAATGGGTTAATAAGATAAGATATTGTTTGATATTATGTCTGTGTAACGTTTCAGGGATTGAAAACCTAGGCTTGTTTTGAAAATACCGAATGCCTTATGATTTCAGGCGATCGTGCCCAACGGCGCTCAGTGCGTTTACGACCTAGCAGCCGATCCCGGCACCGTCACCATGCACATCTACTACATCGACGAGCCGTGGACCATAACCTGCTAGTCGACTGTAGTTTAGGGCACCGAGTAGTAACACAATAGCCGGGTCTTCACTGACGATGGCATGTTTCTATTTCTGGCGCCACACTAACGGGAAACGATGTCAATTACCGCGATGATGGACGTTCAACGTAGGTGAGGCCAGGACTTATCACAGTAATTTTACAACGGCATGCACAATGCGTCAATAGGAACGTTGACTGTTCGTGTGTGGCCACCCAATTTAACGCGTTAATATTAACGCAATATTTAACGCGGTGACAGATATTAACGTTTCCCGTTAGTGCTCCCAGAATATCTCGTTTTAACTGCTGAGATTTCCACGCTCCAGACTGCAATAAAAGCGGAACCCGGCTAATGACGCAGCGGCCGTATTGACAACGCGCAGTGGAATTGATAGTGTGCTAATTTTATTGTAATTAGTCACTTCTACCCCAGAGTCGCTTTACTCGGAAGTCCACCTTAATTACCCCACCAAATATATCCCCTATGCAGTCAAGTGGGAACTAAAATGTAGTTGTAAATTTTGTGACAATATCAGTAGCTCTCCCAATTAATTGTACACAAATAATTGCACCCTAGGGACTCTAAATTGTGCATAGCATATTGCATTCAAATGTACTTTGAATTTTTGACAGCATTTTTGTAAATAAACAATTAATTCTAGTCATGCATTTGTTTTACTATCAGAGTAAATGTACGAAGTGTATTAACAACAGACATACTCTATGATACCATTGTACTCATCATTTACTATTATAGGTATATAAATAGGTGTATAGGTACGTGAAAAAAACAACTGTTCCAAACATTTTGTCGACTATCAGTCGAAACTATGTCGAAGTTTTTAGTTTTTTATCAGCAGCAGTTTTCATTCGTGATTCCAGGGTTGGTCCTTTAGTAAAATTTTGTCATAATGATTAGTAGAATGATATCCTAGAATGTATATCGTTTAAAGATAAAACCTACATAGATGGGGTTATTCACATCGACTCACGAGATATTCCTACTTCCTATAGTTACATTATAAAGATGAAAGTTTGTGTGTGTGTTTGTTACTTCTTCACGCTCAAATGGATGGACGGATTTTGGTGAAATTTAGTATGATAATAGCGTATAACCTAGATTAACTTATGGTACTTTTTAACCGCGGGTAACACTGCCTGGCGCAGCTAATATATATGTATGTGATAAACTAATAACAATCTACCGATTCGCATTGTATAATTCGATAACAAACCCTTCATTTTCGAAAACGATTATGTCGCAGGCAAATTATAATAACTCGTCCATTTACAAACGGTCGGCATATTGTAAAAAGGCGAATTAGATTTTTTTTCTATGAGGCCATAAAAAACCTAATTACCTACTGTAAGTTATTCGGCAACTGTAAATCATTAAATTTTACAATTAAATATATTTATTGCAATATATTTGTAAACGGACGAGTTATGCAATATGCCTCGGATATTTCCACAATACTTACTTATCTCAGATATTTACATATATTATATTATCTGTTCATAGATTGCGAATTTCTTGCTGATCCAGAATTCCCGTGATAAACGAGATAGATTGAAATATGGATTGACTAGCTGAGCCCCGGTGGTTCTCCCGCAGTTAAGCAGCTAAAAAGTGCTCCGCTGTGCTAATCCAGACTATAATTTGTCACTGTGCCAAATTTCATCCAGATCCATTCAGCTGATCTGACGTGATTATGTAAAAAACATCCATCCATCCAAACCTTCGCTTTTATGATATTAGTGTTCATAACCAATCACCGAAATTAAGCAACTGACAACACAGTCAGTCTTTGGATGGGTGACCACGGGTGGTATATATATAACTGAGCGCTACCGTGGATCAGATGACACACTAAATAGTAGGCCCGGTTGTTTGTTCTAAAACAACAACCGTCAAACCTTGTCAGAAGTCTTCAGGTGGCCTAGAAACTCTGACATCAGGGCTAACGACTTGACCTATTCGAACTTATTTGCTTTAGTGTGATATAGACATAGTAGATATACTGCGGTCTTCAGTCAGTTGGAAATAAGAAAACATATATTTTCCTTACAAGCTTATATTGTGAATTAACTGACCCCCGTAGGTGCTTTATGTGATCTCTTCTTGACCTTCTGCTGTCGACGCTTAAGGTGCCTCTGGACGCGGCCCGCGCCTTCCTTCTTCAGCTCCTCGTATTGCTTCACGAGGGCTTCTACACGCATTTCAGCTGAAACAGTTTTTAGAAATTACGTAAATAATTTGAATTAAAAAAGAAAAAATGTTGGTCAACCTTCTTTATCCAAATAATATTATTTTACTAATATAAATTTATTAATTTAAATAAATGAATTTATATTTTATTTTATAATATTATTTTATTTTATAATATTATTTTGTATTGTAACCCATTATCATTTGTTCGTAATCACAGGGTGATTGAAGAATAGAATAATTACTGTAATCAAGCATTGTGTATAATCATATTTTGTAAGCAGTAGTAGGCCCATTGAAAACATTATTTTGTGTTTGATTTCCAATTGCTTTACTATGTAAACAAATATAAGCTGATTATGTGATTATAGCTATAGATGCTTACAGAGCAGTGCCAGATGAAGCAAGTGCGGAGCCTGTAGCAAGTTTTAACAGGGGGTCCTTGTTTCGATCCCCTATTACAATATAAGATGTAAATTAAAAAAAAGATTTATGAAGAGACTTCTCCTTTTTCTTTTTTTTAATCACCAGTAGCCCCTAAGCCCGGAGACCACACTATTTGCTGCTTCCTGCTACATGGGTATAATTTGGCACTACAGCAAGGTGAAAATATCAGAACCTCTTATCTTGAAAGACTAAAATAATGTAAACAACTTACACTTATTCATAAACTGTGGCTTTCTCCCTTCCATGAACTCTTGCTTAACCTTTTCTCTCTTCATTTCTTTCAATTCCCGTTCCTTCTTGCCCTGTTTACTGGCTTTGTGTTGGTCATTTAATCTCTGCAGTAGTCTACGTAGCTGGGTCTGTCGCTCTGGGTCCGTTGTTTCTTTGAGTTCTGCTCGGGTGGCTTTGATATCTTTCATACGTTGCTCTGATAGAAAACTGTAGTTTTCGGAAAACTGTTTCTTGTCAAATTCGCCACACAAGGGATCAAACCTAGAGGAAATAAAAACCAAGTGGTAAGAAGAATCATCAATCATGAATTTACTTCTTATGACTTAAATTGACAAAATAAGATTTAACTTCAACTCTTGATGGCTCTTGTAAATGATACTTTACAACCCCATGAATGTCATGTAGAATGGGCCATCAAACATAAAAAAATGATAAGTTTAAAAACATTTTTGCCCAGTGGTTATGGTTAGTTTTAAATTTTTCACATGAGACATTTATCTACTATGCATAATACCTGAATTCAGCAGCATACATAAGATATAGCTCACCTAGGGTCACGGATTTCCTTCTGAATAACTTTAGGTACAGCTGTGATCAAGCGCACAGGCTTTTTGGAACTCATCTCGCGAGGCCTGTTTTTGTTTTCTCTTTTGAAAACCTTGTTGTCAATTGTGTTTTTGTCCTTAGCACCAAAGAGAGCTTCTTTATAAACTTTAGCGCCAACCTTTTCTTTTAGCTTCTGCAGTTCCTCAAATGATAGTGTTGACAGCTGCGACCTTATAGCAGTCTGGAATTATAAAAATTAAGTGCATAATAATTTTATCGGACCATAAATTTACTCTGTACGAGCTTGACTCGTTCAAGAATTTATTATTTTAAACTTTGTTCCTATTCTTAACAGGAGCTCTAGAGGTTAAGTTAATGAATACACGCATTATTTATCTACTGACCCTTTCTGCATTATCATCTTGATCTTCATCAGCAGACGAATTGTTGATGTCGTTACTTTCACTGCTACTCATTTTGTTACGATTTTCTAACAGCACTTGACTGTTTTTTCAATAAACACAGAAATAGAAAATAAAAGTACTTTGTGAAATGTAAATAAAAAAGAAGCTAGGCATGGGCAAAAAATATTGAAAAATCTAAGTATCGATGTTTTTCTTTAAAATAATCGATTAATACATAATCGTCGATATTTTATGGGTCGATGTTTAATTTTAGAGGATCAAATTCGTATCAACTCCTTTTTTTGTTGTTTTGTTCATTGTCAACCTTAAAAAATCCCGCCACAATCTTTTTGAAATGCAATATAACAGTAAGACTATTGGTTGTTTTAAATGCTTTGGGAATATGTGTAAATAATTATGCTAGAACTGCCTTTATATAGATATTTTTCACTCGAACATTATCGATAATGTATAAAAATTTCGATACGAAAAATTTCAATATATTTTTTTCACTTCCCTACAAGAAACTTAAATTAACATTGACAATAGTTTTTTTTTGTCCCTTATGGCACACTAGAGCCAACGTGACCATACCGCCTAGTCATCCTTATGATTTTCGAACTTTAGTTGTTATGTCCATGATGAAGATGATCGTCTAGAATACGCGTCCCCTATTATTTTTCTCTATGGCCTGCTGGTCAAAAATCATAGTGTACTAAATCCCTCAGATCAACGTAGAGAATAAGATGGTGCACGGCGTATGATTTAGGTGAAGCCAAAAACCATCCAAAAACTACGCTACTGTCGTATATGTACACAACACGCACACATTGACGCAAAAAACTACGCTATTCGCTTGGTCATTCTTATCTCGACATTATATGCATTGAGGTTCTTTTTAAAAACTGTTTTTTACAAGTCAGTTTTGAAAAAGCCGTAACATTAAACTCTTACAAAAATGTACAGTTTTAGAATATTAAATCTACTAAGATATTGGAAAGGAAATGGCTAACGTGGAGTTTGGGAATAAATATTAGTTTTCGTGCAATTGTTTTTCATGGCAACATTACCACATGGCAAAATTGCCCCAAAATCCTAAGGGGCAGAAGCCACTATTAAAAAAAAAAAAAAAAAAAAAAAACATTACCACGCAAACAAGTTTAAGGAAATTGCTTCTGCGAGTTAGAACGCAGTGTTCTATCTTTACCTCTAGGTTGATCTGAGACCTAATCCATAGATTAGTACTCCCCTGTATTTGTATTCTCTTTGACTATGTACGTAATACTTCAAATAATAATTTTAAGAAAAAAGCAATTCAAATGGCTGAAAAGGCCTAACCCATTTTATTTTGTATAATTTTTTGAATTTTACAATGGAAAATGAAATAAAAATAAAACCAAGTAGCAAAATGTAAGCTAATCGTGTCTATGTTACTTCTAGTTACGTCGCACTAGCATTTCCAGAAGCCTACACTTTTCATATTGCAGCCTGCCATGGATTTAGATGAAGCCATCACAGTAACCAAGTTGACCATTCAAGAAGAAGCAGGCTACCTCTTGATCGCATGGCAAGCTAATTCTTTTGAAATGTACCTGTATTTACAGAAAATAATTTGGAAAGGAATTTTTTCATCTAATCGACTGGCAGGCTTCAGTAGAAATCTTCAAATGCCCGAAAACGAGTACTACAAATGCCTTAGAAGATGTTTAACTGAAGATAGAAATGATTACAACTACGAATTAATAAGTGGTTTTTTCTACTGGAAGCGTAAACGAAATAATTCATTTGTGATGGAGGGGTTTTTGCCCCTGGATCTCATAGAAAACTCATCGAGGAATGCGCAACCAGATTTAGTAGAAGTACTGATATCTATAAATAAGCACCTAAAAAATAAGGCTATTGAATTACAAAGTAAATATAAAACGATAAAATTACAGTACCAAAAATGTCTAAAAGACACTGAAGAGTTTTTAGGTTTAAAGATGGAAATGGAAAGAAAATTGTGCGAGAAGTTCTTAGTATTAATTAATTCACAAAAAACAGATGGTGAGAAGTACAATGAAATAAGTTAACGTAATAACTAGCTGCATCATAAAAACAAAAATGATTATGTATTAATTTAAAATGAATTTTTAAGCTTCTTTAATAAATTAAATTTTATGTTAATAAAAAGATTAAGTACTCACTTAAATATAATTTTATGTTACTGATTGCCAAGCCCATGCCGTCATTCCTAGCCATTTGGGGGGCTATTCCTGCGCGTGAGATGAGATGAGATTTTATCTTGGTCACTCTCACACACGACGTTCCAAAGGAGAGCAACAAGGATGAGAATAAGTGAGATGAAAATCTCAAATCTCCGAATAGGGTCCTTGGACCCATTTATACAAGTTACTTTAGCTTTTTTCTTCTAAGTAGGATGGTCATTTATAATGGCATGAACCCAATCATCGCTATTACGGGCTAGAGACAAATTGTCTTTCCACCGTTTAAATGCAATGCCACGCTTAGATGCGACATAGCTAGAATATGGGGGGCAATTCCTGCGCGTGAGATGAGATGAGATTTTATCTTGGTCACTCTCACACCTATGACGTTTTAAATGAGAGCAACAAGGACGAAAAAAGGTGAGATGAGAATCTCAAATCTCCGAATAGGGTCCATGGATGTTTGCCACTTTCTCGCGGGACAAAGCAAAGAATATAAATACGGGGGAGGGCTAGCACGGGCCGGAGACAAACAGTCTGAATTACTCCCTATATCCCCAATTTCCCATTGCAGCAAAGTGTTTCAGAGAAGTCTAGTCTAGTCACTAAAATGTGGAATTAGGGATATATCCCCAATTCCACACAAAATGTGGAATTGGGGATATATCCCCAATTCCACATTGGGAGTGATTTATCGAAATAAAAAAAATACTTAGTTCTAATTTAAGCTCTCAGATCAACTAGAATATCAGATGGCGCACGGCTTATGATTTAGGTGAAGCCACTTCTTGTTACATGTGTGCTGTGGAAGTATTGCCATGAAAAAAAAAATACCCTGAGTATTGTAGTTTTCCAACGTATGTATCCGCATTCCACTGAATTCATGTAATAGTTTCCAGGTTAATTAATCAAATGTTTGCCAAATATCAATTGCCAAAAAATCATCATCATACCTTAATCATAATACCTAAACTGGACGACAGTTTTGAAATAAAGATTTTTTAAATTATTCAACGGAAGGCAATATAGTAGACTTAGTATTAGGGTTGTGGTAGCACCCCTTGAGTATGGAACCATAATACGTAATCAGAAAAAAAATTATACGCGTTGAATTGAAAACAACTTTTCGTTGGTAAAAAATTAAAACTTACCCTGATGGGATACGCAGTCCTTTTCAGACGGCGAAGGCCAAGCTTGGTCAAGTAAAAGTCTCTTTCATTAAAATGGTCTGAAAGGACAACATCTCTTTTTGATGGTTGCCATTTTTGATCATTTCGACTTTTTTGTATGGCAACCACCCATTCTTTTAATGTCGCTTTTTCAATCTTAATTGGGAACCTAAAAAAGTCTTAGGATTTAAAATAATATTTTGGAGAAAAAAATGCGATTATGACAACACTGCACGACATTCCACAAATTCATGTAATGTCATTGTCAAGTCCAAAAATGGCATTAGGGACTTTGTATCCAGTTGCCAATAAAATAAAAAAAGTACTATGTAAATATAGGTATCCGAAATTATAACCTAAAACAATGCTGTTTACTTTATAATGAGATGTTATTAACAATACTTACACATGGAAAGTTATTCCATCGGATCTCTTTTTCACTTTCGTGTAGTTAGTGCAGTGTTTCACAGCACATGACGGCATCGTTCCAGAATTTTTTTGTATGTTCTCAGCGTGACGTCCAGGTTAGTACTGACGAAGCGAGTAGCGTAGTTTTTTTGCGTCAATGTGTGAGTGTTGTGTACATATACGACAGTAGCGTAGTTTTTGGATGGTTCTTGGCTTCACCTAAATCAAACGCCGTGCGCCATCTGATATTCTAGTTGATCTGAGTTTAAGCTATAATGGGTTCCAAAAGAGTTATTTGACACTGACAAATGCAAAGGCGTGCGGCGCCATAATAGGGTAAAAAAAAACTGTGACAGGCATAACTGTCATTGTCATTCAGCGTTGCCAGACGATACAATTCTAGGAACAAGAAATACCCCTAATATTTATGCTTTATTTGATGATAAAATCCTACCTAAATTATATTTAAATTATTGATATTATTTAAGTTTGTAAGAATGGATGGATGGATGGATGTTTGTTACTCTTTCACGCCAGAACGGCTGAACAGATCTGGATGAAATTTGGCACAGAGATAGATTATAGTCTAGAATCGCCTAAAGGATACTTTTTAACCGTGGGTGAAACCGCGGGGCGCAGCTTGTTGGTTATACTTTATTATTTATGATATAATTGAATCAAATCGAATTCAATCGTACACGATTGTACGACTTTTTTTATTTGTGCTTTACCATACCAAAAAGCCTTCAAACTGATTTATGTTTGCCCATAACTACTTACTTACTGAGTCCTCTCACTAGTCGGAGAAAACTCTTTTAGTATCGAAAAAGTTCATATAACCGATTCATATCCACCTAATTCCAGATTATGGTGCTAGTTTAAAATAGGGTTTTTATATGGTATCTAAAGTTTAAGTAAATTTGCTTCTGTGTTCACCTACCCTTCGCCCTGGCTAATTTCAGCAGTGCAGTGTCAATTTTGAGTACATTTAAAAATCCATTGAAAAAAAAACGTAGACACGATTTTTATTTACTAAGACATGACTCTTTCCTGACCAGCGTACGAACTACGATCACTTTCAAATAATATGGCAATACCATTGCCATTGTTTTGTTTTTTAACATTAAAAAATTCAAATCAATATTCCTTTCGAAGAGTGATTATTTTTGGTCCTTAACAAATTTCAAATAAAATGGATTTTATTACACCTGCTGAGACTTATGTGGCAAAATTGAAAGTACTTGATAAACACGTATACATCAAACTAATATGGATACAGAACGAGACCGACCTATTTCACATCCAAGTTTTTGATGGAGACTGCAGTTGGTCCGGGAGGTTTTCGAATGAATTCGCTGACCAATTTAGAAAAAGGGAGATTGTTAACGAAAATGAAGAGACGTATGCATTAAACGTAAAAAACGGTTTGAGTGAAGAGAACAAGAATTACACATACGAGTTTACGATTTCTCTCGATGAAGAAACTGCTTCTTTATCGTGGAAGAAGAGATTTACAGGAATCAACGTGCTTCACGGCAAAGTCCCTGTTCACCGTGATATCGATCCTCAACCTAAATCTGTGCTGGTTGACATTCTACTAAATAAAAATCTGGAGCTTAAAAACGATGTAAAAGGACTTCACACTCAGACTACAAAGTTAGTTTCCGAGCTAGATAAATCTAAACAAGAATTAGAAAAGTATGTTAACATCAAGACTTCTTTAGAAACAACACTGTATGGGAGGTTTGTACAATTATTGAATGCCAAAAAAAGAAGAATCCAACTCCTTGAAGATAATTTGCTTAACTTTGAAGAACCGAATAACATCTCAATGAACAATGAATTAGATTAAACAACAATAAACTATATGCACTATAATATTAAGTATGATAAGTAAACTGTATTTGACAAAATATTTCTGTGCACCCAAAAATACAAAATAAAACAATGAAAAGCTTTTAAATTATTTTATTTTATAGAAATTGCACTTTAAGATATGACTTGTTAGTAGCTGCGTCCGAACAGGGTGAAACACTTGGGCTTGTTGGTGCAAGTCGGGTAGATGCATTTGTCCGCATCTGTCAGTTCACGAGGTTGTTGGAACGGAATACAGAGAGACTTTGCACCCATTGCTGGTGCTTTGCCATCTGCAGTGGTATCCTCTTCAGTTCTGTTAAAATAAAATACAATCTAAATTAAATACTGCAAGCTTGATATTGGTGCTTGTAATAATAACTATTTTAAAGAGGTACATCACTTTTGTACATCACTTTTTTTATCTGTTCTGGAGACAAATGACATGAAACTAATGAGTCTTTCCATTTAAAAAGTATTAGTCTTGTGTGCTGGATTTCAGAGGCTAAACCAATCCTGATAAATTTTGGCTAAAAAACATCAGATTCAGCTATTTAAACATGTTATACATCATCAAAGCAAATTGGCAAAGCTCAGTTAGCCATGGCTTCACTAATTTTCAGGACTTTAAAAAAAACTTATTGACCAAGCAATGTGAGGTCTTGGAGTATTGGGATTCAGCATTCCCAGATAACTTGAATATGATTGATCCAGAAATTCTGCAGGCAAGTAGTTCATGCAAATGCATCTTTTAAGTTTGAGTTAGAGCTAAATTGATGAAAAAGTTAAGGAGATATGCAAGTTCTCCATTTATTATATTTATTCTTAGACTACTAGCTAGTGTTTTATGGTAGTAGATAATATTGTTACCTTGCGCTGTCCTTCTTAATATTGTCTTCGCAAGCGATGTCGCCGCAGAATGGAGCGAGCAGAATATGCTTCTGTTCCAACGCTGATGTGAAGTCGTCCCATTTGGTCACGAGGGACAGCCGCGCGTCGCGCTCTTTCGTTGCCCTACAAATAATGAACTTAAGAAACTGTCGCAGACGGAAGTATAGAAGCCATCAATAATGTCGAGACTTAACCTGACATTTCCAAGAGAAGACAATTATTATTGCAAAACTGAAACATATCTTCATCAGGACTAGAGAGAAATTCAGTTGCAATTTTTTACACTAGATTTTTTTTGTTTTACTTCCTCGGTCTTGTTCAAGTTTTATAGCCAGGGATATGGCACTGATTGTGTAGCTTAGATTAGGGAAAAAATATTAAAAGTCAGACCAGTAGTTCAGGGAGTTACCCTAATTACTAACTCTATTATTTGAATACTCCTTTCGAAGTTATAATAATATTAGTGTGACCTATTCTTACTTATTATAAAATCGAAAGTAGCTTTGTCTGTTTGTTTGTAGGTTTTTAAATGCTATAATATCTTATCTTTAAATGAGCAATTCTTGTATATATATATATAATTGGAATCTCGGAATCGGCTCCAACGGTTTTCATACAATTTAGTATATTGGGGGTTTCGGGGGCGATAAATCGATCTAGCTAGGAATCATTTTTAGAAAATGTCATTTTATTCGTGTTTTATCGATAATCAACTTAAACATAAACTTGGAAGAAAAATAACAAAAAGGAGGCGTTTGAGTAGTCTCAACTGAAAAATATGACTCTTCCTGACATCTATTGGCGAATAATAATACTATTTTTTGTGCACAATTTAAAAAAAAAATATACCGAGCAAAGCTCGGTCATCCAGGTACTATGTTATAATATATAGCATTTCATGAGGAAGGTTTTTGGATACTATTTTCTAAATAAAGCTGATTACTAAAATAAACTACATTTAAGTGTTAGTTAAATACTCTAATAGACATTTCTCCAATCCAATAAACTCACTTTTCAAACATCTCCTGGTGCGTAGCCTCAAGCAGTGCCACAAGCTCCTTCCCCGCTTCCTGCCTCTTCAGAGTGCGTTTGTTCCCCGTGAGCCGCTGGACGGCCACCACCTCGCCCTTGGCTATGTCTTTCGGACCGAGCTCCACGCGGTACGGGACACCCTATATGAAAAAGAAAAAAATTATAAAACCTTTTAAGAATATATGCCTAAAATAAACCTAACATAAATAACAAATTACAAATAATAAACAGAGCTCAAGTCAGTATCGGCGGGTAAAGTACCCAAAAGGCTGGCAACGTTACCTCGTTGAATAGCAATGTTAATTCGCTGACCGAGGTAAAATATATAATAAAGTAGATAAAATCAAATTCTGAACTGGCTCGTTCCTCGGCCGTGCTGGAGGCGGTGACTCCGCAGGGCAAGACGACTGCCTGCACGAGTCTATTATCTGTGACGACTGTTTACTGTTTACCTTTAACTCCCAGTGATTGAACTTCCACCCGGGCGAGTAGTTGTCCCTGTAGTCTCCCTCGGCCCTGATGCCAGCGTCTATTAACTCGTCGACGAGTTGCTTGCAGGAGTCTATGAGGCTGGCTCGTTCCTCCGCCGTGCTGGAGGCGGTGACTCCGCAGGGCACGACGACTGCCTGCACGTCGGCGACGCGCGGAGGGAGGACCAGGCCACGGTCGTCACCGTGTACCAGGACCATTACACCTGCAGGAACGTTACAGAATGAGGATCGTTTCCAGCACTGCACTGGCAAGGACACCGACCTACTTTACGTCGACGGTGATTAAGCCGTTAGCCATCATGATAACTCAGTGCAGATTGGTGGATAAGTAACACCATAGTGTCATAATAAGCTAAGTGTACTGAGATCATTACACCTGCGGGAACGTTACAGTATAAGGATCCTTTCGAGGTCGACAAATCAACTCAAAACCAACACTCATCATTACAGTTTTTTTAGATCCCACTGCAGAAACACCGACCTACCCTTCGTCGAGGGTGATAGAGCAGTTATCCACCGCGTTGGTTCAGTGCGGGTTGGATAACCTATAGTGTTTTCTTAACATGTAGTATATGTATAACAAGCTTTAAATAAAATAGCTTCATCAATATGCTCTCAATCAATATTGTTATTAATATCTCATTTTCTAATCATATATTCCATCGACCAATATTTATCAAAGGGTGGTATGTGCAAGGAGGTCCGTGTGACGTCACAAGGACCACTCGCGCTCGGCTCACGCGGGGAAAGGCGTGACGATATGATATGATATAAATAAGGTCTAACTTAGTATTGAAAAACATTGAAAATTAGATTTTATAGCAAAATCCTACTTTCGCAGTATTCCAGTCACCGACGTGTAACCGACGCTATGTGTTAATTTATTTAGTCAATTTAGCCCTGTATCAAATTACGTTCAAATTTGTCTCACTGCAGAAAATAACATACCAATAGTCCTTGTGGTGAGTCCCCACGAGTTCTGGTAGACGTAGGCTTTCTCGTGCGTATCGGGGTCATCGTACACTACTTCGAACATCTTGGAGAAGTTCTGGCCCAAGTGGTGGCTGGTCGCGCCCTGGGAATCACAATTACGATTAACTATTATAAATATTTGTTTAATTAATAGTAAAACAAGCTAAATTGTTGTTTTTTTTATGATTGAATGGGCCTACGCGTGACCACAACACACCTGATGGAAAGTGACGATGTGTGCCGAGGACGGTGCCTATTCATTTTTGTCTTGAAGATACCAAAGTATACACTGTGCTACACATCCAAAGGTCCGAACTGAAAAGTTCTGAGCTACTGTGGTCATATTTCCCGAAGACAACCA
This sequence comes from Peribatodes rhomboidaria, assembly GCA_911728515.1. Classification (NCBI taxonomy): domain Eukaryota; kingdom Metazoa; phylum Arthropoda; class Insecta; order Lepidoptera; family Geometridae; genus Peribatodes; species Peribatodes rhomboidaria. The sequence goes on along the minus strand of OU452186.1, from coordinate 11,576,807 downwards.
GATAATCTTGTAAAGCGAAAAAAGATAAAAAGAAAGGTGCGCGTGCAATAGAATTTAGTAATCGTAAGGTCGAGATTAGTGTACATGCAATCAAGGTTTTCCAGTAGGTACTCCTCTAAAAAAAAATGTATTTATTGCCAAAATCTATGAGTTAAAAACACATTAAAGAAAAGTACTTGTATCATTACACCTAAACTAAGTATAATTAAAAATTTTAAAAAATTGTTTTGGCAATTGGAGTAGCATGCCATAGCATATGTAATGTACAAGCAGACGATCCACTTGGTGTATAGCACCACAGAAAATGCAACTATAATGTTATAAATACAGTAAAAATGAACATACTCGTACCTATAAAATCAATTTTATGTTAGATTTGGAAAAATAGATTGTACGGGTATATTTTACCTGGATAGCTCTACCGCTGGCCGGAATATACCCCTCAACGGTGGTCGTGTAGTACCCTCCGGCGAACTTCTCCTTCTCTGTCTTACGCCCGCGCACGACAGGGATGGCGAGAAGCTCCTCGTACACTCGTGCATACAACTCTGTTAATAAAAAAATATTTAAATAAATATCGTACAAGGTCTTGTGTGCTTTGTCCTGTGCTGAAATGAAGAAAATTAACACAGAAGTCGGTGACATTTGGGACGGAAGATTATTGTTCTTTTATCATCATCATCATGTTAGTTCGGAAGACGTTACTATTTAACTACTACCTTACTGAACTACTGGACAAAGGCCTTCCCCAATGATCTCTACAACGATCAGTCTTGGGCTGCCCGCATCTAGCGACTAACCGCGACCCTCACCCCTTCTTAACCCCCAGTAAAGAGGCTTGTGGGGAGGATCTGAATGAATATAACACGTCAAACTTTTCAAAGACATTAGCCTTATGTGTATGGTCAACATTGACACAGACTGACATTTTTTTTATTTTGTAATATGTACGTTTTTATTAGTACCCAGTATCTGCAGCACCTCCTCCTCCGCGTCGCGCTGGTGTCTGTGCGCCGTGTGTCCCTCCTGCCAGAGGAACTCGCGCGTGCGCAGGAACGGCTGTGGCTGCTTGAACTCCCACCGCTGTAACAAACGTACACGATTTGTCATCTTATTTACTTTTAAAAGTTAAGTATGTGTGAAGTTTGAAAGTATGTTTCAAGATAGTATCTCCTGAACTGCTTCTCCAAATAAAAAATAAAAAGCACCAAAAAGGAAAAAAACAGTTTTAACAAGAAGCCGAGGCAAGCCGAAATATCGTTTGCGTGACCTTGTCGCGTTCTTGAAGGTTTGGTCGAGCCTGTTCGATCGCACTGTCTGGAGTGACATGGTGGAGACATTTGCCCAGGAAAGGGACAGTATAGGTTAATAATAAATATAAATATAAAGCTACACAATCAGTGACATAATAATCCTACTAATATTATAAACACGAAAGTTTGTAAGGATGGATGGATGTTGGTTACTCTTTCACGCCAGAACGGTTGAACAGATCTGGATGAAATTTGGCACAGAGATAGATCATAGTCTAGAATGGCACATAGGGCACTTTTTAACCGCGGGTGAAACCGCGGGGCGCAGCTAGTACGTTATAAAACTTGATCAAAGCCGGTTGGAGATGAGTTAGTAACTCACCACGACGTTGTTCCACTGGTTGATCTTGAGCGGCAGGTCGCGGTGGCTCTGTATCCAGCGCGCGTACGCCGGGTACATGCCGGTCTCGGAGGTGGGCCGGATGGCGATATGTTCCGCCAGCTCCGACGACCCAGAGTGGGTCACCCACGCCACTTCCGGCGAGAAGTCCGCGATGTGGGTTTTCTCACGCTCTAGTGCAGCCTGGAAGGGAAGAAAAGTCTTGTGACTACGCGCAGCAAATCCTGGGGCATGGGCGTGGCAGACGCGTAATGGGTACCGGGTTGCCAGGCGAACGAGCAAATGCAAACGTTGCCGGGTCGATCGATTTATGTCAGGTTTTAGGGACGCGGCAAAAGGACTGCAGACACACGCGCGCACATGAATCGATTGCTGCGCGCAGTAGCCCCGCTCTATACAACATGTTGTTTTGCACTCCCGCAGAATTTGTATAGTATACTCCACTAGCAGAGTCTGAATAAATTATAGGGCAACCTTGAAGTCGAGAAAAAAAGCATCTGTTCCAAGCATTTTGTCGACGATCAACGAACTTTTTGTATGGGACAGCTGTTTTTTTTTCTCGGTTTAAAGGTTGTCCCATAGTTTATTCGTGCTCTGCTAGACTAGCATTTTTTACAAATTCTGCGGGAATACAAAACAACATAAATTGTACATACAATCTCATGCATAAATAATTAACAACACATGAAATGAATGAACTAACCCGAATTAATGAACTCTACTACTACTCTAATACTACTGCTATGTTTGACTGAATTGTGATTTTTCTTTGAAACACAAATGATCGTTTACCCATAAATACTATGGAGTGTTGACCTAATAAATAATAAATAAATAAATAAATATCAGGACACTTACACACGGTCGCCTGACCCCAAACTAAGCAAAGCTTGTACTATGGCTGCCAGAGACTGATATACATGCATATATATTTTTAAATGCATACTTAAATAGATAGATATTTACACCCAGACATAGAACAAAACAAATGTTCATCGCATAAATGTTTGCTCTAGGTGGGAATCGAACCCACGCCCCCAAGCTCAGCAGGCAGGTTCACTACCAAATGATGTATATATATATATATATGTATATATTCCTGTGTGCCATACCTTAGAGACGAACATGGGGAAGTATCCTTCCTTGACTCCAAGTTTCCTGAACTCCTTGGTGAGGAAGGCCCGGATGGTCTCCCAGATGCTGTAGGACCAGGGCCGCAGGATGTAGCAGCCGGATATGTCGTAGTAGTCTATCATTTCAGCTGCAAACAAATAAACACAATCAATAGAGATTTTTTTAAGTTTTTTTTAATTTTTTTTTATAAGTACATATAAAAATTCAATTAAAGTTAAAGTTGTTCAGCCGCCAAAGCGTGGTGAGAAAACAGGTTTAATAGATCTTTCAAATATGTCAAATGGTACTTTATAAATCCTGTTTTTATTTTAAGTTTTTAACCCCCGATGCAAGAATTACGGGGTGTTATAAGTTTGACGTGTCTGTGTGTGTGTGTCTGTCTGAGGTATAGCTTCCGAACGGATGAAGCAATTTTTTATGTTTTAAAGGTAAATTAGTCGGTAGTATTATTTTGTTTGGTAAAAATCGGTGTCGGTGGTTAAAATATATATACTTACTATATGTTTGGACCTTGTAATATCAACTTTAGCTTGAAATTAAAGTTTATGTTTCTGTAAGAGTCCCCGCAGACTGCAGACTTTCTATCGGCCGATAGCTTGATCAGCTTCTTGATCAGTGTGAAGAGGAGTGCAAATGCGCACATTACAGCGATGAGTACAACTAAATTAAATCTACGAAGAGTAGTTTCGTTTAAGTTAATCGAGATTCACGACTGAGCGTCGTTTTAGAATGCGGCCCTTAGTATTGGCTGCAACTGCCTTTAAACTAACACCAACAATACGATATTTGGCGTTTGTCACAGTGTTAATGGACAAATCCTAACTGCGAAAGCGAGTTAGCTAGTTTAATTTTTTGTTACGCTTTCACGTCTCAACTACTCAACCGATCATTACGAAATTTTGCATACACTTTGTCTGGGGTATGGAAAAGGATATAGGGTACTTTTTATCCCGGAGAAATTGATGGTTTCCGTGGGACCGAATGTAAAACCGCCGGGCGCTGCGCAACTAGATAATAAATAAATAAACTACGGGCCGATAGAAAGTCTGCAGTCTGCGGGGACTCTACACTCTAATCTAATAATAATAATAATACCTAATGCTTTAATTTTCCTCAAAAAGTTACAAACACTTTAGCATGCCAAACTTTAAAGAAAGTTTGTTGGCAAGGCTCTCATTATTCTTACTTAATTAATCTTACATAAATAACCCTATGAGTTAGACAGTAAGTTAGGTATTTAAGTATTTATCATTGCAGATGTAGGTATTTAAATAATAGATACATTACTGAGTTGTGTTATAATACTTGTTCATCAGAGTGGTAAAAATAATATTTTTAGTAGGAGAGTGTACTCACATTTAGTGATGACCTGTGAGTACCACTCTGACAGGTCAGTCTCCTTGCTCGCCTCGAGCCCCAGTCTGGTCACTTTTTTAACGCCGCCAGCAGCAGAGTCATCTTTGGCGGGCTTTGGGGACTGGAATGAAGAGAAATGTTTTTAATTATGTACGATATTACGTCTTCATCAACAATTTTTCACCATTATTTGTTAGTTTATAATATTATTATAACATAATTATTATCCGTTTATTTCAAGCAATATAACTAACATACAATGCAAGTTACAGAGGCCCATAGAAAATAAATACTTTACAGACTAATATACTTATAAATAACATTAATAAAATTAACTATATCTTCATAAGTTTTGTTTAAGTTTTAAGCATTTTTTTTGTATTTTTTCTGGTGTTTTATTGTATTTATGAATGTCATTGTCATCACGCTAATGTTTAAAAGTGAAAAAAAATAAAATCCGTCAGTCACCTGTTTCTTATTAAATGGCTGAATCGATCTTGATAAAACTTGGGGTAAGACAGAAGTATGTAGCTTTTAATCCAAAACGCATTTCTAGTTATAAATATTTGATCCGTACCTGTTCCTTAGCTTTGGCCTCTTTCTTGGCCTCTTTAGGTTTATCCTTGGTCTCCTTAGGCTTATCCTTGGCCTCTTTAGGCTTATCCTTGGCCTCTTTGGGCTTATCCTTGGCCTCTTTAGGCTTTTCTTTCTTCTCCTTAGTTTTGGGGTCTCTAGCGGGCGTGGGCGGTGCGTACGCAGCGCCGGTTTCTGACAGGTACTGCGCTTTCAGTTCTAGAAGCTTCTTCACCGCATCGTCGATTGTTGCCTGCAAATTTGTTTTAAGAAGTATTTCAAATATTTAAGCGATGATAGCCTAGTTGGAGAAGGCCCGCCTCTCAAACCAGAAGGAGCGAGTTCAAACCCAGCTGGACGGCACGAACCCATTTGTTCATTGTGTGAATATATGTACGTATTGTATGTCATCTGTTACATGTCTGGAGCCCGGTGGATGGCGACAGGCTCGCCCCCTGTCACATTTGGGACTGAATATCGTCCGGCAAAGTGTGGGTGTTGTACACCCTCTGCCAGTCCCTTCGGGGGAAAGGCGTGACGATATGACTTATTTCGGTCTTGCTTAAACATCGATTGACGTCACTACGTCTTTTTAAATGCTATACCTGGTGGAGTTTATTAATTATTTACCACAGATCTAGGATGTAAAAGATCGACAGTGACAATTCGATAGTGATACAAAAAAACATTTGCGCATGCGTGAGTAAATTAGTGTTGTGAAAAGTACTTATTAATTTATCGATTGACCAAAAATGGTCCTCCGGGTGCTTGTCGATAAATATAATATTTCGCATACCAATTGAGTTGTTTTTTGTTCCAAGTATAACACCGCTGCTGAGCTAAAATGAATATTAATCACTAAACGGGTGTTAAGCTAGGCGGAAGAGTTAGATATCAGTGTCACCATGTATCTAAATTAACATAAGAAAAGTAAATAATAAGATCAACATAATACTATCCTAGTAATTCACTTCGATATGTGACCCTTGACCAAATTTACTCGTATATGGATTAGGATAAGTAATAATACTTATCTCATTGGTTTTGTACATTTATTTATAATTTACATATATATTATTTAATTTAATTAAATATAATTAAATTAGACTTGGATGTAAGACACCCAAAATGTGTAAATTGAATTAAAAATGACGATCAGAAATTGAAGGTACATACTTATACTAGCTTCTGCCCGCGGCTTCGCCCGCGTGGCTTACAGGAAATGAATGACGTTTTTATCTTCAGAAATAAATATTATAAGCGGTCACACTCGCTATCAATTGAATACACTAACTGACAATATCCCAAACAGAGCAATAAGGACGAAGTTATTTAGCTAACTAAACTATCTCTGGAATGAGATTAGTAGTAAGGTATCAACAGAACTTAAAGCTTGTGTGAAAAAATAAAATTAAGAGATAACCAAATGTAGATAATTGATAATCAATATTGCTTACAGGGCAAATCTACTTCAGTAATTTTTGTAAACCACATCTTTTCTTTTTTAGAAACACCAGGCACCGTATAACTAACTAACCGTGTGAAAAACATTTCAGTAAATTATGAGATTGGCTTCAGATTTATTTATGGTCATGGCAAAGCAGACTTTGAGGGGAAACTGCACTCTTTTTAACTCGAAGGAATAGTTCAGTGATGTAAAAGATATTAGAAGAATCCTCAGCATAAACACATAATCATTCGGAAACCACACCAATCAGTATGGTGGCAGACCTGTGGTTAAGACCTTTGAAGCAAAGGCAACCCGTATTGTAGGTTTTGTCTTCCTAATACTAAATCAGCTTCTTCTATCGACTTCGTCTAATCTTACTAAATACTTCTTCTAAGACACTAATAAAAATTTCATCTCTTGGTTACTTGATCTCTATTGACAGAAAATCTCTTCACTTGCCGTTTGTAATCTTCTGACAGGCTTGGACTCAATTCTTGTATTTTTCTTGTATGAAGTAGTTTGAAGTCTGATATAATGTCAGCAATATAGTTCACACATTTCAAATGGAGGTTCATATGAAAAAAAACAATGATAGCCTAGTTGAAGAACGCTCGCTTCTCAGGGCAGAAGAAGTGGGTTCAATCCCAGGCAACACCAATTTAGTAATTGATTATATATGATAATATGTTCATTGTTCGTATTTAATGTCATCTGCTACATGACTGGAGCCCGGTGTATGGCGACAGGCTTGCCGTTTATTACACTTCGGGCTGAATATCATCCGATGAAGTGAGGGTGTTGTAATACTCCTCTTAGGGGGAAAGGTGTGACGATATGTTAAGTTATTTACTTAAGGCTGCTTCCTATAAGATAGAATCGCAATATTTGTCGTCCATCAACAAACCACGTGTCATGAAAGCTAATTGAAAGTTTGAATGAACGCCGAAATACGCCGTTGACAGGGAAATCGTCGTAGGATGATAGGTCCCTAATCTTGTGCCGAAGTGAGAAAAGATGGTACTTAACACTCGGTTTCCCCTTCTTCTATTTTTTTTTTGCCATGCAAAGCACGAAAGGTCTTCGGAATATAAAATAGTTTTGGGAAAATCCTCTGTGTTACATTATTAAAATAATCACGCCAAAGTAGCAAGAACTCGGTCGTAACACTCTCATCACGGAACCGTAAAATGATTAAAAACACCGATACATGAAAAAAATACAGATACCTAGAGAATCTAGGTATTGCTTAAATCCACAAAAACCTTGAAGTGAAAAATGTAGACCAAGAACATTTTAGAAGACTAAATAAAAAAAAAAACAATTAAGTACAGAAAATTGCATACACAAATGGTTCTCCACATGACTATATTGCAAGGGTTTCTTTTTGCAATCCCTTTTTCAGACCCCAACTACTTACAATACCTACGTACCCTTTTTTATACACATTGCACCTACTATACGTAGTTACTACCGTTCTCTAGATCTATACCAAATTTTAAGTCGCTAGCTATTATAATTTCTAAGATAATGAGCTCACAGACATACAGAAAGACATACTCCTTACACCATTTTAGTACGGAACCCTAAGAATAATAACAGCGTCGTTTGTAGTGGGTCGTCGTTTGTACTTTCTCAGCAAAGCTTTCAGAGTTAAAAGAAGCGCTATTAGACTCTGTTGGTGGATGATGATGATTTTGGAAAAACTGTGATACACGTGTCTCATGATTTTAATTGAAGAGTATTTGTACCAAATTTTCAGTCAATCGATCCAGAGAATAAAAAGTTTCATACAAATTTGAACCCCCCATTTCCCCACTTTAGGGGTGGAATTTTGAAAAATCCTTTCTTAGTGGATGCCTACACTGTACAAAGAACACACCCTCCAAATTTCATATTTCTAGGACCAGCGGTTTAGGCTGTGCGTTGATATATCAGTCAGTCAGTCAGTCAGTCAGTCAGTCAGTCAGGACTTTGAATTTTATATATATAGATATAATACAAAAATGTTTTACGCCTCATCATTCAGTACAAACTCATAAGAATATCAATTTACTTTTGATGGCATTGATTCAAAAATGTATGCTTTATTTATGTATTGCACCCATCGCCTACATAATGAACTTTGATAAAAACTATCGATAATAATGACGTCATCTTTTTATCCATCTCTAGTGAAAATCGAGCGTAAACTAACTAATATTTTAATGCTGAATTTCATCACCAATTCTGCTTTCATCTAGGAAATATAGATGTTACGAAGAAACGACAACAACATACCGCTGGTAAATCGGTTTTTGGAACCAATTTATGTTATGTTTTAGACAAAATTTAGACAAAAACATCACAATGGAATTTTCATATTTACCCATGAAACGACAAATTTTGTGGGTTGAATCTTGAATTCACATCACAATCGCTAAACGCACAAGATGGCATAACTGCATACAATTTTAATTGCTCTCTTTTCATTCAATTTATAATGATACTAGTAAAAAATAATAATCATAGGAATTTTCGCGTGCTCAAAGGTGGCGCGCTGTCATTAATGACAAAAGAAAAATTGACTAAGATTTTATTTGTAGGCGACCTCTTTCTCTCTTGTGGAGTTTACATTTCGATGGAGACTTCTCTGTCCCACGCTTCGTTGGTCTTTTGCGAAGCAAAAAAAATCTTAGGTCTGTGTTATTTACCATGGTTTTAGCTAGTTAACTCACCTTGTCAGCCTTCTTAGTTTTAAGTTCCCTGACGAGGTCTCCTTGTTTCGCCACACTCGCGGCGAGAGCGGACACTTGCTGCTCGCCACCGTTCATAGTCGCTGGTTTCACTTCCTGCGAACATCATAAATTAAGTGCCTTTATGTGGAGTGGTGGAGGACGTATATCACCTCCTAACCGAGTGTACGCGCCTTCAGCAGGAGAGGCGGGCACTTGAAGTGTTTTACCATTTGAATAGACTGGATTCCGTTTTAATAAATTATTAGCGGAATCTGCCTCCGATGTGTGAGTCACTTCAAGTGATTCTTTATGTACTCGTATATACTTATGTTTTTTTTTGTTTGCGATGTTTATATTGTACCCGTTATTTAATTAATACTTTCAAACAATAGTCCCAAAAAATAAAAAAAGATTAAATTAGATTGGATATAGATTTAATTATATATTAAATGCCTATGTTATTAACTGAGCCAGCGAGCGACGCGTGTCTGCTTTAGCTTCGAAATGCTTTGGTATGTCTGTTCGTCTGTCTGTCTAGCTGTTCTCCTTCACAGGTCGCATTTTCCAATCGATTCTCGTGAAATTTTTTAAGCAGGTTCGATAACTATATAGAATTTTTATTTCGAATTGGTTTCGGTTTTTTTTAGTGCTATAAGTATGATTTTTTTTTTGTTTTCACGAGGTCTTCAGCTCACAGAACGACTAGTAATATTATACAAAAGTATCACTACATAGTATAAAACAAAGTCGCTTTCTCTGTCCCTATGTCCCTTTGTATGCTTAAATATTTAAAACTACGCAACGGATTTTGATGCGGTTTTTTTAATAGATAGAGTGATTCAAGAGGAAGGTTTTTATATATTATAATATCCATTAAATAGTGGAAAAAACTGTTATTTTTGAGGTTTCTAATGTGATGTTAGTAGGCTATACATGTTATACCCGTGTGAAGCCAGAGCGGGCCGCTATGTTTTAATATACAACGTTCACAGTTTTTCTGTAGTGTATTTAGTATCAGCATTGCACCCGTGCGAAGCCGGGGCGGGTCGCTAGTAAATTATAAAAATTAAAAAAACATAGCAAAGAAACACTCTCCATTAAGTCATCTTTCAGAAAAAAACTCAAATCAAAATGAAAATCGGATGATCCGGTTGGGAGTTACGATGCCCCAGACAGACACCCAGATATAGGTACACATAAAACTTGTAACTTGTGTTTGTGTCAGGGGTTAAAGACAGTTATCATCTCGTCGAATTATCTACGGGATGGGTCCCGCGAATCATTGAGAGATTTATTTAAAGAAATAAATATATTAACTTTACCTTCTTTGTATACCTTTGAAAATATTATGTACGTTCGCAAAAATCTACACAAATTTAAATTGAACTGTGACTATCACAATAATAACACTAGAAATAAGGATAGGATAGCTGTACCGAGATTTAGACTGACTAAGTCAAATAAGTAATTTTTTAGGCAACTGCGTTCGTTTTTAGAATAAAATCCCGAAAAATATAACAGGGCTCACTGAGGGAAAATTCAAATCACATGTAAAAACTACATTTATTAAAAGAGGGTATTATAAAGTTTAGAATTATTTAGAAGACAAAGATGTCTGGAGCCTTCCACTTGCGCCAAGTACAAGTAGCCACTAGTATTTATAGATATTATCTAGTTGTAAGCCAAAATTTGTGAGACTGTAATTTTTTTTTTTTTAAATGCCCCTCAGTTTCTTGCCTGTTCTTCTAAGGGCCGATTTTTCAATCCTTACTTTATTCGCCTAATAACTACCGAGCCAATAACTTTATTAATCTGTTTATTCGACTCATAAACGGTGTTCGGTTTTTCAATACAATTTTAAATTGGGAATATCTATCTGGCCATTTATTCAGGGTGTACAAAAGCTAACTTCAGACAGTTGAAACAAAACTATAAAATATCCACGCGTTAGAAAAGGACTTCGAATTTTCACTTTTCGCTTGTCAGTTTTAGTCTAAACGTCACTGTACTACTAATCTGTGCAAAAGTCGTCGGCTGGTTTGGCTATGGTAGTATAGCTCATTTATTTTGTTCATGGTAGTTTTTTTTTTTTATTAAAATTAATTTAGTTTCTGCGTGTCGGAAATATCAATCTTTTTTTACAGTGACAACTCCTACGACCATCATTTAGACAGTCTCAACAATTTATTCCATAGAATAAACTGCTATCTGGCCGTTCCACCGACAAATAAAGTTATACCTCAGATAGATGAGTTATTCGTCGAGTAAATGATACCTGACCATTGAAAAACAGAATAATTAGCTATCAGTTCAATAAACACTATTTGTTTGTTTATCTGACCATTGAAAAATCGGCCCTAAGTAGAGTATCTTTATCCGAACATGGCGGTCGAGTCTATTCAAATAACTTTGACGTTCATAAGTGTATCTTTGATACCTAAATTGAATAAAAACATTTTGATTTTGACTTAATTTCTTGCCTGTTCTTCTGGGCAGTGGCTTTTTTTCCGACCAAGGTGGTTGAGTCATTGCAACATTGACGTTCATACATGTATCTTCGATACTCATTCGATACGATATTTGATTTGAACAAAATGATGTATGAATAGTGAACAAAAGAGTTATACCGCGGGTGTCGCAGACGCGCCGGCGGCAGGCGTCCAATCAGAGCCGGTAATTGCCTTGTATTGAGACTTCAGATTCAGCAAATTTTTCACCTGGAATCAATACAGATCAAATCACAATAAACCACGTCACATACGAAGAAGATGCTTTGATATCTTTCATAAATGATATGTCCAGATAGAGTGAAAAAACAATGTACGGGCCCAAAAAATAACAGCCGACTGTTCTAAATGAACAAAATGTATGACGCAACCCTAGTATAAGACGTACCTGTCACGCACACTAGTATAAAAAAGGTTGGCCTGTCACTTTACGTTCATAAACAATACGGAACTCTCTTTAGACATTTAAGTAGGTACTCATAGTATAGTATTTTAGACCATATATCACAATATCGCTAGCCATACTTTTGAATGAAGCAAGCATCACACGACAAAGATAATCTACACCACAGATCTCGGAAGCAAAAAAAAATCTTAGGTCTGTGATCTACACTAATATTATAAAATGGAAAGTAGCTTTGTATGTCTCTTTATAGGCTTTTCACGGCTAAACGGATGAACGAATTTTGATAAAATTTGAAAAATTAAGACTACAAACAGACAGACAGAGTTACTTTCGATTTTTATATTAGTGTGGATGACTATTGCTCCGTAATCTGTCAATCTGCGGTATTCCTTAATAGACCGAGTAATAATTTTATCCAACGTCTCTAAATGCGGCGGTTACTATGATATAAGGACTGGCCTCAGCCTTTGCGAACTTATTAATTATCTCATAAAGCCTCGACTCAAGACAGAACGGAAAAATCCTCCAGCACGTTTTGGCGTCATTCACAAATGAACCATAACACCAAAGCTTAAAACCCAAAATCGTTATCAACAAAGAAGTCAGCGTCGCTTCGACTATGTTGTTGTTTACGCTATGGTGATACGTTTCATTTTTCAATGACGCCAAAATGTGCACGAGGATTTTCCGATCTGGGAGACAACCCTGACATCCCATTGTCATGATGATTACGTTTCGCTTTCGACGCTGCGTGACCATGAACCTTATCCCGCAGTGATACGATTCGCGGTCGCTCAGCGTCGACAACAAAACTAACTATCATGGCAAAAACATGTTATGGTAGGCCCCCAAAGCCCAGTCAAAAGGTGGCTACCTCAACGTCAATCACGGACTTCTCAGTCTTCCCAGCCTTCAGTCTGCGCAGTTTGTCTCCCTGAGCCGTGATCTGAGATAGAAGTTGCGTGAGCTGGTTGTCTCCAGACTGTTGCTGAGGATTCGATGACGCGGCGGAGGTGGTACGTGGCTTCCACTCCTGGGGAAAAAATACAATTATTAATCATACTTATCTTACTTCCTACATACATTATAAAGGCACTACTACTACTACTACTACTACTACTAAAATGATTGATCGCATAAAACTAGTTCTTCTTCTTCTTATTTAGGTGACGGCAGCCTAGTTGGCCTAAGCCAGAGCCACCCAGCCGACATTGTGTATTGTATGTCATCTGCTACATGACTGGAGCCCGGTGTATGGCGACAGGCTCGCCCCCTGTCACATTTACCTTCCGCCATTGGTGTGACGGAATTGGTGTGGAAATCGAACCCACTAAAGTCCGTCCCCGTGAGCAGTTCTCCACCGAAGCGAAGTGGGGCGAGATGGGATCGCGGTAGCATTCACCATCTCACTCCGGCGGTTAACTACTTGATTAAATAACCTTTGATTACTGCATGACGAAGCTAGTAAAATAAATTTAACTGGTTGGAGAGAATTTAGCAACAAGTTGTGTTTTAGTTAAAAGCTAATTAAATTTAGTTAAACTAGGTGGCGCTTTTCGTAATTTGCAGAAAAACATTTCAAATTACCATAGCTCTCTTCTAGACAACCTTTCAATGAGTAAGTGAAACGAAGAAACCTAAGTCAATCGTTTTTTTTTACCTGGCCAGTGGCAGCTTTGAATTTGGCCTTGACGTCCAAAAGGGCTTTGACAGCCTCGTTGATTTCGCCTTTGTCAGCCTTTGCAGCCTTCAGAGAGCGGACCAAGTCGCCTGCTTTTGTTATTTCTGCATCGATTGCGGCAACAGCGGCTGGGTAGATTGGAGTAGCGATGGGTTTCCAATTCTGAATGACAAGAAGACATATTATAAACCAAACTCCGCACAAAAACTATAAATTCAAAACTTTTTTTTATAAAATTATAATAACTAGTTGATGAGAAATCACTAACATGCTATATGTTTTAGCTCGAATCGAATGAAACTAGATAGCGTTTTTCATATTTTCTACATACAGATGAAATGCCTCGTGGCCCGCATGCGTTCTGCGCTTCCACGCAAAGTACTAGTAGGTCTGTCATATAGCTTACCTGTCCAGTAGCTGCCTTGTACTTGGCCTTAACGTCCAACAGTGCCTTAATGGCCTCGTCGACTTTAGCCTTGTCAGCCTTGCTTGCCTTCAGCGAACGGACAAAGTCGCCCTGTGCTGCGATCTGCTGTTCGAGGGAGGTAACGACGGGGGTGGCCGCGGGGGCGGGGGTAGCGGCTGCGGGGGCGGGGGTAGCAGCCGCAGGAGCAGGGGTAGCGGCCGCACCAGGTTTCCAGTCCTGAAAAAGGTTTAATTATAACTGTTATATATACCAATCGAGGGGAAAAATACATCAAGTCTATTTTACCAATTTGTAATAGACGAAATTGATAATTGATGACCTACCTGTCCAGTAGCCGCCTTATATTTGGCCTTAAGATCCAACAGTGCCTTGACGGCCTCGTCGACTTTGGCCTTGTCAGCCTTGGCGGCCTTCAGCGAGCGCACCAACTCGCCCTGCTTGGCGACGTCGTCGTTCAGTTGACCGGCGCCCGTTGTACCGGCGGCGGTAGGGGACGGTTGGGCCGCGGGCTGCTTCACTGGCGTAGCCTGGACCGGCTTTGGCTGTAACACATAAATATTTTCAGTATTAATAATTATAATTTATTTATGAACCAAAAAGATTTAGTGCTTAAAGGGATATTACAAGATTCTTATTGAGTAATACTAGTAGATAAATCTAGGTGGGTCTTCAACTTTGAATCTTACGGTAGTGGAGTCTGTGCTGTGAGATTCAGTGCCTTCCATCTAAATGTAGGTAGATAATATTGCATTAGATTAACAAATTGTTAGGTAGATACGAGTATATTCGTAAACTAAGTAAGTATATTTTGAAATTTTGTATTTTTGAACAAGTAACATTATTAAAAGAAAAACAAAAATCCGGCTGCAAAATAATATTGTACCCTATGTCACATCCCCTATCAAGACGATTCAAATGACACCTCACATGTCGAAATCCATCAAGCTGTTTAGGCTGTAGGGCGTGCCAAAGAAACCTCACACATACATACATACCCACATACACACATACATACTTACATACATACATATACTCGAAAAACAACCCTCCTTGCGCAGTTGAGTAAAAAATAAGTTAAAAATTTTTTTTTTGTAGTTTAAAAATATTTTTGGATTATAATGTGATTTTATCTGATAATTTCATTCAATCTTAATCAAACTATGATTAAAAACATACACGCGAATTTATCACGACAATCAAACTAACATCGCGAGCTCACCTAAATGAATCCATATGGTATATCTACAAACTCTACAAACACCGCTAACATAAATAAAGCCACCATAAAACATTATCAGAACACGCCATAAAACGATAATCTCTCAGTTAGGCACTTACCAAGAAATAAACTAGGTATAAAACACCGGTAAGTATCTAAAACACGACGTGTACTACGTATGTGACAGAAGCCGCGGAACTAAAGTTCCAACAAAGCATGTGCTGGAAGTCCACAGATTATGAATGAGTTCGATGTGGCACTTTCTAAAAACCGCGATGATACAAAACTTCAAAGCATCCTATACATTGCTCTTTGAGTAAGTATCGCAAATTTTAAAGGCGAAAAAAGTGAAAGGAAACTACCGCTGTGTGTTAAAACAATGCAATAAATTCGCAGACGTATGCGTACCGTAGGCCAGGTATGTTTTGAATTACAAAAGAAAATGAGTAGGCGGGTGTGTATGAACTTGTGCACCGACGCCTAATATTTATTTGTTAGCAAGACAATGCTTGGATTTATTGTTACTTGAAAATGTTTGGTTATTGTAGACATGGAATAAATGTAGGTTGAGGTTGAAAACTAATGCAATACGAGTAAATGTTAGTATTTTTTTTCGATGACATCCTTAAATCCGTCGATGTTCCACAATGCCTACAGTCTCGTCTTTATTACCCGACTGAGTAAGGAGGGTTATGTTTTTCGAGTGTATGTATGTACGTAAGTGGGTATGTATTTAAGTAAGTATGTTTGAGGTTTCTTTCACGGCCTACAGCCTAATGTATTTCGAAATGCGATGTGTCATTCGAATCGTCTTGATAGTAGAAATGACATAGGTTTGCAGCCCGGTTTTTTGTTTTTCTCTCGGAATGCTAGACCCTTGCTAGACCTTAGATCATGCGTGCAGGATGCTGCACGAAATTTAAAACAAAAGACGGCGTTTGGTGCTGTCAATGGGTGCAACATATTTTTACAGTTCCTTTTTATTGCCTCGCAGAAGGTGCGAAAAATAGAGTGTTAACCTCTAACATAAAGCAGTGTCTTTGTCTTGGGCGGCTTGAACCCCTCCCTTGACTCAGGACTCTTCGCTCCACATAACTTTAAAGTGCCTCGTTACGCTTAGGGTTCAAAAAGTCGCCCGCGACGTAAGATACTGCTTTGTCCCCTCGGTGCATAATCAACTATTAAGAAATGAGTACCAATTACCATCCCCAACGGAAATCGGTAATTAATAGTTTTGTTTGCGACTATAAATTAGGAGTTGTTTTTACTGATAAGCCTCAATAAAGGATGATTCTTGTGTAAAATGGACCGACCCTACTCCGCTAGTTAGTTCAATTTCGAGTTTCGAAAGCGTTGAGTTAAGCGTCGAAAGTTCTAGTTGCTAGTCTGACCTTCGTCTTATATAGTATTTTCATGGTTTTATAATATACTCCGGCTCTGGCTAAATAAACAAGACAGCTCTATCATGAATTTAAAAAAAACAGATGTCAAGGTTAGTTCTAAATTTTATGAACGTCAAGTCATCAACTGTCAATCTCAAAAGAACATTTTTATTTTTTGATAACTTTGTTTTGAACGTGTGGCGGGAACTGAAAATGTATTAGAAATGTTTAAGAAGGAATAATTCTTTAAACTCTCAACAACACCTCTTGCTACATGGGTAAGCATCAAACATTCAATTCGAATGCATTCTTTACGTTTTCTCAGAATCTTGAAGGTATTTCTACCAACTTTAAGTGGTTTGGGTCGACAATCAAGTTGGCAACTTGTCGACCCAAACCACTTGAGAAAACTTATCTCGTATTACTTGTTCGTTGCTTATTTATTCCTCTCGTCAAGAATCAAAGCAACCACATAAATAAACTCAATAGCAGAGTGTGGAGACGTAAAATTTCAGATCTACCAAAGTAAATCGGTAAACTAAGTATCATCAGCGAATCGCCGGCCTACCTTCAGAAACTTAACGAAAATCATTACGTTACTCAGTGGTGTTTCGATAGATCGAATTACTATCAATGAATAGTGTCGCAGATGGGTCATAAAGTAAGTAACAAAAACTTTAACAACAATTTTCAGACTCCATTCGAATGTGAGTCTTGAAATGGAAAGTACCTATCTATGTGGCTTCAATTCTTCATAGTGTAGTGTTACAGTGTAGTTTTAAAGAATGTGATTATGAACTTGAACCTGAAAGTAAGTAATGTTATGCTTGAAATATTTTAGGTACTTACTAACATATTTTAACTTTTTGTGTCATACTTACATATAAGTATTTAATTATTGTATCATAATATGTATTTAAGTTACTAGCTTAGCCCTACACTTCGAACTGCTATTCTACAAGAATCATTTTCTTTTCTGGGATAAAAAGTAAGCTTGTGTTGATTAGGGATAACAATTGTCAATGCATTTTCACTCTAAATCCATTGTACCTTTTCAGCACAAAAAGTACAAACTAAGTGATCACTAATTAAATTATAGTGTGATTATAGTGTTGGGCAAGATTCATTCAATTTATCATCTTACAGTTTTATATGGATGGTCTCAACTTGAGCCAAGACACCATAACATTACTATGTGTCGATGAAAAAAATACCTAATAAGGCAACAAGGGGGCAAAATAACCCATCAAAACAGAACATGTCGGAAGAGTCTGTAAAAACATATCAAACTAACTTAAACTGTGACGTCTTGCAACAAATTCAGGTTGAAAAGCAACACTTCGACTGCATTATTAATTTGAACACAACCATTTGTACCAGCAAGTCTCATAGGAGAACTTGTAGTAGAAAACATAGACCGAAACACATTGATGAGCACCAGAAGAAAAACAAACACAGAAAAGATGAGTCATTTGTGAAAGAAAAACAAGGACAGAAAGATTCCAGAAAGAAAGAAAAACACAGCAGGAAAAGGGATTCTATAAACAATAAGAAGTCTAAATATGAGTATCTAACACTAAATCCTAGAGCTGAGGACAGGGTGGCCCCGAACTGCTATAGAAAAGCTTGCTGGTGTCATAATGAATGTAGAAAAGAAAACATCAGAAGAAAAAATGTAAGCCATAATGTATAATTTAAGAAAAAAACCTACAATCAATAAATCTACCCACAAGCTCCTAAACATTCAAATTTCTATCTGAGAATGTCGTTTCTCTCACTCAGGCGATTATGCTATTTCTTACTTAGTTATTTTGTTAAGAATAAGTTTGCAAGATTGTTAGACAAAAACATCTAACACTTTTTTGAATTTCCAAACAAATAATACAAGATTTGACTTTTTGTAGGTATTTCAGATGATTCATTATGAAAAATGGAATAGAAGACTTTTGAATGAAGATGAGGTAAAACATGGTCATAGGCCTTCAAAGCACCAGGACCATCGCAAATCAGAACATTCCACACAAAATAAATATGTATGTATTTTATTTATTTTTTAGCTTTTTAATAAATGTGCCTCTATGATATTTTATACAATAGACAGGTTTAGTAAGATGACTGGATTAATTGTCATTTTAGGGGATCCAAGGATCTCTGATACCTGAGGAAAACTATTCTTAGCAAAACATCGCACTACTATTTAATTTCAAAAGGCAACCATGAAATGGTTATAATTTGTATCTTTATTTCAGAAGCAAACAAAGTCCAGAATACTATTATCGCCTATATCATCCTCACCGTTGGAAGATACTAGAAACAATCTTACTTATGAGGATATAAGTAACACCTCCCTAAAAACGCAAACAGAGAAAGCCTCACCCCCGCCGGCTTACAGCATTCATCATAAACTGAGGAAGCAAAATCATGTCAGACAATACCAAAATAGAAAAGAGATGCATGAGAGTAAACTTGACACTCTTATTAGAAGGACTAAAGAAGTAAGAATGAAGTTTTTATATTTATTTATTTAAGCCTTTTTTGTACATAATATGTATATTAAATTTTTATAATTTTTCTTTGAATCCCTCTCAGGTGAAGGCCTGAGAAGGTGAAGTTTTTATAATCTAGTCAGTCTTATATAGTACACTAGCTGTGCCCCGCGGTTTCACCCGCGGTTAAAAAGTATCCTATGTGCTATTCTAAACTATAATCTATCTCTGTGGCAAATTTCATCCAATCTGTTCAGCCGTTCTGGTGTGAAAGAGTAACAAACATCCATCCATCCATCCATTCTTACAAACTTTCGCGTTTATAATATTAGTAGGATACTAGTGACCCAGCCCAAATTCTGTTGATCCAATAACAACCATACTCGTACTTCACAGGATCACCCGCTGGGCTAATCTGAAGATTGCCTGAAACTTTCATCAAAATCACTCCAAATGTTTTGAGAGATGTACATACATACATACTTTTTTATAGATATGGTATTGCCTGCAATATTTTATCAGGGATATCAAGTGCTAGCTTTTACCCGCGACTTCTTTCGCGTTTATTCAGAAAATAGTATCCAATAACCTTCCTCGTGATGTACTGTAACTAATTATTCAATTTCATCAACATCTGATCAGCCGTGAAAAGCCTGCAAACAGACAGACAGACAGCTACTTTGGATTTTTAATATTAGTATGGAAAGTATGGATGGATTTCAATGTTCAATCATGTGATCAGGATAAGACTGATGTATTTTATAGGAATGATAATATTTCCCAAACAACTTTTAATAACTGTAATTTTTTTTAGCGTGAACGAATACTCGTAGAACAGTCAAGACGCGAACGCGAACTATGGATCACTAGCACGCCCATACCCAACGAATACAGTTCGGTGGACTTCCCAATGAGCTGCAGCGATATGGAGATATCATTCAACTCACTATCGACGTTCCTCCTTGAAAACAACGCCTACTCCCCGTCTTGTCCCATCGAGGATCTGCAAACCTCAACCGAGGACTTACATAATCTAATGGAGGACCCACAAGACTCAGAGCCTGAGACACTTAGCAGCCGCGGCTACTTGCCTAGTTCCCCAAAAAGGGACTTCACACCGAAAGAGCAAAAACCCGATTATAAATTATTAAACGTCAAAAACGAACCCACGATGGATATTGGAGCTTATTCCCCGACATCAACGCCCAAAATGAATCGGCCGGATATTGAAGTGAAAAGAGAGATTGCATTCAAATCTGAACCCTTGTTTACGTGTGCAATCAGTCCAATTTATATTGAAAATGAAACTAAAAATACTGGGTCAGACTTTTGTAAGACTGAAATTGTTAAACGCGAATTTATAGATGATTAAGTGGGTTAGTGTTTTGTAGTTGTACACAAAAAATCGTGTAACCTAACCTGACATGCAAAAATCGTGCAAGTATGCATCGTCAATATTTTTTGGTACTTTCTTATACCTATTTAAATTAGGTATACCTTGATTGTTGCATTTTGTTATTATGTATCACATTACTGTTAAATTAACGGGGGGAAAATGATAATGTGGTTCTGTGAACTTTTTTTATCATGTGTAGTTTTTATTTTTTGTTTATTGAAGTTACCATACATCGTAAAATAAAAAAATGAATGGGAGCTTTGCGATATGTTTATAATGTGTTTGTATTTGGTAATTAGAAATTAGTTTGGTTTCTCAGTTGTTAAAGTTATCCTACTAATATTATAAACGCGAAAGTTTGTATGTATGGATGGATGGATGAATGGATGGATGTTTGTTACTCTTTCACGCCAGAACGGCTGAACAGATCTGGATGAAATTTGGCACAGAGATAGATTATAGTCTAGAATAGCACATAGGATACTTTTTAACCGCGGGTGAAACCGCGGGGCGCAGCTAGTATTATTATAGTTTAACGGACGAGCGAACGTTAGCGAGAGAAGCGTCTCTGTTTCAGCTTCGACAAAAATGCTTGCATATGTCCGGATCTCTGTCTTCGTCTACAGCAGGGCTTACTTAGGGTCTTTCCGATCGGATTAAAAAAAAATTAAACCTAAATTATTCGAATCTCAGTCAATATTCATACGTTTTTAAACGTGATTAATTCTTCCGATCGGATTTATACCTGTAGAGGAAGGATAGACGCCTGTCGCGAGGTCTCCAGCTCACAGAGATAACAGTCTAAAGAGTCTTTATAACTTGTTGATTTGGTTCTTTTTGTAATTAGCTAGTAACCTGCCGCGGCTTCGCACGGTACCTGTAAACCGTCAAATGTATCAGTCTGCATTAAGAGCCGTCCGTCGTAGGGTTTGAGTGCGCAGCTGTGCTTAATCACCTTTTTTGCGTAGCGAGCAACACAATAGCGCATCTGTGGCGTTATGATCCTTGTAACTGTTTTTTAAGTTTACGATACAAAATGCCAAAAGAAAGAAACGGCTGGTAATTATGGTTACAATGCGTAGTATCGTAGTATTATTACGTTAGTTCACAATTTACATAGACTCTACACTTTAGCAATAAACGTTGTATTTGTATAGCACCGGAATAGTTATGTAGTTAGTTAATATGTGTCTAGTGTTTTGTCTTTTTCTTTCTTTTACATTTTTGAACTCGATCGAAAAAGACAAAAGATGTGTAACTATTCCGGGGCTAAGATTGTGTAACTATACCCCGTTTCCTGATAAGGGGGAGACAGACTGACTGTTGACCGATACCTACTTGTCCGGTTTTGTTAAAATTTGATTTGGATTGTAATCATGTTCTTTTAAAAACTGTAATATTAAATTGGACTTTATTATTGTGGTTTTTCAAAATTGTAATATATCAAATTAGGTATACCTATTGGCGCAACTTACCAACTTTCATTAAAATCGGATGAGTAGTATTTTATTAAAGAAAGCAGTATTCAGTTGTTTTTGGTCCAAAACAACTGAATACTGCTTTCTTATTGCCGGGTATTATCGGTTATATTCATATTTTCTTATTACTTATTACCGGGCGCGTTATTTACTTTGCCACTTAGAAAATTGTTCTGTTTATCTGTAGTTTTGTACATAAGTAGTAAACATTAGTTATTCAGCTGAAGTTTTTTACTAAATAAAGCTTCTAAGTACCTAACGTCGATTTTTTTACGGTTACGTTTTTGTTTTCTTTCAAAATAAAGTTTTTGATTTTTACATATAAATTAAACAACGTGTTTTAATGTATATTCACATATTCACTATATAAATAAAAATGAATTGACGAAATGTATGTACGCGCATAACTTGCGAACGACTGCACTAATTTTTCTAAGACTAAATTGGATATTTTTTTTTTGCGTTCGTTGGACAAGGTTTCTAAGAAATTATTATAAATTTGAAAAAAAAAATGGTGGTACAAAGTTTGCGGGATCCCCGCAGTATATGTATTTAATTTAGTTTAATCATCCGGGTGCTTTAAGTGCACTTTTAGTAGTCGGCTAGTAGACATTGGCACCTAACAATCAGGCAATATAGCTCAAAATAGATGTAAGTACTGTCACTACACTTACTGCCTTTTTCTAATTCAAATTGCATATTTACTGCATGGTGAGCATTCTTTCATGACCGCTAGACAAATAAAAGGTCACGCCATTTCACAATCTGTTTCATTAACTCGTTCGCAATTAAGTTCGCAACTTTGTAACCTTTTGAGGTCTAAATATAAACTTCTTTCATGAAAAGAAAAGTTAAAACATTTTTAGGGTTTCGTCTCTCATTTGTTTCCTTCTCCATTGTGCGTCCGCCGTCCGTCACATTATTTTGCCAGTTATCGTTTCTCAGTGCGCGTAGAAGGACGGAAGATGTGAATTACCTATAATCATTTTTCTTATCAAAGCTCCCATTGTTTTAGTTTCACGTTATCGCCGGCGAGACTAAGGGTGAGGATTAAGTTTCTATTTAGTCCAAATGTCAGTGTTTTGTTCTAATATTTTATTTGTAAATGTGGGGTAGAGAATTCAGTGCTGTAGTTTCATTTTTTCTGTGCTATGAGGTACGTAGTTGTATGTTTGAGTTGTTTACATCGAAATATAAGGTGATCAGTGGTTGTTTAAGTTTTCTGCCAATCCACATTTCCTGTGGTAAAAGTATTTCCTTTCTAACCGTCATTATGATTAGTATAGCCGTTTTATGAAAAAGTAACAGACAGACCAAAACGATGCCGAATAGGTACTCACCGACCCGTCTTCAAATCGCGTGAGATGACATAAAAAATAATGCTTTGTCAGTCTTAGAAAAACGATAAAACCAGTGTATGCCCAAGCCTTTTCTTTATTTGTTGAGTTAGTAGCTACCTATCTAACAGATCTCTTCTTTCACAGGCCAATTATGCCATACGAGAGTCCAAACATCGTCATTGTACCCACAATGTCTTTAATCAATAAGAAAAAAGGTGTATGCACACCAAGTACTTCGACCAGTGTTAAAACGACTACAAGTGCGAATGTCTTTAAACCCACACCTCAAATAGCTCCAAACGCGACTAACATGCCTCAAGACGCTTTGAAACTTACAAACCGACCTCAAAGTGCTATAAAAAAAGTGACGAAGGCAAATGACGTGACTGTAAATCAAGGAACTGTTTCAAAACAAGTTACCCAAAGTGATCCTGTAAGGAAAAATAGTGCAAGCTCGGAAGATACGAAGAGTTCCAAGAAACCCAGAAGCCCGACAAACAGCTTGGCTTCGAACTATCCAAAAAAGACTGGACAGAGTGTTAATACTAAGCCTGTAAAAGTAAGCATGAATAATACCGCATACCTAATACCGCAAAATAAATAATACATAATTATAATATTTACAAAAAAAAAAACATAAGTGATTTAGTATTGTTTTGTTTAAACTATTCGTAATGTTATTTTAGATGATTTTATTTGTTGATTTTTGAATCATCATCGCGTGGCAATAGTTGGGCTTAACAAAATCATGTTTTACACTAAAATAAGATTTTAGTTACAGGAGACATGCCATTATCATTATTATGTTAGTATAGCTATGTCGAACACGTTTTCTATAGCAGATTTTTAAGGGTAGCGTAGCTAGTGTTACATAATGTTTTTTTTAAATGAAATTTTGTTACTTATCTACTTGGTTTAAAAAGTTTTTTTGTATTGTTGTGATTATATTATACAACAATTTGTAATTTTTTCGGCAGGTCGATTTATTATCTACATCCAATGACATAATCAAGCAGGCAGTAAATAATACAGATAAAAAGAAATGCGACCAGGAAATAAAAATCAATCTACTGTCTCGTCCAAATGTGATTAAAAACACCAGTAAGAAGGCAGCTCCACCTCTGATGAAAACTTCTACCTTAAGTTCTGGCGTCAAAACTGAAGCATCTATGAATATGATATGGACTTCTACATCGCAGATAGAAACTCCAAACCAAAATATTCACTACAAACCTCATATGCATACAGCATGGGCTTATCCGCCGCAGTTAGAAATTCCCACAAATCAGACTATTTACTGCAGTCCTCATATGTATACAGCAGGGACTTGTCCACCCATACTCCACATACCAACAAACCCGAGCTTTTGTTCCGGACCTGGTATGGGTACAACATGTACTTGCTCATCTCTTTTACAAAATTCCACGAACTTGAGTATGAGACCTTATAATGATATGACGTGGACTAATCCACCATTGTTAGAAACGACACCAATCTTAAGTGTTGAGTCCAGACCACCAATGGATACCAGAAGGACTTGCTCATCTCAAATACCAACTCATCTAAATAACTACGCACCCTACATTGACCCCAAAACATGCCTTACACAATATTCAACAACTATCACTGCTCATCAGTCAAATCAGGCCACAAGCTTAAACAACCCATCCGGAAGTTTAATTTCAGAACCAGAAACTATATTCACAAAGACAACTTCTCAAGACACTATGAGTTCCAGCTGTAAATCTCTCATGGATTACACATGGCTCACGCGAATGCATTATGCAAATACTATTAACGAAAATCTCAATAAAGATAAACCAGCTAATAAATCCCAAAATACACAAAAGTGCGTTGAAGAAACACATACAAATGATTTAGCTAAAGATTTAATTAAACCAACATTGGTTCTAAGTAAAGATAACGTAAATAAAACAGACCGTAAACAATATTCTAACAAGGAATCAATAAACAGCGAAACAAACGCAAAAAAACCTGCCTGTCTTAAGAAAAACGTAGTTTTGAAAACAAACAAAAAAATTCGGGAAACAAAAAAAAGCAACATCAACATAGCGATACGAACTTTGGAAACGAACATTAAAAAACTTACTTCTAACCAAAAACTCTATAAAATACCCAAACTTTCCGATTCTAAAAAAGATTATGTGAATTCTGAAGCAGGAACAAATTCTAAAACACAATTCAAGAAAATGACTCCTGATAGAAATGATAAAAATGAAAAACGAACCCCTAAAAAAAGAGCTCACAGTCCGGATCATATCAACAAAAAGCGCGTTCGTCATAATTTAGAAAACGATGAACTGAAACACAGTAATAGCTCAAAACTAGACCAAAGACTTATTCGTCGTAGTTCAGGAACTGAAATCAAGAGTCATCCTAAAAGTCATAAAGCAATACATACTGGTGAACAAAAAGAGACAAAAGGTCCTATTATGAAAAATAAAAATCGATCAGAAAAAGTTGAACAAAAAGAGACAAAAGGTCCTAATATCAAAAATAAAAATCGATCAGAAAAAGTTGAAGTACATACTTCTAAAAAAATACCACAAAAGAAACGCAAGAGCCATGACTCTAGTTGTGAATCTATGCCCAAAAAAGTCAAAGAGATCAGCCCTATTAAAAGTGTAGTAACAACCAAAAAATCTCATCTAAAACATCCTCGGATACAGGCGCCTGATAGTGATTCTTCGGACGACGACCTAGGATCTGACTTTGATCTTCGATCAAAACTAAGTCGAGATAATCACAAACCTTACAAAAAACGCCAAAAGTCGCATAAAGCTCAGATTAAAGAAAAGGCAGAAATGCCTCGTGAAAATTTGATGATAACTATGAATCAAAACAACGACGCGGATCAAACTACTGTGTTGCCACAGCCTGGACCATCTACAACGAAACAAAAACGTAAGAAGTATAAAAAAATACGGTTAGTAATAAATGTTATACAGGAAGATACTTCTGACGACTCGTCATCCGACGCAAGTAAAGAAACCATCCCCATAAATGAAGAAAACTTAACGGAGCGAAATTTAGATGTTAGCAGCTTTCTTGACGATTTTAATGTTGATGAAATCGTAAACAGCCTTAAACACATACCATTGCTAGAAAATGTACATCAAAATATTAAACGAAAGGTTGAGAACACTAGAACGTCAGCTGTGTCTGTTAGTAATACATTTGTGCAGCCGATTATTATTAAAAAAGAGATAAATACTCAACATCCAGAAATACAATCAAACATTACATACTTACGAGAAACTATGCCCGATAATGTAACAAATTCAGAGTAAGTGTATTTTACTTATTTTTTAAATTAAATTAATGTAGGTAAAAAAACAATTATTTGAATTATCACGCAAAATTAATCACGATATTTTATTTTTAGATCCCTGAAAAATATACACGCACTAAGTTCAGAAAAAAGTCTTTATGAAGACATCGTTCAAAACATAAAGCAAGAAAAGCATGAAGATCAAACTGTAGAAGCATATAATATGGTAGATAACCTAAACATTGATATGGCGTATCTTCAAAATTCTTTCGATGTAGATATATTTGAAACTGTTAACCAGTTAATTGACATGGTTGTAGAAAATACGGAAGCATTAATTGATAAACCCAGTGTAGTCGATATCATTACTGATATAAAACCTGAACCTTGTGAAAATTATAATGATAATGTTTTCGACCAAGATAATGAACCGCAAAATTTATTAATCACAGACAAAAAAAATAACATAGATAACACAGACACACAAGTGTTAACTGGCTCGAATGACAGTCAGTTTATAAGTTCAGAATTTTATCATCCGTGCCAATCCTCAGCGTCATTAGATGAAGATGTATTTCAAACTGTTAATCAGTTAATGGACGTGGTTGTAAAAAATACGGAAGCATTAATTGATAAACCCAGTGTAGTCGAACTCATCACTGATATTAAACGTGAACCTTGTGTTTTCCACCAAGACAATGAACAGCATGATACAAAAATCGCAGACAAGAAAAATAATACAGAAAACGCACAAGTGTTAACTGATTTGAATAACGAGCAGCATAAATGTTTAGAATTGTATCATTCATGCAAATCTTTAGCGATAGATAAAAAATGTGAAGAAACCAACCAGGACAAGGTCAAAGTAATCGATGAAAAAGTTGGAGCAGAAAGTAATAATAACAACATAATTATAGATAGCGAATTGGTAAAAAATATAATTTTAGAACAAGATGAAAAAACAAGCGAAACAAAAAAAACAGAACATGAAGGAAAAACTTCTGGAGATAATTCTCCAGCTAAAACCATGATCACATCAGACGTTACTATTGACGACAACTATGAAGTCAACAGTCGCCAGGTAGTTAGGACTATACATCCAGAACAGGTTGTTAATATGACCGAAGCAATACAACCAGAAATTAAAGACAAAATTTCTGAAAATAAACCTGCAACTAACGCTTCGGTCACAACTGATGTCACAATGAAAGAGGATTATAAAGTCAAAGTCAAGATTAGTAGCGAGGCAGGAAATGCTAAGATATTAGTAAATAATGTAAATGTAACTGAAATATTACATCCAGAAGTTAAAGATCAATTTGGTGGAATTAACACTTCAGCCATATCTGATGTAAATATTGAAGATAATAATGCAGTTAAAATTAGTAAAGAGGTAGTGAAGACTATAAAATTAAACAATGATGAAAATTTAACCGAAGCAATACAACCAGAAGTCCAAGATAAAGTTGAACCGAGAAATTTAGTAACGTCTGAAACCAATCTTACCATTAAAGATAATGACGAAGAAAAAATTGGTAGCGAACTAGTAAATAAAACCGAAACCATTAAACAGAAGGTTCAAGAAAAAGAACCCGAAGATATACCTACAAATAAAGCTTCAGCTAAATCTGATGTTACTACTGAAGATCAAAATAATGAACTGACCGACAACAATGAGATTTCTAATGATGCAAACAGTGCCACAAGATCTGTCAAAATCTTGCATCCTTCACTAAAATATAACAAAGTTCTAGCTGTAAGAATTGAAGAAAGGATATTTGATTACTTAAAGCTTAAATTGAATGTTGTAACATTGATACGTGAGGGCAAATTTGCGAAAGTGTTCCAATGTAAGGACACAAATGGCCGAAACTATGCCTTAAAGATCTTGAGGTAAGCATTCAAATGTTACCAATAGTCACAATTATAACAAAAAATAGTGAAAGTAGAGCTCCAGTTTCTGTGTAAATATTTTACTATGGTGACACCTTTATTGCCTTTACGTTACTTCACTTTTATTCTTCAAACTAACTGCGTCTCGCGGTTTCACCCGCGGTTAAAATGTGTCCTATGTGCTATTCTAAACTATAATCTATGTCTGTGCCAAATTTCATCCAGATCTGTTCAGCCGTTCTGGCGTGAAAGAGTAACAAACATCCATCCATCCATCCATCCATCCATTCTTACGAACTTTCGCGTTTATAATATTAGTAGGATAGACAACTAATTTTACAACGTTCTTGCAGAAATGAAAAAGACCGCACCCGCCTCGGTTTTGAAAAGGAAAAAATGTTAAAAGAACTACAAAGCGAGATACCAAAGGAGAATTTGAACATCGTATATTTCATTGAAGGATTTGGACTGGATCAGAAATGGTGTTTCCTAATGGACTACTATCCAGTGAGCCTAGCGCAGGCGTTGGCGAGGACCCTGTTCGATATGGACACTGTACAGGACTTGGCTAAACAGCTGGTAGCAGCTGTTCTTGTAATGAGGAGCAACAATATCGTGCATTCAGGTAAATTGGTGTAGTTTTGTCCATGTCTGCTTGTTTTTGATGCCTAGCATATATGGCATGGAGCTATGAGTGTTAGGCTCTCAAAGCTAAAAACAGATTTTAAGGTGAAATCCGTTGAGCCATATTCATAAACTAGCTGCGCCCCGCGGTTTCACCCGCTGTTAAAAAGTCTCCTCCTCCTATCCTATGTGCTATTCTAGACTATAATCTATCGCTGTGCCAAATTTCACCCAGATCTGTTCAGCCGTTCTGGCGTGAAAGCGTAACAAACATCCATCCATCCATAGATATGTACAAACTTTCGCGTTTATAATATTAGTAGGATAAATAACTAAGGGCGTTATTAGACGGGATTTATTTTTACTGCAATCTGGCCCAGCAATATTGCGACAATATTTTGAGTGTGGCCCAACCATTCATACATTTCTATCATGGCTGATGATAGCCTGGCTGCAGTGGGCAATATTGCAGTAAACGTATGGCCCGTCTAGGAACGCCTTTAATTATTTATTAAAATAATAAATAAGCCAATCCTTTGTAATTTCCACTAAAATCTGTTGAACTTAACAAAAAAGCTTTCACCTCAATCCTAACTAATATTATAAATGCGAAAGTGAGTTTGTTCGTTTGTTTTTTTGTAACGCTTTCACGTCTCAACTACTCAACCGATCGTCTTGAATTTTTGCGTACATGTTGTCTGCTGGGGTACAGAAAAGGACATTGGGTACTTTTTATCCCGAAACAAATAAACGGTTCTTGTGGTACCGCGGGTGGAAACGCGGGGCGCAGCTGGAAATTCATAAATAATTCGATTGCAAACTGCGCACTGCGATTTTAAGTGCATTAACCGTTTCTTTTTCGATGTAAAAAGTACCTACCTAGCCTATGTATACATATGTGTGTATCATATAACCAGGTTACAAGCATTGATGCCATTCCCTGTAAATAACAATGAAACCATGAAATAAAGGGGATCGGATCGGCCGATCGCACTTTGACCAGCGTTGTTATTATAAGTATCGCGTTTCATCGCTCTCGATTCTTGTTAGTTGTCAATCAGCTAATTTGATGAATGCAGTGCTCGTGTTTTATTCATGACAAGCTGCGCCCCGCGGTTTCACCCGCAGTTTAAAAGTATCCTATGTGCTATTCTAGACCATAATCTATCTCTGTGCCAAATTTCATCCAGATCTGTTCAGCCGTTCTGGCGTGAAAGAGTAACAAACATCCATACATCCATACATACATACAAACTTTCGCGTTTATAATATTAGTAGGATACTTTGCATGTAGATTTATATTCTGTATACATAATTATGAGTATACCTAAAAGAGAAGTAGCTCGTCCGCGCGCCGATTTAAATATTTGCCCTATTTAGAAGATTATAAAAATCACTAATAACTAGCATGGTAAATAAATGGAACTGCTGGACAGGTCGTGTGCTTTTCTAGTACTATTTTTTTCCAATCTAGCACTGGGTAACCACTTGGACCACAAACATATCATCACGTATTTCCCCCGAGAGCGCTAGCAGAGGTGTAATACAAAACCCACACTTCGCCGGACGATATTCAGATCCAAATGTGACAGGGGGCGAGCCTGTCGCCATCGTCACACCGGGCTCATACAATTCGCAGATATGTTCAAACAATAAAGAAATTGGTGCGCACCGTCGCGTGGGTTTCAACCCGCTCCCTCTGCTTTGAGAGGCGGACCTTCTTCAACTAGGCTATCATCGCTAAACAAATCAAAATTATACAATGAAGTATTGCTTTGTTCAACTTAGTATTTTTTTACAGACATAAGACCGGGACACATCCTCCTGGACTCGGACTACAAGACCCTCAAAGTGTGCGGTTTCGACGCCGCCTATTACGCAGACGACAATGTTGTCGCGAGACCGAACATTGGTACTGTGCACTACCGAGCTCCAGAGATAATCCTCGGCTACTCCGCCGGGTTCAGTATAGACGTCTGGGCCACGGCTCTGGTCATGTTCGAGATGGTGGCTGGCAGAAAAATTTTTGATAGCAGAATAAATTACAACAACAACATTCTGTTCAACCAATTATCCCTATGCGGCCAGATGCCGATTGATATGGTGCTGAATTCGCGATACTCGTACAAAAACTTCGTGGGGACGGCGTTTAAGAGAATCACCGGACCACACGGACAGGTAAACTTTCAGAAATGCACTAACGTTTTAATTTTTCATAACTAAAGATTTTATTCTAAATTTAAAATACCTCAAATTGATATAAAATGATTTATGGTTGGTTTCAATAGTTGCATGCCACAGTTCAATATTTATAATGTCAAAACAATAATCATCATCATCATAGCTAGAAAAACTCGGTAAAGTTTCCAAACAAACAAACAGAATCAAAACCGGTTCATCTGTATTGAAGCTTCGACGCCACAGACAGATACATATACGTTAAACCTATTAGGTTATATACGTACTATATGTTGAACTGCAATTCTTCGAGAGAAGAAAGTGATACTCAGAAGAAAAAGCAATTAGTGCGTGGAGTCCCTCCGCGCGGAAGAAGTGAAACTTCTGTGTATCTTTCTTACTACGCGCATGCGTTCGAGTGCAACGCATTCACTCGCGCTCTGTCTTTTTCTTTTCCTTCTGCCCAGGAGCGTTAAAGGTTTAACGCAACCTTGTTGGAAGTTGCGTAAAATAAAAATGTCATTTTGAAAATAACCCTATTTTCCTTTACAGCATGTACTTTTGGACCTGAACAAAATAGAGCAAAAGCACAACATGTTCTACATTTTGTTGAACGCATACCACGAAAAGTGGTCCAACGTCCGGGACAAGCCTCGAGCGGTAGACAGGGCCAAGTTGTCGAAAATGGGCAGATTGCTCGACAAAATGCTGGTCTTGGACCCGGGCCGACGAATACCCATCGAGTTCGTTTATGGGGACTCTTTCTTTTCGTACAGTAGTGCGTAATTTAGTACTTTGTTAAGGGCCCCCGAGACGGTCAAACGGTTTGCTTCAAACCTTACGATTTAATGCCACCGTTTGATGTAGGTTTGAACGTCCATCAAAAAACCAAAATACATGAACATATACTTTGACTCTATGACTGTGTTGAAATCTATGAATGTTTGACTTCAACCATTTGAACGTCTCGGGGGCCCTTTAGTATTAAGCTATCTTAAATAATTATGTCTGATATGTTCTAAGCAACCTTATTGTTGGTTTTGATAAGACTAAGTGTCGTTTTGCTGATTAATGTCCCATGTCGTAGAGTTACAACTTGTTGATTTTGCATACGACTTTATATTTTGTTATTATTTTTTTAAATTAAGGAAATACAGTTTCGGATCGCTTGCTACCTAGTTAGGCCACGAGGAAACGCATCCTTTTTTTGCTACCAAAGAGCCAAGTAAAATTGTAGCAGCTAATAGAAATAGCGCTCATTCTGACGTTACCTTAGATTTTTAGTTTGTCATTAGATCTTTGTTTTTTTTTTATATCTGTTTGAAAATATTATCTAGGTATATTGTAATATTCTTGTTATCTATTTCATATAGTTTAGCTTCTAGAAAAAAAAACTACTGTTTTCGATTTTTGCTAAAAGCTGTCGCAACTGCTGTTCAACAAGCTGTTCAGGCTATCACTTTATACTTTTTTTTATGTATGTATTGTATTGTACTTAATAGTTCTATGTAACTTTTTAGTAAAACGTGTTCTCAGTAAACAAATAAATTAACAGATTTTTGTTGTTCCTGAAATATTGGTCAAAACTATGGCACTGTCAAAGACTTGGGTACGTCTTGGGTTGGACTTAAACAATGGGTTTTAAATTAACGCAGGCCCGGATCTAGGATTCTTTAATCAGGGGAGAAAGTTGTGAAAGTGCCCCCCGCCTGTCCGTCATCGGAGCATTTCATATGTCGCAGACAACTTGCGTAATCAGCCGTTCGATGACCAGCCTAGTCTTTTTACAAAATGGCGTCGTTTAACTAGCTTCCTGAATGATATTCAGCCGTAGCGTCTAATACAACAGTTAATAAACTGGCTGGCTGATGTATAGGCCATTCATAGAATAGGGTGATTATTTGCCAAAATAATTATTAACTATTAGCTACTTTTGATCCAAGGAAATGTGATTTAAATAATTGTGATAAAAATTAAAAAAAAATGTGAAACGAACCGCAATTCTGATAGCCATGATTTTACAATTACTTAAAACGTCACCTGCCCGACTCCTTTATCAGGGCAAATCCGACGATATGATTTTACAATAACTTAAAACTTTGGATTGGTTAGGGTAGGTTCGTGGTTATTTTTTATAAACAACCCGTAACCTCCCCTACTTAAATGACTTGGCTAGGCAAGTAGTCAACGTTGTCGATCCAAGCCATTTTGCCTAGCCGTTTGATTGAATGAACTGAATCAAAAGGTAGGCTGTTAATTGAACGGCGAATTAAGCTAGTTGGCTGAGACACCTATATCGAGATAATATATCGGGTGGTTAGCCCCCCCCCCCCCCCCCCCCGAATTCGGGCCTTGGTTAGCGGTGAAGTACAGTTAAATTGAGGATGTGTTGTCAACGTCAGGTACGTTGCAAAGGCCCCAGAGGTCAACAGGATTACCTGCATAAAAAAAACTTATAGACCCCGAGCCAGAAACAAATGTAGTCAATCATTTCCTCTCGGACGTAAACGATAGATTTATTATGAAATGAAATGAAATTTTATTAGTGGCAACAAACGTCACATATTAACAAATTAAACTTATTCCTTAAATGTTTAAATCAGAATTGATCATGAATCATGGGAGGAAATGACTAGAAATAAATATTTTTACTACTTGTGGGAAGCTACCGCTGCTAGACCCGCCACCCTAAGAGCCAGCTGACTAGTTGTTTTCTTCAATATATTGGGAAACCTTTCGAAATCGGGAGGAAATGACTGAAAAAACATTTATTGACGTGTTTTGGAGGCTACTGCTGCTAAACCCACCAACGGATCCCCAGCTGATGACCATTAGGCTTCATGATAAATCTATCTTAACCATTAAACAAGTTTGTTCCTGGTTCGAGGGCTATTGAAATATTTAATTTTTCTAATAAAAAAAAACAATGTTTTGAAGTTTTTTAAATCGTATATTTCTAGTTTCTCGGCATTTTTAATACGGGTCTAAAATCTTATAGGTAAATTAAGGAATTTTAACACAATTTTATTTACCTCCCCTCTTCTGTTTGTATCAAATCTTGCAACAGTTTTTTCTGCTACGAGTAATTTTAATAAACCGATTCTTAAGAAACTTTGCACACACATATTGTCCCTGTGACATATACAGGTTGTTACAAAAACCCTGTTATATATAACCCAGAACTGGAGAATGTAATTCTGATAATTTAAATTAAATATTGACTATCTTAATATATATAAATCTCGTGTCACAATGTTTGTCCTCAATGAACTCCTAAACCACTTAACCGACTATAATAAAATTCGCACACCATGTGCAGTTCGATCCAACTTGAGAGATAGGATAGTTTAAATCTCAAATTATAGTCGCAATTTTAATATATGTATAAATAATAAACGCGAACGAAGTCGCGGGGTGACAGCTAGTAAATATATAAAAATGAATCACTATTTCCCGTGGTCATCGCATCACGCGTGAACAGATGGAATATTTTCGCAAACTTTTTTTTGTTGTGTTTATTATTGCCAGGAGAAGGATCTTATGTAAGAAAAAATTAAGATATCTCGAAAAAAATAACGTTCCTATGGGACGCGGGTGAAACCGCAGGGCACAGCTAGTTGACTAATTTCCCACACATCGCGCTCCGCCCTTCTAAAAGCGTGAACGCAGCCACTAATCGCGTCAGTTTTATTGGTAAACTATTCTCGTCGTGCCGCTACTTTCTTAGAATAAAAGCCGCCAACATGTAGTACTGACTTGTTACCATTTTTGTTAAATTTCCTTTTTCCTTACGTTCTTAAAGCCGTCATAACTCTTGCTATTTTTAACGTGCCTTTTTTTGGTATTTTTGCGTGAATACTTAAAAGTGTGTGTGTGTAAAACCTTCAATTATATAACAGGGTTTTTGTAACATGCTGTATAAGTACATCATTGTAAGAATGGGGTCTGTTAAAAACAAGACGAACGGTTTAAGACGAATATATCGAGATACGACATAATAAATAAATTTACAAACACATACAAGATACGCGCCAATAACATAACCCTTTCTGGCAGTCAGGTAAAAAGTTTAAGTAACTATTTTTTTTAGATAAATAGGAACAACAAAAGTATATTTTAAAAGTTTAGTCACAAATCATGCTAGTTTAAAATTTCAGCAATATCAGAACACTAAAATACGGAATCATCAATAAATTGCTGGACCCTTGCCATGAGGTTTGATAGTTATGATTTTTTTTTCTTTTTTATTTGACTCCCTACATTTTAGTAAAAGGCACGGAACTAGATTAAATGTGTGTATGTAAGTGTTTCCTTAACTATCAAAACTCGTGGTAAGTCCTCTGTAGTGAATTAAATGAATGCGGTTATCACCCGCATCATGCTAGTAATTAAAATAAAATACAGTAAATAGTATTTTATTTTAATTTCTTTTTTTTTAGTGCATGTGGTTAGTTGCGAATCTGCGAATCTGGCAAACCGCTGCGGATGGTCAATAGGGTATGGTTGACATGACAGTTTTTTACGTCCCACTGCAGGGCACCGAAGGAGCTAACAGAGGTGTATTACAACACCCACACTTCGCCGGACGATATTCAGCCCCAAATGTGATAGGGGGCGAGCCTGTCGCCATACACCGCGCTCCAACTACGTAGCAGATGACATTAAATACGCACATATGTTCACAACTTCACACAATGAACAAATTGGTGCGTGCCTTCGGCTGATACTATGAAGGGCTAGAAGGGCTAACAGGGGAGGGATTCCTCGTTGTCATCACCAACTTATCATCATCACTCCATCATTTGCAAAAAACTATATTAACTTACACTGGCAAATGTACAAGACGTGCTACGTCAAATTCTCCTGATGTGGGAGCAAAAAAAAAATAAAAAAAACTGACCTGTCCCGGCATTTCCTTGGTGTGTCCATCGGGTACGTGGAACAGCACCAGCGGGGTGGCGCGGGAGGTGTGCGGCGAGGGCGGCGCCGGCGCGACGTCCACCCTGAAGAAACCTCGCCGCTGGAGTTGGATGATGTCGCCAACCTTCACCTTGGACAGCTCGGGCTCGCCCAGCATTGGGATTTCCCACTGTTGACGCATAATTCGTTACGGCTTTATAGTCCAGTCATTATATACATTTGGAAAAGAAAGTGAACCGAGAAAGCCAAATTTTGGATATGACGTGGGGGGTGGCTAGAAAAGCTTAAGTTCAGATTGTCGACCAAAATAACCTTGTGCGTTTTCCGCCATCTTGAAAAAAGGGTTAAATTCAGTTTTTTCGTCATAACTCGGTTCCCCGTTGAGATACGAAAATTTTGACATGATACTTTTTTGTTGCTTTTTGTACGATCTACAATTAAGGTCCTATACATTTTTCACGTATCGATTATCGTTTTCGAGATATCGATCAAAAAAGCCAAAATTTTACGGAGAAAAAATTGTTTTTCGTTATTTTCTCGTACAAGATATCGAAAAATGTCCGAAATGAAACTTGTAGGGCGGGTTTAGACCTACAAATTCGTTTTTTAATTTTTTATTTTCGACAAGAATTACGACTTCTAGCGCGCCGCAAAGTCGGCCCCAGTTGGAGTAGTTTCAAGCATGAAAAGTCTGTTCTTGAGAACATTCTTTTCATTCATGCTTTCAGCGGTTGTGACACCACGTCGTCTTTGTGCAACATCGGAAAGTCGAAATTCATCAGCACCCTCGAGAAGAACCCGAACCTCCAGTCATCGGTGGAATTATTCAAGCAAGAAAAGGTCGATCCGGAGATGCTAGCTTGCGCGAGAAGGCTATTTCTAATCGCTCTGTAAGGTCGGCGTAAAGAGGATACATCAATGGATATTTTGCGATTCCACCGCTTTGCAAAAACGAAAAACAATTTTTTCTCCGCAAAATTTTGGCTTTTTTGATCGATATCTCGAAAACGATAATCGATGCGTGAAAAATGTATAGGACCTTACTGGTAGATCGTACAAAAAGCAACAAAAAAGTATCATGTCAAAATTTTCGTATCTCAACGGGGAACCGAGTTATGACGAAAATACTGAATTTAACCCTTTTTCAAGATGGCGGAAAACGCACAAGGTTATTTTGGTCGACAATTTGAACTTCAGCTTTTCTAGCCACCCCCCACGTCATATCCAAAATTTGGCTTTCTCGGTTCACTTTCTTTTCCAACCCGATTTTTCCGACGTAATGACTGGACTATTATTTCCATTTAATTGGAAAAGCTACTGAATTTTGACACACTCTTTGACAGTTTGGAATCCTATGGAACTAAAACTAGCTAAAAAAATAAAAATAAAATAAAAATAATAACATAAATTCGTGACACTTCCACACACGGTCGTCTGACCCCAAACTAAGCAAAGCTTGTACTATGGCTGTCAGAGACTGATATACATACTTAGATATTTTTAAATACATACTTAAATAAATATTAACACCCAGACATAGGACAAACACAAATGTTCATCACATAAATGTTTGCCCTAGGTGGGAATCGAACCCACACGCCCCCAAGCTCAGAAGGCAAGTTCACTACCAACTGAGCCACCGAGGCAGTCCTGAGGTACCGAGGAATTAAACTGAATAGATTGTTTGTCCTCCTTCGAAAAATTCCTGCGAAAGTTTGTGTCTGTTTGTTACTTCTTCACGCTCAAAATGATGGACGGATTTCGATGAAATTTGGTGTACAGGTATATTATACCTTAAACACATGAGCTACTTTTTTTACCGTGGGTAGCACTATAAGGCGCAGCTAGTAAATAATATTTTTAGGTGGCCTTGGACCTGCTATGCAGTGCCAACTCATTAACAATGTATGCCTATATTTTGATAAATCATTACGAAAACGAACATTTTTTTCATCTGTGATCCGCGTGACTTCAGTATAATATATATGACGGCGCGAGATATCATTGGATAAAGAAAATCAGTTTGAGAGTTGTTAATCGATAGTTTTAATCTGTGGTTTATGACGATTAATCGATTTGTTTATGGTAATTTAGAGCGGTTAACACCGAATGGAGTTGCGTTTGGGATTTCGGGCGAACGTCATGTCTGTCAGTCAGTGGTTGACAGGACTGGGCTGAAAGCGGTCGCACGCAATGGTCATTCGTAAACCCATTACTCTAAATCTCCAATTATCTTTGTGATCATTCAATAACTAAGTAGTCTAAGTGACTGTATAATTAAAATAGTGAAAAGCCTACACTGCTGTCCCCTTATTTCAACGTTCCTGAAGTTTGACGCCGACCATAAATGATAGCGAGTTCACGGATGAGAAATCAGACACAACACCTCGGCCTACTAGATTTTCTCCGTCACCAAAAGTGGAAGGTTACAGCGCGGCGGCCTTTCCTACATTACCCCGATATCAGGAGTGAGATGTGAAGGCTCGGCTTCCTCCTTCCCTACGTTTCCCCGACATCAGAAGTGGGATAAGAATAACGTCCACAGCAACAAGATATGGCTCCGTCTTTGGCTACAATTCTACAATGATCTGGAAGCGAAGTGGCATAGCAACAGATGGCTGATAGGGTCGCCCCTACACTGAGAAAACTGTGTACGTGCTATTATTGTGGAGTGTGCGGACTGTTTCTTCGTGGTGCATAAAGTGCAGCAGAGCGGCAATGAGAGAGTGAGCATCGAGTAGACGTTTGCATTATCTCGACGGCGTTTGATTACACCTAGTCTATGCTATGTGACGCAACTAACAAACTACGAGAGACGAAAGATAGCAGTGTACCGAACAAAACGTCGACGCCTACGTGTTACTACTGCAACGAGGTTACATCGCCACTCGTTGATCGAAAAAGGGCACCAAAATTAGCAGCAGCAACGTGCGAGATCCGGTCAATGCCTGGAGGGCTATTCTTACAACTCGAGATTCCATCATACCTCGAAAAAAAATGGATGAATTCGAGATGCCTTATTCTATACGCTCGAGATCGAGATAATCTCGATGGCTGTGGCACGAGATGTCTCGAGTAGTCGGAGGCAGTGGAGACTTCCAGGGGGGCTATTCCTGCGCGTGAGATGAGATGAGATTTTATCTTGGTCACTCTCACACCTATGACGTTTCAAACGAGAGCAACAAGGACGAAAAAAAGTGAGATGAGAATCTCAAATCTCCGAATAGGGTAGTAGTGAATCGAGATCGAGATGAGATGAAAATCTCCTATCTCCGAATTGGGCCCCTGCACTATGAAGCAGCCATTGATCACCTACGAGTAGCAATTGAATCCGGTGAGAAGTTTTCATTTTATTTGATATTCGTAAACGATGTATGTCAGAGTGCTATTTTCTATTGGAGTTGTTTAAAGTTTGAAAATACCCACAAACAGTTTGGTCAGAAAGTGCCGATTACGGCACACACAGACGAGTCATGCAGTCAATAGATAACTTATTTAGTGTCAATGCTTTTGATAAAACTAAGCCTGAGGGGCAGTAGCCGGTAGGACAGTAGCCTGTGTAGTAATAGCCTGTGTGGCAATAGCCTGTGTGGCAATAGCCTGTGTGGCACTCGCCTGTGTGGCAACAGCCTGTGTGGCAACAACAGCCTGTGTGGCACTCGCCTGTGTGGCACTCGCCTGTGTGGCAATAGCCTGTGTGGCAATAGCCTGTGTGGCAGTAGCCTGTGTGACACTCGCCTGTGTGGCAATAGCCTGTGTGGCACTAATCTACATGGTACTGTCTTATGTGGCTCCAGCCTGTGTGGCAAGCTTGTGTGGCAAGCCTGTGTGGCAAGCCTGTGTGGCAAGCCTGTGTGGCAAGTCTGTGTGGCAAGTCTTTGTTACAACCCTACTTTTGTTGAATTATAGTCTGAGTGACGACCTAGCCTGTGTGGTCAGCCTATGTAGTATTCCTCCCGGTGTAACATTAAAGTACGAGTAAAAATAAAAATAAAATAAATCTCGTAAAATGTTGACTCTCGTACTATTTAAAGTTATAGTTGCACTACACAAATCCCTATTAGCACATCTCCATACAGTTGTGTTGTTATTGTTAAATTTCATGAAATTGTATTTGTACCCATTACATAACAAACTGTCTTTCCCTTTTTGTGATTTTATGAAATTCATTATTATTTAATGAAAGAAATCAACATTATTTGCATTTTAGGATTGTCAAGCTGACATACTTTAAATATGCCAGTAAGACCAAGGAGTTTAAGAACGCAATAGCACCTTTATCATAGAGTTTCAATGAGGCAATTGAGAAAGTAGCATTTCGAGAAAAGTAAAGTGCACTACATGTGTGATGTGATATGAATTGTTTGTTAGTTTGTTGATATACTACACACTAATGAAGTGGTACAAAGGACAAAAACGAATGAAAGTACATTCTGCAGCAGTTATTTAAAAAAGGGTCGAGAATACGCGTTGTCGTTTCAGGAAGATCTCAATTTTGGCGGTTGTCAATTTAGGTAGATGACGATTTAGGATGTTGTCACTTTCGAAAGTTGTCGTTTTCGGAAGTTGTCAATCTGGGAAGTTTCACCCTGGGAAGTTGTCGTTGTCACCCTGAGGGACCTAGCCTGTGTGGCAAGTCTAAGTGACAACTTTAATGCCATGTTATTCGTTTGAAATTGGACACAGCAGTTTACATAAGTCCAAACCGCATATGTGTACCGTCATTGGATTTTCAATGTGGCTTGA
Source organism: Peribatodes rhomboidaria (assembly GCA_911728515.1). Lineage (NCBI taxonomy): Eukaryota > Metazoa > Arthropoda > Insecta > Lepidoptera > Geometridae > Peribatodes > Peribatodes rhomboidaria. The sequence continues at coordinate 11,535,952 of OU452186.1, read as the reverse complement.
TTAAATTCTTGGAACATTGGATGTATGATTAATAATTTAGTTTCAGCCTCGATTATTCGATTGGTCCCAATACAATTTATTTCACTAAAAGTCAAGTTGCTTATTTCAATTATCATGACAATTTATGGGGATAGGTAACGAATATGAAGTTACTGTTAGAAGAGTCGATTATACTCTGGTACGATGTTTATGGTTGGTAGAATTGGGTTTAACTGTGTTTTGTGTTATCCCATAACTGTGTTCGCTTTCTGTGAAATTGTGGAGGTAGATTTGAGACGGTCAGAATGACCGAGCGTTAAGTGGTTACTTGAGCACTTTTATGATTGTCCACAGATGATGAGATGAACATTCACCCGAGGACGTGTGAAAATGCAGGATGGCCGTGACGGCGCGAGATATCATTGGATAAAGAAAATCAGTTTGAGAGTTGTTAATCGATAGTTTTAATCTGTGGTTTATGACGATTAATCGATTTGTTTATGGTAATTTAGAGCGGTTAACACCGAATGGAGTTGCGTTTGGGATTTCGGGCGAACGTCATGTCTGTCAGTCAGTGGTTGACAGGACTGGGCTGAAAGCGGTCGCACGCAATGGTCATTCGTAAACCCATTACTCTAAATCTCCAATTATCTTTGTGATCATTCAATAACTAAGTAGTCTAAGTGACTGTATAATTAAAATAGTGAAAAGCCTACACTGCTGTCCCCTTATTTCAACGTTCCTGAAGTTTGACGCCGACCATAAATGATAGCGAGTTCACGGATGAGAAATCAGACACAACACCTCGGCCTACTAGATTTTCTCCGTCACCAAAAGTGGAAGGTTACAGCGCGGCGGCCTTTCCTACATTACCCCGATATCAGGAGTGAGATGTGAAGGCTCGGCTTCCTCCTTCCCTACGTTTCCCCGACATATAGAATTAGTAGTGTCTTGTGTGCCAAAATTAATGTGCTGTTCTTCTATCCAGTCAGACTAAATCATTTCCAAATGTTACCCTAGTCTGGTGTCCGATGTACTGCTTGAAGTCCTCATCCTTGCCCAGCAACGCCTTCGATATGATGTGGTCGAAGTAAACGCAGAACACTTCTACAGTCGGCGACTGCGGCGAGTCGGCCAGCCAGGTGAGCTTGAGCGTCTTCTTATAGTCTTTGTTGTCGAGGTTCGGTGTCGCGTCTATGCTTGTTACCGTGCCGTCTGCGGACCTGAAAATGATACAATTTAAATCAACAATTTACTTTTTTTTATTTCTTTTTATTACAGCATTATTGCATACCAAGGAAAGAATAAAAATAAGTACATAAACATTTATGTTTGTTATATAATTATGTATAGTAGATGGTCAAACTAACTAATAGATCACTCGGCAGTAGAAGGGCGGCCATATCGTTTAAAGCGATTTTATTCGTAAAGATGTAGGTATACTTACATAGTTTTTGCCTCGTATTGATTTGTCAAATTTAAAGCAACCAATCTATGGTATCATCTACCATCTATCTATGGTCCATTGGACTATGTACTCATATTTTTAACATCTTGTACTGTATGGTTGCAAATAAAATATCTTGAATCTACGTGTTTTTTACTACTTTCTATGTATGTAACTTTGTTTCTTTCTCACGCTAAAACCGCTCAAAAGATTTGGATAAAACTTGACAAGAAGGTGGCCTTTACCCAGGATTAACACGTACGAGTATGTAGGCTACTTTTTGTCCTATAAAATTATATCAGTTCTTTAGCATACGATGCCGCGGGTCGCGCTACGTTTTTTTAAATAATATTTAAGAGGATAATTCTATTATTAACTTACTTTTCATTTGTAACCTTTTTACTTACCTATAAATCTTTTCGATCAAGCTGTTCCCGTAGTTAATGAAAGTCGCGTTCTCTCCTTGCAAGGCCTTGGCATCAGCCTGGTCGATGGTAAGCTTGGGTGCCACCCACACAGTCTTAATGTCGATGGAAGCATTACTGGGGTTTAAAGTGTGGACTCTTTGGTGATATTTTTGAGGGTAACCGGAGTTGTCAAACATAGTTTTCATTTAAAGCTTTTTTACTTACTTATGTATCTTATCGATCAAGATGTTCCCGTAGTTAATGAACGTTGCATTCTCTCCTTCTTTCAAAGCCTTAGCATCAGCCTGGTCGATGATAAGCCTGGGTGCCACCCACACAGTCTTGGTGCCGATGGAAGCATTCTTTGGGTGGAGCGCGACGGGCAGGGTGGAATCTTCGGTGATACCCTTGAGGATGACGGGGACGGGGTTGGTTTCGAGCGCGGTGTAGCGTGGCGCTGTTGGGTCTATCACCTGACAATTCAAAATAAAATAATAATCAAAAAACCGTTATAGGGTCAACTGGTACAAATGCGTGTGTGAGGCAAATGCGTCTTTCGAAAATTACTGACAAACCTTTCACAAATTAGGCGCTACCTACATCATTTTTATATTTTTAGTTACTATAATAGCAGCGTTTTACCTGAAATAAAACGCATACTAAAATACTTACCTAACTGGAAGCTATATATATGAGAGTGCATTTCCGTTTCCGTCGAAAGTACCAGCGTTTTCGTACTTTTAATTTGGATAATGCCATTTTGCTCTAAAGTTGAAAATGAACGAGTTATTACAGAAAAACGAAAAAATTGAACTTTAAAACAAGATGGCGGCGAACCCTTTACCGGGATTAGTTAGAAAATCGAGATTTATACTTCCACCCCCCACGACACAAAAAAAAAATCGCTACCCGGATTTTTTTCTATTTAAATGTCTACCCCGACTGGACTATAATTTTCAGCAGCATAAAAGCGCTTACCTTCTTATTGATCGCCCATATTTTGTCCCACTCCATGAAAACAACAGATCGACTAGATCCCTGAGCCGTGATGAACTGCCGCAGCCCCTCCACCGTCATACCGCGCCGTAGTACGCCACGCACCGTTGGCATTCGAGGGTCGTCCCTGAACATACAAAGGTGTAGCAAGTAGCTGAACGAGCGAGCGCGAAGCAGCGTCTCCGTTTTAGCTTAGGCAAAAATGCTGTCGTATGTTTCGATGTAATCGAAAAGAACCGGCGGATTTTCGGTTGTTTTCGTTTAACGGTCGCATTTCTCAACCGATTCTCGCAATACTTTGTGAGCAGGTTCAGAGCAAAATTGTTTTTTTTTTTTTTGGCGATTCCGATTTTGTCACTAAACTTGCCAAAAATATTGTCCAAGGTCTAGCAGCTATGCTTCCAATTCTTTGCCTGGTAACATTAAGCAAGCAGGTTCGTATGGGCCGAGTGGCTAGCCCATATGTCAGTTTCTAGGCCGCCCGAAAGCCTCTGCCATTAAGATAGAATATCTTAAGATTCACAATATCTAAGTAATAATTCTGTCAAAAATATAACGAGCTTCGATATACGTATCTAGACATCATTTACATAGTAGCAATACCACATTTGCTTCAATGTAGACGTTTTGTCGCTAGTATTATTATTATTATTATAAATAACAAAATAGTAACAATATTATCAAAATATATTTCATAAAATTGGCATAAAGCTTCATAAATTTCAAAAGTCGACGATGTTTATGAGCGTAGGCGCACTACAATCCGAGATACAGTTCTAACTAGTTCGGAGGGTAGGGTAACATGCTTATTTATGTTGCGTATTTATTTAATATTATTTTTCGTATTATATACTCGCATCATTATTACTTATTTTCAAAATTATATAAATTTATTTATTATAAATTTAAATATAATTTTCTGTAATAAGTTTAAGTTAAATTAAGCATGTTTACTGTACTTTGTTGATTTTAATCAATAAACAATAAACACGTGATAATGTGAAAATAAACAAGTATTATTCGAGCAGTTTGTTACCGAGCACTAGCAACGCGCGGGGTTGTAATCGGATCGCGGTTGGCTTACTACTAATCAAAAAGTCGGCGCGAGGCGTATTGTGCGCCGACTTTTGGTTGGGACATTTTTGTTGCACGTTTGTGACTCCATAGGTATTTCAATGGTTAGCGTTAATCAGCTCAAATCACGTCAGCTTTTCAACTAATACATTCAACATACCATCCATCGACGAGACCTTGGTCCACGAACCACGTCAGTTTCCTCTTTGACAGCACCGTGTTGGTCATGCTCAGTCTGGAATCAAATACATAACATAACATAAGACATGAAAATATGACTGAACAAAGTTTAGACTCAGGACCACTACAACCTACAACCCAAATTTCTCAGCGTCTTAAATATAAATCTCAAGTTTTTTATTGGATAAAGATATTCTTTATTTTTCTTTATTTCTATGCTTCTATGTAAGTATATATATTCTTTGATTTAGGAGAAGAATATATTCGCAGAAGCATAGTAATAAAAAATCTAGAATTTAGGTACATAAGTCTTGTAAAGGGGGTACTACTATGTAGCATAGAACAGGGAGACTTGGAACGAGGGAGAAGAGACGCCTTTATCCAACAATGGGATATAGCGGGCTGATATAATAAAACACATGTCTTATCTATATAATAAAAGTGAAAAACCAGAACGAGATAAAAACGCAAGACGGAGCGAGATGGCGCTCTACAAAACTTCCTTGGCACGTTTCTCCTAAACGGCTACCTGTTTCTCGGTAATTAGCATGTAATTCGATTCCTTGACCTCGGGAGTAGCGACAAACTTAATATTTATGGTTTTGGATGTGTAATTTTTGTATAATAAGCAAGATAAAATCGCAAGTTCAAATTGAAGAGAATACTACCTCATTGGATAGTTTCGTAGAAACTATCTTATTGAGGAAGTTCTTTTTTAAACAGTGTCAATCCAGCAGTGTCAGTGTGAAAATTCTATTAATGGCTAATGTCTGTAATTCTGTATAATATTAAATAAAGCCTGTTAAATAACGTGTCGTGCTTATAAAGCAGATATTATTGGAAACCTTGCTCCAACATAAGGTTATGGGCCATTTTAAAGGATAAAGGTGAGAAAATAATATCTCAAAAGTAAAATGTACACAAACGTCAATATTTTGCCAATACTAAAAGGCGAAAATTATTCTAACTGGAAGTTTAGAGTAAAATCCTTACTAGAAGAAAAACAGGTTTTACAGATATTAGAATACGAAAATAAAGATATCCAGCATGAACAAAAACTAAAATTAGATGACTCAAAAGCAAAGGCTATAATAATTCAATGTATAACCGACAAACATTTATCGATCATACAAGATTGCCAAAACGCAAAACAAATGTTTGAACAGCTAGATTCTGTTTTTCAACGGAAAAGTGTCTTTACAAAACTAACATTAAAAAGGAAAATAAAACAATAAACAAGAATATTTATGTTTTTGCTCAACATTTTATTATTTACATCACTGTACTATTAATTTAGTAGGTAACTGTTACTTAACCACTAAAACTACTGAATGGATTTACATAATAGGTAATTAATTGCTATGCAATAGATTCCACGCGGGCAGAGCCGCGGGCAAACTCTAGTAAGGTATAAAATATATAAAAAGGGTACTTACTGTATGTATAGAAACTTGATTATGTTGATTTTTTTAATTATTTGTAAATGTGGATGTTTGACTTCCCAGTAAGACCAAAACAGAAACACGTACTATCGAAACGACGTCATGTCGTGTGAATGTGTTTCGGCCCTAAACTGAAATGCCTTAGAACAATATCTCCGAAGAAATAGTTTTTTAGGTGTGTCTGTAAGGTGTTTATAATATGGGCCCGTGTTGTTATTTGATAACAACCTGCGCCTGAATTCAAATGATTGTTATTATTCCCCCACCTGCTATACTCCCAAATATAAGGCTTCCTCAGTCCTATAGCGTCAATGAACCAGTAGAACTGCGGGTCTCGGTCGTGGTACTCCATAGTCCTCAGGACGTGCGTCACTCCTTCAATAGAGTCCACGATAGGGCAGGCGAAGTCGTATGTAGGGTATACTCTGAAAACATAAAAAAAAAAAGTTTTTTTTTGGAGTCCCCAAATATTTTATCACGCAATCAGTATTTTTATTTTTTATTTTATTTTATGTGGATGACCAAACAGCCTGGTTAGACGTAAAAACATACAAAAATATTAACAGATAGGCCAAATACAGGTCACCACTTATAAGAACAAGAATAGTGCTAGCGCGCAAAGGAAACAACATTTATACTGGAAGATCAGAGAAAAAATAATAATAATACAAAAAATAAGAATTAAATAAAAACAATAATAAAAGCCTACCACACAAACAAAGATTCTATAAATTTAAGAATTAATATAGACGAAAAAAAAAAACTTTATTTCACTGAAAATAACTAAAAAGGCGCACTAGTAAGAGACACCCTATTATGGTGGTTAACTCCGTCAAGCACACTAAGCGTTTCAAATCAAATTTTATTGTAAGAACTGCAGATGTGTGGAACTCGTTGTCTGCGTCTGTTTTTCCACCGAAATACAATCCGGGAGGTTTAAGAGTAAAGTGAATAAGTATCTCCGTAGGTATAAGCAAGCGTGTTAAACCTACGATCACGTCAAGGCGAGTCAGTGGTCAAACGCATGCCTAGTCCGTTTGTAAAAAAAAACTATACTCTATTTTTTTTGTTAATCTACCCAAAAAAAAATATGAATAAATATCCACGTTATGATAACATCTGGCGCCGGGCGCCGGCTTGTCGCCACCCGGCCGCTCGTATAATGGGGTAATCATGACTGTCACTTTGATATTAGGTCAAGTTTTTTTGATTTTTTGTAAATTTCAAGCTAATGAATATGTTTTATTTTCCAATAATCGATAAGTACATACAATTTGGGCACTGCATAAAATAATACCCTGTATATAACATGAGAGCGCGGCCGCTATAATCGACTAAATCGTACGTGAGTGATTCCCGTTTTATAAAATGTAATATTGGCTTGGGGAAATCCTCGATCGGGGCAATTTCTTGCCCAGCGTCTTATCTCCCTGGCGATACAGCGGGGAAATGCCGCCAGCTTAATGGGCACTTTCGGAAGAGGCGTTCGGGATGGGAAGTGAAATTTGAGTGACTAAACTACATTCTATTGTATTGTATTTAATTTAATGTTTTGACATATATAATGACTTGTATTGCCGAATGATATTTTATTTTTAATATTCTCTTTATGTTTGTTTTACTTTGTATTTTTGGTGTGCAATAAAGATGTATTGTATTGTAATGACGAATTTATAAATGAATTATAGTATATTACAGGATTATTAAATATTGGCTTTAAAGTAAAAATAAATAGAAATGGGTAATTTAGGACCAATACGTAGTTTTTATGTTTCAAAATATATTACTAAAGACCAGTCTCTGCTTCGCACGGTATTAGCATACGGATACACATACTTGTACTGAGTGCCAGTCCGGGGGTGTACTTCAGGCTTACACCGGTAGATGGTGGGGTCTCGCAGGCACCCGTTGGCTGACTGCATGTCAATCTTAGCGCGCACACAGCACGTCACGCCGACATCGCTGGCTTTCTTCATCTCTTCCCAAAGTTGGAGGTTCTTTTCTACAGCTGAAAATTATTATGAAATTCACATTACTCTTCATTTTTTTAGTAAAAGAAAAGAGATTATGTAAAAAAAGAGATCCTTGGGAACTTTATTTGTAGAATGACATTTTCTCTCTATGTCGGTTAAGTCATGTTTCTTAGTGGCATCATTGTTTATGATATTATGATTGATGAAATACAAAAATAATTAGTAGACAATGGTCTAATGTTCAAATACGTTTTTTTACATTTACCCCCTCACTAATACATGTTGTATAGCCTCGGAATAGTTATACAGCATTTTTCTTTCCTTTAAAATTGTAACTCAATCGAAAAAGACAAAACACTGTATAACTATTCCAAAAATATATATAATGTTTAATTATATAGTTTATTTATATTTATATAGTTTAATTAAGTATTTAGTTTTTTTATGTTTTATTTTGCCTGCCTCTCAAGCCAGAGGGAGCGGGTTCGAACCCAGCCGACGGCGCGCACCAATTTGTTCATTTAAACTTAACTTATACTTTTTATCCCGAAAAAAATTAACCGGTTCCTGTGGGACCGCGGGGCGCAGCTTGCCTTCAATAATTTTCTGTCCACTTGACTACTGAGTAAGGTCTCCTCTTTAGCTGCAATTATTAACTTACAGTTGTTCCTATTCCTGCTCTCCACCTTCTGTTCCCTCTCAGTCTTCATCTGCTCAGGCGGAGTGTCGTCGACGAACGCCTTGCCTTCCTTCATGAGCTTCTCACAGTACGTCATCATCAGGTCGAAGTACTGTGACGTGTGAGTGAATAAATCAGGCTTGATTTCTAGCATAGCTACGTCCTCTAAGATTACCTGTGGACATACACAATTACCTTGTTAGAAAGCCAAACGCAAACATTAGTCCTATTATATTATTACACTATAACATTACACTTTACACTACTAATATTATAAAGGCGAAAGTTTGTGAGTGTGTATGTTTGTTTTTTCACGCTCAAACGGATCGACGGATTTTGACGACCCAGCCGACGGCACACACCAAGCGCCGCGCCGCTTCAAATGAATGAAACGACGCTGAATAGTCATTTATTAGAATAGAAAATATCATGATCCAAAAAAACAAGGTCCAGCATTCAGTGAGCAAACACGTATGACGTCACTCGTCATCGTCATTGGTCTCTTTCACACTATTTGTAAATGACTTATTTCGGTCTTGCTTATGCATCGATTGACGTCACTACGTGTTGCTTACGTGACCGGAATGCTATACCTAGCGGAGTATATTATTATATTACTGACTGAACCCCGCGGTTTCACCCGCGGTTAAAAAGTATCCTATGTGCTATTCTAGACTATAATATCTCTGTGCCAAATTTAATCCAGATCTGTTCAGCCGTTCTGGCGTGAAAGAGTAACAAACATCCATCCATCCATTCTCACAAACTTTCGCGTTTATAATATTAGTAAGATGGAAAATATATTCATTTTAGTGTTACCTTCTCAAAATCAGCATTCTCCTTAGCAGGATTGGTGTCGTCGAACCTCATGATGAGTTTCCCTTCGAACGCTAGCTGGTAGTACTGGTTTAGAAGAGCAGCTTTGGCATGCCCGATGTGAAGGTATCTGTTTCAACAAAATTTTAAATTTAAGTCGAGCTAGTTAGTTGTTATGTATCACTCATGTCTGTCCATAGGTGATCGACCAAGCGAGTGACAGCGAGCGAAGCGTCTATTCTTCAGCTTCGACATAAAAGCTTTCGTGTGTCCGATTTCTGTCCAGTGCTATTCACAATCATTCGGAAACATTTCCGATCGGTTTTCACAAATTTCAAGCTCAAATTGTTCGGATCTCAAGTCAACTTTTATAAATTTTGGAATCGGGAATGTAGTATAAATCTGATCGGAAAATGAATCACGTTCAAAAACTTGTCAATGTGGACTGAAATTGGACTTTTTTGAAATTTTTGGAATCTATGGAAACCTTTCCGAATGATTGTAAAAAGCCCTGCTGATATCTGTCCGAATCTTTGTATTCCAAAAAAAATCTTATCTCCACAATTAATAAAAAAGTACCTGGATGGCCGAGCTTTGCTCGGTATTTTTTTTTATTTTTTAATTGTTTTTTTTGGATAATAAACAATTGATTTTAGTCTAACCTCAAAGCAAACACTCATTGACTTCGTGTTACTTAACAACGCCATCTGCTGTTGTGTCGTTAAAGCAATTAGTTGCTCACAAAAAATAGTAGTATTATTATTCGCCAATAGATGTCAGGAAGAGTCATATTTTTCAGTTGAGATTGATTATCGATAAAACACGAATAAAATGATATTTTCTAAAAATGATTCCTAGCTAGATCGATTTATCGCCCCCGAAACCCCCTATATACTAATTTGTATGAAAATCGTTGGAGCCGATTCCGAGATTCCAATTATATATCTTATATCTTTAAATGAGCAATTCTTGTATATATATATATATATATATATATAATTGGAATCTCGGAATCGGCTCCAACGATTTTCATACAATTTATGTAGTATATAGGGTGTTTCGGGGGCGATAAATCGATCTAGGTAGGAATCATTTTTGGAAAATGTCATTTTATTCGTGTTTTATCGATAATCAACTTAAACATAAACTTGGAAGAAAAATAACAAAAAGGAGGCGTTTGAGTAGTCTCAACTGAAAAATATGACTCTTCCTGACATCTATTGGCGAATAATAATACTATTTTTTGTGCACAATTAAAAAAAAAAACCGAGCAAAGCTCGGTCATCCAGGTACTATATATATGTCGGAGAAATCATAGAGAAATAGGAAGCCGAGTTTTCACATCTGACTTCTGATGTCGGGGAAATGTAGGAAAGAGGAGCCACGCCGTCGCATCTGATCCCATTGATGTCGGAGAAACATAGGAAAGGCCGCTGCGCTGTGACCTTCCACTTTTGATGACGGAGAAAATCTAGTAGGCCGAGGTGTTGTGTCTGATTTCTCATCCGTGAACTCGCTATCATTTATGGTCGGCGTCAAACTTCAGGAACGTTGAAATAAGGGGACAGCATTGAAGGCTTTTCACTATTTTAATTATACAGTCACTTAGACTACTTATTTAGTGAATGATCACAAAGATAATTGGCGATTTAGAGTAATGGGTTTACGAATGACCATTGCGTGCGACCGCTTTCAGCCCAGTCCTGTCAACCACTGACTGACAGACATGACGTTCGCCCGAAATCCCAAACGCAACTCCATTCGGTGTTAACCGCTCTAAATGACCATAAACAAATCGATTAATCGTCAAAAACCACAGATTAAAACTATCGATTAACAACTCTCAAAATAAACTGATTTTCTTTATCCAATTATATCTCGCGCCGTCACGGCCATCCTGCATTTTCACACGTCCTCGGGTGAATAGTGCATCTCATCATCTGTGGACAATCATAAAAGTGCTCAAGTAACCACTTAACGCTCGGTCATTCTGACCGTCTCAAATCTACCTCCACAATTTCACAGAAAGCGAACACAGCTATGGGATAACACAAAACAGTTAAACCCAATTCTACCAACCATAAACATCGTACCAGAGTATAATCGACTCTTCTAACAGTAACTTCATATTCGTTACCTATCCCCATAAATTGTCCTGATAATTGAAATAAGCAACTTGACTTTTAGTGAAATAAATTGTATTGGGACCAATCGAATAATCGAGGCTAAAACTAAATTATTAGTCATACATCCAATTTTCCAAGAATTTAATCAAGCCACATTGAAAATCCAATGACGGTACACATACGCGGTTTGGACTAATGAAAACTGCTATGTCCAATTTCAAACATGCCATTAAAGTTGTCACTTAGACTTGCCACACAGGCTAGGTCGTAACTCGTACTATGATGTTACACCGGGAGGAATTTACTACATAGGCTCACCACACAGGCTAGGTCGTCACTCAGACTATAATTCAACAACAGTAGGGTTGCAACAAAGACTTGCCACACAGGATTGCCACACAGGCTTGTCACACAGGCTTGCCACACACGCTTGCCACACACGCTTGCCACACAGGCTGGCCACACAGGCTTGCCACACAGGCTATTTCTATACAGGCTTGCCACACAGGCTAGAGCCACATAGGATAGTACCTTGCAGATTAGTGCCACACAGGCTAGTGCCACACAGGCTATTGCCACACAGGCTATTACTACACAGGCTACTGTCCTACCGGCTACTGCCCTTCAGGCTTAGTTTTACCAAAAGCATTGACACTTAGTAAGTTATCTATTAACTGCATGACTCACATGTGCCGCAAGCGGCAGTATGACTAAACTGTTTGTGGGTATTTTTAAACTCTAAGCAACTCCAATAGAAAATAGCACTCTGACATACACCGTGTACGAATATCAAACAAAATGAAAACTTCTCACCGGATTCAATTGCTACTCGTAGGTGATCAATGGCTGCTTCATAGTGCAGGGGCCTAATTCGGAGATAGGAGATTTTCATCTCATCTCGATCTCGATTCCTGGAAGTCTCGACTGCCTCCGACTACTCAAGACATCTCGCACCAATGCCATCGAGATTATCTCGATCACGAGCGAACTGAATAAGGCATCTCGATTTTAGGCATTTTTTTCCAGATGAGATGGTATCTCGAGTTGTAAGAATAGCCCTCCAGGCATTGACCGGATCTCGCACGTTGCTGCTGCTAATTTTGGTGCCCTTTTTCGATCAACGAGTGGCGATGTAACCTCGTTGCAGTAGTAACACGTAGGCGTCGATGTTTTGTTCGGTACACTGCTATCCTTCGTCTCTCGTTGTTTGTTAGTTGCGTCACATAGCATAGACTAGGTGTAATCAAACGCCGTCGAGATAATGCAGACGTCTACTCGATGCTCACTCTCTCATTGCCGCCCTGCTGCCCTTCATGCACCACGAAGAAACAGTCCGCACACTCCACAATAATAGCACGTAGGGGCGACCCTATCAACCATCTGTTGCTATGCCATTTCGCCTCCAGATCATTGCACAATTGTAGCCACAAAGACGGAGCCATATCTTGTTGCTGTGGACGTTATTCTTATCCCAATTCTGATATCGGGAAAAGAGAGCGGTGGTCCTCGTCATCATCTTCAGCACTCATCTTGTTAACTGTGGGCATTAGTCTTATCCCACTTCTGATGTCGGAGAAATCATAGAGAAATAGGAAGCCGAGTTTTCACATCTGACTTCTGATGTCGGGGAAATGTAGGAAAGAGGAGCCACGCCGTCGCATCTGATCCCATTGATGTCGGAGAAACATAGGAAAGGCCGCTGCGCTGTGACCTTCCACTTTTGATGACGGAGAAAATCTAGTAGGCCGAGGTGTTGTGTCTGATTTCTCATCCGTGAACTCGCTATCATTTATGGTCGGCGTCAAACTTCAGGAACGTTGAAATAAGGGGACAGCATTGAAGGCTTTTCACTATTTTAATTATACAGTCACTTAGACTACTTATTTAGTGAATGATCACAAAGATAATTGGCGATTTAGAGTAATGGGTTTACGAATGACCATTGCGTGCGACCGCTTTCAGCCCAGTCCTGTCAACCACTGACTGACAGACATGACGTTCGCCCGAAATCCCAAACGCAACTCCATTCGGTGTTAACCGCTCTAAATGACCATAAACAAATCGATTAATCGTCAAAAACCACAGATTAAAACTATCGATTAACAACTCTCAAAATAAACTGATTTTCTTTATCCAATTATATCTCGCGCCGTCATATATATATATACAAGAATTGCTCATTTAAAGGTATAAGATTCCAACAAGCAGCAAAAAAATCTGTTAAATTATAGAACCTGCTCACAAAATTTCACGAAAATCGGTTCAAGAATGCGACTTCTAGAGGAAGATAAACATCAGCCGCGAGGTGTACATTTCACAGAGCCACTAGTTTGCCGACTTTCATTAAACATGTATATATATCTCTTTTTAAACTTAGGTCTAATCCTAAAACACTTGTCTGATCGCCGGCGATAAGCGAGTATCGAGCAAAGTTACAGTACCCGGCAGTAAATATTGCACATCGACCTTTGGAAAGAGACTTCGGCTTCGTAGAGCGTTATCTCTTTCGCACAACAGTTTCGTTATTGTGCGACAGGGATAACGCTCTACAAAATAGAAGTCTCTTTTCAAAGGTCGATGTACCTACATTATAAATCGGGTACTGTAGAAACGAGTTTGCGAGCATTGAGAAGCGAGTGTACAGTTCCGATAGTTTTATCGCTGGGCTGTATATGTGTGTAGGCCAATCAAGCTTGATCTGCTACTAGCGATTATCACTCGGAAAATATTGCTAGAAACTAGTTGATCGAGTCCTCCTCGGCGGTGTGAACAGTCAGCGATCAAATACAATCAAATGTACCTTTTATTCACACGAGATCTATGTACGTTTTTTGAACGAGAAAGTAGTCGATAGTCACTCGCTTACTCACTGGCGGTCGGACAAGTGCCTTCTACATTCATTTATGGTGTTAACAATTAAAACATTTATCTATTAATCTAATTTATAGAAATACATCTTACCCAGAAGCTTCAGGCGGGAATCGTACCACCACCTTGCCCATTTCAGCGTGGGGCAGTTCTATGAACTTGCCTTCCTGCTGGCGACCAGAGCTCGACTCAGTGTTGGCTGTTGGGGACCTCCTGAAATACATAAAAAGTATTTACAGGTTTTTTAAACCTTTTTTCTTAAATATATTAGCGATATAACTATATTGCGAATACTAGTCCTATCTAGCAATGCTTGCCTAAGTTGACTATTTATTGCAGTAAATAATCATAGCCAGTACTGGCAGTACCACCAAAATTTTTGGTATGGCAATGCTTCTTTGACAATTGTAATAAAAATTCGTTTAAATACTGTTAAAGAGACACATAAAACACCGGGCATATTCTTAGCTAACTTAAATATAACCGTTTACAAAGCTGCCACGAAACGGACATTGGCAGAATTGTGACATTGTAGTCACAGAAGCCATAAACCCAAGAACTGAACTGAACTGACACATAAAATATAGAACAAAAAGAAACTTTAGCACAAAGATGATATTAACTGAGACTTAAGATTGAATGTACTATGTTAGTATAGTATAGTGCAGGGGGTGTGTTTGAGCATTTGTACACTTGCACATGAAAGTACTATTGTTTCATTTTATTTTTAGCCTTTCGCTCGCAGGTCGTATATTGGTTATTGGTAGGTACCTCATACCACCTAATTAACTGAAAAACTGCCTCATGTGCAGTTTGACTGCCAGCCATCATTATACATGAGGCAACCTGTACCCTGATATGTATTAAAGACAAACCTTGAGGAAGCCTTAGTAAGGGCTTCCTTTGCTTCAGCAGGCAGTTCTTTCAAAGCCTTAGCCACCGGCGCTTGTGCCTCGATCAGCTTCATCCAGCGAATAATATTTTTTGGTGGATTCGCTTTTGACACTTCCTTGAATTTTGAGGATACTGAGGGCAAATAGAAAACAATAGCTACCTGTTAATATGTACAATGATATTCACATAACAATTTATGTGGACACAAATTTTATAAGGACAATGGGCAAAAATAATTGGACATTGGTCCAAACACCCGCAGGGTTGATAGCCAATTTGTAGGTAAGGTTTATAAGTTTTCGCATAATACATCTCTCTGAATTCAAACCCACAGTTTTGGAGATAGGTACATATTTTGTTTTGTAGTTGTGATTTTATAAACCTTGTGAAAGGAATGCTTTTGTAACTTAATACATATTTTATGTTTAAAGTTAAAGTTATACGAAAATCAAGAGAAAAATTGAAGCCATTTACATAATAATATTCACCCACCCACTATGTGGGTATTCATTCATCACATCAGTGATTGGTTACATCATCGTCATTTGTGATGTCACCAATTCACCATAGAAAAAAAGTATTAAATTAATAGTAAATAAAGTAAGTAATTAATTATTACATTAATTTAATATTAATTATAAATAACTTTTAACTCTTAAAAGTATTTTTTTTAATTGAGGTTTCACTTAACAATTCTGATAATATATTCATTACTCTTATTACTATTCTTAAAAGTAAAATATATCAATTTCTGTAAGTTGGGTTTTATCGGTGTCATCTTTTTTTTTAATGCTTAAAAATAATCTACTGAATGTGCCATGTGCCCTGCGGGCAAACCTAGATTGTTTTTATTATGACCAATTTGCCCATTGTCCTTTCCGAATAAATACTAAATCAAATTTTATGATTTAATTTATTATTGTGTTTTACTTATGAGTTTATTTCTGTTTATAATTTAAAGCAATAAATGGAAAACATTGTGAAACAAAACCATATAATTTATATACTGTGTGTTTTTGTTTTGTGTGAATGGTCATTATAATTGCCAGTATTGTGTATTATCTGGGTTTCCTTTTTAATTAAGTAAACAAAATTAATATTACTCACCATGCAATACACTGAACACAGCTAAATCCGACACTGTTAATGATTCACCAACTAAATAAGTTAGCGGACCCAGAGTTTTATCCAGATACTCTATCGACTTTGGTATTTCGTCATCCAGAATGAGGCTGAAAGACAGCCAGTGGTTCATTGTAACCTTTTGAAGCGGTTCAGCGGTCTTATTGAACGAATTCTCCAATATTCTTATCAAATCATTGCTAGTTCCGTATGGCACTGGTTTCTTTGAATTTGGGAGGGTCACGGTGGACTCGCTGCCCCATACCACTTCCACATCCTTCTTCGATGCTTTGTAGTACTCCACAGCCAGCAAACCACCTGAAAATCACAGCGGAAGACACTATTTTAGGCTACATTCTAACCACTGATGCAATATCCCAAATTATGTGTGAAAATAAAACTTTTACCCAAAGGCGGGTTAGATTTGTTGCAAACAATCTTCATGTTAGGATAGCTGCTGCTTTTTGTAATTGAATTTTGGTGGTATTTAGTCAGAAATATGAAGATAGAGAGCTTGCCGACCAAAAATCCACACGAGAGAAGGTATGGCCAGAAAATCAGCAGTCAAGAGAAGTTGACATTGACATTTTCATTTTGTTGTCAAAATCATTGAGGTTGACAGTGACAACATAATTCAAAATCAAAAAAATGCTGCCAGCTTACCACCTTTGGTTTAAGGTACATCTACAGTTCATTTTTTAAAGTCCTTCTATTGCCTCTCGCTCTGACAGCAACTGATGTCAATTAACAGACAGAGACAAAGATTTTTTGTCAGAGGTCAAAAAAAAGAGGTGACAGGCTCAGTACTTATTTTCGAAACTCATTCATTAGGTTTCTCTCCAGACAGATTCGCAGACAGACAGTCGACAGACAGTCTCGCGCACAGATTTGACGACTTCCAGCCTCTCGTACAAGCCAGTTTCCGAAAGGGTTAGAAAAGGCAGGATAAACAGAAGATCAGGAGGGCTATTCCTGCGCGTGAGATGAGATGAGATTTTATCTTGGTCACTCTCACACCTATGACGTTTCAAACGAGAGCAACAAGGATGAAAAAAGGTGAGATGAGAATCTCAAATCTCCGAATAGGGCTACTGTGGCCCTATTCGGAGATTTAAGATTTTCATACCAAGATAAAATCTCATCTCATCTCACGTGTAGGAATAGCCCCCCTGAAATATCAGTGGGATTTTATTTATAATATTAGCAATCAGCAATAGCATCAAGCTGGCAGCACTGATAACGTACTGAAGAACATAGTATCCGTGGTCATAATATCATTACAAAAAAGTGCTGGATTGGGACTAATAATGACTTTAAAAATTCTCTAAATTTCTTATTTCCATTTCCCACCCTTGCCGAATAATAAAAAATATTTACTGTATAGAAGGATATCTTTCGATTTAAAACACACAATTTTACACATCATACACCATATTACAAGTTTACATGAGCAATTCCCTCAGTGTAACAAGTTGTATTGTGTAAAATAATTAAAGGTACATATTTATTATAGCGCATAATTCAATTTAAAAATAAAAACTGATCAGTTTAGTTAGATTTTCTTGCGAATTGTGTTGAAAATAATTGTCTCTACTGTATTTTGCAGTCGCACTAAATCAATACTGAAGATTTTGACCGTAAACACTCCGTCTACTTAAGTACTCACCTACCTGCTTGAAATCTTCAAAATCTCATAAGATGAAGAAACAGAATGTCCGTACACTGTCGTTAGTGGTATGCACATTTACATATTTGCTGATTGGAGCAGCAGTGTTTGATGCATTGGAATCAGAGACAGAAAGCAAACGATGGGAAGTTCTTTCTGGTATGTATTAAGATAGCACTATCTTACTTGCGACTGGAGGAGGCGACAGGCTCGCCCCCTGTCACATTTGGGTCTGACGTCCGGCGGAGTGTGGGTGTTGTATTACACCTCTGCCAGCCCATGAAGATATGTTATGTTATCTTACATGAACTTATTAAATGCTCACTAAAAATAATTGTATGGTTGCTTCATCAAAAGAGATTTCATCATTTACCTAAAGATACAAAAACAATAAATGCTCAAAATTGCTCTAGGGACAAACATGACCAATTTTCTGTAAGAATGTACACATAAATATTTATTTATCTTTCTATGCTTAGATAATTTACTCTTTTATGAAATTCTATAGAAAGACAAAAAAGAATGGCTCATATATAGGCAAATAATTAAAAAAGATCAGTTCTGAATTAGTCAAACCAAAAGACTATGATTACAGCATACATGCATGTAATACTATAGTGTAGAAATCTTTTAATCATCTGGCTAATTTTGACTTTTCCAGATATGAAAGCAGGCCTTATTCGCAAGTACAATATATCATCAGAAGACTACACCATGATCGAAATAGTAATTATTGAGAATAAACCTCACAAGGCAGGGCCGCAATGGAAATTTGCAGGGGCATTCTATTTTGCTACTGTTGTGCTTGCAATGATAGGCTATGGACATTCTACGCCGGTCACTTCAGGAGGGAAGGCTTTTTGTATGGCATATGCTGTGGTGAGTAGCAGCCTGCAGGCATGAAGCTAGGAGCTGGAGGTCTTGAGCTACAGTACAAATCTGGTATGATGGTTTAAACATCTGGTCAAGCCTGGGGGCCTCTTGAATTTCATTAGTAATTTTCGTGTTGTTGACATATCTTTTTCCATGTTTTAAAAGCGCTTATCATATTTTAAAAGTGCCTTTTCCGTGTTTTTACAGGTGGGCATACCCCTAGGGCTGATAATGTTCCAGAGCATAGGAGAGCGTCTGAATAAATTCGCTTCGATCGTGATTAGACGCGCCAAGTGCTACCTGCGTTGTGACCGGACAGAAGCCACTGAAATGAACCTGATGTTTGCTACAGGAATGCTGTCTACCATCATCATTACTTCAGGTGACTGAACCTGTACTCCTTGCTTAATAACCATCGTTATACACGTAGCTTCTGTCAGGTACCGCGGAAGTGGGGGGCGGAAGGGTCCAAATGCCCCCCCCCCACGACCACGGACCTCGCGTCCCCACCAATCTTACTATCTGCTGTCTACTAAGCCGGGACTGAAGATTGAAAGAAGGGGGAGACCAAGGAAGTTTGCACGCCATCTTGAACTTCTGCTGCGGTTCCTGTTTTCTGTTCACGCCCGATAGGGCACTGCCCTGACAACAGATTTAAACATTTCCCTACTGTTTGCCTAATACGTGCACGGTTAGGCACACTAGCAAAAGACACCTTCTCCTGGTGGAAATTCCGCGAAAGAGTACTAAGCGTTTCAAGTCAACTATTCTTGAAAGAACTGCGGAGGTGTGGAACTCGTTGCCTGCTCTGTCTTTTCACCCAAATACAATCCAGGGGTGTTCAAGAGGAGTAAAGTGAATATGTATCTCCTAAGCAAGCGTGTTACATAAATAAGCGTGTTACATACATATGTTCACACAATGAACAAATTGGTGGGTGCCGTCAGCTGGGTTTGAACCCGCTCCCTCTGGCTTGAGAGGCGGGCCTTCTCCAACTAGGCTATCATCGCTTTATCATTCATTATCATCGTTGTATTGAATAATCGTATTATTATTAAGTATAGCTTATGTTTATTAAAATGTTTATGAATTTTTCCTGTAGATGTTTTATACGAAAAAAATAAAAAAGTACGTACGTACTTGAAAAACGGACTAAAGAACCCATTGCTAATAAAGATCTTTTAAAATTTTATTGATTATCATCGTCGTAAAAAAACGCCTATTAAAACGTCTCCATATAAAACCCTCACTGTTTTCTCAGGTGCCCTGGTGTTTTCCCGCTACGAAGGCTGGGGCTACTTCGACAGTTTCTATTACTGTTTTGTCACTTTAACCACTATTGGGTTTGGTGATTATGTCGCTTTACAAGTAAGTACAACACACAACATCCATACACACATATACTTACATCATAATTTACATCAAATACACACGCATACATACACACGCACAGACGCACACACATATTATCACGCCTTTTCCCCGAAGGAGACGGCAGAGGTGTATTACAATACACACACTTCGCCAGAAGATATTATTTTAGTCAAAATTCCGAAACCAGTGCGAGCCTGTCACCAAACACCGGGTTCCAGTTATATAGCAGATGACATAAAAATGTACACATATATTATATGTTCACGCAATGAACATAATATAATTTAAGTGTACGCAATGAATTGGTGCGTGCCTTCGGCTGAGATTGAACCCGCTCCCTCTGGCTTGAGAGGCGAGCCTTAGTCAAATAGTGCACCATAAGTATACAGAGATAAACACGAACAATAAACGTTGTTTAGCCTCGGAGTACTATGTTGTACCTACAGTGTTTTGTCTTTTTTGATTGAGTACGAAAATGTAGAAGAAAAAAACGAAACACTGTAAAACTATTCCCAGGCTATACAACGTATTTTCTAAGAGGGGATAATCATGGTACTTACCAGTTAGGTAAGGTTATATTCGGTATACGTAGTAGTATCTTATATTAATAACAAGATGCACGATCCCAGTTGTTACTCAACTGGGATCGTGCATCTTGCATCCCAGTTGAGTACGATCCCAGTATTCCCAGTTGTTACTCAACTGGGATCGTGCATACAGAGTTTAATACTTTGTAGGTGTCATATCAATGCGAACTAGACATGGGTTGCCAATAGAGATTGGTTTCCTATTTAGCCACTGCCGACAATATGGAAAAATAATCTGCTGGCCCAGGGCTTTGTATGAGTTTTGATAGTTATCGTATTTTTTTTTCGTTTTGCTTGGATCCATACATTTAACTTAGTTCTCTACTGTTTTTCCCGTCAGGGCCGCTTTATTGGAAATATATGGAAGCCAAACGAAAATGAAAAAAGTATACGATAACTATCCAAACTCATACTTAGTTACTGCTACCTCGAGGCCTCGCAAAGATAATCTGCATTGGTTCCAGAACGACCAAGCTCTGACGAGCAAGCCCGGCTACGTGGCGCTGAGCCTCGTGTTCATCCTGTTCGGGCTGGCCGTGGTCGCCGCGAGCATCAACCTGCTCGTGCTGCGGTTCATGACCATGTGAGTGAAGTGTGCAACAGACTAACTATAGCTTTAGCTACGTGGCGCTGAGCCGCGAGAGAGAGTAATTTTAGGTAGCAGACACGATTAGACTTTTAACTATGTATGACATCGACGCCCTAGTTGGCGCAAAAATAAAACATGGTCGGAAAATTGACACGCTGTACGACCGTGTGTGAAAAATGTCCTGAATTTATTATAATTATTCTTGTTATTTGAGGTATTTATTTTCATTTTAAATTTCTAAGTTTTTTACAATACATGAATATAAAAACAAATACTATAAAAAACTTAAAAACTAGGATACCGCCGGCAGCGGGGCGAGGCCCAAGCTACCGGTGGTTAGGGCTGCAGAGTGGGAACCTCCTGACAATACGGCACGTGTCTAGGATCACTGCCTTTTGTATCTAACCGTCTAACGAGAGCCTCTTGAGATGTTGATAGAGGCTCTTTGCTATGGGCCGTTTCCCGTGACGACTATCGGGACAATGATCGTCGAGTCAACATCCCACATGGTGGTTACCTCGTGAGCCAAGTCAAGGTACTTGCTGAGTTTGTCCTTCTCGGCCTTCACGAGGTTCTCGTCATTTGGGATGGTGATGTCGACGAGCACTGCCCGGCTCTGGGACCGCTCGTCCAGCACGATATTAGGTTTATTGGCAACAATAGTCCTGTCCGTGATGATAGCTCGGTCCCAGTAGAGCAAAGCACGGCCATTCTTGAGAACTGACGCTGGTGTGTATTTATAGTACGGCACCTCGGATTCGACAAGACCGTATTGAACGGCAAGTTGCTGTTATTATTATTATTATGAAGGTGGGACCACTCGCGGCGTCCTACTAGACACAATTCTGTGGGCGGTAGTGGCCATGACTCACGATTCACAGATTTAATTATGAAGAACATGACTTCAAGAGCTGGGACCCTATTCGGAGATTTGATATTTTCATCTCACTTTTTTTCGTCCTTGTTGCTCTCGTTTGAAAGGTCATAGGTGTGAGAGTAACCAAGAAAAAATCTCATCTCATCTCACGAGCAGGAATAGCCCCCCAGGCGGACTTACCTATACTTATTTTACGAGAGCGGTACGCGCGATTGCACGCATCCCACAGGATCAGTCAGCTAAACCATTTTTTATATCGTTCAAAATACTCACTTTGCCATCAATACTTATTATGCAAGTTGCCACATATATGCGCATGAACCTCAGCATGTACACAGTGCTGGGCGAATCGTTGCGGGAATCTCAGCAGCGCACTACTCGCCATAAGCACAGACTCCTACCTTTAAAGCGAACACTTGCGAAATCCACTAAATTGACTCATATCATGGGCACTAGTATTTACAATAGACTTCCCGTAGATATTATTGAGGCTTCCAACCTAACTTTATTTAAGACCAAACTGAAAAGCTGGCTGATTAGTCAAGCGTTCTATGACATTGAAAAAGAATTCCTACTACGAAAAATGATATCCTAAGATACCTAATTTATTAAATTGAATATTATTATTTAAAATTATTTATTATTTATTAAATTTTATGACATTTACTATATTAATTCAAAATTATTATTATTATTATTTTTTCTTTTATTACTACGATTGTAAATTAATTAATTTTTTATTATTACGATTGTAAATGAATTTATTTTTAGCCTTTGACGTATACTAATCGTATAAATAAATGAGTATGAGTATGAGTATTTTAAAACTATTTTATGTGAACATTTTGTTGTTTACTTAACTCCTTATTCTCATTTGTTAGGCAAGCGGAAGAAAATGCGCGTGAAGAAGAAGAGAGAGACGGCTTGACAAGCTTGCTTACAGAAGAGAGATTCGTGATTCAACAGAAGTTGCATGACGATCAAGCATCCGTAAGTATCTTAGTACTTCCTGTCGTGCGTACACAAAGACCTTTACACACCGAGCGCGATGCTTTCTGCCGATCCGATCTGTCCTTTTCTTCTCTATCATTCGAATCTCAGGCTACCTTCATAAATTTTGGAAATACAAATCCCACCAGAAGAATCTTATTTAAAAACTTATGAATGCGGATTGAGATTCGAAGATTTGGAATCCGACCGGAATCGTTTTGAAATGATTGACCGAAGAAACGTGGTTATTTTTTAAAATGACCCGTAACGTCTACTTTGATGACTGGGCAAGTGTTCAACGTTGTCGATCCATGCCATTTTGCCTAGCCGTTTGATTCAATGGTTAAACATCATCTGTAAGCTAGTGGAACGACGCCGTTTAGTTAAAGAATAGGCTGTTAATTGAACGGCGAATAAAGCTAGTTGCCTGCGACATACATAAATGTATAACAAATGCGTACTAGACTAGATTTCATCATCCGAATACAAACTTTCGTCCACTCTAGTGCACTGAAATCCATGCACCTTGCATTAGTGTGGTCCCGACTCGCATGCAGTGTGGTCGTGTGCGGAGCGGCGCTGATTTACTGAAATCAAAGTGTGAACATGGACGGACGTAAATTAGCGATTCAGTAGTTAATGCTGCAGCAACCCTGCGGTCAACCCACGATGGATGGGCCCCACTTCATTAAATTGCACAACGTTTATTGTTTGGATCAGCTCCTCTAGTACAGGCCGAATCAAACATAATGGCGGCTGTGAAGTTAGACGCGAAACGCTGCGCAGTAGCGAAAACGAAGGTATGCGCGGGCGAAAGCACCACAAAGCCCTAATGTGGCCACCGGACCATATCGGATGAGGGTGCTCGAGAGGCCGCCGGCGCGAGCTGGGCTGGAACTCGCACCCTCCAAATTGCCCTGGGGGCATTGATCCCCCAGCGTCCAGCCTCGGCAAAGAGGTTCGCATCGAGGCCGAACCCTAACTCCCCCTAACAAGGGAGGGAGAAGAACCCAAAGCAAAGTATGCGCGGGCGTCAGAATGGTAAGACGCCGCAAGGCTGAACAGTAGCGCCGCACTCAACTGCCGTCTCTGTACTTCTTTACTCTACAAAACTTGAAGGCTAGAGTGAATAAGTACCTTATAGGTCGTCGTGCTCCATCTTTGACCACAACGTCGCTTAACATCAGGCGAGTTGGTGATCAAACGCCGACCTATCCTACTAATATTATAAAGGCGAAAGTTTGTAAGAATGGATGTATGGATGTTTGTTACTCTTTCACGCAAGAACGGCTGAACAGATCTGGATGAAATTTGGCACAGAGATAGATTACAGTCTAGAATAGCACATAGGATACTTTTTAACCGCGGGTGAAACCGCGGGGCGCAGCTAGTTCTTCATAAAAAAAAAAGGTCTCGCTTGCGGCGCACTTCACAGCCGCCATTGAGTTTGACTCAGTCTGTAACTCTGTACGTAGTAAAGTAATCTCGTTGTGGTCAGGTGTGTTCGTGCAACTGCCTGGGTAACAAGCAAGGCGAGAACGGCGCGCTGCTGCCGGCCGAGCCGCGCATCCTCGCCATGCAGCGCAGCGCCAGCCTCGACCACGACCTCATCGAGAGAGCTTCCGTGTAGCCGGGTCTCTGATGTCTGGAATCTAACTTTCGCAACCACTTCTGGTTGAAGACAATCTTCTTCTTTCTCCTGGCTATTATTTTATGATTTATTTATTTTATGATTTATTTATTTTATTTTTTATTTATTTAATTATAGGCGAGCAGCCTAGGGCTGATGTGCCTACATCACACTGTGTTGAATTAAAATTGTCCAAATTCAGTAAAAGTTCGCACAAATATTGCATTATCCCAATTTATTTGGAGTCAGCCCTCCTAGTATTTCTGCGGAACACCGAACGGTTTTGGGTTGTCTCTATTGTGGTGTTCCTGGCTAAGAAAACTGTATTTGTATTGTATTTGTTATTGTTATAATTATATTTTGTTAAAATACAATGCCTCGATTAATAACCCCAGTCGTAAAAACGACGGGGTATTATAAGTTTGACGAGTAGATTAAACTAGTTAAGCAACGACTTAGGCAATTCTTAAATTCATTGCTATTGCTATATTTTACTAAGTGTAGAAACACAAGAAAGAAACAGCATGAATGTTAGTGCTGTCAAACTACTCGTAGTTTAGCGATGTAAGCCGCCAAAAAATCGCCACTTAAAACTTGTTTTTAGTCAACACCAACTACTAGTACTAGACTAAATTTTGGAAAATTAAGTTCTGACAACAGAATCGAGACAAATTTTATCTTGCACACCAAACAATACAAATAAAGTATAAAATGCATTAAGTGAATTTTTACGTTACAAATGCATTTGACAGTCCAAGGCGGCCTTCTCGTCAAAAGCGATTTCTTCCAGGCAACCTTTGGATGGACGGGACAGAAAGAAAGATTAATACGGTCAGTGTAGGTATACCTACACCACTAACCATATTGAATGTTCACATTTATTTCTAAAATAGGTAAGTACCTAAGTAAATAAGTTTTATTATGTTATGTACGATT
This sequence comes from Peribatodes rhomboidaria, assembly GCA_911728515.1. Taxonomy (NCBI): domain Eukaryota; kingdom Metazoa; phylum Arthropoda; class Insecta; order Lepidoptera; family Geometridae; genus Peribatodes; species Peribatodes rhomboidaria. The sequence goes on along the minus strand of OU452186.1, from coordinate 11,510,427 downwards.
GACGGGCTACACGTCACTGGCTAGCCCAGTGGTTCCCAAAATTGATTGGGCTGCGATCGACCCATCTGAAATCTTTAATTCGGGGACTCTCTTAAATACAAAGACTACAAAATGGCTAGCTTTCAATGAGAAAAATACACGCATGGCGTGGTTAATTTTTAAGAGAACACCAGACTAGTCGCTAGTCGCGACCTACAGCTTGGGAAATGCTGGGCTAGCTGACTGAGATACCTACTACGTAGAAAGTAGTTTTTTTTTTAAATAATCCTAACAATTCTTATTAGTTTGTGCTAATGAATTTAAATGTTGTTGTCGTTAGAATGTAAGGTGATATAAGTTCCAGTTGTAAGAGTTTTAAATACTTGCCTACCTATAAGTTTTTGTGATATTTTTTTGATCTCAAGTACCTACCTACCTAACATAAGTATTTGTGTAAGTACTTTTCTTTACTCTACTTACAGATTTTATATAAAAAAGTATAACAAATGCCAAAAATACAATGTGCCAATAAATAAAATTATGTATGTTTACATTTGTGATTTTATTGAAAAACCTTTCGTATACTTTTCTTTACACTTTGAAACACTTTCTCGGCGATATTCACGCAAAACAAAACAAAAATAAAATTATGTATGTTTACATTTGTGATTTTATTGAAAAACCTTTCGTATACTTTTCTTTACACTTTGAAACACTTTCTCGGCGATATTCACGCAAAACAAAACAAAATCTTTTTTTTTTTTTTTTTTTAAGTGGCTTCTGCCCCTTTGGGTTTTGGGGCAATTTTGCCATCAACAGTGAGGGAGGTGATAGTATTATTAATATAAAAAGAAAAGAAGAGAAATAATCCTGGTGGGGTAGATAGTAATGAAAGAAAATGTGTAAATATAGATAGAATAAATGAAAGGAAAAAGAAAGAAAAACTATAGACGTATGTTATTGGACTGAATGAAATTAGCTAATGAAAAAATGATTTTTTTGTTTGGGAATGAGAGCAGAGAAGAAATGTGTATTGGAAGCGGAACTTTACACTTAGTGATGGTAGAATAAAGGGATGATTTACTACGAAGAGGGCAGCTAAAAAATATATGATTTACTGAACCAATATCCAAACCACAAGAGCAATTAGGAGAGTCTGCAATTTTGAATTTAAATAATTTATCAGGACTACAAACATGACCTAGTCTTAAACGAATTAATACTGATGTAACAAATTTAGGAAAAGAACGATATTTAAAAAACCACGGCCGAGAGACAACAAGTGGCTGAAAAGATGAATATTTATATTTATGCACTTCCCAATCTCGGTTCCAGTCTGATTGCAACAAAGTCGAAGGAACACAAAGAATATCCTGTCCATGATTAACATAGTGCGTATTGTTACCGGACGAGGTGGCACACTTTGCAAGAGCGTCCACCCTTTCATTACCAACAATACCATTATGACCAGGAATCCAAGCCAGAACAACCTGAATGTTAGAGCAAAAGCATGAATAAAGTACATGTTTTATTTTACAAATTATGTAATTTCTAACGCAATTGCGGAATGGGTTAGATGATATAGCTTTAAGAGCGCTTAAACAATCAGAAAAAATTACAGAATGGTTAATACTATGCTCTGAGATAAAAGAGAGACAACTTAAAATAGCAACACATTCACCTGTAAAAGCAGAAGCCTCGACGGGTAATTTGTGCTTCTTATCATGGTCAGAATTGAGATGAACGAAAGCAGCACCAACAAAATCTTCATTGGATTTAGAAGCGTCTGTAAAAAACAGGTTCCAGCCAGGCCACTTTTCGGCCACTATTTTTGAAAACTTTATATTAGCGTCAGAAGTATTTTTATCAAGTCCAATATTCAGAAAAACTGTAGGAGAAAAACAAATAGAATTAAAGGGAATAGAGTATAAAGGCATGAAGTCTAATTGAAGAAGAGGAGCATCAAAATCACACAAACGAGAGAAGCTTTTAACCAAGGTCGGCTTATCCTTTTTCCGCCAATATGGAGTATCTAGAGACTCAGACAAAGCCTGAAGTTTGGGCAATAAGGGATGAGAACTAATTTGAGCTATCCGGAATAGAAAACGATCAGCCAAATATTGCCTCCTCAGATACAAAGGAGGATCAGCACTCTCAACTAAGACAGCCTGCCTAGGCGAAGATTTCATAGCCCCAAGAACCACACGCAGCGCTTTAACTTGGATGGCATCCAGACGGCGAAGAAGCGCTTTACCACATGGCGGGAGAAGAAAAGTACCAAAATCTAAAACACTACGAATCAACGCATTATAAACTAGCTTTTGGGTATAAGGATGGCCACCCCACCAAACACCAGACAAAGCTTTCATCACATTAATATTTTTTTCGCATTTCCTGACAATATAATCAATATGAGATTTTCCACTTAGATTAAAATCTAAATACAAGCCAAGGAATTTAGTACTTTCAACTAACGGGATACTATCGCCGCAGTAATCAATAACAACCTGTGGCATTGATCTTCTGCGACAAAATACCATGGCACAACTTTTACTCGGAGAAATTTCGAGACCATGTTGACTTAGCCAGTTACTAAGACCATCAATACAATTATTAATGGCAGCAACAGCATCGTCGACATTCTTGTTAGTATTATAAATACAAATATCATCTGCATATTGCAAAATTTTACATTCTTCATTTAGAACCTTCCATAAATCATGCGTATACAAGTTAAATAAGATAGGACTCCAAACTGAGCCTTGAGGTAAACCTTTAAAAACTCTTCTAGTAGCCTTGATTTGGCCATCTAACCTAAGAGAGATTTTACGCTCCGTTAAAAAGTTACAGATAAACTGAACCATAACCCACGGAACAGATAATTGTAGAAGTTTGATCCTGAGAACTGAAATTAACACATTGTCATATGCCCCTGCAATATCCAGAAAACACGCCACAACTGAATGATTTTTTGAAAACGCTATTTGAATGTCTGTGTAAAGAATGGAATGACTATCAGTTATACTCTTCCCTTTTCGAAATCCGAACTGTGTAGGCGGAAGAAGCAAACTTGATTCTACGAACCAATCCAGTCTATTTTTAACTAAATGCTCAGTAATTTTACAGAGAACAGAAGATAGAGCAATCGGCCTATATGAAGACCAACACTCCGGATCCTTACCTGGTTTCATAATAGGAAGGACAATCTGGTCCTTCCAAGAAAGCGGAACAAATCCGTAAAAAAACATACAATTTATCATACCTAGAAAATAGCCGAGGGTATTATTTTTTGCCTTGGTCAAAAAAGAATAAGGGATACCATCAATACCAGGGGAAGAATCAGTTAAGCCTTCCAGGATAATCTTAAGCTCAGAAAGAGTAAAGGCAGTAGCGAGAGGATTAGACGAATTTGGGATGCAATATTTAATTGGAAGTTCTGTAAAAAAAGGAACAAAGGGAGGAGCTAATTTATCGATAAATTTAGGAAACCAGGATGTGACATTAGTAGAGGGGGAAGGCAAGACATTTTTGCTAGATCTAAATTTTCTAAGATTAGCCCACACAATTGAAGAATGAGTAGACGGAGACATAGACTCACAAAAAGAACGCCAACCAAGACGCTTCTTGTTAGACAGCATACGCTTACACTTGGCATCCGCCTTCTTATAACTAATAAAGTTATCTAATGTCATAGAGTTGGAAAAAACACACTCAGCTCTCTTCCTATCTTTTACTACACTTGAACAATCTGCGTCCCACCACGGGCAGGGGGGGAGGTTATTAGAAATTCTTTTAAGAGGGATAAACTTATCAGCAGCTGAATGCAAGGAAAAAACAAAACTATCATAACATTGTTCCAAATTATCTTTGGAAACAACAGGTAAATGATCAATTTGATCACTAACAAACTGTGAAAATTTATCCCAGTCAGCTTTTTCCAAACGAAATTTTTGGAGAGGCAAGGAAGCAACACGCGGAGCAAGAGAAGGAAATGAAATGGATATTGGGAAGTGATCACTGCCATATGAAAGATTATGTACACTCCAAGACAGCAGTGGAGCTAGGCTAAATGAACAAAAGGATAGGTCAACCGCAGATGAAGCTCGAAGAGGAGAATCCCTTCTAGTTGCCCGTCCATCATTAAGCAGCAATAAGTTTTCGTCTTCCATTATATCAGCTAAATCAAGACCAGGACTATTACACGAAACACTGCCCCATGACGTGTGATGTGAATTAAAATCACCGACAACCAGCATAGGGTGAGAAAGACAGCGGATAAGGAGCTTAATATTAGCAACTATTTGAGAAGAAGGATGTGGAACATAAATATTCAAAATCGAAAAATCAGGTAGCTTAGCTGCAACAGCGTATATACCTGGAAACGTTGGCAAAGAGATACGGGAATATTTAAGAATATTATTTATGAGGATAGCAGCACCATCCCAACCATCTTGCCTATCATGCCTGAGGCAAGCAAAGCCAGGAAAGTACAGTGTGGAGCTTGGCTTAAGCCATGTTTCCGTAATTGCAAAACAAATTGGTTTAAATTTATTTATCAAATAAATAATATCAGATTTTTTATTATTTACACTTCTAGCATTCCATTGAAGAATTTGATCCATTAGACAAAAGAGAAATGAGCGAATTTAGGTTAAAAGCAGCGTTGGACGGTGAAGGGGCAGAAAGGGAATTAGAAGCGGGGGAAGGATTAAGAAGAGAGGACAGAAGATTTAGAAGCTCAGAAATAATAGATTGAACAGATGGAGACTCGAAGGATTTGTTAGGTTTAAGGGCACAGCCATTAGGAGCGGCTGCAACAAAGTCACCCCCTGCAATGTTAGCGTGAGCCAAATGATCGTACTCAAAAGAGGGAGCAAGAGAACCAACAGGCTTAATTTTTTTACCTCTGTATGACACTCGGGAAGGCTCCACAGTAACATGCTTGGTTGAACCCGTAAGCTGAGAGGGAAAAGCAGAAGATGCCGGAGAAGAAGAAGTCACTTCTGCATATGACATTCTCGACGAGGGGTGCAGTTTCGAAGCCTCAGCATATGATAAGACATTTTGTGTCATTGTTTTTTTAATAGAGACCTGGCGAGACATTTCAGGGCAAATTTTGTTTGTAGCGAAGTGACCACCTTGGCACCAGACACATTTGGCGCTTCCCGGCTCAATATTGCACGACTCTCCTGAATGGTTTAAACTGCATTTAAAACATACCGGTTTGGACCTACATTGGACCTTAGTATGGCCATACCTACAGCACGAATAGCATTGTATGGTAGGCAAAATATACTGTTCAACTGGAAACGAGTTATAACACATGAAGACTTTCGACGGGAGAACTTGGCCATCAAAAGTCAACACGACCGTTTGGGAAGGTTTCCACGAAACAATCCCATCTACCACCAATTTAAAATTTAGTCTCCGGGTTTTAACTATCGGGCCGCACTCTTGGGGAACCCGCATTTCTTTAATTAACTCCTCATCAGATAACTCCACAGGGATGCCACGAACAAGCCCTAGACGAGTAATGTTATAAGAGGGAATAAACGCTTTATAGCCCTTATTGGCGAGCGAGCTGGAATCAATAAAAGAATTCGCAGCCTTATATGAGTGAAAACTCAAAGAGATTTTGTTACGGCCTACGCTTTTAATAGACCCATCAATGATACCTTCAAATTCTCTTGAGCGGCCAAAGAGAAAACGCCCAAAAGTGACAGGGTGTAATGAAGTGCCGGCAGAAGGAGACACCTCCGTTTTCTGTACATGAACGACAAATGGCCCATGATCATTAATGACATAGCTCTGACGAGCTACTGGAGTTGGAGCAACTTTTTGACCCGGGGGTAAAGAAGAAGAGGAGCTAGTAGAAGCAGCGGACTTCTGACCCAAGGGCAGAGATGCTGATGCAGAGGGAGGCACCGAGCTTGGAAGAGAGACTAGGGAGGGCACAGCCGAGAAAGAACTTGGAGGAGTGACCTGACCAGAATTCAAAACCTCATCGTCAGCAATTTTGAACTCATCACTAGAAGAGTCTATGGGAGAGCACGCTCTTAAATCCCGCTTCAACGCTCTGCGTTTGGACTGACCGTGGCTTCTGTGAATAACCTCTGTGAAAGCACCGGGAGAGGGAGGAATGTTATAGTCGGGAGACCGGTGACCACCCCCTGGATCAGGAGGCTCCTCACCACCTAACATGGTGAATGAAGAGAACTACAGATAAAAGGAAATTATTCAACTACCTACAATGACACTAATTACTAAAAATGAAACTAAAAAATTAAAATTAACAATTTACTATGAAAACTGAACAAAAAAATGGGCTAAATGGGGAAACAAATTGAAAAATATAACCAGGTATTTTGGTTGATTTAGGAGTCCAATGATGACACAGCAATGACGAACTTTATAAAGAAAAAATCCAGGGATCCAGAAAATATGGAATTACTACACTGAACTCAGGATTATTCTGCAGAAAACTAATTTTTTTACAAATTAATTGCAAAAAATCAACCTCCCTTCAAAGTTGTCCAAAACAAAATCTTGAGTGTAGTGACACCAGCTCATGGGGCCTACCACGAGTTTGAATAGGTAACGAAAACTGTTTTCGTTTTCATTTGGCTCCATACATTTAACCTAGTTCCTTACGTGTCCGCCAGGTGCGCTTTATTGAAATGTATGGAGCTAAACATACATACATATAATCACGCCTCTTTTATCATAGGGGTAGGCAGATACCACTTCTCTCTACTTGCGACGATCCTGGCGTACATCTTCGCTTCTTCCACTTTCATGAGTCTTTTCATATACGCTCGTCGGTTACGGGTACTCTTGGGCCTTTCTTTAAGACGTGTTCAATTTGGTCGAGATACGTGCGCCTAGGTCGGAGCTAAACGAAAACGAAAAAAGTTTTCGTAACTAGGTATCAAAACTCATGGTAAGGGTACTGTGCATGCTAGGGTTCCATAGATCATCAAGCTAGCTACGATTATGTAAATAATAAAGTAGGGAGCTACTGTACGGTCAAATTCGTGTAGATACTGTAATCAGTCTATCACTAGGTACCTTTTTTTTGTAATGGGGGGAAATCTTTAAAAGATGCCCGGCTGCATTGGGGTGCATCCGGGTACCGTTATGTGGGGGTTGACCCACTAAAAGGACCTGCTGACATAGGACACCGGAATCTCCATAGGAACGCACCTATGTCCCCCTAACATGTTGCTTGAAGCGCCCTTTTTTGACGTTGTCTTCCCTGGGCTCGTTTTTGAGGGTGGTCATCAGACCCCCTAGTCAACCCACACACGCGCCCAAAATCACTAGGTCACTACCTAATCAGACCATCTTGCAGCAATCCCTGCGTAGGTACTCGAGCTCGCTTAAGGATCTAAGTAGGTAGGTACCTACGGTACGCGAGAGTTTGTCAGGGCGTATCTTAAGTTCAAGTTTATTACCTTTACTAATAGTGACACTGACCTATGACTAATAAACTAATTACTATAAATGTTTACTTAATTAGTAACCGTTCCTTAAATACTGCTTTTCTCTGTACTAGTTGTTATTTCTCAAAATGCTTTCAAATAAGATTGCGCTTTTACATTTTGTGGTAGCGGTGATTTTTATAGAAACCGCTGTAGGAGTATTTTTTAAGCCATCCAGTGAAAGTGGTATAGAAGCCGTGAGGAAAGCGCCGAGATGTAAGTCCATATATTTTTAACTGCAATTAGGTTTAGACTTAAGATGTAGTTAAGTACCTACCTATACACATTCAAATTGGGTATTTCGAGTGAAAAAAAAAAAACAAATAAGTAACTCTAAAACTAAAATTGCTAGGTACTTATTTTAATCTTATATTTTTGATCAACTTTTTAAGACTCTCTAACCAAGTTCTTACATACTTGTAAATGCCGATATTTGATTTATAGACAAAGCTTGTAACTAAGTGACGTGCGTTTGAGCTTGTAACAAGAGTAGTGTAATTTTTTGATTTAGGAAATAACGAATTTTCCATAGATCGGTTTTCAATAGTTTGATATATCTAGCGCCTGCATAGCGCTGCGTCCGAGAACCTAATGGTGAGAGAAATTGATAATAATTTTAATGACCAATGCCTAGCTTTAATCGTGTCAGGGAACATGCCGTGGCTGTGGATGGGAATGTACTGCAACGGCTGTCCGCTGCGGGGCTGCGAGGACGATGAGGCGATCATACACGGCTACTGCTGCGGGTGCGCTTACCATTTAGGTGGGTACACTGCGACCACAAATCCCTATAGATATTGTAAGAACGATCAAAAATCCCAAGTCTATCTGAACACGTACAGTAGAGGATCCAAGGGCCTTAAACCCCCAATACTTTCTGAATCAACAATGTTGTGTCACTGTCCACTAGTTGCGAACAAGTAGAGGGAGAAACGGGAATATAATAATAATAAATGACTGTGTCCTTTTTTTGTTTACCTAACTTGCCAAAGCCTACCCTTTGGATCTACGACGGGACACTTAGTAAGAGTTGGAACCGTGACGCCCATTTATACCTACCATTTCATCAACCTACCAATCATTCGGAGACGTTTCCAATCGGATTCCATAAATTTCGAACTCAAATTGTCCGAATCTCAGTCTATTTAAAGATTTTGGAATAGGGAATAGAGTATTAACCCTATCGAAAGAATGAATCACGTTTAAAAACTTTTGAATACGGACTGAGATTTCAATAATTTGAGTTTAAAATTTTTGGAATCCGAACGGAAACGTTTTCGAATGATTGTGAAATACCTGCTGCACTCAAGATTGTTTTTCTTTTAAAATTATTTGCTCTTCTATTTCTGTTTAGATCGACTACCAATATTGTGTCCTGAGTTCCTGCAGTGCCCGTTGAACTTGCACGGGCTATGCCACGACTACGAGTACATGATGAGATGCTGCTGCTGATTTCCATCCCATTTCTTATTAAAAATGCGTAGTTACACTTTATTAAGGGCTCGGCGACAAAAGGGAAGTTAACAGGAAGAACAGGAGCCGTACCGTGATATCTTATTGCAATGATTTTTAGGTTCAGCCGCCGATGAGGGTAGGTATTATAAGGTTAAGAATTATTTCGAAGACAAAGATGTCTGGAGCCTTCCACTTCCGGCAAGTAGCCACTAGTATGTATACATAGATATTACCTAGCTGTACCTAAGCCAAAATTTGTGAAAACTTATTTATTCTTTAAAAAATAATGCCCCTCAGTTTCTTGCCTGTTCTTCTGAGTAGAGGCTCTTTATCCGAACAAGGCGGTCGAGTCTATTGAAAAAAACTTGACGTTCATAAGTGTATCTTTGATACCTAAATTGAATAAAAACATTTTGACTTTGACTTTGATGCTGCGCGACCGCAAATCGTATCGCCACGCAATAAGGTTAAAGGTCGCGTAGCGTCGGCGGCTGAACCCAAAAATTATCGCAATAACACGTCACGGTATGGGCACAGTACATCTCACTCTGTGCAACTTTTCTTCTAATGTTAGAACTATTTATAGCAGAGAGAAGTCAGAAATAAAACATCTTTCCTATAGCATACTGTTTTAATTTCTAAGAAACCCTCGATACAGAACAGGGGGTTAGCGGACTTGATTTATGTAAACTTAACTTTGACGTAATAGTACAAAAATAACGGTAAACATACAAGATCGAGTGACCATTAATAATTTACACGTTACAATATTTCATGTACTGAATATTCTTCATACCTAACTTTATATTACCTACCTTATAGGAAGAAAACAGGGCAAAATAACGCGTTATTATATAGTATAGACTTAAAACTATAGATTCAACTTTGACATGCCAAAAACGGCAAGAAATTTGCATTGCATGTAAACGGGAAGCAACATACGCTTTTACATAGTCGCACTTTTAAGAAAGTAGTAGCCATCATAGCAATACGGCTGGTTTTTGTAAATTATCGCTTCGCCGAAAATCGGTCCACGATTTTAGTTCTTCATTGTCGTCAAACCTATAGTTTTAAACGTATTTAGGACAGTATCTGAAATATTATAACGGTGTTTAATTTTAAAAAAATATCACAATTGCTGCGTGATTCCGATATAATATGCTTGTCTTTTAATTAATACTATGTTCCCTTTTCATTAATCGATGGCTACATGTTTTTTAACTATATTTATTTATCTGTAACTCTAAGGCCTTAGCTATATCTACAGTTTTGTGTTAGTATACCAACAAACACAAAACGTGGAACATAGCACAACCCAAGAACGTCTCAAGATAATTATATTTAATATATATCGAATAATATGAACACCCAGTGCATACGAAGTATTTAATTAGTACCACAAGTGTCGGAAATTATAATAACACAAGCAGGAATATAAAAGAAAAATAATTAGCCTACGCTCAATAATGGACAGCATTTAGAGAATAAAAATGTATTTATACCTAGACAAGGATCTAAATGAACGTGGCTTGAACTGCAGATACAGTCTCTCTTAATCTTTAGCGTTTAAAAAGAGACAAAAGTAGACTACAACCAAAAAAAAGTAAGTTTATCAAGGTCGCTAGTGTCTCTTTCGATAGATAAATTCTCCCAGCAGCAACATCTCAATTTCGTCGTCCACGTTCATTCAATTCTTTGTAAAACTGTTAAATTAATAAACGAGGCGTACGGAACGCTGGACGCGCGCAACGACAAACATAACGGACAAAATACAACATCGCAACGGGTAAATGCTATCACTTCTAACGCTCAGCGTACCACACGCCACGCACCGAGGATCGCACCGAGACCTTGATTGAAACCGCTTATAAACCGCAGCCACATTACGAAAAACAGATATAAAAAGCTAGTTTAGACCAAGCAACTTGTGCACTAGCGCAAATCGAAAGCAATCTAACTTTCGTTTCACGCTTACAATACTTGCAGTAAATTGCAAGCAATTCTATCAATTATTCTAATCCACAATAATATCAAGAATGTAACAACCGCAAACGACATTTGTAGCTTTCAACAGTTGACAGGCTAGTCGTTTGAGAGCAGCCAATTGAAAGCGTCTCAAATCCGTTTCATCAACGCCTCAGTGCAACCTACACCCTCATTACGCTACGACCCTTTCAAATATGGTTCATTACAAGGCTCTTTCTAACTGTACCATACAAAACGCTTGTGAATTTACCACGCAACTATCAATGTGGCTTACGGTCAGGATACACGACACTGACACTAATGTCGACACTGACACTACGTGCGAACCAGGTGTCGCGTGAGTGGACACGCCGTAGACACTTTCCCTCTTAGCAATAAACGTTATATAACCTCGGAATAGTTATACAGTGTTTTGTCTTTTTCTTTCTTTTAAGTTCTTGAACTGGATCGAAACAGACTATGATAGCTATTACGAGGGTATACAACGTTTATAGTTAAGGGGTGTATGTTATCAGCGTCTAGTGTAGTCGTGTGTCCTGACCCTTACAATAATATGTGCTAGAGAATATGCGATCTGTGACAGAATGTACTCTTCTATACTAATATTATAAATAGGTATACTTTGTAAGTTTGGATGTAAGGGATAATCTCTAGAACTTCTGGTCCGATTTAAAAAAATCTTTCACACAATCACTGAGTACCACAGCGTTGAACGTGGGCGAAGCCGCGGGCAGAGGCCAGTGAAAATAAGATGAGTAACATCAACGATCTATAATATTACATAAACAACATATATGCGCAAAAAACGGGAACAAACAGTAGTGCACATATAAGCGGGAAGCACTAATTCACTAAAATAGTTTAACTGGGTTTTTTTTGTTGGCGTCAATTCTGCAGAACAACTTTTAAAATTGTTTTGACAGTAAAAAAAATATTGTTTGGGATAAGTTAAAAAAAACTGCGCTTTTTATGTTCTGCCCAATGATATTAGTTCACAGACTACAGACTGCACCAGAATCGACGCCATGGCCTTTCATTGCCAAAATCATATCATTGAAAAAATAATGCCCCTCAGTTTCTTGCCTGTTCTTCTGAGTAGAGGCTTTTTGTCCGAACAAGGCGGTCGAGTCTATTTAAATAACTTTGACGTTCATAAGTGTATATTTGATACCTAAATTGAATAAAAACATTTTGACTTTGACTTTGACATTGTTTAAGCGCTCATCAAACTATCCAATTTACAGTATGCTAACTTAGCATGGCAGTGCCCGTGCGAGAGTAATAAATTGGATTGCTCACTGTGTAACTGCCATTACACCATCCAAATTAAGCCCGCTAGCTCACCTAGCGCACCGCAAATTGGATGATGTAATGACAGTTTTAAGTTGCTATCGCACTCATTTATATTTGACTATATATCCAGCCATCCTTTTCCCACAGCTGGGTATATCTAAGCTGGGCTATATATATTGTTACACCACCTTTGATTATGTCACATACGTCACAGTACATTTACAAACATCGCTAATTTCCAAGCAACCTCGCGAAATTTCAATCGCTCGATATACCTCACAGATAAAATACCTACTAGACAATATATAACTATTTTAGTAGTAGATTATTGCGAATGATTATTGACATTGCGCCACAGAACGCACATGACCGTCTCTTAGATAATCGTTTTGGAAACAGCACGAAATTAACCTACGATACTCATATATATAAACATTGTATAAACATACACCATACATTTCACCATATTTTTTATTTTTAAAATAATTTCTTCGGACAATGTTGCCACTAAATCGAAGTAGCGTCGAGACGACGTGCCGTGATATTCTGTTATGAGTTTAATTAATAAGGATGCGATCATGAAGAAGTGGTAATTGCATGTTTTAGTATCGGGTGTGGCGGAGGCCGGCGCCCGCGACTCGCGCTTTCCCTGCGTCTTGCCGCCAGCCTGGAATATACACAAAAATATGTAAAAAAAAAACATGCTATACTATAATAGTGTAGGGCTGAGCTACCCACGTCCGTAGGAGTGTACTCTATTCTAATTCCCTACACGTAGTCCCCGGGTAGTGCTAACCGGGTAGCAAACTCTGGTGGGAGGCTTCGGCCGTGGCTAGTTACCACCCACCGGACCAAGCCATGCCGTGAAATGACCTAGTCGTGTTTCGGGATGTAGTCCGGTGTAACCGTTCCGAAGACGGGTCTGAGCAGTAGCGCACTTGCAGCGCCTCACTCAACTGCCGTCTTTGTACTTCTTCACTCTACAAAACTTCAAGGCTAGAGTGAATAAGTACCTTAGGTCGTCGTGCTCCATCTTAGACCACAACGTCGCTTAACATCAGGCGAGTTGGTGGTCAAACGCCGACCTATTCTATATAAAAAATAAATAAAATAATAGTATATGAAAGTAAGCGACCCCGATTTTTGTTCATTTGATCGCTACCAAACTACACAGGACCATTGGATAAATCTGAAGGTTCTAAGAAAAAAATGATTTAAATTGCTCGACCTTTTGATGCCCATAGAGAACATACACAAGCTTATTATTCTTTAGATATAGAAATAGATATACATATATAATTGATATCGTAGTAATTATGTTATCGGCAATTTGTATGATCCGGTATTATATGGAATACCTAGCCATTATGGGGCTCGACAAGTCATATTCAACATAATGTGACATGTAGGATCGATAACTTGATATCACGAGCCACGCGCGCCTTGTCTATCATCACTAGAGGGAGGGAAATGGCGAGCACTAACCGTGGGCGGGATTCAGCAACAGAACTTGTTGCCAGTGTCGATGGGGTAACCATGATCAACACCGACGGAGACACGCGCACCTTGTCTATCTTCACTAGAGGGAGAGAGACGGTGAGCACTGACCGCGGGCGGGTACTCAGCAACAGGAGGACTTGTTGCCAGTGTCGATGAGGTTACCATGATCAACACCGACAGAGACACGCACGCCTTGCCTATCATTACTAGAGGGAGGGAGACAGCGAGCACTGACCGTGGGCGGGTATTCAGCAACAGGAGGACTTGTTGCCAGTGTCGATGGGGTTGCCATGATCGATCTTGACGGGCCCGGGCGCGGCCGCACCGCCGGTGGAGGGCGGGCCGACGCGCGCCTTGATCTCCGCCGCCATTGTCATGAAGGCCTGCTCGACGTTCGTTGAGTTCTTGGCTGAAGTCTCCAGGAACGGGATGCCTAGTTGCTCGGCGTATTGCTGTTGTTACAAAAAAAAGGTTGTTTTATTATCCCAGTACTATGATTAGTGGGTGGCCTAGAAGAACCCGATTTACTCGAGACTTGAACATTATAACTATCGAGAATGCTCCCTCAGGAAGAGCATTCTACGCTAGACTCTAGGGCGTAGAATGCTACTTTTATTGTGCAATAAAAGTGGAATCAAAGTATTATGCGGCTTTTTTATAGTCGACAAGCTATGCGATTGACTACAGCTCATCCGATGTTAAGCTAGTGTGGTTGAAAATGGATAACACGTTTAGCCTCGACTCTTTTATAAGCAGATGTTAGTCGTACATGTCTTTGTGTGTGTTCTATGGCATCCCCGACACAGGGAAACCTAGCGGAGAGCTATAATGTGATACATTATTTTTAATAAATTCTGTAGAATATGCTAATAGCATTCCACAATGTGTTTTCTTAGGTGTTACGATAGGTATTGCAAATGGATTGTTGTAAACAGGTGGTTCTTAAATCGTGGGACGCTGTTATTAGTTCAATACAACAATGATCGACCGTTTATCGCTACTCCAACCAAATACGATAAGCAATTACAATTACACACAAAATGGGGCAGGTCAGGCGGCCAATTACCTAACGCCGACGTATCTGTTCAGATAATAGTCATAGATTCTACGCATGTACGCTATGCAACGAGTGAGTAATCATCGCTTTACGCCTTAACTTGTCCAGTGCCAAAACGCGTCTGTGCGTTTTCAACGCCTCTTCTCTTTTTCATGCCATCGACGCGATGAGGCATACTATAACCCAAAAAACCAGGTCAAGCATTCCGGGAGCCACCACCTGATGACGTCACTCGTCATCGCCATCCGTCTCTTTCGAACTTGTTGTAAATTACATATTTCGGTTGACGTCACTACGTGTTGCCCAGGTGACCATTTTTGACTCGGAATGCTATATCTGGCGGAGTATCACTACATAGTATAAAATAAAGTCGCTTTCTCTGTCCCTATGTCCCTTTGTATGCTTAAATCTTTAAAACTACGCAACGGATTTTGATGCGTTTTTTTTAATAGATAGTGATTCAAGAGGAAGGTTTATATGTATAATAACATCCATTAAATAGTGGAGAAATACTGTTATTTTTGAGGTTTCTAATGTGATGTTAGTAGGCTATATATGTTATACCCGTGCGAAGCCAGAGCGGGCCGCTATGTTTTTATTTACAACGTTCACAGTTTTTCTGTAGTGTATTTAGCATCAGCATTGCACCCGTGCGAAGCCGGGGCGGGTCGCTAGTATTATTATACAACAAAAACTGGAGGCCGAGTGTCTAGAGTGGCTGGCCTGGTAGTAGAGTTTTTCACAGGTTTTAAGACTGTTTGAAGTCAGTATTGTTAATTTTCATTCCCAAAAAATGAAAACTTCCCGAGAAACAGTTCTTATGATAACTATTCTTCTATTCTGTGAGGCACAATGAGGAATCGGACTAGATCTAAGAAATGACGTAATATTGGATATGACCTATTAGTCATAGAGACGAAATAGGTAATGTGATTAGAAGGCGTATCTTACCCCAAAAAATGATTTAGTCTTAGTAACTACGTCATCTAGGGATGAAGAAACCACGCGACGTGTGGGAATAACCATCGCATTAGGACTCTTTGCGCGCGTAAGTTGCTAATATGACTACAATTGGTTACAGAAATGTATGAAAATATTGTATTTAATTACAGTGAAAAGTTTAATTGAAAAATTATGAAATAACGTTTAATAGTTCACGTAGGCTAGTTGATCGAATCAGGCGTTACTGTGTGAAAGTTCATTTTGAGAAACAGTTTTTGGCTTTTTATGGCTACCCAACTGTTGCTATTGTTATACTTCTGGCAGTATTAGCAGCGCATCTGCTATATAAACAGGGTATCGGTTCGATTCCCGACAATTTGACAAAGTGTCTCGACAGACGTGGCGAGATTTCCAACTTTAACGGTTCGCTGCTCGGTTTCCAAATTACATTTAAAAAGTTGGCAGAAGACAGTCGTGCATATAGCACTAAGTAGAAATTAAGTTCGCATGAATGGTAATTCAGGGAAACAGTCGCAAATTTCGTGATACATCCGATTGTTTCCCATATGCCCAGTGGTTGGTCCTAGTGTCAGAGTCCTAGTGTTCTTAGACCGCCTGATGGCCTGGCGATTGTTATTGGAAAGATAGCCGGGGCCTACTTAAGTAGGCGGACGGAATATTGATGTTCTTATTCAAACAAAGCAAAAGAAACAATAAAGAAACATTTAACAAGCTAAGTAACAAGAAGCAGTTTCTTAGAAATATCGTAGTAATTTATGACGTCATAATACGCGAGCAACATTGGTTTCACTTTCACTGGCTTGGTAAGGTAGGCATAAAGGGCCCATATATTACGGTTATAAAATGAAAGCAACAGTATTGCTTAAGACGCGGTCATAGCACGATTTTTCACCCACACACATGTGTACTTAGGCCGCTTCATTTAGAGTTGAGAATTGTATGTCACATTTGATGGTTCAATGAGATCGGCGCCTAGAATCACATTTTTTGCCGTTTTTATTGGTATTAAATCGTAACAAGAACACAAAAGAAGATAAGTTGCTGGGTTACATTTTAAAGAACTAATCTGGCTAATTAAAAAAAAAATATTAAAAAATGTGATGGCTTCGCTGAAAATTTAGAGAACCATGCTCAATAAACTTTTTTAAGGTGATACATTTTGTGATTTTTTTTCTCCAAATTGAGAATGATTTTCAAAATTGTTTTTCGGTTTAACTTTAGTTGATTGTTTCTCTACCAGCTGTATTTTTTTGCACCTGATCTGACCTGATTTCTTTGTATAAAACTAGGCACAAAAAAAAACTTGTTTTCGGTGATTTCGTGTAATACCGGGCCTTAAGCGTAGCTGCAATACGAGGTTAAAAAGTACCCTATGTCCCAATTAGCAAAATAATGGCTATTATAGTCGAGACCATGTTTTTGTTTCAGCTAATTAAGTTACATAAAGATCCCGTATTAAGTCAAATAAAAGAGACTTAACGTGAATTAGGCATTAAGCACAGGGGTGCTTAAAGAACAAAACAAATTAGGCTTCACACTCATAGCTCCGCACTAGGTTACCTTGTGTCAGAGATGCCATGAAACATGTAAGACAGACAACATCCAGACCTAGAACAAATATCTAACTAGACAACTGTTAAATGTAAAAATATTATACATATACACTTGTATTTATATACATAATAATTTACATTCAGTCAATAATTCAGTGCATAAGTTTAAACGCTTCAGTAAACTTTGAAGTATGTCAGTGTACAACTCATCAACAATAAAAGTTTTTATTGTGGGTAAATAGACTTTATTTACTTTGTTAATCAAATCTTAGAGATGTGTCTAAATGTTCTAGCATTAAACAATAATAAGGGTTTAAAGCAGAAATAGGCTTAATGTATTGGTCAACATAAACAATCATGATACTGACATCACAAAACAAACTCAGCTGTTCAAAGGTCAATAACCTTTTTATATGGAACAGCTGATTTGAATTCAAGACTATGTGGTTAATAGTTGTTCATTATAAAATAGATAATTTTATACCTCCTCAACTCCTTACTAATAAATGTTGTATTGTTTAGCCTCAGAATAATTATTATGCAGTGTTTTGTATTTTCATTTTTAATTTGATAGAAAAAGACTAAATACTGCATAACTTTGAATCTGACTTCATCAGTCTGGGTCTGCTGGATCAGATAACCATGGATGCAAAATGTCCCAAATTATTTACTATATAAAAAAAAGTAATTAAGAAATCTATTCCGAGACTGTATGGCTAGACAAACTCTTTTCTTGTGTACAGCTGGTACACAATAAAGAGTTTGTCTAGAATCTGTTTGTATAGTATGGTATACTCACGTTAGCGGTGGTGTAGTCGACAACCTTCTTGGTGGTGAGATCGCACTTGTTGCCGACGAGAAGTTTGTTGACGTTGTCGCACGCGTAGCGGTCGATCTCCTCCAGCCATTGCTTTACGTTACTGAACGAATCCTGGAAACAATTTCATAGGAATTTAAAAGATGGGAAATAATGGGAAGAGTAAATTGTTTTGACTATGATTACCTGGCTGCTCGGGAGGGTATTATTTCACTAGCCCATTGTCTGGGAGAAATATTATGTTTTTCAGGTAAGTGTGTATTATTTGATCCAAATCTAATGAAGCAGTCATTTATGTCATCTCTCTCGCACAATCACTAACACAAGTGAGAGGAAGCCTTCAGCGCTGTTTTGTTTTTTGATTAATGTAGCCTAAAGGTATGTTATGTCATTATGTCCAGTATCCTAAATGGCTTGCCAGATTTTTTGAGGGGTTTCGTTGGTTTTTGTGCCCAGATTAATCCAGTATTGTGGACATATACCTATAGTTAGCGGCACGAAAGTCTAGCGCTGACCGTTATTGCGCAGAAGTAAAAAATTAGGTATCACAGGGGGGCTACAGGGACGAAGGTTGCGCGTGCGTAGCGCCGATTGGCTAGCCAGTCGTACTCCGTCCCCCGCCCCGATACGACGCTCCGCAGACTTCTGACTGTACAGTCGCGTTCTAAAGTGTATTGTTATTGCCGTTCATTGTTATTGTTTTTTGTTAAGTTTGAGTTCCTTTGTTATTTATTGAAAGTTTTTATACTAGTGTATTTTTAGTCGATAGTGAAAATGCCTATAAGAAATACTGTTTTTAAAAGTCAGGTTCGAAAATAAATGGTGTATGACGTGCATTGTTTTGTTAAAAAAGAAACCAATGAATTGATTAATTCTTTAAAGATTCAGATTTTGCTTAGTGATAGACTTATTATTTATTCAAATGTGTTTTTTGATTATAGTTATAATTGTATTATGTTCACGACTATACCCATGCGCATATATCCCCTCCACATTACCCTCAGCGCTAAACTCTCGTGCCGCGACTTATACTACCTACATTTTCCAGCTAGATTTTTTGGAACCTAATGATGTTAATCACTTTATCAATGCTTGAGAATTTATGCCAGGAAAAATTCGATCCAATTTAAAAATTGCAAACAAACTTTTCTAGCTATTTTAACTAATTCAAACTCGAAATCCAACCTTACACTTACACAATTTTAACAGCCTCAATCAGGTTCAACTGGTATTAAATGAATTCTATACCAATTAATATTCAATCTGTTATGGTATATGCTTGTTTATATTTTACACACTATCTTGAGAATAAATTACACAGGAAAGAAAATGGTTTACATTAGAATGATTAGAAAAAATGCCCCTCAGTTTCTTGTTTGTTCTTCTGAGTAGTGGCTCTTTTTCCGAACAAGGTGGTTGAGTCTATTAGAAAACTTTGATGTTCATAAGTGTATCTTCGATCCCCAATTAAATAAAAACATTTTGAACAATGTAGTGAGCAAAGCGATTTTATACAAGCGAGATGCGCGCCACCCTGTTGGTTGGTAGTGTCGAGATTGCAACCTCAAACACTTATCATACTTGGCTAAATTTAGTCATCTAAATTCAGAAGCTTCTAAATAAGTCAGTCAGTCACAAACTATCATTGCTTCTGAATTTAGGATGCTAGCAAGCTAAATGCGATTATACTGGACTAAATTCAGTAACAACTGAATTAAGGTTACTAAATTCTGTCACGTGTAATAAGCATTCAAAGACAAAGGGTTGTTTACACTTCTTAACCCATATAGAGAGATAATTGCCCTAAAACCGTAGCCCAAATTAGAATGAACAATCAGGTTGCGATCCATAAATGATTCATTAGACACATTGTCTTTCATTTCCTTCCTCAATGATTATAACTACTTAGCATTGCTTGGCAAGTTGGCATGGTGCCAGATTCTCCAAAATACAGTATAATGAGCTTTGGGAATTTTAATAGCTACTAATTTTTATGTCTTTACAAGGGATTGCGGAAGATATCCGTTTTGTAGTCATGCATTAAGTCAGGTTTAAGTAAAACTTGAATTTATTAGTTACATTAGATCATTGATATTCAACTACTAGCTGCGACCCACGGATGCACCTGCAGTTCTACATATAATGATAATTTTGCTGGTATAAAAAGAACCCTATGTTAATTCAGTGTATATGCTATCGCTGTTCTAAATTTTACTCACACTCTTTGTGTTGTTTGAAAGAATGAAAAAGTAACAAACATACACATTCTTACATAAACTTTTGCATTTATAATATTAGTGCGAGGCTCACAGTTAAGTCAAGTAAGAAGTTAAGTCTAGTAGGTTTTCTCACAGTTGAATAACCTACTAGACCTATCATGGGATTATGGAGAAAATTAGTCACTCATAAGTTAATCCAGGATTAACAACAAAACATAATTTCTTGGTTTGAAAACCAATATAACCTTCAAGCATACAAAACATCTGTTTGGAGAATTAAACTAGTAAATAATATTTTGTATATTGAAACTAATTCATTTGCCTTGAGAACACAATGAGATTTTTTCTTGTTTGACTTCTAAGATAAAAGTTTACTGCCTTTGTGACAGACAGATGTTTACCTGACTCATCCACTTGATAAAATGTATTTAATGTATATTGTATGTCACTGTATGTACTTTGTTACTTTTAGCACATGTCATCTGCACAAGAATAATTAATTGTATTTATTGACCATATGACCCTTCATATGGTCAGACATAGCACATATGAAGGCTTAAAGGGCCCTCCCTTTAAGCCTTTGTATGTGCTATGTCTGCAGATGCAGTGGCTTATTTTACTTTTAAATCTTAATAAAGTACATGCAAATTTTTTGAGGGCATAGAGGTTAGTGCAAAAGCCTGAACACAAAAGGTACAAATTTTGGGTATACAAAGGACACATCTTGCACAGTCACATACTCACATGATTTGCACCTAATTTCAGAGACATCAAAAAGATTTGCAGGCCATTTACAATCAAACATTTTATAAAACTCTGTAAGCTGGATGTGTATTGCGTTTATATGTCCTGGCAAAACTTAAAGACTTAAAGATACCTAATGCGCAGGGGTTTTTTTTTAACATGGGTATAATTAGTTTACATGGCTTGTTTAATGTTAGGAATCTAATTGGAAATTGTCAAGGAGACCAAAATAAACCTTTCACATACTTAGTTCCCCTTAGGTTTCTCTGTATCGGGGATGCCACTAAACCCTTTTCTTTGTCTTTTCATTCAAAGGAAATTCATATAGGTCTAGTGTTCTAGCTAGATGTTTGTTGTTTGAAAGTTGCTTATAGGCATCTGATTTAATAATAATCATCATTTAATTTAAGCACAGGTTATTGTAGAATAACAACACGGGCCATAAACAGCACTGTGTCACTTAATCCAATGAGTTATTTTTATGAGATTTTTATGCTGCTCTTACCTGGTCTGTGCAGTCATAAACAATGATGATCCCGTGTGCACCTCTGTAATATGATGAAGTGATTGTTCTGAACCTCTCTTGTCCTGCTGTGTCCCATATTTGTAACTTTATTGTCTTTCCGTCTAATTCTACAGTCCTAATCTTAAAGTCCACACCAATAGTACTGATGTAGCTCTCTGTGTAAGTGTCATCAGCGAATCTGAGCAGCAAACATGACTTGCCCACACCTGAATCACCAATCAGGAGCAATTTAAACAGGTAATCGCTGAAAACAATAAAACAAAGACATCAGATACTGCAAAATCTAAAGGCAGCAAAGTCCAGTTTGTCCAAAAAGTACAGAGATAATAAAAAGAACACTAAAAGGAGGCGTATCTTCGACAAACAAAGGAATGAGCACACCACACTTAACAATTTGGCGGTTCCACTTTTAACATGTTTAGACTACAACAAGGAAGTAGTGATTCAATCGCAGTTCACTAATACGCCATTCATCTACCACACAATTACGTTTTCACAAATACTTCGTATACCCAGACGAAGGATGAGGAATGAGTCACCTGATTTGTTGTAAGAAAGATTTGTTTGGAAAGTAATATAAAGCTAGCTCTGAGGATCAAGTAAATGTTCGCTCACATAATATAAGAGCTAAGACAATGAACATGCAAAAAAAATAAATTTTTGCTCAATCCTTGTATCATTCACCATCAATGTAGGTTAAATACTCACTATTCTGGATTCATATTTGTACTGTAAATGTATTATTTCCAAAACTATAATGTGGTAGAATACGTCGAAAACAGCTTAATCTTTTGTTACTAGCACAAATAGCGAAAAATTATTAATTTTAATACTTATAACAATGGCCGCCGTCTGAAACACCCACTGACGTAAGTCAGAAAACAGGAGTGCCACTTGGCAGAAGCAGAACTAAAACTGCGTTCGTATTTATTTATTTGTCTATGGATCAAGTTAAAAACAACAGTTTGCTGACTGACGCTACGCGATCACACGTCCTCGGGTGAGACTGTCATTTTATAGAAGTCGGTATTGAATTAAAACGAGTGGCATTGTAGGAGACAAAGAACGAAAAAAAAAATAAGCTCTTTGGTACGAAACGAGTCTGAGGAGCCCTCTGTGGTGTAGTAGGGAGGACGAACTATGCGTATATATTATGTTGGGTACGCCAAGCTCTCCCCCGAGGGTTCCCGCCTTGTCGTGGCGGGGGGCTCAGGAGCCGTGGCCTCGGCAACCATGGTGAAGCCAAGACGAATCCGAGGTGGGGCTTTTAGCCCAAAGTTCATAAATGGAAAATTTCCCACTTTGTGTTTGTTCTATGTTTGGGTGTTAGTATGTATTTAAAAATATCTAAGTATGTATATCAGTCACTGGCAGCCACAGTACAAGCTTTGCTTAGTTTGGGGTCAGGCGACCGTGTGTGTAAACATCCCGAATTTATTTATTTATTTTATTTAAGCGGCCTAAGTAGGGTGTGGGTCTGTATGAGCAGACCCATAACTGAAGCGGGGTGCAATGCCGCATGGGCGAGACTGCAGCCGAAGGCTGGGGGCTGCGGCGGGAGAGGACTGTTGGTGTGTCGTTAACACCTTCCCTACCTTCAGCAGCCCAAACGGGATCGCTACCGTTCGATGGCGGAAGCGGTGGGGCTGCAGAGGAAGAGGCGTGTCGGTGTATCGTTGCCGCTCTCCCTATCCTCTATGGCCGTAGTGGCAGGTGGCGGAGCCACTCATGGGGCCACTCACACATGGGGACCATGGGTGCCTAGACACGGGTGCTGTGTGGTGCCCACGGGCAAATTGGTTCCCGAGGAGGTGGATGATGACGATGTGTCTGGTGTTCAATACATCTTCATCGAGAGAGAGAGAGCGAGAGAGCGTAAGCTCGGGGAGGTTTCCGAAAGGGCTAGCACTGTCGGGGCCGCGGGAGACTACGAAAGAGTCCCCTTAGCTCCGACATTTTGCGCCGAGGTGGAACACCCTTGGGTTTTTAGTGGGTAGGTAGTCAGTGGCGGGATTCCCACGTAACCACTCTGTGCCCGCACCCTGGCTGTTGGTGGTATCCATAAAAGATTTTCTCAAGGTAAAAAAAAGGGTACACCAAGCTAACGAATGCCAAAGAATGCGCTGCATCCCGTTTCAATAAAATAAAACGAGACGCAGCATATCGTTGGCTTTCGTCTGTACGCAGCGTAAGGCTAGTATAATCGCTATTGTCATGATTATTAATATACCTACCATAGCGATGGTCACATCACACTCACAGGTTACTCTAGGTGGTATTCCGATCTCCCCCGAGGGTTCCCGCCTTGTCGTGGCGGGGGGGCTCAGTAGCCGTGGCTTCGGCAACCACGGTGAAGCCAAGAGGAATCCGAGGTGGGGCCGCTTCTTGGGGCTTTTACCTCCAAAGCCCACATGGAAGCGGCCTAAGTAGGGTGTGGTTCTGTATGGGCAGACCCACAACTGAGGCGGGGTGCAGTGTCGTATGGGCGACACTGCAACCGAAGGCTGGGGGCCGCGGCGGGAGAGGACTGTTGGTGTGTCGTTGCCACTTTCCCTACCTTCCGCGGCCCAAACGGGGTCGCTACCGTTTGATGGCGGACGCGGTGAGGCCGCAGAGGAAGAGGCGTGTCGGTGTATCGTTGCCGCTCTCCCTATCCTCTGCGGCCGAAGTGGCAGGCGGCGGGGCCACTCATCTGACCCGTCGCATGGGGACCATGGGCGCCTAGACACGGGTGCTGTCTGGCGCTCACGCGCAAATTGGTCCCCGAGGAGGTGGATGATGACGATGTGTCTGGTGTTCGATACATCGTCATCGAGGGGAAGAGAGCGTAAGCTCGAGGAGGTGCCCGAAAGGGCTAGCGCTGTCGGGGCCGCGGAAGAGTACGATAGTCCCCTTAGCCCCGACATTATGCGCCGAGGTGGAACACCCTTGGGTTTTTAGTGGGTAGGCCGTCAGTGGCGGGATTCCCACATAACCACTCTGTGCCCGCACCCGGGCTGTTGGTGGTATCCATAAAGGATTTTCCCAAGGTAACAAAAAAAAAAAAAGGTGGTATTCCGATCAACGCTGCAGGCTAGAACTGCCAGAGTATGCAACGTTTCGCTACCGCGGCGCTCGGAGCTGCAGCATCTGCGGCGAAAGCTAAACAGTCGCTGCACTTGCAGATTTAAATCATGCTATTGTGTCTAAGGGGTATTTGGCAGTACAATAACTGTTAGAACAGTATTACACTAAGAAACTGTGTGTTTGAGCTGCATAACATTTACGAAAGTTCGTACGGGGATGGTTAAATCCCCGCAATGCTACTTTTAACCTGGGGAATTAAACATTTTCAAATCCGAACAGAAACGTTTCCAAATGAATGTGACTATGTTTCGGCATTGCTCAAAACCGTATGCTGGCGTCAAGCAAGGTATACGTTTCTCATTGCGAATAAGCTGCGATTTTACGGCATCCGCGGACCGGCACTGTCCATACTTTCCTCCTTTATGTCGAAGCGAACGCAGGTCGTTATGGGTGATAGAGGCCGCGTCATATCCGCTGAGATGGAGAACGAGATGGGCGTCCCGCAGGGCTCCTGTTTATCTAACACATTGTTCAGTCTCCTCCTCAACGACCTTCCTGGCGCCATTGACGGCGCAGAAATCTACATGTACGCTGATGACGTTGCCGCAGTGATCACCGCGCCGTCCCATATTGAGTTGGAGGCGAGACTGAATACGGTGGTGAACGAACTCGATGTGTGGTTCCGGTCGAACGGGCTAGCGCTAAATAAAGATAAGACCTGTTTCCTTGCATTTAATCTTAACGGCCACTTGACAAATGCCTATTCGGTAGCAGTTGGCAATACGGCACTCCAACAGGTCAACAGTACAAAACTTCTAGGTTTCCAAATCGACAGCGCGCTGACGTGGGAGAAGCACATAGACGAGCTGTGCGGGAAGCTGAGCCGCTCGTGTTTTGCGCTCCGGCGGCTCGCCAGCACCGCCACCCGCAACGTCGTGCGCTCCTGCTACTTCGCGACCGTCCACAGTAACATCACGTACGGGTTGGAGCTATGGGGCCGTGATGCCGATCGTAATAGGGCATTTGTCATGCAAAAGCGAGCCATACGTGCCATATGCGGGGTTCAGGACGACGTCTCATGCGTGAAGCTGTTTCGGGAGCTTCAGATATTACCTCTGCCGTGTGAGCTCGTTTACCAGGTAGCCCTATTCACCCATGTAAACCTAGATATTTTTCAACGTAGGGGCGTCCATAGTACGTTCAATTTACGTAGTAATAAAAAGAAGGACCAACTAGTAACCCCCTCACATCGTCTCGTCAAGTCGAAGAGGTCAGTGTATATTTTAGGGCCGGCGGTCTATAACCGTATACCAAATTCCATTCGGGATGCGCCTTCTACCGCGTGCTTTAAAACCAAGATGAGAGCTTGGTTACTAGATAATATGTTTTATGACATTGAAGCTTATTTTCAAATAAGAGATTTTTGAACTATTATTATTTTGTATAATAATAGCTATACATAATATTAAACTATTTTTACTATACTTAATTATTTTTATATTTGACATAATTATCAATTATTATTGTTCTGACATTCGTTTTTAATTATAAATATTCAACTGTGACGTGTAACTATAGGAGTTATCAATAAATTCTGATTTCTGATTTCTGATTTCTGATTACATGTCGAACTTTTTAGTTGTAACCCGCATACGATTATTTTGCCGAATGCGGGCTAATGATTGAGTTATTAACTAATTAAATTGAGCCTGTTTGCAAGCAAAGCATGCGTGGTATAACCACAAAAATATAATAAAACTAGCTGCGCCCCGCGGTGTTACCCACGATTAAAAAGTATATATTACAGTTGTTTAAAATGTATTTTATGAGCTAGTTAGTTTACGCGTGCGATTTGGTCAGAACTCAGGTAGGTTAGCTTCATTGGTGGTAATTTGCGTGATATATTAGTGACACCACGCCCACGACCACACTCACCACGTTCATGACTAGACGCTTCACTTCGTCTTTGATCATAGGTAAATGAGATAAATAACAATTTAAAAACGCTTTGACACTGCCGATATTCTGCTATCAGTATCAGTATTATTTAGGTGTTAGGGTTGAAAATAGAAATGTGTCATTTGATACTTCTAATGACACATTTCTATTTTCAACCCTAACACCTAAATAATATGGATCGTCCTTACGGTTTGATCCCGCTGCCCCGGAGAAATGATACAATCCGTTACTGGCATCGCTTTGCGTATCACTTTCAATATAATTTCGACCCACTGCCACTGGGATTATTTGCACTTTTTGAGCACTTGCGGGCCAAATGTCCCGTTTCATTGCACTTATTACATGAATAAAACTCATACCGACATTTGTCCTGTTAATGATTGGCCTTTCCACAACTGCGGTACTACATCTTCGTGTGTAGCTCGCGGCCTCGGCCACCGCCGACCGATGCAGCCCGTTTCTGCATTGCCCGAGTCCTGCTGAGTCTCCTGAGCCCGGCGTTCCAAGGGCGGCGCCGCTCGGGGTCGCCGTTTCCGAATGCCGCTCTGCCGCCTCCAGCGTCAACACCAACTCCACTGCCTTCCGGTAGTCCAGCGTAGGTTCGGCGAATAGGCATTATCGCCTCTCCTCACTGCATCAACCCGACACAAATTGATCCATCAGGTTCTCCTCCAGCGACCCACCAAACCTTCAATGAGTCACGAGGTGTTTCAGAGTTTGTAGAAAGATCCACATAAAATTTTCGAGTATTACCCTGCATTTACTCGTACATTACAACATCCACCTAAAAAAATTCAATACAATAGACGTTTGGATTTTGAAAGAGTAACAAACTAATAAATTTAGATTTCTTGCTCATCCCACGGGAACACTACACTACATTTTGTGTTAATGCAGGGTGTTAGAAAGAATTCAACGGTCATAATAGCTCGCAGATGGCAGTTTTTTTCCTACTTACTTAACACTTTATATATTTTGGCACACTATACCTTTATAAATGCCCATGTATTAATCTTATGTGTAAGCTATATTATTGTAAAGTTTCATCAAAATCCATTCAGTAGTTTTGGCGTGAAAGAGTAACAAACATACATCCATTCTTACAAGCTTTACTATATTATTATTAGTAGAATGGATAGGAAGTCGGAAATCAGGGTACAGATACACAACATAAAAACACTGACACATGTTACTTAGAACAGAACACCCCTCTTTTTGCGTCAGGGGTTAAAAATAAACGGGTTCTAACCAGCTTAAATCCACATGGACGTACGTGGCATGGGTAGCATGATGAAGGCTGAATATAAATTTCTAAAACCCGACCTGTCCCGACCCGACGCAACGTAAAAATTATTCATGAACGCATGTGTAAATTTTCGGCCATGTTGTTATACATTTTTGAAAACAGCAACACTAAGCGTCAAATGTCATCAAAAAAATCATATCAAATGGATTCCGAAATATTTTCGTGTATTCGGCGCGACATTGATCAAACTTGTTTATTTTGGACAATCTGTGAATTTTAGTCGTGAATAGTCGCCGATTTTGAATACGAAAGTGAAAACTACGCCTTTTGCTGAGTGAATAAATATGCAAAATTAGTGACAAAATGAGACGAGGTCATCCTGGTGGTTGTGGTTGGCGAGGTGAAAATAATATGAGACCCTTCAGGCCTAGAGGAAGTGGAACTCCGAATTTCAGGCCCCCTAGAATGTTTGGACTTTTAGAGGCACCAAGGTTAGTAACTATGCAAAGCATTACTAAAATGCCAATGTTTGTATTGCGTCAGTGTTATCGCGCCATCTCGGAGGTACCTAGGTACCTATTTCTAGCCAGAATCAGCAATAAAAACCATAAAAAAAAAATTGAAGATAGCGTGTTTGTAAACTACACTTACGTTACTTAACTAACCTTTTGTGCATTCTGTATTATGTGACAATGTTTGTGTTGCTTTAATTTTATCTATCTGTTGTTTACTCTAGATTCCCGCCACCGAGCACACGGCAATACAGAGGTCCCAGACCTTACTCACAACATCCAGGACGCCAAGATAATGTTGTTCAGTCCGAAAATCATGATAGAACTAATTATAGAGGAACTAATAATAGAGGAAATAATATGCACCGATCCCAAGATAGAGGGTACCACAACCGTGGGCAGATGACGCCTTTTCGTCATCAATCAAGGCAAAATGATGATCATGTAAATTCTTATAATGAATCAAATTTTTATCAAAATTCAAACCAGTGCCATGTAAACAACATGGGTGATGTTGATCACCGTCGTCAACATCCAATATCACCATGGGTCAATTCTCCACAAAGTTTTGACAATAACAGACATTACTATGATGACCATAGAAACCCACACAAAACACATTACAAGATGGAGGATGACTTGCCAGATTACACAGGCCATAGACCACCGGCTTCAGATCACTACAGTACAACTACGGGGCCCAATAATAACAATTCTCAATACTCTCACTCTGTTGACGATACTGTTGACATTGTCAGGAAACGATTGCAGAATCGAGACAAGCAACTAAACTTTGATTCCTCCATGGAGCATCATAGTAATGTAGATGAAGATTTGAGGAAAAACCCTAATGAAATCTATCATAATCTACCCCAAGAACAGCCTGTGAGGAAGAAGACTCAAAGGCAAAAACACAATATCAAATCTAATTGTGATAAAATTAAAAATAAAATTGTCCACCAACTGTTTAAGATGGACAAAACCAGAATTCATAAACTGATGGATGACCCGAGCTCATCAACTAAGTTTGAATATGCGATAAGCAGTTTGATAACTGAGGGACAAAATAGTATGAACAAGCACTTGAGGTCGGCTGCTGAAAAATCTCTGTGTAGCAGCAGCTCAAGTACGGACTTCATCCATGATGATACCAATACTATCTACGAGGATACATTCATGAAACAAATGCAGGGTGTCTTAGATCCCCAAGATACAGTTTTGCTTGAAGATATAAAGCCACTAGTCATGGCTGAACTCAGGCGAGTCCTTCAGCTTGACGACTATCAATTGGAACTGATGCAAGACCATGGGTATCAAAATCAAGGAATGCAAGATCAAGAAACACAAGATCAAGGGATGCAAGACTATGTAACTGAACATGAAGTTTACCCTAAAGATGAACCTTCGAACTGTGAATATTATGATGAAGAGCACAACACAGAAGAGTATTCTCAAGACATATTTTACGATCAGAATCATACAGCAGATATCAGTAACAATATCGAAATTCAAACAAGTAACAATATAGAAATTCAAACTACTAACAGCAATGACAGATACTATGAATATGAACAGAATTCTAATAGTGAGCAAAAGCTTTTTGAAAGAAGGTCTGTTACCAGAGTGGACGAGAATGAAAAAAGAAAAAGTTCAGAGAGTAGGCATTCTAGGAGCAGCATTGATAAAGCTTTTAGCTATATCCAAGAGAAATCAACTACAACAAGCTCCAATGAGCAGCCACAACCAATACCCCTGTTTGATGCAAACCCTGACAATTTGTCTGATGATGATGATCCATTTGCCGAGCTTGACAAGCAGTACCATGTGGCTGTTGATCATAATTTTATTGAAAATGACTATGCTTCTAGGCCTTCCAGTCCAGTATTTTCCTACGGCAGCAATAGTAGACCACCAAGTGCGACACTTGCACCAAAAACAAACATTGAAATACCCAGTACCCCAACAACCAACGAAATAAAAAAACAACTTGATACTCAGCTACAGAATATAGCCCAATCATCTGTTAAGTTGTTTACTGGCACTGAAAGTACACATAAAGCAGAAGCTAAGGCTAAATCAGACGAGGGTAAAAAAAAAAATTTAGAAAATTTACCAGAAACTTGCAATGATCACATAGGATCAGCTACAAATCATACTCCACTTGAAGAAACAAGTATAAAGATAGAAATCAAATTGGAACCAAATAGTCACGAAAGGACTGCTAATTCAAAACCTATTCTGCAATCGAACACGCGAAAAAGATCGACTGATCAAAAACCGAGTCACCGCAAAGAAAAACGCAAGAGAAGCTCACAATCGGAATCCCAAGGAGCTGCTAAGTCCATCTTGAATATGTTTTACACAAGTGATAGCAGCAAAGAGGCACCTAAAGCCAATAAAAAACCTGACTCTACTACAAAGGCTTATTCTGATAAGTATGTAAAACGGAAAGAAACTCAGAAAAAGAAAGAATGTGAAGCTTCAAAGAGTGATGAACTAAAAAAGCAAGTCATTAATACACCCAGTCATTCCAATGTATGTCCTAAAGACAAAAACAATGTTTTAAATGAAATACCATGTAAATCAGACCCTAAGACGAAGCTTAAACCTATAGATATATTTGGTATGCAGCCATGCAAGAAAGGTAACACTCATCAGGCGCACAGAAATACTGCCACTGCATCTCAAATTGCCAAAAGCCCTGATGACAGTAAGCCTAAGCCTGTAGTCCCTATTGCAACTTCATTTGCTCGTAAGCTATTAAAACGCCATGTCGGCACACAAGTTATCTCAAAAGTCAAAACAAAAGACTGCCAGACAGATAAACCAAAAACAGTTCCCAAACACACTCAAACAGAACCTATTAAAATCAGTACAGTAAGAAATGAAACAGCAAATCCACTTGAAAGAATGAAGGACATTGATATGGAAATTCAATTATTACTTCAAGAGAAGTTTAAACTGTATAACTCTTTAGAAACTAAGGCAGCTACGGGACCAATAGATACCATACCTAGTTTGAGTATGACAGTTTTCAAAGTCAATACAGAACTGCCTGAAGAAAAGCCTAACGATTCTGTAGACGCTATTGTCGAGGATTTCACGAATATACCTACAGAAGAACTGGAACAAATAGCAATGGAAACATTTCAAGATGAAACTACTCCTGCCAAATCCAGCAAGAAGGGTCGTCGTCCAAAAGTCGTGGAGCTTACGAAGAAAAGTTCTGCAAGGCCAATAATTAAAACATATAGCAATAAAAAGATGAAAGCGCCCAACATCTCGCTGATCGAGCAAATAATCACAGATGATAGACCAATTGAGGAGATAATTTCATTAGACGACTTAGAAACCACACCTGTGAAAAGCAAAAAGAAATCTCAAAAGATACCAAAGAAGAAAAGTTTCAAGAAATCTAAGCCTCTCAGAGCTGTTCCTAATGCAATATCAGAATATAACATACAAGAATGCTGTGTAGTATTAAAACGGATCAATATTAACAACTATTTAAAATCTAAGAAACCAGTTGGAAAATACATCAAGCCAGATAAATTTACTTTTGAAGCACCCGTTGTTGAGTTACCTGAAAACAATGATAGAGTTAAAGAAAACACATATGCTTCCGAAACTATTCAACAAACTGAGGTTATTCAGTTAGCTGAACGAAGTATGGTGCAAGTGGTTGAAGATGTAGTCAATGAATTGCAATTTGACATGCTGGATGTGTCTGTAGATATAGTCATTGGGGACAACTGTGAAGCCAAAACCATCGATAAAGTTAAAGAGACAATAAGTGGGGAGATCATTCTTGACAACAGTCAGTCTTCGATGGAGGATGGGCCTGCGGAAACGTCCGGGTCCGAGAATGAATGTAAAATGTACGACTATTCAAATGAGAGTTTACGTCGTGATGCAATAACCGTCACGGGGAACGCTGACGCCGTGCTGGCGATAGAGGTAAGCAATATACCTTACTGATTACCTTAAAGCATGAAAGTTAGAAATCTGTGCTTATTTGATTTGTCATGCAACTATAGCTCGTAAAACATAGGTTGATTCGCAGAACACCCATCAAGATGACATATGTGCCATACATCAAATGTCATTTTGACATTAATATAGTTATAAAAATGTCATCTTGATGGCTGTCCTGTGGATCAAGCTATGTTTAATGAACTACCTAGCTGCGTCCCGCGGTTTCACCCGCGGTCCCACAGGAATTGTTTGAGAAATGTCCTTTTCTGTACCCCTGACAACATGTATGCGAAATATCATGATGCAGTTGAGCAGTCGAGTGTAAAAGCAAACAAATAAACTTACATCTGCTCTTATAATATTAGTTAGGAATAGGATAGGTTAGATAACTGATTATTGCTTTATAGAAACAAGAGAACAGACAGAAGAACTCAAAATTCTTCATCCAGCTTACTATCACACTAATATTAGAAATGCGAATGTTTGCATGGATTGCCCTTTTTAATAAGGATTCTGTTGGATGGATGCAAGAATGTTTGTTACTCAATCACGCCAGAACGACTGAATGATCTGGATGAAATTTGGCATAGAGATAAATTATAGTCTGGTATAACACTTTTTAACCGCGGGTAACAATGCGGTACGCAGGTAGTTTACAAGTAATCTAGTATCAGTCATCTACCCGATTGGACAATACAGACGAAAGATTCAACTATTTATAACTGCAATCAGAAATCTGCGACTACAAGCTGTCCCCCAATTCTACTAACCAATGATATTTAAATTGTTAGTGAATTTCCTCAAATTGACCTTTATATCAAGTAGCCTATAGCCTGAATAGTATAGCCCTAAGTATCAAAAGTAGACAATTCATTAACAATTTTAAAACATCCGCGCGCGCACTCGCCTTGATTTAGACCGCCGAATGCGGTTGAAACTATAGTCGGAATAATCGACTAAATCGTACGTGAGTTATTCCCGTTCCATAAAATCATATGAAAACCACGTCAGTTTCCTTAATAAAATTAAATTGTTTTTCAATTTTATTGCGTTAGTTTTTTTTTAATTGTAAGTTCAGCTTTTGTTCCACCGACATAAGTCGGAGACTTTGTTCAGCAAAACACAGTTGTATATCATCTTACGATTTTACACACCTTTGCTTTAGTGGACATCACTGACTCACATTTCTGCTAAGCATTGTTTTGAGTGCGAACCTAATTATTATTTATAACTATATTATTATAATGATCTTAATAGTATGTAGTCAAGATTGGGGAGCACTGTTTAGCTTTTTTAAAAATAAAAGACAATTTTGAATTAATAACTATTCGTGTTCGATACACAGGAGTTGAATTATAACTAACTCTAAAGCTAACTTAACTATGGCAAGAAGCCTTCTTATCTCTACGGCACGCCGGACGGCCACCGTGAAGCCAGACGCATGGTCAGCGGAATGTCCGCCTACGCCTGTATGCGTATGGTGCCGGTATGAGGACCGACGTGCATAACTCCTCCCTCATTAAGCTCGAAATTAACGGAGGTATTTTCCTGAGCCCGGTAATTTCGGCCTAACCAATTATAAAAGAAATACACAAAAATTAATAGTAAGATTACATATAAAATTATTGTTCCAACACTGATGTTTTTCGTAATTACGACACTTTTATTTTCACTGTTTTGGCCCATAACACTTTCACTTTTCATTAACACGTTAGACAGGTGTTGAAGATCTGTGAGGTCCAGTCCTTTCAGGTTTACAGGTTCAGAAGACGCCTTTTCAGCTGGAATTACAGTAGGAAGATTGACAATCGGTATTGCTGCAATATTAATTTTTCCCGTTTTTCTTATGTGTCTTTTCATGACGGTTCCGTTTCTTTCCGCTTCACAATCATCATCAATAGTCACCATGTAAGTGCCTTGAACGTGGTGGTAACTGACGTCATCTTTGCAATTTTGGGTGAGAATGAGAATGGATTTAGTGAAAAGCATCCATCGATTTTCTTGTATTTTCTCTACTTTCAAGTCCTCCAACTCTACTAAAATTGGGTGACACTGGGTTGTATCTGCGGCAAAGTTGATAAGGTTGGTGACGCAGACATCTTTAGCTCGCATGGATGAGTAGTCTTCTTCGCATAGAAATAAGGACTCTTCTCAGCACACTCAGCACACTCTTCAAAACAGCGTCATTCTCACACCCATGTAAGGAAGTACATGGGTGTGAGAATGACGCTGTTTTCGACCTTTTCGCTAATAGAATTTAGGTAAAATGAGGTGAGTTTGGTTACGGGTATTAGTAATAGGTAAAGGGATGATTTTATAATAGGTGTACACATCGTTTTCCACAAGGGGTACATCCAAAATGAAAATTATTTGATTTTCCTTTGCATACGCTTTTACCTCAATACATTGTTCTAACTTAAGTAAATTATCTGGATTTACAGGAAACATCAGTTTATTTCTTAATTCTATTTCTCTAAACATAGACAACAGTTCTTTAGGGTTTGTAAGTGATTGATGTAAAATTCCTAGCTTACTAAATGCTAGAGTATTTTCTATTTCGTCCAGTATTGTATAAAGCGTTTGGAAGTTATGCAAAAATAAGTGGTAAGTGTTGGTGATTTTAAAAATGTTTCGAGTATTATTTGTACTGTTTAATTGTTTCCGAATCTCCCAAATTGCTTTATCTAACTGAATGAAATTATACTTAGTGCTATTGGTAATATTCGTTAAGGCCTTAATTGTTTCGACGACAATTGTTACCTTTTGGTTTTCTGCATTTTGTTTCGTTTTTATATCCTTCAAAAGTGTATCGTATTTTATGGCGTCGTCATTATCTAAGTTTCCAGAAATGATTTTAATTATAGAGCCTAGAGGGTTTAAAAGGCCACGTTTGCTACGCCTAGTCGGCAGCAGTTGATTCAATTTTTGCTCTGTAATGTTTTTGATAAAATCTGTCTGAGTTTTTATATCGTTAATTTCCGCGTCTATTGGTTTTTTATCAAAATACCTACTTATGTGCCTATTAAGGTTTGCGTATCTATTAGTGTTAAAATCTAAGTCATCTCTAACTAAACTTAAATCTAAGGTCTTAATTATGGCCCACTTATCACTACTTATAAGGGCTTGGCCCTCTTTAATTGGAAATATTCCCGGATTGTTCCTAATCCGCTGAAGTAGAAGGGCCTGAGTAGCTGCCACCTGCATCAGGATCAGGACGTACCTGCGAAGGACGTTTTATATCTTTTATTGGCGTTTTGGTCTCACGGCCTTTGACCTTAACCGGCACTATGTTTCGGACTGTCTCTCCTACCACTTCTGCTTTTTCGTATCGAGGTTTATCCTTCCCTCTTCTTACGTTCACGCCTTTAATAAACACTGTATCTCCTTGTTGTACATTAAATTCTTTTTCACCGCTATGTTTTTCCTTAATTTTGACCTTATTTGCAATAGATTTATTTGTTAAATATTCATATAGGAATTTTATGCGTTTTTGATGATCTTGGACTAGTTTTTGGGTATATTGTTTGTTGAATTCTACATTAAAAGAGTTTTTGGAGTCAGTGTGACCAAACACTACTTCTAACGGGGTAAGGCCAGTACTGGAATGGTCGTTATAAGACATAAGTGCGTAAGTAATTATGGATGCCGCGTCTGTCATCTTTTGTTCGTATTTAGCCAGTCGGTAGATTTCAATCAGAGTCGAGTGAAATCGTTCAACCAGCCCCATTGAATTTGGGTTATGAGGGGTGCCTATGTGTAGGTCTATTTTGTAGAAACTTAAGGTTTCCTTTAACAAAACGTTATTAAATTCTGAACCAGAGTCAGCACTAATTCTATTCGGAACTCCGTACATAGAAAAGTACTTTAAAAGGGCTCTAATTATTTCCGGTGTTGTTTTATTACTTATTTCTATGGCTTGACCAAGTTTGCTAAATGCGTCTACTATTGTTAGGTATGATTTGCCTTCTATACTAAAAACATCCATAAAAATCTCTTGGAATGGTTTTGTTTGCGTTTGTGTGAGTTGTAATTCGGGTTTTAATGGTTTTCGGTCATATTTCATAGTTTTACAACCTGCACATGTATTTATGGTAGTGGCTACAGTTAAATCCATATTATTCCAGTAATAGGTTCGCTTTAAACGCATGAGTGTTTCTTTAATTCCTCTATGGGTGGTTTTTCCAATATGATATTTTGTTACTATTTCCCTTTGTTCGTTTTCATCTTCTACGTAAATTACTCTTTCTGTGCATTCTAAAATTTTTACGGTATTTTTCTTAAAAAGGAAAATTACTGCTTCCGCGAATTGTTTTCTGAGAGTTTCGTGTTCAAAATAAATAAAGTATTTAATTTTTGGTTTTATATACTCTTTTAAAAATGTCTTTACTAATTCCGGTTTGTCTAAAGGTAAATGTACTTCTAATATTTTTTGTCTAGGTCTAGACAAATCTTTTACGGATAGTTCTTCCCTAAACCAAGTGTGTACTAAGATTTGATTTGGTTTAGTGTCAATTGCTTCGTTCAAAATTGGAATGCCTGATGAGTCTGTTTCATAAACTGAGTGTTCCGTCCCTGAAGTTTCAGAGGCTGTAATAGTACCGCTAGATGGGGATGGAATAGAATAGGGTGATCTAGGATCACGCAATGGAATGGATAAGGTTTTTTCAGAGTCTGATGATAGTGTTATATTATCGTCTACGTTGACTTGCATTGATGCATCGTCATTTTCTATGGCATTTACTTTGATCCGGGAAAGTGCATCTGCTACGCAGTTTTGTTTACCATTTTTATAAATAATATCGTAATCGAATTCTGCGAGGCGCAATTTCCATCTCGTGAGTTTACTGCTTTGGTCTTTTATATTGTTCAACCAAGCAAGGGGTCTATGATCTGTATATATAATGAATCGTCTACCATAGAGGTAGGGTCTGAAGTGTTTTACGGCCCATACTATTGCTAGTAACTCCTTTTCAATTGTGCTGTACTTAGTTTCCGCGTCGTTTAGGGTCCGACTAGCGTATGCTATAGGCTTATCGGAACCTATAGGACCTTGGGACAACACCGCGCCAATGGCATAGTCAGAGGCATCTGTGGTAAGCACAAAAGGCTTTGTAAAATCCGGGTATTGTAAAATTGGGGCGTTAACCAACAATTCCTTACATCTCTCGAAAGCTCCTTTAAACTCGTCTGTTAATTCAATCTTATTACGTTTCTTCAAACAATTAGTAAGGGGTCTAGTAATTTTGGCAAAATCTCTGATAAATTTTCGGTAGTATCCTACTAATCCTAGGAAACTCTTAATCTGTGTAGTAGTTGTCGGAATTGGGAAATCCATGACAGCCTGAATTTTATCGTTATTGGGTTTAAGACCCTCTTTCGTTATCATATGACCAAGATAGAGTACTTCCTTCCGGAAAAACTCACACTTATCTAGTGTCACTTTTAGGTTGGTTGCTCTAAGTCGTTCGAAGACTAAACGTAGTTTTTCTATGTGTTCTTGGAGACTAGATGAGTATACTATTATATCATCTAGGTATACAAGACAATGCAGACCTTGTAGACCTCTAAGCACATTGTCCATTGCACGTTGAAAAGTGGCTGGGGCTGTTTTCAGCCCGAACGGCATACGGGTGAACTCGTAATGTCCCGCTTGTGTGGAAAATGCTGTTTTAAGTCTATCCTCCTCTTTTACTTCTACCTGATGGTATCCGCTAGCTAAATCAATGGTACTAAAATACACAGATTTACCTAATTTGTCAAAAAGGTCAGCTATGTTGGGCAAGGGATATTTGTCGTCAGTTGTTATTTCGTTGAGACGTCTATAGTCTATTACCATTCGGAATTTTCTTTCGCCTGAAGCATCGGCCTTTTTAGGCACTAGGTGTACCGGTGCACTCCACGGGGAGTGTGATTCTCTAATAACGTCATTTTCAAGAAGCTGAGTGACTTGTTTTTGGATTTCTTCGTTATAAACCGGGGGATGTCTGTACGGTCGGATGAATATAGGATCTTCGTTTTTTGTCCTAATTTCATGTTTTACATTATTTGTAAAGGAAAGTGGAATTCCGTCACAATGAAAAATGTCCCTAAATTCGTAGCATAATTTTTCAATGGCGCTACGCTCTTCCTTATTAGTGTGATCTAAACGGAGCCTTGTTAAATTTTCTTTCAGGAGTTCATCAATCTCACATTCATTCATAGTCGTATTTACTCTACATTCTTTTCTTTCATACTTTGTAACCTTCAATGGTTTTGCGAATGACATTGAAATTACGTCTTCAGAAGCATTTTGAATTATAGTATATGCAAATGAGTCTATGCATGTAACAAGTGCACCTGGCATTCTTACG
Organism: Peribatodes rhomboidaria; assembly: GCA_911728515.1. Classification (NCBI taxonomy): domain Eukaryota; kingdom Metazoa; phylum Arthropoda; class Insecta; order Lepidoptera; family Geometridae; genus Peribatodes; species Peribatodes rhomboidaria. The sequence continues at coordinate 11,471,746 of OU452186.1, read as the reverse complement.
CCTTTTCCAAAATCTGTAAACTCTACTATAGCTTCTCCATTTTTAAGATCAGTTGGGATTTTAACTCGCGTGTCTGTTCTTGGTTCTAAAGTTATTTCGTGAGGTGGGTTGTATAAAATCGGTATGTTTGCATAGGGTGTCTGTAGAATTTGGTTTTTCATATCAATTCTAGCTTCTAACAGTGTTAAGAGGTCGCTACCTATCAAACCGTCGTAACGACTGTCTACGTCATAAACGTAAAACTTGTGTTTACCTGAACATCCAAAAGTTTTTAACATTGGTATGCATATGGCTTCGGTGTGTTGACTACAAGCGTGGGTGCTGATTACCTCAAAAGGCTCATAGAGTTTGAAAGCTGAAAAGTATTCATTTGTCTTTGCGGGGCTAATGAATGATCGTGTGCTTCCGGTATCGATCATGAAACGTGACTTAATTTCAGGAATTTCTACGTGGGGTAGTTTTAACAGAGAGTCACAGTTTAACTCTATTACTTCGGGAGAAAATTCTATTAAGTCGGGGGCAAACTGGAGGCCTGTGCATGAAAATTTTCAATATCGTTCGAGTCTTGGTATTGGTAGTGACAAGCATCATTAACTGCGTCACAATTTTGGGGGTCAAATGTTTCCAAATTATAAGAATAATTTTCATCATAGTCACATTCTTGTTCCGGTGAAGCCTCGACAAGTTCATTATTATAAAATAGATTTTCATTTTCAGCTGAAGCATTTAACATATTTTGTCTTAACGGACGTGCCGTACGCATTGAGATGTCGGAGTTTTCCAGCGGTTTCGGTCGTTGAAAGTTTTGGTTCGGAATGCCGAATTTAAATTTTGGTTGCGCTTGTCCAAACGTTAACGCTGGTGGCGGTCTAGCGAAATTATGGTTGAATGGGGGTCTAAAAGGTTGACCCTGTTGGGGTGTGCCCGGAATAATTCCTTGTTGGCGTGGAATACCAAATTTAAAGTGTTGGGGTTGGTTGCCAAGCCTGAAATCTTGGGGTTGATTTCCTAATCTGAAACCTTGGGGTTGATTTCCAAACCGGAAACCTTGGGGTTGATTTCCAAACCGGAAACCTTGGGGTTGCTGTTGGGGTAAGCCAAATCTAGCGTTTTGGCTATTCATTGTCGGTGGGTTCACTTGAGAATTTCCAAATTTAAAGTTATTGTTAGGTGTAGTGTTAAGCGTGGGCTGCGTTCTACTAGGTGTTATAGCCTGTCGTTGTTTCTGCTTTGCATTGAATTGACTCATGAAGTTTACCTCTTCGGTTACTATGCTGAGGGCTATTTCTAGATTAGGGCACCCTTTCAGGCGCACAATGCGGATCAAATCCTCAGTCAGGTTATATAAAAACACATTCAGAGCCATGTTGTTATATACAATCATTTTTGCCGCTTTTACACCCTCGTCGGCGAGTAGGTTTACTTTCGCGAACAGCGTACTACGCATGTGCTGTATCCTATGGCAAAACTCTATATATGATTCGTTTGAATTAATTTTCATTTGTTCTAGTTCTATAGCTATGCAGTCTTCGGAACGGGGGTCACCAAAATGTTGTACAAGGACCTCCTTAAGGGCGATCCATGAGTTGATATCTTCTCGCTCACTAAGTAGAGCGGCTGCTCTACCGTGTAGCCTGCTTGTGATGGCGTGAAAGACGTACGCCTGTTGAGCTGCATTATTAGGGGTTGCGTACCCGTTATAAATGTATTGACTTTTTTTAATAAACAAATTTAGAAGATTTTCTTCCCCTTCGAACTTAGGTATAAGACAAAGAAGGTCTTTTGGCACTATTCTAATTGTTTGCTCCATGGCAATTAATTCTTAATTATAACATACACGGTAAAATAAAACACACAATAAAACACAATAAAATAAACGACGATAGAGGTTCGTTTAGATACAGTAATACAAAACACACAATAAATTAACGACGATATAAGTTCGTTTTTTAAAGGAAAATCAAATAACTGTTTTCTAACTAGCAAAAATAAATGGGAGAGGAGGAATGCAAAAAGGTCTACTCACAATACTCTCGTCCGCATTCTTCTGCTGGAGTTAGGTTATTTGTTGTCTTTTTTTCTAAAAAATTTTCACCAACGAGACGTATTTCTTTGGTTCGAGGATTGCCTCAGAAAACGCGTTCACTGATTCTAGTACAACGGTTTACTTTGTTCGTCCGAACAGCACGTATACTTTGGCGGACGTTACACGGCAATCCTACCGGCTGCGCCAGTCAAGATTGGGGAGCACTGTTTAGCTTTTTTAAAAATAAAAGACAATTTTGAATTAATAACTATTCGTGTTCGATACACAGGAGTTGAATTATAACTAACTCTAAAGCTAACTTAACTATGGCAAGAAGCCTTCTTATCTCTACGGCACGCCGGACGGCCACCGTGAAGCCAGACGCATGGTCAGCGGAATGTCCGCCTACGCCTGTATGCGTATGGTGCCGGTATGAGGACCGACGTGCATAACTATGTACACAATGTTTATATTTTCTCTTTTGTTTTAATTGTTTTTTTTATATTTTTTTTTTGTCTTTTTTTATTGCGTTAGTAAAATCGAGACGCTGAAATTGATGATGATTGCATTGAAAACGCGCGTGTTTTCATCCCTGGGCGACTGTGTCTGATCAATTGTCCCTGGAAACAGGCAGAGCGCATATTTTCAATTACATGTGCATCAATTGATCGCAGTGTCGATGCAAACGTGCATTCGTACTTGATAGCAAAATGTATGTCAATCAAATCAAATGTCTTTGCTCCATTGGGTATTGAAGATAGATCGAACACTTATAAACGTCAAAGTTATAAGAATGGTAATATCACTTTGTTCGGAAAAAGAGCCACTATCCAGATGAACAGGCAAGAATCTGAGAGACATTTTTTTTCTAAATTTGTCAACAAATTATGGCTTAGAACTAAGTAGGTAACATTAACACTTCCTTTATATACTGTAGTGGCTACTTAACGGAAGCGCAAGATTTCAAGCACCTTTATCTTGTATTATTTATCAATGTGTGTATCGCACATACATCTTCTCTGTTTTTTTTTTTGCTTAACTTTCGTAATTATGTTTTCAGCAAATTAGCCGATTGCGATTTTTAATTACCATTCAGTGATTAGTGCATTCAAAAATGTTAAAAGGTGCGAACGACAACAACTTCTCGATGGGTATTTTAGAACAGACAGAGAAAGAATGGAAAAGTACTCTAAACTAAGATTAATCAAGTCATTAGTTACTGAAATTACTAAGGCTGCGGATGTACTACTACGGTGACTCTGACCAGACCTAAGAAATTCAGACACTTCATAATAATTTCCTGTCTACATTACTAGACTAATTTTACTACTGAGCTTAGGGGCGTGGGTTCGATTCCCACCTAGGGCAAACATTTGTGTTTGTTCTATGTCTGGGTGTTAATTCTACTAATAAGAAGGAATACTCTTTCACGCCAGAACGGCTGAACTGATCTGGATGAAATTTGACACAGAGATAGATTATAGTCTAGAATAGCACATAGGACACTTTTTTACCGCGGGTGAGGCCGCGAGGCGGAGGTAGTATCTATATAAGTATGTATTTAAACTTATCTATGTATGTTTATAAGTCTGACATCCATACTACAAGCTTTGCTTAGTTTGGAGTCAGACGACCGTGTGTGCAAGTATCCCGAATATTTATTTTATTTATAATTTCATTAAAACAACAATTAAATTCACTTAAATCTATCTGACAGAAGAAAAAAAACACTAAAAACTCGAAAAGCTACATTGAAATACATAATAACATATTATTTATCATTTTCAGTGCATTGACAATGAGTTTATAGCGGCCTGCCTCGATGGGAACGTATACCATTTCAGCGGTGAGGGGCAGCTTCTGAACACTCTTCGAGGCACCAACCAGGCGGTGACGTGTCTGACTATAGTCAAGGAGAAGTATGGCACCACAATCTATACGGGATCCTTGGACTCCAGGATGCGATACTATGACTTGGAGGTAAGACTCAATCTACATATAAACTATACAAACAACAAACTATAACAAAAAGGTATATATAGATAAAAACGTAGCTCATTAAAAATCAGGCCTCGATAGTAGGACTTATATTTGGATATCAAAAAAAAAATCAAAATTAATTTATTTCCAGACACAGATTTACCTATATTATGTCAGTTTATTTTATCGAAGTTTCTAAATGATGTTCACACTAAACTTTTCTAATTTGTTGCTTTGCAACATCGTTTGTATTTACCATAAATCTACGATATCAATAGGAACAGATCAGAACATTTTGGTAAAGTAAAAAAATTCTTCAATTACTCAAATCAAATTAAATAAAATATATATTTATTTCAGATCAAAAATCCATAATAATTAATCTAATTAATCTAAATCCTAATTAATAATTATATGCTTTACATTAATAAGCTCACCAACATTCTATTAAAATATGTATAAAGTCATTTGAATCTAAGCCTTATCATTCTGCAATAGCGTTGATGACATTTGCCAAAGTGTTATAAGTACATTCAGGCGTCGTGACACCGACGCGATCACAGAGCCTAGTTTTCAAGGTGCCATTTTTCGTACTGAGACTTGACATCTAGGTATATCTGATCAAAGTATGCAAAGGTATAAAGCCGGCTCCAAACTATTGCAACGAACACTCGCGAATGTGTTTCTATTGGTTTTGTTTTTAAACTGTTCACCTTTGTATTTAAAAAAAAAATTAAGCATTTTAAAAATATAACAGTAAAATAAAATTTTGGCCAAAAATGTTTCGTGATAATCATGGTTACATTACATTATTATGACATTTTCAGACTGGCATAGAAAAGGGCCCAGAATGTAATGTGCTGAGTCCGATACAAACAATGGACAGAGCGTGGGACACCATCTTCGTCGGAACCCGAACTGGATTTGTGCTGCAGTTTGAATGCAAGGTTAGTTAGGAAGGGGTTAATTCTGTGATGGGCTTCAGTGGTGACCGTGCAGCCACGTCACTACTGTCTTTTCTCCCGTTTTTACCCGCGCGTAGATGTGACTAAACTAGAAAGCGTATATGTTTGTCTCTTTCTCGCGGGATACACACATAAAAACGGTGGAAAGGCAATTTGTCTGCGCCCCGTGCTAACCCTGCTGGTTCCAATACATTTTCTTTGAACTGTCGCCAGCTACACTGAAGCCAATGACGGATAGCTTTAACATTTTTGAAATACTAAGCATCTTATCTTTCTTTATAAAATAAGCAAATGATAACATTAAAAGAATATTAAATCATCCTCTTGATAGACTATTAAAAAAAAAACATCAATAGCCGCCGCCGTTGCCTGTTTTTCTCAGGAAAATCGATGGTGGCGCCCTCACTTGTCTACAATCATGTCTGTCACAAGTCCATTATTAGTCGCAGTGTTTCTTGACTCGGTAAAAAGAAACGGCAGGCTAATCACGAATGTAGCAACAGGTGCGACAGGCGTAAATTGCGCAACCATTGCTGTCAAACGTCTCTTTTTGTATTAGGCTTGATCCAAAAAAACAAGGTTCCTGGAGCAAACATATAATGACGTCACTCGTCTTCGTCATCCGTCTCTTTCGAACTTTTTTTTTTTACAACAGACTAGGCATTCGTTTGACCACTGACTCGCCTGATGGGAAGCGTCGACGTGATCGAAGGTGTAACACGCTTGCCTAGGAGATACCTATTCACTTTACTCTTAAACACCCCCGGATTGTATTTAGGTGGAAAGACAGACACAGGCAACAAGTTCCACACCTCTGCAGTTCTTACAAGAAAAGTTGACTTGAAACGCTTAGTGCGTTTTAGCGGAATTTCCACCATAAGATATTTCCACCATAAGGTGTCTTTTACTGGTGCGCCTGGTACAATTATAAAAGAACGGCGATGGCTGGATCAGGTCGTGTAGTTCTTGTGCACACTCGCCGTAGTGTATTCTTCAGAATACCGACAGGCTGGCCACTTCACGCCGGTGTGACAAGCTCTGAAGCTTGGATTCAATCAACGAGTCATTGTTATTAAGCCGTTTGGCGCGCTTTTCGATGGAGTCCAGAGCCTCCAGCTGATACTTGGCGGAGCCATGCCATAGGTGGCAGCAATACTCCAAACAAGATCGAACCTGTGCTTGATAAAGGGTAAGAAGCTGTTCAGGAGTGAAGTATTGCCTCACCTTGGAAAGGACACCAAGTTTTTTAGCAGCAACTTTGGCTTTAGACTCAACTATTTGTAAATTACATATTTCGGTCTTGCCCGGAATGCTAAACCTAGCTGACCATATTATACCATGGTGTTATGTATCAGCGGCTAGGCAATTGAGCGCTAGTTCACCCTCTGTTGGACAATCTATGAACTGATTTGTTTCCATCTATTGCTGTCTTGTTGCTAGTGGCGCTGTTGTTGATAGCCAAAGTGTATGAAGCGATAGGCGGGCGATAGGCAAGCATCGGGTTCCGTAATACGACAGTGACATTTTGCCAGCGATCGCGTAGCTGTCAAAATGTCTAGTGTAAAAAAATAGTGTAAAATAGTATTTTGCTACTGCTGTCGTGCTGTCTGTCGTTATTGCAAATTTTACTTAATCAGCCCGCGGAGTAAACAAATAAATATTTTTTTAATTTACTCGTACTTATGTATAGCTATACTAATATAATTTTTAATAATATTATAAAATCGAAAGTAATTGTCTGTCTGTTTGTAGGCTTTTCACGGCTGAACAAGTCTTAATGAAATTTGATAATAAAAATAAAAAATAAAATTCGGGACATTGTCATACACGGTCGCCTGACCCCAAACTAAGCAAGCTTGTACTACGGCTGCCAGAGACTTATATACAAACATACATACATATTTTTAAATATATACTTAAATAGATATTAACACCCAGACATAGAACAAACACAAATGTTCATCACATGAATGTTTGTCCTAGGTGGGAATCGAACCCACGCCCCCAAGCTCAAAAGGCAGGCTCACTACCAACTGAGCCACCGAGGTAGTCGAGTTATAGTTCGGCCGTTCAGAGAATGCGTTCCTGACACCTATCAGTTAGTCACGACTAGTGATGGGCACAACATAACACTGAGTTCGTTACCGTTCCTCCAAAATGAACCGCCGCATTATTTTAAAGATTATTTTCGTTTTATATTGGCGGAATCATTTAAAATTTATGTTTTAGTTATTTAAGTGGAAACAAAAAAAAGGTAATATTAATTTAATAAAATTGTTTTATTTATTCTTTGTTACAAAGTTACAATCTGTATTTCTATGCAATAAAGTACATTATATTGAATGTGCGTACAGAATATTAATCAGACTCCGATTCTCGTTTGGTTTGGTCGTAGTTTTATTTTTATATTTCATAAAAGTTATCTTATAGTCCATTATTTTCAAATTCTTAAAAAGAAAAACAAAACGTATTATTTCATAAATATAACTGTATAATAACAGATTAGGATACTATTATTGCCTGTTATTATTAGTACAGCACTACAAATATAAAGCGCTGACATAACCTTGTAATAGCGCAGTATAGATTTAGAAAAATATTGTTTATCAAGTTATTTGACACTCAGTTTGGCACAAAATTATAACATTAATTGATTATTGATATAATAATGTTGTTTTAATGTTCATCAATTGTTAAAACGGTAAACAACCAGCAAAAATATTTTTATCGTAACTGCAACGCCATTACAAAGTTACGTCGTCAGTTCAATCGCGACGTGTCAGGAACGCATTCTCTGAACGGCCGAACTATAGTGAGTTACTAACAGTCTAACACAAGGAAGAATTTTGAATCCTATTTTCTGAATAAACGCCAACAAAGTCGCGAGTAACAGCTATTATATTATATTTTCCAGAACAACATGGTAATACCAGTGAGCACGGTGAAATTCTCGGAACAGTCGATCCTGGCGCTCCGAGCCATGAAGGAAGGACCCCGCAAGGTGCTCCTAGTAGCAGCAAGGTCTGAAAACGTGGTCACAGTCAAAGATGCCCAAACGGGCCTGTTGCTAAGAACTCTGCACGGGCCCAAGATGACGGTGTACACACTGCTTTATGAAGATGGAAAGGTGTACTGTGGGACCAGCAGTCATAATATACATGTGTTTGATTATACTGTGAGTATTAACTTTGTTATTTGGAAATTAATGTTAGATTACTATTGAATATTTTTAGGGTTCTAAACCTAAAGTGGTAGGAACTTTACCATGAAATAGGTATTAATTATTCTGTATGTCACCGATTTCAGTGAGTAGTGCTATCGATTCTTTCGACTTCTAGTTTTAATACACGCCAGTTTTGTTCATTGTGTGAACATATGTCATCAGCTACATGACTGGAGCCCGGTGTATGGCGACAGGCTCGCCCCCTGTCATATTTGGGACTGAATATCGTCCGGTGTAATGTGGGTGTTGTATTACACCTCTGCCGGCCCCCTCGGGGGAAAGGCGTGTCGAAATGTTATGCAGTTTCCGTAATACAGTGAAACCTGGTTAAGTGGGACCTGGATAAGTAGGAAACCTCTATTATGGAGAGTTGCAATGAGGTCCCGGTTCTTTTTCATTAAATTACCTCTGTTAATGGGACTTTTTGAACCTGGTTAAATGAGATTTGAATTCTAAGACTTTTTCGATATTTACCTCTATAATTGAGACTCTTTAGCTCAATTACCTGTATATGTGAGACAAATTAATCAGGTTTTAACACGTTTTGACGTGTTTCTTTACATATATTTCGCGTCGCATGCTTTGTTTGTCAGTACTACTATCTCGGGTTTTGACCTAAAAACAAGGGAATAAAAGTGTTTATTCCCATTCATACCTACATTAAATTCATAACACCAAAAATACGCATTTTCATTGACATTTCTACCTCTAAAAATGGAATAACGGCACATTTCGACCTCTGTAAATGAGACAACTATAATTTTAAACCTGCTTAATTGGAAAACTGGATTATTGGAAACCCTCAATAATTGGAACATATGTCTTGGTCCCTTAAGACCCCAATTAACCAGGTTTCACTGTATAATACATAGCCGTTTGGTGCAGACGGGCGGGCACGTGGGGTCGCACGAGGGCGGCAAGGGCGCGGTGTGCCTGCGCGCGAGCGGCGGGCTGGTGTTCGCCGGCTGCTACGACGGCTGCGTCTACGTGTTCCGCGAGGGCGAGGCGCGTCCGCGCGCGCAGCTGCGCGGGCCCGGCCTCATGCTGCTCTCGCTCGCCATACACGGGACTAAGGTACGACACTACCGCTCTCTGCACGGGACGGAGGTACGACACTACCGCTCTCTACACGGGACGGAGGTGCGACACTACCGCTCTCTACACGGGACTGAGGTACGACACTACCGCTCTCTACACGGGACGGAGGTGCGACACTACCGCTCTCTACACGGGACTGAGGTGCGACACTACCGCTCACTACACGGTAGTGAGGTACAACACTACCGCTCTCTACACGGGACTGAGGTGCGACACTACCGCGCTCTACACGGTACTGAGGTACGACACTACCGCTCTCTACACGGGACTGAGGTACGACACTACCGCTCTCTACACGGTACTGAGGTACGACACTACCGCTCTCTACACGGGACTGAGGTGCGACACTACCGCTCTGTACACGGGACTAAAAACGACACTAAACACGGGACTAAGGTACGACACTCCTCTGTAGGGACTAAGGTACGACATTCCTCTAAACACGGGACTAAGGTACGACACTCCTCTAAACACGGGACTAAGGTAAGACACTCCTCTGTACACGGGACTAAGGTACGACACTCCTCTAAACACGGGACTAAGGTACGACACTCCTCTGTACACGGGACTGAGGTACGACACCTGCTCTGTACACGGGACCAAGGTACAACACTCCTCTCTACACAGGACTAAGGTCCACCACTCCTCTATACACCGGACTTAGGTCCACCACTCCTTCTCGATACATGGGACTAAGGTATACCACCTACCTCTCTTTTTACCTAGTGTCATGTGCTGGATTTACACATTCGCGCCAGTAACGAGGCAGATGACGCACGAATGCTCGAGCGCGTGTATGACTTTCTGTTAGTAAAAGTGCTCCTAGATGGCCCATATTTTTACTGCAATGTATGGCTACAATACTGTTGCTGGCAATATTGCGACAATATTTCAAGTGTGGCCCTGCCATTAGTCAAACTTTTCTTACATGGCTGATGATGATTAGGCTATAGTCGGCAATATTGCAGCAAGCAATACGTTTCCATAAAATATGGCCCGTCTAGGGGGCACTAAATACTTTGTAAAATCGGATCACTGTTTCGGTAACACCACACCTATACACATTCAAACCTAAAAATAAACAAACTATTACTTGTTACAGTGTAAACTCTTTATAACGAAACTCAAGGGACTGAGCATTTTTTGTCGTTATAGAGAGTTATCGTTATATGGAGTGAACAAAAAAACAACCAAATTAACAAGAATTTTTAATATGTATAAAAAAAAAACCGACCTCGGATGTTTCGGAGCTTCAAAGTCTTTTGTTACCTGATAACATAACATAAGCAATAATACCGATAAAAAATATTTACTGTCTAAAAATATGAACACATTTCTTCGTAATAGAGAATGGCGTATCGCTATAAAGAGTGTTTCAATATGTGGGTTTTAACGCAAACCAGCCAAGTTGGGCTCACTTCAACGTTACAGGGAGTTTATTGCTTTAAAGGATAACGTTATAAAGAGTTTACACTGTATATTATTAATACTTCTAAAAATAAATTAAATAAAATTGCATGTCCGTTGCCCATATGATATTCTATACACTTACAGCCTTAGAAATAAAAAAATGCATAAACATCTGCTAAACCAATGTTCAGTTAGACATTGAGTAGTCAGTAAATAGCGCTACACAAACGTGTAACTATTGTTTGAGCAATAAAGTGTGAATCGGTATTGGGTATTTACACACATGCTTAACACTTTTTTCTTTTTCGTCTGGCAACTTTTGGTAAATTCGTTTAGAAACTTTTTCGTCCAAATAGTTTTTTAGTGATTATTTTTTAAGAAAGCTCCCTAATTTTTAATATTGCACGTACAATTTACGTTTTAGGAATGGAATATTAATAAAATATGTTGTTTTTTGAATCTCTTGTCCAAAATTCGTCGATATAAACTATTTTATAGGAAAACATTTTTTTTGGTTATAGTGGGAGACTAACAACAAATTTCTGAACGGAACAATCAATGTCAACACTACAATGTGTCTAATGTCACAATATCAATACGTTTTTATTTTGACAATAGAAAAACATGACACAGTTTCTACCATAGTTACTGAGTGTAGATCAGCTGTTATAGTGAAATCCGCCATCTTGACCCCGTACACACCCGCTAAACAAGGGTACCCGGCCGTTTAACGAATGTTTATTTTCCTTTGATTTTGTTACATCTGTACACGAACTGTACACAACGTTTAAGTCAAAAATATTTTTATTTTTCAGCTTTTGTGTTACACAATATGTGTACACATGTTTTAAAACTTTATTTCTAAGGCTGTCTGTAATGTTTAATGTAATAACTCTATACACTGACAATGTTATTTTCGCATACCGATAGGTTGAGACATGGCTCAGCTACTTTTAATATTTATTTTTTAAAAATTGTAAAATTTACCCATGTTTTGCGTAATAAATGATTTGATTTGATTTGAAAGTCTGTTTTAATATTAGTACAAAAGCGCTGTGAGCATATTTCTAACCGCCCCTATATAACTCTATTTTCTTTTATTTCAGATAATAGCCGGATATAAAGATAGAGGACTGTACATATGGAAGATGCCCTTAGCAATAGTGCAAGAAATGATATTGTAAACTATAAAATAAGTGTTGTAGATACAATCTCATGTTCTTAGTCTTTGTTGAGTATTTTGACTCATAGTTTTTTTCGTTACTTGTACATAATAAAGTAAACTCAGAGGTTTTATTCTAAAATGTAGTTTGTTTTATTTCAATTTCAATCCTCAATCTATTCATAAGTTTTTAAACGTAATACATTCTTACCGATCGGATATAATTTTGATTCCCTATTCCAAAATGTATAAAAGTAAAAAAAAACAGATTTGAACAATTTAAGTTTTAATTTTGTTGGATCCAATCGGAAACGATAAATAGGGCGTTTCCTCGTGGCTTAACTAGGTTGCCAAACTGATTTTGCACAACGGCTCTCAAAAAGTTAAATGTTAAGATTGAACAGTTAAATAATCGCCCAATAAATGTTCGGGGAACATGGACCTAATTGGCCAGTTATTTAATTTTAGTTAAATAAAGTGTGGAGTCGGGTGTAAATAAAAATGCAATGTTAATGTAAATAGCATATTGGTACTTTAAAAGGTACAAAATACGTGACCTAGGTTTCTCACAACGACGAAGAAATTAACACAGATATTACTTGACGTAAAAGAATCAAATGCTCTTCATTGAAATGCTGAATTGTCGTTAACAACACCCGTCGGTTTTACAATTCTCAAACTCAATTTTTTCGAAATTCAGTCTACTTTTGTAAATTTTGAAATATCGGGATCGAGTATAAATCCGATCGTAAGAATAAATTACGTTAAACACTTAGGAATACGGACTGAGATTCGAATAATTTGAGTTAAAATTTTTTGGAATCCGAACGGAAACGTTTCTGAATGATTGTGAATATCTATGCAGTGGCCCTATTCGGAGATTTGACATTTTCATCTCACTTTTTTTTATCTTTGTTGCTCTCGTTTGAAACGTCATCGGAGTGAAAGTGACCAAGATAAAATGTCATCTCATCTTACGCGCAGAAATAGCCCCTCAGATTGCAAAGTTATCCATTAACGTCTTTCAATATGTAGGTACGTAACGTCTTTTTGTAACGTCATGCCCTTCAAAACGTAAGTTAACGTTCTACGAGTAAATCCAGTTTTTACAAATGTAGTTAAGTTGGCTTAAATTCCTGCTAAGATAGACGTGGGATCTTCCACTCCTGCTTTAACTTTCCGTAAGAAGAAAACAGCTTCACGTCCGTCGATCAATCTGTGATCGTATGACAGCGCCAAGTACATCATGGGCCTTATTTCCACCTGAAACGAGCAACAAATTAATTAGGCAGATTAGAACAGGCTTGACCCTCACAACAAAACCACTAAGTAAGTACTCGTTACTATTCTAATCATAATCAGAGACTATTTGCGTCTCTGCGACAGCTCGCAGTCGAAATTCGAACGTCAAGCGTCGCACACTTGACATTCGAGTTGCTTTTGCGATGGTCGCCGAACTGTCGCAGACGAATGTCACAGTGTTACGGTGACTGTATCAGACAAGTTTGCTGCCTTGTATTTATGCGTTATCTCTATGGTGGTACACGCGAAATGGGATGGTAAGATGTTAAGAGGGCCGCGACGTTCTGAAATTTCCATACAAACGCGCTACTCAAATTTCTTGAAAACCGTTTGTCAGATTATGATGAAATTTAGCATGTAGGTACAATTAAATTAACAATATCTTCGCCCCTATGTTCTTGGTTTTCTTTAAAAACTTTCTCAAGCTAAAGTAGAGCTATGAAATATATCCGCATTTTTAAGGGGTCACTTTTGATTGATTTATTCAATAGGTAGACAAAGCAAATCAAAAATTCCATTACATAGGGAGGTTGTCTACATCATTAGCTGTTAAATGAATCAATAATACAAGGGGAATTCTCAGTTACTTAAGAATGATAACAGTAGTGCAAAAGTCATAAAAAAAATTGAAATTGCACTTTGTCACTCTGTTGGTAAGTTTAGAGGCTCGTCAGTATCATTACTCGCTCTATTCACTCGTCTTCTTCTTCTAGACGAAATGGCGATAGAATACCTTAAGCCAATGCGAAGTTAGTCTAGTCTGCCACTGCATTGTAATCTCATTTAACTTAAGAGACTAGCAGGGCTATTCAAAACCATTCGAAAACGTTTCCGTTCGGATTCAAAAATAATTAAATCTAAATTATTTGGATCTCAGTCTATATTCATAAGTTTTTAAACGTGATTAATTCTTCCGATCGGATTTATACTTGATTCCCTATTCCAAAATGTATGAAAGTGGACTGAGATTCGAACAATTTGAGTTTGCAATTTCTGGGATCCGATCGGAAACGAATTATTGTGAACAGCACCGTAGGTATATGGGGGTTAGTAGTGCTGCAGCAGCACTACTGCGTGCAGCGGAGTTCGAAATCATACCTTTAACCAAATCACTACCACCAACAGACTTCCTTAAAAAAATAGCAGCAATTTGATTGAATATTTGACTGTCTCGGTGGCTCAGTTAGTAGTAAACCTGCTGTCTGAGCTTGGGGGCGTGGGTTCGATTCCCACCTAGGGCAAACATTTATGTGGTGAACATTCGTGTTTGTTCTATGTCTGGGTGTTATTATCTATTTGAGTATGTTTTTAAAAAATCTAAGTATGTATATCAGTCTCTGGCAGCCATAGTACAAGCTTTGCTTAGTTTGGGGTCAGGCGACCGTGTGTGGAAGTGTCCCAAATTTATTTATAAAAAAAAAAAAAAAATTGGATGCCAATTGCTGCTATTTTTTTGCATTTGACTTGATAATTTTTCAGTCTCTATTTACAGAAAATTGGTGGCGTGGCGTGGCTGTTCAGTTAATTTTCTTGTTTATTAATAAATGTTTGTTTGTTGACACGTCTGTTTTCGAACGAAATAGTATAAATAACTACTATGTGCACTTTAGTGCACAGAGTGCGTGCACATACAAGTGCACTACTATGTGCACTAAAGTGCACTATGTGTATTATATGTGCACTTTAGTGCACATAGTAAAATTACGAAATTCGAACTTACGAAAATCGCGAAATTACAAATAAAAGCCTCATTTGCCGTTGCTATTTGTTCCTACTAGGTACTCTAGAATTCTACCTTTCCATTGATGGCGACCGGCCGTTGTATGATGCCGTGCATGCCGAGTATGGCCGACTGCGGCAGGTTGATGATCGGCATCGACATCATCGAGCCGAACACGCCGCCGTTACTGATCGTGAACGTGCCGCCTTGCATGTCCGCCGGGGTCAGCTTGCCTGACAAACAATGGTTGACTTTTTAGTGCTATCTTAGCATATGAAAATTACTCTTTGTTATAAGGCGTTCCTAGACAGGGAGGCTATTCCTGCGTATGAGATGAGATGATATTTTATCTTGGTCACTGTACAAACTCCGAAAATAAATGAAAGAACAGAACCCTTTGAGATGTTTATTGCTCAATGGTTAGTCACACTTATACATTAAAAACAACATTTGCTGTATCAACTAGCTCGCACAAGTCGCGTGCGAGTTTTAAGGATCAACAGGTGGTTGCGCAGAGCGCCATCTAGTTTACCTTAAGTGAACTAAATGTCACTGTTTGTACAAGACTTAAATTAATGTTTTTAAGCAATTAAACATTCCGCCACCTATGGACCACACGTCCATAATATGTGAGAACACAAGAAAAAATATCTAATTTAAGCTCTAAAGTATACATAAGTAAAACTACATAAATCTTTAGTCTCTAAGCATATTTTCCAGTTACAGTGTTTAAACGAACAAAGTAAAAAAATCTAAAATATGAAGTTAAAAAATTGTCCCTTCGATTTATGGTTATACATCCAAATATTTGTTTGACGATGACTTGCAACCATTGGATCCGATCGCTATGAAAATTCTGAGCAAACAGCAATACAAAAATTTTAAGATCCAAAATGAGCAAATCGGCCAAGGCGTTGCAAGGTCTCAGTTAATCGCAAACTATACATATATTCTTATTCCGATACAGGCAATAGGCATAATTTAGATACAGGTCGCTTGAAAATAGTTCCTTTACTGCGTAAACTGACCACGCGAGTAATTCCATCCGAACCACTATGCTTCTCTGTAATCATACCGTATAGCCATTTTGCTGGTGGAAGACCTTCTTCTTTCACCAACACTACATCTCCAATCTCGAGTTCCCGAATTGCTTCCTTCCATTTATAGCGCTGCAGAAACTGGGTAAGGTACTCTTTGGACCAACGTTTCCAAAACTCTTGGACTTTCTGCTGAGTTAACTGCCAGCGTCGTAAGGAAGAAACGTTCGAATCGAGGTAATTGGCTTCTGGAACCAGCACCAATGGTTCCCCAACCAGGAAGTGTCCAGGTGTCAATGGGATAGGGTCATCCGTTCCATCATTTATACGCGATATTGGTCTCGAATTGAGGCAAGCCTCAATTTGAGCCAGTGTCGTCGTTAACTCTTCGAAGGTCAAGGTTGAATTACCGATGACCTTCTTAAGGTGATTTTTTGTGGAACGCACTCCTGCTTCCCACAATCCGCCAAAATTCGGGCTGTAGGGAGGAATTCTGTGACAAGTCGTCCCATTGGATGCGAGCCAGTCAGCGATCTCAACGGCGAATGCAGATCTTTCTGCCGTTAAGAAATTCTTGAGTTCACGGTCAGCGCCAACGAAGGTAGTCCCATTATCACTCCAGAGTTCAGCACAATGGCCACGCCTGGAGACGAATCGCTTGAAAGCTGCCAGAAAAGTTGTAGAAGTGAGATCACTGACGACTTCGAGGTGTATGGCTCTCGTTGCCATACATACGAAAAGGCATATGTATCCTTTTGTGGATCGATGACCACGACCTTTCGTAGTTCTAACAGCTACTGGACCTGCATAATCTACACCACTTTTTGAGAATGGTCTACTTGGTGTTACCCTAGCTGAAGGCAATTGACCCATTAGTGGGTGCACGGTCTTAGAGGCGTAACGTACACATGTCACACACTTGTGAATGTACGATTTTACCAAGTTTCGTAGATTTACGATCCAGTACCTTGCCTGAATGTAATGATCATCAGGAGCGGACCTCCATGAAGAGTTTTCTCATGAGCATCACCGATGATCAACTTCGCCAAATGAGACTGGCGCGGTATCAAAATAGGATGCTTTCGGGTATCGGGCAAATCGGCCTGCTGCAGCCTGCCACCAACACGCCACACGCCATCATTATCCTTAAAGGGGTTAAGAGAGGAAAACTTCCCTTTCTTATTCTTAAGGTCATTAGTAAAGTAACGAATCTGAGTTCGTTTGATGCAAGTCAACAAGACATCTTGCAGTTCCTTAGCCATCAACCACGGCTGCGAAGTCGGACCAGAAGGTAAGTAGAATCGCCTGCACCAAGCCAACAGGCGTACGAGTCTTCTCAACGTAGAAAACCTTTCCAGAAACGGATCGCCGTCATCAGCATCACTGGTAAGTACATGACATTTCATTACTCTTTTTTCTTCCAGGTGCGTGTCCTTCAGATCTCCAGTACTATATCGAATTTCTTTCAGATGCAGCCATTCAGGACCGCGATTCCACAAGGCATTCTCTACACACTCCGAAGGCATAATTCCTCTAGAGGCACAGTCAGCAGGGTTATCCTTTGATGCTACGTGAGACCATTGGCTTCTATCCAGGACCGTAAGTATCTCAGACACTCTATTGGCAATAAACGTTTTCCAGCGACCGGGGTGGCTGCTAAGCCAGGCTAGAACAACGGTCGAGTCCGTCCACGCATGCAGGTGATGTTTTGGAACCTTAAGAATTTCTGCGACTTCATTTAAAAGCTTAGCCAACAAGACAGCGCCACATAACTCTAGGCGTGGAATCGACACCTGCTTATTAGGAGCCACCCTGGTCTTAGAAGTCACCAAACAGACATGCACGTTTTGATCACGATCTATGACGCGCGCATACACCACAGCAGCGTAAGCCACGTTGGAAGCGTCTGAGAATCCCTGAAGTTCCAGACACGTGTCATCTTTGCTCGACTTGATCCATCTTGGAATGCGAATTTCCTGAAGTCTCTCTAGATCATTGCGAAACTTGAGCCAGTCTTTGAGCAATGTTGGCGGAAGTGGGTTGTCCCATTCAATACCAGACAGCCAAAGCCTTTGTATAAAGACCTTAGCGGTGGTGATAGCTGGAGCCAACCATCCTAGGGGGTCGTAGAGGCGAGCAATGTCAGATATGACACGTCGTTTGGTACACGGACCATCAATGGGAGGGAGCGTTACAGTGCATTGAAACGTATCAACTTCTCGATTCCATGTCAAACCTAAAATCTTCATCACTTCATCAGTCTTGAGTTCCAGGTCACTATCTGATCGACCTTCACCACGATGGATATGTTTCATTAGCTCCGGACTATTGCTTGACCACTTTTGCAAAGGGAACCCTCCACGACCAAGGAGCGTAGTCATCTGCTCATAAATTTGGATTCCTTCGCTCACAGAATGACAACCAGTCATAAGGTCGTCCATATAAAAATCGGTCAACACGCGACCTTGAGCTAACGGCATATCTTCGCCATCATCCCTGGCCAATTGTTGCAGCGATCGTACAGCTAAGTATGGTGCTGAAGACGTTCCAAACGTGACTCTCAGTAGGCTCAGATGCCTCAGATCCGCATTTGGATTGTCTCGCCATAAGATACGTTGAAAATCAACGTCTTCCTCGGCGACCTTCACTTGCCTGAACATCTTGACGATATCTGCGGTAATCGATATTGGATAACAGCGCCAACGCATTACCAAATGCCTTAACTCTGGTTGCAGAGTAGGCCCAGTCATCAGGTCATCGTTCAGTGATACACCGTTTGTTCCAGAGCAAGAGCCATCAAAAACCACGCGTACCTTGCTAGTGGTTTTGTCCTGTCTCACAACAGCATGGTGAGGAAGATATACAGCCTCTGGTTTTTCGGTGTTACTAACCTCTTCCATATGACCCATGGTGATATATTCGTTCACGACTTTCGAATACTCTACCTTGAGTTTCGGATCATTGCTCGAAAGCCGTTTTTCCAACATTAGAAATCGTTTTCGTGCAATGTTTCTAGAGCCTCCGTACTTACAAAGTGGGTCTTCCGTCTTGAACGGAAGACGCACGATATATCGTCCTGAAGGGTCTCTAGTAGTGGTTTGAGTAAACCACTCTTCGCAGTTTTGATCTTCTAGGGTCAAATGCTTCTGGTTCTGGATGGATGGTTCCGCTTCCATTTCCCAGAATTTCTTTAGCAGTTCGTTATCGGACTGCTGATCAACATGCGCTACATGCATATTGATGACACTGTGGCACTGTGCGCTACGGTTTACGTTGGCTGATTGCACCGTACCAGACAGTATCCAGCCTAGTCGAGTGTTTTGAGCAATCAAACCAGGCTGACCTTTAACTAGCCCTTCCAGAATAATCTGGCTATACACCTCCGCCCCCAGTAGCAGATCAATTCGATTGGGAGTACCAAACGATGGATCTGCTAAAGCACTGAGCGGAAGGGGAGGCAACGACTTCACATCGTGGAATGCTGCGCTGGGCAAAAAACATGTGAGCTTATTCAGCACATGTGCCTTTACCGTGATGGTAAAGGTTGGGTCTAGGCGGGACTGAATGGTTAACAAAACACTGTGTTTCGACGCGATAGTCGAACCACGGCCGCCGCCTAGTCCTGTGACTAAACCAGTCTCAAGAGTCTTCTTGAGACCTAGTAGCTGCACAACAGCTTCTGTTAGAAAAGACGCCTGAGATCCCTGATCGAGAAGAGACCTTAACACTACAGTCGATTTTCTGTTAGATTGCACTTGAACCAAGGCGGTAGCCAACAGAACTTGACTGGGCGAATTTACAAAACAGGTGGTGATCTGAGGGGATTCTGAAATTTCAGTTTTAGCCTGTGAACCTGATGAGTCTGACGTTGACGCCGTTACTGTAGCGACAACACTCTTGGTCACAGGTTGATCAGCCTTGACATTGTCAACGGCTGGTTTCGGATTTTTGGGATGCAAAAGTGTGTGGTGTTTCTTTTTACACAAACGACACCTGGTTGACATATTGCATTGGAAGACGGTATGGTCACTACTCAAACAATTGAAGCATAAGTGGTTCGTCTGAGCAAAGTTACGTCTAGTATCAGTGGTTTCTTTCGCAAACTTCTTACAATTGCAAGTCTTGTGATTCTCTGAACAATAAGCACAGGATACAAGAGTAGTTGCGACGTGAGCACAATTGGTTTTTTCCGACCTTTGAATTTTAGGATCTAAAAATTCAATCGACCTGTATCTATTTTCTAAGAATTGCTCAAACATAGCAATAGTAGGCAACTCTAGGGCAGACTCGGTTGCCTTTTGTTCCCAGAGTTTGCGGGACTCAGCATCAAGTTTTTGGCTTATCAAGAAAACTACTATAACATCCCAAGAGCTAATACTGATTCCTAAATTCTTCAAAGCGCTCAGACATTCTTTAGTAGTGTCTAATAACAGCTTTATTGCACTAGAAGATTCAGTAGTCAGCGCTTTCTGAGAAGTCAGTTTCTTCAAAATGCAGTTGGCTAAATACTTTTTATTATTATATCTGCTTTCTAACTGAGTCCAGCATACCTGGTAATTACTTGAGGTAACCGGGGTATGTCGCAACAACTGTTCAGCTTCGCCAGTCACTGAACTTTTTAAATAATGTAGCTTCTGTACATTATCAATACTGCCGTTGTTGTGTATCAAGGAAGTGAATAAGTCGCGAAAACTAGGCCATTCGGAGTATTTCCCCGAAAATTTGGGAATCTCAATTTTGGGCAATTTCACGTTAACTTGTTCAGTTCCCTGCACTGCAGTAGATTTAGAAGCTACCGGCTCTGGTCTGAGTTTCAAAATAGCCTCTTTTAACAAAGATTTATATTCTATAAACGCCTCTTCGGTCGCATCGTACAAATCGTTAGTAATATATGAGGATTTCTGCAATTCTTCGCTTTGAATCTCAATAATGATTTTACGATGGTTACTCTGAAACTCTATCCAATGCCGTTCTAATGATTCTAGACGTGTGTTGACATATGATAAGGTTAATCTTTCCCTAGGAGCCTTTTTAAAATTAGCTTTAGACTTATTTATTTGTGCCGCAATATTCTCTTGAACTTTAAAATAACTGGCTGCCATCGTGAAAAAATCAAAATATCACGAACAAAAATTGCCAAATTATTAATCTAGCTTCACTTATAATAATGTAATTTATACCTACAGAAAATAAAATAATTTATTTCATTTTAAACAGTAACGAACACAAGTAGAAATCCGAATGATTACAAATCACAAGTAGAAATAAGTTGAAGTACAGCCAAATATTTATCGCAAAATTTTACAAGTCGATGAGAATATTTTTAAAATTACTCTAAGTGTATAGAACCTTGTCGTAATCAATTTTATAGAAATTTGGGCATAGGTTCCCCGTCTATACACAATTCGCGAAACTATTCTAAGTCATGCAACACACGTAAATTTTTACAAGTCCAAGAAATTAATTCAAATTCACTAAGTCTCTAGAACCTTGTCAAATTAAATTCTTCATGCACTAGTAATTTCTTCAAAGTTAAAATCTTCAAGTAAATAAGGTCGAAATTGTACTCACAATTTTTCACCACTCACGCTTGACCAAACACTTCACTGGGATCGACGTCACCACTGTGACGCTTACGTCGCTCGCGCACGTCACTCCAATGACGTCAGCTTACTGGACACCGGCTGCAGTCGGAACACAATCCGCCATCGGCGATGTTGACACGATTCGCCCTTTTCGGTATTCCGCCCTCGCCCCACACCGGTTGGTATGAGGTATTCCTGTAGTGACGATGATCTCCCTCGCTGGGGGCTTCCACTAGGTAGCACCCAGAGGTGGAGGTACCACTTCACCTCTCCGCAGGTATCTACTTGCCGCCCACCAGCTAGGCCAATGGTCAGGAAGTACAAGTCTGCCACAACTTCCGGCACCAGTAGCAATCCACTACCCGGTTAAGTGCACCAGGAGGAATGCCGTAGTCAACCACGCGTCGCCGTTTCCCGGCAATACGAAGGACCATGTACAAACTCCGAAAATAAATGAAAGAACAGAACCCTTTGAGATGTTTATTGCTCAATGGTTAGTCACACTTATACATTAAAAACAACATTTGCTGTATCAACTAGCTCGCACAAGTCGCGTGCGAGTTTTAAGGATCAACAGGTGGTTGCGCAGAGCGCCATCTAGTTTACCTTAAGTGAACTAAATGTCACTGTTTGTACAAGACTTAAATTAATGTTTTTAAGCAATTAAACAGTCACTCTCACACCTATGACGTTTCAAACGAGAGCAACAAGAACGAAAAAAAGTGAGATGAAAATCTCAAATCTCCGAATATGGCCACAGGCCATATTTTCACTGCAATACTGGCCCGGCAATATTGCCAGTATTGCCGGGCCATGTAGTGTTGTTTGGACAATATGGCCCGTCTAGAAGGGCCCTTAGACTAGGTAGGTACTTCTTATATTTAGTTTTCGTGGACATGAAAATACTACTTTCAGTTCTCCCTTGAGTCGGCTCTTATGGCCTAATGCTTCGTCCTAACTAAGCAAACTGAGAGCGACCGTTTCCGTTCGGATTTCAAAAATGTTAAGTCTAAATCTTTTGAATCTCAGTCTATATTCATAAGTTTTTAAACGTGATTAAGTCTTCCGATTGGATTTATACCAGATTCCTATTCCGAAATGTTTATAAGTAGACTGAGATTCGAACAATTCGAACAATTTCTGGGGTCCGATCGGAAACGTTTCCGAATGATTGTGAATAGCACCGCAGGAGGGCTATTCCTGCGCGTGAGATGAGATGAGATTTTATCTTAGTCACTCTCACACCTATGACGTTTCAAACGAGAGCAACAAGGACGAAAAAAGATGAGATGAAAATCTCAAATCTCCGAATAGGGCCACAGGTCGCCTACTTATATGTATATCACTACATAGTATAAAACAAAGGCACTTTCTCTGTCCCTTTGTCCTTAAATCTTCAAAACTACGCAACGGATTTTGATGCGGTTTTTTTAATAGATAGA
The DNA here is from genome assembly GCA_911728515.1 of Peribatodes rhomboidaria. Lineage (NCBI taxonomy): Eukaryota > Metazoa > Arthropoda > Insecta > Lepidoptera > Geometridae > Peribatodes > Peribatodes rhomboidaria. The sequence continues at coordinate 11,448,796 of OU452186.1, read as the reverse complement.
GTGATTCAAGAGGAAGGTTTATATGTAAAATAACATCCATTGAATTGTGGAGAAATACTGTTATTTTTGAGGTTTCTAATGTGATGTCGTTAATTATCAATTTTTTTCCGCTTAAATTGCAAACGCAGGCTGAACCCTACGAGATTTATCAGAATAATGTACTAATTATTTGTACACATTGAAAAGGTCTACGGAAAACTCCGCAATGATAAATGTCTGTCTCTTATGGATATCCCACAATAACATTTTTTATTTATACCCGTGCGAAGTCAGAGCGGGCCGCTAGTATTAAATATAGTGTCCGAACAGCGCGTATTGAGTACGCGCATACTCACTAAGTAGGTACCAACGCTCAGGGGGGCTATTCCTGCTCGTGAGATGAGATGAGATTTTATCTTGGTTCCTCTCACACGTATGACGTTTCAAACGAGAGCAACAAGGACGAAAAAAGGTGAGATGAAAATCTCAAATCTCCGAATAGGGTCCCAGTACGGCGTATCGCTTGTTGGCGAGCGTAGCGTTGGCGTTGTTTTCGTTGCTTGCTCAACATTGAGTTTGCCCAACACACGATTCATAGTCAGCCAGCGGTCAGTCAGCAGCTCAGTTTGCTTAAACAGGACGAAGCTTAAAGGTTGCCCTATAGGTACGCGGTCTGAGGTGTTGATTATCGGACAACCAATCACAATCTTCCATATGGCTGTTGGGCCGCTGATTGGGCGTCTGCTGATCGCTACAGTACTGCCGTAATTAATTTTGAAAACTCATTTCTCACAACAACAACTACCGCTTCTTGCTCTCTCGGGAAGTACTACCTGAAATCGATGCGTTTCTAATGTTACGGTCACACCAACGGGAATCGTCAAAGCCCATTATCGCGTGAATTATCCCGATAACTAATGCGTTAAAATGATTGTCATTAATTGGGTGACTGCACTTGGAACGGTTTACGGTCTATGCCAATGCCAAGCCAATTAACGTCAAACGGCAATGTTAATGCTATTGTACAAAGAGTACGACAAGTCGTAGCCACTACCGTTCAACGTCCATCATCGTCATAATTATCGGCGATTACTGCTCCTCGCTTTTTCGGCTAGGACCCATGGGCGTACCCATGGGTCATGGGTCATGGTGCAAGGTCGGGCATCTACCACCCTGAGTCCCTAAGCTCACAAGTTAAGTTTCTTAAGTAATTAAGTAGGTACATTTACTTCTGCCCCACCTCTAACAAAAATCTAGTTACACTCTAGGTAGCCCGCAGGTAGGTACCTACCTGAAATAGATGACTCTTACCGGTTCTTGCTTTCTCGGCGAGTGCTCCCATAGCGAGCTCGATCTGCGGGTAGTCCATTGACTCCACGTTCCTCAGCACCGGCACCACCAGCCCGCGCGGCGTCGCCACGGCTACTGATATGTCCACGTAGTCCCTGCCCAAAAGACATAGCTATTTCCACGATAAAAAAAACAAGGTCTAGCATTCCGGGAGCAAACACGCAATGTCGACACTCGTAATCGTAATCCGTCTCTTTCGAACTTGTTGTAAATGACTTATTTCGGTCTTGCTTAAGCATCGATTGACGTCTCTACGCGTTGCCCGGTCACGTGGTCACGGTTCCATGTGTACCTGGCGGAGTATATTATTATACCATGGCTATTCTTTTGCTTTGGTCTAAAGCCGCGTACGCATCTGCTGACTGTAATGTTATTTTCAGCAATTTAACCAATTGCCATTTTTCTATAGCAATCATAGAGAATCATCGATCCCAGCCGACACGGACACGGCACACACCAATTTGCTAATTTGTGAACAATCATACGTGCAATCAAATTTAGTCTGCTACGTATACCTATAACTGGAGCCCGATGTATGGCGACAGGCTCACCCCCTGCCACATTTAGGACTGAATATCGTCCGGTGAAGTGTGGGTATTGTTCTAAATTAAGAGTAAAGAGTATAAGGAAAGAAAAGTAAGTAAGAAAGAGTGTAAGAGTAAAGTGAATAGGTATCTCCTAGGCAAGCGTGCTACTCCTTCGATAACGTCGACGCTTCCCATCAGGCGAGTCAATGGCATGCCTAGTCTGTTGTAAAAAAAAATCTGTGTCAACCTCTTCGAGGGAAAAGCGTGACGATTTATTATATTTCAATTTTGGAACTAAATTTAGGTTACCTATATACAATATCCTCCCCCTCAATGACTCCATTGATGACTGGCTGGTCCATCAGCGCAATGGCGGTCGCCTTCAGAAACGGAGACATCAGCGACAGCTTCACCTTGTGCTTCGTTTGGAACGCTTTCATGTTCAACTTTCGGAAATTCATGATTTGGCTGCAACAATACAGGTACCTACTTATATGTGATTGTCTCTCCAATGATGACGGCGTTCACGACCGGTATGTCTTGCAGAGCGTTCGCGGATGCTTTCAGGAATGGTGACATGAATGAAAGCTTCACGCCCCACTTCTTCTGGAAGGCCGGAAGGTTGGCCTTACGATAAGACATGAGATTGCTGAAAGCAAAGATTTAAATCGTTAGGTATGCCGTCGAATTCGTACTGAGAAATGAGCTCATTAGAATTGCTTAGTATGAGTTTTGATAGTTGACATATACTTTTTTCGTTTTCGTTTGGCTCCATACATTTAGCACAGTTCAGTGACTCTGTTTTGAGATTGACACACACTGTTTTGACTTTGACACACACGTGTCCAGCACCCCACCTAGCATGCGCGCGCGACAAAGTTATTCTCGTCACTTCTTGTCGTGTGAGAACGTGACAAGGCTATGTCTAAACATTCGTCTCTCTCGATAAAAAGTGTCGACATACCGTTGTCGGGTTGCGCATGTTAGCCTGCAGGGGCACTTTATTGAAATGTATGTTATGTATGAAGTCAAACGTAAGTGGCATAAGCTTAGGTAACAATCAAAACTCACACTAAGCATACTGGGGTAACATAAATCAACAAACGATCTGTTATTACTTGGGTAAGAATTCCGTTTGAAACAAAAATGATATTGCAGACATCCAGCAATAGCATATTCTGGGATCAAGCAAATTGGCACATCTACGATTTAAATCTTTGTATAAGCAGAGTAAACAATTTTATAGGCCGTTTTAGAGTTGGCCAGCTATTCCTAAAAGACATCCTGAAAACGTATTCCAGCATTGTTTTAATTAATATAGGCATTGAAACTTACTGCTGTACCTCGCGCCAAATGGATTGAGATAAAACTTCATTGACCCCTCGGCTGTTTTTTCAGGCGTTGTAAGTCTTTATGGTTCGTCCTGACTAAGCAAATTGTGAGCGGCTGACTGTTTGCCTCCAGTTAGCCATACATAGTTGTACATACATTTTAAATGGAGTGTTCGAACAACGCGTACTGTAGGTACGCAGTTCCAGTTACGATTTATCGCTTACTGAGTCATTCAGTACATAAGTGAACATATATAAAGCCCGTGTACTTATTGTTCAGAATATTGTCATCCATCGAACATCCGCGAAAGTGTCCGGTCGTGAATGACTTTTGAGCAATAGAAACGGCGTATCGGCGATTTCGTCGGCGTTTTCTGCAATAGCCTGGTAAAGGCCAACGATACAGCTAGAACCTGGCTATTGCCGCGAAAGTGCAGATACGCCGTTTCTATTGGTCAAAAAGCTTCTAACAACCAATAGGAACATTAAACCTACCTCATATCGCATTCGTTGAAGGTAGTTAGCATGGCAGTCGTGTTTTGCGCCTCCTTGAGCCGTTCTGCGATTCTTTTACGCATCTTGTTCATAGGAACAGGGTGCTCTGTGCGAGTGCCTGATATTGTCTTCGTGGGGTCTAGGAGCCTCATCGCTGCGGCCTGAAGAGATTTGATTAATTATCAAGTAGGTCCATATTACATTGGTATTTTAGGTTTAGGTTTAAATGACTTTTTATTATCAACAAAGACAATTTGTCGCTTATGTGATAACATGGTTTAGTTAAATATAGCTTAGCGTTCGTAGTCGCATCCTTAAAGTATTTATAAACATATTTATTTATAATAGTATAAAATTAAAATTTAAAAATTCTTAAGGTTTCAAACTCATTTCACGCATTTCCTTATTCAAGATAGGGATCTGTCTTCCATAATATGTCGAGCTAATATTTTCTTGAATGCGTGAAATGAGTTGACATTTTTTATATGAGAGGGTAGTTTGTTAAAAAGCCGCGCTCCTTCATTAGTTAGCATTGTTTTGCCATATTTTGTTCGATGCCTGGGTATGACGAGGTAGCTAGCTCGCCGAGTACAGTGGTCAACAACATTTTTTCGCTTGGTGAATGATAAGTTTGTGTGAATGTTTTTATTTAGAGTTTTTTGTATAAAAATGCATATATTATATTTGTATAGTTTTTTCAAATTCATTATTTTAGTTTCTTCGAATATTTGTTGTGTTGGTGTTAAATAGTGGTAGCTAAAGAGAGTTTTAATAATTTTGTTTTGTAAACGTTGTAGTTTGTCTAGCCTTGTTTTTGCGGCACACCCCCAGATTTCGATCAGATAAGATAGATGTGGTTTTACTAGGGCATTGTAAATTGTAAATCGTAACCTACGTGGAATGCATCGAGCAACGTTACAAAGTGCACCGCGGAGTGCTGTTAGTTTACTTTTTATATTTTCTATGTGGGGATTCCATGTTAATTGGGTGTCCATGTACAATCCCAGGTATTTTTATTCTAGTAATTTTAAGGAAACTTTTGTAAAGTTTTAGGCTGAGTTGCACCCACTTCAACTATAACCAGAGAACATAAAATACCTATAACCAAAAGCGATGATAGCCTAGTCGATATGATAGCCTAGAAGGCTCGCCTCTCAAGGTAGAGCGAGCGGGATCGGTCCCAGCCGACACAAATTTGTTCACTGTGGGAACATAATGTGCGTATTTAATATCATCTACTACATGACTGGCGCCCGGTGTATGGCGACAGGCTCGCCCCCTGTCACATTTGGGACTGAATAGCGTCCGGCGAAGTTTAAGTGTTGTAAACCTCTGCAGGCTCCTTCAGAGGAAAGGCGTGACGATATGTTATGTTAGTTGCTAAAACTCAGCCTTTAGTAAAAGTTTTTTTATTTTATTTTGAGTTACCTATGTGGCAATCGGCAAACATCCTCCTCGTTTGGCCTACCTAGTTATATCATGATTAGCTTTTTTATGCTATAATAGGTAGAGTAAACGAGAAGCGTTCCAGAACGATACAAACTTTTAAGCCGTCTATTCAACTAGTATGTCACCTCGAACAGAGACCTCTCACCTCTCCACAAGTTCATGTCCGAATTGGCTCATATTCGGACTCAGCCTGCAAAATTTAGTGACGATCGGATCAACGATAGGCACTTATGTTTTCGTCGGATAAACAAATTCCGAGTTATCTCAGCATACCTATACTCTGAGGACTCTCGGTCAATTAACAGTCCAATTGAAAAACTGTTTCTTTAATATTGTCTATTTCCGCTTAAACATAAAAAGGCGGAAATACCTACACGAGAGATTTGTTAGAGAAAGAGTTTTGAAGATGAACTTCCGCAAAGTAACGCCTGATTTAATCAACGCAGTCCTTTTGAATCCGAAAGCTGCAACCAGAATTCTGGTATTACGCGGCCACACTAACGGGAAACATCAATGCCCATAATCTTGTGAATTATTCCGATAATTAATGCCATAAATTGGGTGGCCACACTTGTACAGTCTACTCTATGCAATGTTAATGGCGTTGTAAAACAAGCGCGATAAGTCATCCACGTTCAACGTCCATCATCGCCATAATTATTGGGGTTTCCTGTTAGTGTGGCCGGGCCATGTCTGTTTATCATCCGTCTATCCGATTAAGAAGTAAGTAAGTAGAAAATAATGAAGAAGTAAAAAGCAAAGCATTAAACCGACTTCTCGTCATCTAAGTAAGCAATTTTAAAGGCGCTGGCCCACCGCGGCGCACGGAGAGGCTACGCACGTTTGTCCAGCTTCACTTTGCAAGAAAATGTATGTCATAGTATCTACCGCAACCCACGGACACGCTACGCATGAATATGAGATTAGTGACGTCATTGCTACACGCGTGGCTTGTTCGAATATGGCGCCCACGCATCTCAACGCTGTCCACGCTACGCACGCGGTACACGAAAGCGGCGTAGCTTCACTGCGGGAAGTGGGACGGGCGAGGAAACGACGCCTGGCATGTGATTTAAAACTGTGCTGCGCTACAGTTGTACATAGTCGTGGGTTCTGCGGTGAAAACGTTGTCTAACAAACGAAGACATAACATAACATATCGTCACGCCTTTTCCCCGAGGGGGCAGGCAGAGGTGTAATACAACACCCACACTTTACCGGACGATATTCAGTTCCAAAAGTGACAGGGGGCGAGCCTGTCGCCATACACCGGGCTCCAGTCATGTAGCAGATTACATACAATATGCACATATGATCACACAATGAACAAATTGGTGCGTGCCGTCGGCCGGGTTCGAACCCGCTCCCTTTGGCTTGAAAGGCGGATCTTCTCTCAACTAGGCTGCCATCGCTAACAAAACGAAGACACGCAGCTAAAATGCGCTGCGTGGCGGTGTCAAACAAGCGCCGCGGTGGGCCAGCGCCTTTAGACGTTTGTTGATTACGAGACAAAGACGATGAAGCCAAAAATCGCAAACCACTATGGAATCGGGATCTTCATGAAGCTTCCCGATGTCCCTCTCGATTTAAGCCCTCACTTGGTAGCAGGAGAATAAATAAGAACAGCGTCCGTTGTTATCCAAAGTGTATATTGTTATGTTCCAATAGTGTGCACACTCGCGTCTAGTCGTGTAAGATCTCTCTAACTAGGGATGAGACGCGCGCCAGTCCAATGTTTGATCTCACTAGGGATGTGCGCGCGACCCATAGACAAACAGCTTATACAGGGTGACTGGTTGAACACTTTAGATATTCTAGGTTATCATAGTACTCATCATTATGAACAACTTTTATTATGGCACAAACGCGGAATTCGCGAAAAAAAAATCTGCTGTTCCATAGAAAAATGTCAATGACACTCGACAAAATGTATGGAACAGCTGATTTTTTTTTCACGAATTCTGGGTTAGTCCCGTAATAAAAGTTGTTCATAATGATGAGTACTATGATAACTTAGAATATCTAAAGTGTTCAACCAGTCACTCTGTATAGTATGAAGGTGCGTTCACAGAACTCCACAGCACGTTCACTCACAGTAGGTCCTGAAGGAGCTTTAGCGGCGCCAGCTTTTTTAGCGACAGCGGGCTTGGCTGCAACGACCGCGGGTGCAGGCGCGGGCGCGGCGGCTGGAGCTGGCGCCGCGGCCGGCTTGGGCGCCGCTGCGGGGGCGGGCGCCGCCTTAGCCGGGGCTATGCCGGTCACGTTCACCTGCCGGTATTCATTTACAATCATTCGGAAACGTTTCCAAAATTTTAAAACTCAAAAAAATCGAATCTCAATCCTAAATCATAAGTTTTTAGACGTGGTTCATTAGATACTCGACTCCTATTCCAAAATTTGCTAGCAGGGGTTTTGCTGATCACGTTCACCTGCAAAGGTATTCATTCACAATCAATCGTAAACGTTTCCGTTCGAATTACAATGTTTTAATTCAAATATTCGAATCTCAGTCCGTGTTCATAAGTTTTTAGACGTGATTAACTCTCCCGATCGGAATTTTAGTCGATTCCATATTCCAACATTTATCGATGTATAGACTGTGATTCGAACAATTTCAGTTTGAAATTTGTGGGATCCGATCGTAAACGTTTCCGAATGATTGCACCGCTGGACGCATTATTATGGATGCATTATTGTTACACTGACTCTACACCAGGGGTGGCCAACTTGATTAGACCGAAGATCTACTACTAAGTGACGAAATCCTCCGCGATCTACCAATTACATACTTCTTGAAAGTAAAAAAAAAAAACAGTATGTATAGTTCAGTTATGGATGAAGGATGAAGGATTTCTTTCTTTATTTGAAGTTTCTTCAGCGTTTCTCTTCAACCATTTATCCATAGGCGCGATGCTATTAAGTCTAATCGTGATATATCTCAGTAGTCATCAGATCGTAACTCTGCTAGTAACTGTCGTCAACTGACGAGTTGGCTTGACACCCGCCCCATCCCTGTGTCCCACATGTTCCGAGACTTTTGTCTTTCGCATGCTGAAAACAAAAGAGAGCTACCTGCATGGGAGAAAGGATGAATAACGTCATAGAGCGACCCGGTAATTTAAAAACCATACAAAATGCTGTGCGCAGCTGTTGATAATTACGTTGCGTAGTCTATTCTACGTATTTTTCAATGTAAAAAGTTTGTTATCCACCGCGATCGACTGGACTAATAGCCGCGATCGACTGGTCGATCGCGATCGACCGGTTGGCCACCCCTGCTCTACACTATTGTCTCGAACGTCCGGGAAGCGTCTATTCACCGTTACTATTTGGACGAAAACGGTTTTCGCATAGGTGTTCAATGTGGTCTGGGTTTTATACGATTTTGAAGAATAGCTGCGCCCTACAGTGCTACCCGCGGTTAAAAAGCCTGTGTTAATAAATGCAGGGTATGATTTTGAAGAATAGCTGCGCCCTACAGTGCTACCCGCGGTTAAAAAGCCTGTGTTAATAAATGCAGGGTATGATTTTGAAGAATAGCTGCGCCCTACAGTGCTACCCGCGGTTAAAAAGCCTGTGTTAATAAATGCAGGGTATGATTTTGAAGAATAGCTGCGCCCTACAGTGCTACCCGCGGTTAAAAAGCCTGTGTTAATAAATGCAGGGTATGATTTTGAAGAATAGCTGCGCCCTACAGTGCTACCCGCGGTTAAAAAGCCTGTGTTAATAAATGCAGGGTATGATTTTGAAGAATAGCTGCGCCCTACAGTGCTACCCGCGGTTAAAAAGCCTGTGTTAATAAATGCAGGGTATGATTTTGAAGAATAGCTGCGCCCTACAGTGCTACCCGCGGTTAAAAAGCCTGTGTTAATAAATGCAGGGTATGATTTTGAAGAATAGCTGCGCCCTACAGTGCTACCCGCGGTTAAAAAGCCTGTGTTAATAAATGCAGGGTATGATTTTGAAGAATAGCTGCGCCCTACAGTGCTACCCGCGGTTAAAAAGCCTGTGTTAATAAATGCAGGGTATGATTTTGAAGAATAGCTGCGCCCTACAGTGCTACCCGCGGTTAAAAAGCCTGTGTTAATAAATGCAGGGTATGATTTTGAAGAATAGCTGCGCCCTACAGTGCTACCCGCGGTTAAAAAGCCTGTGTTAATAAATGCAGGGTATAATTCGCTACCTCCGTCCCAAATTTGATTAAAATCCGTCTATCCGATTATATTATAACTTATATTATAATTATAACTTCATTAAGAAAAGAAACAGACTTTCGCTTTTATAATAATAGGTAAAGTAGGTATAGGACAGCATTATCTATTATTCAGGATATTAGTATTATGTAGCATTATTTGGACAAATTAGGTAAGTATGAGTTGTAAGTAGGTACAATGTTATGGTTGCCCGTTAACTTTTTTGTCAAGTACTGTTGACAGGCTCATCGTCATCATCCACAGTTTGTTTTATCCTCTGCTGGATGCACGACTCTTCTTATAATGCCACCTCTTTCGTTTTCTTTGTCCCAAAGTTTAGAGTTGATATATCTTATCTTCTTAATATATATAAATCTCGTGTCACAATGTTTGTCCTCAATGAACTCCTAAACCACTTAACCGATTATAATAAAATTCGCACACCATGTGCATTTCGATCCAACTTGAGAGATAGGATAGTTTACTTATTATTTATATATTTATAAATATATAAATAAATATTATTATTATTTAAATTAATATATTTATATATATATATATAAATAATAAGTCGCGGGTGACAGCTAGTTATATATAAATTACGTGTCGTTTACGTTGTTTGTCCGCTATAGACTCCTAAACTACTTAACCGATTTCAATCAAATTTGCACACCGTGTGCAGTTCCATCTAACTTAACAGATAGGATAGCTCACATATATATATATATATATATATAAATAATAAACGCGAACGAAGTCGCGGGGTGACAGCTAGTAATAGATATACCTATTAAACTATCAATATTATTGATTAGATATTCCGTCTGTCTGATCTTTTGTCACTATTCCTTAGATTTTTTTTTGTTCTGTCAATAAAGGAGCATTCATACTAATATTATATGATATAATAAACTAACTCTGTTCGTCTGTCTGTTTGTAGACTTTTCACGACCAAACGGATAGACGGATCTTGGTGAAATTGAATAATTAGTTACAGCATATCACGAGGAAGGTTTTTGGACACTATTTTTAGAATAAACGCGAATGAAGTCCCAGGTTGTTACAATTAATACATTTTTAATACAACAGCTAGTTGTATTAAAAATTTCACCGTGAAAAGCGGCTGCTGGCTCTTGACCGCCTGCCCTTCTTTGACGAGGAACTTCTCGACGGTCCCGTTCCCGGGCGACATGACCGGCAGCGCGGTCTTGTCGGTCTCGATCTCCATCACCACCTCGTCCATCGCCACCGCGTCGCCTTCCTTCTTTACGAATCTGGACGAAGAACATTTTTATTAGTTACTAGCTACGCCCCGCGGTTTCACCCGCGGTTAAAAAGTATCCTATGTGCTATTCTAGACTATAATCTATCAATGTGCCAAATTTCATTCAGATCTGTTCAGCCGTTCTGGCGCGAAAGAGTAACAAACATCCATCCATCCATCCATTCTTACAAACTTTCGCGTTTATAATATTAGTAGGAATAATAAATAAATAAATAAATAAATATTCGGGACACTTGAACACACGGTCGTCTGACCCCAAACTAAGCAAAGCTTGTACTATGGCGGCCAGAGACTGATATATATACGTATATACTTTTAAATACATACTTAAATAGATATTAACACCCAGACACAGAACAAACACAAATATTCATCATATGAATGTTTGCCCTAGGTGGGAATCGAACCCACGCCCCCTAGATCAGAAGGCAGGTTCACTACCGACTGAGCCACCGAGGCAGAGGAAGGATAGTAGGACTAGCTGCGCCCCGCGGTTTCATCCGCGGACCCACAGGAACCGTTTATTTTTTCGGGATAAAAAGTACCCTATGTCCTTTTCTGTACTCCAGAGAACATGTATGCAAAATTTCAAGACTATTGGTTGAGTAGTTGAGACGTGAAAGTGTTACAAACAAACAAACGACCAAACTCACGTTCGCATCTATAATATTAGTTAGGATTAGGATTTTTATACTTAGTTAATATAGTTTTTCTTCTGCCGCTAAAGGGCGCTAGGACTGCAGCAGGGCTAACCCTTTAACTAGGTTTAACCTTTTGACTGCTGAAAACACATACGTTGTGTTTTGTCAAGCGCAACGCCAGTGCGACTAAACACGCGAGGCGCGAATTCAATACAGCCGTGCGGCAAAACACAATACATACGTGTGTTTATCTCCGACGTAACGCCAGTGCGGCCGTGTACTCGCGTCGCGTGTTTGCCTACAATTTTTTTTAAACTATTCTATAAATATTTTTAACTATATTCACTATCCTGATGGTAAGGGACAACGCCTCTTCACTGCTGCAGTAGCATACAACATTTTTTTATCCGATGTCATACAATTACGATTTTAAAATAAGAAATGAAATTATTTCGTAAAATTAATAGTCGTAGTTCTTATTAACTTAATAACACACGGGCTGTTAATATACCTACTATTACAACAAACTTCGAGTAACAGCCGTGTGTAATCCACCGGCGCGGCGCGAGCAACGGCAGTGCGGCGATACACGCTAGGCGTGTAATTAGTGATGTTTTAGCATTTTCTGAAAAACACCTCAGCAGCCAAAGGGCGAAGATTGGTGGTTATAATAAACAGTTTTACAATGTCATATGTCGGCGTACCATTGTGGCTCCCGATTCCCGATCACATATGTTTACTAGGGTAGTCAGAGAAAAACTGTCTTTACACCGTTTTATCCGTATGTATGGGGGCTGAGCTACCCACGTCCGTAGGAGTGTACTCAATTTTGATTCCCTACACGTGGTCCCTGGGTAGTGCTAACCGGGTAGCAAACTCTGGTGGAAGGCTTCGGCCGTGGCTAGTTACCACCCACCGGAGCAAGCCATGCCGTGAAATGACCTAGTCGTGTTTCGGGATGTAGTCCGGTGTATCCGTTCCGAAGACGGGTCTGAGCAGTAGCGCACTTGTAGCGCCTCACTCAACTGCCGTCTTTGTACTTCTTCACTCTTTAAAACTTCAAGGCTAGAGTGAATAGGTACTTTATAGGTCGTCGTGCTCCATCCTAGACCACAGCGTCGCTTAAAATCAGGCGAGTTGGTGGTCAAACGTCGACCTATTTTACATAAAAAAAAAAAAAAATCCGCGCTTAGATGTGACAAAGCTATAGAATATAAGTTTGTCTCTTTCTCGCGGGATAAAAACGGCGGAAAAACAACTTGAGTCCGGCCCTTGCTAGGCCGGCAGGTGTTTTAACACCCTAGGCCTAGGCCTAGAACACCCTAGGCCTAGAAAACTCTAGGACTATAAAACTCTAGACCTAAGTGTGTTTTTCTATGACTTCCTTTTTTGCTGTCTCGTCACTCAAAAGACTAGCTGCACCCAGCTGTAATTTCATCAAACTTCGTCCATCCGTTTGAGTGTAAAGAAGTAACAATATAACAAATAAACAACCAAACACACATGCAGGAACGTAAGTCGTAGGATTAAAGTTACAAAATCAAATCAAATCAAATTTCTTTATTTAGCGAATAGTACAAAGGCAAGTTGTACACGCTGAGGGCCCCAAACTCGGCGCAGCCGGTACCTATCTTGGGGTCCGATCAAAGCATTACCAAAGTAGAGTGGTCGCGCGCTTACATAATATTAAAATCGCTAACATTATATTTTAATTAAAATTAAATGCTTGCTTGTGATGCAATGCTTTCGGTATTTAGCCTCGGTATATTTTAGCCGAATTCTTTGGAACGCTCGCTGAACGTGTCTAATTAACTCACTTGACATCCCCGCTCGATACGGAATCTGGAAAGTTTGGTGCCTTCACTTCTTCGATTGCCCGAAACGGAAGGGTCGTGTGCATGTCGCGCCTTTGGACGAACAGCGGCGTCCATGTGTTCGGCTTGTACAACGGGTAGAGGGTTCTGAAACGAAATAAACATCTGCTGTGAGTGTCTGTGCGCTTGGTAGAGTGCCGTTGCTACGACACACTAAATATTAACTGTCACGTAGTTACATCACACTATTTTTTATTACTAGCTGCGCCCCGTGGTTTCACCTGCGGTTAAAAAGTATCCTATGTGCTATTCTAGACTATAATCTATCTCTGTGCCAGATTTCATCCAGATCTGTTCAGCCGTTCTGGCGTGAAAGAGTAAAAAACATCCATCCATTCATCCATACAAACTTTCGCGTATTTAATAATATATCGCGTAATTACATTTATAATATTATAGTAGGAAGTAGGAAGTAGGAAGGTAGTGTTATAGATGCGAAAGTTTGGATGGATGTATGGATGTTTGTTACTCAATCACGCCAGAACGGCTGAACGGGTCTGGATGAAATTTGGCACGGAGATAGACTATAGTCTAGAATAGCCTATACATTTAATCGCAGGTTTATACCTAGGCTAGGTTTATAAGATGCGGCCAGTGGCTTAACACATCGCCATCGGGAAGCTGAGTGTAACCTCAGGCCGGAGACCGAAAGGGCTAGCGCAGTCGGGACTGCGAAAGCGTACAAAAGCGTTCCTGTTTTGCGACATTTAGCGACAAGGTAGGACACCCTCTAGGTCAAGGCTTTAGGCTCTTAGTGGAAAGGCCTCCAGTGGCGGGACTCTTGCATGTATACCCACCTTACCCGCCCCCGGGGTAATTTATTTATTTCTCATTACATCCATTCTTACAGAATTAACCTAATACAAATAGAGTAGTCAACATTACATTAGGTACTACCAAAACAATAAAAAATTAGATTTTAAAAGTTATTCAAGTTAAGATTTAGATTAAATTAAGTAAGTATTCCATTGTCCACAAATAATTAACGTCAATTTTTAATAATTAAATTACGTCAATAAATATTAATTAAATTAGGTATGTCATATTACGAGTATATATAATAATTAAAGTCAATGATTATTCCCATCGTAACAGAACGAGAATAATACCGCCTTATTAAAGGCCTCCGTAAAGATCTACGGACGTAAGACTTTTTTTTTTAAAGTATCGACAGACGCGTGAGTAAATAAAGGATTTTCCCTAGGTAAAAAAACTTAGTAGGTAAATAGTAATTAAAACTCACGTAACAGTGCAGGCTACCACTGGCAAATGTCGAGTGTAGTATTCTGAAGATATTAGGGGGTAGTGTAATATACTGTATTTGAATGCTTTTCCTTCTTTTAACTGAAAATAATTTATTGAATTAAGAGAGAGTACAGAAGTAAGTAAATATTAGCAAGAAGTAACTATTCAAGCCTCCTCGTAAAATGACGAGAGGCATAGGCAAAAACGTTACTAATCTAGTGCCAGAGAGCCCTACATCCTTTGATAAATGATAAGTCTAAACCTCTAGGCTAGTTATTTAGATTTTGCCTGATCCTATGTATCTTAGATATAGCTTAAAAATATAGCAGAAACCCTTGTATCCTTCGTCTTTGACAATGTGACAGTAGTCACTTTCTGAACAATCTACCAAGAAACTATTTCAAGAAAGTTTACGAACGTATTTACTTACAAATTGAATTAATTTTCTTATGAACATGCTATGTAATCTGAATCTTATAATATAACAAGACGTAATTTGCCAAAAAAGAGCATTGAAATAAACCATACAAAACAGAAAACTCTTTGAAGTTTCTTTGAAGGTGTTTCTTTTTCCAGAGATCTGACAGCATGTTGATAGAAACGAATATTAGCGCCAAAGAGGTTGTATTACCTTTTAAAAGTAATAATACGTTCTATTACCACAGAATAAATTTAGTACTTACTAGGTATACCTATTAACTCCTTGCTTTTTACTCAAATGTTGAAGTGTTGAACGATTTTGGATTGCGAGGTATTATAAGATTCAATTTTTAACTATGCATGCTAGTACTACATTTTACAGTTGGGTTCTTGATCTTCTTTACATATTATTTTTCAAAAAATTAGCTTCGTAGATTTTTTTTTTGATATAAATCACTACTCACCAACAGATGGCAGGAAAAATATAGTTCTACTAGTCACCGCTAGATGACAGTATTCAAATTAGTACTACTACTCCACGATAGATGTCAATGTCATTAATTTTGATGTGACTACTCGAAGGCAGAGGTCGCTACGTGTTTTATTTATTTGAAAAATTGGCCAGAATGGGTAGTACGAAGTTAGAATGAAAAATGTATTTCCCTTACTTCCTACTAATCGACATAACTTAAACTATGTAATTAGACTAGGTAAGTGGTAAGTGCGTATATATAGCACCTAGCAGTATGGGTACCTTAATTTTCTCATACTTTAATTTTCTACTTTGGGTGCATGCCTACGTAATTTCCCACAACTGATGAAAAGTTACAGTAGTTTTATAAATGTATGTACAGAAGATCTATACATACAATGTGTTGTTTTACATTCCGGCAGAATTTGTAGACGAACGTATTATCCACTAACAGAGCCCGAATAAACTGCAAGTGCAACCTTGAAATCGAGGAATTGAAATTTTCTCGATATCAAGGTTGCCCCATAGTTAATTCGTGCTCTGCTAGTGGAGTAAACCTACCTCTACAAACTCTGCGGAAATTCAAAACAACACGTTGTATAGGCATTAGTTATACCTCAGAACACTTACATATCTGGCTTCCACCAAAATTTCGCATTGAAGGAATTTTAATCAATTCTCATCAAAGGAGCAATATCAATTAATTAGAAGGGGTCGAAACTGCAGACTTCTACTGACCAGTCTGTCGTATCCCTACCTACCTATAGTAGGTGAAGGTATATCTAGGTAAGTATATCATTGCTTTGAGACGAGACTATATACCATGCCACTCAAGATGCCCTGTTGTGGACCTCCTTAGGCGATAGGGTTGCCAAATATCAGATGACAATTTAATTGAAAAACATATAGGGGCTATTAAAATTTGCTGAACCTCGGAATATCTTAAGTTAAACTGATAAAAATAGTCTTGTGCTAGCTACCAAGAGTTAGAAGCACAGCTTGAGTTAACACAATACTAAACTGACACTAGATATAACACTAGATGCGTCCCGCGGTTTCACTCGCGGTTAAAAAGTATCCTATATGCTATTCTAGACTATAATCTATCTCTGTGCCAATTTCATCCAGTTCTGTTCAGCCGTTCTGGCGTGAAAGACTAACAAACATCCATCCATCCATTCTTACAAACTTTCGCGTTTATAATATTAGTAGGATAGGACTATATGCGTCCTGCGGTTTTACCCGCGGTTAAAAAGTAGCCTATGTATCAATCCAGGGTATAAGCTAACTACATACCAAATTTCATCAAAATCCGTCCATCCGTTTGCGCGTGAAGACGTAACAAACATACACACTAACACACACACTCACAAACTTTCGCCTTTATGATATTAGTGTGATTAACTCTGAGTATAGTGGCCCTGCCTTTATGGATTAACCTCCAGATCTTCTGCAACTGGGTCTCAGTGATTACTTAAAATTAGTGAAAAAAAGAATCGAATTTGATGAAACTAATGTACTTTTTATGGAGAGTACCGAGTCCTATTTTAGCGCAATTGAAGATACTAATGTACTTTTTATGGAAATTACCGAGTCCTATTTTGGCGCAATTGAAGATACTAATGTACTTTTTATGGAGAGTACCGAGTCCTATTTTGGCGCAATTGAAGATACTAATGTACTTTTTATGGAAATTACCGAGTCCTATTTTGGCGCAATTGAAGGTACTAATGTACTTTTTATGGAAATTACCGAGTCCTATTTTGGCGCAATTGAAGATACTAATGTACTTTTTATGTAGAGTACCGAGTCCTATTTTGGCGCATTTGAAGATACTAATGTACTTTTCATGGAGAGTACCGAGTCCTATTTTGGCGCATTTGAAGATACTAATGTACTTTTCATGGAGAGTACCGAGTCCTATTTTGGCGCATTTGAAGATACTAATGTACTTTTCATGGAGAGTACCGAGTCCTATTTTGGCGCAATTGAAGATACTAATGTACTTTTTATGTAGAGTACCGAGTCCTATTTTGGCGCATTTGAAGATACTAATGTACTTTTCATGGAGAGTACCGAGTCCTATTTTGGCGCATTTGAAGATACTAATGTACTTTTATGGAGAGTACCGAGTCCTATTTTGGCGCAATTGAAGATACTAATGTACTTTTACGGAGAGTACCGAGTCCTATTTTGGCGCAATTGAAGATACTAATGTACTTTTTATGGAGAGTACCCAGTCCTCTTTTGGCGCATTTGACCAAGGTATGACTTTTCTATTAAAAGAGATTAGCCTGAGAGGGCTATATAGCTATATACGAGTATATATAGGAGAGTGGTTGGAAACGGCGGCTTAAGGCCCTAGAGACGAGAACGAGTGAGAGACCATCGCTCACTCGTTTTCCACTCTAGTGCGCTAGAATAGGGCCTACCGGTGCAACAACAACATGCAACGGTGCGAGCATTGACATTTAAACTGACGTTTCAAACGGACTAAATCGAAAATTGTATCGAAAGTTGTATTGTAAATTGTATGGAAATGACCTATTTTGTCAATTTGAAATGTCTGTAAAATGTCTGAGCTCGCACCCTATGGTAGCGAGTTCTGGTCGGGAATAGACCTTGTTACCTATAGGTTATGGTACTAGGTATCTCAGAAATAAAAAGGCAGAGTTTCTTCTTGACTATTGAAGATAAAATCAAATTGCATTTTTATACTAATACAAGGTAAATAAGTATTTTTTTTTCCCTATTGAGTCAAATTTCCATTTCCAATATTAATTCGATTATAAGAATCCCGCAGCAACCCTAGTCGCTAGGGGAAGTTCCCCCACTAATTTGCTAAGATTCGGCCCGCATCTTTGATTAGAGCCGCGACGTCCCCCGGCCCCATCGACTGCCCATTTATCCACTTAGACAAGTTGTTGATTCATAGATACTTACCTATTCATAGATTTATCAAATACGAATGGATATTCAAACATAATGATATTTTTTAAAGCAAGCGAGTGGCTTCGCACGGTACTTCTAAAGCTTCCGTGAAAAAATACTTAACTGATAGTGAAAACTGCGTCAAAATTGAAATTGCGTGGTTTAAAGAAGGAGTTAAGTGAAGTGAAGATATACAGACAGACACAGAAAGCGACTTTGTTAAAAAGACCGAGCGAGCGTTAGCAAGCGAAGCATATATGCTTCAGCTTCGATAAAAACACTTTCGAATGTCCGAATTATGTCTGTATTGCTGTCCGGATCTCAAATTTCATCTATTTTTCGTAATTTTGAAATATTTCCAAAAACTGAACCGACAAAAACATCTTTCATGATGATTGAACCTACTCACAAAATTTCACGAAAATCGTAAAAGAAATGCGACCTGAGAGGAGGACGTAGGAGACGTCGGCTGCGTGGTCTACAGCTCATATAGGCACTAGTTAGTAAGGAGTTACTTATGCAACTTCGTCTTTACGCTGTCTTCCTTCCCATAACCGTAATCCAAAACCAAACCTGCCTCCCAAATCAGATAAGCACCGACCGACAAATGACCAAATAATTTCCAAGTCACGGCCAAGTCAAATACTTCGGGAGCCTCGACTCAGATTTATATCTGAAATTCAGACAATACGCTTCATCGCATTGTAGGCAAGACAAACTATAAATTCCGCTGTAAGTTATAAACTATAGATCTCAATAAATCGACAAGTTTGGAAGTTTGCCGGACTTACGGACGAAGAAAGTATACAACGGACGGCTGGGGCGGTAGTGATGGGCGGTGTAGAGCTACTGCTGACCGCTATCCATGATTTCGACAGCGGTCAACAGTAGCTTTCAATGTCGATAGATTTATTAGAATAGAATATTACCATTATTGTTATCGAATGTAGGTCATACGCAGAAAGTCGTCGAAATAAAACCAAAAAAAATAATGACAGTATTTTTAGCCGACGACCCAAAACGCGGGTAACTTCAGGTGTCTTATGGAAATTTAAGAGTGTATGTTTCTAATAATTTATTTTTGAAAACAATTGCTTTATAATGGTCAGTGAACAGTAAAATAGACTTTAATTTAACCCTTTCCAAAAAAAATTAGATATTAAGTACTTAAATACTAAAAAACAAAAATAACTAAATAAGAGTAAAACACAAGTTACAAACATTATTTTAAAAATAGAGTGCTAAAAAGATATTAAAAAGATTTTTTTTACTTATAATTAATCACCAGATTAGCTTTCCTCACACGCAAAACTTATCGAGTCAGAATTCTATCGTATACTAGCTGTCACCCCGCGACTTCGTTCGCGTTTAGTATATATATATATATATGTGAGCTATCCTACCTGTTAAGTTAGATCGAACTGCACACGGTGTGCAAATTTGATTGAAATTGAATTGAATTGAAATCGGTTAAGTAGTTTAGGAGTCTATAGCGGACAAATAATGTGACACGTAATTTATATATACATATATTAAGAAGAAAGATTATATTGTCGACTTTCAACAATCATTAGGCACATCACTAGCCCAACAATGCGGTGTTTGCGGGAGGCAAGTCCGAGCTTTAAGCTGAAACAGTAGCTTACTTATTACCTGAGACAGCACAACTTTGCCACACCACGCTCCACGCACATAAAGTCGTAAGTGGAAATAAGTTATCTTTTACTGACTTCCAAAAACGAGTAGGTTCTTTTTAGCGGACTGCCCAAGGAAGGGTTATGTTTTTATACAATAAGTTTGTAGGCGTTTCGTTAATCCACATATTATTAAGTATAAGCAATTGACAAAATATAACCTACCTCTACTTGTATTCCCCTTAAAAACAATAATTAAGATACCTAACAAAAGTCACGGTTCACGGAGTCCATAAAGTGTAATTTTTGAATAAAAAAAAGTATCCATTAAACCTAATACAAAGCAGAGTGATTGGGGTTAATTTTAATATGCGGCATCTAATATACGGTAACTTTTTTAAATGTTACTTATGAGCCTGCTAAACGATCAACAACCGCGTCTCGACAGAGGTGACTTTGGTGGTTTACTACCGTGTGGAAGGCTGTTTACAACAAGTTTTGATACAGCTCGTTGTCGTCGACCAAGGTCACCTCTGTCGGGGCCGTGGTTGGTGATCGTGTAGTGGGCCCTTTAGGCTCACCCATCGATAAACTGTTTATTTTCGCTGATTTAATGAGACCGATTGATTGCGTTCCACCACGACCTTATCATTTATCTCTGCTGAATTTGTCTATATAAGCCGAGAAACTGACTTTTCACATCGCCTAAAATTCTCTTTAGCAAAATGTGATTTAAAAATTAAGTACATATATGAACTTTCAAAACAATGTAGGTTTATTCAACTAAATTAAATTCTGACGTAACGTTTTTAGATTAATAAATTAACTACTAATTTATGCGCTTTATGTTTTCATAGTATAGCTTTATGTTTGCATAAATAGCAAAAGTTATAAATTAAAATAAATAAGTAATAAGAAAATCATAAATGCCACATACCACCTCATGCGTCCAGCCCGTTCCTAATAAGCCATGCCCGGCCGGCGGTTCCAAACAACGAAGTATTAATAACTTTAAGACTTCTCAACTTGGCCTGCGATCGTTTTCCCGTAACTTAGCTTACAGTACCTCCTACGGTATTCAGGTGTTCGGTAACTAACTAAATTACTAAATTAGGTTGGACCTTATACAACGTGTCGTTTTGCATTCCCGTGGAATTTGTTGAGGTAGTTATAGCCACACTCGCAGAGGACGAATGAACTATGGGTCAACCTTGAAATCGAAAGAAAAGCAGCTGTTTTATACATTTTGTCGACGATCAATGAATTTGTTGTATGGAACAGCTGTTTTTTTTTCTCGATTTACAAGGTTTCGAGCAAGTTTATTCGAGCTCTCCTAAAGTATTACTACCTCTATAAATTTCGCGGGAATGTAAAACAACACGTTGTATATTATATTCTACTGAAAATGGTAGGACCTATAGACTATTTAGGCTGGCTCGGAGCTTTATAAATATCTTACTAGAATATTTTCAATTTAAAATATACTTCTCAATTAAGTCTTAAGGAAATCGTATGAGAAAGATTTTTTCACTACATTAGTGCGTTTGTACTTTATTTATAAAACTTAGAGTTTCGAACCAGCCTTCAGTATAGATAAGTAAAGTTGTTAGGCTTACACAAAAAACTAGTTACGCCCAGTGGTTTCACCCACGCTCCCGCGGGAACCGTATTTTTTTTCGGAATGAGTAATCGTTCTTTTCTAGTAACCTGTATGCAAAATTTCACGATGATCGGTTAAGTAGCAAAGGTGTTGAAGCAAAATAAACAAACAAACGAACAGACTCACTTTCGCTGTTGTACTATTATTAATGAATTAGAAGCGATGATAGCCTAGTTGGAGAAGGCCCACCTCTCAAACCAGAGGGAGCGGGTTTGGACCCAGCCGACGCACCAAATTGTTCATTGTGTGAACATAATATGTGCGTTTTGTATGTCGAATCGTCTGCTACATGACTGGAGCCCGGTGTATGGCAACAGGCTCGCCTCCTGTCACATTTTGGACTGAATATCGTCCGGCGAAGTGTGGGCGTTATTTACTCCTCTGCCAGCCCCCTTGGAAGAAAGGCGTGACGATATGTTCGTATGTATCCATTATTAATGAATTAAAGTAGAGGTCAGGATAAGGATTCGTAACAATACCTATGTACGAAATAAAGTTACCTAAGAAGTAAGTTGAATTTTACTCACAATTTTCCAGATTTCCCACTTGTACTCTACAATATTGCAAAGCGCCCTATGACGGTTGTTGACCTAAAATAGTAAAACTGTCGCTGTAAATCTCTCCCTTTCCCTCCCCATACTTATACTAAAAGATCAGAAGTAGTACCTAAGTATTATATACATACGAAAGTTTGTGTGTTTGATTTAAGTATTTGAATATTTGTTGTCACTCAAATCCGTGATACCTGAATGGATTTAAATGATTCTGATGTTGAGTATTCTTTTTTTTTATAACAAAATATGCTTGCGTTTGGCCGCCAACATGCCTGATGATAAGCAGTGATGCGGCCTACGATGGAGCACGCTTACCTAGAAGAAACCGATTCACTCGAGACTTGAAGACACTCAGATTATAAGTGTCAGGGAACACACACTCTGGCAGAGTATTCCACGCTCTAGCGGTCCGTATTAGAAATGAGGAACCAAAGCGTGCGTGTTGTACGTATGTCGACCATAAAACGATGCCGCTTTTTTTGTACCCTTGGTTGTTTTATAGAAGAACGGGCTAGGGAGAATAAGGTCATGCAAACCAGATGCACATCCGAAATGTATCCGATATAAAACCGATAGACTAGCAGCCTTGCGCCGATGATCCAGACTTTGAAGTAAGATTGTTGGAGACCTCGATAGTGGGAGAGTGGACTGTATTTTTGTTGTGGAATGTGGAATTAAAATCTTCTGGTTACAGTAGTGGTTTTATTTTTTCTCTTAATGCAACGTGTTAGGTTACTTGAATACTATAATGGTAGAACAAGAAGTGTGAAGTCCGAGCTAGCCAAGCTTACCAACCGAACTTGGTAGAATTTTGTGTTGGGTTGCCAACAAGATTGTGGCTAAATGCGATAATCTAGAAAATTACAGGTAAAGTCGTAGGACACAGTTAATGACGATTAAGAGATCGTCTACGACCACTTTTTGTAGCCATGCTTGTAGCGATGCGTAAAACTAAAAGTCGCTACGCGCTTTTGAAACGCCACTGACGCGCGGTCAAAAAGAGGTCGCGTGCGATCTCCTTTGGGCCGCGTTGACGCGGTCCGAGTGTGCTCGGACCTAGCGTACTCGGACACTTCCTTGAACGCTACTCGTATGGTGGCAATCGGTAACCCGAGCGCACTCGGACGATGGCGTCTGGAGGGTTATTCCTACGCGTGCGATGAGATGAGATTTTATCTTGGTCACTCTCACACCTATGAAGTTTCAAACAAGAGCAACAAGGACGAAAAAAGGTAGGATGGAAATCTCAAATCTACGAACAGGGCCCCTGACCCGTGTTGACTAGGAGCGCGTCCTACTTTTCCGAGCTAGTTCGGATTTGAGTAGTATTGGATAGTAAAAATCTGTCATTTTTTGGTGTGGACTCGGATCATTCTCTTCAAAGAATTAAGAAAATGATCTGAGTAAACTATGTTGTATAGCAATAGCTATCATAGTACACTCGTATGAAGCTTACTCCTACGAGTAGGTACACTCGGATCAAAGCACGCTCTGATCGTGTGAACGCAGCTTTAGTATCTCTACAATAGAGTCCAACTAATTTCGTTTCAGGACAAAATGGATTCAAGCCTCGTGACTACCTTTTATTGGATATTTATACCTATCAGACAATGAATCATTGTCATCTGCAGGTTTTCCCCGTTCAACGAACAATGTATCTTATTTGAAAGCAATAACGTTAAAAATGCTCAAAATTTATGTTTCTTTATGTTTCAGGAAAAAATGTTTTTTTTCCGTTTAGTTATAATTGGATCAGTGTGATTATGACCGTTGCCAAGGTTAGAGGAAAAGATAAATAGGGTTGTGCAACTCGAAGCTAAAAAAACTCAAGACAACTTTTTCGGTTTTGTTTATTTTATGTCTCATAAAACGTCACTATAACTGACGCAGCAATTGAGAAAAAGCAATAACATCATAATCATCGTTCCATATCATTAAATGGCAACCACAGCAACATCGCCCAATGAGTTTCGAGGGGGAGAAAAACACGAAAAAATGCCCCGGCATTCGAAATTACGCAATGAATCGTACGCTGAGTGAGCGCAATAAATTTGCGAGTCTCGATACGGAGCACACCCCTATTCTTGGCTCCCCTTCGAAATTCAAAAAAGTAAAATGGCGGCGGTCGAGGGAGCTTCTTGCGTTTCGTCTTTATCTTTTCCTCATGTAAATGCAGTAAGTTATTGGATTTAATGAGGCTAAGAACTTTCCCGACGACAGTGGCGCCCCCGAGGCGCTCGTTAAGCCGGCCGCCACTTCCTTGTTTTTGAGAAAAAATAAAATAATTTTCGACAATGGCAAGTTTGTTTTGTGGTTGACTTTTTGTTTTTGTGAATTGAGTTTTTTCGCTTATTACAAAGGGCTGTTTGTTTATTTAGCGAAGGGTAGTCAAATTATTCGTACTTACTTATTTTTTGTTGAATAAAGAAGTTTTAAATTCAAAATTCCTTTCTTACCCATTCCTTTTCCCTTTGTAATTTTCTTTTATCAACGTAATATCAAATAGTTCACTAATTGTATGCAAGTAAGTTGTGTAGAGACCTATATACTTACTTACTTGATTTTGGACTACCTATATCGATTGCATTACTTATTCACAGAAAATCAATAGACACTACAAAAAATGCAAAGCCTATTCTTCAAACAATGTGAAAAAAAAATTTGTAATTTCTATTAAAAATTGTCTTATAACAGAGGTTATCTTATCGAGTTCTTATGAAAGAAAAGATGGGTACAAATATTAAAAATATCAACTGTCTGAAATATCACTTATCATAATATTATATCGTCACGCCTTTCCCCCGAAGGGACTGGCAGATGTGTACAACACCCACACTTCGCCGGACGACATTCAGTCCTAAATGTGACAGGGGGGTCGCTATACACCGGGCTCCAGTTATGTAGCAGATGACATTAAATATCACAGGTGTATAAATAAATACTATCTATTACTACTAACTAAATTCTCCTACACAAACTCAAGCAAGAAATCTTCCCCTATCCACACAAGCCAACATTACCAAAGGCTGTGCCAAAACTTACGATTTATCACCAAAGGGAAGTCTTGCTTCCCGTCTCACGAATACTCACAATGGCACAGATCCGCTTCCTGTATGAGCACTTGGCATCAGGGACACTGGAGTGCAGTACCTTGAAGAGTTACTAAATCCTACTAATATTATATACGCGAAAGTTTTTAAGAATGGATGGATGGATAGATGGATGGATGTTTGTTGCTCTTTCACGTCAGAACGGCTGAACAGATCTGAATTAAATTTGGCACAGAGATAGATTATAGTCTAGAATAGCACATAGGATACTTTATAACCGCGAGTGAAACCGCGGGGCGCAGCTAGTATGTAATAATTATACAGGATTCGGACATACAAAAGCATTTTTGTCGAAACGAAGCATAGACGCTTCGCTCGCTAACAATAAACATTAATTAAATATATTTATATATAAATAACTAGCTGTCACCCCGCGACTTCGTTCGCGTATATATATATATATGTGAGCTATCCTATCTGTTAAGTTAGATCGAACTGCACACGGTGTGCAAATTTGATTGAAATCGGTTAAGTAGTTTAGGAGTCTATAGCGGACAAACAACGTGACACGTTATTTATATTTATTAAGACTAGTTGCACCCCGTGGTTTCAAAGGAACCGTTAACTTTTTAAAGACGAATGGTACTTTGTGCCATTTTCTGTACCCCAGACATGTTTGCAATATGTATTTCATAATTATCAGGGTAGTTCAGGCATGAAAGCGTAACAAAAACACAAACAAACGAACCAGCTCATTTTCGCATCTATAATCTTAATTAGGAATGATCAGGATACTAGGATAAGACTTGGTTCAATGTAAAAAGAAAACTAATCTCTAAGCAAGAGCTCATGTACTGACTCAGTGAAACTATTTTCTATAGAGTTAGATGGTACTGCGGTATTTCCTTGGTCTTAATCGTCTACGTGTATTCATGCTTACACAACTAACTGCTTTGAGCTCTCTTCAATAGAATAACTGGATGCTGGCTTTAGATACTGTTACATTTATTTATTTTTATTAAATACACAACACAAATTAAAAACTATACAAATCAAATGCTCTAAATGCTACTCGTAATCTAATACGTAGTAACTCAACTTATGTGTATAGAACAAAAAATGAATAAGGAGACGTTGTCATAATAACTTACCCAGTTATTTGCTTATAACGGTATCATAGATTTAAAAAAAATATATATATAATAGGGTCAACAAGGGCAATTGCGTCTTTTGTGAAATACTGACAAATTCAAATTAGGCGTCACCTTTTTCTTTTTATTTCTTTAGTTGAAATATGTAATTAAATAATAAAATGTCAGTAGGTAATTCTCGAAAGACACAATAGTCTTACAGACGCATTTGCCCCAGTTGACCCTAAATACAGGGTTATAGGGTGTACTAAGCCAAAAGGGGGTCACTTTTGAATTAGTACAACCTTTTCGTTTATTCCTGTTTATACCATACTACTATTAATGGCCCTATGAGCTGAATACCTCCAAGTTTATCTACTCGCAATCTATTTCGCAAAATTTAAAAAAAATCCAAAAAAATAATCTACAAAAAAATCGGTTCATATCATTGAACCTGGGACCCTATTCGGAGATTTGAGATTTTCATCTCATCTTTCTTCATCCTTGTTGCTCTAGTTTGAAACATCATAGGTGTGAGAGTGACCAAGATAAAATCTCATCTCATCTCACGCGTAGGAATAGCCCCCCTACTCATAAAATTTCACGATAATCGGTTGAGAAATGCGACCTCTAGACGAGAGCAGCCGACGGACATACCAAAGCATTTTCACCCAAGCTGAAACGGAGACGCTTCGCGCTTCTTTGCACAATAACTTAACTTTTTAAATACTGGTTATGTAATCTATATCTTATCTATTGCAATTCTTCTAAATTGTATTGAAAAAAATGCTCATCTACATTCTATAATTATGATGGCAGAGTAATTAAACAGGGTGTATGCAACGCAACTAATTAAATCAATCAAATTTAATGATTGGTTTAATCACTAAGGGCCGATTTCACCAGTGAATATAAACGCGACTAGCTCATTTTACACTTGGTTTACGTGAAAAACTGAGGTTGAACAGTCATTTTGCATTTAACTAAACTTAGTTTAATTAATCTCGATTAGAGCATAATTGGTAAATTCGGCCTAAAAGAGATATCTTGCAGGCAAATTTAGGATGAAGAGAATAAAGAAGGCATGGCATTAGAATTTGATGTCATCATTCAAAGTTATGGTGGACATTTAAAATGGCTTGAATTTGAGAGACTTGAATTTTATTTTGGAAAGTATTTGTTAAAAAATTATCAAAAATAAAAAAATTGGTTTTCTAAAAATTTGTTGCAATTTCAATTGATTTGAAATACAGTTTCTTGTAATTAAAACTCAAATCCAAGCGATGTCGACGAGAGAAATCTTTGGAGCAAAACCATTTATTTGGGACACGAACTTAATTTGCCTTACAAGGGTGCTTGTTCACTCATTGCCTACTGCCCGAGAGCGGTCACATTACATTTGCATAAGAAAATCAGATGAGATTGAATTCTTCGGTTGAATTCTGTGTGACCTTTAAATTTAACTAACCTACGATATAATTAAAACTAGGTTACCTAATATTTGCATGATAAATCTACAATAAAATTGAAATTATGTAATTGTAAAGAAATGTAGAGTTAGATAAGACTTTTTCTACAGCTAAAATTATAAACAATTTTTTTTAAATTACTTAATTGGCTTGCGTTTGGCCGCCAACATGCCTGATGATAAGAAGTGATGCGGTCTACAATGGAGCACGCTTGCCTAGAAGAAACAGATTCACTCGAGACTTGAAGACACTCAGATCATAAGTGTCAGGGAAGACACACTGCGGCAGAGTGTGTGATAAAATAGCGATAGCCTAGTCGGAGAAGACTCGCCTCTCAAGCGAGACGCAGCGGGTTCGGATCAATCCGCAGGCACGCACCTATTTATTCATTGTGTGAACATATGTGCGTTTTAATGTCATCTGTGACATGACTTTAGCCCGGTGTATGGCGACAGGCTCGCCCCCGTCACATTTGGGACTGAATATCGTCCAGCGAAGTGTGGGTGTTGTACACCTCTGCCAGCCCCTTCGTGGAAAAGGCGTAACGATATTTAAGTTATGAAATATAAGGAGGACCCAGTACGACTTTTAACTCTTTATTTTCATTATTTCCCATGGTCATCGCATCACGCGTGAACAGACGGAACATTTTCGCAATTTTTTTTGTTGTGTTTATTATTGCCAGAAGGATCTTATGAAAGAAAAAATAAGATATTATCCCGAAAAAAATAACGGTTCCTGTGGGACGCGGGTGAAACCGCGGGGCGCAGCTAGTTATTACAATAAAGTATACTATCTTTGTGTGATGCTGTTTTATAACATCTAATTTTTGCGCGAAAACTTAATAGTCTAATGTTTTTATTCCGTTATTTTATGCCGTTACATTTCTGCTAAGTCGATACTTTTTTTTTGAGTGTTTAGTTTAGATTTATTTGTATTTGGTGTCAATAAAGAGTTTTTGTATTGTTTTGTATTGTATTGTATACTTAGCAGTAATGTAACGGCAATGATTTCAGCACTGTCAATAATAAATCATATAAAAACGAACATAAAAATTATAACTATCCCATTTTGTCGAAGGGCGGCCCATCTTGGTGCGCTAGGGCGGGCGGGTGCGGCTGGAGGGCGGCACTTCCGCCGGATGCGCTACTAGCGACGGTAATTGCAAATCTACCGTCTTAATGTCATTTCTGGATTTGAGATTTGATTTATATATCAAAGCTAGCTGTCACCCCGCGACTTTTCGCGTTTATTATCCTAATTATATGTGAGCTATCCTATCTGTTAAGTTAGATCGAACTGCACACGGTGTGAAAATTTGATTGAAATCGGTTAAGTAGTTTAGGAGTCTATAGCGGACAAACAACGTGACACGTAATTTATATATATTAAGAAAAAGATGAGTTACACGCATCTATTAATTTGTTTGAATTTTACATACATATCGTCACGCTTTTCCCCCGAGGAGGCTGGTGGAGGTGTAATATAGCACCCACACTTCGCCGGTCGATATTCAGTCCCGAATGTGACAGAGGGCGAGCCTGTCGCCATACACCGGGCTCCAGTTATGTAGCAGATGACATTAAATACGCACATAATGTTCACACAGTTTTGTTCTTTGTTTTTATTTCTATTTCATTTTGATTTTGTATAAGTAGGTACCTTTAGTAAACAGTAGCTTACCTGTCCCTGGCTTCGCTTGTGTTGCATAGGCTACGGCAGAAAAACAGTAAAATATATGCCCGACCAGTAAGTTCTGGAGAACGAACTTTGACCTATACTCGTATATAGTATATAGTAGTATAAGTAGGTAGAATAAGAATGGACTAATAATTAAAATTTTGCTAAACGTAAAATCCTACTAATATTATAAACGCGATGGATGGATGTTTGTTACTCTTTCACGCCAGAACGGCTGAACAGATCTGGATGAAGTTTGGCACAGCTCGCTATATTATAGTCTAGAACACATAGGATACTTTTTAACCGCGGGTGAAACCGCGGGGCGCAGCTAGTAAAAAGTAAGAATAGATTAGTCACTCTAAAGAAAAAAATAGAAATATAAAACTTTTAACTAGTAAAATAAGAATGCCCTAATTATCCAATCCTGAACTTAATGTACTCGGGGAAAACAGACGTAAATAAAAAAAAATACCAACACATACTCTACTAGTTATGAAATTGTATACATAGTTAAGCACTAAATTATATTCAATCTAGCTGGTTTCACCCGAGGTCTCACAGACATCGTTTTTCTCCGACTAGACTATTTTCGCCAACTCGCTAATGGTTAACTTTTTAGGGACGAAAAATCCTCTATTTTCTTCTATCTATCAAACAAGCAAACCAATAGACCCATATTCGCATTTGTAACATTAGTTAGGATTAAGAAGAAAAACCTGATTGTAAATTGAACTAAAAATGTTATTCAAACATAAAAAACGCGTTCATAAATAGTTACACGCATCCATCCGCTCACGTTTCTGAACACACGAGCTATCTATTTATCAGTTGCCAAGTAGGTGTGCTAGATAATGTTTTGCTCTGGTGCAAGGGATAAACAGAAAACGGGTTGAGTTACGAATAGCCTGGCATAATGCGGTTCAGTACGCGAAAGACGAATAGGGTCAACTGGTACAAATGCGTCAGTGAGGCAATTGCGTCTTTCGAGAATTACTGACAAACCCCTACTTAGTTGTAAATTAAACAACACATTTACAAAAAGGCTTTTCGTGATTTAATGTGAGCGAATTGAGAAATGAGACTTGCTAGATCAATATTTGTAAGTTGGAGCCGCATGTTTAAGCATACCTGTTAGGTGTAGAGCTTTATTTTTTAGTTTTCGTTTTATGGCCCTGTTTCATTGGCTGCTTCCTCCTACATGGCTAATCCGTCACAGCTTTATGGCCCGCATTCTAAAACGAAGCTCAGTCATAAATCTCGAGCTAGTAAATCTCGAGCTAGTACTAGTTTTACTCTACTAAACATGAACATAAACATGTTATCGCCACGCTTTTCTCCCGAAGGGGCTGGCAGGTGTAATACAACACCCACACTTCGCCGGACGATATTTAGCTCAAATATGACAGGGGGCGAGCCTGTCGCCAAACAACGGGCTCCAGTCATGTAGCAGATGACATTAAATGCGCACATAATTATGTTCACACATTGAACAATTTTTTTCGTGCCGTCTGTTGGGTTTAAATTCACTCTCTCTAACTTGACAGGCCTTCTCCAACTAGGCTATCATCGCTTATGCTTAAAACTAGATTTAAATCGAGATTCATGTCAGAGGGTCGTTTTAATTTCGACCCTAAGTAGGTCAACACAGGCTGCTTATTCCGACCGCTAAATCCTCCAACTTGCGCCACAAACCCGGTGTCCGGCGCCAAGTAGCCCGTCTCAGCAGGTCGCTTCAGAACCAGAACAGTATTAACTTCAGCGGCAGTCCACCGTCCGCTCTCGTTATACGCATCGTTTAATCGCTGTCGAGGGCTTACGGCGATGTTCCTTGGATATTATTGGAGCTATAATTATAACCTCCCGATGAGTACCTAACAATCTGAGTTTTGTTTTGAAAGGTTGTTTTATTGATTTCGTGGTAGTAAGTAGGTTTGAAATTATACTGGCTGGCTTTACTTCTTCAATTCTTCTTCAATCTAACTATATATAGACACAGTGACGGGGCAAGACCTAAATTTGATGTGGGCAAGACGGATTTCGCGAGGCCCCGTTCAATGGCGACCTGAAGACGGATTTTATAAAATAATAAAAACGAAACAAAACAATTAACACTGCCAAGTTTTTATTCATAAAAATACAAATAAGATTAATATTAATGAAAAAATAATATAAATCGTTTTTTATTTTATTCTCGCTTTAAAGCAATACTTAAAATTTTTTGAGGCGCGAGGCCCCTTGTACCGCGAGGCCGTAGGCGGCGGCCTACGTCGCCCACGCCTTACGCCGCCTCTGTATAGACACATGCATACAAGATATATACAATACAGATACATAAAAGCTATCTACGAGTATCTGTTAATATTAAGATTTATTAAACCGATCCCCTCGCATGCCGCGGTCTGCGGTCGTCTCTAATGCAAATATTGAAACCGATCAGTCACGGTTTGAGATACACCCTTTATGATAATTCGATAAGTTATGAGTAGGTAAGATTTGTGGTATGAATATAATTTGAACTATTTTTGTAACTTCATAATTTTAGGTCGTATTTTTTATATACAGTACACTCAGATCAACCTGGAGGAAAAGATGGAACACTGCGTTATATCTCGCTGAAGCCACTGCTTTGCCATGAAAAACATTTACAATTGCACGAAAACTAATTTTAATTCCTAAACTCTACGTTAGCCATTTCCGTTCCAATATCCAACCTTAGTAGATTTAATATACTAAAACTGCACATATTTGTAAGAGTTTAATGTAAAATCTAATGTTACAGCTATTTCTAAATTTACTTTAAAAAAAACCGCACAGTTTTTAAAAAGAACTTCAAAATGTAGTCGTCCCGGCCACACTTTTTTAATGCACTATGTATTTTATGTAAACGAAATTATACCTTATACCAATGCACATAATGTCGAGGTATAAATGACCAAGCGAGTAGCGTAGTTTTTTTTGCGTCAATGTGTGCGTGTTGTGTACATATACGACAGTAGCGTAGTTTTTGGATGGTTTTTGACTTCACCTAAATCATACTCTGTGCGAGTGTTTTTTTTACTGAAATTATTTTAAGCTCAACTCGAAGTTTCTTAGGTAGGTACGTATAGCAAACTGGCTGCGCCCTGCGGTTTCACCTGCGGTACCACAGGAACTTTTTTCCTCGGGATATAATTTAGGCTGTCTTTTTCTGTACCCCTGACAACGTGTATGCGAAATTTCATGAAGATCGGTTGAGTAGTTAAAGCGTGAAAGCGTAACAAACAAACAAATAAACAAACGAAAAACTTACTTTCGCATTTTTTATTATATTAGTTACTAACTGCGCCCCGCGGTTTTACCCGCGGTTATAAAGTATTCTATGTGTAAAGTATTCTAGTATGTGTGCTATTCTAGAATATAATCCATCTCTGTGCCAAATTTCATCCAGATCCGTTCAGCCGTTCTGGCGTAAAAGAGTAACAAACATCCAACCATCCATTCTTGCAAACTTTCGCGTTTATAATACTAGTAGGATGCAGTTAGTTATCCCACGTATTTGAATAATATTTTTTTTTGGTACATTTCTACTAAAATAGTACTTAACTAACTACTTACTAATAGTGCCAGTCTCAAAATTGCTGAATAAAGTAGGTACTTTATTCAGCAATTTTGAGACTGGCACGACACTACGTGGCACAGATAAGTAAACATCGGTAAAATTAGTTTGCTATAAAACTTTGTAAACAGAACAAAAATCTTTTAGACTCCTTGGAGCTCAAACCTCAAAAGCTGAAAGCAAAAAAAAACATATCTAAGTACAGTGGATTTCGGGTATAACGACAATGAAGGGACCACTCTATTTTCGTCGTTATATCCGGAAGTCGTTACAGGCAAAGGTAAAGAGATACAGACACGTATCAGCATTTCTTTAACAGTGAATGCGCGTCTAGCAGCTATACTGATTCAAAAGTTTACTAAACTCAGTTGCTACTCAGAATATCACTTTGTAACTGAACCATAAAAGCTCCGAAACGTACACGCTTCCCTACCTACTTAGTTGATATCTATAAACAAAAGGTAAAGGTCTCCACACTTGCTGACCATCTGTGTGCAATGGATGTAAACAAAAGATAAGAAATGTTTGTGAAAGAAAAAAATCTTTGTGTCTTTGGCGGCCGACTCCGGTCGCAATATCTGCATGGGATTTCTAGGAATTAGTTACAAATGATTCATTAAAAACAGTCGCTACACCCGAACTCGGCGTTACATCCAAAGTCGCTATAGCCACGTGAATTTTGTACTGAAGTATGCTTTAAATTCAAGGGACTTAGACTTAACGTCGTTATAGGTAAATGGTCGCTACAACCAAGGTCGTAATAAATGAAATCCACTGTATGTTTTAAATTTCGAAACGCCGTCAAAATTAAAAACACCATTCATCCATCTTGCAAGACGTGGCTCACATCAAACAAATTCTACGCGAGGGTAGCTCCCTAACCCTTTCCAAAACTAAAAGAAAAAAAAAATCGCCAAGCGAAGACGCAATTACTCCTTCACCAACATATTCCTTCCAACCACCAACTCAGTCCAGCTCAAGCTTTCAAATAAATAAAGTTCAA
The DNA here is from genome assembly GCA_911728515.1 of Peribatodes rhomboidaria. NCBI lineage: Eukaryota > Metazoa > Arthropoda > Insecta > Lepidoptera > Geometridae > Peribatodes > Peribatodes rhomboidaria. The sequence goes on along the minus strand of OU452186.1, from coordinate 11,414,826 downwards.
AATAGCGTATAACTCCTGCAAAAGTAAAGTGGCATCGTGGTCCGCTAAAAGCAGGCTGCATCAAAGAAATGCTTCTAATGATTCTATTGATAGCTTTATGTGTGTGTGTTAGGAGTATTTTTTTAGATAAGTACGTAAACGGAGGCTGTGCTAGTGTGAGTGCAAGGAGGGCGCTAAGAGATGCTTTCTTCGACCCCTCATTTCTTATAGGAAGCTCGAAAGGGGTTGGTACTTTAGGATTCTGAAAAGGGTCTCTGCATTATACAAACTTAGTTCCTAATTCAAATCCAAATTTTTGTCCGAATTGTGTCCGGCTGTTTTCTTCTACAGGCCGCTTTTGAAATTTTGTGAATGGATTCGATAATTATCGAACCTTTTGAACAGATTTTTTTTGTCGAGTCGGTTATTTGAATTTTTTTCTTAACTACTATCTTTAGATCTGTACAGAGCTATTTAGTTGATGACAATTCGCTAGCTTGTTGGCTTCTGAGCGAGTGGAAGTTATTATGTATCATAGTTACTATCGCACTATCTGACTACCCAGCGTTTTTACTCACCTACTTATAAAAAAGCTCATTGTAATTGACCCTTTACTATTTACCAATATTAAAGTTTTTGTCTGTAAAATATATAGACAATAGACAATAGACAATTTTTATTCTGTGAGCAAAAAACAAGTAAGTATACAAAAAAACAAATATAAACAAAAAAAATAACAATAAAAATTAAAAACTATACGAACAATGTTTTTTGCCACAAACCGATTCCAACTCAGCGTAATGCCAGCTATAGCAGCCAGCGCTGGTCTTCCGTTGGAACCGGCTGTGACGTCACCCACGAATCAAGTCGGGCACAGTACGCGACTAAATACATATTATTAATTAAACTAATAAAACCAAAATAACAATACAACAAAACAACTAATAACATTTTAAATATATAGGTGCGTATATATACATACATAAATAAAATGAGGTTATAAGTAATATAAACAATAATGTCAATGTTACACATATACCCATATGTGTAACATTGACCTAAAAAGCACTGGTGTCCGTTCTTAACTGTTCTTCGCCTTTTTGGTGATCAAAAATAAATTTCTTCAGTTTAAATCTAAAAGCTTTTATACTATGCAGGTTCCTTATTGGCGGCGGGATATTGTTCCAGCACTTGGATATACTATGCACCATGCTGCCTTGCAGTACTGCTTTCAGGACTGCAAAGCAAGATGTCGCTCACACACGATCCTGCCTAGCATCCTGCATGTACATCCTGCACGTACATCTTGCACGTTGTTGCCGGGCGCGATGCAGGCTGCGAAAACATTTACTATCCTGCATGAAGCGGCATTGACATGCAGGATGTACGCGTAGGATGCTAGGCAACCTTTAGTCAGTTACGCAAAACCGGCTGAACGGATGTATAACTAATTTGCTGTGGATGTGGCTTGTACAAGCTCTGAGCTATCACTGACTACTTAATAAAAAAGTCTCAGAAAAAAAACTTAAATAGTATGGAAAAATATTTGGAACTCATCACTGACACCTGTAGAATACCAAGTAAAACCGTGGAGCGCACCAGGTAGGTTAATATAAAAATCGTTTTTTTTTTTACAATTTCCAAAGAATCAAAACCACTCACCCCTCCAGCCGCTCCCCTCGTTCGAACCGCGATCGTCTCAGCACGCACACACCCACGCGTTACTACACGCACACACGCGCACGCAGGGGCGCAAGCCCTCAAACTCCTCCTTTACTTTCTTCATTGTTATGTAGAAAAAATTGCAGAAAGGGGATGAGAAATCAATACCCGAATGGTACCGACTACGTATTGGATTGTATTGGCGTTTTTAGTAGCTCTTTTATGTGTATTTATTTGCTAATGTACACATTACATCAGTTTTTTGTTCGTTTGTAAAAGGTTATTAGAGCCATGGCAGCCTAGTTGGGAGAAGGCCCGCCTCTCAAGCCAGAGGGAGCGGGTTCGAACCCAGCCGACGGCACGCACTAATTTGTTCATTGTGTGAGCATATGTGCGTATTGTATGTCATCTGCTACATGACTGGAGCCCGGTGTATGGCGACAGGCTCGCCCCTTGACACATTTGGGACTGAATATCGTCCGGCGAAGTGTGGGTGTTGTATTACACCTCTGCCAGCCACCTCGAGGGAAAGACGTGACGATATGTTATGTAAAAGATGATTTTTTGGAGTTCCGTACCCAAAGGGTAAAACGATATTACTAAGACTCTGCTGTCCGTCCGTCTGACCGTCGGTAACTAGGCTGTATCTCATGAACCGTGATAGTTAGACAGTTGACATTTTCACAGATAATGTGTTTATGTAGCCGCTATAACAACAAATACTATAAAATGTAATAAAAAAAATATTTTAGAGGGTTTCCCTTACAACAGCTTCCCAGACATGTTTTTTTTTTGCAGTTTTTATAGATTGTAACTAGCTGCGCCCCGTGGTTTCACCCGCACTTAAAAAGTGTGTGTGCCTATGTGCTATTCTAGACTATAATCTATCTCTGTGCCAAATTTCATCTAGGTCTATTCGGCCGTTCTGGCGTGAAAGAGTAACAAACATACATCCATCCATCCATTCTTACAAATTTAAAATATTATAATATTAGTAGGATGGCACGGAAACCTTCGTACGTGAGTCTGACTCGCACTTGGCTGGTTTTTTTACGAAGATTACTTAGGTGCTAACGTACTCGTAGTCTAAACATTTTGATATAACAGTCAAAGTTAAAGTTATCATGACCCATATTCCGTGTAATCGTTCCGGAGACGGGTCTGAGCAGTAGCGCACTTGGAGCGTCTCACTCAACTGCCGTCTTTGTACTTCTTCACTCTACTAAACTTCAAGGCTAGAGTGAATAAGTACCTCATAGGTCGTCGTGCTCCATCTTAGCGCTTAACATCAGGCGAGTTGGTGGTCAAACACCGACCTATTCTACGTAAAAAAAATAATAAAAAAAATTCAACATTGAACAATAAAATAGTATAAGTATGTCACAAATAATTTTAGGGGAAAAATTAAAATTACGATTAGAATTAGAAATAAGCTAATAAATTATAAATCAAAACCAATAATTAAGTAGGTATATAAGAATACTTAAATCTGTCCAAATCTATTAAACACAAATATTAAAGACCATTGGAAATACCTATGTACTCGTATATTTACTGAAATTACAATTCGATATTAGGTATACAATTTCAAAAAATTGAAGTAAGGACTAAACAAGCGTTTAAAAAGTAGTTATGAGTAATTAAAAAAAAAACATACAGTGAAATAAAAAACTCCTTTTTAAAAGTCTGTAAAAATGAGGTTTAATTGAGGTCAGCAAGTTATGAAAACGAAAGACTAACAAGTAACAAATTTAAAAATGTTGAAAAAAAGTTATTGAAAGAGGATTTTGCTCATTTGATCATTTTGAGATGAAGAGAAAATTTGCATCAAAATCGGACTAGTAGTTTTGGAGAAAAATGGCAACATGGATTTGCACAAACAAACAAACATCCTTTAAGGGTCCGGCGACCACTTTAGACTAACTTCGGATTGGCTGAAGATTTTCTATTGCCATTTCATCTAGAACGAGACGACAAGCGAAGAGAGCAATTAAATATGAGCCTCTAAAGTTATGTACAAAGTGACAACGTGCAATTTCAATAATTTTTAATGACATTTGCACTTCTCTAATCATTCTTAAATAACTAATAATTTCCTTGTATTATGAATTAATTTTAAGGCTAATGATGTAAACAACCTCTCTATGTAAAGAGATGTTTAATTTGGTTTGTCTATGTATTAAATAAATTAGTCAAAAGTGACACCTTAAAAATGCGGATATTTTACATATCTCTAACCTCTCTTGAAGACATTAAAATAAAAAAAACCAAGAACATAAGGGCGGAGATATATGTAGTTCATAGAGTTGTACATGCCAAATTTAGTCATAATCTGACAAATGGTTTTCAAAAAATTTGAAAAGCGCATTTGTATGGAAAATTCAGAGCGTCGCGGAACTCTTAACCCCAAACGCATTTACCGTTTCCGTTCCGTCGTGTGTAAAAAGTTCCACCAAAGTCAGTGAGAAAAACCTCTTTGACTCTATCCAGTGTTTTCATGTTGGAAACTCACTACTAAACTTCAAAAACACAAAAAACAGCGTCCCTCATCGAGACCCGATCTAAACTGATTCAAGTTTAGAACGCGCAAACTAGCCGTTACTGACCTAAATAGCGACATAAAAAGAAAAAAAACATAATAAAATCAAAACCGGTTCATCCAACCACTTTGTCTTTTGAAATCCTTACAAAAGATCAGTCCACGGATGCTGCGGCATTAAAAAAATAATAAAGAAAAAAACTGGTTTTATTTTTAAATTGTGAATGAGCTTTTGTTCCGTGATCGGTTATTTTGATTTATTCGATTTTTAAACGCGGATCGCGTATGGGAAAATAAAAAGATGAGGTGCGTTCAACAGGTACCGTGGTGGAGAAAAGTATTGCCAGCGGTTTCGTTTAAATTTAAATTGAATAAATCATGATTATTTGGTACAGGGCTTGATCGGGATGCAGTCATATAATAAAACAACGTTTTTAGTACAAAATTGTTTTATTACAAAATATTTTATTGTTACTTAATAAACTAGTTAGTCACAATACAATCCGATACAACATTAGTAGATTATTCTTATGTAGCTTTAATTACTTAGTTTAGTTAAAAGTGCTTACATTACCCTGCTTTAGAACATTGATTTATTATTAAAATAACAAACCTTGAAACACAAAAAACGAGATGTTTTTTACAAAACATAATTTGAGTTTTCAAGCTTAGGCATAGAAATTACATGCTTAGGTACTTAGTTATATAATACTTAGTAATATGTTTGGTAATTTCAATTTCCGAAAATAAAACATAGACATCAAATTCATTCACACTTATTTTAATTCAATTATTAAAAAGATCAGTTCAGATCAGTCAGTCAACAGTAAAAAAGAAGTTAATTCTAAGACTCGCTATTTAAACTTTTGTGATCGACTGTGTCTGCGCGCGATTTTTACTATTTTCTTGGCTGTCGGTCTCAATGCTCGCCACACAATGTCGCGAATAAATGACAATATTTTAACGCTAACACCATGTTTGTTCCGGGTTCATGTTCCAATTTCAAACGTGATTTAGTTTTAAACCGTTCATTTGTTTTTCTGGTTGCCTGTCAAGTTCGAATTTAAAAAAGGTTGCCTATTTTTTCTGTTAACAGTGTAATCTTTGCGTAGTTTTATGATAGTTTAATTTATCTGAACAGCAAGTAAGTAACTAAATTGATATAACAATGACGTAATAAGGCCAGACATCGTAAGGTCTAACCAGTGGGTCTTAAGCATTACATTTTAGGTCTGTGGCTAACTAGTAACTAAATTGATATAACAATGACGTAATAAGGCCAGACATCGTAAGGTCTAACCAGTGGGTCTTAAGCATTACATTTTAGGTCTGTGGCTAACTAGTCTAATGGCCTACTTGAATTAAAAATAAGAATTGCCTATTTCCTTGTTAACTAGTTTTAAACTATTCCTAGTGAAATATTCATTATCGGGCACATAAAGTTAAGATTCTCCTAAGGAATGACTTAACGTTTTCGTTCTTTACGGTTCGTGTAATTTTTTTTTGGTAGGAGCTTGCTACGAGTAGCTTAACGTAAGCAAGGAGTTAGGCAGTTCTTATATTTAGGGCAAATGGCCATAAGAGCATGAAATTTTACATCGTAGTTCCATGTAACTTATAAATGAAGGCTAGACGACCGACCATTAAAAATATTTTTGAAAAATCAGTTCTGATGGAGGATTAAAATTTTAATTAATGCTTATTTAGAGGTAATCCATAGTAAAATACCAAGTAGGACCGTATACAAAGTCGTGGGCTTCAGCATTTCGATGCGGTTTCAGTTAAGATATTTTTGACGTGAGGTTAAAAGTTTAAGGTTAACGTTAAGGTTGTTCGACACGTAAGGTGTCGAATGTTAATTTGCTTGTTTGCCATTCTTCTCATAAAACCTACATCATCCATCATCATCCATCCATCAGCCATAGGACGTCCACTGCTGGACATAGGCCTCCCCCATAGATCTCCAATAAGACCGGTTGGTAGCGGCCTGCATCCAGCGCGATCCTGCGGTCTTGACAAGGTCATCTGTCCACCTTGTGGGTGGACGTCCTACGCTGCGCTTGCCGGAACGTGGTCTCCATTCGAGGACCTATCGACCCCATACAAAACCTACATACTTCTTCCGATTCTCCAACTACTCTTACAAGTCGAGGTATTTTTAGTCATTGTCTCTCTCGTTTGAAAAGTCAAAGGAGGGAGAGTGACCAAGCTAACCACCTCACGCGTCAGAATAGGACCCGTCTATACAATTTACTTATTTTTAAGTTTTCACCAACTGTACAAGTGAGAGGACCGGTCCAGCAGCTGTGTCGTCACAATGAGACCAGATGCTGCGGATGGACATTGTCTCCAGAGCAGAGGTCAATGTAGGGCGGCTCAATAGAGCTTGGGATGGTGTTCGATGATTCGAAATTTGAATATTTAAAATGGGAATTGGAATTTTTAATTTTTTTTTGGTTAAGTACGATTTTCATTATTACTTCTATGTATGTAGTAGGAAGATGAAAAAAAAAAAATGATGAAACATTAGTACGAACGCTACTGCAGTCGTAAAGTTAGCTTTTAGCCGAGTAATAAGAGTATTTTTTTTGTTGATAAATAGTGTGCATACGTTTTAGGTAATTAATATTTGAATAGTCATTTTGTTAGCAGATAGATTTCCATTCATAAGCGCTCGATAAGGTAATCCTACTAATATTATAAACGCGAAAGTTTGTAAGAATGAATGGATGGATGGATGTTTGTTACTCTTTCTCGCCATAACGGCTGAACAGATCTGGATGAAATTTGGCACAGAGATAGATTATAGTCTAGAATAGTACATAGGATACTTTTTAACCGCGGGTGAAACCGCGAGGCGCAGCTAGTCTAAAGTAGTTTTCTAACTTTCAGCCGCGGATAGCGTCGCGCGTAATAAGGAGATATTTCTTTTGTGACAGCTATTTCGAACGTTTGTGAAAAAGAAGTAAAATAAATAATAAACTTTTTACATTACATTAGTTACTATGGTGGAGTAGCTGCTCAGATCAATCTAGAGGTAAAGATGGAACACTGCGTTATATCTCGCTGAAGCCACTTCTTTTTCAATGTGTGTGCGTGGTAATGTTGCCATGAAAATCATTTACAATTGCACGAAAACTAATATTAATTCCCAAACTCTACGTTAGCCATTTCCGTTTCAAAATACAACCTTAGTAGATTTAATATTCTAAAACTGCACATATTTGTAAGAGTTTAATGTTACGGCCTTTTCAAAATTGACTTGTAAAAAAACAGTTAACAAAAACGCACAGTTTAAAAAAAACTCAAAATTTAGTCCTGGCCACACTTTTATAATGCACTATGTACATTTAAGTACACGAAATCATACCATAAACCAATGCACATTGTCGAGGTAAGAATGACGAAGCGAGTAGCGTAGTTTTTTTGCGTCAATGTGTGAGTGTTGTGTACCTCTAAGACAGCAGCGTAGTTTTTGTTTGATATTTGGCTTCACTTAGATCATACGCCGTGCGCCATCTTATTCTCTAGGTTTATCTGAAAGTAGCTGGAGCGTCTGTCTACGGGCTGGAGAGTCATTCATCTTTAAGTCTATCTGCAGAGAGCGTAGCTCAAAACGAACTTATAAATTTGTATATTTTTATTAATAGAGAGAAGACAACTAAGGCTGAGTTGCACCAACCAACTTTAAGCTTAACCGGCCCCAAAATCTCTTTTACGTGAGAATTTACGGCTCATTGCATTACTTTCACAATTTGATTATCGTAAAAAACGCTACCAAAGCGTACAAAAGCGTAACTAGCTGTAAAGTATCTGGTAAGCCAAAGATTTTAATGCCGGTTAAGCTTTGGTTATAGTTAAAATTAATTGGTGCAACTCAGCCTAAAACGGTTAAAAATGAACAACTACATTAGCTTAGAACTTGGAAACTGTAGACAAAATAATACTTGAGGTTACTAGATCCTTTGAAACACTTTGGTAACTAACCCCATTACTAATGAACGTTGTAGGTAGGTATGGCCTTGAAATAGTTCAAAAAATATTTGTTTTCTCCTTCTTAAAAATTTTAACTCAATAGAAAAAGACAAAACATTGTACATTTATTCCGGTGCTATCTATCGCTCATTAGTGAGCGAGGTAGGTACATTTTTAAACGTATTTTTGGTATTTCTACTCGACGCTAGGAGTCGCTACTGAAAGCAACGATTGCAGCGCTCCGAGTGGTAGTGTTTTGTACTTAAGATTTTTTGTGCGACACCTATGGATGAGTAGCGTAACTAAAATATTTCTCTATTCAAATACAGATGGCAAATCTGGGAGTAATTTTGAGATTAAAGCTTTTGATAGTTTTGAACAAAATTCAATCATTTTTTGTGGGCTTTTTACTGGAGTGGAGCCACGGACGGAAGAATTTCAGAAAACATTTTAATAACGTTGAACAGTTAAAATCGAATATAATTCCGTGGCACGTAGGAATAACTGAACAACTCGACTTGCATGATTTTTTTTTTATTGGCTTAAACGCTTCCTTCGTATGCGCTTTACTATGTATAAAAAAATCAGCCCGAAATATACAATAGTTTTAGAGCAATCGCGTTTTGTACATCTCGACACCCTTGCATTTTATGGTGTTTTACTTGATAAAACGACTTATCAAGTGTGTGTTTGCTTACTAATATTGACATCTTGAATTATCAACATCAACACATGTTCAAAATATTGAAGATCTCGACTTATACACCTAAGCCTTTTCTGCAAAAATTAACTTTAACTTGACAAATTGAGATGTCAAGCATAAGTTTGTGTATGAATAATTGTCATCTTGATTTATCAACTTACACTCACATCCAAAATACTGGATATCTCGACTTATACACATAGCCTGTTTCTGCCTCCATTGACAAATCGAGATGTCAAGTTATGGCAAGCCAAATATTTTTGTTTAAAAAGTGACATTATCACATGTTCACTTTTACCTTTGCCGTGGTGATTTAGTTTTCATCTGCAATAGCAAGATATCAAGTTGTTATCTACCCGAGCTGGATATTTTTTATGTACCTACTGGAGCCTAAACGCCAACAAACATGCCATGCAACAACGTGAAGTAAGTATAAAAATATATTATAATGCTGTACATTATTGGTGACTATTACTATCATTGGTGTACTATGTACCTACCTACATGCATACTTACACAAAAGATTCAAATCAATACAGGGTTGATTGGTAGCGGGGTGCAAAGCCGTAAAGAGACGCTAGCATAGATCATTTATTTTAGACCCTTTAGAGCCATGGTTGTCTAAGACGAAGTCTGACAATTTTTTAAATCTGTGTTTTAAGGTTTTTGGGGAAAAACACCAATGATGGCCAATCAGAATAAGAAGTTCATTTTTTTTTCACTTTATTTAATTAAAATAATAGTCATAGCACCGCGAAAATCCAACTAGAAAAGAAAGGTAAACCATTTAGAGTAGGAAAGGGTGTCAGACATGGAGACCCTCTACCTCCAAAACTATTCTCAGCGGTTGTCGAAACAATCTTTAGGAGGCTTAACTGGGAAAACCTCGGAATCACTGTCGACCGTGTCTCCCTAACACAATCGAGGTTTGGAGACGATATACATATAAATAATGTTATTTGCTGAAACACCTAAAAACATATAGCAAATGATACTTGAACTAGCGGATGAAAGTGAGAAGAAAGGTTTAAAGCTGAACCCAGACAAAACAAAGGTAAGGACAAATGGGAAGAAAACCACCATACATCTAGGAAATAACCAAATTGATTACACTGATGAATATATCTACCTGAGACAGCTAATAACACAAGAGGTCCCTATACGCAAAGAAGTTGACAGAAGAATAACAAATGGCTGAAAGAGATACTGGAGTCTGAGAGAAGCCATGGAAGATAAAACTCTTCACATTAATGTAAAAAAAAAAACTTTTCAACACCTGCGTACTACCTGTTTTAATGTAAAATCAGAAGACTCAAATGGCAATGGGCAGGGCATATGATAAGAGGCCAAGAGAAATGGAGCTAAATTGTGACACGATGGTGCCCTAGGAAAAGGAAAAGGGGCAGACCACAGAAAAGGTGGGATGATGACATTAGACAGGTAGCAGGAGTAACTTGGAATAGAGTGGCCCAAGATAGACAGGAATGAAAAAGGTTGGAGGAGATCTTTGCCGATTGGCAAACAGACCTACAAAAAATAATTAAGTATTAGAATAGATTAAGATTAGTTTAACTACCAAAATATACTTGTAAATCCACACTCATAGTTTTTAGTTCTTAATACTTTGTAAATAGATACTAAGTTGGTCTGAATAAAGGGTTTTATTATTATTTATTAGTATTATTATTGATCGAAGTAATGTGTAAGCAATCTAACAAAACATGTATTAAGCATGTGTGTCATCAGACATTTTTACAGATTTTTTACAGCCACTTAAGATTACGAAAATTTTCAAAGATTTTTTAAAACGGTTTTTTGAAGTCGTTTAAAATAATAATTAGAAAAGCTTTTTTAAATAAGACCTTCTATAAGTAGGTATTTATGTCTTGTAGTGTGTTTGATTAATGTTTTCTTATTTGTAGAACTCAACGATTGCCAACTGTTGATTTCTCGGGATAATAAGTCTAGCCTATGTGTTAATTTAGTGTAAACTCTAAATAATTCATTTTAATTAGAAACAAATGCGTTTCCATTGTGTTTTTCCCATATGTTTAAAATAATTTTAATAAGTTAGTGAAAATAGTTTTTAGATTATGTAAATGAGCGTATAATTCAAAAAAATATATATTTTAAAAACTAAGACTTTTTTACATTTTGCATTATATGCTGAAAAGTAAGATATATCTTGTAAAGTAGTAATAATTACTTGACAAACTATATCTGTTTGAAGTTGTCATTGGTTTACTAATGAGAAATAATGCTTTTTCCATTGAAATAACTGAGGTAACCGATAAAAATGATCCGTACTCAGATGGTGAATAACTGGATAAATGTCCTTAAAAGCCAAAACTTGGTCTACAAGTCGAGTTATCAACTTATTCAAGGCATTTCAGCTGTTTGACAAGTCTATTATTATGTAAACTATAAGTTGTTTCGTTAAATTCTTGAAACCATACGAAAGAGGGCCTCAAGTAACCCTCAAAATAACTTTGACATCATCGTTAAACTAACTTACCGACTAAACAGAAAATGTCAAACTTTAAAATGGCTGCCCTGAAAAATTGACGTTTTTGCGATGTTCAGTTATTCCTGCGTGCCACGGAATTAATTACCTATCAATAAGTATAAAAGCTGCCTACAAGACTATGTAGCTTTTAGATTTTAGCTTTTACAAAATTGGTAGCAGAAAAATTTATGGGTACAAATTATTTATACCCATAATATAATCCATTTATTTAGAAATTATAAATGTTGTTTGTTCGCTATTTCAAGCATCGCACTCAATCTTCCACATTCCGGCGCTGCCAACTTGAAAAACACAATTATTCGCGCCATCGGAGCGTTCCAAAGAAAATTATCGGCCAGTCCTAAATCGGTAAACATATTTTTACCAACCTTTTTAGTAGAATTTAAACTCTAATTGCTCAGAGTTTAGGGTTTCTTTTAGCTTTTCGGTATTGGAACGGAATGTTAGGCCTTATCTAGCGTGCGTGAGTTGAAACACTAATCGGTTAGGGCTCTCTTATTAGGGGTAATTTTCACTCGCGTTAGTGGTGAAGTAATAAAAACTAATTGGTATTCGATACTCTTTTGTTGTTATGTTTGTATTTAGAAGGCTCTGATTGTGTTTTTTTGTTTAAAAAAATATTTACAAATATCCAAAAACAATAATTCTACTTAGAATTAATTTTCAGTTAGCCTTTTCTAACAACTGCGCAAGAATGAGGGTTATGTTTTTCGAGTGTATGTATGGATGTATGAGGTTTATTTGGCACCTACAGCATAGATAGCTGGATGGATTTCGATATGTGAGGTGTCATTTGAATCGTCTTGATAGTGGAAGTGACTTATGGTACAAATTTTTGAGCCAAGTTTTTTGTTTTTCTTTTAATAATATTACTTGTTGAGTTTATTTAGTTAAATGAATAGTTTTTGAAATATATTTTTAGGCCTAACTGAATACTGAAAAAACATTTTGTAATTTCTCACAAATAAGTACTTAAGTATAGTATCTTTATTAATATGTTTTACCATGTAAATAAAAATCTAAGGTTTCTCATACTACAGGCCAGACTAATATCCAATAAATGTTTTACGATTCCTTTTAACTATTTTTCGAGTTTTGTTTATCACAGATGAATCCATTAGAAAATAAGCTTACAAAATGATCAGCGATTACAAACGAGGAAGTCCGCCACACAATTGTACTCGCGGCTAATCGTCATGATAGCCAATTGTTTAGCCATGAGAGTTTCTTTGGAGTCTATGCTACGAAATCGCTAAGCAAACCTCCAGCTACCGCCGTAAACCAGGCGGCTCACGATTTCTGACAGTTAACGTAAACTTTTTTCGTTTGGCTTCATACATGCAACCTAGTGCCCTAACCTTCCCGCCAGGTGCACTTTAACAAAAAAAGTTGGGACAAAACTGCTACTTTAACCAATATCTAATGTATTTCCGCTCTAAAGTCGCATTAAGGACGTCAAGGAATATGATGTTTTTATTCTATTTTTAATTTGGAACATTTTAAATGAATGAAATTTACAAGAAAACTTTAGACAATTTGATATTTGAAGCTAATTTCATAAAGTATTTAACAGAACAAATTTTAATTAAATTTACAACTAAATATGATAAAAAATTAATTACAATGAAAAAAAAATTGTACAAAAAGAAACAACAAGAATAATCCCTAGTCTATAAATCCCTATTCTACGAGCACTTCGTCGAATTCGAACGTTCGTCGAACGTGTTTCGCCTCTCCACGAAATAAATACATACATATGTTTAAATACATACTTAAATAGATATTAACACCCAGACACATAACAAACACAAATATTCATCACATAAATGTTTGCCCTAATTGGGAATCGAACCCACGCCCCCGAGCTCAGACGGCAGGTTCACAACCAACTGAGCCGCCGAGGCAGTAATGAATAACCAAACGAAAACGAAAAAAATGCCAAACGAAAACGAAAAAAGTTTTCGTTACCGTCAAACCTCAGAGCAAGGGTACAGTCTGCACTCTCCACAATATCCTAGGCAGTTGTTTACGCGAGCCTTCTCTGGATTTATTTCCGTATGTTCCGGTCGTCATTATGCTAATGATACGAGTGCCATGAGAAGGGACTTCGTTATGTTGGTACTTGGACTTAGGGCGCTCCTAGACGGACCATACTTTCACTGCAATACTTGCCCGGCAATATTGTATACAAATACAAATAATTTATTTGGGTATAAAAAACATGTGAAAATTTCAAATTTGATTCCAGAGGCTCCCAACTAGTAAGAGACTGTGTGTCAGGAGCCAGTGGCTTCTCCAATTTGACAAAATACCTCCAAATTTTGAACTTATTACTAAAACATATTATATTTTTACTAGATAAAATACTAAACTTAATTTGATTATGTTAATTCTAAATCTAGACTGGGAAGAAAAAAAAATAAAGAAACAATAATAATGAAAACAAAATAATACTAGTAATAATTAAAAATACAATGTAGACATGCCAAAAGGAAAAAAAAGGAAAAAAACTCCAAAACTACTAAATATAATGAGACCTGGTTTTAACAAAATAATTTAAAATTGGACAAGAAATATTTTAAGACAAGTTATGATGACTATGTACTGTTTGTGTGAGGTTGTGTCAGTGTACATTTTAATGCGTGAAGTAAATGTGTAAGCAAGTGTAGGTAGTTAGGTAGATAGTAATAAAAGTATGAGTATAAATAGAAATATTAAACAGTTTAAAAGTAAAAACCTTCCAACATGCGTTCAGTAGTCGTGTAGTCGTACCGTTAATGTAGTCTTTTTAAGTTCGTTGTCGGTAAGGTGGTCAACTTTTCTGTATTGTGACAGTATTTTAAGTGTGGCCCGGATATATCGTCATACATTCCTAGCATGGCTGATGGTAGCCGGGTTACACTCGGCAGTATTATCGGCATAGTCGGGCCAGTTTTGCAATAAAATATGGTTCGTCTAGGATCGCCCTTACTGAATTTTACACATTCGTTGCCTGTTATGCCTATACAAATGTAGCAGGTAGATACTTTATTCCTAATATCTTTGTTACAAAGATGAAATTGGAAAAAAAATGTTTTAAAAAAAGAATCGAGTGACTTACCTAGGTAGGTAATAGGTCGTTACTTAAAAAAAAAATTGCAAAGAATTGAGAATTAATCTCCTCCCGACTACAGGTAAAAAAGGAATCAAACGACGTCCCAAATATTTGAAAAAAAAAATAGAGTTATATGGTAATGTTAAGTTTTTGCAAAAAGTATATAAAGGTACTAGGTATGTAAAGGTCCTTAAGTTTTTTTTAAATTCATTCTTTAGAAAGCGTTGATTTACAAAAAATCAAAAGTGAAATTTGGTTTCAGTTTTGACTTTAAAACACAGAGGATACTTTAGTTCAAAGTCAATTGTTTCAAATTTCGTATTTTAGAGTAATTTTTTTTTAAAGTTTAATACCCAAATGAATAACTATTTTGTATAAAGTAAGTAAACTTAAAAAAAAAAAATTGTATCCGAAAATGAGTTGGTAAAAAAAAGAGTTAAAAGTTTAAAAAAAAGGTTAAAGAAAAGAAAACTATCTAAACCAAGTCACAAAAAGACTGAACAACAGAATCGCAATATTCTAATCCACGCGGGGAGGATGGGGTAAAGTGGTATCACCGCAAAGTTTTCACACTTTGCCGACAACTTTTTCCCTCTTTTATTTTGCCTCACAAAGTGGTGGTGCGGCGACGACACGGTTTTTCTTTGGCAATTTGCGAAAAAAGTTCTCTTATTGGTATTCTTTGGCTAATTAGAAACTTTGTCCAGAACCAATCCTTTAATGGATTGGTTCTGGACTTCCAATCAGATTGTTTTGTTATTTTTATCTTATTATTTTTTACGTCTTGTAAAATTATGTATTAGATTATTACTATTGTATTAGTATTAGAATTTTCAAGGCCTCAACTTTTATAAATGTTCCTGTCCATTCAGGTTGCCTGGAAGAGATCGCTTTGAGCGATAAGGCCGCCCATTAAAAGCTTAGTTAAGCCTTATTTAAGTACTATTGTAATTATTTTATGTTTTTAATAAAGAGTTGTTGTTGTTGTTGTTGTTTTGTAAGATTATTCTTGTTGGTTCAATTATGTATTTTGTCAGGTACAAATCAGAAAAATAATACGCAGTTGTTCATTAGTGAGTGTCTTTTTCAAAACCTTTTTATTACCTACTAGCTGCACCCCGCGGTTTCACCCGCGATTAAAAAGTATTCTATGTGCTATTCTAGACTATAATCAATCTCAATACCAAAATTCATCCAGATCTGTTCAGTCGTTCTAGCGTGAAAGAGTAACAAATATCCATCCATCCATCCATTCTTACAAACTTTCGCGTTTATAATATTAAGTAGGATTCTTCTTTTAGTATTTAAATACTATAGCCGAATCTAGCAAATATTATGAAAATTAAGAAGTATCAACCATTTGAGTTATAACTATTTCGCTGCTAGACTATTAATTATTACTACAAAATCTTACGAATGAAAATTGATCAATGCAATTAAATTGGATGAGGTTGCATTTATTTTGTCGCTCATAATTACATTACATGTTAATAACGAATTTAGTTTAGTTCAAAATTTAGAATAAAAAAAAATTAGGTAAGTATTTAGGGATAAAATCCTAACTAATATTATAGATGCGAAAGTGAGTTTGTTCGTTTGTTTGTTTGTAACGCTTTCACGCTCTAACTAATCAACCTTTTAATAAAATTTCATGGTGATCCATGAAATTTTGCATACACTTTGTCTGGTGTACAGAAAAGGACATAGAGTTACTTTTTGTCCCGAAAAAATAAACGGTTCATGTGGGACCGCGGGTGAAACCGCGGGGCGCAGCTAGTCCTACTTTCCTACTAATATTATAAACGCGAACGTTTGGATGTATGGATGGATGGATGTTTATTACTCTTTCACGCCAGAACGGCTGAACAGATCTAGATGAAATTTGGCACAGAGAAAGAATATAGTCTAGAATAGCACATAGGATACTTTTTAACCACGGGTGAAACCGCGGGGCGCAGCTAGTATTACATAATTACAATTTGACCCGTTCAAACGCTATACACCCAAACAATACGATATTTACTTGGTCGATATTTCAATAGTTTTCTCAAACTAGCCGAAATTTCGAACCTTTCATACATAACCCGACCGAACTCCCAACAAAAGATAACCCGAGCATTATTGATGGAGGCCTGAAATTTAATATGAAATATTTCAAACTAAACTCACACTACCGCACCCACACCTACACCAGACCGTAACACACACACGCACAATAAAACTACACAAATACATCGAAGCGTAAGAGGGGTGTCTTTGTTACATTAAGGAAGAAGGGTATGGAAGGGGCGAGGGGAGAGTGGGGTGGGTCGGGCTGTTTTGTATTCTGCCCGCTGGTCGCTTGTCCGTTTACGATTTCGCGCGGGAACACTTGGAGATTTCTATTCGCGCGGTGGCACGGTGGCGACGATTCGGAATTTCTTTATTAAACGAGCGTTTGGCAGTGAGTGTACTACCGCTCGGAATTTCTGATGCTCTCTCTATTTCACTTGTTTATATCGATGGTTGATGGCATTTTGTAAGCGACGATACGTGTGTGGTTTTATAACCTACTCGTACACACGTATCGTCGCGAAATGAATGAAATTAATGTAAAGAAGACACTTTTCAACTCATTGATGTGTTTTTGAAATGTACTAATTTTCTTAGGGCGCTCCTAGACAGCCTATATTTATACTGTATAATGGCCGGGCAATACTGGCTATATTGCCGACTGTAGCCCGGCTATTAACAGCGATGACTGAAATGAAAATAGAAATGTACTAGCTGCTCCCCGCGGTTTCACCCGCGGTCCCACAGGAACTGTTTGTTTTTTCGGGATTAAAAGTACCCTATGTCCTTTTCTGTACCCCAGACAACATGTATGCAAAATGTCAGGACGATTGGTTGAGTAGTTGAGACGTGAAAGCGTTACAAACAAACAAACGAACAAACTCCCTTTGGCGCTCACCGGTCGAGCAAGGTAGATGATGATGAATAAATGGCTAGGCCACACTCAATATATTGTCGCAATGTTGCCAGGCCAGTATTGCCGTGTTAGATTTGCTGTAGAAATCTTGCCCGTCTAGAAGCGCCCTTACGCAATTGCCATCGTTCAAGTCAAAACTTCAAATCAAAAAACTAAAAAATGATAAAGAAGTTCTCTATGCTGAAATTGTTTTCAGCCAGCGCTGCGGTTAACAAGTAACTTTATTAAAAGAAAAAATTGCAACGACTGCAAAATGTTTTATTCTATGTCACTTCCACTATCAAGACGATTCAAATGACACCTCACATGTCGAAATACATCAAGCTACTTAGGCTGTAGGGCGGCATAAAGAAACCTCATACATACTCGTACATACCCACATACATGCAAATATGCAATTAGAAAACATAACCCTCCTTCTCCCGCAGTCGGGTAAAAATTAGCGTACACAATAATTCAGGGTGTACGTTACTTCCATACCAAATCTCATCAAAATCCGTTAATCCGTTTGACCGTGAAGATGTAACTAACCATCACACACACAAACTTTCACCTTTATAATATAACTAGCTGAGATTCGCGGTTTTACCCGCGGTCCCACAGTAACTGTTAATTTTTTTGTAATAAAAATTACCCTTTGTATGTCCATTTATGTTTATACGTTGTCTGGTGCACACCAGATTATATTACAGTACAACGTATAGTACATATTTTTATGATGATCAGTTAAATAGTTAGGGCGTGAAAGCGTTACAAACAAACGAACAAACTCTCTTTCGCATCCTATCCTACTAATATTAAAAACGCGAAAGTTTGTAAGAATGGATGGATGGATAGATTGATGTTTGTTATTCTGTCACGCCAGAACGGCTGAATAGATCTTTATGTATTAAATTTGGCACAGAGATAGATAATAGTCTAGCATAGCACATAGGATACTTTTTACCCGCAGGTGAAATCACGGGGCGCAGTTAGTTTATAATATTAGCTAAGAAGTACGATTATTAAACTAAATCTCAAATAGAATTGAACACGGAATATCTCCCCGTGCTTTCGAAATATCTTTTCCAAGACAGAATTACCATTTACAAAGAAATCCACTCCCACAAATTATAGGACTAATTTGAAAGTCGAATGCAGAAAATAAGAGAAAGATAAAATAAGAGAGAATATATTCAGAGAAGCATTAGCGTGGCTGGACCTTATAAGAAGACAATTTTATGCTAATCTTTTTCCGCCACTTTAGCATTCGAGCAACAGACGTGGCGAATTAGGGTTGTCACAGGTTCGTTTTTCTTTTTGCGCACACAAAAGAACTTTGAACACGCAAATAAGATACGGCAAAACATAAGGGGCCTTAATACAAATCTTTTCAAAAAAGAATTTAAGAAAATATTGACTGCCAAATGCTATTATAAAATTGATGACTTCCTCCGGGATACATTTTAATAAATATTGACATACATTCTATTCACACTTAACTATCAAATGAAATATGACTTGCGGTTCTCTTTCATCTGACGTTATATTTAGGTAAGCTATTATATTCAAACGCTGACATTTCAACTTTAATTTTGACATTTAATTTGTATTAAGTATAGATTCATTTAAATTCAATTAGCCTTGACAATTTAATATATATTTTTTCTATAATTAGCCATCTCTCCAAATTTTGCACGCCTTTTTAGGCATAACATGAAGCTCGTCTCTAATTTACTGTAACAACAATATTTATTACTCGTGTTTAAAACAAATAAATGTATCTTTATCTTTAACACAAAAGGTTAGTTTTTCTCAATCTTAAATATGTAGGATTTTGGCTTTTATCCTACTTCAAACTTATTGAAGTTATACTTCTTTTGGCGCGATAGAGAAAAATGATGAGAGTGAATTTTTACGATGCGCGCGCACACCGACACCTAAATTCTACATCGTGAAGTTAGTTCTACGTGGCATGAAAATTTATAACTATGTTCAAGTTGTATATTCTAGTATTTTTACATTTAGAACACGTGTTTCGTAAGAGTACAATTAAACAGTGAATAAATAAACATTATTTTGGTGTTTTTATTAAATCAATTTCATATACGACGGTGATAGTATTTACTAATAATTTATTATTTATTAGTATTTCTATATATATTGAATATTAGTGATAAAACTGATTTGAATAAACTGTTTTGAGTGCATTTATAGATTTGAGGTTAAGAAGTATAACTTCTAACGCGTGTACACACACTCTTTTTTTTATTATTACTTACTAGTGGCTCAGTGTTGGCCTCACGGCCGATGTCTGTCTATGGGTCGCATTTCTTATTCGATTCTCTTGAAATGTTGTGAGTAGGTTCAATAATTATTTAGTTTTTTTTTGTCAAGCCAGTTTTTGGAAATACTTAAAACTGGCAGAGATATAGCTTAAAAAAACTCTGCAATTTAAAAGAAAACTAAAAACTGACTAGGCAAAATAATCTGTCAAAGAGATTTGAGATGTCTGATCAGAGATCCATACCGAATTCGGACGACAACTTACGATATACGACATCTTTTTTGTCGAAGCTGAAGCAAAGACGCTTCGCTTGCTAACGCTCGCTCGGTCAATAAATGCGAAGGTTTGTGTGTTTGTACGTTACTTCTTCACGCTCAAACGGATGGACGGATGTTGATGTTTGGTTTGGAAATTGACTTCTTTTAACAGCTGGTAAAACCACGGGGCGCGGTTAATTGGGATAAATTAGGATAAATATTTAAATATTTGGGAAACTTACACACATTGACGTCGTAACACGTCTGACCCCAAACTATATATATACATGTATACACTGTACTATGACTGCCAGAGACTAATATACATACATACATATAATATTTTTAAATACGTATTAACACCCAGACACAGAACAAACACAAATGTTCATTACATGAATGTTTGCCCTGGGTGGGAATCGAACCCACGACCCGAGGCTCAGAAGGCAGGTTCACTACCAACTGAGTGACCGAGGCAGTCAATTGATTTTATTTTTAAGTTCAAAATACGTAAAAACGTGGCTTTTTAATTGGTTCGTCGGTAGTAAGCAAGAGATAAGGTAAGTAGATTTGTCTAGCACGCCACATAATTTTAAGATTAACCAAGTAGGTATCTCTCGCTTGCTCCCGACCGAATGATCACGAAAGGGGTCTACAACTCATAAATTGTAAGTGAAACTTTTTTCTGCCAGTTATTTTTTAATGAATATGAAGTTAAATAAAGAAAGTTAATATTTCCTATATAATTGTTTTTTCCCGTCTTTTTTGACTTCTTATTTACTTCCAACATTATTTAAAGGTAAGTTTCACAAAACTTTTTAGTTATATCGATTAAAAATGCGCGACAACCCTGCGCCACAAATGAGCTGATATTTTTTACCGGAATCCCAGACACTTCATGTCTTCGAGGGAAATGTTTTGAATTTAAAACATTTTTTTATATATAACATAATACGAGTACGCATACATACATGCATACATATGTTATGTTATTTTAAGATAAAAAACGAACTTAGGAATTTGAAATACTTGAAATAATTACGAACTTAAAATACGTTTAAATATGCCGTTAAAAATTGTATTTATCAAATTTGGCTTGTTGAATTGTTAATGTTACTTTATTTTAGTGATATTATATGAAACAAATAGTATATTTTATTACCTATAGGTATTTAAATTATTAGAATGTATTATATTAGTACGACATGTGTGTAAGTAAAATTCAAATAGTTTAAGTAAGTAAGTATATCAACACTCATATTTTTGTTAATTTTTGCACATCCCATGTCCCATACTCTTTCATACGTATCCTCTCCATCCTAAGGTTGCCTGGAAGACATGGCTCTTAGTGATAAGTTCGCCATTTTCAACTTCAAGCGAAGTTTAAGTTTTTTTGTGTTCTTGTGTCTTGTTATGTCTGGTGTGAACAATAAAGTGTTTATCTATCTTTTTAAATACAACTACTTACCATACTTTGAAATCTCTACTAAAAAGGTTTTAGCATTCATCTTTCCTAAACTCTTTGAAGACGATTTTTGACCAACGAAGGCGGTATACGACTCTAGGCTTACTAATGTGTCAAATATACTCTTGTTCGATGGGTTTAATTAAAAAAAAAAACACTTGGCTCGGTACTGGAAAAATCCTAAAACTAAAATTCCTTGTTTATTTGTTTGTTACGCTTTCACGATTACTCAACTGATCTTCACGAAATTTTGCATACGCGTTGTCAGGGGTACAGAAAAGGATATAGGACTGATTAATAAAAAAAAAAAGCGGTTACTGTGGGACCGCGGGTGAAACTGCGGGACGCAGCTAGTATTACAGTATAGGTTTACATACATGTTTACGCTCTAGTCAAAAAGGAAATAAAGAAAGCTTTATCATAAGATTTAAGTTAAGAGCTGTTTGGCCTAAAAACTCTCACGCCAGACTTTCATCAACTTATTTTTTACTTGTAAAAACCAATGCAGTATGTAGCGATGGCAGCCTAGTTGGGAGAAGGTCCGCCTTTCAAGCCAGAGGAAGCGGGTCCGACCCAGCCGACGGCACGCACCAATTTGTTCATTGTGTGAACATATGTGCGTATGTCATCTGCTACATGACTGGAGCCCGGTGTATGGCGACAGGCTCGCCCCCAGTCACATTTGGGACTGAATATCGTCCGGCGAAATGTGGGTGTTGTATTTCACCTCTGCCAGCTCCCTCGGGGGAAAGGCGTGACGATATGTTATGTAAAAACCAAGCAAGCGGGTTCAAGAAGATCCCGGTCTAATGTAACAATCGATTCAAATTAGTCCTCAAACAATCAAACATTGTACTAAACAAAGGAAACAAACAACTCCTAGATAACAGAGCAATGAAAAGCGCCCGTCCTGATTGCGAGCCGCTAACAGTCTTTATGTGTTGCCATGTCAAGACTTCTCCCGGGAATATTTTTATTTGTACCTAACTACTCAAGAAAGGAGGGTACTTAATAATTTTGGATTTGGGTGAGTATAAAGTCTATCAGTAGACAAGGAGATTAAATTACCTATTATATACGTGGCGAGGGAGTTAATAGAAACCGTGTTATAATGGGTTTTACTCCCGTGTGTTACACTCTACTTTGCACTTCGATTGTGAAAGAATAAAAAAATCCAATTCAATAATAATAATAAATGACGGTTCCCAATTTAATTTAAAAAAAAGCAAATTATTTCGCGCCAATGTATTTTTATTTTTTTCTGTAGTTGTACCGCAAAATGCGCACTCTACTGAAGGGGTCAACGCTTTAAGTACTATATTCAGAAAAAAAAAAAAATTCTTCTAGAGCGATGTATGCTATTTTATCTTTGCTCTGCATACGTACTCACTGTTTACTCACAATCAGACTCAAATTATGCGAATCTTAGTTTTCATAAGTATCATCAGTATTCATAAGTTTTTAAACATGATTCATTCTTCCGATCGAGTTTATGCTCGATTCCCTATTCCGAAATTTATAAAAGTAGACTGAAATTCGAACAGCGAGTTTGAAATTTGTGGGATCCGATCAGAAATGTTTTAGAATTATTGTGAATAGCAGCGCTGGTATGCTACAATGAAGGACTTATTGAGCAAAAGAAGTGTTTTTTTTTGGATTGGTTGATACGTGTGTACCCGCAGTGGGTACGTGTGGACAGTGATGATGATTGTGGTACATTTATGTAACGTCTTCATATAAGTAAGTACGTTTTGCTACCTATACCTATATGACTTGGGCTTATGTTCACCAAAATTTCACAGAGCGATTACGCTGGTCAATAGTGATTTTGTTGATCTTGATGTAAGAGTTTTTTCGAATATTTCTGCGTCAATAATTTAAGAAAAAATGGGTGGTTTTGGAATGTTAGCTAAAATTTAAAAAAAAATCTTTAATGTCACATTGCACTATAATAATAGAACAATGTTCCAAAGTAGAGGGAGAGAGAGAGAGCAGTAGTATACATTTTATTGAGCCAAACCAGTACTTTCATGAATATTTTCGAAAATTGGCCACTTGAAAACATAGAAATCCGCAGAAATATCTAGGGCAAAAAAAAAAATTTTTGTTGAGCTGTGTTATTTGTTTAACCGTCCATGGTTGACATGTCAATAAATTAGCTTATTGATTAACTGCCAAATAATAGACGGTTAAAAATTTAATTTCTTGTTTACGGTACACTTTGGTCTTGACCGATGTTTTAATTAGTCGTTAAATAGATTTGTCTTAATATCCGTGATGTTGAGTGCTATATTTTGTCAAGTTTTTGGTCTTTCTTTTAGTAATAAAACGTGGTATTGACGATTAGTAGTACAAAATAAAATTAGTTTATGTACTTTTTTGTTCGCGTTTAATTTATTAAGAGGGAAGAGAGAGCGGGCGATTTGATTTGATTATTTGGGCTAATATGGTCTAATTTTATACTTTCAGTAAACATTTACTTCACTTACTACCCGTATTTAAATTTAGAAACCTTTTTGACCTCTATTATCAGCATAGTCTAATCTCATCTAGATTAAATCTGTATTTTCATATTTTGCCATTCACGAAATAATTATTTAATTTTGTAAAACATTAATAGCCATTCATCGGGCAACACCGGTCTTAAAGTTGAGGAGCACGCACACAACCAAAACCGCCCCTTACCCAACCCACCAAGGAATGGTCGAAGATAACTGCACCAGTCCAAAAAGAGCTCCCAAACATCCTTATCAACTCCACTCCCAAACGGACACTGTAAAATTTAACAGCTTAAGGTAAGCTGGTCGCTGTTTGTGGGGTCGGCTACCTAAGGAGCGCAAGAAGAAATACACCCGGGAGCGAAACGGGACCGGCCGCCTTAAAGTGTGTCCCCCTTTACCCCCTCCTCCCCTTCTTAATGCCCACTTTGTAGGAGGTCCATTAATTATGGCAAGCGACCGTGTCGAGACGATCGGGTGTATTTGGTGAAATTGCAAAAAGGGACGGAATTTGGAGCGTTTGGAACCGTTGTTTTGTACGAATAGAATGGGTTTCTGGCCTTTATTTGGAATAGGTTTTAGTGCTCGGTTTGGGCTTGAGATTTGTGAATTAATTCTAAACTTATCGTATTGATAGCTGATATAAAAAAGAGAATCTAACAAATATAAAGAAAATCTGATAAGGCTATGAAAAGCCATAGGTAAGCTGCGATTCGCCGCGTTTCCAGCGGTTAAAAGTAGCTTAAGTGTTAATCTAAGAAATAAGCTACTTCCTTACCGAATTTTATCAAAATTCGCCAATCCGTTTGAACGTGAAGAAGTAGCAAACAAACACACACACACGGGAACTGTCGCCTTTTTAGTATCCTATCTATAGGAAGTGAGATTATGCCTCGCCAGGAGAAGGAAGTTCGGATGCTCGTGCACGTTACTAGTCATACTGATTGTTATGACACTCGTCATGTTTGTGACTTCTTAGCTTGTCTAAAGAACTAGGATTAAACGTCAAGCGAGTAGAACAGTATGTAGCTGCCACAAACAAAATCGCTGCAGCGAGGAGAATAGTAGTTATATTGTAGCACTAGCTGCGCCCCGCGGTTTCACCCGCGGTTAAAAAGTATCCTATGTGCTATTCTAGACTATGATCTATCTCTGTGCCAAATTTCATCCCGATCTGTTTTGCCGTTCTGGCGTGAAAGAGTAACAAACATCCATCCATTCGTACAAACTTTAGCGTTTATAATATTAGTAGGATGTAGGATATAATGAGGTAAAAGTTCTTCTAGCCGAAATTTAATCGGTCGGTCAAGTTAGCCCTTAAAATAAGGTTAAGGTTCCAAATCGCATAGAGCTCAAAATGGGTACAAATTTTGGAAACACTGAATTGAGACTGAATTGAAAACACTGAAAATTAAAAATGAAATATGAAAAGTCCTTATCAATCCCACAACTGCAAAAAAATGTATTCAGAATTCAAAGTCAAAGTTAGCAAATATCGGTACTTTTCAATTTTCAGCAAGTAAGGTTGGACATGACGAGGGAAGATCGTGTACAGGGTAAAATGAAACTTACATACAAATTCCTGAGCAAAGAGCTTCAATAAGAATTTTAAAATATGCCCTTCAGTTTCTTGCTTCTTCTTCTGAGTCGTGGCTCTTTTTCCAAACAAGGTGATAGAGTTATATTTATAACTTTGAGAGACGTTCATAAGTGTATCTTCGATACCCAATTAACCGAGTCTCCACTGACTGAGCATGCCTCGCGAGGCAAGCTTCTATCTCAGTCTGGAGTGTGGTAAGACTAGCAGCTAGAGCAAGATGGAAGCGTGCCTCGCGAAGCATGCTCGGGGAGACCCAGCTATTGAATAAATACATTTATTTTGATTTGATCGATTTAATTAGATATATTGGATTGGGTTTAAGTTATTGAATCGGTCGTCTCGAATATGTTCTACTTACATCTATGTAAGTAAAACCTATTTTACTAATCGCATTTTTACTAATTTAAAAGTATATTAAAGTAGGTAATTCAATCTTAAAAATCTACTTCAGTCCTTCCCTTCCCAAAACTTGTACTTCAAGTATCGCATGTTTACTTCAAACAGCTATCGTGCTCTCGAGGTCAGAGGACCGCGGCCGCCTCGAGTGGGTGATTAAGGGAACAACACACACATTAATCAAGTGGAGTGCGTAAGACGAGAACGGTGGAAAGTATTCGGTTGCGATCGTGGCGGGAGTATTCTGAATAAATGACCTATTTACTAAGAATGAGCAGGTAGCTTAACTTT
This sequence comes from Peribatodes rhomboidaria, assembly GCA_911728515.1. NCBI lineage: Eukaryota > Metazoa > Arthropoda > Insecta > Lepidoptera > Geometridae > Peribatodes > Peribatodes rhomboidaria. The sequence continues at coordinate 11,388,606 of OU452186.1, read as the reverse complement.
TAAAACAATGAAAAGGTTTTTTTTTGTTTTTTGTGTTTTCTATCTTCTTTCTACTTCTTCTACTATCTGCAATCCGTCCCCAGACTTTGAGCAGATTTGGGGTATTATTTTTGTCGGGAATAAAACATTTCGATTTTGACTTTGAGTTATTAACAAACAACAAAACGTAACAACGTTTTGTTGTTTGTTAATTGTCAAAGATATTTGACTTGTAACATTTTGTTATTAATAAATGACTATGACTATGACTATTTTATTAACGAAAACTTTTATTGATTTGTAAATCTAAGCCTTTCAAAAAATCTAAAGCGCACCATTCACTATGTGAGCCAATCAACGGACAAATCTGAGGGTCAATGTTTAGGTTCGTGGTTCGATCGTTAACATGCAGATTTGTTCGGGGATTTGTCGTTTGTGACCAATTGGCTCGCATGTGTGTAGCGGGCTTAAGAAGCTTTTTAACAGACGATCTTATCCAAAGAGATGTTTACCGATTAAGACGAATAATTTGGTCGACAAGGCGAAATCAGTCTAAAAATCTTTGTCAGACGATAACAGTGTTAAAATAGCTTTATCAGATACGACATCATACCTAAACATGACTGTTTAAAACCGATTTTAAAAAGCTTAAATTCTCATACGCAGTAAAAAAAGAAATAACAAGCACTTAAAACCGAACAAAAACCCTCAAATTCTCCCAAAATTAATCCAGAATAAGGTCACAACGCCTCTAATATCTCAAGGGCTGCCTCAAGTATCACGTAGCTATGAGCTGCGTACTCACCGGTGATGAGCGAGGAAGATCAGCGGTGAGCGAGGAATGAATCTACAAAAATAGCTCAATTTGCTTTAATTCAAGGACCTTTTTCCTGTCATGCGGATTGCCGACCGCGTGCGAATCTACCCTCTTATTTAGTAAGCGTTGGAATGGTCATCGTGTGCACTCACGCTTGCTTGCATGACACGAGTAGTAGGCGCAAGCAGGATAATATGCGATGACCATTGTAATTACGCTTAGAAAATAAAGCCCCTTCAAAAAACCCTTCCAAAAACAAAAAACAAAGTCACTCGTCATCGTCATGCGTCTCCTTCAAACTATTTGTAAATCACTTATTTCGGTCTTGCTTGCATCGATTGACGTCACTACGTGTTGCCCACGTGACCGGAATGCTATAGCTGGCGGATTATGTTATATACCATGATTTCATAGGTGTTTTACCTACCACGCTGGCAGCACGCACGCGGATTTAGTCGGCTGGGCGAATAACCTGCGCCCGTGCTATGTGCATTGTGCATGCGTACTATCATACGCGTGCAGCCAAAATCCGCACGCGGGTGGCAATTCTCACAACAGAAATGAAACTTCAATGAAGTAATTCTATTTTGCTAAAGCGAGCGGTCCGCGCTACCTACGGGATGGGTCCCCGCGAATCGTTGACAGATTTATTTAAACAAAAAAAAACATAGTAACTTTACCTTCTTTGTTTATCTTTGAAAATATTATGTACCTTAGTAAAATCTACGTAAATTTAAATTGAACTGTGAACTAGAAATAAGGATAGGATAGCTGTACCGAGATTTAGACTGACTAAGTCAAATAAGTCATTTTTAGGCAACTGCGTTCGTTTTTACAATAAAATCCCGAAAAATATTACAGGGCTCATTGAAGGAAAATTCAAATCACATGAAAAACTACATTAATGAAAAAGAGAGTATTATAAGGTTAAGAATTATTTAGAAGACAAAGATGCCTAGAGCCTACCACTTCCGCCAAATAGCCACTAGTATGTATACGAGTAGTTTATTTTATTTTATTTGGATATGTATGTTAGTCTGTAAGGTATTTATTTGCTATGGGCCTCTGTAACTTGCATTGTATGCAAGTTATATTGCCTGAAATAAATGAATTATTATTATTACCTAGTTGTAAGCCAAAATTCGTGAGACAGTAATTTATTTATTCTTTGAAAAAATAATGTCCCTCAGTTTCTTGCCTGTTCTTCTGAGTAGAGGCTCTTTATCCGGACAAGGAGGTCGAGTCTATTAAAAACATTGACGTTCATAAGTGTATCTTTGATACCCAAGTTGAATAAAAACATTTTGACTTTGACTTAGACTTAATCCTATTGGTCGATTTGGAGCGCAAAGAAAAAATCACAAATACGATCACTTCGCTGTGTAAATGCAGTGACCCTGTTAGTAGATGTCTTCCTCGTCCACCGTTCATCCTCACACATATCCGGTGGATACGCACCCTTAATAGGGCTGGTTAAATTCCATTACATGTTGAGTTATGTACAAGTTACTGGCTAAGGCCGTTGGAGTTGCCATATTAAAGAAAGTTTTAATGAAGAGTGAATTATTAATGGCGGCGTAGTCGCTAAGGATTTACTTTGGTGATTAGGTAAAGTATGTCTAGTTTATGATTGTAGCCAAGGTCTTTGTTAGAGCATAATATGTAAGTAAGTATATATTTTTTTATTATTTCTTAAAAGTGTGTGTTAATATGGGTACCATATGAGTATGAATTATTCTGCGGTTAAAGATGCTAGCTCTCAGATAAGTAAATGTACGACTATTCAAGGAGCCTAATAATTAAATAGGTTACTGCTACGGACTTGATCAAAACATGCGTTGTTTTGACATTATTTTGACTTTCCGTTAGCAAAGTTATACATACAGAATCCTCGCCTATTACAAGTACATAGAGACTGTACATTGGGACATTAAATTCAAGTTTATGAATTTTATTTATTTTTCGCTAAAAAAAGTTGTTATTTTAAAGAACGTTATTAGACCGACAGCCAAGAAGTTAAAACGAGTACGTCAGATCGTTTGTCTTAGTTGTAAGTATTATTTAAGTTATTTTAAACCCAAGATTCTGACAAAATACAGACAAACTGTGACAAACATCACTAAATAATAGATACATACAACCTACAATAAAAATATGAAGTATCTCAGTAGCCGATTCTCTTCACACTCCTCGCAAAATAGCTTACAATAAAATGCTACGAGTACAAAAAAAAACGATATTATTTCTAAAACGACGTCCAAATAAGGCTACTTTCACGCTATTCTATAACCCATAACAATCTTACTATTAATTTAATCAAAAGCGCTCTGCATGTCGCATACATCTAGATAATACAAGTTTTAAAAAGTTACTGAAAACGAATATACTAGTCTCACGCTTATTGATTAAAAAATAAGACTCCTCAGAATTATGCGATCCTGACGCATATCGCATACATCTAGATTACTCAAGACTTTACAAGAATTTAAAAAATTACATGAATGTACGTTAAAGGAAGTCTAACTCTCACGATCCGCGATAGCATTCTTACTCCCAAATAAGGTGTCCTCCTCAGAATTAGGCGCTCCTTGCGTCGCGGGGAGAGAGGGGGCGGGGCGCGGGGGAGCAAGACACTCGATCAATACCGACCCGACTTTCAAACTGCTTTCACCCTCACGAAAGTCGCTCGGACTCTACCCGTGCGGACTGCCCGGGATTTTTGTAGAGTTGATGTAACCATTAATTAAACTTAGGCCGGATTATACATAGAGGTCCTGTTGGTAACTGGCTTTGCACCCAGGGATTCGGAGATTTGAAATTTTAATTTAACCTTTTTTCGTCTTTGTTGCTCTCGTTTGGAACGTCATAGGTGTGAGAGTAACCAATATAAAATCTCATGTCATCTCACGCGTAGGAATAGCCCTCCTGATTTGTCTAGGATTTCTGCAGACCGTAAGAACAAACAATAAAAATAAAAACAGTTTTGGTTAACGATATACGATCAAATTTGGTGTTTACATAGTATTGAACACCCCTGTTTGAGAGGAGAAGGGCTTCAATTGCCATGACTTTGGCCAATTGAATATTTTCTAGACTCTTCATTATTATTTTTCATCTCTTTCTTAATAATAGAGGCCTCTATTTGGCCTTAATCCCATCTTGAAACAACTCGCTGCATAAAAAAGCGCTCTTTAAAAAATTTGCCAAAAATTAATAGACAGAGAGAAGAGCCACTTTTGTAAACATGTAATATGTACATAGTCATATTTCTGTCCTTCAATAAATATTGACAGGAGCAATGTTTGTGTCTTGGTGATCAATCTATCAGTCGAAACAGGATGCCTTACTGACCCTGATGTTAAATGTCCGGAAAGTCCAAATTTGCCACGAGCCTCGTATGTTTGTCGTCAGAATGCTGATTCCTTTTCTGTATTTTGCTATTGTACAGCATAGCAGACTTGTTGTTTGTGGTCGGCTTAAATTTGTCTGCCATAACAGTGTTTTTCAAAACTTGAAAATTTGACAAGTGTGCATGCTGTTGCGGGCATTTAGGTACCTGTAACAAAAGAGTTTTTTTTATATAAAAAAACACAATAGATTTTTATTAAAATTAAAGCGCAACCGGTAAATAAAATTAAGTTTTTTTTAAATCTTTAATTTTTTAATGCCTTAGTCGATATGCAACTATGTTAGCTCTATTACGTACATTCTGATTCGCCTGCTTAATGTTACACATCAGTTTAGAATGTTCTAGCCGCTTCACCCATTGGAGCGGACAGAACACTTTGAATCACGCCGGAATTGAGAATACTAAGGTTAATATCGGTTATGATATCGGTTGGATTGCGTTGACAGTGAATGATCACGCCGGTAAGGTGCGACCTAGGAAAACGTATCAGGATCAAATCTAAGACGTTTTGAAAAAAAAGCCAGGTCAAGAGTACTCGTAACCGACGAGCACGTGTGCAAGAATTCATTGAAATAGAAGAAGCGAAAGATGTGTGCCAGCTCCATAGCAAGTGGAGAGAAGTGGCCTCTGCCTACCCCTACGGGAAAAAAGCGTGACTATGAGTATGTATGGATTGCGTTCTTCGATTTTAATTTTTAATCATAATAAAGAAATTCCCGTGCGGTAACAACAGCTCCATAGCGCGCGCACGTCTTCGCCGCCTCGTCTTCACGTACGACCCCCCACATTTTGTTTCCACCCCCACCCGGTCTTATCGGGCCCACTATATACATACACGGTCCGATTGTACTTATGTAACGCTACTTAAGGTTGGGAGTAATTTCATTTGCTAATTAACTTTGGTAATTGCGTGTGTTTGAGAGGATTTGGTGAATATTAGGTATTGGAGTATTTGTGTTGTAACTAATTAAGTATCTAGGATAGGCCTGGCCTATCGATTTTTAAACTTATCTTGATAACCTTAAAGTTGTATTTTGTTTGGATTTATCAGTTAAGCGCAGACAGATACCTAAGGCCCCGTTCAAAGAGAGGCGTGACGTAGCGAGTGTCGCGTCGTATCTTGCATATGTTGCAAAAAAAACGGAGAGAACCATAATCATCTTAATCGTAAGATATTCACAACTGGACAATAGGCTTCCTCTAACGATCTTCGAAATGACCGGTCCTGAGCTCTCCGCATTGTTTGACAAAATAACGGTAAGAATTTTAAATAAGGAACATTTTTCTCAGAGACTTATGTGACCTAAGGTCACCCATACATTCAGAATAATCCTGTTCTGAGAATCAACCCTTTGAAGAAGCTGCGGTTCTCATGAGAACGCTGGAGATGAAAGGGTCGATTTGACCCGAGGTCACCACTGGTCGCTCTGAGATAAATTTGAGATGTTTAGATGGAATATTCTTTTGACTATTACGCCTTTTATATCTTTAGCCCTATACTGCCGGCTGCACAGTCAAAATTTAGACATTTTATGTCGGGACCGGCATTTATTTTCTGCCTATCACTTATTAATTATATTAAGATTTAAGTTATTTTAAGAATAACAGTCGTAGGAAAGTACATAAAATATTCTTTTGACAGAAACAGACGATATCGAAAAATAGCAAACGTGTAGACAAAATAAAATTGGTTTTGTTTTTGCTTTTTTTAATAAAAAAATTGTAAAAAGTCGTCTTTTAACATTAATTTTACACCTGACAAAAAGTATTACCAGTGTTAAAAATTGACCGCGCATTGTACCCGAATACAGGTTAGAAGGTCAGCACCGCGATCGCCGGGTCACTGAGACCGGTAACGGGTTGTTAAGGGTTAAAAAAGGGAGAACTTACTATGAGCGTGGGAAAGAGCCACATTTCTCCAGGAAATTCGTAAACATTAAATTTGCCATTTGTTCTGAATCCCGACTTTCGTATTTTCATATACGAGTATATATTTGTTAATCAACGATTACAAGCTTTCGGTTTTTCGATACTAGCTTTAAAACATAATTATATTAGTTACTAGCTGTTACTCGCGGCTCCTTTCGCATTCATTCAGAAAATAGTGTTCAAAAACTCTTCCTCGTGTATGTGTTGTAACTAATTATCAAATTTTATCAAAATCCGTTGAACCGTTTAGCCGTGAAAAGTCTACAAACAGACAGAGAGACAGAGTTACTCGTACTTTCGATTTCATAATAAGTACTAGGATTATATGAATCCTTCTGCACGTATTACAAAACAATACAATACAATACGTCTTTATTGCACACCAAAAATACAAAGTTAAACAAACAAAGAAAATATTGAAATAAAATAAAATAGGATTTTGCAGTGTAAATAATTGAGAGTTCATCTAGATACCATACTCATATCTTCTAGGTTCTTACATGATTCTGTTGAACACAATTTAATTGCATTTTCTAATAGACGCGATGGCTAGATAATAGTTATGTGGGCGTTAACCCTTAAATCGTCTAACGCTTTCCATTTGCAAGTTACAGAAATCTCGATTCAGAATTCAGACGATTAGAAATTACCATTTGAAACCTCGCTACGGACGGCTACGGTGCTACGACGCGTAGCAATTTGCTACGACACTAGGCTACGACTCGTCTTTCTAGATGTTTATGGAAGGTTCTTATCGTAAGGATTTCTTCAATAGAAAAAAAAATTGTCTTTAGATAATCTTTATGCTAGAAGTATTAATAACTACAGATCGTTTCCCGCAGTGGACAAACTTAGGCTGATGATCATAGACCATTTAAAACCTCCCAATTCTCCTATCGAAAGCTTGAAATAATACAAATTTAGCTTAAACTTAAACTGAAAATCATCTATGTTTGGCCGATTAGAAGACCTGCCCAATCCCATTGGATGCGAGTATATGAATTTTGAATTTAGTGATCGTCTCAACTATATCGTCCCGCGCTCGACGCGGTCAGTTTTATTTTAAAGACTCTCCATGCATAATCTACTCATTTTATCATCTTTGCAGACGATATCCTGTTGTCAGTATTACGAAATACAGGAAATTCAGGTAAAAAGAAAACTAGCAAAGACTGCTTTTTCATTTCTCTCTTTTATCGCGACTATGATGTATCTCAGATGCGTCGCCGTAGAGTGAAAACCTCGGCATTGAAGAATGATTTTAACACCCGATGCAAAAATGATGGGGTGTTATAAGTTTGACGTGTCTGTGTATGTGTGTGTGTGTGTGTGTGTGTCTGTCTGTGGCATCGTAGCTCCCGCACGGATGAGCCGATTCTGATTTTGTATTTATTGTTTGAAAAGTGAATTAGTCGGGAGTGTTCTTAGCTATGTTTGGTGAAAGTCGGTTTTGAGGGTTTTTTTTTTAATTTTAAATTTATACTTGTTACATCTAATGAAAGGATAAGACACACAATCTGATTTCGGTATCATAAACATTTAATAAATAAAGAAATAAAATTCACACACGGTCGCCTGACCCCAAACTAAGCAAAGCTTGTACTATGGCTGCCAGAAACTGACATACAAAAATATTTTTAAACACATACATACATAAAATTAATAATCAAAAATAATTAATTTGATACTCAAGTGAATGGCAACGATAAAAACTGATTATTTGTTACAAGTTTTCTTACTCATGATGTACTTCATGGTGGTGCGGTTAGCCTACCTAACTTTTATCCTCCATATTGCTATACCCTCGACATTAGCTCATGAAACCGTACATACTTCTCCATTTCTGTTTTTCTTTAAAATTGTCCTCCAACAAAGTAGTCAGTGCATTTGCAAACAGTACTGCATTACACAGTTTACGATGTTTTTCCGCGCTTGTGCAGTAAAACGCCGCTTTATGAATACTGTTGAGATAAGGCCAAGAGCTGCGCTTGGGACGAGAAAGTCCTATGAACGAGGAGAAGGGATGTCCTTGTGTGTTATTTTAAGTTGGAAAGTATGCCATGTCTATTTCTTGTCTTGTTTATATTTTAAATCTTGAAGATGAAACAGTAAGGGAGAGAAGCCAATACTCAGAAGTGGGATTTTTAAGGCGAGTAAGAAGTCGATGCTGATCATGGTTGAAATCTGGGTAGAGACTAAATATTAGTATCTAACTGTGGCTTGCGATGTTGCCCAGATTATAATCTATCTTTGTGTCAAATTTCATCTAGAATCGTTCAGTTGTTCTGGCGTGATTGAGTAACAAACATCCATCCATCCAAGCTTTTTACATTTATAAATATTTTTGTTTTTTTTTATAGTTGTTCAGAATTTTGTGGGTATCTGCTCATATGGGTTTTTTGGCTCTCAAATAATACTCAACAAAACTAAGTACCTATTGATTTCATTAATGCATAGATTCTCAAGCCAGAGGGAGCGGGTTCGATCCCAGCCGACAATACGCATTAAATTGTTCATTAATGTGTGAATATATGTGCGTATTGTATGTCATCTGCTACATGACTGTAGCCCGGTGTATGGCGACAGACTCGCCCCCTGCCACATTTGGGACTGAATATCGTCCGGCGAAATGTGGGTGTTGTATTACACCTCAGCCAGCCCCCTCGGGGGAAAGGCGTGACGAATGTTATGTTATTCGATCTACGAGTTACGTTTACGTATTACACTTAGTGATTTTAGGAAAGTAATTTTCTAAGAGCACCTATACAAAGGGTCGGACATACTCTTAAGTGGACATTAATGATTCATCCCATCATCCTAAAACGCTATCACACACTCGTTTGCTCACTCATTACTATTTTACTACTTAGATATTCTACGCGGCAGTAAACTAAATAACAGCACAAGTACGGTAAAGCAGATTTATATTACTACCCAACTAAGATCATAAAACTATACACCCGGCCCGGGTATTAATACTACGCTATTTATCATGACCCTCCCCCTTCCCCCTGTCTTTTGTATAAGAAACACCCGAAACACCCCGCCGAATAAGTTTCGTCGGCGAAAACTATTCAAACGTTCGCTCGTAACAGCAAAACTTGTTCGTACATGTTCTTAACTTGGGTGCTTCAGTGGTCGTTGGAGGAAAATTGGAAAATTTCGGTTGAACAGGCGAAAAAGTACCTTAGCTTTTGTCTATAGAGTCGTTTGTGGATTGTGAGCTATTGATAGTTGATTCGATTTTGAGTGAAGTAGATTTTGGGCGTTGTTTGTATAGAGGTAAAGTTTAGTTTCGGTTGTGGTTGGCGTCGGCTATTCGGCGGAAGGGTAGACTCGTAAGGAAGTTGGCCGATTATGTTTAGTCAGCGCCGCCTGTGTAATGGAAAGGAAGTAGGAATTGGGGCCTGTAAGATGTGGTCGGACAAGGGAACCTTGCCCACTCCGTCCTGAGCGGGGAGGGTTCTAGAGATTAGAGATTAGTAGAGATAGAGTCGACTAAAACCGAATGTTTGAATTTATATTCGAGTGGTACTACGATCGAATTGCGCCAATAGATGATAATTTCAGTTACGTGATGTTTTGCGGTAAGTAACTCTTAAAGTTGAGAATTTCCAATTTATTTTTGTGAAGAATTTTAGGCGACCACTATATTTGCAAAAAAGTCAATTTCGAATAAAATTTGGCTGCTCATTTGGAATGGATAAATTCTTTGAAATTAATTGAGGTTTTAAAGTCTTAAAAATACACAAGACATGGATAATTGAATTTTAATAAACATTTTAAGTCTTTTTTCTTAATTGAATGCTGTATTTCATTTGAACTTAAACTTTCATTTCAATTTCACTAGTGGCCACTTGTACTAAATTTAAGAATTGCCTAAATTCTTGCTTTACTTGTTCTCTATCTACTTCTTGCTAGCTCCTACCTTTTTTTACACACCAACCTCAAGCTATTCTTTAGAAGGATCTTAACTTTATGTGCCCGATAAGAGAATATTCGCTAGGAATAGCTTAAAACTAATTAAGCGAGGACTTTCTTTTCGAAGTCAATTCTTATATTAAGTCAAAGTACCCATAGATGATATTGACTCTATTGACTAGACAAAATTATTCGAATAAGTAATTTGAAGAAATCGGTCCAAACCTTTTTTTATGCCTGAATTAATTCGGTTGTACAATTAATTCTGCGATTCGTAATGCCCATCTCTATCATTGTTTGTTCGTAAGGCTCCGCTGCGGTATTTAAATTTCGCACTCTCTTTGTTGTTCCTTAGTGATGAGGCCTCTTTGAAAACTTTAAATTGAGACCTTTTGTGTCGGCGGACTTTGTACGGAACCCGCCCCTAATTTGCTAACAAAACTTCCTGAATACAATATTCGAGCCGCTGGGATTTAATTAAGACAATTTTAAGGAAAAACAAACTCTAAACGCTCGATGAGCTGGATAACGAATACTTGACCAGGCAATTATTTATTAAACCGTCAATTTCTTACATTTAACTAATAAAAAAGTTATTGTAAACAAGTAACATATAATTAAAAGAAAAACAAAAACCCGGCTTCAAAATAATAAAAAATAATAAAAAAGTATTTATTGCCTAAAATTAAAAAAAAAAAACAAATAACAAATTAATGCTGGGTACACACACATCAAGCCAACGAAGCCAACACTCGGGCAGTGTCCCGTTTCGTTTCAATAAAATAAAACGAGACGCAGCACATCGCCGGCCCTCGCCGGCCATGGCATGTACGCAGCATAAAATAAGCATAAATACTGTACCCTATATCATTTCCACTATCAAGACGATTCAAATGACACCTCACGTGTAGAAATCCATGAAGCTGTTTAAGCTGTAGGCCGTGCTAAAGAAACATCATACATACATACACAAACTCAAAAAAACATAACCCTTCTTCTTGCGTAGTCGGGTAAAAACCGTTGCAGTTGTTAAACCAAACTTGACCGCCAATCAAATTTTAGTCGGTAACAATTTAATTGGCGGTCAAGTTTGGTAAACTTTGGTTTTAATATAATTATGCCATCCCAATCCTAGTCCTGACTAATTTCATTAATGCGAAAGTAAGTTTGTTCGTTTATTTGTTTGTTACGCTTTCACACCTGAACTCCTAGACCGATCGTCATGAAATTTTGCATTCACATTGTCAGGGGTACAGAAAAGACCCCTTTACTTCTCATCTCAAAAAACATAACGGTTCCTGTGGGACCGCGGGAGAAACCGCCGGGGGCAGCTAGTTTTCTATGTTCCCCATTTATGGCTGAGTTTTCAAAGGTTGCGGTCGTTCTTCTTATATTTTACTTTTAGAGAACTGACCTTTCTTACTTTTTGAGTCCGGTGTAACCGTTCCAAAGACGGGTCTGAGCAGTAGCGCACTTATGTAGTGCCTCACTCAACTGCCGTCTTTGTACTTCTTCACTCTACAACACTAGAGCTAATAGCTCAAAGCTAGAGTGAATAAGTACTTTATAGGTCGTCGTGCTCCATCTTAGACCACAACGTCGCTTAACATCAGGCGAGTTGGTGGTCAAACGCCGACCTATTCTACATAAAAAAAAAAAACCTAGACAAAAATATAAATTGATCCATCTTTTTTTGTGTCGTAGTTGTGACAGTACGGCTAGCTAAAAATGGGTTAACCATGATCCCAAGAAAACAAGGTCTAGCTTTCCACGAGCCAACACCTGATGACGTCACTCGTCATCGTTATTGTCTCTTTCGAACTTCTTGTAAATGGCTTATTTCGGTCTTGCTTATGCATCGATTGACGTCACAGCGTGTTACTCATGTGACCATTTTTGACTCGGAACGGCGGACTGGCGGAGTATATTATTATACCATGAGATTAACTATTTCTTGTAATTTTCGTGTCGTACAAATGAATGTTTTTTTTTTTAAATATATGATAATGATCAGTAGAAATACGACAGTAAATTTATTTTTTACAATATTTTGACGTTACTGTTACTGAGTTCACACTGGTGCTTAATTCGCTCATGCGCACCTCCTGGAGCCCTATTCTTACCAGTCGAGATATTTTTTGGTCACTTGAAAAGTCATAGGATTGAGAGTGCGCAACAAACATCTCGAGCATCTAGAATAGGGGCCCTGAGTTGACATCATGGAAAAGCTTCCGTCAGTGCGATCCATGAATAAAGCATCAAAAGTCAAAGCATTCTGGGTACGATGCCTACTGGTAGTGTATTATAATCGTCCAAGCGACCTTTAGCGAGCGAAGCGTCTCTGCTTCAGATTAACAAAAATGCATTGGTATGTTCGAATTCTGTCCGGATCTTTATTTAATACTACAGGTCGCATTTCTTAACCGATTCTCTTAAAATTTTGGGAGTAGGGTCGATAATTATATAGACTTTTTTTGTCGAGTCAGTATAAGTTTTTTTTTCAAAATAAAGAAAATATGTTTGTATCCCAAAAATTGCAACTTGTAGAGGATGACAAACTCGGCCGCGAGATATACAGTTCCCAGGGCCACTTGTGTAGAATTGTAGTAATTATAGTGTGCAAAACGAATTTTCGTTTTGCGATTAAAAGCGATTAAAAAGCGATGGCAGCCTAGTTGGGAGAAGGTCTGCCTCTCAAGCCAGAGGGAGCGGGTTCGAACCCAGCCGACGGCACGCACCAATTTGTTCATTGTGTAAACATATGTGCGTATTGTATGTCATCTGCTACATGACTGGAGCCCGGTGTATGGTGACAGGCATGCATCCTGTCACATGGTACGGAATATCGTCCGGCGAAATGTGGGTCTTGTATTACACCTCTGCCAGCGCCCTCGGGGGAAAGGCGTAATAATAAATAATACTTATTCAATCAGTTACTTTAATGCTTTATGGCTGTATATCATCCATTAGAAAAGTCGAAGTAAATTACTTAAACCGTGTTATAGCTTCCTAGCCCAAGGCTCAGTTCATGATGCAGATGGGGGCTGAGCTACCCACGTCCGTAGGAGTGTACTCTATTCGGATTCCCTACACGTGGTCCCCGGGTAGTGCTAACCGGGTAGCAAACTCTGGTGGGAGGCTTCGGCCGTGGCTAGTTACCACCCACCGGACCAAGCCATGCCGTGAAATGACCTAGTCGTGTTTCGGGATGTAGTCCGGTGTAACCGTTCCGAAGACGGGTCTGAGCAGTAGCGCACTTGTAGCGCCTCACTCAACTGCCGTCTTTGTGTACTTCTTCACTCTACAAAACTTCGAGGCTAGAGTGAATAAGTACCTAGGTCGTCGTGCTCCATCTTAGACCACAACGTCGCTTAACATCAGGCGAGTTAGTGGTCAAACGCCGACCTATTGTCCATAAAAAAAAAAAAAAAAAAAAAAAATGATGCAGAAGCGGCTCCTGAATTGTTTATCAGCTAAGTTTTGCAACGCTTGTTCTAGTAAAGTTGCCGTTGTGAAAACGGCTTTGCAATACACGTGTTTTGGAAAGGTGTGATATACATATACATATACAAGTTGTTGTTTTGCATTCCCGCGGAATTCGTAAGTAGTTCTACGCCATTAGCAGAGCTTGAATAAACTATGGCCAACCTTGAAATCGAAAAAAAGCTGTTTCATACAATTTGTCGACGATCAACAATTTTTGTATGGAACAGCTGTTTATTTTTTCGTTTCCAAGGTTGCCCCATAACTTATTCGTGCTCTGCTAATGGAGCATAACTTCCTCTATAAGTATCGCGGGAATGCAAAACAACACGTTGTTATCATAGATACTGTTACAAGCTGGGTTAGGATAAAAGGAATGAAACGTCGATGTATCCGAAGATTCACTTTATTCACCAAGTACACAAACACAAACACTGTTACACTACACTCGACACTTGCACTATAACACTCTGAACACTACTCGTACAATTACTTCGATGTTAACACTTTGAACGCGTAATCAAAACTGACTGCCGAGTCGTCGGTCGTCCGCGTATTTATACAATTTTAAGATATCCAGAGCATTCGATTTAACAATAGCGCAAGCACACAAAAAGTTGTTTATCACGCGGAGCCACGCGTTCATTCTAGAACATTCGGACAGTACAAAAGATTGAAGTAAACACCCTATTATTCAATAGATAAAAACATCATAAAAACGGTGCACAATAATTGCTTTCCAGAAATATTTCTTTTGTTCCGGATTTAACAATGGAACGCGCGGCTCGAGCGGCTACTATTGTCTAATCTGCGTTACCTATCGGTAGTCGTAAACAACATCGCCACAGATTAGCGTATAGTTTCTTCGTCTGCTGCGACTAGCGCAACAATACTATAATATGCCTTTCAACTCCAGTGCTAATAAACGTTGTATATAGCCTCGGAATAGCTATACAGTGTTATGTCTTATTCAATCGAGTTAAAAAAATTAAGAAAGAAAAGACAAAACACTGTATAGCTATTACGATTAACAACGTTTATTACTAACTAGCTGACCCTACGAACTTCGTACCGCCTAACAGCCGATTTGAATTGAAGTAGAGCTTTTGAATGAATCCATAATACAAGAGAAATTCTTAGTTATTTAAGAATGATTAGAGAAGTGCAAGAGTCTTAAAATAAATTGGAATTGCACTTTGTCACTCTGTAGGTAACTTTAGAGCCTCGTCAGTATCATTATTTACTCCCTTCGCTCGTAACCTTCTTCTAGACGAAATGGCTATAGAAAACCTTAAGCCAATGCGATATTAGTCTAAAGAGGTCGCCGGACTCTCAGTATTTTTTTTTGAGACTTATTTATTTATTATTTGAAAAAATAATGCCTGTTCTTCTGAGTAGAGGCCCTTTATCCGATCAAGGCGGTCGAGTCTATTTAAATAACTTTGACGTTCATAAGTGTATCTTTGATACCTAAATACGAGTAGAATAAAATTATTTTGACTTTGACTTTTTAGGCATTTTTTTTTCTCTGTATAAGAACCATCCTCGTACTTCAAGGAATATTCTAAAAAATAATTAGTTAAATGGGTTCAGCTGTACTCGAGATTTGCGCTTAGCAAAACACATTCATCGTTTCATTTTTATATTATGGAAAAAGATAGATGTGATTTTCAGTTATGCCATTAAGTACAGGATTGTATCTTCCTACTTCACTTTAAGGTCCCGATTTTGATATTATTTCCACAGTTTTAAATCTGTGACTTTCAATATTGTAGGTATTTATCTATTACCAGTGACTGTGAGTTGAAAAAATATAGTCTAAATCCTACTAACATTATAAACGCGAAAGTTTGGAAGAATGTATGGATGGATAGATAGATGGATGTTTGTTACTCTTTCACGCCAGAACAGCTGAACAGATTTGGATGAAATTTGGCACAGAGATAGATTATGGTCTAGCATAGCACATAGGAACTTTTTAACCGCGGGTGAAACCGCGGGGCGCAGCTACTTATATATTATTTATGGATAAAACTTAACAAATCATGAGCATAAAACAAAAAGTTATTCGTACTACGGAGCTTAACTGTATGAGACCCACTTGCAAAAGGTCCATTGTTAAATTCTTAAACGCAGGGTTTATTAACTCAGAGTAAAAATGTCATAAATGTCACTCTGATATTGTGGTAAGCTTCTTACTCTTGCTTGCGCAAGACGATTTACCAGTTTAACTTCTGACGAGCAGTGTACTCTACGTTAAAAAGAAAACCCAGGCCTCTGCTAGTGGTCCTTAAGCACACAAAGCTAAAAACAGAAATAGTAATATTAAGCGGTGGTTTTGATAAAGTTAGAACAAATATATTTTATCCATAAAATCACGAAATCTAGCTTAACCTAGATATTAACCTTTCAAAGACAACCAATATCCAAACCACTCAATGTTGCCAATATTCTAAACTCAGCGAAATATAACTCGCGCGTGTAGGCAAAGATTGACGGAGCGAACTAATAATCGGAGGGTGGCAACCCCTTGCCACCCCAATATTAAGGCGGGCGTCGCGGGCAAGAGGCGCAGTTTTGAACCGTGGGTGTTAACCCCGGGGGTAAGAAGGGGCCAGAGGGGGTAAGAAGGGGGGTCAGAAGGGGTAAGAAGGGGGTCAGAAACTTGGCCCCCTAAGACTAATATTAAACTACATAGAGTCGAATAGTTGAAGCGTGATCTGGAGCTGTTTTGATTGAAGTGAGGTTTTGGGTGGGAGACCTAGTACTGTTGACCTTTTAAAGGGTATTTTTGTTGGATAAAAGATTTTGGTTTGGAATTACTCTGCTTTATTCAGATCTACCTTCGCCTTTGTTAGAATGGCAAAATCTAAAGCGGTACACTGTGTCTTAATATTTACACCCCCACTTTACATACACAATACACAAACTCAAGCCTAGCATGGTAGTTGTCGATCGACACACGCTTAGAATTAACCATGATCCAAAGAAACTAGACCTAGCGTTCCGGAAGCTGACACTCAACTACGTCACTCGCCATAGTCATCATCTCTCTCAAACTTGTTGTAAATTTCTCGCGACTAACAACGGACGCTTGCTAACATGTGTTAACGCATGTATTGATCTAATAGTATCGAGACCATGAAATGCCAGTGAAGCCCCGTGAAAGAGAGCTAGAAAAAAAAGTTACCTATTAAACTTTTGTCCAAAGAACGTATAGAATAGAAACAAAAAACCAATCTGGCATGAAGAGGAGCGATAGCGGCAGCGAGGACAAATGACCCAATTTCCCGGCCCGCGGTGCGGCCCTTCAGCAACCTTCACTGGCGCGTGAAGGGACTGAATCAGGGAGCTGCTTCAGGGATGGGAAAGAGATATCCTACTTCCTATTTATCGTACTTCCTACTTCCATACTAATATTATAAAGAGGTAAGATTTGTGAGTTTGTATATAAGTTTGTTTGTAGGTAATCTCCAAAACTACTAAATAGATTCAAAAAAATATTTTACTAACTAAAGAGCTACATTATCCTTGAGTGCCATTGGCTATGAAACACGAGCGAAACCGAGGGCAGAACTGCTAGAATATTACAAAGGTTTGTATGTGTTTGTTTGTTACTTTCTGAGGCTCAAAGCGATAGACGGATTCTGATTAAGTTCGGTATGGAGGTAGCATTATACCATGGATCATGCATAGGCTACTTTTCAATCGTGGGTAACATATCATTTTTTATGTTTGCAAAGCAACTTTTTTTCTTATATTTGCTTTATGTCTGATGATTGGTGATCTATGATTCCGTGGTTAGTTTAGGTATCTTTATCTATCTATGTATCTTTGTGATATTTAGTATTGACTAAAATCTTTAGTGAGATGTAATGTGATGTCATGATTGTGTAAAATGTCAATAAAAATCGGATCAACGTTAAATACTCAAGTAGCCTGCGTTATTAATAACGGAACGTGTAACCGTGTAGTTAAATATTTTTGCTTTCATCAGACAAACAAAAGTTCTGCCTGTAGACTCTGACACCTCAACTTTCATTCAATAACTATTTCCTTTATTCAAAATCGAGAACTAGATTTCTCGCCCATGCGGTAGTTCTCGCTCTCTTCTTCTCTATCATCTAGTTTTAGCACATCACTAAATCTTTCTGGAACTAAACAAGCTCACCATGAAAAGTGAGTTAGCAATGGATTTTTGTTAGGGTTGCCATTATTTGACCTAGTTGTGAAAAAACGCGGAATAAGCTTTTTGAGGACCGCACGCGGATGATTGCCCGCTATTTTTTCTCGTTTTTCAACCTTAAGTTCAAGAGATATAGTTTAAAATTAAGGCACAATTTTCCTTTGTTTAATAATTACAGTTCTTTTGAACTGGTACACTAACCTATTTGCTTTGAAGAACGGTCACCTATTTGTTAAGACAACTGAAAAGTGTAACAAATCGATAGCTCTACCCTACGTAGGTTAGTATTTGGAGAAAAAACTTAACGATATTGTTTTGTGTTTCGTATATTAATGTACGAAAAAAATGTTTGCTTGAATTTTTTTTTAATAATACATTATGGATACTTATCTGATAATAATCTAAACAAAACAAAACTGATCTACCTATATATTACTTAAAAAATACATAATTTTTTCAATTTTTGAGCCGATGCCTGGATTGACAAAAATATTTAACCGGTTTTTTGGAAAACAAAAAAAATTATATAGGTACGAGTATGTGTTTTTTCACACAACTTCTTAAGTAATATAGAATCTAGATGATATTATTCATGATTACTTCGTCTAGGAGTTAAAAATATCATTCAAGAAATTTCTCACAAAAGCTGAAAACGCCATATCGAAATTTCAGTCCATTACCTACCGGTCGGTGATAATATAATTTTCTCACGCAGGGCTTCTGCCTACCCTCAAGGGTCAAGGGACGAGCCCTAAAGAATGGCAGCAATCTTGCGGTAATTCCACCCTCTCCCAGCAAACTATCACCTACATACCCGGGACCAACTATGGTAGAGAACAACCAGAAACCGGTATAACATAGAAACATAGGATAGAACATAGAAAGATAGGATTGAAATTCAACTTTTTTTTTACTTTAGATGAACACTTGTCCTAATTGTTCACACCAGAAACAACAAAAATGAAAGGATAATAAGGCTTAAAATTAGTGTGACAACTGGCGGCCTTATCGATGTAAGCGATTTTTTCCAGGACACCTTTAGATTGCCACCATTTGCTCTATTCTATTTCAGATATCAAACTTTTATCAAGTCCTGAGTATGGAATGTTAGTTATTATTATTTACTTGTGACCGTGTTGCATAGATCTATTAGTAAGTAGAAAAAGCTAAAAGCTTGTGCAATTAAAGTTTTTCTACCAATAGTAATGATTTGTAAATTACCGGATATAATAATATTAATCGATCGCTAAAATCCATAATTTATTATTAAACTTTAGGATTGATGTTCTAAAGTTGAAAATTTATTTGATTAGTTGATTTCAGATACAGATTGGAGACGCTTATAAATACATTGTTTTAGCACATTTCTTTTGTCAATGCTTATTATGAAAGTTGTTTTGGAACTTTCGGTTACTCAGTCCTCATCACGTATTACATGTATAATGTCGGTGTGTTTGTAGAGGAGCCGTTTTCATTAAAACTTGCATGGTTTCGACGATACTACGCGGTCGCAAGTTCTGTGTAGATATCATCGATGTACGTGTATGTGTAGATTCGAGTATCGTCTGTGTAGGTGTATGGATAGGATGTCAGGACTCGGGATGAGAGTCATAGTACATCTAGGGATTCGTATCATATAGATATATGTGTTAATGTATGTAGATGTATGTGTATATAACCAGAGATTTATACTATTTAAATATAGTTATGATCTGAATTTTTACCCGACTACGCAAGAACGAGGGAAATGTATTTGAGTGTATACATGTTTGTGTGTATGGGCATTTATGAATGTATGAGGTTTCTTTAGCACCCCCTACAGCCTAAGCAGCTTCATGGATTTCGACATGTGAGGTGTCAGTTGAATCGTCTTGATAGTGGAAGTGACATAGGGTACAACATTTTGCAAGGTTTTTTGTTTTTATTTTAATGTTACTTGTTTGAACTACTTCTTAGGCAAGTTAACCAGATGTACGTACTGTACATATGTAGATGTATTCTGTGCTAGCTGTAAGTGTGGATGACTATAAGCCGGACCCTTATACTGCACTATCTCACGTCGAACATAAGTAGGTATATGCAAACAAGATAATATAAAATGCAAAGCTTAAAAACCGGCTTCCCGTCATCCGAATTGGATTTTGTTAACAACTTTTAGACTTTTGTTGATATTTTCAAAACCGCTCGACCGATTTCGACAAAATTTATATGGGACCACCTCTGAAGTAGGTATGTATGATCGACGAAACAAAAAAAGAAGCATAAAAAATATATTTTGTCAAATTGATAACCTCATCTTTTTTGAAGTTGGTTAAAAAGAAGAGAGGTATATGCTCAGCAGTGGGCGATTACAAGTTGATGAAAATAATGATGATACAATAACAGACGTGATATTATTCTATCCTCCTATCATCCTACTAGTATCCTAACTATCCTAATCCTATCTTAACTAATATAAAAAAATGTGAAAGTGAGTTAGTTCGTTTCTTTGTTTGTTACGTTTTTACGCCTAGACTACTCAACAGAGCATGATCAAATTTGCATACATGTTGTCAGGGGTACAGAAAAGGGGATAGGGATACTTTTTATTGTGAAAAAAATACCGGGTTCTGTGGAATCGCAAGTGAAACTGCGGGGCGCAGCTGGTACTTTATATAGTAAGAAGTAGATATTGGATCCAGTTACGTGGATAAGTTCATCAAATCACTGAAAAATAAGTTTATCATCATCTATTTTTTACCCGCTGCTAAGTTCATTAAGTTTCATTAAGCACGCCATTTTCCGGTCTTGTGTGGCGTGCGGCAGTCTCATCCAGTACCTTTTTTATTTACATTGGTAAACTATTACGTTATGGCGGAAAATAAAGTTTTCTGTGATATGTGGAACAATAAAGTACTAACGTTTGTCATAGTAGTCTATACTAATATTATAAAGAGTAAAGATTTGTATGTATGTAACTCAAAAACCACTGCTCCGATTTCAAAAATTCTCTCACCATTAGAAAGCTACATTATCCCTGAGTGATATAGGCTATGAAATGCGAGCGAAGCTGCAGGCAAAAGAGCTAGTAATATATAATACAACTAGCTGTCACCCCGCGACTTCGTTCGCGTTTATTATTTACTAGCTGCGCCCCGCGGTTACACCCGCGGATAAAAAGTATCCTATGTGCTATTCTAGACTGTAATCTATCTCTGTGCCAAATTTCATCCAGATCTGTTCAGCCGTTCTGGCGTGAAAGAGTAACAAACATCCATCCATCCATCCATACATACAAACTTTCGCGTTTATAATATTAGTAGGATATATATTTATGTGAGCTATCCTATCTGTTAAGTTAGATCGAACTGCACACGGTGTGCAAATTTGATTGAAATCGTTTAAGTAGCTTAGGAGTCTAAAGCGGACAAACAACGTGACACGTAATTTATATACATATACGAGATTTATTTATATTAAGATTAAGATAGTAGTATTCGTCGTAAATGTAGTAATGGCATATTTACATACTCGTATGTAAATTACATCTACTCTTGAATAGAAGTGTCTATTCAAGAATAGATGATTTCTTGTCGGTACTGTGTGTTTGAAACTGAAAGTTCAACTTCAAAAATATTTTGATACTAGCTGTTTCACCCGCGTCCTACAGGAACCGTTATTTTTTTCGGGATAGTATCTTAATTTTTTCTTTCATATGATCCTTCTCCTGGCAATAATCTACACAACAAAAAAAAAAATTGCGAAAATATTTCATCTGTGCAATCTGTTCACGCGTGATGCGATGACCAAGGGAAATAGTGATTCAATTTAAAATATAGAGATTAAAGGGCAAAACAAAAACAATAACTTAAAGATACTGCTTCATGATTCACCAACAAATTAACCAGCCCCTAACACAAAACCTACTATTGAAGTAAAACCAGTGCTCTCACGTTTGTATATTATTTACAAGTGAAATATTGCTTAAAGTTGCCAGCCCGGGGCGGTAGTTAAGGAGGAGTTCTCGATGAAATATGTCTTGGGGGTAGGGGGGACCCCCCGTGGGGGACGTATTAAGGACGCAGCCTTAAGCCCCTAATGTACGGGTCGATAAGAACTTAAGGACGGTCGGGAAGGGTCTAATGCAGAGTTAACGTGGTCTTCGGTTAAATTATTTTGATCGTTGGAAGGGAGGAACGGGAATGTGTTTTAATTTGTCTCTTTCGTATTTTGGATTTTCTAGAAATTGTACATTTGAAGGTTTTGTTTGCTTTGCGGTCTCAATATCGGGGTTCTGGGAAACTGACTGAATGTCCCAATCTCACGGAATAGTAGAAAGTTTACATCAAATTAACAAAACCGACTTCCCATCTTGTAATTCGTCATTTATGAAAATACTTTTTTACTTTTGTTGTTGTTTTAAAAACTGCTTGAGTGATTTCGATGTAATGTTTATAAGACCACATCTATGTATGATCTACCGAACATAAAAATGAAGATTTTTTTTAATCGATTCGTAATGTGCGGAGTTATCGCGTAACATACATACAAAAAACATACAGTCGAATTGAGAACCTCCTCCTTTTCGGAAGACGGTTAAAAATACGACGGATATACAAGCGACTTTGTTTTACGGTTCGGCCTCTGTCAATGAATTGGGCGAATCGGAAGTTTTTTCTTTTCTCCTGTTTTTTTTTTGTTTTCTTTATGATAACACATACTCAGCTAGTACGTCCAGGAAAAAAGTGGAACATTCGGAAGCGAAAACCAAGTGCAGCTAAGCCACCAAAGATAAGCTGCAGTCAGCGAAACATTCTCTAATAACCGTACCGGCACCTTAGGGAAAGAAAACGGTTACAGAAAAATCATAGAGACTGAAAAATATATGTCACGCTCACGACCCCTATAAAAAGCACTAGCTGTTACCCGCGACTTCGCTCGCGTTTATTCAGAAAATAAGTTACAAAAACTTTGCTGGGGTACTTTTAGGCGCGAAAAGCGTATGAAACAGACAAGCAGAGAGAGTTAATTTCGATTAGAGTGACTTTATAATATTAGTACGGAAGTATGCAATGGATACTATTCAAGAAGGTTGGTTAAGGTATACTTTTGAAAATGAAGTCGATCTATATCTATCGCTATTGGTACTGATATTCTAACTAAAGAGCTCGTTTGTCCAGAACTGCTTGGTACAACGTTAAACTTTTTTTTTACTTATAAAAAGCTACAAAATCACTGATGGCCAGTTGCACTAAATAAAAGAATAGTTATAAAACAACAACACGGGGCATTATACAAACCTTACAGATGAACATACATAAATTACAAAATTAAATTAACTATTTTTTAGCTTTTACATCGAGTACTTCTTATCCCAAAAAAATAATGGTTCCTTTGCAATCGCGGGTGAAACCGCTGGGCTCAGCTAGTAGGCTATAAAAGGCGAGTCGCGGCTAGATGAGCTAGTAATCCTAACTAATATTATAAATGCGAAAGTGAGATTGTTTGTTTTTTTGTTTGTTTGTAACGCTTTCACGTCTCAACTACTCAACCGATCGTCTCGAAATTTTGCATTCATGTTTTCTGGGGTACAGAAAAGAACATAGTGTACTTTTTATCCCGAAAAAATCAACGGTACCTGTGGGACCGCGGGTGAAACCGCGGGGCTAGCTAGTAGCTAGTAGTAGCTACACAGCTAGTAGAAAACAAAACAAGTTTTAATTTTGTAATTCTGGGTACAGACCAAGCGCAAGCCAACGAATGCCAAAGACTGCGCTGCGTCCCGTTTCGTTTCAATAAAATAAAACGAGATGGAGCATATCGTTGGCCTTCGTTTGCTTTGGTCTGTACGCAGCATAAGAAGATTGGCAAAGAAGCAGACGGCCCGCTTGACGGTGATCAAGTAACCATCGCCTATGAAAGACTAGCTGCACCTCACGGTTTCACCCGCAATTAAAAAGTACCCTATGTATAGAAGCCAATCTAAGCTATCTCCACACCAAATTACATCAAAATTCATCCATCCGTTTGAGCGTGAAGACGTAACAAACGTACAGACTCATACACAAACTTTCGCCTTTATTAAAATTAATTTAGTGTGACGTGATAGAGTGATTAGCGTGTTGTGAAGTGTGATGTGATTGTAGTTGTTGTGGATAAACAGATGTATAGACTGATTCAAACTGAACGGCGGCTGTGAAGTGCGCCGCAAGCGAGACTTTGCGGTGTCTTGCCTCTCTGACGCCCGCGCGTACCTTCGTTTTCGCTACTGCGCAGCGTTTCGCGCCTAACTTCACAGCGCCATTACGTTTGAATCAGCCAGTACCTACCTATAACTGAGCATAACATAACATATCGTCACGCCTGAGGAGGCCGGCAGAGGTGTACAACACCCACACTTCGCCGGACGATATTCAGTCCCAAATATGACAGGGGGCGAGCCTGTCGCAAAACTCCGGGCTCCAGTCATGTAGCAGATGATTTACAGTCTGCACATATGTTCACACAATGAACAAATTGGTGCGTGCCGTTGGCTGGGTTCGAACCCGATCCCTCTGGCTTGAGAGGCGGGCCTTCTTCAACTAGGCTATCATCGCTAGTACCTTTATCTGTAAAGGCAACCTATATGCCTGTAGCTATATCAAAAGATAGCATTTACCTAATTGAAGCTTAACGCAGCCCTATTTATAGAGGGCGCTGCTGAAGGTGGCCACCCGAACTGTTTACAAAGCATTTGCTTAATAACTAAAACTTCGGGGGTCGGGTCGAATTCTCCTAATACTAGTGTTGTTTGTGCTGTTGTGTGGGTACTGTAGGGATGGGAAAAGGTAAGCTGGGATATTTTTGTTCTTCTGAGTAGTGGCTTTTATTCCGAATAAGGCGGTCGAGTCTATTATAATACTTTGACGTTCATATAAGTGTATCTTCAATACCCAATTGAATAAAAACATTTTGACTTTGACTTTTGATCAGACTACTGCGTTTATATATTCAATTTGTAGTAATATTCGTTTTTTTTAAATCCGTACTACCATCCTAATATTATGAAATCGAAAGTAACTCTGTCTGTCTGTTTGTAGGATTTTCACGGCTAAACGGATCTTGATGGAATTTGATAATTAGTTAGAGTATTAATCGAGGAAAAAGTTTGGAAACTATTTCCTGAATAAACGCGAACAAAGTCGCGGGTAACGGCTAGTGTATAATAAACTAGCTGCCCCCTGCGGTTTCACTCGCCGTTATACAGGAACCGTTATTTTTTTGGGATGAAAGGTACCACCCTATGTTGTCTGTTTCTATTCCTTTGACAACGTCATGTAAATTACAAATTATTTATTAATTCAGTGTGTTATATTTTTAAATAAATAAATGAATTAAATTCAATGAATGCAAATATATGTTCTCGGTCTGGGTTTTAGTAATTATTCAGTGTTCTATTAGCATCCACGACACAGGGAAACCTTAAAAGCTATAAGTGAAAACATTACATAAAAAACGTTTCAATCAAAACTTTTTCTATCGATATCGAATTTCCATGACCCTATTGCACATCACTAGTCAACTATCATTAAACTAGCGATAGCTGTGCAAGTGTGCGTGGGTCTGCGGTTGCCATGGCGACGTATCTTAAAGATCTCCCCCCCGTGCCGTCTCAGTTTTCTCCTTTCTCCTTTGCACGCGTTTCTTGTCGGGAGGCGTGAAACAGTACCGTTCGCAGAGAATTTTAGGTATTGCTGTAAGTATTGCTGTAGGTACTAAGGTAGGTACTGTAGGTACTTGACTAATGACATGATAAATTGAATTATTAATTCTATAATTTTAACTTAATTTTGTGACTTTTTAATTTTGTAGCTACTTGCGGGTTTAATTTCCTGAATAAATGAATTTTATTATTATTAAGGTATTACTGTAGGTATTATTGTAGGTACTGTAAGTATTGCTTTAGGTATTACTGACTTTAGTAAAATACCTACAAGATTGTAAGCGCCTAAAGTCGGCCATACACACTACACTTTTTAGGGCCTAGACATTTATTTATTTATTTGCATTTTTTTACTTCATTCAAAAATAATTATGTATACTTTTACCCACGTAATGTTTTTGTTAATGTTAATGTTTGAACAATTCTTTCATTATACAGTATTCTTTATTTTCGAAAAATGATTGAATATAATTCTTATATTTAGATTAATTTAATTCTCGTAAAAAATCTTCGGACGAGGCGTTGACATCTGCGACTCAGTTTTAAACTTCTGCAGGTGTCATCGAAACTCATCTTTTGTAATATCTTGTGTTACTTAATGTTACAAAAAAAAAAAAAAAACTTATTATTCATATGTTATATTACTTTGAATATTAATAATATTCCGGCAGGTAAGTATAGCGTTCTAAGACAAAAAAGGTCACGTGGGTAACACGCAGAGACGTCAATCAAATAGAATATAATAGAATATTTAATCTGATGTAGTTTAATGTGATCATAGCACCTGAGTAAGTATTTTAAGCCGAAATTAGTCATTGAAATGTACAACAAGTTGAAGAGAGACGATGACGAGTGACGTAGTCGGGTGTCAACTCCGGGAACCCTAGACTTTATCTTTTTTTATCATGGCATTCATTTACAAGCGATTCTATTTCCAATGACTGTGATTGATGTGAATTATTGTAAGTACATACCTATTTAGGAGTGGACTAATTCTGCAAATGTTTTGCGTAGTTGGACCTGAACGTATATTGAAATTTGGAACAGACAAAATAAATTATTTTGAGTGTACCACTGCAGGCACACCTGTATAGATATTTACCTCTCTAGTAAACTGTAGCGTATACCTATGGCTGCCATAATGTACAACCAACAAAATGTCTAGTGTCCAGAAATAAGTGAAATATAGAAACGTAGATTGACTAAATAAACTAATTGAAATAACTGATTTACAGAACATTAAATTTAGAAAAAAAAATCTGATCAAAGCAGTGCCTTTTTATAGTAAAAAAAATTGAATAGTTATAAACCTATTCATAAAATTGTAATTCTCTGAGAATTAGTAAACTTAAGAATTTGATCCATACTAATTTAATTCTAGGTGATACGAGCTTGAGCTCAAAGTCAAAGTCAAATCGCATCCACCCACCCATTCAAACCTTCGCATTTCTCGAACGAGCGAGCGTTTGCAAACGAAGCGTCTTATGCTTCAGCTTCTACAAAAATGTTTTAGGATGTCCAGTTCTGCGTCTTCCTCTACAGGTTGCATTTCTAAAGCGATTCTCTTGAAATTTTGTGAGTAGATTCAATAATTATATAGATTTTTTTGTCATGTCAGTTTTTAAAAATGGCGAAGAAGTGTTTTATTTTTCATAAAGTTTCACGAGAATCAGATGAGAAATCCAACCTGTAGAAGAGAACGTCGGCCGCGAGGATTTCAGCCCACAGAGCCGCTAATAATATTAGTTAGGATGTTCCCTGTCAATATTGACTGATCAAAATAGAACACTAGCACCTCAACCTATTCTTGTATCAGTTCCAGCTGTCAAGAGTTCCTAAAATACCTTTGTCTGCGGACCTTCCTCCTCCAGGGTTAACGTGCGGGTCCACTCCACTAATGGACTCCCCTCCCCTGAATCCCACGGCCCATAAAATTGTAAATTAGTGATGAACCCGCCCGCGCTACATCGATCTATTGATGGTCTAGTGTTGGACTTATCGAGTTGCTTTGATAGATGCGATTGCGAGTTAAGAAGAATAAAATTTATTTTTAAAAACACGTGGCGCCACGCGTTTTTGTCCGTGGTTGAAAAGTGCTATTCGAAGCCTATTTAAGCCTATGTGCTGTTCCAGACTATAATCTATCTCTGTTCCAAATTTCATACAGATCCGTTCAGCTGTTTTGGCGTGATTGAGTAACAAACATCCATCCATACATGCATCTAACTAAACTTTCACATTTACAATCTTAGTGTAAAGTGTTACTGACTCGTTCGGGAGCTTTTGGAATCAAATTTGTAATTATCACATATTTTTATACCCAAATTAATTATTTGCATTTGTGAGTTAATCGATATTATTTTAATAGAATAGGTTAACCCTTGACCCTTAATCCGCTTGATGTAAAGTAACGGTAAAAATAACGGTCGTTAAGATGACGGAAAAGAGGCTTTAAATAGGTTTGGATTTTAAGGTTATGTTATATTTAGAATTGATTGTGTGCTTAAACAACAACGACGAGTATTTTTATCTCTTAAATTATTTATTTGCGTACCTATCTAGAAGTTAACAGCCTAGAGTACGTAATAATCAATCATCAATCAAACGTTTTCGCGTTAGTATTTAGCATTTTGGAAAAGATTCAAACACGGATAAAAATTGTCGTGTAAAGATAAGTAATTAAGATAAGTGTTATACTTATTCAGTTATTTAACCGCATTAACATTGCTAGTTTGGTAACCGCATAATTAAGTTTGTAAACAAAAACAATTCTACGGCAAACAAATTTACGGCATGCGATTGTCAAACGGTTGAATTATATTTAGAAATTACTAAATAGAATAAAATAAGACGACTTACGTTAGACTACATCTTGTAATCACACTGACACGGTGTCACCGTCACAAAATCACATCAAATACTGAATTGTTAACCCAAAAATTGTCCGTTTATTTTTTTTCATAAATATTAATGAGTGTCCGGTCAAGGAGTTATGTTAATAGGCCTAACTATTGTATATCGAACCGGTTACGTCTGGACAAATTAAGGGTGCTGCGCAAGCTACCAACCGGATTTTGCTGTCGTGTCTCATCACTATAACTTTTGTGTTGATAGTCTTAGGGTCGACAGTACTTTGAATAATATTTTAGTGGTTTAATTTAAGTTTGTGTAATGGAAAGGTGTGTGCATATAAAATAAGTTAGATATTGCAGCATCCCTTGTCTGCCGGTGAGAGAACCTTGAGCTCTGACCCTGGGCTATTTTAGTATGGATGCTGGTGTCGTGGGATTGAAGCTGGGATGAGATTCTGTGGGAATCTTGGACTTTAACTTCAACATGAAGGGTTTCTTGTATTCATTTTTAAAACCAGTAGCGTTCTTGCACGGCAAGAGTTACATTAGCGCATAGAGCTTATAGCATATAGAGAATGTCACAACTACAACGGTCTAAGAACAAAATAACAGTATTTTAAAATGAGTTCACGTTAAACTCGTTGCCTTTAAGAGCCTAGAAGAGCTCGCTCGTAGCGATAAGACTATAGTTTTCAAATACGTTTTAAGCGTTGTTTTATAACAACGCTTTAAAATGCGACGTCATCGCAGCGCGCTCGTTGCAGGCTTGCGGCGATCACGCTGCGCTTTCGTCTCGTTTTAAAATCGCTAGCAAATCGCTAGGTGATATACCTCTTAATTGTATCTGGATTTTTATAAGAGTTTTTTTTTTCTTACTATATAGTTACTTTCCAAAAACACAGTCTATTAATGTAAAAAAATAAATGATTGTTATAGCAATCGTTAGGCTAAATTCGTGTATTTGAGGAGATTTAAACAAAATTGTTAAGTCAGATAAAATAAAAAAAAAAAAATTGTGTCTTATAGATTTGCAATTGAAAACTGCCCTCAGTCAAGATGCTAAATTCAAATATAAGTGTCCATATAGATAGCGCCACTCCCACCTCTGTTGGAGTTCATTTCCGGCTGCAAATCGTCTTGTTTCCATCTCTGCTCGTCTGCAGATATTGCTAAAGATCGTTAGATAAATTGGATGGCATGTAGTAGTTTCCATAGAAATCAATTAAATGTCGTCACAATTAGCATATATGTAGTTAGGTTGATAAATTCGAAAATAACTGCGTTTGAAGCGTTTCACGCTTCAAACGCAGTTATTCTTGGCACACCCTACAGCCTGAACTACTTGATGGATTGTTTA
This sequence comes from Peribatodes rhomboidaria, assembly GCA_911728515.1. Taxonomy (NCBI): domain Eukaryota; kingdom Metazoa; phylum Arthropoda; class Insecta; order Lepidoptera; family Geometridae; genus Peribatodes; species Peribatodes rhomboidaria. The sequence goes on along the minus strand of OU452186.1, from coordinate 11,358,992 downwards.
TGTTCTTCTAAGTAGACGCTCTTTATCCTCTTTTATTCTATTATATATTTATGATAAAGAGCCTCTACTCAGAAGCATTATTTCTAAATAAGTATAAATATACAGTCTCACAAATTTTGGCTTACAACTAGGTAATATCTATACATACTATTAGCTACTTGGCGAAAGTGGAAGGCTCCAGACATTTTTGTCTTCTAAATAATTCTTAACCTTATAATACCCTCTTTTAGTAGAGCGGTATGGTTGGTCACTATTGGTAAGTTTTTGTGTTGGTGAGAAGCCGCCTTAGCTAAAAATGCCAGCCTACTGGGATAACGATGATGATGTAGGTAATGACTTCTGGGGAAAAAACTTATTCAAGTACATTACACAGCGAAATTTATTAAAAATGTTTCTTGTTTCATCTAATTTTTACTTTATTTTTGTAATTACTTAAATTTACTGTGTTATTGTAGTTAATGATAAGTAGGTATCAGCTATTTTATTTTCCAGATTCATAATATTCCATCAATCGTCATCAGAAAGACCTTAATCACACCATCCAATCATTCAGCTGAATTTACACCTAATAGCTACTTGATCTGTTTGTTTACAAATCTATCCACAAAGGCCCTTTGATTTCCATGTTCAATGCTGTAAATCAAGGATTCTCAAACTTGTAGGCTTATGTATTCTTAGTAGATTGTGTGCTTTTCGACTAAACATTTATTTTTCGTAGACATAAATTGTAATCTAAGTAAACAGACTGTTTTTTATTTTGCTAAAGACAGAATAGTGACTGTTTAGGCCCGTTTTTCTAATTCATGTTCATCTTAAAAATTTTTAAGCTAGCCGTTGTAGGTAGTTTACAGAAGCTCACGTCTAGCAATACAACATCCTGGATTTGCTTGTTTTAAAAGTAGCCAGAGGCTCAAACAATTTCAAACCTGTATTTTCCTGAAAATAAAGGTATCCATAGGCAACAGTGATCGCTTACCATCAGGCGGCCCGCTAGCTTGTTTGCCACCTATGGCTAAAAAAAATCAACTACTTTTCTGATTCAATCTGATTTGATTTCTTGTAATGTTAATTGACTAGTGCCAATTCAATAAAGTGCTGTGTTGTACACTGTAGGAGTAGGGCCAACAGACGTACTAGGGTCAGCCCGTACCCACTTTGAGAAACCCTGCCGATGCAATAATGTAAATCCCATGTAAGGACATTGTCTTGTTTAGACCTGCCCGAGGCGAAGTGAGGTAGCGAGGAGAGGCGAGGCGAGACGAGGTGAGACAAGGCGAAGCGAGGAGATGCGAGGCAAAGCGATGGAATGTGACTTCTCCCAACAAATTAGAGGCTACAATGTAATCACCATAACGATACTTTACTATTGCGCGTGCAAATTACTTCTTGGGTTGGTGTAAGTCGTAAACTGATGGCGGCAAAGTTTTGTAGCTATTGATATGATAAAAGTTGAGGTATATAAATAGTTTTACAGTTACCAGATAACTCTGGCTACACTATCACGCATAAGTCTTGCAACTCCTCTCTCGAATTTGCCATTTTTTTTAAGATACTCGTATCGATGACTTTAATCCTGCCACACAGTTAGGACCTGTTTGTTTTACGTATACTCCTGTTTTATTCCCTTTTCCGCTTCCACTCCCTCACGCTGTCGCACTCTGCGTCAACGTTTAGCCTAAGATGGGTTAATTTCCCATTATCAGTTCATACCTGTAGGTCTACTACGGACCAGAGACAAATAGTCTCTCCACCGTTTTTAGCTCGCGAGAAAGAGACAAACATGTCCGTATTCTAGCTTTGTCACATCTGAGCGCGGATATTAAGTTCGATCGGCGGTGCTATTCACAATCATTCGGAAACGTTTCCGATCGGGTCCCAGAAATTTCAAACTTAAATTGTTCGAATCTCAGTTTACTTTTATACATTTTGGGATTGGGATAGGGAATGAAGTATAAATCCGATCGAAAGAATTAATCACGTTTAAAAACTTTTGAAAATAGACTGAGATTCGAATAATTTAGGTTTAAAATTTTTGAAATCCGTACGGAAACGTTTCCGAATGGTTGTGAATAGCCCTGCAGATCGTTATCGTTACCTTTGCCGCCTTCCTCTACAGGTTCCTGTCTCGTTCCCTCTACCGCTTGCCGTCTCGCTTCCGCTCCCGCTCCTGCTTCCTGTCTCGCTTCCGCTCCCGCTCTCGCTCCCATTGTCGCTCCCGCTCCTGCTTCCATCTCGCACCCCACGCCAGCCTTTAGCCCAAGGCGTGTAGATAAACAGTTTATGTGCGTGCTGGTCCTTTATGCGCGTAGTTTGACTATCAGATCGCAGGAGATAGCGCTTGATTTTATTGCTTCGGTTACTTTGTGATAGGCTTCCTACGTTTGAATTAACAATACATTGTTACCTGAACAACGAAGTAACATGACAAGTTTAGTTATCTACATACAAACTAAATTTATCTACGTCGATGCGTAATTAGATAAAAGTACTTATCTGGTTAATGGTACGTATTGTGTATGGATTAATATATTTTCAATATCTTTATCGCTCGAGCGAGCGTCAGTGATCAAAGCGTCTATGCTTCCACGAAAATGCTTTCGTATGTCCGGACTTCTGTCCAGAAGTCTTCCTCTACAGGTTGCACTTGTCGACCGATTCTCTCAAAATTTTTTTTTCAATTTTTTCCCATTTTTACATAGACTTTTTGTCGAGTCAGTTTCGGGATTTCGTTCAGAATTGCGAGCATATGATTTTTTTTCCAAAAAGACCTGTATATGAGGACATACGCTGGCCGCAAGGTCTTCAGATCATAGAGCCAGCTAGGTATACTAGCTAGGTATTCATAAAAAAAAATGGTAAGTATTAAAATTTCTATAGGTAGATTTTTTTACAACGGATTAGGCATCATCCGTTTGACCGTCTGGCTCGCCTGATGGGAAGCGAGCGACGACGTGTAACTCGCTTGCCTACAAGCTCCTAGGCAAGCGAGTTAGTGGAGATACCATTCACTTTTCTCTTAAAAATGCCTGGATTTGTATTAGTAATATAGATTAGCGTAGTTGCAGACGGTTTTATTTCTTTGGTTTTTCTTAAATGGTACGTACTGTACTAGAAAACTAGTAAGGTTTGAACAAGCCAAAGATTAGTACAGAACTTAGGGCTAGGTTAGGATTAGCTCCTACGGCTTGGAACTAAGGCTTATAATAGACAATAAGTTGTTTTGTGGTACAAAACGCAATACAAAAAAATAAAATAAATGTATTTTCTTTTAAAGATAATTTCGTTGCGTATCAAATAACAATAACCGACACAACTGAGCATGATACCGGCTGTACAGTAGGCAAAACGCGCTGGTCTTCCGATTTAAGATCTATTTATATCGTTACTTGAGGACAATACTCGTCGTTTGAATAACTCGTCCTCTTGTAGCTTTGTGCGTAGGTACAAATAATAATCTCAAGCAATGGCTAGGGCTGCCCCGTGCGTGCGTCCGCCTGGCTGCCCCGGCCTCGATACTAGCTCTACCGTGTAAACCTAGGGTTGTCAAAGGTTTCTTACTGTATTTTTAACGCGGCTAAAACAGGTAAGTGTTTACGCGTGATGGTCAAGTAGGCTACGCAAATGCGTGGGGTGGTGTGTACTCGGAGTCTGAAAAAAGAATTGCTATTTTTACCCGACTGCGCAAGAAGGAGGGTTGTTTTTCGAGTGTGTGTATGTATGTATGTAATGTTCGATGGTGCGGCCGCAGGAATTGGTGATGATGAGATCAAACACTTAGATTCTTTAGTTGTATGTATTTTATTCGGCAGTCGTCTTAAAAGTGAATCACCCTTTTCAAGTCAACGCATTTTTTGTGTTACCATCTGCCTCCTACAATTGCCAGTGCAAACATAAAAATTTAACCATTTTGTAATGATTTAAAATCAACCTAATTTAAACATAACATTTTATTAGATATAATTTAAGATTATAGAAATTAATAATTAAAGGTACGAGGAGTACAACAACAGTTGATAGCACACAATATACAGTATACAGGATTAATGCTTGTTATTGACGGCGACGGGAGCCGGAAGTTGTAACAGTATGTATGAGGTTTCTTTAGCACGCCCTACAGCCTAAACAGCTTGATGGATTTCGACATGTGAGGTGTCATTTGAATCGTCTTGATAGTGGAAGTGATATAGGGTACAACGTTTTGTAGCCGGGTTTTTCTTTTTTTTTTTTAATAATGTTACTTGTTGTCCTAAGTCGTGGTAGTCAAATCCTTGAAGACGCGTCTCACTTTGTCTCGATACCGCTTACTTGCGTTCAGGCTGAGAACGTCTAGTATCCTAGAAAGTTTACTATACTAAAGCGTCCAATGTTTTACTACGTCCAGTCCGGGAACATCCAGTGCATATTGACTAGTGACTATAGAGTCCGAAAATGTTTAGGGTCTACTTTTGGTGCAGGACTATTGTTATAATTATCAATTACTACCTGCGCCGCGGTTTCACCCGCGGTTCAAAACTATCCTATGTGTTATTATAGACTAGTACCTGGATGTTTTTTTTTTAAATTGTGTTTTTTGGAAAATAAACAATTGATTTTAGTCTAACCTCAAAGCAAACACTCATTGACTTCGTGTTACTTAACAACGCCATCTGCTGTTGTGTCGTTAAAGCATTTAGTAGCTCACAAAAAATAGTATTATTATTCGCCAATAGATGTCAGGAAGAGTCATATTTTTCAGTTGAGACTACTCAAACGCCTCCTTTTTGTTATTTTTCTTCCAAGTTTATGTTTAAGTTGATTATCGATAATACACGAATAAAATGACATTTTCTAAAAATGATTCCTAGCTAGATCGATTTATCGCCCCCGAAACCCCCTATATACTAAATTGTATGAAAATCGTTTGAGCCGATTCCGAGATTCCAATTATATATACAAGAATTGCTCATTTACAAATATAAGATATTCTATCTCTGTGCCAAATTTCATCCAGATCTGTTCTGCCGTTCTGGCGTGAAAGAGTAACAAACATACATCCATCTATCCATTCTTACAAACTTTTGCGTTTATAATGTATGTGTTTGTGTGTTGCGTTTATTATCATTAACGTAAGTCGAGTAACGGGTTCTAGTTGAATAAATAAACTAATGCCTCTGAGCTGTAAACCTCGCGGCCGACGTCTGCCCTCCCTACAGGTCGCATTCCTCAACCGACTCTCGTGAAATTTTGTGAGCAGGTTCGATAATTATACAAAGAATCGGTTAAGAAAATCGACCCGTAGAGGAAGACAAAGATCCGGATAGAGATCCAGACGGAATTCGGACATACGAAAGAATTTTTGTAGAAGCTGAAGCAGAGACGCTTCGCTAAGATAAGATGATCGTGGAGTAGGCTCATTGGATGATCTAAAAAATTAAGTATGACGGTAACCAGAACTAATAAACCTTGAAAAAATAATGCCCCTCAGTTTCTTGCCTGTTCTTCTGAGTAGAGGCTATGTATCCGAACAAGGCGGTCGGGTCTATTTAAATAACTTTGACGTTCATAAGTGTATCTTTGACACCTAAATTTAATAAAAACATTTTGACTTTGACTTTGACTTTAACCAATCATCGAAAAGTCGCAATGAAAGAATATTCGTTGACTACTACATACTTTTCACAAAACTTACATGAAAAGCACACACAAGGAACTTGGAATTTCTACTAATTCTACTTATTCCTTCGCTCTAAATACATACATAATAGAATCAAGCAAGTTCTTACCGTCCAAATAACTTAGACCTCTACTTATTTACTCTAAGCTTCCATTTACTGAGAACTTAGTTTGAAATACCGAGAGCACAGAGCTCTACGTACAGTGGGTGTTTACGAAACGGAGAGACGACAGAGCAATAAAGGAAAGCAAATTCCAAGCTTCCTTAGGAATCTCGGTATTTACTTAATGAAAGCTGTGTAACTAAGCTTTAACTGAGGGCATTTTATACTCTAAAACTAAATAAATATGGCCTTATTTGACTAAAATTGTATTTGCGGAAAGCGATGAAGAGAATGCTCGCCTCTTAAGCCAGAGGGAACGGGATCGATCCCAGGCGACGGCACGCACCAATTTGTTAATTAATTAGATAATTTGTTGTTAATTAGATTTATAAATTTTATAAACATTTTTGCGTATCTAATGTCATCTGCTACATAACTGGAGCCCGGTGTATGACGACAGGCTCGCCCCCTGTCATATTTGGGACTGAATATCGACCGGCGACAGGTGAGTGTTATATATCATTACCAGCCCCTTCCGGGGAAAGACGACGTGTATTTATGTATGTATGCATTTGCAAAGATTGCATGCTTTGATGCAATGATAGAGGAGCAATTCAGCTAACCATATCCGATGCTTGAGTGGGCCGCGACGCTCTGAAATTTTCATATAAACGCGCTACTCAAATTTCTTGAAAATCATTTGTTATATTATGATGAAATTTAGCATGTACAATTAAATTAACAATATCTCCGCCCCTATGTTCTTGGTTTTTTTAAAAAAACCTTCTCAAGCGATAGTAGAGCTATGAAAAATATCCGCATTTGTAAGGGGTCACTTTTGACTGATTTATTCAATAGATAGACAAAGCAAATCAAAAATTCCATTGCATAGGGAGGTTGTCTACATCATTAGCTGTTAAATGAATCCATACCTTATGTTGTGTAAGGATACCTTTCATCCTGAAAAAATGACCGTTTCTATGGAACCGCGAGTGAAACCGTGGAGCATACCTAGTGTTGAACTAAAAATTCACATAAAACCATTTACCCTGACCTTCAAACCAGCACCCTCTTTAGTAGAGACGTAAAGATAACGCGCCAACAGGATTATGAAAATTATTTAAGCAGACTCTAAATATCTACCTAATCCCTTGTAAGGGCGGTGGTAGACGGCGAACTATTTGTGACGTCGTTTCTTTTGGAAGCCACTGTGTCAAACAGCGAGGCTAAAATTACTGCTATTAGCAATTAATCTGACAACGGCAGGGGGCTTACCGCGAGTATTGATAGTAGACGAATTTTTTTTTTTCGATTGGCTCCATATATTTAGGCTAGTTCTATTAATTTCCGCCAGGTGCGCTTTATTAAAATGTAATGGAGTCAAACAAAAACGAAAAAGGGTTTTCGTAACGATCAAATCGTGGTATGCTCCATATTTTTCGCATTTCTACTTATTATAAAATATTAAAATATTAAGTACCAAATGAATACGGTAAATCATTCCAAATTATATTAACTTATGTCAATTATATTACAAAGCTTATAGCGGTCAGCGAAATTAATCATTATAAATATAGGTACTAAAACTTACTTAGATCACTCACAAACTTTCAGGTTTTTCACAAAAAGCTGTCTTATTATTAAGAGCGCTCTCTTTCATGCACAATGGTATATTGTGATACACAGTGGTGGTTACTGAGTGAGTGAGAAGATTTGTACAAAAATAAAACTCCAATTAACTTAATATTTTATTGCAAACTATTGTCTGTTTTAACCCTTAAACGGGGCCAGACGGATTTTGTTCATATAAGATTTTATAGTCCAGACGTAGTTAGGACTTGGACCGTGGTCTTAGCAGATAGTGGTAAGTGATGAGGGCGGATTATACTATACATGCCTGGCCTAAGGAGCCGTCTCCACGAGCTCTCGTATGATAAAGACGGGGTTAGACTTACCTCAATTGACCTAAAACTATTTTTTAAGGAGAAAATGAAAATAAACCTAAATGTACTTACTGAAAAAAAACTAGCCCGAAAGAAACCGCTCTTGGCGACGAAGTTGTCACCTTTTTTATGAGACTGTGTGACGACACGAGCAAGTCGCTCGCCCGAAGGTAGGTTTCACACAACACCCACTCCATCAACCAGAATATAAAATTCCCACGCGGCAATGCACTGCGCTCGTCACCTTAAGATTTTGGATGTTACATTTTTTGTGCCTGCAATTTTTTTTTCCTGGAAACTCCCTTCATTTATCTTTGTTCCCTTCTTTATTTATAATTTCAAGTGTGACCACTAGAGATTATCTATACAGGGTGATTGGAATCTTGACCTTTCAAGGAGTGTTTCTACTCATCCTAGGCTCATTCCTTACCTTTAAAGCGTTACATTAATTTACCAAAAACTTTAGTTTTTGAGTTATTTAACAATTTTGTGAAAAGTTGAGTCCAAATGTGAAATAGTTCGAAAACCAAAAATGTTTGCTGAACTAACATAGCGCTTAAAACATAACCCAGAATATGTAGAAGCGCCTATTGAAAGGAAACGGTCTGGATTCCAATCACCCTGTATATCTTTCTACTTTAAAAAATTATATAGATATTCGATGTCCTTACTTATTGTTTTACATGCTTTAGGAACTGTAAAGTATTTTTTTTTTTAAAGAAGAGAATGAAGGAGAAAACCTTAATTTTTTGAATTAAAACTGTCCGCCTATTTAGCTGACTAATTGTCTGTAAAACTGCCTATTGTCTGTTGTCTATTTTTAATATTTGTACTTTGTTTTTTTGCCGTCAATAAACGAAACAAACGATCATCCATTACCTGTTTTAAATTCCAACCCACGTACAAGACAACAATCAAACTCATCCGCCTGTACAAGACAAACCAAAGTTTCCTTGTATCGCAGGTGAACTAAACCGAACTGGCTTAAACTGGTTATAACAAGTTAACGGGACCGGGAAGGGGGAAGAAGAGAAGAGGGGAGGGGGGAAAGGAGGGTTTAACTAGATTCCTCGTAACTTTCTCGTGCCAGATAATGATCTTCGCTACGTGGGTGCTGGGCGATGGCCGCCGGGTTGAGGGTTAAAGCGGCGTTTCAAACGCTCGCGCGGTTAGACCACTAAACTATATAGCTATTTATCAAGTAGTAAAGGTTAAGTTAAGAGCTTCTGACTGAAAAACTGATAAGTTCTGGTTGAGGAGTTAATAGTTTTTAGGACGTACTAAGGCCGCCGCCTGGTTGATTTTAGTAAGGATGTACTATAATTATAAGTAGGCTTAGGTCGGGTGTTAGTAGAGCGGTCCGTATACTACTGAAATGCCACTCGCGGTTTCTTGTTTGAAATTTGTACACACATTGTTGGTTTATATCCCAACAATAGCAACAATTTAATCTGAAGTCTTTTTGGAAAAAATGCTGTTAGTTTACTTGAGCGTAGATGTTGCTACGAATCGTAGCGCAGCTCGTAGATCTTGCGTAGCAAGCGTAGAAGTTACAAGTAGCTTAATTTTATTTTAACAAACGCTTGCTTAACTTTTGTGGTGGAAACTCAGGAAGAAACAAAGTGTAATTTTAGTTACACAAATGTAGAACTTTTCATGTTTTTTTTACTAATTTTAAAAGTCCGAAAGTGGGCTCAATATGTAGGTTATCTTTCATGAATAAACGGGTGAATCGATTTTGATAATGCTAAAGCATTTAAAAATTAGTCATGAGGTAGGTCATTAAATAGTATTTAAAACTGTTACCAATTTTTTTAATGTATTTGCGCTCTAAACACGAATCTCTAGTCTATTTTAGAGCGGAAATACACCAGAGATAGGTTAAAGTAACAGTTTTGAAGATGACCATCCGCAAAGTAACGCCTAATTCTATCAAATAGAATTTAAAAGAATAAAAAACAGCCGCGACTACTAAAGCAAGCAAATACAGAAGTAGTCCAAGGCGATAAAATCCTAACTAATATTTTAAATGCGAAAGTCAGTTTGTTCGTTCGTTTGTTTGTAACTCTTTCACGCTCTATTTACTCAACCTATTTTCGTGAAATTTTGCAGAAACGTTGTCTGAGTCACAGAAAAAGACATAGGCTACTTTTTATCCCAAAAAAATTTACGGTTCCCGTGGGACCGCGGGTGAAACCGCGGAGCGCAGCTAGTGTAAAAATAACTTTACTGTATTTTTTTAAGTCAGTGTCTCAGTGTAAACATCGTAACAGTAGTCCGTGAAGATGCTCACTAGCAACTCATTTGAGTAACGCGTAAAACGACGACATTAGCAATGATTAATTGATCATGAGACCCTTTGGACTCGGCCGGGGGGCGGGCGCGGCAGATGGTGGCTTTTGGACTTCATTTATTAGTACTAGCTGTGTTTTGAGGTGTTGCATAAAACTGTCATACAAGGAGGTATTTAAAATACCACATATTTCTATACTAGTGGTTTTGTGAGCTTAAAACGAAAAAAAAAAAAACATACCTATATCCGCCATAAAAAAAAAAAAAAACGATGTCAGCCTAGTAGGGACAAGGCCTGCCTCTGAAGCCATAGGGAGCGGGTTCGAACCCAGCCGACGGCGCGCATCAATTTGTTCATTGTATGAGCAAATGTGCGTATTGTATGTCATCTGCTTCATAATTGGAGCCCGGTGTATGGTGACAGGCTCGCCCCCTGTCACATTTGGGATTGAATATCGGCCTGCGAAGTGTGGGTGTTGTATTACACCTCTGCCAGCCCCTTCGGGAGAAAGGCGTGACATCTTTAAAAAATCCTAAAATACTTCCATCAAATTCCATTCCAATAAATTAGTCAGACGTGTTGGCGATCCATTTATCCAGCCAGCTATAGCCAAATCCAGCTAACAAATTCTATTATTGCCCAAACGTGGGCACAAAGTGGGAATTATACGGAGACCCAATCAAATTATCCCTGAATGTCACAAAAGTATGAAGACATGCTCTCTCTTCAAGCAATTATACCCGTAAAGGGGGAAACACACTATCTGTACAGCGTTTGATATTAACCTACTGTTTAGAAAGGCGGTGATGTTTTTACTCGACTGCAGATTCTACTAATGTTAAAAAGGCGATAGGCGATTTGTTTGTTATTTCATTACGCTCATAAAGAAGGACAGATTTTCATAAATTTTGGTATGAGTGAAATCCACGTCAGTTTACATAATACAATTCTTAAATTCGAGTTTGTGTGAAATCAGACAAGAAGAAATAATATATCTAAATATATGCATAATATGAAGATATACATATGCGTGGGCTCCGTTCCTACTAGCTAGAACTATGCAATAGTTTTTGTGTTCCTATAATGACATCCCGAGGAACATTGCCTCCATCTTTTTTGAAGCCGGTTAACAATTACATATTTGAAACTACTTGTAAGTCGAGCGGCGTCAGATATAACGATAAACTACAAAAAAATAATATATATAATTATATTGACCCCGTTTCATTCCTAAAAGTTCAACCCAGGTAACTAGCATTCAGCAAACACGTAATGACGTCATCATCACCCGTCTCTTTCGAACTTGTTGTTATTGACTTATTTCGGTCTTGCTTAAGCATCAATTGACGTCACTACGTGTTGCTGAATGTTAGTTACCTGGGTTGAAGTTTTGTACCATGTACCCTATACCATTACCTATACCCGGAGTATATTATCATTACCATGGCATAATCTACATCAAACTTTTTTAGCACAGTATTTGTTTCTTTTTTAATTTGGTCGCAAGTGAAGTGGATACCGGCCTTTAGCCAGCCCCCCTGGGTGTGTCGGGTCGGCCCGCACATCCCGTCGAATCATCTTCACCCCGGCTGATGAAGATATGCAAAGTCCCAGATTCCGAGGTGTCGGCGACAGGGGACAGGGCCCTTTTAGTTACAAACTGACCAAATATCTGCCAACTTATCTGCACAACTCAGTGAGGGAAGCACTAGCGTTGTTTCATTGCAGAAATAGTAAGAAATAATAGTTTCTTCATTTAGGCAACTCTGTGGTCGGTGTGTATACCTATCAACGTTTTGTTCTATGCGATCTAGATATTGCCGTTTGGGAATTAGCCTTTTTGGTCGAGTAAATTATGTTAGTTTGTTAAGGCTGAGTGGCTAGGCCTAGTGATTTTTGTTCTAGGGCTAAGAATCGAGCCCAGCGAGGTATGATAACGGTTTGTAGGAAGATGCTTCTTGCGGTTCATTATCCGAAAAATGACCTCGTCTGTTGCTTTGCAGACAGCGACTAGGATAGAGACTAGGCTACTTCTACAATTCGAGATATTTTCTGGTCTTTGTCTCTCTCGTTTGAAAAGTCATAGGAGTGAAAGTGACCAGATCACTTCTCACGCGTCAAGAATATGTGGCCAGGTGACTGCCGCCAGGAGCACTAGGATATTTAGATAAGGCAGTGATCTAGAATCTTTAATACTTGTTAAAGCTGATATAATTTCAAATCATATTTTAGAAATCTCGGTTGTCTTGAATTTAAAATTGATCTTAAAAACTCGATGCCTCAGTAGAATTTGCGTTTAATAAAAACGTTTTCAAAATTATTTAACAACCAAATGTAATTTTGTTTTTAATAATTAGGTAATTTTTTTTACATTGCATTTAATTTTACTGTTTAATGTTTTCGCCATCTATGGGTGAGTAGCAGTACTAATAAAATCGCTTAACTTTTAGATTTAGTTTTATAGTTTTGTAGGTGTCTTGGCAAGTTTCATAGCAAATAAATAAAATCAAGGATTGAAAAATATTTGATTAAATAAATAAATTTGTACTTAAACTAGACGCTTCAATTATTTTAATTTTAACAGAGGAAGTGGCGCTCTCTGGCGTTTAATGTTACAACTGCTACAAAATATTAAAAACCTATAAAACTTGTCAAAAAAACAATTGTATGGTTTAGGGTTATTAAAATTATTTTTAAAGTATTGGATTTAGTTAAGTATGTGGTAAAGTAGATTTTGAAACAAAATATTTTAATCAAAACTAAAATTAGCCTAAGCTGCTACTCAACAATAGATGGCTCTGTATGTTCGAAACTATCATGGCAGTTTGTTCCGAAGCGTAGAGAGAAGAATGTATCCCGTGTGATTATTTAGCAATAATTTGGTCTAAGTATAAAATAAGTGCAGTTCATTACATACAGCCTTAGGCGATTAATCAAAGGTGTCCCGTCCCCTATTAGTTACATTGGTAAGGGCATTCATACACGGCGCATTTTTTACTGCAAGACTGGCCCGGCAATTTTGAAAATATTGCCGACTGTAGCCTAGCTGTCATCAGCCATGCTAGCAATGCATGACTGTAATAATTATGGCTGGGCCACTCAAAATATTGTCACAATATTGCCACGGGCCAGTATTGCAGTAAAGTTATGGCTCGTCTAGGAGCACTCTAAGGAAAGTATGGTGTAGATAAGAGTCCGGCGACCTAACTAACTTCGACTTAGGCGACCTAGACTAACTTCGCATTGGCTTAAAGTATTCTATAGCCATTTCGTCTAGTAGAAGAAGACGAGCGAAGTGAGCGAGTGATGATACTGACGAGCCTCTAAAGTTACCTACAGAGTAAAGTGCAATTTCAATTTTTTTTTATGACTTTTGCACTTCTGTAATCATTCTTAAGTAACTAAAAATTTCCCTTGTGTTATGGATTCATTTAACAGCTAATGATGTCAACAACCTCCCTATGTAATGGAATTTATGATTTGCTTAGTCTATCTATTGAATAAATCAGTCAAAAGTGACCCCTTAAAATGCGAAAATTTTTCATACCTCTAATTTAGCTTGAGAACGTTTTTTTTAAAAAAAACCAAGAACATAGGGGCGGAGATATTGTTAATTTAATTGTACATGCTAAATTTTATGATAATCTGACAAATGGTTTTCAAGAAATTTGAGTAGCGCGTTTGTATGGAAATTTCAGAGCGTCGCGGCCCTCATTTCAGACGTGAATAATGTGTTTCATGGTTTGCGGTCTACTTTTACTCCTATCCATTCCTGTCGTTCTACTGTCTTTAGCTTGCCAAAGTAAAACCAAATACTTTTTTCGGAAATGGCAAGAATGTTCACGAAAATAGGTACTACACCGGTATGAAGGAATTCGTACAAGTAAATGCTACGTTCTAACTTAAGAAACTGTGAGAGGCTGATTGTTTGCTTTTAGTTCGCTACCCTTTAAAAGGTGAATTAGTCGGGAGTGTTCTTAGCTATATTTGATGAAAATCGGTGTTGATGAAATACGGTGTCGGGGGTTTTTTTTTAATTTTTTTTTATTTAATCAATTTGAGTGGATAGGTAGGTTTTTTTAAAAATCCAAGTAGCACGAACTAGGTTCGCTCGAAATTCTTTAAGTATAGATAACGTTATGAAGCATTAAACATAAAAATGATGGAGATTTTTTCATACAACAATGAATTTGCAAACTAAAAAAGCGTGTAAAGTTTTTCTGCCGTACACTAAACTTTTACTTCGTTCCATGTACCAAAATCTTTATATGTTAAAAAATGATTGTTATTTATAATGTTCAATGTTAATGTTTCTATTTATGATTTGTGATTTATGTTAGGTTTATTTTAGGCTTAGGTATATTGTTACTGTAGATAAAAAAAATGTTTACCTTTCTAATTTAATTTTTAAACTTTATTCAATTTGATATTTAAAGCTAATTTATAAATATAAAGCATTTTCTATTTTACTAAATTTTTTTTTTTATTAAAGTATGTAAGTATTTCAGACTCTGGCAACCATAGTATAGGCTTCGCTTAGTTTGGGGTCAGGCGACCGAGTGTACAAAAATGTCCCAAATTTTATTTTTGTTCAGTTTTTTGTTCGAAAAAAAAATCCAGATTATTACCTAGATCATTTTGAGCCATAATTAAAATATTAAGGTTTTTTAATTTTCTGTTTCTTTATTTAAATTTTGCAAATAAAGTAACTTATATTAAACCCCATATTTAAAAAAAGAACCACATCAGTTAACATCAGTTACAAGATATAGTTATTTGTGTTTTGTTTCTAAATTAATAACTAATATTTTTTGACCATCATCATCTTCTTTATCTACCTGTAATCACCCAGTTCTGAAAACTTGAAAAAGTCGAGTTGAACATGGACAAGATACATAGAACTGGCCTATAATGTCAATCAATCGTTTTATTTTTTTGACAAAATAAAATTGTACATCAAAAATATTGGTCTCCGAACTAGTAAAAAAAAAAACTATGCTACGGAAACCAGACACCTCTCCCAATGTAGTGTATTTATTTTATTCTGTCAAAAAAGGTACCTATATCTTGTCCAGTTTCGGCTCGCGATTTTAACAACATCGTCGACCCAACGGCAATTATTTTAAGTAGGTAAAGTCAAGCTGAGAGAGAACGAATTTTTGCCGAACTTCAGGGTGGTGAGTACAATGTGGATACCCCCACAATCCACGGAATTTTATCTGAACCTAGTTCTAAGGGAGCTGGAATGATTTACGGTCTGGTGAACACCTTTCCAGGCCCTAAATGAATAAATGAAATTTGAAAATTAATTATGAACATTTCGTCATATCGTCACGCTTTTCCCCTAAAGGGGCTGGCAGAGGTGTAATACAACACCCACACTTCGCCGGACGATATATAGTCCCAAATGTGTCCGGGGGCGAGCCATACAATATGCACACATATGTTCACACAATGAACAAATTGGTGCGTGCCGTCGGCTGGGTTTGAACCCGCTCCCTCTGGCTTGAGAAGCGAGGCTTCTCCAACTAGGCTATCATCGCTTAATTATAAATGTGATTTTTATATTAGTTTAATATTAAAACATTTAAGGTTACGATGGGGCTGACTTGGACCTGTGACCTGTGTGTCTAAATATCCCTATATAATAAATTAAAAAAATGGTTAAGTAAAGTAAATATTAATATTCGGAATACAGACTAACTCACTCACTTATACAGGTGGTATAGCCTCGCACTACTTAAACAGTGTGTTATCTTTTTCCTCTTCTTGCTTATAAATTTTCAACTTAATCGAAAAAGACAAAAGCCGATACTTAACTATTCCGATGCTATACGACGTTTATATGTAAATCAAACAAGCGTGTATCAATTAGGGTAAATCAATGGAAATTGTAAGCCTTAAAAGACAAAAGTTCCTCAAAACTTGACAACCCTATTATAATTTAAACCAAAATGATTTTTGACAAATTCACAATACGATATGCTTATAATTATGGTTGAATAAATAGGTCTAACCGCTTTATTAAGTTTTAATGAAGACACAGCCCTTAGGTAATAGTTAACTATAGGTGTTATTAATAAATTCTGATTTCTGATTTCTAACCAAAAATAAAACAAACGAATAAATTTTTAATCGACTGTATTTGACAGCTCTTCATTAAGTTAAATAGAGAAAAAGAAAGAAAGAAAGAAACAATTTTTTTCTCACACAATACACTACAACAACAAAAGACAGCAACAGATTATCATTATGTAGACAACAATGGATTATATAAATGTCCATCCAACGATGGAAATTAACTGTCCATCATTGATTATTTTTACAATGATGTATATAAAAATTTATATACATCATTGTAAAAATAGTCGCCAAAAAAAAATTTTGTCAACGTGTGCCTTATGAGTTTAGTTTTTCAAAATTAGGTTAGGCTTTCTTATTTGATAGGTTTTTATAGACCTTAAAAAAGCAATAGATACGTGGTATTACAATTTTTTAATTCATCATGCACTAAAAAGCTTATTTTTTTTGCTAACTTATAAAGTATAAGCAAGTAAGTAGAAGTCTCTAGGAATCTCCATTATAAGATGTAATTCATGTTCTAGAGTAGTAATGCTAACGAATCTAATCCTCACTAATTCTAATCCTTACTAATTCTAAACCTAACTAATTTTAATCCTAACTAATTCTAATGAATTTTGTAACAGCGAAAGAGAGTTGTTTGTTATTTACGCTTTCACGCTCTAACTACTCAACCAATCGTCAAAAAAATTTGCATTCACGTTGCCAGGAGTACAGAAAACAACGTAGGGTACCTCTAATTCCCAAAATATAAACGGTTCCTGTGAACCTGCAGGTGAAACCGCGAGCCGCAGTTAGGTAGTTGAGAATAAAACAAAAAGAGACAATTCACAGTTATGAAAACGAATGCGTAGCTAACTAAGTAAGCTAATGTTTTAAAAACGTTTCTTACTCGTTATGCTTTCATTAAAATTAAAAAGTTTCAAATCGGTACGTTACTTAGAATTAGAAATTGCTATGTTGGTTGAATTCGTCATTCAAGATTCCTTAACAGACACACTCAGTCAGTTAAGGAGAAGTTAATAAACGCATATTTAACAAATAAGTACATACAGACGAACATAGAACCTTATTCTTAGAATCTCCTCCTTTTTGGAAGTCGGGTAAAGGTCGTACATATCAACTATCAACTCGGAAAGGGATCGTCACCGTATCAGCTCGACCCGCGCAATATTCTTTGTACGAAGCTCCCTCCTGCAAGCCACACTAATCGGAATCGTAACGTAATCGCTTTGAGGTGAAGTAAGGAGATACGGTGACGATCCAAAACCTAAAGAAAGATGAGGTCAAATTTATTAAAACGTTAAAAGATATATTGATCAAAAAATGTTTTTATACTCTAGACGAATTCTTAACTGATAAAAATATGTACATAATAGAATAAATCCAGTCCGAACAATGTTGCCATACCCTATCAGGGTCATTATGTGATACAATTTTATGTAATTTACCTTTAAGAACTGCATGTACCATAATTGAAGCAATAAATTATTGATTGAGTATTGAGTAAAGGCACCTTCGTAACAAAGCAATGTGTTCCTAACGCCGATTTTACGCAAATTTTCAGTTTTAAAGTGAAACACCCGCTGGTTGGAAATTAAAAGTTGATGACCCAAAATATTAAGATAGAAACTATATTCATATTTGTACTAGTAGTTACCCGCGACTTCGTTCGAGTTTATTCAGAAAATAGTATCCAAAGACCTTCCTCGTGATTACTGTAACGAATTATGAAATTTTATTAAGATCCGTTCAGCCGTTAGCCGTGAGCCTAAAAACAGACAGACAGACAGTGTTACTTCCGATTTTATGATATTAGTACGAAAATGTATTTTATTTACACTGACCATATCCTAATTATTACAGTTCTGTTCAATAAAAAATTGCTTTTAGTGATAAAGCCGCCTCTCGTTTCACATTGTGATAGTTTAAAGTTTTTATATTTAAAATACAAGATTGAATAATTGTACCATAATTGAAATAGACAAATGTGTTACTACGGTTAATTATTACTATTATAATGCTGTCCCATTTAATGTAAAATACCACAAATCAGTTCAAAAAACTAGTTCTATTTCAAAGCAATAAAATGTTCGAAATCAACGTGCGAATTATGCCAAAATTAATACGCAGTCTTGGTCCGCCGTCGGGCAAGCATCATGGCAGCCACTATCCCCCCATCACCACCCATCTAAGCCCCCCCACCCCATGAGGGCTTGCTTTTTTGCGAGCGAGAGAGACCTTCCACTCCCTAGTGTTTTGCAATCTAAAATATTTTCAAACCTACTAAAAACACATCCTAATCTCTGCTCTAACACTAGAGCTATATGGTTGAATGTTGTCTGAGTTGACAGCAACCGTTACAACCCTATACAAGCGCATGCTTAGCATGAAAAGTGTGAAAAAGTGAGAGAGACGGATAGAGGCGGCGTCTCGGGCGGGGCGGAAGTTTTCGTGAGTCGTTCATAGCTTAGATGTCGCGCTACTCGCACCAATACAATCCGCGTTGGTTAGAGAGAGATAGGGGGATTTTTCGCGTTTTCTTTTTTTTGCACGGTCTTTATCTTGTGGGTGAAAAATGGTGCGTGGGGGTGTTGAGGGGGTACAACCGCGTAGTTGCGTGCATTAGGGGGGTACACGTGTATAATATAACACCTACCTATAGATAATGAATAGTGGTGTAGAATGCTTAATCACGGTTTTTGGAGTACTTAGCTGCTATAGGAATATGGGCCGATTACGCCCAAATTTTAAAATGATGTTCGATTTTGCTGATGGCTTTATACTGTGATGTATGATGGCTTACATACTTCTATTAATTAGTAGGTAATTTTATCCTGTGATGTATTTTCAGTTTAGTTAATCATATTGGCGGTACTCCTAGGCTTTCACGTTAATTAATTTGCAAAACATTTGGATAGGTATTTGCTTACAAGCATTTTCGGGTTTGCGTTTTAATTATTCTACCGATATAATACTTTAACCATACCTGTCTGCATTTGAAACTAAAATCGCGTAACATAATTAAGATTCTAATAAAATTTAGTGCAATTCTTTAATCTCAGTACTTTTTTTTTAATTCGGGACACTTCCTTACACACGGTCGCCTGACCCCAAACTAAGCATAGCTTGTACTTTGGCTGCCAGAGACTGATATACATACTCAGAAATTTTAAATTAGATACTTAAATACATATTAACACCCAGACATAGAACAAACACATGAATGTTCATCACATAAATGTTTGCTTATCAGCTTACTCTAAATTTGAGTTCAGTCAGAAAATCAGAATTACCTACTAATTTGGTATAATAAATATTCTATAGATACCTCCATCTACCATCCAAACTGGTTTCAGATAACGTTTCAAATCACATCATCACAATATTTCACCTTGCTCCAATTAAATTCAGAAGTGGGATCACCGTGAGAACAAGGGGTCAAGCAGACCTGTCCATCTCAAGACGGGGTCAGGACCTCTGACCCTACGTGTGCCACTTACCATTACAATGACCTTTGCATAATAATTACGATTTCTTGCATAATAATGATGACCTCTTGCATAATGATGATCTTTCGCATAATAAATGAGAGCTTTTTCTAAAGAACAGTTACACTGTTGTTCATCATTTGCATGAAGCGAAATTTTATACGACGGATTCTGCAGGGTTATGCAGAGATGATTAATATGTACCGGACAGTTGTAGTTAATTTATGTGGGATAATTGCCCGAGAGCAAGCGAAGAAATGTGAGAACTTTTGGGGCACTAATTACTGAATTAATTAAAGCGTTGTCATGAAACAGGTAGATATATGTTGGAAGCTAAATACGTGGATCTCGACTGGTGGGTCTGGAAACATGTAATTTTTATGATTGAATGGACCCACGTTTGACCACAACACACCTGATGGAAAGTGACGATGCGGTCTAAGATGGAGCACGCTTGCCCATGAGGTGCCTATTCACTCTTGTCTGGAAGAGACTCAGGTTGTATCTATTGCTGGGGTACAACCAGGCAGGAAGTGCGTTCCACTCCTTAGCAGTTCTTATTAGGAAGAAGTTTTGAAAGCGCTTCGTGCGGGCTTTATTAAAGCTGACGACATATTGATGGAATGTCTGCCTCGATGACTTGTGGCGGAATTTTGCACAGGAGTTCCTACAACTTACTAGCTACTTGCCCCGGATTCGAAATCTGAATTAATCTGAATTAATCATGGTTTAGGAGAGTTAGCGAATATACAAACCCGCGAAATACCACATTGTGTTATACTATGTAGAGATGGAGAAGAAAAAGTATTTTTTTTCTATCAACGTTGACACGCGTTTGACCAGTATTGCGTATAATGGGAGGAGACGATGTGATTAAAGGTGTAACACGTTTGCATGGCTGGGAGAAGTAAGGTTGCTCGCTTAAAGGTGTTAATAAACGATTTTTGAACATTAATCCTCGTTGAGGTCCAGTAGCACCACTTACTGGTAGGCATCAGCTTAGTCTCTAAAATAATACCTTACTAAATATGTTGACTATGTTCACTTACTACGTCCAAAAATTTACAGAATTTTTTATCAATCAAAAATGTCTTTTTTTAGCCATAGGTCGCAAACAAGCTGACGGACCGCCTGATGGTAAGCAACTACCGCCATCTATACCACTAATACCAGGGGCATCACAAATACAAAATTGTATTCATAAACTCAGCTCTAAATTACGAGTACAAGTAACATTATTAAAAAAAGAACAAGAAACCCGACTACAAAATATTGTACTATGTCACTTTCACTATCAAGACGATTCAAATGATACCTCACATGTCGAAATCCATCAAGCTGTTTAGGCTGTTGGACGTCCCAAAAAACCTCATATAAATACATACCCACAAACATCTATACACTCGAAAAACACAACCCTCCTTCTCGCGCAGTCGGGTAAAAAGGTTAAAATCCCTCCAAAATATTTACCATAACCATACAAACCGTGTGAATCTCGTCTCAACACGAATCTGCAAGTATAATTCAGTGGCTGGCGAAAACAACATTCTTCAAGATGACCCCTTTCGCTGACCTCACCTGCACTAGCTTCATTATCATACTACACGAGACAAGTAGGAAAAAACGATAAAACGCAACTAAAACTTGCTCGTCAATGGGTTCCGTATTTTATCTGTCTTTTTATGGGAAAGTACTCGTATTTGTTTCGGTTTCGTGCACTTGTATTTTGATATTTGTTTCTGTAAATGCGACTTTGTTAGCGATTATTCAGAAAATAGTATGCAGAAAACTTTCCTCGAAATATACTGTAACTGATCATCAAATTTCATCAAGATCCATTCAGCCGTTTAGCCGTGAAAAGCATAAAACAGACAGAGCTACTTTTGATTTTATAATATTAGCGTGGATAGTGCGGATGGTGATTTTTTACAGCGATGTAAAGCCGTGTTTCTATTGCAAGAAAATGCCCGCGAGAAATATCCGTAAGTCTGCTCGACAGCACTTGGTACGGAGTGTACACTTGCAAGCTGCTGTCGTACAGATCGTTGGACTTTTTTGCTGAAGTTTCCTTGCAGGTGGAAACTAGATCTAAGATTGTAGTTCCATTTTTTTCCATAAACTTTAATTTCTAGAAATCGTTGAGTAGGAGTATCTTTGCATTTATTCGAAATATATTTTAGTTTGAAACATTTCTGAGAGATATTGACATGAAGGTTATAAAGAGTCTGTCATGATAATTCGTTTTTTTTTTTTTTTCATTTTGAAGTACGGAACCCTAAAAATGCTGCAACGTTTTCTCACAAACTAGTGCTAGATTAGCATTATAATGCTCTTTTCTAAATTTTTGCTTCGGACCTCTCGTTTTGTTTGTTGTAGAGAAGCGTTATTTCTAACGATTTTTAACTTGTGAAAAGGGTAGAGTAATTAATATTCGCGTTTAGTTTAGTAGTTTCGGTGCAAGAATCGGTGGTGTTGTGTGGAGATTCTTGGAAAGCTTAGTTCTTAGTTTAACTTTAGTGTGTGATAACGCTCAAAAAGTTAGAGAAAGAAAATTTATACAAAAAAAACCCTAGAACCGTGTTTATGAGTGACAGAGAAAAACAAGTGAAAATCTGTGACCAGTGAAATTAATGGATTAGTTTTTGCTAACTTAACATAACATATCGTCACCCCTTTCCCCCAAAGGGGTTGGAAGAGGTGTACAACACCCACATTTCACCGGACGATATTCAGTAACAAATGTGACAGATACACCGGCCTCAAGTTGCGCACCAGATGACATTAAAACGTTTTATTAACAAAGGTAAGAAAAACGATTACATAAACCAACTTTACTACACTTATGTTTTAATATTATATGTATTTTAATAAATAATGTACCTAGTGTAAGTTTAAGTTATTAGTTTTACGTTTGCGGTCACCAACTCTCAGTGGAAAGCGACGACGAACGTGAATTAAGTACGAGAGTGTATCAAAATATTCTTATATATATTATATTGTATTGTATGTCATCTGCTATATGACTAGAGCCCGGTGTATGGACAGGTGTCACATTTAGGACTGAATATCGTCCGTCGAAGTGTTGATGTTGTATTACACCCCTGTTAGCCCCTTCGGGGGAAAAGCGTGACGATCTGTATGTTATAAATATAACGAGTAAATGAACGTTATATTAAAGTGATTTATTCAAGTTAAAAAAAAAAACTCATGGAGCCACGGAATGATGAGCCAGTAGTTATTTGAATGTTTTGATTTTCAGTCTTTTCAGTCAATTCTATTGCCTGATTTTTTACAAAACTATTTCGAAGAATGCACATTGCAATAACTAGGACCTATTTCAAATTTTTGTTGACATATTCTCAATTATTACATTAATTTTTTTTTTTTTTGTATGCTCTATTAAGCGATGATAGCCTAGCCGGAGAAGGCCCGCCTCTCAAGCCAGAGGGAGCGGGTTCGGACCCAGCCGAAGGCACGCACCAATTTGTTCGTTGTGTTAACATATGTGCGTATTGTATGTAATCTGCTACATGACTGGAGCCCGGTGTATGGCGACAGGCTCGCCCCCTGTCACATTAGGAAATGAATATCGTCCGGCGAAGTGTGGGTGTTGTACACCTCTGCCAGCCCCATCGGGGGAAAGGCGTGACGATATATTATCTATTATAAAGGTGTTTATTCTATTTTCTATCAACAATCCATGTAGTAATTTTTTGAACGATTCAATTAGTCCATTTTATCATAAATCGTTATTAGACAACACTAGAGTAGGTATCACTCGATTCTTCCGATTGCTCGTTGCATAATCGAGTCGTACAATCGAACCGTGTAATTTATTAGATAATTTCATATTCAATTGGTTTGTGCGTCGTCAGTAATTAGATTTTATAATGGCTGCGCTTAATTAGCGAGTGTGTCGGTTTTTATTCGATTTTAGCGAACGATTTAATGGAATTATGAGGAAATAAAAGAAAGACTTCGCATCGATGCAAAATTTTACAATTTTAATTTGCGCAGTGAAAAAATAAGAGACCATACAATACAATATATCTTTATTGCACACCAAAAACTACATGAAAATCTTAAAAACTTAAATACATTTTTCAGCAGTACAAGGGCGACCTTATCGCCTAAAGCGATTTCTTCCAGGTAACCTTTGGATGGACAGGAACTTACAGAAACTTACAGAGACGTATTGCATTGTGACTTAGTTATCAGGATAGGTACTTATATTCCGTAGCTAGTGGCTCTGTTTGATGTAGACCTTGCAGACCTAGCCTTGTTGGACAGACGTGTGTCCACCTCTCGAGGCCGCGTTCATCCACCGTTGCTTGTGAAATTTTGTGAGCTGGTACGATAATTATACAGATTTTTGAAGTTATACTTCTTTTGGCGCGATAGAGAAAAATGATGAGAGTGAATTATTACGATGCGCGCGCACACCGACACCTAAATTCTACATCGTGAAGTTAGTTCTAGGTGGCATGAAAATTGATAACTATGTTCAAGTTGTATATTGTAGTATTTTTATATTTACTTAGAACACGTGTTTCGTAAGAGTACAATTTAACAGTGAATAAATAAATATTATTTTGGTATTTACTAATAATTGATTATTTATTAGTATATCTATAAATATTGAATATTAGTGATAAAACTGATTTGAATAAACTGTTTTGAGTGCATTTATAGATTTGAGGTTAAGAAGTATAACTAACGCGTGTAAAGTACACACTCTTTTTTATTTTTTGCCGAGTAAGTTTTTTTTCCAAAAACCTTTTTTTTTAAATAATATTATTGAATCTACTCACAAAGATTCAAAAGACTCGGTTCAGAAATGCGAACTGTAGACGACGACCGCGAGATCCGGACAGAATTCGGACTTATACGAAAGCATTTCTGAAGCTTAGACGCTTCGCTCTCGAACGCTCGCTCGGTCGATCATTTTGCCTGAAGAAAAGTAAGTTATTTATTGATTGAAGACTTGGAATTCAGAAAAGCGAATAAAAACGAAATCAGTTCAATCAGTGTAATATATTATACACTGTGTAGTTAATACGGGTAACAAACAGACAAAGAGAGAATTAAGAGGGCCGCGACGCTCTGAAATTTCCATACAAACGCGCTTCTCAAATTTCTTGAAAACCATTTGTCAGATTATGATGAAATTTAGCATGTAAAATTAAGCAACAATATCTCCGAACCTTTGTTTTTTTTTTAAAAAAACGTTCTCAAGCGAAAATAGAACTATGAAAAATTTCCGCATTTATAAGGGGTCATTTTTGACTGATTTATTCAATAGATAGACAAAGCAAATCAAGAAGCCCTTTACATAGGGAGGTTGTCTACATCATTAGCTTTTAAATGAGCCCATAATACAAGGGACATTCTTAGTAATTTAAGAATGATTAGAGAAGTGAAAAGTCATTAAAAAAAAACCACTTTGTCACTCTGTTGGTAACTTTAAAGGCTCGTCAGTATCTTTACTTGCTCTCTTCGCTCGTCATCTTTATCTAGACGAAATGGCTATGGAAAACCTTAAGCCAATGCGAAGTTAGTCTAAAGTGGTCGCCGGACTATTAAGAGATTGTTAGTTGGAAATGCAGAATAATTTTCAACCACCTACTCGTACCTAGTAATTTTAGTGCGGTTTTTTTGTTTTTGTTTAAACCATTGACTTAAAATTTGTTTTAATGTTGTGTTATAACGATGGCAGCCTAGATGGGAGAAAGTCCGCCTCTCGAGCCAGAGGGAGCGGGTTCGAACCCAGCCGACGGCAAGCACCAATTTGTTCATTGTGTGATCATATGTGCGTATTGTATGTCATCTGGTACATGACTGGAGCCCAGTGTATGGCGACAGGCTCGCCCCCTGTCACATTTGGGACTGAATATCGTCCGGCGAAGTGTGGGTGTAGTATTACACCTCTGCCAGCCCCCTCGGGGGAAAGGCGTGACGATATGTTGATTGTCGTTTGTCTGTATAAAAGTAATGTGTTTATTTGCAAAGGAGTGGAAAGGAGAGAACAGATGGAGAGTCATGCATCACATATATGTACTTATATGGATATTGGTACTCGTAGGTGTTTGGTTTTACACAGCAGTAACTAGGAAGAGAGGCGCATGCTAAGCCAGACCAGAGTATGCTGTATGCGTATTTACGCCTAAAATCCCGCTAAAATCCTCACAAACAAAAATCCAAGACGTGCACCCAGCAACAGCTCAAAAATCACACTGCCCCAGCGTACGATGCAACATTTCGCAATAATTCCATTCAATATTCGAATTTGAAAAAAGAAGTTGTAGTGATGTGACCTTGCGTTTCCTTGGTTCGTTTTTCGTTTAGCACGCAGGCGCGGTGGCGTCACGATCAATGCCGAAAAACGGGGGTGGAACTCACCCGGCGGGGACAGCCCTCGGAAAGTAAGGCTTCTGAAGGGTTAGACCCGCGTGGCCCTCGTTGCTAGGCAACCAGGCAACTTCGCTTTCGACCCCGCTCGATATTTCGCGTCATAATTTTCTTTAATCTCAGCCGCGGGGGCTGTGGGGGAGGGTCTTAAGCACCCGATTCTGTTTTAGATATCTTTGTTATGGACGCTGAATCGGTTTCGGGTAATTGGATATTAGAGATGAGATACGCTTTTCTGTCGTTTGGACCCTTTTAATGGTTAATGTGGGCGAGTTTGATTTTGCTTTAGGTTTTTGTTATGTTTAAAGATTGTAGAAATTGTTTGTTATTGAGGATTAT
Organism: Peribatodes rhomboidaria; assembly: GCA_911728515.1. NCBI lineage: Eukaryota > Metazoa > Arthropoda > Insecta > Lepidoptera > Geometridae > Peribatodes > Peribatodes rhomboidaria. The sequence continues at coordinate 11,332,681 of OU452186.1, read as the reverse complement.
AATTAAAATTGAAATAATTTTATTTTGTTAAATGTTACAATTTGTAAGTAAAAAACATGTAGGTATGAACATGTATCGGGATGTAGTCCGGTGTAACCGTTCCGAAGACGGGTCTGAGCAGTAGCGCACTTGTAGCGCCTCACTCAGCCGCCTTCTTTGTACTTCTTCACTCTAGTAAAATTCAAGGCTTGAGTGAATAAGTACCTTAGGTCGTCGTGCTCCATCTTAGACCACAGCGTCGCTTAACATCAGGCGAGTTGGTGGTCAAACGCCGACCTATTCTTTATAAAAAAAGAAGAACAAGTAAAGACATAAACGCGCTTCTGGTAAATAAATTAGGTACTGGTTGAATGGGTGCTAATTGATAACTTGCTAATTAAGTGATTACATTCTTTTATAATATTTGGTTATCGATGAGCGGAAGAAGACGTAATACAAGCCTCTTGCTACGTTCTGAGTAGTCTCTTTTTCCGAACAAGGCGGTCGAGACTATTATAAAACTTTGACGTTCATAAGTGTATCTCTGATACCCAATAGGATGAATAACATTTTAACTTTTGACATTTTTTTGTTCCGGTTTATATTTTGCCAAAGCATGTAGTTCAATTAGATCTGGGTATCATTTAATGTTAAAGGCTAACATGACGCCAGAGCAGTTCATGATTCCTTGAATTATAACTGAGTAAGGATTTCCCATGGATATATAGTCTGTTAGTGCTAACATGAGACAAAGAAACTATTAGGTGAGTATTTTCATTTATCATGTATTGTATGCTCTGTTCTCAGGGTACCCAAGATACAGGCCTAGCCTAGTTTGGGGCCAACCGATAACAATTTTCTAGGTTCTTCTCTGTACACATCTATTGAAAATTTGCTTGTGTGCTGTATTCTTTGGAAATAAACGTATTATTATTTTTACCTGACGGCCTAGAAGGGTTTTTTTTTTTCAGTAGTATGTAAATATTTAGCTGCTTGTCTTATTGATTATTAGGAACAGCAGGTACTACTTACAGTTCCTTCCTGCTTAACCGATTCTGGTTTATCTTTGAACCTAGAGGTTCCAGAGTTTCATAACCGACATTTAACAGTTCATTATTTGGTTTTTAACTGACTTGAAAAAAGGAGGAAGTTTTCAGTTCGTCTTTTTTTGTATGCATGTTACGCGACCACTCCGTCAATTATGAATCGATTCTAATGATTCTTTTTTTGTTTGGTAGATCGTACTTTAGATATAAGCCCTATATATAAACTTTATCGAAATCGGAAAAGCAATTTTTAACATTTCAACAAAAGTCGAAAAATTGTTTACATGGATAACATGGTTTTCTATGTTTTGTTTTTTATATATTTTTCCAAAAATAAAATACATTGGTGTGAAGTCGAGCGGGGTTTCAGATTGGTGTAGTTCAAATAGTGAGATGAATTTCCAGCGTATTAATAGGAACAGCCTTGTAACAATACTATTCGGTTTGAACTCTCGCTTTCTGTGACACTCCGTTATGGATGATGTCTTCTCCATAACTTGTATTTACCTCCACATGTCTGTGATGTTATGGATAGTATAGACAGGAAGTATAAGGTATGAATGGCGTACCTGCATGTATTTTGACATTTTAGCTGCTTTCTTATCTCAGTGATAAGGCCGCCAGTTGTTACATTATTTAATAAGTTTTATTATAATTTTTCTCTTGTTGTTTTGTTATTTGTGGTGTTAACAATAAAGAGTTTATCTATCTATCTATCTATCTATCTATCTATCCTACTGAAACTGTTATGGTTACTTGCACTGAATATGAGAATTGCCTAATTATTTAATTAACAAGTTTAATCTACTAACTAATTAACAAGTTTAAGCTAACTATTCGCTTATCGGGCACATACAATTAAGGAACGGCTCTTAAATATAAAAAAAAAAACAATGAAATAAAATCTCTATCACTATAAAAATAAGAAAGAAATAGATAGAGCTTTTAGATTAATCTAAAAGCTCTATAAAATTAAGAATTAACTCTTAAGGAATGGCTTAAAGTTTGTGCAAGAAAATGAACTTAGAATATAAGGACTTGTTGTTAGGAATGTTAGTTAGCTAGACTAGGAGTTGTTAGAACTAGTAAGCAAGGACTTAGGGAATTCTTAAACTCTTACCTACTTACTATTCTAATTCAATTATTATGTCTGTCTGTGTGTTTGCACTCTAGTGCTTGGCGACAAAATAACCAGCAAAGGTGTGTACGTCCCCTAGCGGTCCCATTGTCCATAAAAATGTTCTTAAAAGATAAGTTACAAAATATTTATTAAATGAGTATGTACTGGTTAGATTAATTTATCAACAAAAACAATATAAGCCTAAAATAAGTATCAATGTTCGCGGGTAAAGTACTCAAAAGGCTTGCAACGTTAACAAGGAGACGTTATAACAACGTTGCAACGCTTGTTGCAAAATAGCAATGCTTACTGCTGATTGGCAAGCACAAGCCCTTTGGTCGTTTGTTCTCTCTACCAGCTGCTCAGTTCAATAAATATTTATATTTTTAATTAAATAGGCATACGATTAGGCGATAAGGCCGCCCTTGTACTGCAGAATGATATTTTATTTTTCTCTTTATGTTTGGTTTACTTTTTATTTTTGGTGTGCAATAAATATGTATTGTATTGTATGATGAGCTCAAAAAATAAGTCCTAGAACTCCAATTGTTATTACCTACAGCATACATTATTCCTTAATATCCGAAAGATTGTTTTTTTCCTCTTTCTTGTTGAATATAATTTAACAAAGATTTTAATCTATCGCTACCTACTAAAACGTGTTCCTTGATCCGAGAGTCATACTTAGTGCGAAGAACATTGCTGTGATTGTAACGCACTCTATTACGATATTTAAAATCAGAACGCAGAACTTAGTAATAATATTAATTAATAATAATAAATTATAATGCAGAACTCTTTGTGGTTTGATTAATTCTGAGATACTAGTAGATAGACCAAAGCTTTTTAAGCTCATATCGGGGTACAATTTTTCATTTTCATGTAGGGTCAACTGAGGCAAATGTGTCTGTGGGGCAATTGCGTCTATCGAGAATTCTGACAAACCCTTCACAAATTAGGCAACTAACGCCATCTTGTACAGATTTTATTGAATCTAAAGATAAAAAAAAAACATGTAAGTGGCGCTTAATTTATGAAGGGTGTGTCAGCAATTCTCGAAAGACGCAATTGCCCCACAGACACATTTGCCCCAGTTGACCCTACTAATGTTTTTGTGCACATTGCTGAGTCAGAAAATCCAGGTTAAATCAGCTCCAAATTTCACTAAAATCTGTTGAGTTTGTACTAGGTATATTTAGTTTAATGAACGTAGTGTATTCAGGCCAATTTCTATTAGCTACCCTGTAACGCCGTAATGAATAGGTAAACAGAGTAGCGGCGCACCGCAGGCTGCCTCTAACAACGATCTAGTGGCACTTTCGCTATCGGCCAGGGCTGGACTCAGGGAGGACTCAAAACCCTTTAGTGCAATGTTACGAGATGTGTCGAAGTAACTGGTATCTTTTTGCACGCCTATTTATATTTGCCTGGCGTAGCCTTTCTATTTGCTACGCCTAGGGTATATTATAGTGAGTTATAGCTTAGTCCTAGATAATTTTTTTTGCTAATTTGCGTTCCTACTGGGGGCTAAGTCCCAAACAATGGCAGGGGATACTATTTGGTATTATAGGTATATTTCAATTGCAATTGCATCCAAAATATAATTACATCACTCGATGGCCACTGAATCAAAGTTTTTTTAAGGTGAGTGATGAATGTGACGCACCACGCGCGGTGGAGGGCGTTGCGTCGAAATTTTGAGATTTTTTCGCTGTTGTTTTTCATTATTTTAGGTTTAAATCTTGACTCGGTTAAACAACGATGCTCGTGTAAGTTTTGATCAACAGCAATCAATATCAATTTTATATTAAACTGAAAAAAAATATTTTTAAGATGTAAAAACATTTAAATATTTTATGTTTAATTATTTAATTCTATCTATTCTATTTATTCTCTCAATTTTGACGGCTGTTTTCTGTTTCTGGTTCTGGCTGTCTTGTGTTCTGTTTCTAGTTTTCTTAGTTTCTACAAGCAGTTAAATTTTCGCGTTTCACTAACATTATAAAGAAGTAAAGTTGGCAAGTTTGGATGGACCTACCTACGAGCTAATTTTCGAAACTATTGTTCTCATTAAAAAAAAATCTTCATTATCAGAAAGCTAGCACAAGATGTCATAGACTGAAATGCGAGCAAAGTCGCGGGCAGGAGCTAGATATGTCGTTTATCGGAAGCAGATACCGTTGTTGGTAAAATTGGTCTTAACCTGAAGGTAACCGACAATTTAGCGGAGCTATCAACCAGAAGACAGAATATAGGTACGAGTATATAGTTGAGAACATAGGTACGTTATATCACCCTAACGCCAGTCTAACGGCCACTCTCACTCTCTACACACAGTAGTAGCCAGCGGCTCTCAAACTGAGTGATTTCCCTTTAAGCTTATAATTTGAATGTTTACTACTGAATTCTAGTAATCTATGTGCTGCATCTAGGTTGTAGAATTGGTTTCTTATTGATACTATTTTATTAAATTTTTCATTGCGCATCGATAAAATAGAACTTATGCAGATTAATAAGCGTCGCGTCGATTACAGCAACTCAATTTAAATTCTGACGCCCTTTTGACTGTGAGCTCTATAAGAGATCAATATTAATATTTCCTGTGAGCAATATTATTATTTGTAATGTTTCGAAGTTTTATCCTTGATCTACCTAATCTAAGGGCCTTGTTGTCTAAAATGAAGTTTATTATTATAATTAACCCACACTAATTGTCAATTATTTTTGTTGACAAATTGTGTTAAAAATTTTAGCCTAAAGGGGCAAATGACAAAAGTTTGAGAGCCAGCCTTGTTTATAGTAGGTATTTGTAGTGCATGGCAGGTCAAGGCACTGCTTTCACTGTCTTTGATGTGACCGACACGGGTTCAAACAGTATACTATGTTATGTTTAAACATAGTGTACAGTATAGTATACAGTAACAGGGATAGACATCCATGCTTAAAACGGGTAAATCTTAAAACCATCCCAATTAAATTAGGTTACAATTTAAGATTAAACCGCATAGAAATATAAGAGTTAAGAAATCACAGACAAAAATTTTAAATTTAAATTGAAATTAAAAAAATATTAAATTTTAAATACCCTGTAAATAAATACGAAAATAAAATACCGGCCAAGTGCGAGTCGAACTCCCACACGAAGGATTCCGTATCATCATAATCTATAAAACGGCAAAAAATCACGTTTGTTGTATGGGAGCCTCCTCAAATATTTATTATATTTTGTTTTTCAGTATTTGTTGTTATAGAGGCAACAGAAATACATCATCAGTGAACATTTCAGCTGTCTAACTACCACGGTTCACACAGCCTAGTGACAGACGTACAGACAGACGGACGGACACCGGAGTCTTAATAATAAGTCCCGTTTTACCCTTTGGGTACGGAACCCTAAAAACATTAACTAAATGCATAGAGGAACAAGAGCAAAAAACTACGTACTTACAGTCATTTTAGATCAAATTATTTCAAGCTTAAAATTATTTTGTTCATAAATATATCAAAAACCAATACAAACTAATACCTATTAATAACCAATACTAGCTTCATAAAATATTCACTCAACCATTATCACTACAAAATGGCATCTAAATTCCCCTAAACCACTACAAAACCACGATTAAATCAAACACCCGCAATTAGAACTAATACAAATAGGCTAAATAGACAAACTGTATCTAAATGGGACCTAATACCGGTATTTAGCTAAAACCGCTAAATACCGCTATATTGTGGCAGTGAAAGTGCAAACGTGTGACGTCGCAATGTGTCGGCGATTAGAACATTAGTGTAACCGCCCTGCTAGACGGTACGGTCGCCAGAAAAACATGTTAGTTGCGGTTTTTTCACATAACATTTCGTCACGCCTTTCCCCCGAGGGGGCTGGCAGAGGTGTAATACAACACCCACATTTCGCCGGACGATACTCAGTCCCAAATGTGACAGGGGGCGAGCCTGTCGCCATACACCGAGCTCCGGTCATGTAGCAGATGACATACAATACGCACATATGATCACACAATTAACAAATTGGTGCGTGCCGTCGGCTGGGTTCGAACCCGCTCCCTCTGGCTTGAGAGGCGAACCTTCCCCCAACTAGGCTGCCATCGTTCGGAGGTTTTTTCAATGTACTTTTATTGCAATTTACTGCTAAATACAAATATATTGCTTTTTTTTAAAAATAAATAAGAGAAAATAATATAAATATGCTAATATGTATACTGCTGTTAAGACATTCAGCAGTAGATATGAGTATGTTTTCAGACTTGTGTTGTGCTTATCCAACGGCAATGATAGATTCTGAGAGTATTTGCTTTTTAGCCTTCGTGGGATGGTTGCTCTGTCATAAGGTTTTTTGCAAATATGTTAGGATGCTGCGCAATTCTGGACATTCATAGTTATACGTGTTACTAAGCATATCTTGCAGTTTTCATACTAAAGCATGATGTAATCAGGATGAGACAATTAAATTACCTACTAATAAAATGCATACTACTGAAATGTAACTTAACAAATTGCACAATATAACTTTATTTACTACGTAATTTGTTCCTAATTTATTTAGTTACTAGCTGCGCCTTGCGGTTTTTCCTGCGATCTCACTGGAACCGTTAATTTTTCACGATGAAAAGTACTCACCATGTCCTTTTTTTACTGTACCCTGACAACGCGTCCGCAAAATTTCATTGATGATGATCGGTCGAGTAGTTACGAGTAGGGCGTGAAAGCGTAACAAATAAACACACATTCACTTTAATAATATTAGTTAGGATCCAATTTATGCATTTTGCATTATTAAAATTATTTTTTGTCATATGATTTCATTGTCAAATTTACGTCACAAAATTTTAAACGTAAAACAATCAAACAGAAAAAATAAAGAGCTATCTAAATGTTCTGTCACTAGGATATGTCTCTTATAATAATTTTTAAAAGGTACGCAAGCTTGTTAAAATAAATTACTATTACAAAGTTAATTTGCCTTCACGATCGTTCACGTTTTTGTTGACCGTAGAGTTCATTCAAGACCGTCCGGAGCCGGTAATATGTGTCGATACCCTCATCGAGTCGCCAATATACCAATTACCGGTACTACACGATACAATTCAATAGAATGCGGTTGTGTATTCTCCGAAACGCACGTGGTTAAAGTATTTTGTTGCGGTATACGGTCACCACTCTAAAACAATTACATGTTTCATGTCGGAGCTTGTTTTGGTATTAGTAATCGAGACAATGCGAATATTTGGGTTATTGTGACGAATGGAGACGTGTGCATGATGGATTTGGATAGTCGCTTGTGTGGACTTTTTCTGGATGTATGTGTGAATGGACACATTTTATAGTAGCATTTTTTCATAGTATTTTCATAGTGTGTGTGTTTCATTTTCGACTACAGCGCGCTTACCAACAGTGAATTGGTGGTCAAACGCGGACTTGTTTGCGATAAAAAAAGTAGTTAATCAAAATATCGTGTTGTCGTTCGTGTGAAGTTATAAAGCGATTTTGCTTGAAAACCTAGCATTAGGTTTAGGTATTAGGACCTTTAAGGTGCATGGTAAGGCGTGGCAGCTGTCTCGAGACAGTATTATATTAGATACAAAATTACAGAAGGTGGTTTTGATAAGTTTGCCTTATCAATGCATTTAACAATACTACTATATTACACACACCCTCTATCAATACATTTAACAGTACTACTATATTACACACACAATATATCAATACATTTAACAGTACTACTATATTACACACACCATCTATCAATGCATTTAACAGTACTACTATATTACACACACCCTCTATCAATGCATTTAACAGTACTACTAAATTACACACACCCTCTATCAATGCATTTAACAGTACTACTATATTACACACACCCTCTATCAATGCATTTAACAGTACTACTATATTACACACACCCTCTATCAATGCATTTAACAGTACTACTATATTACACACACCCTCTATCAATGCATTTAACAGTACTACTATATTACACACACCCTCTATCAATGCATTTAACAGTACTACTATATTACACACACCCTCTATCAATGCATTTAACAGTACTACTATATTACACACACCCTCTATCAATGCATTTAACAGTAATACTATATTACACACACCCTCTATCAATGCATTTAACAATACATACTACTATATCACACACACACACACACACACTCAAACTCACACTCGTCTTAGCGTTAATCTTTTAGCGTCGGGGGTTAAAAATTACTAGAGCTATTTTACACTGCGACTATGAATAGAATTAGTTTGTTTTAACTGTTTACTATGCAAAGGTCACTTTTACACTAATATGCATTAGAATAATGTGGCGAAGGTCATCGATGTTGGTAAACAGAATCAGTTTGCATTGAAAGCTAATATTACAATAATAGAGAGTAATTTTACAGTGCGTTCTAAACTGTGCCTGAAATTAGAGTCAGCTGGTTAAACGGTTGTACTGTTATACATAGTGTCAACTGGGGCAAATGCGTCTGTGAGGCAATTGCGTCTTTCGAGAATTAGTGATAAACCCTTTACAAATTAGACAACTAACGCCATCTTGTACAGATAAATGTTGTAATAATTATATGCAATTATATTGCAATGTTATATAAATAATTTGCTTTTAAATTAATCCACGATACAAAGGAAAGTTATTTAAGAATTATTAGGGAAGTGCAAACATAACAAGTGATTGAAATTGCACTTTGTCACTCTGGAGATAACTTTACGCTCTCTTCACTCGTCGACTTCGTCTACACAAAATGGCAATAGAAAACCTTTAGCCAGTGCGAAGTTAGTCTAAGGTGGTCGCCGGACCCTTAAGTATCAATTTTAAGTAATAAACATAGGTACTTACTAGAAAATAATCTTTTATCGTATTAGATAATCTTATTCCTTAAAATGCATTGAATACATAGGTATTTTTTTACGCACTCAAAAAAAAAAAAATATCGCCAGTTCAGTAAGCAGTGTCCATTTGGATTTTCAATAGCACAATATTCTATGTACATGTTTGGATGGATGGATGTTTGTTACTCAATCACGCCAGAACGCGGTTAAACGAATCTAGATGAAATTTGGCACCGGAATAGATTATATAGTCTGAAATAGCACATATATTATATTATATTATATATTTACAAAAGTGAGGACACATTCTTAATATATATAAATTACGTGTCACGTTGTTTGTCCGCTATAGACTTCTAAACTACTTAACCGATTTCAATCAAATTTGCACACCGTGTGCAGTTCGATCTAACTTAACAGATAGGATATCTCACATATATATATATATATATGTAAATAATAAACGCGAACGAAGTCGCGGGGTGACAGCTAGTTTATTATATTATAGGGTATAGGTACATTCTCTTAATATGATGAAGTAAGGTTTGTAAAAACCTTACTTCATCAAGTAAGAAGTAAGGTTTGTAAAAACCTTACTTCATCATTATTCAATGTAAAGTAAGGTTTGCAAAACAAACCTTACTTTACATTGAATAGATTTTTCTGCAACGTTTTATCATTTTTTAATAGTAACTGTTACCCGTAACTTCGTTCGCGTTAATTTAGAAAATAGTACCCAAAAACCTTCCTCGTGATATACTGTTACGAATTATCAAATTTCGTCAAGCTCCGTTCAGCCGTTTAGCCGTGAAAAGCCTACAAAGAGACAGACAGACAGACAGACACTTCTTTACACAGAGTCACTTTTGATTTTATAATTTTAGTATTAATGTTTAATTGATAGTAGATAAACATACCTACTTAGATAACTAGACTGAAGTTTAACCCTCTGAGTAATAAATGTCAGCCTAGTAATAGTTACCTACTTATACATATACAGTGTTTTGTCTTTTCCTCTCTTTTAAAATTTGGAACTCGATCGAAAGAGACAAAACACTTAATAACTATTCCGAGGCTATTCAACGTTTATTGCTAAGGAGGTAAGTATATAGCTTTTATATACAAATATTATAAAAGCGAAAGTGAGTTTGTTTGTAACGCTTTCACGTCTCAACTACTTAACCGATATTCTTAAAATTTTGCATACATGTTGTCTGGGGTGCAGCATAGGACATAGGGTACTCTGTATCAAGAAAAAACCAACGGTTCCTGTGGGACCGCGGGTGAAACCACCGGGCACAGGTAGTATACAAATATTTTTAGGAGCTTAATACGAAGCTAATGCTAATCGTATGTTTTTTTCTCTCTCTTTAAAACTGCCATCAGTCGGTATCGACTATAATCAGTTCAGTGGAGCTTCAATAGGGATTTGGGTTTTGGAGGCCATTGCCTCAACCAACCATTATTTTAGCAAGATTTGCTTTCGTTTTAATCGTTTCACGGCTTGGGAGGTGTCAAGCAAGTTAATAGCCAAAGGATTTGGATGTATGGCTAAGCGTTCCGCATAACGTCTTGTGTGCTCTTTTATTTCCCCCTTTATGGTTGGCATATTTAGATATTCGTGTATTTCGTTATTGCGAGCAAAACAGGGTGAATTTACAATGGTCCGCAAAATTGTGTTTTGCATTCTTTGCAGACACATTATATTGCTATCGCTGGCATATTAATATCGCTGGCTAATCGTATGTAAATTAAGATTAAAAAAGTAGATATTTGATCTCTGATAGGTATTATCGAAATAGCTCGTCTAAATTTCTTATTATACAATTTAAAGCACCCCTTAAAGCAGCCATATAGCTACACATATCCCTAATGACTGCAGCGCCTACCTTTCCCACCTAGGGCGGAAAAGGATCCTTTTCCTCCCGATGTCATCAATCACTCCTCAGCTAAGTCGACACATGTAAATTACGCACCTAAATTATACGCCGGTGACGTTGCTAGACGTAAAATGGAAACAGTAACGTAACGCCCTAATTTCTGCGAGAACAAGTATATACAGAGTGACTGGTTGAACACTTTAGATATTCTAGGTTATCATAGTACTCATCATTATGAACAACTTTTATTATGGGACTAACCCAGAATTCGCAAAAAAAAATCAGCTGTTCCATACATTTTGTCGAGTGTCACTGACATTTTTCCATGGAACAGCAGTTTTTTTTTTCGCGAATTCTGGGTTAGTCCCATAATAAAAGTTGTTCATAATGATGAGTACTATGATAACCTAGAATATCTAAAGTGTTCAACCAGTCACTCTGTATATTAAAAAAAAAAACCCCCGACATCGATTATCATCAACACCAATTTTCATCAATCATAGCTAAGAACACTCCCTACTAAATCACTGTTTAAACAAAAAAAAAAAACAATATCAAAATCGGTGCATCCGTTTGGGAGCTACGATGCCACAGACACACCCACACACACACACACACACACACACACACACGCCAAACTTATAACACTCCGTCGTTTTTGCGTCAGGGGTCATAAATAAAATAAAATAAAATTGTAGTTATATTTTTAATTTTAATTTTACTGCAGCTAGATCAGCGGTATATTTTCTGTTGTTGTAATAATTATTACAACAACAACAGAATTATTAAATCATTATTAAATAATTATTATTATTTTTTAATTATTATTACAACAATTATAATTTCAGGCACAATTATTAGATTTATTATAATAAATATTTTAAAATTATTCATTATTAAAAATTGCCTGAAATTATAATTGTTTCATAAATAAATTGCGCGTGTAATTTCACTTATAGGGACAACAGTAATCTCTACGCGTGGTTTAGTTTGTGCCCTAGAGGCTGATCAGATTTTTCTTTCATCATTCTGAAAAAATCAGATTGAAATCTATTTGTTCGCCTATTTCATCAAAAATATTCTATTTTATTTTATAGAAGAATTCTTCTAGAAGCTACAAAACTGAACACGCAAAAGAAAAAAAAAATACTTATGCGGAAAAAAAAAATTCGCCCTTACTGTTTTTACATCTAACGGTAACGTTATACCTACCGGACCCCTTTCTCCAAACAAATTTGTTGTTTTAAAACTCCCAAAGGGTGTGAGGAGCTGCATAACTACCGTAGCTGATAAGTACCTATGTAGGTACGTATTTGTAGCGTAATACAAGTATCTGTGTTACTAATTAAGTTAGTTAGATAGATAAACTCTTTATTGTTCACACCACAAATAACAAAACAACAAGAGAATAGTTTTAATAAAACTTATTCTATAGTGTAACAACTGGCAACCTTATTTGCACTAAAATGCACTAAAAGCGATCTCTTCCAGGCATCTTTTTTTCTGAGTCAATTGAATCAGGCGTTACTTTGCGAATGGTCATTTTCAAAACTATATCTTTAACAAATATCTAGTATATTTAAAATATGTGTGTAAATATTTCAGTCTCTGGCAGCCATAGTACAAGCTTTGCTTAGTTTGGGGTCAGGCGACCGTGTGTGAAAAATGTCCCGAATTTATTTATTTCTAGCCAATTTCAAGTCACACCTATACATATACTCCTTTCCTATCGGGTTTACAATACATTTTCTGACCAATTTTAACGTAAAATATTTTTTTTCTTTCCGTTTCAAAGGCTTTAATTTCCAGCTGATGAAACACATAAATAATGAGCAAACAGTATGTAAGCAAATCTTTAGTAATATTCAACTCGAGACCCCTATGCTAATATGGGAATACCAAAGCCCAGAACCCTTGGCAACCTTTTCATGGGCGACTACACACAGTTTCTGTAAACAGTACCCTTCGTGCTCAGATCAACCTAGAGGAAAAGATGGAACACTGCGTTATATCTTGCTGAAGCCACTTCTCTTTACACGTGTGCGCATGGTAATGTTGCCATGAAAAACATTTACAATTGCATGGAAACTTAGATTTATTCCCAAACTCTACGTTAGCCATTTCAGTTCCAATATACAACCTTAGTAGATTGTCGAGAATGTCGAGGTAAGAATGACCAAGCGAGTAGCGTAGTTTTTTTTGCGTCAATGTGTGCGTGTTGTGTACATATACGACAGTAGCGTAGTTTTTGTATGGTTTTTGGCTTCACCTAAATCATATGCCGTGCGCCATCTTATTGACTAGGTTGATCTGAGCCTTCGGGGTCCGTTTGTAACAAAAACCGAAAAAGATATTTCACTGGAAAGGCACCATTACATCGGTCTTGGGTAGAAAGGCCCGGGCATCAATTAGTGGAGGAGGTGCGGGTAAATATGTGCGCTGGAGTTTTGTTAGCAGTACATAGTTGACGACTTTCCTAGCCTAGTCGGAGTTTGACTGGTTTATAAACAGGAGGTCCCGGGTTCGATTACCGGCAGGGGAAGTGTTAAAGATGAATTTAAATATCTGTTTTGGGTCTGGGTGTTATTTCCATGTCTTCCATTCATTGTTTTGTCTTTTTCTTTCTGTAACAATTTTGAACTTTGTCGAAAAAGACAAAATACGATTGGAAGATCCAGAACAGATATTTAAATTAAAAGATTATTAAAGTTAGCACGTAGCAGAATACTTAAGCAGTGGATTGTCTTTTTCTTTCTTTAAAATTTTTGAACTTGATCGAAAAAAAGACTGTCCAAATATTCCAAGGCTGTACAACGTTTATTGCTGAGGGGATAGATGTTAAATTTTAGCAAAACTATGCGCTATTTTACCACAAGATGCGTCTATTGACTGCCTCGGTGGCTCAGTTGGTAGTGAACCTGCCTTTTGAGCTTGGGGGCGTGGGTTCGATTCCCACCTAGGGCAAACATTAATGTGATGAACATTTGTGTTTGTTCTATTTCTGGGTGTTAAAATGTATTTAAGTATGTATTTAAAAATATCTACGTATGTATATCATTCCCTGGCAGCCATAGTACAAGCTTTGCTTAGTTTGGGGTCAGGCGACCGTGTGTGGAAGTGTGTCAAATTTATTATTATTATAATTTAAGTACTGTTTAATTTTATACTGTAGCAGGCCGGTTTTAGGAGCAAATAATCGGCGCCTCATTTACGGGGCCTCCCCGTGTTTACTAGTCATTAGACAGGAAGAACGCTGAAATTAAGCAAGCTTCATTAAATAAATAGCCCAGCGCTTCGCCTATAGATATGCCTGTTTGACCAGTGATTAACATTCCTGGGCGGAATTTAAAATACTGACTGTAGTGGATACGTATTGAGGTCACGTGAAATGTCTACCGTGTATCGATGTCAATAAAGAATTTGCTGAAATTTTACATTGCTCATGGTTTAATGATGTATGGAATAATGTATCGTACAGTATTTAGTACACAATAATAATTTTTACAAGTAATTTCTAACCTACTTTTAATTGCCGTGTTGAAATGAAACTTTGTGTGTTTGTTTAATGAATGTTATTGTGTTATTACGTAGTTCATATTTAGGAGCTCACTTGATGATGGTAGCCAGGAAGTTAAAAGAGTATTTCCTAGTTTTTCGTATCTTAAACTATAAGTGATGCTTGTTTGGTTTTCATACACTGTTCTTGTTATTTGTTAAGAATAGTATTGTGTTGTTTTGTTTACTAAATTGTTTTTACCTATATTTAAGATTTTGTGTGACGACGAACTACCTAATTTACTTATACGATGTATTCTCATGTAAGTGACGTAATTATCTTTAATGAGAATAAATGTCTTTAAACCTAAACCTTAATGATATACTCTGCCAGGTATGGCATTCCTATGAAAATATTTGATTTTGTATTTGAATGATTGCGGTCACGTGGGCTACATTTAGTGACGTCAATTGATACATTATTAAGACCGAAATAAGTCATTTACAAATAGTGTGAAATAGACGAATGACGAGTGACGTCATACGTGTTTGCTCCTAGAATGCTAGACCTTGTTTTTTTGGATCATGATATTGCTAGAGAGTATAATTTTTGATGATTTTGAAGCAACAGGTACTAAGGTTTTTTTTTACCTTTAGTAATGAAGGAAATTAGGGATATTTATGCTATTTTTGTACAAGAGTAAATATGGGGTCATGCAAGGAGATTCAATTAAATTCAATTTAATTTATTTAATTCAGAATCCAAACCCATATAAGTACAGAAGGTTACATTACAATAAAATAAAATAATACAAAATAATAAAACAATAAGATGTCAAATATAAAAATATAGAAAATCAAATCAAATTCAGTGTAGACGCAAAATAATAATAAATTTATTTAACAAAAGTAGTCTCTTAGGCAGCTGAGTAGTTCCTTAGATTTTGGTGGCAGCAAACTATTACTAGCATGTCGTGCTCCATAAGTATTTCTGATAAAGTCAATTTATACATCTTCTCCCTACTCTCTACTCGCACTTTACATTTTTGTAAAATAAACAACTGCACATCGAAAAATATACCAACCAAAAAGTCTTGTGGAAAATGGCCCCAGGACTTTTTTTTTTGCGTACTTTCCGTGGCACTTCAATTAGATGCTTTAGAATCGCGATTCAGTTGAAAATAAGAAAATAATAATGTGAATTTGTGTTAAAAATAAAATAGCCAATTTATTGTGATTATTGTGAGTAATTTGATAAAATATGTTTTTTTACCCGTAATTAGAGAAGTAGCAACGGTTCTTTAAATTAAAAATATGAGAAGACATACTTAGGTAAGTACTTACTATTTTCAGTCGCATAAATACTATTTGTTAATTAAAAAAAAAAACTGCCCTATTGTACTGATACTTAGTAAAGTAACAGCGGGAGTTTTTGGCGGGAACCGAAAAAGTGTTGTCGTAATTTTGTATTTGGTAATAAGTTAAAGTAATAAGTTTTGGTAATAAGTAAAGTTTGTAATGGTAGATTATTATTATTAACCTTTATCGGTTCGTAAATGTGCACAAGTTAGGGCAAATGATACAAACAATGCGAGACGTGACTTTTCGCGTTCTCTAAAAAACTCCACATAAAGTTTCAGTAAAGTATCCATCACTATACTGAAATGCGAAAGTTAGGGATTCATCATAGTCATCATCACCTTGTCATTATCACTTCATCATCTGTGAACATTTTTTTAACTTAACACTGGCAAATGCACAAGACGTGGGACGCCAAATTCCCCTAGATGGTAGAGTAAAAAAAAGTATAAACACGTGTGCGAAATCGCTATTATAAAGTTCCTTTTACAAGCAAGTGTCATTAAAAGTTATTTATGTATCTGTCTAATAGGCAGCAACAACAAAGACATTTATATTTCGCAGGTATAGCGTTCACCAACACGTAGTGACATCAGTCGATGCTTAAGCAAGACCGAAATAAGTAATTTACAACAAGTGGGAAAAAGACAGATGACGATGACGTCATTACGTCTTTAAATGCTAGTTTTTTTAAAGCCTTGGTCTTTTTGGATCATGCAGTAGCCAAGTATACCTACAGATATGTCACCTAAATCCTTCAGCATTTGCTACATTATGTACATTAATTTTTAAAAACCTTTTTAAGTGTAAAAGTAGAGACATTTCAAAACGCATTAACCCAAGAATGTTAGGCGGGGTTTTCCAGGCCGGGGGAACATACCCCACTTAAAACCCCCTCAGCCTTAATTTCCGCGGCTGGGCGCGACAGGCGTAATTTTTTCACACCATTTACTCCAACGTTCGTCATTTTTGAGATATTTTCCGTTCTCGCAAAGGGGTGCCAAGTGCTAAAATGCAAATCACGAGGCGCAAGTATAAATATTTATACGCAGATGTATAAGCTGAGTAGAAATTTATGCATGGCTTCTTTAGGGTTCATGGGAATCGAAAAGTTGTTGTCTTTGTTTGTATTCTAGAGCTACTTGGGAGATAAAAATGTTCTAACACATAACCATGGTCATCAAAGCCAAAAGTTTTCGTAAAAAATGCAGCATTCAAACTTATATACTGTAAAGAGGTTGCAACGTTTGTTGATTGTAATCAGTCACTCAAACTTGTTAATTTGCTCAGAGATCATTTGACCAAGAGAGCGGTTGCCAGATTTAAGTATTAAACGTCTCATTAACTGAAATCGCATTACGCCTCACATTCAACCGAACCTTAAATTCAGCGCCCACTCACCCTTCCGGCCATTTAGCGCGGAAGATGCACGCACCGATAGTAACCGGTAATGGGCCTCGGTAAATGCCTCCAGTGGCGTCGTTAGGGTTAAAATTAAAAACGACCGTGATGCAGCGTTTTCTTTTTTCAGAAATTTGAAAGAATATTTCGAAGGGACGGGCCTTTATGACCCTGGGAGGTGTGGGAGGGTCTATTATATTAAGGGAGGGTTTGAAGGGTTAGGTAGCTGACGGTGCTGAAGTATAATGAGTTCCTTTTTATATTTTTAATCACATTTTTGCCCGCAAGTCCGTTGATAAGCAAATTTTTGTAGATGTCGTAAATTTTGAGTGGAATTTTCTTTTTTGTTCTGTTCGGTTTTTTTTATGAAAATTTGATTACAATTTGTGTACTGTGTATTAATAATTTATGTTGTACAGTACTTAGAATTCAAATTAGAGTTTGCTTACGAAAAATATGATTACCAAATAATGTATGATAGATTCATAATTCAAATTCATAAAACCAAAGTTATTTAATTTAATACTTATATACATACATACATTCGCGAATGTTTTTGCTACGTTAATAAAGATTAACCATTTACTTTATCAACTAAATTTTTGAGGATTTTAACAAAAATTAAGCGGCAGGAGTTGTTATGAAAATTATAATTAATGGAGTGGTCGGTGCAAAGAATATTTTTCGGCGAGACCGAGCCTAAGCCGGGGCAGGACCGGCTGAAAGCGGGCAAAGCGGGCAATTTAGCCTGTCGCACCGGAGCTGTTAATTAGTATTTTAATTAAAATTAATAGGCGATTATTCGAACAATTTTCAAGGAGATAAAAAATTTGTAGGCCGCAGAAATTTTGCGTGTATGTAAGAGTTAAAGATTAAAAATGTGATACAGCTAATGTTGTAATTTGAGTGGCGGTGATTTTAATACATTTTAGCTGATATTTTTTTTCTACTAACTATGTATTGCTATCATTTTCTTAGGCAAAAATCTTCCCCATCTCGTTTCAGATAAAGCCGTGCTTGGACAAAATACTTTAAAAAAACACAAATTTATTTTCTAAGTTTTTTTTTTCAAAAGAAATGTTGACCTCTTACCGGCGTCTTAAATAGCCGCAACCCGCGGTGTGACTGTATGAAAACCGCGTGCAATGCCAAAAAGCCAAAATTCTCACGCGTGAAAGTGGCATTCTTCTTTTACCTTTTTCCAATGGCTATCGACGAACCACCTTTCGATTTCATTACGGACGTCCGACATTTTTTATTTTTAAATCACGGCCGTGCTCCACGCGGCCACGTTTTTTATTTTCCGCCGTTCCGTCCGTATTTTTTTCCGTTTCGGTTTTTTATGCACGCGGCCCGCAAACAATGCCACCGCGGCCACAAAATTAACTCCCGACTTTTTGCCTTTTGGCGCCAATAAAAATATTTTAATTCAGCACGAGTGTTAATTAATAATTAATATTTTTCGACAGCCGTTTAATGGCCGTTTAACACGTTCGATGCGATTGTTCTTTTCGCGCGTTCATGAATGGAATGATGACGTAATAGGATAATGTCAGTCCGCAATTTCACGTGTTTATTGGGTTCGCGTGTTGTTGATTCTTTTTTTCAGTTACGCGAGCCGGTCAATGGGCGATTCCATCGGATTTTAATTTTCAATGTCATTACCACTTTCACAATAAGTACTCATGACTTTTAAATGCGAACTTTTTGCAGCTCTTTATTTTTGTACGTAAATTTTTAAAGCGTCGTTGCAGCTGTTTATTGTCGAACGATATTTTATGAGATGGCTATTATGTTGGTTCTAAAGACGTTTGGTGTGAACCCTTGTTATGAAACCAGTATCTTGTCACTAACAAGAGGGTAGCGTGAGGTCAAAAGGCACACGACAAAGAGGTCAAACGGCTGACCTTCTTTGACGTTCGCTGACGCCGGGGTCTTTATGACCCGTGCAGTGATTCGTGACACGCGAGTATTCGACGGTTAACCTATTGATAGAACTAGTTTCTAAAATAGAGCGGTATTTTAGTCGGTGTATTAATAGTTACCCGACATTATATTGTCCATATTTTGGCGTTCGCGACTATAATATTTGCACTACGTTTTATATTCTATTCTGAGTCGCGGGTGCAATGTATTGTTTATTTTAACATAAATTACTTATTTTTATATTTTGATAGAATATATTTTAATACAATTTTTCCAGTATTTTATGTGGTGCTAAATACAAATACAAGTAAGTAATTCAACTTCTATTCCTCGAATCTGTATGTGCGTAAAAAATAAATGTAACAAACATTATCGATCGAACGAGCGTTAGAGAGCGAAGCGTCTATGCTTCAGCTCGACAAAAATGCTTTCGTATGTTTTTTTTTTTTTAAAGAATAGGTCAACATTTGACCACCAACTAGCCTGATGTGAAGCGACATTGTGGCCAAAGATGAAGCACGAAGACCTAGTAGGTACTTATTCACTCTGGCCTTGAAGATACCTACCTAGGTTGTAGTTAGTCGGAACAACAGATGGTGGGAAACGATTCCAGTCCCTAGCCGTTCGTATTAAGAAGGTGGAGGCGAACGAGTGTGTCCGCTTTTCTGTCCGGATTGTACTCTTCCTCTTCAGGCTATTTCTATATTTAGAACATTGAAATTTCCACACTCTGCTAGCCAACCGAAAGGACTGCTTCGTATCGACCACTTTTACGACGCTTGTTGGGACTGAGCATCTGCTGCGATTGTCAAAGTGTCAAATTAAATGAGGAAAAAAAAATTGATACAGTTTTTGTATAAAAAAAATATGAGACCATATACACTTATTCCTACTTAGCTCATACTTGGTTTATGTTCTTTGTTTTACAACGCGTATTATGCAAGTTTGTTAGAATAACTAGTCTGGCCATAAATATTGTTACAATACAAACTCCTTCGTTTATTTATTTTTTCTGCATTTAAATTTGGAATGCGTTTATTATGTCGAAAACATTTTGAATAAAATAATAGTTATATTTTTGTTAAGACCTCAATACATGTGTACATATTATAACTTTTATTAACATTACATTACTGTATAAAAAAATAAATGCATTTTCATTTGTAACAGAACTTATGGGTAGACTAGGTATTTATTACCACAATTTAGTTAAGAATTTAGATGAATATTTTGAATACATGGCTTTATTTTAAAAAAAAGTCTATTATAATAGTCAGTCAGAAAAATGTTAGCTACATAAGAGAGTATGAAAACTTTGAACACCGCTTCAGGGGATGTAGGGACAAATCGCCGGCGGCCGCGGGCTGGCACGCAATGCCGTTTGCAAGACGCACCCTTCTAATCCCACCCCCGCCCCGACCTCATTACATACAGCGATAGTTATTACCCCACTCTCCCCTCGGTTATATGTCTTTTGTAAAGGGCAGGACGGGGTGAAATGGGAGTCGGGCGCGAGTGCGTGATTCACAGTTCTGAAGTTTAAAAGCTTTAAGTTTTTTGTTTTTATTTTTAAGATCGTTTAAACTATGTTGAAAAGCTCTATGTAGAAATGAAATGTAGAAATGAAAAGTCAAATCTTTTTTTTTGTTGAACCAACTTGTTGGATTAAAACTTCATATTCAGATCTGGAGTTTTGTCGGCAACTACCTACTTGTCTGATTTTGACAAGACTTGGTTGGCCACTTGTACTTAAGAATTGCCTAAGTCTTTGTTTAACTAGTTTAATCTACTCCTAGCTAGCTCCTACCTAATTTATTTTTAAGAACCTTAAGCAATTTATTAGGAGAATCTTAACTTTATGTGCCCGATAAGCGATTACTTTGTTAGGAGTCATTTAAAACTAGTTTTACAGTCTTAGACAACTCTTATATTTAGTGCGAGTAGCCATATGTGTTATTCAAATTGGTTTTATACCGCCGTCATAGCCGTGTCTTACAAACAATTCTTGGTTATATCCCAAAAATTGATTTAAACACCTGTAACTTTAGTGTGAATTTATTTTCTTTAATACATTTTTTTTACAACAGACTAGGCATGCGTTTGACCACTGACTCGCCTGATGGGAAGCGTCGACGTGATCGAAGGTGTAACATAGGAGTAGCCTAGGTATATAGGTATAGCCTAGGAGATAACTATTCACTTTACTCTTAAATTTTTATTTTATTTTATTTATGAGTGTGATGGCAGCCTAGTCGGAGGAGGTCCGCCTCTCAAGCCAGAGGGAGTGGGTTCGAATCCAGCCGACGGCACCAATTTGTTCATTGTGTGAACATGTGTGCGTATTGTATGGCATCTGCTACATGACTGGAGCCCAGTGTATGGCGACACGCTCGCCCCCTGCCACATTTGGGACTGAATATCGTCCGGCGAACTGAAGACTTTTCCAACATCATACTTTCCATTACACTTCTTTTCTTCTGCTTTTCTTCTTCCTTCTTCTTACTTCGTACTTCGTTTTTAAGAGAAATGTATAACGTAAATGTATCGTAATATATAACGTAATCCATGCATTTTTGAGGTAAAAACATCCGACAACCCACAGCTACGTACATTTCCTGTAAACAAACGAGCTCCTAAGCCCAAATCGCCATACAATTAAAACTTTTCAAAAAAGAGAAATTTTAATAACGTTTCCCGGGTATGCTCTAATTTTGACGATAAGTCTCCCTGAAGGGAGACCGCAGCTGCTGACCAAAGAGACCAGAGACTTAAGTCTCTAAAAAGGGAATTGCAACAAATTCTGACGGCTTCAGTGGCACAGTTAGTATTAAACCTGCCTTCGGAGCTTGGGAACGTAGGTTCGATGAATTGAAGTGAAGTGAAGAATTGCCCTAGGTGGGAATCTAGGGCAAATACTCATAAAATAAACATGCGTTTTTGTTTTATGTCCGGGTGTTAATATCTGTTAAAGTATTTATTTTTAAATACGTATGAACGTGCATAAATCCCTGGCAGCCATAGTACAAGCTTTGCTTAGTTTGGGGTCAGACGACCGTGTGTGCAGAATGTCCCGAATATTTATTTGATGTCTTTAAAAAACTTAAAAAAAACAATTTTTCAAATTTAAAAGAACAATGGCATAAAACATTGTCAGCTCTTTAAATAATACTAATTAATATGTTTTCCAAATCATGTCGATTTGTATCAAATACGATACTTAATGGACTTAGAACTAAGCAAGAATGAACTTGCGCCCCGTGCCACGTGCACGTTTGCTCCTCTGAGCATACCTATTTGATTTTCCTTACAGCATGATACAAAAAAACAAGGTCTTGAGGATTCCGGTAGCAAACACGTAATGACGTCACTCGTCATCGTCATCCGTCTCTCTCCAACTATTTATAAATGACTTATTTCGGTCTTGCTTTAGGCATCGATTGACGTCACTACGTGTTGCCCACGTGACCGGAATGCCTGGCGGATTATTATGCCATGATTTACAGTACATCTTATTTGACAATGCTTAGCTGAGAGCCTATTGTCATCTAACCCTTTATGTGAATAATCTGTTTTATTCTAATCTGCGAGCCAAGTCTCCCCAAAGGGAGACAAACCCTTTCCTCCCTCCCGTTCCCTCCGGATTATACAGAAGATAGTTAAAACCCACCCTGTATAAATTTCGCCCGTCAATAAAAAGGGCTTTTGTCCCCCAAAGGGATGTTTTTGTTATCTTGAGGATTGCCTAATTTGACAGTAACAAAAGGACCTTCCGCTCTGGGTATTGCGATAATAATCAGCTCTTTGTTCTTATATTCGGGGTTTGTTTGTTTGCGAATTGTTTGTTGGTTTAGAATGGAGTCCTAATTTTGGTGGAAATAAATACAATTAGGAATATAAAAGTGCGATTACATTGCATGTAATTTAAGTTAAACGGTTTAGTTGGTTGGTTTAAGTTTTAACAGTTTAGTTGATTGGGGGAAGGTATTTTTTATTTTACTATGTTCAAGGGTCAGATCAACCTAGAGGAAAAGATGGAACACTGCGCTAAAACTCGCTGAAGCCACTTCTTTATTCAACTTGTGTGCGTGGTAATGTTGCCATGAAAAATATTCACAATTGCACGAAAACTAATATTAATTCCCAAACTCTACGTTAGCCATTAGTACCTCCGCCTTAGTAGATTTAATATTCCAAAATTGCACATATTTGTAAGAGTTTAGTTACGGCTTTTTCTAAATTGACTTGTAAAAAAACTCACAGTTTTTAAAAAGAACCTCAAAACGTAGTCCTGACTACACTTTTATAATGCACTATGTATATTTATGAATACGAAATTATACAATTAACCAATGCACATAATGTCGAGGTAAGAATGACAAAGCGAGTAGTGTAGTTTTTTGCGTCAATGTGTGCGTGTTGTGTTGTGTGTTGTGTGTTATATACGACAGCAGCGTAGTTTTTGGATGGTTTTTGGCTTCACCTAAACGCCATCTTATTCTCTAGGTTTATCTGGGGTTGAAGGTAGGTAATTCCGTGGATTCTGGTACACCAAAACAAAACTAAAATGTCCGATAGTAGACCGACTTAAGAGTAATCAAGTAAAATGAACCATAGTAAGTAACTATAATACTTCTTAAACCGTACAAAATGATTAGCAAACAATTTCAAATTAACTTTTTATCACACCGAAGAAGAAAAAACCTAATTTAAAGCTAAAAATCAAAAGTACAGTTAGCCACAAAATGGAGCTAAATCATAACAAAAAGATCTCGACACTTGAACGAAAGTGACTTCGCATCAAATAGGTGTGCAATGCAATCCAGCTGCGCAGAAAAACAAGAAGTGAATGCAAGCGAGCCGAGTGCTGAACCCACGGAAATGCCGCTCGACGCCACGTCACGCCACGCCATAACACTTGCCGAGGTATTTGTTGTAGCGTATGTGGAATAAGGGCTTATTGTTAGAATGTATCGATAGATAGGTTTAAAGACATTTATTTTCACTAAAGATTATTATATCACTTACATGAGAATACATCGTTTTAAGTAAATTAGGTATTTCGTCGTTGCAAAAAAATGGTTAAGTTGATAATTCAAATTTAGAGAAACAAAACAAAACAATACAATTATAAACAATAACAAAAACAGTGTATGAACACCAAACAAGCATCACTTATATTTATAGTTTAAAATAAGAAAAACTACGAAATACGCTTTCAACCTCCTGTCTGCATCATCAGGTCAGCTCCTGAATACGATGATTATGGCAAATAGATGATTATAGCAATGTTTTAGTCGTAGATAATTGTAATCATGTTGTGGCAGCTACGAACTAGCTACGAAGATCGTAGCTAACTCGTAGCACGACGTGGGAGTCAGCACTTATGAAATGCTGACTATGTAAATGATATTACTATGAAAATGTTGGTCTTACCTTTTAGACAAAATATTATTTCCTAATCTACTAATTAAATGTCTATCTCTGCATGGACACGCCAGCAGCAGGCTAACAGCTAACACATAGAAAAAAATTAGTTTTTTTATTAAAAAGATACAGGGCGGTCTAGGTCCAAAGTTAATTAATTAACTATCTAAAAAATATATTTTGTTAGATGACAGTAGGTACGTATTGTTTTAGATGGTGATGCTTCTCCAGGAAAGTAATCCTGGCATTCCTAATTGCCCATACATGAGGTGTATCATTAGATTGACGTGATAAAAATTGAATTGTTAATAAACTGCTTTACTATAAGAACATAATAGTAAGGTTTTAAATTTTTGAAGTCAACTTCATTTGTAAAATGATAAAGTTGTGTTTATTATTTTTTAATTTATTGGTTTTTAAAACACCTATTTGTATGAAACCTCATAATGCCTTGTTGCAACAATAATATAATGTAAATATGAAAAGAGAGTATATTTCTGCCTACCAACAGCTTCGCAATTTGGCAGAGCTGTGTAATAATGTACCTATATATATTGTGTTAGTTAGATAAATAAAAAAAAATAGAGCGAAAACAATTTTTGTTATCAACTTCAAAAAGAAAGAAGAGCTATATTTATATTTTATTTTTTATACAATATATATATGTCGGGGAAACATAGAGAAATAGGAAGCCGAGCCTTCACATCTCACTCCTGATATCGGGGTAATGTAGGAAAGAGGAGCCACGCCGTCGCATCTGATCCCATTGATGTCGGAGAAACATAGGAAAGGCCGCCGCGCTGTAACCTTCCACTTTTGGTGACGGAGAAAATCTAGTAGGCCGAGGTGTTGTGTCTGATTTCTCATCCGTGAACTCGCTATCATTTATGGTCGGCGTCAAACTTCAGGAACGTTGAAATAAGGGGACAGCATTGAAGGCTTTTCACTATTTTAATTATACAGTCACTTAGACTACTTATTTAGCGAATGATCACAAAGATAGTTGGCGATTTAGAGTAATGGGTTTACGAATGACCATTGCGTGCGACCGCTTTCAGCCCAGTCCTGTCAACCACTGACTGACAGACATGACGTTCGCCCGAAATCCCAAACGCAACTCCATTCGGTGTTAACCGCTCTAAATTACCATAAACAAATCGATTAATCGTCATAAACCACAGATTAAAACTATCGATTGACAACTCTCAAACGGATTTTCTTTATCCAATGATATCTCGCGCCGTCACGGCCATCCTGCATTTTCACACGTCCTCGGGTGAATATTTCATCTCATCATCTGTGGACAATCATAAAAGTGCTCAAGTAACCACTTAACGCTCGGTCATTCTGACCGTCTCAAATCTACTTCCACAATTTCACAAAAAGCGATCACAGTTATAGAAAAACACAAAACACAGTTAAACCCAATTCTACCAACCATAAACATCGTCTCAGAGTATAATCGACTCTTCCAACAGTAACTTCATATTCGTTACCTATCCCCATAAATTGTCATGATAATTGAAATAAGCAACTTGACTTTTAGTGAAATAAATTGTATTGGGACCAATCGAATAATCGAGGCTAAAACTACATTATTAATCATACATCCAATGTTCCAAGAATTTAATCAAGCCACATTAAAAATCCAATGACGGTACACATACGCGGTTTGGACTTATGAAAACTGCTGTGTCCAATTTCAAATGAATAACATGGCATAAAAGTTGTCACTTAGACTTGCCACACGGGCTAGGTCGTAACTCGTACTATGATGTTACACCGGGTGGAATTTACTACATAGGCTCACCACACAGGCTAGGTCGTCACTCAGACTATAATTCAACAAAAGTAGGGTTGCAACAAAGACTTGCCACACAGGATTGCCACACAGGCTTGTCACACTGGCTTGCCACACACGCTTGCCACACAGGCTGGCCACACAGGCTTGCCACACAGGCTTGCTACACCGGCTTGCCACACAGGCTAGAGCCACATAGGATAGTACCTTGCAGATTAGTGCCACACAGGCTAGTGCCACACAGGCTATTGCCACACAGGCTATTGCCACACAGGCTATTACTACACAGGCTACTGTCCTACCGGCTACTGCCCTTCAGGCTTAGTTTTACCAAAAGCATTGACACTTAGTAAGTTATCTATTAACTGCATGACTCACATGTGCCGCAAGCGGCAGTATGACTAAACTGTTTGTGGGTATTTTCAAACTCTAAGCAACTCCAATAGAAAATAGCACTCTGACATACAACGTTTACGAATATCAAACAAAATGAAAACTTCTCACCGGATTCAATTGCTACTCGTAGGTGATCAACGGCTGCTTCATAGTGCAGGGGCCCAATTCGGAGATAGGAGATTTTCATCTCATCTCGATCTCGATTCCTGGAAGTCTCCACTGCGTCCGACTACTCGAGACATCTCGCGCCCCAGCCATCGAGATTATCTCGATCTCGAGCGAATAGAATAAGGCATCTCGAATTCAGCCATTTTTTTTGAGGTATGATGGAATCTCGAGTTGTAAGAATAGCCCTCCAGGCATTGACCGGATCTCGCACGTTGCTGCTGCTAATTTTGGTGCCCTTTTTCGATCAACGAGTGGCGATGTAACCTCGTTGCCGTAGTAACACGTAGGCGTCGACGTTTTGTTCGGTACACTGCTATCCTTCGTCTCTCGTTGTTTGTTAGTTGCGTCACATAGCATAGACTAGGTGTAATCAAACGCCGTCGAGATAATGCAGACGTCTACTCGATGCTCACTCTCTCGTTGCCGCCCTGCTGCCCTTCATGCACCACGAAGAAACAGTCCGCACACTCCACAATAATAGCACGTACACAGTTTTCTCAGTGTAGGGGCGACCCTATCAGCCATCTGTTGCTATGCCACTTCGCTTCCAGATCATTGTAGAATTGTAGCCAAAGACGGAGCCATATCTTGTTGCTGTGGGCGTTATTCTTATCCCACTTCTGATATCGGGGAAAGAGGGAGGTGGTCCTCGTCATCATCTTCAGCACTCATCTTGTTAACTGTGGGCATTAGTCTTATCCCAATTCTGATGTCGGGGAAACATAGAGAAATAGGAAGCCGAGCCTTCACATCTCACTCCTGATATCGGGGTAATGTAGGAAAGAGGAGCCACGCCGTCGCATCTGATCCCATTGATGTCGGAGAAACATAGGAAAGGCCGCCGCGCTGTAACCTTCCACTTTTGGTGACGGAGAAAATCTAGTAGGCCGAGGTGTTGTGTCTGATTTCTCATCCGTGAACTCGCTATCATTTATGGTCGGCGTCAAACTTCAGGAACGTTGAAATAAGGGGACAGCATTGAAGGCTTTTCACTATTTTAATTATACAGTCACTTAGACTACTTATTTAGCGAATGATCACAAAGATAGTTGGCGATTTAGAGTAATGGGTTTACGAATGACCATTGCGTGCGACCGCTTTCAGCCCAGTCCTGTCAACCACTGACTGACAGACATGACGTTCGCCCGAAATCCCAAACGCAACTCCATTCGGTGTTAACCGCTCTAAATTACCATAAACAAATCGATTAATCGTCATAAACCACAGATTAAAACTATCGATTGACAACTCTCAAACGGATTTTCTTTATCCAATGATATCTCGCGCCGTCATATATTACATGTATATTTTTTTTATTGGAAAACGTGTACTTGCTGTCACTTTTTTCGAACTTACACCTGTAGTTGTAAATTATTGAGTACTAGCTGCGCCCCGCGGTTTTACCCGCGGTTAAAAAGTATCCTATGTGTTGTTCTAGACTATAATCTATCTCTGTGCCAAATTTCATCCAGATCTATTCAGCCGTTCTGGCGTGAAAGAGTAACAAACATCCATCCATCCATCCATCCATCCATACAAACGTTTATAATATTAGTAGGATTGAGTAGTAGTCAGACTTACACCATTTGATAGAATGTTAGTGTTTTCTCCTTCCCGTGATCGCGAGCGCGGGTTCAAGAGCGCGTCCTGACCTCGCAGCGCGATCGGCAGTCGGTGCTCATGTGATAGCTTGCTTTTTGGACCCAATCCGTTTACGCAGGATACTTTGTCAGTCTGTAGTTGACGTTTCACCTTTTTTTGAGATAATTTTTCCAATCCCGATTTCCGCTTTCCATGAGTTCCGCACGGCTTATTGAAAAACGATACAATTTTATTGTACTTGCTTAGAAAAAATGGCTAGCCGTAGAAAGGCCGCTGTCTATGACAAACTATATCGTCCTCCCAAGCGGAATCGGCTCGAAAATATTTGTCCAGCAAAAAACAACTCAGACTGGAAATTAAAAGGTAACAAGACTAGGGAAGAGCAAAATGTGTCGCATTGTACAGGCAGACTTATCTGTAGCAATCTCGGCAGGATTAGAGGAAATATTGCTTACAGCACCAGCAGAAAAGCAAATTGCTTCAGCTACAACTCAAACTCTACGATCCCGTGGATTTTTTTATGGTCTAAAGTTCTATACAAATTGGTTGAGTAAATCAATTTGAATTGGTAAAAAAAAAACAAAACACGCGCTGCAGCAACGAAAACCTTGTGACGATTGCAAACCCTACATCTTGGGTTCAGCACTTTACTTGTAAATGTATGCTTTTTAAATGCTGCATACTTTCTGTATTCTGAGATTGCATACTGTCTCTCTTTTACACTGCGCCGATCCGGTCTTCCTTTTGCATACTATAGATACTCGTACGCTTCTCGTTTTTCATATCAGTCGATACGGCACTTCTTTTTCATACGGCGGCGGGAGTTTCTGTTTGGTAACAGTTTACTGGACGTGTTGATGCCATGCCCATTGACGGATGAACGGTTTCAGAGTACTTCTTTTTACAGGCTAAGTGAGCAGGCTTAGTGTCAGAACTTGGGCATACGAGAATTGAGAGTTGTTGAATGCGTTGCTAAGTGGATGAGATTTTTGTTAGTGTTTTTATCATAACATATCGTCATGCCTTTCCCCCAAGGGAGCTGGTACAACACCCACACTTCGCTGGACGATATTCAGTCCCAAATGTGACAAGGGGCGAGCCTGTCGCCATACACCGGGCTCCAGTTGCGTAGTTGGCATACAATACGCACATATACAAACTGATGCGCACAATAAACAAATTGGTGCGTGGCGGCTGGATCCGAACCAGCTCCTTTTGGCTTGAGAGGCGGGCCTTCTCCGACTAGGCTATCGTCGCTATTGGTGTGATAAGCGTAGTTTGTGGCTTTGTGTGCGGGTTTTGGAAACGTGTCAGATTTTATGCTTCTTGCTTGTTTGTACTTACAAACAAATTTTGAATTGTAAATGTTTAAAATCTTAACGTGTTTTATGATTAAATAAAAGCGCAGAAATTGCGCAAATTCAATGCAATTTTATCTGAACGAAAAAAAAAAAACATTTAGTCCAACAAAGTGAAACGAATAAATAAAATATTTTGTACTTTTGACAATCAAATAATCCAGTTCTAAACCTGAAAGCCAGAAGACCTGAAGCCCAGCGTCCGTTTGACAACCCTAGCTCCCCCAAACCGTTATGAGCACGCACACAGGTGCGAAACGAGATTAATTAATCGTTGGTCACTCGATTCAGAGGAGGGTTGTGCTGCGTGAGACACCTGACATCTTCGACAACACTCACCTTGTGAGTTGGTGAGCCCTGACAACCACCTACCAGTGGTAATCAACTATTGAGGATGTGATGATGATTATGATTTTCTTGTTGATTTCGGCTACACACTTTGCCTGTTCTTCTGAGTTCTTCTGAGCCTCTTTATTCGAACAAGGCGGTCGAGTCTATTTAAAAAAACTTTGGCGTTCATAAATGTATCTTTGATACCTAAATTGAATAAATGTATACATTTTGACTTTTGACTTTATTTTACTTTTATAACTATTCTTATGTACTAGATTCAAAACGCTAAATTTCTAAATTTAAACAAGCTAGTTCTATACCTTTCTTTGTTATTGCTGTGTGATAGACAAGGACAACAATACTTTTGGCTAGTTTAAATTAGACAATTTAGCGTTCTGAATAGAGTTTATTGTAGATAAAATGTGATCTGTGGTATGTGGATTTAATTCTGCAGAATTCATTGACTTATATAAACCTGAAAAAAAGTTTTGCCTAATTATTTGACAGCAAAAGCAATTACCGCTGAATTGTATTTTAGTAACTAAGTATAGTATATCTGTCGTTTTTTTATATTTTTTTAATACTTAATAGGCTTGCGTTTGGCCGCCAACATGCCTGATGGTAAGCAGTGATGCGGCCTACGATGGAGCACGCTTGCCTAGAAGAAACCAATTCACTCGAGACTTGAAGACACCCAGATTATAAGTGTCAGAGAACACACACTCTGGCAGAGTATTTAACACTAGCGGTCCGTATGAGAAATGATCAGAAAAATCAGAATTAGGCCTACTAACGATTATAATATAAAAAAAGTACATACATATTACAAAAAAATAACTACATACATTTATATGTATGTCGTTATGTTTATAAAAGTCAGACATTTTTCCCAGAGAGGGTTGAACACCCACACTTCTCAGGACGATATTCTGCCCCAAACGTGGCAGGGGCGAGCATGAAGCCATTCACCGGGCTCACATTATCTAGCGACATTCGATACGCACATTATGTTTACAAATTAACAAAACTTCTTCATCTTCATCTAGAATTGAATCCACACCTCTGAGAGAGGCGAATCATTTTTTTTTTCCGTTGGCGAACCATCTTCCAACTTAGAACTAACATATAATTTTAGTTTTTTAATACTTTTATGTATGTGAATTGTGTACCTAACCCAGATCGCAATTTTTGTTATCTACAAAGGAAGGCCTCTACAAGGGGTTTTCAGAATTTTAACGAGCTCCAGCCTACTTGGAAAGGTCGGCACGCCTACACACGTACTTGTAGGTAGATATTACATCCCCGGATTAAATAAACAAAGTTTTTCCCAAAAGCCTGTGAGTTAAAACATCAAACAGCTTAGGCGGGCGGGTGCGGGCGGCTCGCTACATTTGCCTTGATTAAAGGCACGCCAAGGGCCCGGCCTTTTTGGAGGCTATTCTGAGTAACGATTTAATGCAAAGAGTTTTGAAACCAACACTAAAAAAAAAACTAAAAAAAATATGGTTCACAATACTGGCCATTACTTAATCGCACATCCGTTAAATTGTCACTAGATGTGAACTACTCGAGGCAAGGATGGATAAGCTGCAAAATCAGAGCTACTCTTGTGATGTGGAAATCAGAGGAATACCAGAAATAAGTGGCGAAAACTTATTATTTATTTACCAAGCTAGTTATAGTTTTACTGAAGTATAAATTTTTGTGTTTATTGTTTGTAATTTGTAAATAAATAAATAAAATTGAAGAAGTATAAATAGCCAAATACTGTGGAGAAAAAAGAACCAAAGTTTCACGAACATATTGCGACAATTTTATTGTAGTACGTATTGTACGACAAATAAGCCTCGGTGGCTCAGTTGGTAGTGAACCTGCCTTCTGAGCTTGGGGGCGTGGGTTCGGTTCCCACCTAGTGCAAACATTTATGTGGTGACCATTAGTGTTTGTTCTATGTCTGGGTGTAAATATCTATTAGCTGAAATTATTATTTATTATTATGTATTATTAAACTTTATAATTATTTTTTCATACTTGGTGGAGTAAATTAAATGAATCCAGGTAATATTCGTGGATTGTGAAACGTTTTACATAAAGTATACTCATAATTTAATTTTATTCATAATCTTCAGTTTAAAAAATATAAATGCTATATCACAAAGCCCTGATAATTTTTTATCAATAGTATTTATTAATAGTAGCTACATAGATTTGAAAAAAAATAATGCCCTCAGTTTCTTGCCTGTTCTTCTGAGTAGTGACTCTTTTTCCGAGCAAGGCGGTCGAGTCTATTAAAAAACTTTGACGTTCATAAGTAAATCTTTGATACCCAATTGAATAAAAACATTTTGAATTTGACTTTGAGATAGTAAATAAGTCCAAAACTCATAAAAAAGGTAAAAATAAACTCATTTAATTTCATCCCTCAGAATAGCCCCACAAAAACTGGGCCGAGGTAAATCTTCTCTGTTTTTCGAGCTATTTTTCTCAAGGGCCGCGCGTGGCGGGTGAATTATCGCGGGGGTAAACCGGCCCGGGGGTGGAGCGGGAGGGGGAGGGTTGCCCTAATTTTTCACGTGGATCGTACCCTCTGAGGTTAGGCGAAAGAGGCTGGGTAGGAGGGCCCGTGACGGAGCTATCTGCGTTGACGATCTTGAGCGGCAAAAAGAGAAATTCAAAAAGAGAATTTCATTTTGAATAATGAATTCTTTTTTGTAACTGACATTGCTGCTGTGGGTAGAAATGTGAAGTTACTCATCAGGAAATTGCGAAGTTGGACAGTTTTTGGGATCTATCTTTGTTTTGTGAAAATTGAGGTCATTTTCGCAATGTCGTTGGGTAATGTCTTTTAAAATAAGTTTAATGCGTTGCTGGGTTTATGTCGCAAAACATGTTATATAGTGTCAATTAAACCAATAGAGTAGCTATAGATTGCTCCAACTGTAGAAGCCTATCTCGAGAAATAAAACATTATGATATACAAAAAAAGTATCTTAAACTAAAAGATATTGTCTTATTGGTAAGGATGATTATGGTACTCTGCGTATGTCCAATGTCTATTTTGGTACCATAGGTATATTGCGAAAAAACATGATACTAACGAACCAAAGTATAGTTAGGTACCTACTATATAGTAGACAAGATAATTACAAATAGAAATATGTACCTTATTCTCCTATAAGTCAGACAAGCAATCCCTGCCTAATTTAAATTTAATACTCCAAAAACGATAAATCACATACACATGCTACATTCAGCCGCCCATAAATTACGAAGATTGAATTAATATTACCGAACAAAATCTTACGGCCGCCATTTTGGATACCCTTATCCCACCCTCTGCCTGGAACAGACGATTATACTTTTACAAAGTTATGTTTTGCCGCTGCGCAAAAAAATCTTTGCAATTAGAGCGGCGGGTTTGTTCCGAGAATTGAAAAATAAAGTTTGAGGTCGAATTTTCGTAACTGCATGCATAAGTTTGCATCTTTTGTGTCCGTCGTTTCGTAGGCATAATTAGGGATGTACCCCTACTAGATGAGATTTCGGTTCGGGCTTAAATTGAATCAATCGAGTCGTGATGTTTCGCGCGAGAGACTCGAGTTTTTTCGCCGATTTTTCGCTTTTCTGTTGTTTTTCTTTTTACGACCGGCTTTAGGTCGTGTGTTTATTGGAACAAGGAATTAATTAGGAACGGATTGACGTCACGACCGGTTAGATAGACGCTTCGGATTGGCTGGTTATAAAGTCTTTGTTTTTATGAGATTTTTATTGAAAAAATAACCTATGCGAATTCAAATAGGCTATAAATCCATTTTATTGAACTTGAATTACCCAACCGAATATGTACTTGGTACTTGGTACAGCCATAGAATAAACAGTAGCTCAAGATAAACGCACTTACAGTATTAGACAATTAGAGAGCGCAGCTGGTGCTGGTCATTCATCACTGTAGAGAACCACCAACTTGGCTGCAGAGGTGGACAAATAAGGAAACTAAAATTGCCCAAGGATGGCTGTCAGTTTTAGTAAGAAAATACGATGGTGGCTCTCCATGTAGCTTCAAAATAACTCCCTATGGGTTGCGAGTGAAGTAGTTAGCGATTTTTGAACAGCGTGTGGTTAAAGTTTGTAAACTCGTAAAAGCGTAGATAAAATTCAACTTATTGAAAGCAGGAGAATATTTACCATCCGTCAATAATATGATCAAGGAATAATAAAGGACAGGGAAGATTAGTAAGGAAATAGGAGAGGCCTTTGGGTGGTCTTGTAGCTCTGGCATCAGGGCTAGCCGCTCGGCTTACACGAACTGGCAAAAATGTACTTATAAAGGATTTTTATTTTCTCTCTGTGAAAAAAAAGTCTACTTCTGGTTTTAGAGTCCAATACTACTTTATTGTTTATATAGTTATATTGTACAAAAATACATAATTATACTCGTAGCATGCTTAAAGTAAACAGTAAAACATTAGAAACATTATATTAAAATAAATTTAAGATAGCATGGAGTAGGAAAGAATTTGTTATACGTATTGGTAGGTATTAAGTAAGCTTATAAATTTAATTAGGTAAATAAAGTTTACAATCATTCACTTCAAGGCACACTCTCTAGCCTGTCGCAAATTTCCTCACGTAGGATCCAAATCAAAAAGCTAAGTTATAATGATATCACAAACCGTATCTAGAAGACCGAAAACAAAATAAATAAAGCCATGGATTGGAAAACAAGATCATGATTTTAATATCATTAACAGCTATGTTTTACGCACATTAATTAAAATAATCTATAAATGTCAATTTTAAACAACTATTGAAAAACGTTTAAGTTGCTTTAGGCAATTCTTGCATATTGCTTGCTTGCTTGCTGTCTCATTTACATAACTCACACGCAGAAGACTAAAATAAAACAGTAATACAAATGAAACAGATACAAACAAACAATATGATCAAAGAAGACAAACATTGAGAAATAATAGAATGTTACAAACAGAATATCGAAAACCAAAATTAGATATTTTCGGCGTAATGAAGTCGTGCCCCAAGCAATAAAAACTTTTTAATAAAAAATTAAACCGCTGAAAAACTTAAAATCAAAAAATAATTTATTTAACCTTAATACTTAAGTTCGTAAAGTAATGTAAGTATACCTAAGTAATATTAAGTCGGCGCCTAATACGCAAATTAACTAACTAAATAATAATAGCCCGGGATGTGATTTACAGTTACGAAAGCGTAATGGGGGACCTATTAGATTGTGAAAATTAGGTTCTAAATGACGCTAAGAAAAAAAAAAAAAAAAAATTTTTTGCTTGAAATGTTTGCATACGAAATCTTCAAAATGTTCGTGTATGAAACGACAGAAGCCAAAAATGCTAATGGAGTATTGCTAAACATGTCTACAAATTCCGCGGGAATGCAAAGCAACTCATTGTATAAGGGTCCTAGTATTAGTTGGTACCAGAAATAATTGTGTAAAGGTTTAGTATTACGAGCAGAGTAATTGTGGTAGGCATTAATTAAAAAAAAAAAACGTAATGTTGATAGTAGGTCATTATTTTTCTCATCTGATTTTCAAAATTCCCTATTTGGTCATTAAAAAGAAGTAATTAAATAAATTAGCATTAGCGATAAATATTTTTTTTTATTAATTAGTTATTCTAATTGTTAAAATTTCAATTTGTTTTCGATTGTTGGTAGGTATTGGCATAAAAAAAATTATGTACGAGTATGTTATTCAATTATGCTCAATTATCACACATTTGACTGCTTTAAAATTTTGTATCAACCAAAGATCGGATATTCAGATACATATTTACCTAACTTCATGGATTGAGTTGTGTAGAGAGCACTGTTTCATCGAAATATCTCGCGTTCCGGGATCGATGGATTTAGTGGATTACCCTTACTTTGGGGTTAAGAATGCTACCTTTTATCAGATTTACCTTAACACGTTGCACGCCATAGGACCCACCGGTGAGCCTAGCGTACCTTTCCGTTCGGGCCAAGCCAAAATCAGGTAATCCGTAATTTTTATCAACTTGAGATTTTTATCTCAAAGTATATAAAATGCGATAATTCGTATGGAAAATAAAAATTAGCGACTTTTACCGCCTAGTTTTAGAGATATAGCATAAGGCTCACGGGTGAGTCCCGTGGCCTTCTACGAACGATTTTTAAATTTCCGTTCCCGGAGGCCGCGGGGTCACCGCGCGGCTCACCCCGTGCACTCGTTCCCCGGACGCAGCGATCGAGTCTAGCCCGCGAGCCAGGAACAAATTTAGTCAATCATTTCCTCCCGGACGAAAACTCGTACAACGATTAAGATTTATCATGAAGCCTAGTGGGAACTCACTTTGACCAGCTCACGGTTCGGCTGTTAACTTCTTCACCAGCATCTACATTAGTCAGATGTACACTTCTTAAAAGCTAGTTTTGGAAACGATTGACTATAGAAAAGTTATGAACATCCTCCGACTCCATCATCAGACCATGAAGCTCATTGCTCATGGTCCATATTAAATTGGCACCGAAGATACGCAAGTATACCAAATTCCAGTGCAATCGAACTTCAGGAAGTGGTTCTCATGTGACCTATACAAACATGCTCGTACATACAAAAATAATAACACGGCAGGTCAAATGCAGGCTTGTTTATTTGTTTGGCGGGGCATTTTACGCACTTAGCCACTTGATTGGACCATTGAATGAAAGCTTGTAAAAAGCCTAGCAGTATGCCAAGGAAAAACTGGTTAGTTGATGCATTCAAATAGGCGATAGAAGCTCTTGCGTAGCTCCTGCTTTGCAATCATCAGGGCATCAGCTGACGATATTTATACAGCCAGCTGACTTTTTTTCGGGTTTGAAAGCTTTATCTTAACACAACACAATTTTCAATCGGAAGGAAATGACTGTTTTTTTTTTTTTACGTGTTAGGGAGGCTTCTTCTTCTTCATGCTCTTCGTTACTGAAGGTCGTACCCATCTTGAAATGCCTTCACCGCGGCGTTGACTAGCTGCTGCCAAACCACTCTGCTGTCGGTTTATTTCAGGGCTACTAATATTTAGTAACGGAGAGCTGTAATCGTCTTTATTTGGTCGGACCATCGGGTCGGGGGTTGACCCCCTGGTCTCTTCTTGCCCTCTATCTTTCCTACAATAACCAGCTTGTCAAGATTATCTGGTTGCCTCCGGGCAATATGACCAAAGTAGCTCAGAACTCTTTGGTATCAGATTGTGGATAACCGTGACTTGACGTTGAGTTGGCTGAAAATAGATTTGTTGGTACGTTTTGTTCATGATATGCGCAACATTCTCCTCCAGCACCACATTTCAAAGGCTTCTTCTTTTCTCTTTGTTTCTTCTGTCCACTGCTCGTATTGACCTCATGGTCAAGCTCCTCGGAGCCGTAAAGAAATTGAGAACACGATACATAGCACAAGTCTCATTTTAGTGTTTTTAGAGACATTTCTGTTTTTCTTAATTCTATTCATCGTTGCTCTTTGCTCCTTTAGCCATCTGCGAACATCTTCGAATCTCTCTCTCACGGCCTCCCTGATCCCTGATGAGTGAGCACCATTTCCTGCAATGCATGCAACTCTACCTAACACATTCGAACGCCTTTGTGTATAATCTATATAATACTGCTAAACCCACCACCGGATTCGCTGCTGACGACCACAATAATTTATGATAAATCTATCATAATCATTTGTACGAGTTTTCGTCTGGGAGTAAATGATTGACGAAATTTGTTCCTGGCTCTGGAGCTATTTTCTTTACTTTGTTTTAACCGAATTCACCGGTAATTTTTGGGTTTCTTATAAAAATGATTAATTATTTTAACTAATGTGATATTGAAAAAAGTGCCATTGTGATTATTAATCTTCATAAATAACTGAGAAGTTTAAAAAAATATATTTTGTACTATACCGTTGACAAATCGTTGACCAACCCTAGTATCATAACAACAACCTTGATAAAAACCTGAGTTTCAACTGGATTTGAAAACCACGCTGTCCGATTGTGCTACAGGGCCACACGGCTCACTTCCATACGCATTTTGTTTGGTAGCTGCTCTTTTCGGCTTGTGGGAAGCGTTTACATTGAACTTCGCACTCGGCTCACGGGTGACCCCCGTGGCCTGAATGGTTCAGTATGGTAAGGCTCACCGGTGAGCGCCATGGCCTGAACGGGAATACTCGATTTTTCCCTCGGCGTTCAACGTGTTAAGCTAATAAAATACTTTAATAAAAAGATCAGGAAAAATCAGTAGCCACTTCCATAGTTTCTAAGCTTTTGTCAGAGAAAAGTGAACTTTAATTAAATTTGTATTCGAATGTCCGATCCCTGAATCATCATAATAATTTACTTCATAAAGCCATCTACATGTCAGGTCAAAGTAAATTAACTATAACTGTCCAGATATACACCACTGCATAATTACACATTTCCGTATCCACAACAAACTACGGTACGTACCCTATATGTTAAGTTTTCCCTTCCCCAGTCTAGATTTTACAGTCTGATCCAATCGAAGTTCATATATTATTGATAGTGTTATCAGTCGCCGGGCGCCAGTGCATTGCCAATCTGTGGGGAATTTTACCGTCAACTAGTAGGGTTAGGAAATTCGGCTCAAAGATACAGACTATTTTCATTAGCTCGTATTTAAATGCGTTGCGCTCGTTAGTGGAGTAATACTCAGGCGTGGCGGACTTCTAGTACTGTTTTCACTTCTTCATCTGCCTTTTCTTACTAAAAAATGTTAAGTAAATAAATATTACTTTTTGCCCAAGCTCAGAAAGCACTACCAACTGAGCCACCGAGGCAGTTATACACGAGTTCTTCTTATCCCGTCCATAGAAGACACTTCGTACCTGTACGCGACTACTTTTTGAATTGCGTTTTGCGAACGAGATTCTGTGGCTCTTCAAACGCGCTTCAAGTTCGCGCAAAAGTTACATTTGCAACGCACGTCTATGGCGATGCAAATGCGTTATTGCATCGCTACAAAAAAGCGATGGCAGCTAGTTGGGAGAAGGCCCGCCTCTCAAACCAAAGGGAACGGGTTCAAACCCAGCCGACGGCACGCACCAATTTGTTCATTGTATGTCATCTGCTACATGACTGGAGCCCGGTGTATGGCAACAGGCTTGCCCCCTGTCACATTTGGGACTAAAAATCGCCCGGCGAAGTGTAGGTGTTGTATAATACAACACCTACACTTCTGTCAGCCCTCTCGGGGAAAAGGCGTGACGATATGTTATATTATGTACAAAAAGTGGTCTCCCTAAAGAAGTTTGTATTTACTGATTACCTATCTGTCTACTTATCTAATAAAAACCATTTAATGTTTTAATATATCTATCTATTACTAAAAATATTTTTTCAATTTTAGTACTTAATCTTGAAACTTGACTACGTATTCTCTACATTAGTAGAGTATTTAGAACACAATCACAGCTCCGTCGTTCACATTTAGCTTCAAGAGTTGTGACAGCCGCGGCCTCTCGCTAATGTGCCGCTGACTCTACGTAGATGTAGAGCTTAGAAAATCATGACAAATGTTGATAAAAGTATATAACACACCGCTTTTGGGTGTAGTAATACTTCCAGGTGTTCCAGGAGTTCCAGGTATTCCAGGTATTCCAGGTGTTCTATTTTGATATTTTGAGTGAACAGCTTTTAGAACACGACTACGCCAAATTCAAAGAAAACAAGTAACAGTAACAGTCAAAAAACCTAAAATGTTGTACTGTATGTCACTTCCACTATCAAGACCATCCAAATGACACCTCACATGTCGAAATCCATCAAGCTGCTTAGGCTGTAGGGCGAGCCAAAGAAACCTCATACATAATACATTCCCACATACATACACTCTAAAAACTTAACCCTCCTTCTTGCGCAGTCGGGTAAAAAGAATCGAGTCTCTATAAAAAATAACTAGTCACGTGATCGATCTTGTATGGAGACTTACAACTGCATCGATTTAAATAAATCTGTCACTGAAATACATTTATATGAACACTGCGTCAGCGACAGCCTAAAACTAAAAAAACAGACTGAAACGTAAGCAAAAACGCAGATTTCAGTAACACGAATAAAGTAGTAGGTAGTTGTTTGTTTATGACATTTTTTTATGACAATAACACATTCCTAAACAGAAACAACACGTAACTAAACTTAGCAAGCTTGTCATATTCGTGTTAAAAAAGACAATTTTCTGTCCTGTCTAAACATTCGCAGGTCCCCACAACCTAAGCTTTTAGACTTGCACCGCCGCTTCTAAACTTTAAGCTGCACTCATATATAATTCTAAGCCGAGCTTTTGTTCCGCGGGGAAATAGCCGAGAGTTTCCGTTAATTATTTATCTACCCGCCTTTAGTTTCCGCAGGTTAAATACGGATATGCGAGGGATATATTGTTTTTGGTTTAGATTAGAATTCTAAGACCAAAGTTCACTTTTTAAACTTGACGAGGCGATAACGTTTTGTAACTGACTTTTCCACAACTTTTTATTTAGCCGTCAATTAGGGTTTTTTTTTTCTTTTTTTCGCGCAAATTAACTGTCAAAATTGATTTTTTTTATTTTTCTTTACTTTTCATAAGTTTCAGTGCAGTCTAGAATGAGCGGTTGCGGAAAACTCTCATTAATTTTACAGACTCTACTCTAGTTAAACCATTACAGGAAATCAAACAAAACAAACTTTTCTAGTAACGTCTAGAAAGTATGGAAACATTTTTCTGTATGTCATTGCCAAGCAGTGTTGCCTCAAAAAACCATAGGAAACTATTTTAGGTCATAAATCGAGCATGCACGGATTAAAAAGTCCGTTTGTTATTCTGAGGTTTTATCAAAAGCACATGCTGCAAGATTTTCCAGGCTTTAGCTGACAAAGAAGAGGGGGAAATAAGAGGATTAGACGATTTACGTGAGTTTCGCAATGAGAACATACGTTGGCTTAAGAGCTAAGTAAGTAGGTAAACTCACGCTTCGTGTCCTGTTAAAAAGTTGTAACATGAAAGCCAGTTCAAATCTTTTTGAGTTGAGTTTGAGTTGAGCCAGTTAACTTAAGCTTTTTGTTAGCTAATCCGTCTATACCTAGCCCAAAGAACGCTCTAGAGGTAAAGAGAGAGTTTAAAAAAAAAAACTGATACGTCAAGAAAACTGAAAATAAATAGAGAACAAGCGGAGACCGACTAATAAATAATAACGAAATAAATTCGTAGTAACGTATCGTGTTCGCGTATTGTTACGTAAGCGTAACAAACATTAACAACGATAATTAACATAATTGATTGACATAATTAATTTGCACACCTAATGTGAGGTAGTTATTGGCTGTTCAAACCTAAATTAAGATCATTGTAACCCATTGACGAGCAAATAAAGAAATTGAATTGAATTAATACGCCAGTCACGGCAAAGAGAAGCCACGAGTACCTTGGCTCGAGGGTCAAAACGAGCGCGCTTCAAAGGGTTCGCGAAAAAGCTGACAAGCTCGCAGAGTCTGCTCGGCGAATTGATACGCAAGCTCGATACACTACCATAAAAGGCTCAAGTTAGTATCTGCCTTTATATTCAAAAGTTTTACGATTTGTGACAAATTATGTCTTCGTCACAGTGACAGGTAGCTGTACCTTCTCATTTATAATATTAATCCAGTGTGATCAACTATTCATCACAGATCTCACATCTCTCCTAATTTGTAACGGCCAGTTTTAGATCTAGACTTTCCTAATCAATTATTAATATCAAATCAGCGGTCATAAGCGCAAGAGCGTTTCCATCAGGAGCCTATTTCAAGCTGCGATATGATCTTATGAAATTATTCATAGTCGGTCTGAAACGTGTCAGGCTGACGTAGACTGAGACAAGCTTATACTGGATCGAAAGAGGGGTTGGATCTACTATTCTTGAATTTACTTAGGTACGTTTCAAAACGTTATCGAAAACGATGGCGATGAGTTGATGGTAATTTTTAAAACTATAGATTAAATTGAGGTAAGAAGAAAGATTAAATGCGATCTCATCACTTTCTTTGACAACTATTACTTTGACATCTGTCATTTTAATATAGAGGTAATGTTTTGTCATCTTTGAGTTTGATGGTCTGTACAACGTGTTGCTTTGCATTCCCGCCGAATTGGTAGAGGTAGTTATACTCTACTAGCAGACCACGAATAAACTATGGAGCAACCTTGAAAAGGAGAAAAAAAAAACGTATTTTCCATAAAAAAATTGTTGATCAGCAACATAAAGCCTGGAAAAGCGGTTTTTTTTTTCGATTTTAGGGTTGCCTCCTAACTTATATGTACGTGTTAGTGGAGTTTAAATACCTCTTCAAATTTGGCGGGAATGCAAAGCAACATGTTGTATACGTTACATTGGCGGGGTTGTGAAGACCTTTACAAAAGCCATAAACCAAGAGTTGAAGCCACGTTAAAGTAGAATTTGTGTCATCATCATCAGCCCGTAATCGTCTTGCTGCATAGCTAGTGTTTTAACCGACAGTAAAAGAGGAAAAGTTTCTCAATTCGACAGTATGTCTTTTTTCAAGTATGTTAAGCGATTACTCCGTCAACTACGAATCGATTTTTTTTTTGTTTGGTAGATCATACTTTAGAGGTGGCCCCATTTAATTTTATCAAAATCGGTCAAGCAGTTTTTAAATTATTAAAAAAAGTCTAAAAAATATTTGCATGGATTTTTAAGCTTTCCTTTTATATTAGCATAACATATCGTCACGCCTTTCCCCCGAAAGGGCTAGCAGAGCTGTAATACGAGACCCCCACTTCGCCGGACGATATTCAGTCCCAAAGGTGACAGGGGCGAGCCTGTCGCCATACACCGGGCTCCAGTGATGTAGCAGATGACATACAGTATGTACATATGTTCACACAATGAACAAATTAGTGCGTGCCGTCGGCTGGGCTCAAACCCGCTCCCTCTGGCTTGAGAGGCAGGCCTTCTCCAACTAGGCTGTCATTATTTTATATGATGTGTTGTTAAACTCAAGTTTTCATGATTTCGCTTTGAATCTGATTTGATCATAAAGTTTAGACAACAATCCCTACACTCTTAACCTTTTAAACCCTTTAGAATTTCCACTAGATTTTGTAGTATATTACCCATGGCTTACAAGACCACAAAACAGTGGCAAGACGTAAATAAATCGCCGTCTATTTGTCGGCAGCGAGGCGTCCAATTAAATCCTCCCTCATTTAGTCTAGCGGCTAACTGCAGCTGAGACCGGCTCCCGAGCAAGACAGACGCGCAAAAAGAACATGGCTTTCTGGCTCGGGGATATAATATACTTACTAAGGTTAGGTTATGTAAGTATAGGAACGTCAAGGAAGTGATGGAACAAATCAGTTTTTGTTACGGGGCTCAGATCAATCTAGAGGAAAAGATGGAACACTGCGTTATATCTCGCTGAAGCCACTTCTTTTTAAACGTGTTCGCGTAGTAATGTTGCCATAAAAAACATTTACAGTTGTACGAAAACTAATATTAATTCTCAAACTATACGTTAGCCATTTCTGTTCAAATATACAACCTTAGTAGATTTAATATTCTAAAACTGCACATATTTGTAAGAGTTTAATGCTACGGCTTTTTCAAAATTGACTTGTAAAAAAACTGCACAGTTTTTAAAAAGAACCTCAAAATGTAGTTCTGGCCACACTTATAATGCACTATGTATATTTTGTACACGAAATTAAATCAGATAAGAATGACCAAGCGAGTAGCGTAGTTTTTTTGCGTCAATGTGTGCGTGTTGTGTACATATACGACAGTAGCGTAGTTTTTGGATGGTATTTGGCTTCACCTAAATCATCCGCCGTCTCTTATTCTCTAGGTTGAACTGAGGTCACGGGGTGGCTCTACTTACGTGTTTGTTATTGGTATTGGCAGTTCGCTTTATAGTAGGGATATACAGGTTTATATTTTTTTATTACTATAAGTCTTGCGTTTGATGATAAGCAGTGATGCGGCCTACGATGGAGCACGCTTGCCTAGAAGAACTTTTCGTATCGTTGTGACTCTGGTATATAATTTGATTACTAAGCTTAAGTTATGTAGGTATAGGAATGTAAAGAAAGTGATGGAAAAAATCCGTTATTGGTCACAGGATAAACCAAAACCAAAGTAGTAAAATAATAAATAAAATGAAATAAAATGTCTTCGACGAAATAAAAGGTAGAAACAGTACAAAAACCTAATCATCGACTGCATAAAT
This sequence comes from Peribatodes rhomboidaria, assembly GCA_911728515.1. Classification (NCBI taxonomy): domain Eukaryota; kingdom Metazoa; phylum Arthropoda; class Insecta; order Lepidoptera; family Geometridae; genus Peribatodes; species Peribatodes rhomboidaria. The sequence goes on along the minus strand of OU452186.1, from coordinate 11,288,277 downwards.
TAGGTCCACGCACACAATTCATCATAGTCACAAACAAACGCGTCAAGTCGCAACAGTTCTAATTAGTGTTGTCTCGTTGTCGCTAGTCTTTTGTACGTCTCTCTATCTTTGTTATTGATACACGTAACATTATACTGTCAACGGAGCTGCGCAGTGTCTGTTTGCTTGTGTTGTATTTGGTCCACGCGCTGTGTACTAGAAATTAGATTTGTACCGCTTTTTCCTTAAGTGTGTTTATCTTTTTTCTAATATGGTTAGAATTGTTCTTTGGTTGTTTCAAACCAGTCTTTTCACCTACTATTATTAACTATATAAACTTCAGCTCATATAGCCACTAGTTAATAGTTAATAGTGAATAGTTAATAGTGAATAATAGAATGTGACCTGTAAAGGAATACCTTTCACTTGGTCCTACCCTGGTCACAAAATTTCTAAAGAATCAGTTGAGAAATTTGGCTGAGGAAGACAGAAAAACAGACGGACAGATACCTAGACACTGGACATACGAAAGCATTTTGCCGAAGACGCGTCGCTCATTAGCGCTCGCTCGGTCGGTCACACGAATGTAAAGCAATTTTTTTTAATAACAACATGACATTATATTTAATCACGTTATTTTTAATAACATTATATTACAATTTCCAGGTACAATAAAGCTTCCAATACTTTTATCCCTGATTGAAAACAATCTGCCGAGTAAAAGGTTTTCTGCAGAAAAAAGGCGCAAAAAAGAACAGGCTGATACAATTGGAGCTAACTAGATCTGCAGGATATTGCGTCGGCGTTTCTTCGTAAAGAGGACCATTGTAAGTGTATTACGGCTATTGTAGAAGTCCGTTTATTTCGAGTTATGTGACTGGAACTAATACTAAGTACGTTTCGGATTTCCTTTTAATTTTTTCATTTCTATGTTTTGTTTTGTAATAATAATTTTGCAAGTAACTTTTAATTGATAATACTTTTTTACTCTATTGTTAAGTAGAAAACATTAAATAAAACGAAATACAAAACATTTAGCCCTTTGAGAATACGTTGATCTGATTTCAGATTTTTCGGATTCTGTGGCACAAAATTGAGCTGATTGAAATTCCAAGAGTCTTGTGCACAACTCCACTAAGTGTATTAATTAAACTTAAACATTATTACTTAAACATTGTGAGCAAAATATTATTGTATCGTTCATGGAAACTGAACGACAACGATTTTGGAACCGTACAATGTGTTACAGAACGGGGACCTTCCATAACACACATTGTTCAAGATATGAAAGTAAAAAGAATCTTTATATCAGGCCAGAAAAACCCAAAATTTCGTAATTACGTAAATGAAACAGTACATGGTAAAGTAAAAACAGTTTTATATAAATTGTGGGTCCATCTCGAGCATTCATGCTCACTATCGAAGGCACCTTCTTGCGGCGGCGTCGTGTGTCGGGTCGTTCTCTTCCCTCAAATATGGTTGAGGAGAGCGATGGCTGGCACATGCGTCATACTCGTGATCGGGTGCTGCTTGCGGGTCGCTGGTCTGCTCGTGGTGTACTCACAATGCATTAAGTAAATCTGAAAACCTTTAACCTAACCTTAGATTAAGACTTAATAACTAGCCCCCCCTCTACCTGTATTTCCCTTAAATAATAATTTAAGATTTATGTTAAAAAAAGTCACGGTCCCCGGAGTCCGTGGAGTGTAATTTTTTAAATAAAAAAAAAAAAAAAAGTAAAAACAGTAAAATATTTAGCAATAAAATACATAGGTGAGTAACTACTTCGTAATTTTTATTTACGCTCTGGTGAACAAAAATCCAGGCCCGGTAGACAAGACTGCACAAGACAGGCACTGCAGTATAACATTATTAGATCCCCATATTCTGTCCCAGAAAGACGCAATCCGAATACATACATACATATCGTCACGCCTTTCCCCCGATGGGGCTGGCAGAGGTGTAATACAACACCCCCATTTCGCCGGACGATATTCAGTCCTAAATTTGACAGGGGGCGAGGCTGTCGCCGTACACCGGGCTCCAGTCATGTAGCAGATGACATAAAATATTAAACCGAACCAAGACCGAATAACCGCAAAGAAATCAGGAAACACAATGTTATTATACTCGTATACTAAGTTCTTCGATTTCACCATCCAAAGCTTTTAAATAAAGTAAACTCTGCCAGGCCCGGTAAAGGCTCGAAGCCTCACGTCCTGCAACCCTCATTTTACATAGCCACTTGTTTATAATTCCTTTTGTCTCATCACAAAGGCGGTGAAGCAGGGATGTAATCAAGGTGGATGTACCCATCAACATGGATGCTCATCGAGCTTCACAATTTTTAACCCCCTGCTAAGATAGTTGGTGCGTTTTTTGATATAATAATAATAATGATAATAAATATTTGGGACACTTGAACACACAGTCGTCTGACCCCAAACTAAGCAAAGCTTGTACTATGGCGGCCAGAGACTGATATACATACATATATACTTTTAAATACATACTTAAATAGATTGAGTTCCGTATCAGTCTATTCGTTTTTTTTAGCCAAAAATATTAATTAGTCAAAAAGTATTTTTTTAAACTAGAAGTAACTTTTTAACATTCGTATCGAAGTCTGCCATAAGCGAACAAGAATCATTTTATTTTTTATTTTTGTTTTATCGTATCTAAGTTCTTCTATTCATAACACAACGTGACACATCGTCACGCCTTTCCCCCAAAAGGGTTGGCAGAAGTGTATTGCAACACCCACACTTCTTTATGATCGCTCAATAAGATAAACCTTACCCCCTTAGATAAGTTCCTAGCTACGCCCCCAACAGCAAGGCTCAGTAAATTCACATCAATTCATCCCTTTTCACCGCTCTCATTATGAATTCTTTCATAAGATATATTCGGACTCCACGTCACAAGGATGAAATTATGATGACGTCACGAAATAACGGAGGTTGCACGCTGGGTTTCAGAACGAATCAATTATGTAAGGAAATTAATTTTCATGAAAGTGCTTCAATGCAGGAGACAGTTTCGAAATTAACTGTGAATCAGTAATATTGCAGTGCTCGTGGCGGAGTTTTGGTTACATAAGGAAAGTTTAAGCAATGTTTCGTGCAGTCGTTTCTTGGATGGGTGACCGCGAGTAGAAGTAACCAGTGAGAGCTAATACAGTATGACTTTGATGATAGTCTGACTTGAACGTTGCCATTAATGTGCTGTCTTGGCTTGTTGATAGATATGGTCTAGATAAGTGCTAAAGCGCAGTGCTATGAGTTTTGGAGCATTCCTTTCAAAATCTAGGACAGGGTAGTTTTAGAGGACCTTTCACATAACCCACTTGTACCGTAATAAAGAAATCATTCATTTAACAGAAAAGGCATGAAAGTCTAAAATAAAATTTCTTTGTCTTTTGTCTTTGTTTAAAATAATAACTACGTCAATTTAAAAAAAACTAGTATATTTATGGTATGACCACCATGTTGTTTATACGTACTGTAAATATATTGCACGTACGGCTAATGTATCGTAGGTACGGTAAATGTATTGTAGGTACGGTAATACGTAAGCGCCCGTGTCGGTTTAATGAGGAATTGTGTGCGACATCACGCTGTGTTCGGCGGTACAAGTTACAAGAACGTACGCAAACAACCGATGGTCTCAGTAAAGACATATCTCCGTACAATTTGCAGAAGTATGTAGAAGAAACAAGGCTACGTGGGTTAGAACGGGAGCGAAGAGTTAAACAGTTGTTTTTTTTTGACCGTCCGTATTAATATACATCGTCACGCCTTTCCCCCCAAAGCGGCTGGCAGAGGTGTAATACAACACCCATACTTCGCCGGATGATGTTCAGTCCCAAATGTGACAGGGGCCATACACCGGGCTCCAGTCATGTGGCAGATGACATAGTATACGCACATATGTTCACACAATGAACAAATTGGTGCATGCCGTCGGCTGGGTTCGAACCCGCTCCCTCTGGCTTGAGAGTCCGTCTGTATTAGATGCAGTATATACTAGCGGTTGCAATGTCACGCAATAGTATGGAAGCTGCCTAGTTGCATTAAACCATTTTTCTAAACCAAATTTAACTAGACAGCTTCAACATTGTTTTCAGTTAGGTACAATGCATTGAAGAGCAACAACGATCAGTGACTTTGGATTACGTACGGATTACGCACCGTGGACGTTGGCTGATTTTGGTTTGAGGAAGGGGTTGGACTTAGCTGAGGGCACTTTGAGTAAAGATAGATAGATGGATAGATAAACACTTTATTGTTCACACCAGAAATAACAAAACAAAAGACCAGAAAAATCTTGAACTGTAGTGTAACAATTGGCGGCCTTATCACTAAGAGCGATCTCTTCTAGGCAACCTTAGGATAGAGAGGATACTTATGAAAGAGTATGGGATATGGGTGTGCAAAAATAAGCAATAATAAGAGTGTTGATACACCTACTTAAACTTTTTTTTTATTTTTTTTATTTTTTATCACACACGGTCGCCTGACCCCAAACTAAGCAAAGCTTGTACTATGGCTGCCAGAGACTGATATACATACTTAGATATTTTTAAATACATACTTAAATAGATAATAACACCCAGACATAGAACAAACACAAATGTTTACCACATAAATGTTTGCCCTAGGTGGGAATCGAACCCACGCCCCCAAGCTCAGAAGGCAGGTTCACTACCAACTGAGCCACCGAGGCAGTCTGAGCCACCGAGGCAGTCAAATATTCAATTATACTTAAATAAACAAATATGTCATTCTAATATAATATATTCTAATACTTAAAATATCTATAGATATAAATATACTATTTACTATGTAAAGGGGGCTAAGCCCCTTAGCCCCTCTCTGGATCCGCTGCTAACTGTCGTGAAAGTCATATCATAAACCAAACGCCTTTTAAAACTATCATAGACATAAAACAGTCAAGTTTTTGTTCATGATTGAATGATAAGACTTATCAATACATCTCTCATGCCTTAAACCTCGCACTTCGCTCGTGAAGTGTGCGCACTTTACCGCTCGAAGCCGGCTACAAATACCTGTGTAGTGTGTGTAGCTATGTCTGTTTTTCGCAGATTGTCCTCGAATATGAATAAATTTCACTTCAAACACTTTGGGGACTTGGCACGTAGGGAAAAACGAGCTTGGGTGTCCCTTATTTATGCTCCGTGCTGACTGACTGAGAGTTGTGCCTAAATAAACATAGAATTTGCTGAAACTCGACTGAATTACTAATTTTTAAGTTACACGTGTCCAATTATGAACAAAGCTGTGTGCTGTGCGCTCTCGTTGTCTTTTAGCATATTAGAGAGACTTTTTTTTTCAACAAACTAGGCATGCGTTTGTCCACTGACTCGCCTGATGAAAACGTCGACGTGATCGAAGGTGTAACACGCATGCCTAGGAGATACCTATTCACTTTACTCTTGAACACCCCGGATTGTATTTAGGTGGAAAGACACACGCAGGCAATGAGTTCCACAACTCTGCAGTTCTTACAAGAAAAATTGTCTTGAAACGCTTAGTGCGTTTTGGCGGAATTTCCACCATAAGAGGGTTTCTCTTACAGCACATGGTACAATAGACTGAGTTTTAACTGGGTTTATTACTTCATGAAAAAGAGAATAATTAGATAGATAGATAAACTCTTTATTGTTTACACCACAAATAACAAAACAATAACAAGAGAAAAATTATAGTAAAACTTATTATATGTATAGAGTAACAACTGGCGGCCTCATCACTAAAAGCGAACTCTTCCAGGCAACCTTGGGATGGAGAGGATACGACAAATGAGTATGGCACAGGTAGATGTAAAAAAAAACATCATGTGTTAAGCCTATACACCTACATAAACTATTTAAATAGTACTTACATAAACATACATGTCATAATAATACAATACATTCTAATACTTAAAATAATATAATAGTAAGTATAAGACCAAAAATTTAATTGCATTCACATAGAACGAACCAATATACCTAACGCAACAAGTCCTTAAAAACGTTAATCGGTAATTTTAAATTTTTAAATCGTTACATATTCAATCGTGCATAACAAAACCCACTATTATCTATATACTTATTTTACGGGGCTGTTCCTTACTCATCCTTAGTAAACTCATCCTATTTAATGTCCGACATAACAATTAAAAAAAACTCAAATAGATATTTAACGTATAGTTTGGAAAAACTAGCGCGATCGTGTGAAAATTTAAAACAGACAGACGAGCTAGCAACCATTTTATGAACAATCAAACTATATCACGAAACAGCAGCCGCAACAATATTCTGTATTTCCAAAAACTCTTTTTCAAAGGGATTTTTAACAAAATCATTACCACCGAATAAAATAAAAGCGAAAAGTAAAATAACTTATCCGTCCCAAATAAAAAACGTAGGCCCATCCAAACCGCACACCACTACCGACCGACCTATTTCACAGGAGGGCTTTAAACCCTTATTTTAAGTCTTTCCCAGGATTTATATTCGGCGGCCACTTCACCGTACCCGAGAGGGCCATAAATAACCGCCGCAGAGGTCTGGGCCCCAACTTTTACCCGGGACTCCCAAATTTACCCCTGCCTTCCACTGTACGAGTAGGCACAATGAAATGTGTGGCTGGTAATTTTCAGGAGTTTAAAAAATATAAATAAATATTCGGGACACTTGCACACACGGTCGGCTGACTCCAAACTAAGCAAACCTTGTACTATAGCTGCCAGAGACTAATAAACATATTTAAATACGTTTAAATACATACTTAAATAGATATTAACACCCAGATATAGGACAAACCCAAGTGTTCATCACATGAATGTTTGCCCTAGGTAGGAATTGAACCCACGCCCCCAAGCTCAGAAGGCAGGTTCACTGTCAACTGGGCCAACGAGGCAGTATTGAATAAATTTGAGGGCATAAAATATTAAATGAGCTACATTTAGTTGACTTAGGGCAGCTAATTAAGTAATGACGTCCACATTAGAAAAGCGATGATAGCCTAGTTGGAAGTAGGCACGCCTCTCAAGCCTGAGGGTGCGGGTTCGTCCTAGCCGACAGTACGCTTCAATTCGTTTATTTGTGAGCATTTTGTGCTTATTTAATGTCACATTTGAGAATCAAAAATTATGTGGCGAAGTATAGGTGTTGTAATTCAATGCTGACACCCTCGGGGAGAAAAACATAAGCATATGTACATAACATACCGTCATGCCTGTTCCCCGGAGGGGCTGTCAGAAGTGTATAGCACCCACACTTCATCGGACGATATCTAGTCCCAAATGTGACAGGGGGCGAGCCTGTCGCCATACACCGGGCTCCAATTACGTAGCAAATGACATTAAACACGCACATAGGTTCACACAATAAACAAATTGGTGCGTGGTGTCGACTAGGATCGAACCCGCTCCCTCTGGCTTGTCCGACTAGGCCATCATCGGCTCGGGGGAAAAGGCGTGACGATATATTATGTCTTGTTATTATGAGAGCGATATAAGCGTATCGTACAATAACAATATCCAACAAAAAACATTGGTAACACTCTATTATTACGCCTAAAATAGAGCATAGCTAATTTTCTGATTCTCTGCTATTTCCTGCTCATTACCTTATCGCAGTGGAAGGCCAGCCTTACTCCGAACTCCTAACTTTGGCCGGACCCCCCAAGTTTAACGGGACCCCACACCGACCCCTTTAGGTACGCTCACCCCCTCAGGGGTACCCGCAAACGACTAAGGTTACTTCGGGTACTGATTGCGGTAACTGATTTGCGATCTTGATCGGTTTAATTTCGTCATACAACATGTAGAGTTTAGATAGAAGTGCGAGTTTGTACTTATTTTGTTGATTATCTCGTTTAATTAGCATCATTAATAATAAGAAAATACACAATTTCAAGTAAATGCTAAAAAATGTTTATTTTGCTACCCCTTAACCTAGAAATAACCTCAAAAACCTAGAAACAAAATAAAATGATGTCAAGGTTCCAGAATATAATGTGTTGATTACTTTATTTCTACTAGCGTAACGTTAACAAAGCGACCAAAATATCAAGATATAAGAGGTCTGATATAACTGTCATTTTACAACGGTCATCTGTCAGATTTATATACAAACAGCCTTAGAAATAAAAAAATGCATAAACATCTGCTAAACCAATGTTCAGTTAGACATTGAGTAGTCAGTAAATAGCGCTACACAAACGTGTAACTATTGTTTGAGCAATAAAGTGTGAATCGGCATTGGGTATTTACACACATGCTTAACACTTTTTTCTTTTTCGTCTGGCAAATTTTGGTAAATTCGTTTAGAAACTTTTTCGTCCAAATAGTTTTTTAGTAATTATTTTTTAAGAAAGCTCCCTAATTTTTAAAATTGCTCGTACAATTTACGTTTTAGGAAAGGAATATTAATAAACTATGTTGTTTTTTGAAACTCTTGTCCAAAATTCGTCGATATAAACTATTTTAGAGGAAAACATTTTCTTTTGGTTATAGTGGGAGACTAACAATAAATTTCTGAACGGAACAATCAATGTCAACACTACAATGTGTCTAATGTCACACTACCAAATAAAAACGTTTTTAATTTGACAATAGAGAAACATTACACAGTTTCTATCATAGTTACTGAGTCTAGATCAGCTGTTATAGTGAAATCCGCCATCTTGACCCCGTACACACGCGCTAAACAAGGGTACCCGGCCGTGTAACGAGTGTTTATTTTCCTTTGATTTTGTTACATCTGTACACGAACTGTACACAACGGTTAAGTCAAAAATATTTTTATTTTTCAGCTTTTGTGTTACACAATGTGTGTACACATGTTTTAAAACTTTATTTCTAAGGCTGAAAATGTTTGTAACTCCATCGTATTGCACACTAATAGAGGAAGTGCATGTACTGTAAGCACCGTATTTGAGAGGGGTTAAGTAAGAAAGAAGATTTTGACTCCATCAGTCAACTAAAGCTGGTCGTAATTAATACGAGCGTGTTACAATCATAGCTACCGTAATCAGCTTACCAGGCTGGCAAGATGAAAGAACACCCTCATATATCTTTTTCAAAGTGCGGATTGTTTGAGAATTTTAATTTTGCCCGGAAAAAGGTCAGAGCGAACATGGTGTTCTATTGCTGTGTACTTACGTAGAATAGGTATATATACTTATCTACTTTTACATATCCATTGAACAACTAGCAATTTAACTGTAGAAGAGTAGATATCAAAGTATACCTATACACTGCATCTATCGTTGAGGAATAGTGGATAAATAAAGACTAACTCCCTTAACAATAAAAGTCGTTGTATAACATCGGAATAGGAATACAGTGTTTTGTCTTTTTCGAGCAGTTTAAAAGTGTAAAAGAATGAAAAAACAAAACACTGTATTACTATTCCGACGCTATACAACGTTTATTGCTAAGGGGGTAATATTATAAAGGTTCAAGTTTGTTTGTTTGTAGGGTGCAATCTCCAAAACAACTACTGGTTGGATTTTTAAAATTCATGAGTAGGTTACATGAGGAAGGTATTGAAAGTGCTTGCTCAAAATTAATTATTTACATCCTACTTCCTACTAATATTATAAACGCGAAAGTTTGTATGTATGGATGGATGGATATTTGTTACTCTTTCACGCCAGAACGGCTGAATAGATATGGATGAAATTTGGCACAGAGATAGATTATAGTCTAGAATAGCACATAGGATACTTTTAACCGCGGGTGAATCCGCGGGGCGTAGCTAGTAAGCGTTAGTTTCTTTGTTTATTGGTTTGTCGGTCTTCCTAGGCTTTTATACTAGATACTAGGTATTTATACGATTGAGTTGATCCTAAAAGTTAACATTCGCGAGGCCCATGGTCGAGTGATACCGCACCGGGCAGACAGTCCCGAGTAACACCTAGTGCTTCATAAAAATGGTGTTTCATGGTAGATACTCGTATTACCGTTTAGGCAATACCTACCATTCTTTATAAAGAGTATGCCCAAAAAAAATAGTCAACGCATTGATTGATGATGTTACTTTCATAGTCAGCTTTAAGTAAAATCAAATAAAACTTACCAGCTTAAAACTAAACCTTTTTCAAACGCAATTTCAAATGGAATTATGAAGTAGATACAGCACTTTGTAGATCCGAAATCGTTAATTCCCGTTATGGTTCCATTTCCCTTCGGCAGACGTCGAAAATCGCAACTTTTCTTTAATAAATGACGCCTAACGCCCATCCGAGCCCAAAATCTCATTACCGGCCTTACAAATTGCTATCGCCAATCAGGGCTGTGCCCAATACTTTAACCATTGCGACTACGTATAAAAAACAAGAGAAATTTTAAAAAAACCGCTGACAAACTAAAAACCTTCCTCACTAATTCATCTTATAAACAAAAAAAAAACAAAATCAGTTCATCCGTTCGGGAGGTACGATGCCACACACACACACACACACACATGCGCGCGCGCGCACACACACGCGCGCCCAAAACATACACACACACCACACACACACACACACACACACATACACACATTAGCACTAAGCTAGGAAATTTTGTATCTGGTAAATATGTATCTCAGAGTCCCAAGACACAAGCTTGTACGCCTAGTTTGGGGCTCGCCGGCAATAATGTTAAGGCAATGATTTTTCCACAAATAAACATATATTAATTATTATATTATATTACAAAAAAAACATACAGACACGTCAGACTTATAACACCCCGTCGTTTTCGCTTCGAGGATTTAAATCTGGTAAATTTAATGCCTAGACGTTTTACACCCATAGCTCCCGAGACTAGGTTTCCTTGAGAACTTCGTTGTTAACCCTGCACGTTAATCTCTAGTACTTGTTCTACGGCTGGGCAAAGGTCACACCTATGAATAACAATAAACATCCGACATTCCAAGGAACAAATCGACGTTCAAATCAACAGTGTAAATAATGGACGAAAATATTATTTTTTTCTTAAAATTGTTCTGTTCAAATCAACAGTGTAAAACGAAAATATTCTTTTTTTTTCTTAAAATTGTTCTGTTCAAATCAACAGTGTCAATAATGGACGAAAATATTCATTTTTTTCTTAAAATTGTTCTGTTCAAATCAACAGTGTAAATAATGGACGAAAATATTCTTTTTTTTTCTTAAAATTGTTCTGTTCAAATCGACAGTGTAAATAATGCACGAAACCATTCTTTTTTTTCCTAAAATGGTTAATTTCCAGTTGATTTTCCTCACGACACTTTGGCATGAAAAAGTGCATTACCTTTTTCTATCTAGAGATTGTTTTAACGAAGTTCCTTTTATGGCCCTACGGAGAGCGTTAAAGTCGACGCTATTGCGGGCTTGAGTGCATATAGGGTTACCTTTACATTTGCTGAGTTGTTGATAGGTATACCTAAGGTTTTCTATTCAACAATCACACTATTAAATTAAAAATGCGAACGGATTTAAATGAAATCGGCACAAAGATAGAGTTTAGTCTTGAATAGCATATAGGCTGCTTTTAATCCACGGATAAGACCTCCCGAACACGAAGCGATGACAGCCTAGTTGGAGAAGGTCCGCCTCTCAAGCCAGAGGGCGCGGGATCGATCCCAACCGACGGCACGCACCGATTTGTTCATTGTGCGTATTGTATGTCATCTGCTACATAACTGGAGCCCGGTGTATGGCGACAGGCTCGCCCCCTATTACATTTGGGACTGAATATCGACCGGCGAAGTGTGGGTGTTGTATAGCCTCTGCTAGCCCCCTCGGGGGAAAGGCGTGATATGTATGTATGTATGCAGCAAGTATAGACATCATTTTATTTTAATTACGTGTAAAGTATCTCCTCGTAAGTATAGGCAAGTAATAGTTATTGCTTCTCGCTTAATAGTACGTAAAAACTTAGGATTCTATTTTGGCGCACGCGATGTTATCTTGGCCATGTCTCTGTCGTTAGTAAAGTTATTGGAGCATATTAAGTTCCAAATGTGACAGAGCCGAGCCTGTCGCCATACACCGTGCTCTGGTTACGTAGCAGATGAGAAATATGCGCATTTGTGCAATCAATGAACAAGGTGCCTGCCTTCGGGTGAGTTCGAACCCGCTCCCGCTGGCTTGAAAGGCGAGCCTTCTTCAACTAGGCTACCGTCATTTTTACTCAGTATAAAAAAAATGATTCCTCATAAAATATGAGACAACCCTAGCAGGCAAGTGGAAGTTAGGCAAGCGGTGGGCTGGGCGGGTCTTGTGGCGCGGGCGGGCGGTAATGAGCTGGGCAGGAACAGCGCAGATGCCCAACTACGCACCAACTTTCAAATGGCTCGCCGAAGTTCGCTAACTAAGTGCAGTTAGTGGAAAGTTCTAGAGTGTCCGGCATATAGTGGAAACTATTTACTTTAGCGCGGAGGGAGTTATATCATATCCTTTTGACATTAAAATGTACTAGCAACGTCGTGCTATTTTACCCATGGTACCTACTGCTGAAACTGCACTTTTAAATCGCAAAAATAAGCAGGGATACATAATAACACACATGATAATAAGCCTTCACACATGATAATAATAATAGGCCTTCAGAATAGGCTTCCCAAGATACCAACTATGGTATCTTGGGAAGCCTATTCTGAAGGCCATTCATTCCGCTACCAGAACATTTCGTTAATTGTACATTCTGTGCCTAAATGAATAGTGACATTTTGTTACGTACAAAACTAAAACGGCATTCTGACTCATAACTATTCAGTTACTGACTTGTTCCTATGGTATTCTATCTAATTACAAAATAAGCATGCCAATTAAGGCATGCTTACAATAGGCTTAATAGGCTTTGCAATAGGCTTGAGAATTAACTTGTTTTGAGAATAGGCTGAATAGGCCTTCAGAATAGGCTTCCCAAGATACCATCTTATATATCTTATTTATATTAGGTCCTTACGTATGAAATTGGCGTTTTGTACGGGAGGAATAAAAAGTCGATTTTTTTTTGTAAAATATATTTAATTAATCAAAGTATGCACTGTTGTTATCTATGCACTTTTGCCATCTTATGGGTAGTTCATTGATCCCTTTACTATAAAAACCATGGGGGCGAGAATCAATAAACTCTTTGAAGGCGGTTTGGACTGCTGCATCGAAGTGGATTTTTTTTCCTTGTAAGAAGTTGTCCAAATTCCGGAAGAAATGGTAATCTGTTGGAGCAAGGTCCGGGGAGTACGGTGGATGTCGCAGACATTCCAATTGTAGCTCAGCTAACTTAGTGGTTGTTTGTTGTTCAGTGTGTGGTCTTGCGTTGTCGTGAAGCAGCAGTGGCCTAGAGCGATTGACCAATCTCGGTTGTTTAACAGCTAGTTCTTCCTTCATGGTTTGCAGTTGCTGACAATAGATATCTGCCGTAATCGTTTGGCCAGATTTAAGAAAGCTGTGGTGAACGACACCGGCGCTAGTCCACCAAACACTTACAAGTAACTTTTTCTGAGTAAATTTTCGTTTAGAGCAGGTTTTGGCTGGGTCTCCAGGGTTCAGCCATTGCGATGAGCGCTTTCGATTATCGTACAATATCCACTTTTCATCACAAGTAATGATTCGATTTAAAATCCCTTCATTATTGTGTCGGTTGAGCAAAGTAACACAGCAGGCGACCCGTGTTTGCAAGTTCGATTCACTCAATTCATGAGGTACCCATAGTTCGAGTTTTTTTACTTTCCCGATTTGCTTCAAGTGGATTAATACAGTTTTGTCACTTACCCCGAAGCCTGCTGCTATCTCTGAAGTGCTTTGTGATGGATCCGCTTCCACAATAGCCTTTAATTCTTCGTTTTTCACTTTGATCTCCGGCCGTCCACGGGGTTGGTTCTTAAGGTCGAAATTTCCAAAACGAAAACGTTGAAACCAAAAACGTACCGTGCTGTCTTTAGCGACACCAGCGCCGTACACATAATTAATTCTTCGAGCTGTTTCTGCAGCACTGGTGCCACGGTAGAACTCGTACTCGTAAATTTACCGATATTTCATGTTTTCCATTGCGCGGTAATAAGCGACGCCAGAGAAAAAATAATGAGGAAAATAACAAATGAATGACTGTATTCCAAAGAAAAAAAAACCAGCTAAATGAATTTATTAATTTGAATTTCGAATTCTTAACCAAAGAGGAGATATTTCAGATCAAATTGATCAGTACGACAAAACGCTAATTTCATACGTAAGGACCTAATATATATTATCTTATTGGTATCTTGGGAAGCCTATTCTGAAGGCCTATTCAGCCTATTCTCAAAACAAGTTAATTCTCAAGCCTATTGCAAAGCCTATTAAGCCTATTGTAAGCATGCCTTAATTGGCATGCTTATTTTGTAATTAGATAGAATACCATAGGAACAAGTCAGTAACTGAATAGTTATGAGTCAGAATGCCGTTTTAGTTTTGTACGTAACAAAATGTCACTATTCATTTAGGCACAGAATGTACAATTAACGAAATGTTCAGGTAGCGGAATGTTCGTGAAATGGACAGTTACCGGAATGCCTAATTTGTGTAGTCACCTTTTTAATTTCTCTGATGGCAAGTTCAATTCGACCAAATCTTTTTTTAATATGTGTTCCTCGATATCTCGAAGACGCCTGAAGCGATTTGGATATATGTATCTTTTTTTGTTTTAAATGTCCATGTGACCTAGCTTCCAATGTGATCCCAGTTAAATTTTATCGAAATCGGTTGAGTGTTTTTTTTTAACTTACAAATTGGTCCTATTGTCAAAATCCAGCTCTGATGAGAAGTCAGTTTTTTTACTTAAGGTGTATGACACGGCAGTTGTCTCGCTCGCTCGCATGACTATTATATTAGATTTAAATTAAAAAATGTATTTTTGATAAATTGTCTCTATGAATGTGTTGAAAACAGTATTACAAAGTGTTTAGAATTATAATGAGTGCTTAGACAAACGTTAATACGTAATTTTTACGTGGTTACATTTTTCCTAGTAAAAACGATAAATATCAACATTACAATTATTCTGAATACTTTGCAATTCTGTTTCCAATGCATCGATAGAGACAAATTTATGAAAAATGCATTCCATAATTACATATTATTATTATTACTAATATAATAGTGTCCCATGCACCCTAAAAGATTATTGTGTACCAAAAGTTCAGAGTGCCCCTCTGCACTCTCCTTCCTACTCTGTCCTAAAAGTTGAAATTCGGCCGCTCTCGAGACTACAGATATTTATCTGGCGGTGGCCCGACTTTTTTAATATAAATGTTCTTTGTTCCTGACGGGAGAAAGTTTTAATGAAAATTCAAATAAGGACAACTTTTAACCTTTTGTTTTTTTCCCATTTTTTCCGTGCACGAATTGTTTTTGTTGTTTCAAGTGTCGGCGATAAGGACCGCTTTGTTTTGCTTGTTCCTGTTTAATTTAGCCGTAAATGTGTGACTTCATTGTCTGTTACATGCCAGCCTCGTGGATTACATGAAGACATTTCTGGCATGGCCTCGTATTTTGAATTACATTGCTTGGACGAAATTTGAAATTTTTCAAAGTACTTTTAGACAGCAGACTTAGACAGCAGTGGCTTACGTTTCATAGCTGTAAAACGATCTCCAAGATAAAATAATAAACTCCACGTCACTTCCTTATTATTCAAGAGCATCATAAAAAACGATTAAAACACATTGTTTGTAAAGAAAAATACAAACGAACGATCCTTAATTAATGACCTACCCGTAATAATGCCCGTTTGTTTACAAGTGCTCTCATATTTCGTCAACCCCCTATTACCTGCAAAGAATTCTAGTTAATGAGGCCCGGGTCTTATTTATTCGTTTTATTTGACCAGGCCTGGGTAAATACGGCCCGCTTTATTTGGGTTTGCTGAGGCGCGTTTTAATCATGTGAGTTGTGATGTGGCCCTAGAAAGGGTCGTGGTTGCTACTTACTTTCGTTGATTAAACATTACATAAATCTGAGAAAAAAAAATAGGGTCAGCTGGTACTAATGCGTCTGTGAGGAAATTGCGTATTTTGAAACAATCGAACTCTACACAAATTAGGTAACTACCGCCATCTAGTACAAATTATTGTAACTAAAGATGAGAAAAGATGTAGGTGGCACTTAATTAGTGAAGGGTTTGTCAGTAATTCTCGAAAGACGCAATTGCCCTACAGATGCATTTGTACCAGTAAATATAACTTTCAATGTTATGAACAACGTTTAAGTTTAGCTTTTCAACTTTAATTTACTTTTTTATAAACACAAGCTGCTACTCGCGACTTCGTTCGCGTTTATTCAGAAAATAGTATCCAAAAACCTTCCTTGTGATTTATTTGAAATTAAAGCTGTTTTTTGTTGTTTATTATCGACCGAGCGAGCGTTACCGAGCGAAGCGTCTCTGCTTCAGCTTCGACAAGAATACTTTCGTATGTCTGATTTCTGTCCGGATTTCTGTGCGGATCTTTGTCTTCATCTACAGGTTCTT
Organism: Peribatodes rhomboidaria; assembly: GCA_911728515.1. Taxonomy (NCBI): domain Eukaryota; kingdom Metazoa; phylum Arthropoda; class Insecta; order Lepidoptera; family Geometridae; genus Peribatodes; species Peribatodes rhomboidaria. Next base: position 11,271,807 of record OU452186.1, on the reverse strand, counting down.
AACCGATTCTCTTGAAATTTTGTGAGTGTAAGTTTTGAGAAAATAAATCGTATCTCCGACATTTTGAAAAAATAAATCAAAAACTCCATCTACAAAAGAAAATCTGTATAATTATTGAACTTGCTCACAAAATTTCACGAGAATCGGTTGAGGGATACGACTTGCAGAGGAAGACAAACGTCAGCGAGGAGTAATGGATTAGTATGGAGTATTTATTATGGTAAAATAGATTTAATTGTAGAAAGTAACATTACCGATATAAAAATGTAAAATCCTAATCAAACCAACAAACAAAACACTAACTAATTAAGCTAACGGGCCACAGGCTAAGTGGCGCGTCTTGCTTAATTACAAGATGAGCTCTAGCTAGTGGCTTGTTAGCTCATCTCATGATAGATCTCTAATCAGGGGGGCTATTCCTGCGCGTGAGATGAGATGAGATTTTATCTTGGTCACTCTCACACCTATGACGTTTTAAATGAGAGCAACAAGGACGAAAATAGGTGAGATGAGAATCTCAAATCTCCGAATAGGGTCTCAGGGGGGCTATTCCTGCGCGTGAGATGAGATGAGATTTTATCTTGGTCACTCTCACACCTACGACGTTTCAAACGAGAGCAACAAGGACGAAAAATGGTGAGATGTAAATCTCAAATCTCCGAATAGAGCCCCAGTTTGGAATTGCATAATATATTTATGAACGACGCAAAAAAACACAGCGAAATCACGTGAGAGAATCACGAAATATCCACACAAACCGCGTTCACAAAACACTAAGTTTCAATCAACACAGGCAGAGTTGTGATGTGCTGTGTACTGAGTACCTTTAATACTACACAAAATTAGTTTCCACAAAAACAATGGCCTCTGTTTACGTTCGCTTATTGCACGCTGTTACAAAGCTTGCATAAATAAAACCACGCATTTTGTAGCTCACGTAGCGTGTATAACAAATTAACACATACCTGATGGACATACCCCCTGTATAGCTTCCGTTACATACAATGTTTTGTCGTTTTCTTTCTTGTCATCTAAGATCAACCTAGAGAATAAGATGGCGCACGGCGTGTGATTTAGGTGAAGCCAAAAACCATCCAAAAGCTACGTTGCTGTCATATATGTACACAACACGCACACATTGTCGCACAAAAACTACGCTACTCGCTTGGTCATTCTTACCTCATTTTGCATTTATACCACATTATGTGCATTGGTTTATGGTATAATTTCGTGTATTTTTTACTTCATTAACAATTACATTTTTTTTTCTGTTTTAGAATAGGAGACTCAGCGCGTGCGCGGCGTGCGATATTATATGTACCTACATAATTATATTAGCATTCGAGTCAGTCGATCATTTAAAAAAAAATCTAGAGCCCTATTCTGACGTGAGGTATATTACCCGGTCAGTGTCTTTTTAACCGACTTTCAAAAAAGAGGAGTTTCTTGACTCAACTCGATTCGACTGTTTTTTTTAATGTATGTTACGCAATTACTCTGCCAAATGGAAATAGATTTTAATGATTTTTTTTTGTTTAAGTAGATGATACTGTAGAGGTAGTTTCATATAAATTTTATCGAAATCGGTTTAGCAGTTTTTAAATTATCAACAAAAACCTAAAAATTGTTTACATGGATGACGGACGGACGGACGGTCTGACGGGAAGCGGTTTTTTAAGTTTTTTTTTTTGTAATCAGGAAATTTTAAAATAAAGGGCGGTTATTTTATATTTTATATTATTTTCTTATTTTATTTTAAGCTTTGCTTTGTACATCGTCGTTAGAAAAGTAATGGGAGTGAGAGTGACCCATAAAATTGGGGCTGTTCCTGCGCGTGAGATGAGATAAGATTTTATCTTGGTCACTCTCACACCTATGACGTTTCAAACGAGAGCAACAAGGATGAAAAAGGTGAGATGAAAATCTCAAATCTCCGAATAGGGCCAAATAGCGCATGTACCAAAAAAAAGTCTCATCTCATGAAATACGAAAAGACGTTCACGAACAGACCACGCAAGATTGTTTTAAACTTTTTTTTTAATTTACAGCAAAATCGCTGCTCTTTTCCCGCCGCTCCTCGCCTCACTGGCGATTAAGGAAGCGTGATCAAATGCTGAGCCGTGCTGAGGATGGTAACTTTTGTACAATTACCGCGGCCGCGCCGCCGCCGCACCGCCGCCGCCCGCCCAGCACCATAAGGACCGTCTGCAAAAAACGTCAAGTAGTTATTGCATTTTATATATTGATAGCTGCTCCCTGCGCTGCGGTTTCACCAGTCTCATAGGAACCGTTAATTTTTACCCAACTGCGCAAGAAGGAGGGAGGAGGAGGTTTTTCGAGTGTATGTATAGAACAGAATAGAATAGAATATATGTACTTTATTTGCAACAGGAAACAACAAAACACAAAACAAAATATGAAGACAAAAAAAGGAAAACAAACAGGTTTCCTGCCACAAACCGGCTCCAACTCAGCATAATGCTGGCTAATGGTGGTTAACCAGCGCTGATCATCCGTTGGAACCGGCGAGTGACATCACACACGTCACAGGCAAGACGAAATGTATGTATGAATGTATGTGGGTATGTTTGTATGATGTTTCTTTGGCACTCCCTACAGCCTAAACAGCTTGATAGATTTCGACATGTGTTTTTTAAAAATGAGCTTGATAGATTTCGACATGTGTTTTTTAAAAATGTTACTTGTTTCGGGATGAAAAGTACTTTTCTGAACCCCTGACAATGTGTATGCAAAATTTTAATATGATCGATTGAGTAGTTAAGGCGTGAAAGCGTAACATACAAATAAACGAGCAAACTCGCTTTCGCACTTATGATATTAGTTAGAACTAGCTGCTCTGCTGATCTAATTACCTCCAAACTTTAGAGGAACACCAGCTGGGCTAATTTAAAGATTGCCCGAATATTGAATCAAAATCGCTCCAGCCATTTTGGAATCCATATTTTTTTACATACATCCGATTTTTTCAAACACACATTGACTTTTACAGACATTGACAGTTATATAGATGTCATGTCTTTTTTGAAAACCGAACACGCTTTAAGATATACAGCATCTATTTTTTGCGCTATATTGTAAAAATCTTTAAAGATAATACTCGGGTTTACAATTTATTATTTTAAGAATAAATTTATTTCAGAAAACAATTTCCAAACAAATTAAAAACCAATTACAATTGAATGTGTGACTCTTCTGTTTCTACTCACAGTAGATATATTATACAAACTTCAATAAAAATAATTTATTTCAAACTATTCTTCATACAGACATCCTTGGCTAAGTTATAGGCTTTTTCATCTCGGAATCCAAGCCACGGCCAGGCCAGGTTCAAGCCACGAAGTACAGCTCTTTTACATATTATAGAAATCCGTACATTCGAACTTAGAGAACATCGAAATTTCGTATTACAAACTAGCGTAATAATTCTATGACGCTAGTTCAAAGTACGAAATCTCGATGTACGTGTATGCATGTATGTACATCTTTAAATATAAGAATAGAGAATACTCTCTTCTGGCATTAATTTATACAAAAGAGACAATTAAAAAAAAAACTACCAAGTCAAAGTCTAAGTCAAAGTCAAAATGTTTTTATTCAATTTAGGTATCAAAGATACACTTATGAACGTCAAAGTTATTTAAATAGACTCGACCGCCTTGTTCGGATAAAAAGCCTCTACTCAGAAGAACAGGCAAGAAACTGAGGGGCATTATTTTTTTTACAAAATTACAAAAAATAGATATCACGAGTATTTTTCTGCTGACCTTACGTCTAGAAGTTCACACGAATAAATTATAGCCACCAAAGGATAGCACTGTCTAACTCTGCACTTTACTCGTATTTTATACGGAATGGATATATACGGGCGGTTGCAACTTTCTGCCAACTTGCTAATTGAGAGTGTTACTAAAATATCAGTGATAATGTTAGTTCACTAGGTACTTCAATTTTTGAACGACGTCTTTCTGTGTTTTTTTTTAATAATTCTACGCTACGGCACCTACTTTTACTTTTTTTTTTTGATAACATTCATTTTTTTATTAGAGCATGATGGTGATGATGGTGCAGTGGGACAGCATTCGCGGTACCTGATGGGACCACAGCAAAAATATGTTTTTTTGCCTCAAATCTGTGGATGGAACAAACACATCATCGCAGAGTCTGCTCGGAAAAAGAACATCATGGAGGAAACGGCAATTAACGTCTTATCTTAAACAAAACGAAATAAATTCTCGTCAAATAAAATAAAGGATCAAGTATAAAAATATAAAAATATTTATTATATATAATATATAAGTAAGCCCCTTAAAATCCAAGAAAAGTTATTTTCGAACCGGCTCTACCTTATTTTGAGCAGCAGGTAAGTAGAAAAGAGGGGCTCATCGATGTCATGTGGGGAAGCCAAAGTGGGTGAAACGAAACAAAATATTACCGCATCGCTACGACTGCGCTTACAGTCTTTGTAAATAGACATATCGACTGTGGACGAGTAGGTTTTCAGCCTCCTTTTTTTTGTTTGAAAGAAGAGTAGCAAGCAAGCAGACGGCCCGCCTGCTGGCTTAGTTGTATAAGGGTCGGTCATGTATAAGATGGGCCATATTTTTATTGAAATACTGGCCCGGTAATGTGGCTGACTGTTGCCCGACATCGTTAGCCATGCTAGAAATGTATGACTATATGACCGGGCCGTACTCAAAATATTGCCGGATGCCGCATTGTGCAGTGCAGTGCAATACTGATTGCAGTTAAAATATGGCTCTTCTAGGAGCAGCTTAAGCATGTTTGAGACGCGCCCTTTTTAACCCCCGACGCAGAAACGACGGATGTTATAAGTTTTACGTGATTGTGTGTGTGTGGCATCGTAACTCCGGAACGGTTGAACCGATTTTGATTTTGTTTGTTATTGTTTGAAAGGTGAATTTACCTTTCATCTTCACCTTTGTTTGATGAAAATCGGTGTCAGGGCTTTTTTTAAATTTATTGCTGTGATGGTAAGTATAAAGCCGAAAGACGTCTCCTGCTGTACAAAGGCCTTTCTTAATAAAAGACAATTATGTAGGTTTGTAAAGATCTCCACGATGGCCAGTGTTACGCTATAGACTGATTCAAACTGCATGGCGGCTGTGAAGTGCGCCGCAAGCGAGACGTTACGGCTACTTGCCTCTCTGACGCCCGCGCATACCTTCGTTTTCGATACTGCGCAGCGTTTCGTGTCTAATTTCACAGCTGCTCACACAGCTTGCTTGTAGCTTTATTGGGGGTTGAGCTACCCAAGTCCGTAGGAGTGTACTCTATTCTGATTCCCTACACGTGGTCCCCGGGTAGTGCTAACCGGGTAGCAAACTCTGGTGGGAGGCTTCGGCCGTGGCTAGTTAAGGTAAGTGCAGCTATCAGCGATCCATTGAAAATCTGCAGGTTTTACCGATCCATGAAGTTGATTCGCAGTTTTGACGGCTCTGGGATAATTTAGCTACTTAGTATTGGAGTAGATACGCATATGTGTTCATTGAGTATCGTACTCACTTATGTTTGTGTGTGTAGCTGACTAGGAAAGTGATAAAAAACAGCAGTATCTTTGCCGACTGCGAGGAAACTGGCCGTGTCGTACTGGCGCTTGTTCCGTCAGATAAGTACATAACAATATTTGCATAAGACTTTTTATCGATTTTAATTGTATGTTCTGTTATTTTTAGTGATAGTATTTATTCATTTTAGCATTAATCGTTGATTTCGAATCGCATTTCTTCAAATTTCAGTAAATTTTACGGGTAAAACATGAAATTTAGATAGAGCGGTATTAGGTTCACTGATTTTACTAGTGGCAGCTTTCACCGACCCATGGGTCGGTAATGGCCGAAATACTATAATTAGTTATTTTATATTTCTTGTTGATCCATATCATTAAAAACAAATATTTCGTATACCATTTTAATCTGCAACAATTAACCTTTTCAGAAATCTATTAGCGATATATTCTATTTCGGCTGGTTTACTTCTTAATTGGTTGTATCTTTCATTTTATTATTAAATGATTCAGAGATCGTTGTTGAAAATGAAACATTATTAAATTACCTTTTTTTGTGTAATGATGTACATTGATCTGATAATAGTTTTTGTTAAATCAACCAATTGCAGTATCTGTTATGGTATGGGAAGATAATTGAACAAATATCGCCTACTTTTTGAGAGTCGGTAAAACATCTTTAAACTTTGCAAGCAATACTTTATTACCGACCCATATAAGTCGGCAATAGTAACAATGTGAACCTATCACCGACTCACTAAAATTGTGTAAATAAATCATTTATTTTTAGGGTTCCATATTAGACACTTAAGAAATTTTTAGGTTTGTTTATGAGAACAATCGGATCTGGGTTCGTGAAGTTATAGGCGGGTAGTATGTATATATATAGGAGGCGGCTTATAGGAGGTCTCAGTATGGGACAGATGACTACTTAGTAAATAATAGTTTTTTGTCAATGGTTCTATTGTTTCTTACAGCCGCCGCCGATTAATAAACTCACAAACCATTGAATGAAACAATTTAATTCTCATTCAAAAACCCTAAAATTCTATGAACCGTTATATTAGTACTAGCAGCGCTCCGCGGTTTCAACCGCTGTCCTATAGGAACCATTTCTTCTTTCGGGATTAAAAGTAACCCTATGTGTTAATCCAGCTACCTCCATACCAAATCTTATCCAATAGGCCAGTAAAAATAGAAATTATTCTTGCACTAAATTTCCGAACCAATTTTTGTTTTTTATAAGATTTAGGGTCACGTACTGAGCATAAAATCACAAAATGCTCACAGATCCAGGTAGAGCTTCAAGCGCCGTCTTGAAAAAAAATTTTTGACTGATATCTCGGAACCATGCACTTTAGGGCAAAAGTTGTTGAGACTATTATTGTAGAAAATGAAATTTCGCATCTTTTATTTCTCGTGATTTTTTTTGTTAAACTTATCGGCTACGATTTATCTCCCATTAAATTAACCGGCTTTTCTCTCTTAATAAGAGTTATTGGCCGAGATAGAAAAACCAGTTCATTAAATGGATCATAAATAGCAAACGGTAATTAAAAAAAAAAGTTTGAAGAAAAAAAATGCAAAATTGTATTTTCTACACTAACGATCTCAATAACTTTTGCCCTAAAGTGCATAAGTTTTCGGGATATCGGCCAACATTTTTTTTTCAAGATGGCGCTTTATGCTCCTCCTGGATCTGTCAGCATTTTGTGATTTTACGCTCAGTACGTAACTGCAAATTGTGGTGGATAGGAATGAGAATACTACTACGGAATGAGATGTAAACTTTTACTTTAGGGTAAATAAATTTTATACTTACTCGACAATCAATTTAAAATATTGTTGTTTTCAGGTTAAATTAACACTTTTTTTATTCAGGTTGAATCAATTTTCAATTACAAATTATTTTTTTGTAAAATTTCACAGTAAAGTCTAAACGGAACCCTTAACAAAAATAATTGATTTCTTTATTCTTAATTTTTTATTTGTCGCCGGAACGGGTACAAAAATAGTTTAAGATTAATCATTTAAAATCAACTTAATTAAAAAAAAACTAAATTAAGAGTTATTTCTATATTAAATTAAAATATTCCATACGTAACCCGGATTAAAATTACCTAGGTAAGGTACAGTCGGTAATGGCTTCCTAAAAATCGGTATTAGCATCATAGCCTTCGCAATGGGTCGGTAATAGAAACAATTGACTTTGTTACTTTGTTACTTGTTTTTTATAAGATACTCTTCTATTTGGAAGCATACACCACAGTAAAAATAAAGAATGAATACTATTCATTGATTTTGAATGAAAAAAATAAGTATATTAACAACCACTAGGTTAAATAATAGCCATCGGTTCAAAAACTCTCTTAACAGGGTCGGTGATAGCTGCACTTACCTTACCACCCACCGGACCAAGCCATGCCGTGAAATGACCTGGGGGCTTACCACAACCTCTTAAAACATCATTAATTAAGCCTTACTTCGTAATTTCGTACCATGACCACCCTAAAAGTATTCCTGTTAAGTTTTGTTATCGCTTATCAGTTTTGATGACGTCACTCGATTTCGTTCATTCAATCCAAGGAACATTTGTCTAAAAACCGTACCATGACCTCTAAAGTATTCCTGCCGAGCTGTCAAAATAGCAGGAATGATACAAATGACAACGATTGTTAAAAAGTTGCTCTCCGTGTAACTTTTTCTATTTATAAGTGAGTTTTTGCTGTGTTACTGAGGTTCTATTTGTAATATTTAGCAAGATGGCCGATGATTTGGAAACTTTCGAGTTTCTCGAAGCAGATAATAGAAGCTCCGTACTACGAAGGACGCCTTCGGACGGGCTCCAGAATAAATTTCAACCCATTTTCACATAGATTTTTTTTTGGCTAAGTCCGCTCCTTTTGATGCACTTGTTACTTCTTAGAGTGAGCCTTCGCCTGCAGACTCCTATTAAAGCCCGCAGCGATTTCACTGTGGGTTTTTAAAAAGTCTCACATGATATCGAACTGCTTCGCTGAGACTCTGTGACAAATTATTCTAAGCATTAAATTCTAGATATCACAAAAAAACAATTCACGAACTTAAATTGTATACAGCAATTGAATTTTAATTTACCTTCATGATTTAGGTAAGTAGATTTAATTTACGTTTTTGAGGGGAACCGAAAAGATGGTGTCATGATTTTGTATTGTTTTCTAAAACGAAAACTCGCCTTTACTGAAAGAGGGAAAGAGGAGCGAGATTTATCTCATTTATCATCATCTTCATCAGAGATTTAATGAAAAATGTTATGACAAACATACGGAAGACTATGGTGGTATGGCTATGTTGCCTCTAGCCTGCCCTATGAGACAAAACAAAAAAAAAACGTTTTTGACATTGTTCATACAATCAAGTGTCGCCAGATGTTTCTTAGGAGCGATTGTACGCGGGTGAGGAAAATAAAAATTCTTAGGGAAGAAAATAATAAGAAATCATAGTGTTTTTACTTGCAACTTGTAAAAACCGTAAGTGTAATTTCCCTGTATCGATAGGATATTGTAGGAACGATTTCGCTATGCGGTCGTACTATTGTACGACCCCGATTGTACGATTTTTACATGGCAAAAATCGTATAATTACGATTGACATCGTACATCTGGCAACACCATACTCCAAAATACGCAAAAGTACCACAGAGTGTTTAAAGGCACTTGTATCGTACATTCTTTTGACATCACTGTAGCAGGAGTAAAAACGTTTTATAACATTATTGTTTTCAATGCTTGTGGTATGATACAAAACAATACTTATTAAGGAATGCAACAAAACGTTCCTGCGCAATGATGTTTTTGTAAAAGTTCATGGTAAGCCCCCTGATCGTGTTTCGGGATGTAGTCCGGTGTAACCGTTCCGAAGACGGGTCTGAGCAGTAGCGCACTTGTAGCGCCTCACTCAACTGCCGTCTTTGTACTTCTTCACTCTACAGAACTTCAAGGCTAGAGTGAAAAGGTACCTTTTAGGTCGTCGTGCTCCATGTTAGACCACAACGTCGCTTAACATCAGGCGAGTTGGCGGTCAAACGCCGACCTATTCTACATAAAAAAAAATCGGCCTATACCCGCATTCCTCGATTTTCGCAACCCACATCAAATCGTAAATCTACCTACAAAGTACCGTATGTTTCTGAGCCAAATTAACTGATGTTGCAAAACTACCTTCATTTTAAATTCATTAGCAAAAACAACTTTGCTTGCGGATCCATTGTTTGCTGTACTTGGACTTATATAATTCATATTTTTGGCGTAAAATCGTCTCTACTTCAAATCCGAACACTAATATACAATTCTAGTTAGTTTCCAGCCCATCTTAGTATAAATAGGAGCAGTAGGTCAGTTCTATACACAAAATTCAACCAAATATTATGAAATTCATGTTTAGGAAAATATCAGCTCAAAGATTATGTAGTATGATATCCTATTTCTAACTAATTTGGTAAATGCGATAGTGAGTTTGTTTGTGACGCTGTTATGCTTTAATTATTCAACCGATTCACTCTACTCTATTCTATTCTTCACTCTACAATACTTCAAGGCTAGAGTGAATAAGTACCTTATAGGTCGTCGTGCTCCATCTTAGACCACAACGTCGCTTACCATCAGGTGAGTTGGTGGTCAAACGCCGACCTATTCTACATAAAAAAAAAAAAAAAAACCGATTACTAGAAATTTTGCATACATTGTCAGAGGTACAGAAAAGAATATTATTTTCATCAAATTTTTCAAGGTTTTAACCTTTCATCTTTCATATTAGGGTTTCTGTGGGATCGCAGGTGAAGCCGTGGATCGCAGATAGCTCACGATAGCAAGCTAGTAACGTCTTGAATGCTGTGGACTGCTATGGGTGACATACACAAACTAAAATTGAGTGACCTTATTTAAAAGTGAAATACTCGTAGCAGTGCTACGAATTCTCGTAGAATCGTAAGTATTTTTGGAAATGTAGAGAATTTATCATTATAAAAACTAAAACTTTGAAATACGAATTCTATCGTTTATTAAATATTGCGCTACATAGTGTCTTCAGTATATCCTAGCCTCATATCCTTTAGTGCATCCTAGCAACATCAAAGCGATTTAGCGGCACCTTTCTAGTAAATTAAATTTTGCCGTAGCTAGTACGATAGTATTTACATTTCAATGTAATATGTTTTACACTAGATATTTTGCCCGCGGCTTTGCTCACGTTTTAGCCTATGTCAATCAGGAATAATGTAGCTTTGTAATGGTGAAAACATTTTTGAAATCGGACCTGTAGTTTATGAGTTAATTCGTTACAAACATACTTACACACAAATCTTTCCTCTTTATAATATTAGTATAGATTTCGGGCTCAAAGTAGCATCAAAACACTAATGTGATTAACCATTAACTTCTTACTTATTTTTGTAAAGATTGACTCAATTGTTTGTATGTGCGTTACTGCTGGTTTTCTGTAGGATGCAGTCATGTTAACACATCGTGAGCTCGCCGGCTTTAGTTTCAAAATGTTCCGTTAAATATTTCGATGTAAGCAAGTTTCGTTTTAGCCAAGCTTTAACCGTCTTTAATTAAGAGGTTTTTGAATGTTGTTTTGAATAGAATTTAATATTAATTTAGAGAGTCTGCTGCAGTCTTTCTGAATGTGTTATTACGTGAACTATAAATTGTGAGGTAGTAATTAAAAACTTGGTTTGTGTTCAGTTGAATTTGGTTTTTTATTTTAAATTTAGGTAGATAATAATTAGGTTGATAAGAAGGCCCGCCTTTCAAGCCAGAGGGAGCGAGTTCGAACCTAGCCGACGGCACGCACCAATTTGTTCATTGTGTGAACATATGTGCGTATTGTATGTAATCTACATGACTGGAGCCCGGTGTATGGAGACAGGCTCGCCCCCTGTCACATATTGGTACTGAATATCGTCGGGTAAAGATAAAGATACATTTATTTGCTTTAAACACGAGTAATAAATAATATTGTTGTTACAGTAAATTAGAGACGAGCTTCATGTTATGCCTAAAGAGGCGTGCAAAATTTGGAGAGATGGCAAATTATAGAAAAAATATATATTAAATTGTCAAGGCTAATTGAATTTAAATGCGTCTATATTACAAATATAGACTCATTATACTCATAATATAGACTCTATAGCACTATTCTTGTTCTTATAAGTGGTGACCTGTATTTGGCCTAACTGTTAATATTTCTATATGTTTTTACGTCTAACCAGGCTGTTTGGTCATCCAAATAAAATAAAATAAAATTAAATGTCAAAATTAAAGTTGAAATGTCAGCGTTTGAATATAATAGCTTACCTAAATATAATGTCAGATGAAAGAGAACCGCAAGTCCTATTTCATTTGATAGTTAAGTATGAATAGAATGTATGCCAATATTTATTAAAAGGTATCCCGGAGGAAGTCATCAATTTTATAATAGCATTTGGCAGTCAATATTTTCTAAAATTCTTTTTGGAAAAGATTTGTATTAAGGCCCCTTATGTTTTGCGGTATCTTATTATAAATTATTGCTAGTGGTAAGTGCTTTTTATCCCGGAAAAATCAACAGTTACTGTAGGACCGCGGGTGAAACCGCGGGACGTAGCTAGTTAAGTAGTTTTTAACGTTAACGTAGTTTTTTTTTTTTAATCCTTTTCTAAGAAATAAAGTAAGGTTTTTAATGTTTTTTCTACAGCTCTCATTTAACTAGGAAAAAACTCGCATTAAGAAGTAAATACTTTTTGCTACCCCCACCGCCACCTAGCGGCGTGTGCCCGAACCCCGTGGTCCCGACCTCAAGCAGGGGTCCCGTCGACTGGGCTATTAATTTCCTAAGGGATCCGTACATTCTCGCTGCCACCCTGTACCATGAGGCGGGTCGGGAGCGATAGGGTACCGTGCTCGAATGTCGGAACGGAAAGGTATATGTTGGAAGCCAAGTGTGTTAGAGAATTGCGAAAACGCAGTGGTAGTTGGAGACAGGATTAGTAAATAATAAAATCGGAAGGGCCAACTTCACGCGAAATCTACGCTCGCCAGTTGACGAGAAACTCAATTATAAAATGACTTAGAAATAAATCCTGCTAAAATAATTATTAAAATTTAATTTAGATGACGAATGAATAAACTATCGGAGCTTCTTATTTTTTTTTTACTTAAAGCGTATTAAACAAAAAAAGAAAAAATTTAAACAAATTTTTGAATAAATAATTAAAGTTAGTAGAAAACCAACCAGTTTAATCAAAATTATCCCACATTTTGTTTTCCGATTAAATTCGTTGATTATTATGATCTTTATTCATAGACATAAAATGGGACAGTTTCTTTTATTTTATTATTTAGAGGTTTAATCTCGATCGTTGGTTGCAGGTTCGAATCCTGCCGTTGGTAGGACTTTTGAGCACAACTACTACTTAATTAGCTATTTTTATGACTTACACGGTGGTATTGGGTAGCATACCTACAACCCGTACACATAAAATCTACCAACCTACACCAAAGTTTCATTACAAAAATAGTAAAGTTTGACTAAAACATTCTTTTTCGCGAAAAAAACATATCAAAAAAATCGCTTGTTGGTTGTTGAAACTTGGTACCGGTGGAGGGTCGGTTTATCTTCACACGCCACGCCATCCCATCCCATGGTAATGTGATGAAAAATTATGCCATCTGATCCAGCGTCTACGGTCCTCCTTTGTTTTTGACTACTGTTGAAAATAACCAATTTAGTAAGTAAGTACTCATTTTTCTTATCTACAGCGTTGACTCTTAACAAAAAAGCCGCCAGCTCTTACACTGGTTTTAGGCGTTTTTTTATTAAATCTTTGTTGTGTACAATAATTAGGTACAGTCAATTATAAAAGCCTCTAACGACAAAGTAAGTATTGTTTGTAATAGAAATTTTCAACACTAAGCTCCACTCATTCTACACAGTATTTATTGTTCTACTTTACATAACATATCGTCACGCTTTTCCCTCCAAAGGGACTGGCAGAGATGTATTTCAACACCCACACTTTGCTAGACAATGTTCAGTCCCATATGTGGCAGAGAGCTAGCCTGCAGCCATACACCGGTCTTCAGTTACGTAGCAGATAACACACAATACGCACATATGTTCAAACAATGAACAAGTCGGTGCGTATCTTCGGCTGGGATCGAACCGAACCCGCTCAGTCTGGCTTGAGAGAAGAGCCTTTTGCAACTAGGCTATCATCTCCATCGGTTTCAATTTAGCTATAAACAAATACGTTCAACTTTAGTCTTTCCATAGCCAGAGCTACCCCAGCTATGAGACTTCCAACCCCTCGAGTGTGGACTACATCTATCCCACCTTTCCACTCATCCCCTCCTTTACGAAGCGGTGGGTGTTTTTATCACCCAGCCCTTTTGCTTTAGCATTACATGCACCGTTGAGATGTAGCCAGTAAGTGGAGAGAGTTACTGGAAATTAAGTATTGACTCTGGTGGTGGTTGACTTTATACTGGTCGGCACTTGTCTACATGGCAGTACAGTGCCAGGTTTTTTATGACAAACGCGATAATGAGGGTTGATTCCAAGTCATCGAAGTAAAAGTCAAAGTCAAAAAGTTTTTATACAAATGGGTATAAAAGATACACTTATAAACATCAAAGTTTTATAATAGACTCGACCGCCTTGTTGGGAAAAAGAGCCACTACTCAGAAGAACGGGCAAGAAACTGAGGGGCATTTTTTTAAAATAAATTAATGAAGAATAACTTTATCAAATTCTAGCTGCACCTCGCGGTGTTACCCGCGGTTAAAAATAACCTATATGTGTTAATCCTGGGTATAAGCTACGAGTACCTCCATACCAAATTTAATCAAAATCCGTGTATCCGGCGTTTGAGCGTGACGAAGTAACAAACACACACACTTTCACACTCACAAACTTTCACCTTTATAATATTTTTTATAAGTAGTGTGACGTGGACTGTGAAATGTGATTCAGCTCCCAATTATATACCTTATTTCCAAATCAAATACTTTATTTCCAAAAAAAATTTTTCAATACATTATTCTTCTTTTCTAAGTTTCCTTACAGCTATTACACATTAAAATGTATGTAGGATGGGCTATGATCTCATTACTAGGTTACGCTGTTCTATGAAGATCTTTGCCACTTACAAATGTTGTAATAACTGCAAGACGGTACAGTAATTATTATGTAGATTTTTAATTGTATTATTAAGTGATATGCTAAGTACACTTAGTACAATCGATTCCATGAATGAAGAATGCAAATCAACACCTAGTATTAAAGAGAATATATATTAAATATAACATTATATATTATTATAAAATATTAAATAAAACGTAGAAGAGAATAAGCAGAAGGCTCTATGGAACTATGAATTATATTATAACCCAACTAAAAAGTCTTTCATTTGATGCTAAGGTTGCTACAATCACGTGGAAATCTAGACTTTTGTGTAGCTCTTCTTATTCATTTTTTTTTGTAATACGCTTCCAAACAGGAAACAGCGAGTTTTACCACGATACCCAGCTAGTAAAAGGTTTACCCTCTTAGCAATAAAAGTTGTATAGTTACGAAATAGTTAACAGTCTTTTGTCTTTTTCGATCGAGTTTAAAAATGTAAAACAAAGAAAAAGACAAAACACTGTTAAACTTCCGAGGCTATACAACGTTTATTGCTAAAAAAATAGATTTTAAGCAGTTCAATGTCAAATAAATTTCGAAACTAGTACGACAACTAACCCCATGTAAACGTCCATTCATCTTAAAATTCAATGAACGACCCAAAGAATTATCTATTTAAACTGCGTGAGAATAAAGTTACAATTTGCGTGTAAAGATAGCAGTGACGTCGGTGTAACGTTAACTGACCATCTGAATACAAGTTCTTTGGAGAGATTTGTTCTTACAATATTTTGTGCTATACAATTTTGACACCTAGTTCAATCTTTTTAGAGTGGGTTTTTTATTGTGTGAATTAGTCTGAAATATAGCCAATTCTCTAGAGTAGAAGAATAACTACGAAACAGTAGCTTAGCTCTATCTCTTTCTGAATAGTTCCCGACTCAATGCTAACGCTCACGAGCGTCTTTAATGATTTTGTTTAACGATTCGAAATATGTTTTTCGAAGAATTTTTTAAAGAAAATATGTTGGAAGTGCATCAACTAAAAGCCGAAATTAACCGTTATTGGTCAATGAAGGTAAAATAATAAAAAGTGATAAACAATAAAGTGTTAGTTTAATTACTGTTGTCTGGAAACTAAAACTACGTACTTATTAAATTACAAATTCATACATTTTCACGTCAGTAGTTTCTAAGATTCGAACCATCGTTTTGTTACAAACGATGTTTCGTATCTCAGGTACTGTACCGTACAGTAGAAGTGGAGGCGCAATAATTTAAGCAAAGGGTGGAAAGCGACGGAGCGTTCTTTTTGGTATTTGTGCGAGTGAGACGTGCGTAGAGGTCGAGAGGGTTCGGTGCGGGTTAAACGCGTCGCAGGGGCGGAGTTAGGGGGTGCGATTAGGGGCTACCGGGCCAAGTCAAAAGGTCGAATGCGTTGTGATTTGTTACGAATTTTGATAAAATTAGGAGTGTTAATTATGTTACGATGTTTAATGACTTTAACCAAAGTGTCTTTAGGACTGACTTTTAAAAAGGAGGAGGTTCTCAATTCTACTGTATGTTTAAAAAAATTGTATGTATTTTACGCGATTACTCCGCCAATTTAGAATAGATTTTAAAGAAGTGGTTTCATGCTAATTTTACTAAAATTGGTCGAGCAGTTATTAAAATATCAACAAAAGTCTTATTATTGTTTACTTGGATAACGGATTATAGAACGAGAAGTCTGTTTGTAAGCTTTCTTTTTAATGTTATTTTACATTGTTATATGGTTTTTAACTTAGGTTTTTAACAGCCTTACTCGGGGTGTCTTGATCTTGGGCGGGATGCTCCATCTCGCCATCGTCTGGGATCGCACTTCCCTCGGGACAAGATGACACCAGCGATTATATCGTAGCAAGTGTCAAAATTTCCTGAAAACTGTAAAAAATTTGATTAAATTTACAACTAGAAAACAATGCTGTTAACTACATTTTTGTACGTGCATTTTATTGTATTACAGTTACAAATAAAATGTAAAAGATCCACAAATTGCAGACAAAACCCACATATCCACGCACCTTCGATTAAGCTATCACCATCCGTCATTCACCCCCCTAGTCCGGCCCTGGCGCCCATCAACACCCCAAATAGGCCGACGCTGCGAACGCTAAAAACGCACCCCTTTGCCCCTCACCCTGATTTTTAAGCCTACTCCTACCACCCCCTAACTCCCGGGTTAGCCAGAGGTACATTTATGCACAATAAATTTTGACCGCCGGCATCCATTCAAAATGGCGTCAATGCTCCACCATTTGCCATCCAAATTCAAACTCTAATCCCGAGCTAGAACACCCACACTCCAACACCTTACATTTGGAAACACAGCCTATGTAAAAGAAACTGCCTCGG
Source organism: Peribatodes rhomboidaria (assembly GCA_911728515.1). Lineage (NCBI taxonomy): Eukaryota > Metazoa > Arthropoda > Insecta > Lepidoptera > Geometridae > Peribatodes > Peribatodes rhomboidaria. The sequence continues at coordinate 11,254,727 of OU452186.1, read as the reverse complement.
AGTTTTGAATCCTCCTTTCGTTCCCTTCAAAAATTCGCCTTATTCCTTCGTCGCTAAGAGCGGTTTTTGTTCGTTTTTGTTTGCATAAAAGAAGGTGGTATTTTGCGGGTAGGAGAGAGACAAAGCTATTTACCTAGCTTTAGGTATATATCTCATTTGTCTTGGTGATAGTGCGGTAATAAAATCTATTGTTCTGATGTCCATTGCTCGTGAAAGGTCCACAAGGACGTGTGGTTTTAACAAAGGGATTATAACAAAGACTTTGATTAAGCCCGAGCTTATCTTTGTAAGCGTATTTGCCACTGCGAGTGGTATCGATCTGATGGAAGATAGCTGGAGAACGTATAAAATAATGCAATGGGTTTCTAGAAGTTAATTTGAAAAAAATAATGCCTCTCAGTTTCTTGCCTGTTCTTCTGAGTAGTGGCTCTTTTTCCGAACAAGGCGATCGAGAAAAATGCCTCTCAGTTTCTTGCCTGTTCTGAGTAGTGGCTCTTATATGGCGGTAGAGTCTATTATACGAGTACGAGTAAAACTTTGACGTTCATAAGAACATATATCTTTGATACCCAATTGAATAAAAACATTTTGACTTTGACTTTGACTTTTGTTGGTTTGTGTAAAATCAATTGGATTACGAGTACCTGTCTTTTTATTGACTGCCTCGGTGGCTCAGCTAGATGCTTTCTGAGCTTGGGGGTGTGGGTTCGATTCCCACCTAGAGCAAACATTGATGTGATTAACATTTGTGTTTGTTCTATGTCTGGGTGTTAATGTGTACTTAAGTATGTACTTATTTAAAAATATAAATGTATGTATTTCAGTCTCTGGCCGCCATAGTATAAGCTTTGCTTAGTTTCGGGTCAGGCGACCGTGTGTGGAAAATGTCTCGAAAAAATGTCCCGAACCCTCTTACACAATGGAAATTCCTACATTATACCTATTCCAATATAGGGATATCTGTTCACCAGAGCGTCAACAAAAAATGACTAAGTAGGTACTAGTTACCTATGTATTTTATTAATTACTAGAGTTTGCCCGCGGCTCTGCCCGCGTGGAATCTATTGCATAGCAATTAATTACCTATTATGTAAATCCATTCAGTAGTTTTAGTGGTTAAGTAACAGTTACCTACTAAATTAATAGTACAGTGATGTAAATAATAAAATGTTGAGCAAAAACATAAGTATTCTTGTTTATTGTTTTATTTTACTTTTTAATGTTAGTTTTGTAAAGACACTTTTCCGTTGAAAAACAGAATCTAGCTGTTCAAACATTTGTTTTGCGTTTTGGCTATCTTGTATGATCGATAAATGTTTGTCGGTTATACATTGAATTATTATAGCCTTTGCTTTTGAGTCATCTAATTTTTGTTTTTGTTCATGCTGGATATCTTTATTTTCGTATTCTAATATCTGCAAAACCTGTTTTTCTTCTAGTAAGGATTTTACTCTAAACTTCCAGTTAGAATAATTTTCGCCTTTTAGTATTGGCAAAATAATGACGTTTGTGTACATTTTACTTTTGAGATATTATTTTCTCACCTTTATCCTTTAAAATGGCCCATAACCTTATGTTGGAGCAAGGTTTCCAATAATATCTGCTTTATAAGCACGACACGTTATTTAACAGGCTTTATTTAATATTATACAGAATTACAGACATTAGCCATTAATAGAATTTTCACACTGACACTGCTGGATTGACACTGTTTAAAAAAGAACTTCCTCAATAAGATAGTTTCTACGAAACTATCCAATGAGGTAGTATTCTCTTCAATTTGAACTTGCGATTTTATCTTGCTTATTATACAAAAATTACACATCCAAAACCATAAATATTAAGTTTGTCGCTACTCCCGAGGTCAAGGAATCGAATTACATGCAAATTCCCGAAAAACAGGTAGTTGTTTGGGAGAAACATGTAAAGGAAGTTTTGTAGAGCGCCATCTCACTCCATCTTGCGTTTTTATCTCGTTCTGGTTTTTCACTTTTATTATATAGATCTTGTTTATTGTTTTATTTTCCTTTTTAATGTTAGTTTTGTAAAGACACTTTTCCGTTGAAAAACAGAATCTAGCTGTTCAAACATTTGTTTTGCGTTTTGGCTATCTTGTATGATCGATAAATGTTTGTCGGTTATACATTGAATTATTATAGCCTTTGCTTTTGAGTCATCTAATTTTTGTTTTTGTTCATGCTGGATATCTTTATTTTCGTATTCTAATATCTGCAAAACCTGTTTTTCTTCTAGTAAGGATTTTACTCTAAACTTCCAGTTAGAATAATTTTCGCCTTTTAGTATTGGCAAAATAATGACGTTTGTGTACATTTTACTTTTGAGAATTACAGACATTAGCCATTAATAGAATTTTCACACTGACACTGCTGGATTGACACTGTTTAAAAAAGAACTTCCTCAATAAGATAGTTTCTACGAAACTATCCAATGAGGTAGTATTCTCTTCAATTTGAACTTGCGATTTTATCTTGCTTATTATACAAAAATTACACATCCAAAACCATAAATATTAAGTTTGTCGCTACTCCCGAGGTCAAGGAATCGAATTACATGCAAATTCCCGAAAAACAGGTAGTTGTTTGGGAGAAACATGTAAAGGAAGTTTTGTAGAGCGCCATCTCACTCCATCTTGCGTTTTTATCTCGTTCTGGTTTTTCACTTTTATTATATAGATTATTATTCTACTATTTTTACCTTACTATTAACTATCCTAACTACCTAATTAAGAAATTTTATTGTTATTACAATTAGTAGTTAATTCGTAATGGTTTATTGTGGCCTGATATAAATAATTTTATTATTATTTTATTTCTTCCTATACTTTTCGCTGATTAATTTTTTTTTTTGCTTTTATTTAAGCTTATAGCTCTTTATTTTATTAGCTATTAGCTATTTAGCTCGTTCACGTTAAGGATACCGACAAGTAATTAGGTACTTGAAAAATGGCATCATCTAGGAATAGTCTATTTAAATCTAAGTAGAATCGAACATGTTCGGTGAAATTTGGAGGACTCTTTTGCTGACCGAAGGTTAAGTATGCTAAGGATTTTTTTCGTGCGTTACTTTGACAATCTTATTATTAGCTTGTGTCTTAGAATAACTACCTATAGAAGGTAGGTTTCCAAATAACATCTTCTCAAAACGCAAGCCACAAATTCTTACTTGCTTCTTACTTACTGTGCTTACTTGCCTTTTCACGCACACTGACGCAAACTCAATGTGGTTAGTTAAAATGTTTTCCCTTATAATTTGGATAATTGGTTTATTGGTAAAAATCTGTTTCAAACATTGATTTAAAAGTCGGGATTCGCCCGTACGTAGCTTCGTATGGTGTCATAAATGACACCAATTAAATGAAATCGGAAATCAGAATTTATTGTTAAATCAGAACTCCTATTGTTCACATTTGAATATTTATAATCAAATCAAATCAAATCATTTTATTTGCATGTCAATGTTAAATAAGGTTAAAATAATTAAAATTAATGTTCAGCTATTAAAATAAAAAAAAAATTAAAAAGTCAAAGCATTCATCGATACGCATCGGCACACATGCAATCGCGAGCGAAGCGCCTATGCTTCGAAGCTTCTACAAAAATGCTTTCGTATGCCCGGATCTCTGTATTCTCACGGAACTTTTTAAATTGATTCTCTTAAAAATGTGTGACTTGAACCTAATCAATAATTACATAGATTTATTTTGTCAAGTCAGTTATTGCAAATTTTACAAAATGGAGAAAAGTCTTTTTTGCAATCAGGCGTCAGTTTAAAAAATGAATGCAAAAAATTCTTTAAATTTCAAAAACATTTATTATCACGAAATTTCACGAGAATCAGTTGAGAACAGACGGGTTTTTCTCACGATACTCGCCAATCATTTTCGGTAACTACTCATTTTATTAAGAGTCCCGCGACGCTCTGAAATTTCCACACAAACAAGCTTCTCAAATTTCTTGAAAACTATTTATCAGATTATGATGAAATTTAGCGTGTATAATTAAATTAACAATATCTCCGCCCCTATTTTTTTTAAAAAAACCTTCTCAAGCTAAAATAGAGCTATGAAAAATTTCCGCATAAATTTGTAAGGGGTCACTTTTGGCTGATTTATTCGATAGATAGACAAAGCAAATCAAAAATCCCTTTACATAGGGAGGTTGTCTACATCATTAGCTTTTAAATGAATTCATAATACAAGGGACATTCATAGTTACTTAAGAATGATTCGAGAAGTGCAAAAGTCCAAAAAAAAACCACTTTGTCACTCTGTAGGTAACTTCAGAGGCTTGTCAGTATCTTTACTAGCTCTCTTCGCTCGTCATCTTCTTCTAGACGAAATGGTTAAGGAATTCCTTAAGCCAATGCGAAGTCTAAAGTGGTCGCCGGACTCTTAATCTAAGACTAGTCACTCCGAAACACGGTTTGTATTTATAGTGGAAATAAAAAAATTACGCCAAAAATGGCGATGCTTATCAAAGCTACTTTTAGAAGTTGACTATTCATTAGATGTTAAACTGATAAGATGAAGTCTTGCGCCGCCGATAGTCAGAAGCTTGAGTTAACACAGTTTTAGAGTGACATTAACATCATGAGCTGAATTAATTAAATCTGCTATTAAGAATTTAACTCTGTTTATTCTGCAAGTGAGCTTAACTGTACTTATACTTTCAGTTATATAAATCTTTGATGTGTTAAGTTGGGTTGTTCCTTACTCATCCTGTGATGTCTAATACTTTGCCAATTTTTTTCTTAACTCAACCCATTTCTATTCTCAACTCATCCTACATCTATTTTATCATTCGTTGTAACTACTTCATTTGATATAAATGATGTGAGTGAGTGAGGGTGTGTTAAAATCCATATGTATATTTGTAACATGTTGGGTGTGTGTAAAACCACGAAACGCTGCTAGTTACTATAATTCACTTGGTGTTTACTATTAACATACTCAATTTCTAATCTGTAATATTTATGTATGAGATTTTTGAACTATTATTATTTTGCATAGTAATAGCTACACATCATATTTAATTATTTTTACTATACTAAACACTTGGAACTAAGAAGTGAGAATTCAAGATAGACTACCAAACATAATAGCCGAGCCAGGAACAAATTTGCTCAATCATTTCCTCCCAGACGAAAACTTGTATTTGTTAAGATGAAGCTCCAGCTCTTGCGTTGGCATCTTCAAAGCATCAGCTGACGATCTTTAAGCCGCGATACAGCCAGCTGACTTTTTTTAATTCTTTAAGATATTGGGTAAGTTTTATCTTCACACTGTTTTCAATCGGGAGGAAATGACTGAAAAAAATGTGTTACATATTTGGGAGCCTACCGCTGCTAGACCCACCACTTTAGAACCAGCTGACTTTTTGTTTTCTTTAAGATATTGGGTAAGCTTTATTTTGATACTATTTTCAATCGGGAGACCCGCCTATCAAGTCAGAGAGAGTGGGTTCAAACCCAGCCGACAGCACACATCAATTTGTTCATTGTTTGAACATATGTGCGTATTGTATGTCATCTGCTACATGACTAGAGCCCGATGTATGGCGACAGGTTCGCCCCTGTCACATTTGGGACTGAATATCGTCCGGCGAAGTGTGGGTGTTGTATTACCACCTACACCTCTGCCAGCTCCTTCGGGGGAAAGACGTGACGATTATGCTTCTGCTTGGTCGCCATTGCGCTTGATGTTAAGCCACGGTGCGGCGTTATGGAAATGTTTTTGCGGTAGGTGGTATTATTCGAACATATGTAAGTCGGACCTACCTGGAGTTTTGGCGGGAACCGAAAAGGTGTGGTCGTAATTTTGTAACATTTTCTAAATCTTGATGCTTCGAGTGATGAAGTGAATGGTGGATTATTAACCTTTATGGGTTCGTTAACGTGCACAAGGGTCGGCAAATGAAACAAACATTGCGAAATGTGACTTTTTGCTTTCTCTACAAAACTCCACCTTAGTAATAAATAAATAATAAATTCGGGACACTTCCACACACGGTCGCCTGACCCCAAACTAAGCAAAGCTTGTACTATGGCTGCCAGAGACTGATATACATACTTAGATATTTTAAAATACTACTTAAATAGATATTAACACCCAGACATAGAACAAACACCAATGTTCATCACATGAATGTTTGCCCTAGGTGGGAATCGAACCCACGCCCACACGCTCAGAAGGCAGGTTCACTACCAACTGAGCCACCGAAGCAGCCAGTAAAGTGTCAGTAAAGTATCCATCACTTTACTGAGATATGGGGAAAGGGGAGGGATTCATCATCGTCATCATCACCTTATCATCATCACTCCATCATCTGTAAAATACTATATTAACATGATACTGGCAAATGCACAACACATGCGACGCCAAATTCCCATCGATGATGGGATGGACGATGGATTCCAGATTTGTGTGACATAAGTATAATTTTCATCTGATCACATTTTCACTCGACTGTGTTCGAGTTGTGGTGGTAACGCCTACGATGTCAGTATTGAAAAAAAACACTGAAAATTAATTTCTACTTCTTCCTTCTACGTAATACTGAGTGAGTATACTCCAACGACCAAAATACTCCCCCGTTCATCGCCGTAAGCATTAAAAACAACCCATTAGCATCGGAAGTACACTCATCAAGATAAATAGAAATGTCACTATGATGGATTACCACCCCAGGGTTTTACCACTCCATATTACCATCCGTCACCTTTCACACAACCTTATTTCAACTAGCATAAGGTTGACAAGGTGCTAATGCTGAGTTAATCAGTGGTTCTGTGCCCGAGTATCAGAAGTCTGCGTTTGTCGTTATCTACGGTAAGTAAATAGGTAGGTATCTATGTATGGAAAGGAAAATAAAGGGCTGAAATTGACTTGGGAATAGCGTTGTAGGGTTTTATTTATTTTAGGGTAGATATTGAATACCAGTGGAGTTAATTAAAGCGGTTATGGGTGGTGGCACATTAGGAACTCTTTGGATTTGATACCGCAAGTAGGTCACATGTCATGTTTTTAGAGATATGTACCTACCAGTTGTTTGGAAGCTAAAATCTTTGGGAACTAGAGCTGGCTACGGCTTAGAAACGTTGTTGTGTGATCCATACCTATGCTATATTGGTATTTGGGCTTTGCTCAGTTCAGACGAAACTTTAGGTATACGTTGCGACAATGTGCCAAAATCATAGCGATGGATGTGATCTTTGCCACTCTTTGCTTAGAGGTAATTTATTTATTTTAGTTTACTTTGTTCGCCTAAAGTTTGGTAACTTTTTATAGTTGTGGTTCTGTAGTGACGACAGTGAACCGAAAGACGCAGTGTTTGCAAGCCCCTTGCAAGAGGAACCAAGGATCTTGTGAATGTCGTGGGAAGCTGCTGGATGCGAATAGCGCTCACAGTCGTTGTGGAGGGGCTGTTTATATAATATGTATTTCCTTCTTTTTCTATTTGTCGAGCAGTGGGCGTTTTCGACTGAGATGAATCGCAATAAAATCCCTAATTTTCAGGGCAAAGCGATTAGCGCTTTTATAAGGAAATCCCATAGAGTTAATACTGCCTCGGTGGCTCAGTTGGTAGTGAACTTGCCTTCTGAGCTTGAAAGCGTGGGTTCGATTCCCACTTAGGGCAAACGTTTATGCGATGAACATTTGTGTTTGTTCTAGGTCTGGGTTTTAATATGTATTTAAAAATATCTAAGTATGTATATCAGTCTCTGGCAGCCATAGTACAAGCTTTGCTTAGTTTTGGGTCATGCAACCGTGTGGGAAGTGTCCCGAAATTATTAAAAAGAAAAAAACCGACATCCAAACATATATGTAGGTACATAGATAGTAAGTTGACATTGTTTCAAAAGATGAATAGCTATTCTGAAAGTAGGTACAATCATATACTTTTATTTCATAGGTATTCCAAACATTATTCACATTGAACAGTAAAACATTAAAAAACGATAAAAACCTCATACAATAAAAAGCCTGCGTAAATAGTTATCTAACGAAGGCAAACTAAAATCGGCAACAGAAATACGTGGAAAAATAAAACGGGCAAAACAAAATGGAAGTCGTTTAGGGGTGGCTAACACGCATGTGCGTGGCGTCCACCCCCGGTCGTAGGTAAGTACGTTAATCCAGGGGGAGGGCCTTTCCCACCGCGTTTTTTCACAATCTTCCTTGAGTATTTTCTGTATTTCCCTTTGAATAATTTTGGATTTTCGCTTAACAGGGAGTCACGGTTTGTAGAATTAATTAGAGGGCGTTTTCTATGCGTGCAGGGACGTAGATTTTTTTGGGTAGGCTGTTTTGCGGTGGATTTGTGGGTGGAATTTTATGACTTTTTTTTGTACTTAGTTTAAATGCAAGTATATACTCGTATTATACAGTGCGAAGTGTAAGTACTTATTCATAGTAATATTTAGAATGATAAAGTTTGTGATTGAGTGAGTTTGCGTGTATGTAACATGTTTGTTACTTCATCTCACTAAAACGGCTCAACGAGTCAAACTCATGCCTAGTCCGTTGTAAAAAAAAAGCTACTTTTAATCCTGGTAAACAAAATCGTCTACTCTACCACCTCTACCACCAACAATCAACAGTCAACAGAACTGCTAAACAGAACACTGTTTAGCAGTTCTGTTGACAAAACTACTTAGATTTTTCCCCCATTAAATCTGTTCACAAAACAAATGATTTTTAGACCTAGATTTTATCTAGGTCACTTTCACACCTATGGCTATTCAAACGAGAGCAACGAGGACTAAAACGGTGAGATTGAATCTCACTCCGTAAGAATAGCCCTTCTGTTCTGTTGAGTAAGAGCTTTTTTCCCCATTAGTTCTTGTGGGTAGAATTGTAGGTGCATCTAGTACAGTATATAATTCTCAAAAATGGAAAAATCGACTTTGTCCATGGAAATACTATCCATACTAATAATAGCTTAGATTTTGACACCGACAATATTTTCTCTGCATCACCTAATCGTATTTTTTTTAGAATTTAGGAGCTACATACCATAAATATATCCATCCATAATTTTTTTTTTATTTGTTAAATCCGTACTCATTTATCCCGTTATACTCGACTAACATCTCAGTTCGAGCATTAGGATACTCTGAAAACCAGCTCTGCGTAGGCTGGCCAGCCTCCGCAGTACATTGCTGAGAATATCCCAATTGCAAAACTAAAATTGTTGCTTTTAATTTATTTTTGAAGTAATTTGTCTTTTTTTTTTAGTTTTGGCAAATACCTTTTTATTTATTGTTATTTATTAAAATAAAGGTACCTTGATTCATGAGGCTTTTGAAGGGCCTATAGTAATTACGCACCATGAGTGGTTCGGACCGCGTAGCGAACCGCTCATTAGCTCTTTTTGATCGAAAATGCATTTATGGTTGTTCCTATCTGTTTGTCTTAATATCAGATTGTATTCCCAGTAAAAGATATAATCAAAGTTAGCCTTTATAGGTGATATTTTTAACTTATTTGACAAACACTTTATTTATAGAAAATTAGAAGTAAGTTAAACGCGATGGCAGTTCAAGGCAGCCTAGTTGGGAGAAGGACGCCTCTCAAGCCACAGGGAGCGGGTTCGAACCCAACCGACGGCACGCACCAATTTGTTCATTATGTGAACAAATGTGAGAATTGTATGTCATCTGCTACATGACTGGAGCATGGTGTATGGCGACAGGTTCGCCCCCTGTCACATTTGGGACTCAATATCGTCCGGCAAAGTGTGGATGTTGTATTACGCCTCTGCCAGCCCCCTCGGGGAAAGGCGTGACAACATGTTATGTAAAAGTAAGTAAGTAAACTAACTGAAAACTAAGTCAAGTTTTTCGATTGGTTTCCCCTCCTTTTGATAAGAGCTTTCTCTAAAGCTTTCTACTTGTTTCTATCCTTTGCTGTACATAACCATTCTGAGCCTAGGCCCAGAAAGGTGTTCACAGTAATACCTATGAAACATTTGAAATTACAATCAATATAAACGCAAAACCAGGTCGCTAGTTAACTATCTTCGCAATGATCAAACTTACAAGCTTTACTAAGTAATATCACAAAGTCCTAGTGCTCAGATATTTGAACTTAGTTCCAATAAGTTAGACAAATAACTAAAACTTCTAAACCCTATTCAAAAGCTCAATTATTCACTTTGACGTGGACCGTAGATAATCATCTATCATGCGATACGACCGCCCGCCGCGCCAGCGTTACTTGACCTCCCAATTTTGTACGACTACCCTCACTTTCGATTTGTTTTATAGAATTTCGACTTCACGTGCCCTAGTAGCTGCTGTTTAAGCTGTGGCTCGGGTTCAAGATATGGTGGTGGATGAAAATGGTAAAGCAAAGTGTGGAACGGGAATTCCAGCGCCTGTTTGTGCGTAAAGATTGTGACTGACGTTTTTGGAGGCCTGACGGTGGACAGATAATAAATTAATGTTGATGTTTGTTTAAGCTTTTAGTTCTCTTTTTTACGTTAGGAAGGTCTGGAACTCGGTGAATTCCATTAGGGCGTATCATATTACCTTGGTCATTATCTTTCTCGTTACAAAAGTCATAGGAGTAAGTGTGACGGAAAATAAATCGCACGAGCCAAAATGGGGTCCTCAAAAATTCTGTTTAATAATACCTTCTGTTTTCTCTCTGTTTCTGTAGAAAAAATAGTGCATGAAGAAATTGGTTTTCTGTAAAGTCGGCTTACGAACGATAGTTTAACGTGACAACGTCATGACAAAACATTGATGAAATCTCCTCGGACGCATAGGCCCTAAGCACAGGCCAATCGAGTGGAAGAGAGATAGATGTGGCGCAAGCCGAACGCTCAAACCGATCGTGGCTTTCGCTCGCTCATGTAGCGCTCTCGCTCTGATCGATCCAACGTAACGGGACAATGAGTCATCCCTTTTCGTGCGTGCAGCCGTCGTTCATCGATTTATTAGACGTCGTCACTTCCAATTTTTTTTTAAATTATGTTTTAGTGTGTCAATAGCACAATTAAATTAGGAAAAAGAGGAGCGAGTACGAGGCATAGACAAAATATATTTTCTACATAGCACAGGTAACATATCAAGAATGAACTCTAAGCTTACGTTGTGAAATAAAGTTCCGTAGCTTTAGCTATATGGAAAGAAACTTTAAGAGCCTTATTTCAACGTAGTAAAATTGGTTTTCGTGCGAACGCTTCTTCCTAATCGGTGGTCAACTGCACCCGTAGAGGCGTGCCTGTATGAAGGAGAAGCAGATTAGCATGGCTTTTACCAAGTCCCATGTAAATTTTGTTCCCGCCTTGTGGAGGATTTAGTTACCTATACATGTCTATAAGGTACATGTATACCTTAACCTACTGTTATGGACAGAGGGAACGTTAGCGAGCGAAGCGTATAGAATTCGACAATTTTTATTTTCATTGTCCCTTAAAATTTTTGTACAAAATAATATTTAGGTGTTGCACCAAAAAACCAAATGGTTTGTCAATGTTTTCGTATGTGTTCTGTTTTCCTCTACAGGTCGCACTTCTTAACCGATTCTCTTAACATTTTGTGAGTATGTTAGAAAGAAAAAACATATCTCCTCAATTTTGAAAACTTTCCAAAAACTGACTCGGCAGAAAAAAACTGTATATTTATCGAACGCGCTCACAAAATTTCACGAGAATCGGTTGAGGAATGCGACCTGTAAGGAGGGCAGACGTCGGCCGCGACGTCTACAGTTCAGAGTCACTAGTTTTATAAAGGTTCATGAGGTCTATGTGTTTGTTTGTTACTTCTTCATGCTAAAATTAGATCAACGGGTTTGGATGAAGTTTGGAACGGGGGTAGCGTATGCCTTTTAGCCGCCAGGAACAAGTAGTGTTAAAAAAATGCGAGTAGTGACCTGGCTGCTTAGCAGTATCAAGTGCAAAGAAGTGAAAAAAAAACAAATAAATTTTTACTCGTCCCGCGACGCTCTGAAATTTCCATACAAACGCGCTTGTAAAATTTCTTGGAAACCATTTGTCAGATTATGATGAAATTTAGCATGTTTTTTTTACGTAGAATTGTCGGCGTTTGACCACCAACTAGCCTGATGTTAAGCGACGTATGTACAATTAAATGAAATATATATCCGCCCCTATGTTCTTGGTTTTTTTTAAAACGTCCTCAAGAGAAAATAGAGGTATGAAAAATATCCGCATTTGTAAGGGGTCACTTTTGACTAATTTATTCAATAGATAGACAAAGCTAATAAAAAATCCTTTTACATAGGGAGGTTGTCCACATCATTTTTAATGCTCATAAATCAGCTTTTAAATGAGTTCCTAATGCAACAGAAATTCATAGTTATTTAAGAATGATTACAGAAGTGCAAAAGTCATCAAAAAAATTGAAATTGCACTTTGTCACTCTGTAGGTAACTTTAGAGGCTCGTCAGTATCATTACTATTGCTCTCTTCGCTCGTAGTCTTCTTCTAGACGAAATGGCTATAGAAAACCTTAAGCCAATGCGAAGTTAGTCTGAAGTGGTCGCCGGACTCTTAATCATTAAGTATAAACAAATTTGTTACTTATAAAAAATAAACTCATAAATAATAAATACTGTGAGCAGTATCAATATTACTTTAAGTTTATTTTTTATTTTTAGGCTTTCGTTTTGCTACCTTTGCGTTTGCCTCTGGGCTGATGCTATAATTATATAAACAATGATGTGGCCTACGATCTTAACCTACAATGTCACACGCTCACCTAGAAGGAACCAAACAGACACGTCATAATATATGTATTACCAATACATATGATATGTACATACTGGAACGTGTCAATGTAGTAATGTATGCACAAAAAAGTTTTTAATCCTTTAGAAGGATCCGAACAGACACGACATAAATATTGCCATTACAAATTTATGTACTGGTTAGGTTAGACGTCTCAACATAACATTGTATGCACAAAAAAGTTTTAAATCCTTTAGAAGGAACCGAACAGACTCGTCATTTGTATTCCCAATACAAAATAGATGTACTGGTTAGATTAGACGTCTTAACATAATAATGTACATGAAATACATTGTTAATGTACATTGAATGTACAAAAAAAGTTCTAAATGCTTTCGAAGGAACCGAACAGACATGTCATTTGTATTGCCAATACAATATGTAAATACTGGTTAAACGTCTCTACATAGTAATGTATAAATTACATACATTTCCGGTAACATATAGACAAAAAAGTTTTTAGTCCTTTTTTTAATTCCCTACAGCCTACTCGATTGCAATTGCAGAAAAACAAAACCACAACTGAACCTTAGGCCTCGCGCGTGCCGTACAAAAACCGCCCATTGCGACCGCATTTTATCGCCTCGTTTCCAGAACCAGCGCACCGTGAGCAATTAAAAGATTTAATGATACAGCCTCACATAAATATCTAACTTTTGTATTAAACCCGGGCCGTAATTACCTAACTTGCTCGGGAATGACGACGTATTTACATAATGACTTTATTTTGGTTTTGTGGGCGGAATTTTAATTCGGCGGCATGCTGTAATTGTGGCTGAAAAGTTGTGTCGTTTCTAGTAAGGAGAATTGTGTTTGTTTACTTTAGTTTTAATGTCTTCATGATTCGAGGAAACCAGGATTTTAATGTAATGCATGATGGAAATACGGCTAGCTTATACTGAATTGAAAATCAATTGCCGCGTCTAAAGTAAAGTAAAATTTTATAGCACAAAACCGTGTCCAAAAAAACGTGAAATATAATTATAACACGACTAAAATAAATATTTTTTTCTCATAGCTCCACTCGGTTTCTTTATGTAGCATTGAATTCACACAAAAATAAAGACAATTTACACCCATCTAGACCTAGAGCAGATATTTCAATTCATCATTCCAACATCTACCCGGCCAAAAATTGATCCCAGATACGAGTATAGTCAAAACAAACTGTCTTAGCGGACGTATATACCTACTTACCTACAATATTGAATTTTTTTGTAGATAGAAAAATTGTTGTAGAAAAACATTGTTGACACTAGGCAGCAACAAAAAGCTTACTTACTTAATAATTGTGACGTGTAACTATAGGAGTTATCCATAAATTATGTTTTCTGATTTCTTACTAAAGAGTTAATCTAAACCAAATCTAAAAGAAGCGTGTCTATACTAACGTAATCGTTTTATGGTCGACATACCAACAACACGCACGAAACGCTATGGTTCCTTATTTCTAAAACGGACCGCTAGAGTGTGGAATGCTCTGACAGAGTGTGTGTTCATGACACTTATAATCTGGGTGTCTTTAAGTCTCGAGTGAATCGGTTTCTTCTAGGCAAGCGAGCTCCATCGTAGGTCGTATCACTGCTTATCATCAGGCATGTTGGCGGCCAAGCGCCGTTAAGTTATATTAAAAAAAGAAAAAAAGTCAAAGATCAAATGAATCCGTCCGAAAAACATCACAACGGCAATCTAAGCCCGGCCCCTCGATCACTATTCATTTCAATGTAAATTCTAATTGCCGAACCATTTTCAAATTTTAATCAACATTCTTAATTGCCAAAGCTGCAAAGCTCGTTTCAAAGGAAATACCTACAGAGACCCTCGTCCCGAAACCAAAACATTATAAATCACCAGCTTCTAATTACCGCTATGTACTTGCCCCAGATGGTCGGATCCCTCCCTCAAACTTCCAATACATAATCCTCCGGAGGTCCGTAAATGGAATATTCATAAAACCACCCTTTACGACCTTGTAAAGGGCCACATAAAAATTTAGAGGCAAAAAACGTACACCCTTTAGGCCTCCTCTTGGGATGGGCAGAAGTTGGTAATTGAATTTTTGCCTGGAGCCGCAAAGGGCGGCCATGCTTAATTTGCCGGACTCGAAAAAGGGTTGAACTGTTTGGGTTAAGGCGGAAGAAAGTGCGAGATTACATGATTCAGAAAATTTAAACATGGACACACCTAGATTAAATTCGAGTACTTCGTTCGAGTAGTATACTTTTAGTAGGTGCTTACTTACTTACTTCTCAACCCGAGAAACGAATAAAAAAATACGAGTCTACCTCAAAGACGAAGCAAACTGGCGTTTTTAGGTGAACGATTTTTACGGCCTTGGCTAAAATTTAAAACGAAGATCTAGATAAACTATCTCTCTAATTTTTAAGACATTTTAATAACCAATGAAATTCGTATGGGACCATCTCTGAAACATGTTCTACCAAACAAAAAAATAACTTCAAAACCGATTCATAATTGAATCGGTTATAATGATTAATTGATCGATTTTGATGATCGGAATGATCACGTAACATACTTACAAATAACATACAGTCGATTGAAAACCTCCTAGCTTTTTGAAGTCTGTTAAAAAAAGAAAGTTTCTTCGTAATAAACATGCTCTAATATATACCACATCATTGTCCAACATTAGACGAAATACACATAAACTAGACAATAAAAAAAATTTTTTTTTTCGCTGACGCCTTTCACTTGAATCCTAACTGAAGGTACGAATTTATATTGTTGTAATCAAAAAGAAATATTCAATTTTTTACACGCGAAGGGTTGTTTGGGTCTCCAATTTTTCTGGCTACTACGTGCTAAAATTTTATTCGGCCTATCCGGATTATATAAAAGAGTAGGTGTCCGGGATATTCCTTTTATCTTTTACGTTTTTTTTCCATTTAATGCGATTCGATTTGGGATTGTGTTGGGAGAATTTCTAAAGTGTTTTGGGCAGAATTTTGGTGTAAAATAATGCTGCTCTAGGCAAAAGTGTTTCAAAATTATTCTGTTTTATCTAACGAGAAATGTCCGGATGGAAACAATATTTTATGAGTATTACATAATATCAAAACCAAGCTTAAAAACCGTCTCTCCATCATTCGTCGTCCATGTTAACAATTTTTAGGCTCTTGTCGATATTTTAAAAACTGCTAGACCGATTTCAATTAAAATATGGGACGACCTATAGAGTATGATCTACCAAACAAAAACAGAATCATGAAAATCGATTCACAATTGGTGGAGTACATACATAACATCGCGTTACATACATATAAAAAAACATACAGTCGAATATAGAACCTCCTCCTTTTTCGGTCGGTTAAAAATGTTAGCTTTGAGTTAGTTTAAAATGTATTTTTTTTAATCATTATCACTAGCCATGCTACCTACTACTGAGAACTGTAATACTTATCTTTAGCACTTTTATCTTCTTTATTTTCTCTACATAGTAGGAAATTAACTCGCTTTCCGCGTCTCATAACAATTATTTAGAAGAAAAAGATGTCTGAAGCCTTCTACTTCCGCCAAGTAGCCACTATTACATAGATAGTTGTAACCTAGTTGTAAGCCAAAATTTGTGAGACAGGTATTTTTTTTATTTTTTGAAGAAGAAAAAAAGCCCCTCTGTTTTAACCTGTTCTTCTAAGTAGTGTTTTTTTTCCGAACAAGGCAGTCGAGTTTAAAAACTTTGTCGTTCGTAAGTGTATCTTTGATACCCAAATTGAATAAAAACATTTTTACCTATGACTTTTCTTTCTCTGAATATCCGCTAACTCCTTCTGAACCACGCAACGAATTTTGATGCAGTTTTTATCACCAGTTAGAATTTTTTTCACGAAAGGTTTAGTTACCGTGAAGAAGCGGGAACGGGTTGATATTATTTCATAAGTAGTAGGCATTTAATGTAAACTTTTTGCAATTTACAGATTTATGGAGAAAGCACGCAATCACTAGTCTTTCATCGCAGTCTGTAGGTACCTATTTTAATAATAATATTAATTATTATTAATAATATATATAAAGTTAATATTATTATTAATAATATTAACTTTACATTGAATTAATTTATCTAAAGATATCAATTGTTTATTGAGATTAGGTAGCGTAAGTGTTTTGTTCCTAGCGAGAACCTGCGAGCTTGTCTACTTTCCTGTTCTATTATAATTAAGGAAAATAAATATGTACCAGATGTCCCCTGGACGTTTTCTTTCTACCCCTACAGATAACCAAGTAGGATCGATAAAACAAAAACAACAGCATAAAATATGTAGGCAAGGGTAAACAGACGTGGGGTAAATCCGCGGGATTTACGTCGCGTCGTTACTCATTATACATTCCCGTGAAGGCTTTGAAGGCAAAATTACTGGCCCTTGAGGGGGTGGGGTAACAAATGACCAGCCACCCCTGGGGCAAAGTTGCCAACTTTTTGTGACAAATTACCCCAAAAGTGCGTACGCCTAAATTTGTGCTTGCACGTAGATACGTAGGTTTATGTGTCGGGTTGGGTTGGAATATGAAATGTGGCGGTAGTTGGTAATTTTATGCCGTAGTTGGGTTTCCATGCGCGGTTTTATGGAGTCGGAATAAAGGTACTTTATTTGCAAGCTTGCTGTTATTTATGTGTGATATTTTACTCACTAACCTACACAAACTATTTTTTTTAACATAATCTTTTATTTACTATTATCTTAACTTCGTAATCCTAATCCTAACTTTATAACTAATTTCATGAATCTAAAAATTTCATGAACCTAAAAGTTAGTTTGTTTGTTTGTTTGTTTATTACGCTTTCACGCCTCAACTACTCAATCGATTTTCACTAAATTTTGCATACATATTGTCAGGAGTACAGAAATTGACATAGAGTACTTTTTACATATCGTCACGCCTTTCCTCCGAAGGGACTGGCAGAGGCGTGCAACACCCACATTTCGCCGGACGATATTCAGTCCCAAATGTGACAGACGGGGAGCCTATCACCGTATAACTGGCTCCAGTTAAGTAGCAGATGACATTAAATACGCACGTATGTTCACACAATCAACAAATTGGTGCGTGCCTTCGGCTGGGTCTGAACTCGCTCCCTGTGGCTTGAGAGGCGAGCCTTCTCCGACTAGGCTATTATCGTTATTATATACCGAAAAAATACGGTTCTTTTTTTTTATGTAGAATAGGTCGGCGTTTGACCACCAACTCGCCTGATGTTAAGTGACGTTGTGGTCTAAGATGGAGCACGACGACCTATAAGGTACTTATTCACTCTAGCCTTAAAGTTTACTAGAGTGAAGAAGTACAAAGACGGCAGTTGAGTGAGGCGCTACAAGTGCGCTACTGCTCAGACCCGTCTTCGGAACGGTTACACCGGACTACATCCCGAAACACGACTAGGTCATTTCACGGCATGGCTTGGTCCGGTGGGTGGTACGAGTAACTAGCCACGGCCGAAGCCTCCCACCAGAGAAAAGAAAGTTATTGTAGAACCGCGAGTGAAACCGAGGGACGCAGCTAGTATTAATTTAGTAAAAATAAGTTAAATTACCACTGACTGACTCACTCACTGACTGACTGATATGGAGAACTTCATTCTTGCTTTGTTTTGGATAAATTTATTTCTGAAAAAAAAAATTGTCATTCGTTTCCTGTAGGCCACGTGGATAAAGCCAGGAACAGAGGCTAGCATGAAAAATAAACCTTGTAATTATGCATAACTAGCTGTACCCTGCGGCTTTACCCGCGGTTAAAAAATAGCCTATGTATCAATCCAGGGTATAAACTACCTCCATACCAAATTTCATCAAAATCTATCCATCCGCTTAAGCGTGAAGAAGTAAGAAACGTACACACTTACATACTCAACTTTCACCTTTATAATATCAGTTTGTTCGTTCGTTCATTTGTTTGTTTGTAACGCTTTCACGCCCTAACTAATCAACCGATCATCATGAAATTTTGCATACACGTTGTCTGGGATACAGAAAAGGACATAGGGTACTTTTTATCCCGAAAAAATAAACGGTTTCTGTGGGACCGCGGGTGAAACCACGGGGCGCAGCTAGTTTTGAATAGTTTTCATAAATTGCCCGAGCAGCT
The DNA here is from genome assembly GCA_911728515.1 of Peribatodes rhomboidaria. Classification (NCBI taxonomy): domain Eukaryota; kingdom Metazoa; phylum Arthropoda; class Insecta; order Lepidoptera; family Geometridae; genus Peribatodes; species Peribatodes rhomboidaria. The sequence goes on along the minus strand of OU452186.1, from coordinate 11,235,852 downwards.
AGTCTGTAGACCTTGGGAGCACTCTGCGCTGTAGGCATGAAAGTATTTCCTATCCAGTGCCTGGGGCAAATTTATTTACGTCCCGCGCACGAGTTCTTGGCGTTTATTTAAAGCTGAAAACCAAGGTTGGATATTTTTATCGCAGATTTTAACGAGTTTTTATGTAATTGTTTTAAAATTGTGTTATTTGTGTTTCTCCTTTGCTTTTTTTGTATTCTTTTAAATGTACATTGTAGTCCCGTCCGTCTCTTAAAGTCAATCCTGAAAATCAGCGCTGGGAAGTTATTTTCAGCATTATAGCTGAGCATTGACCTTTTTTGACGTACTGGACACTACAGTGACAGCACTGTTTTCTTTAATTTGTGTAATGGTAAGTGTCTTGTTTGTCAAAATAAATGTATCTTTCTTTTTTCTTTTCTTTCTTTCTTTCTAATCCTAATAATATTATAAACGCTAAAGTTTGTATGTATGGATGGATGGATGGATGGATGTTTGTTACTCTTTCACGCCAGAACGGCTGGACAGATCTGGATGAAATTTGGCACAGAGGTAGATTATAGTCTATAATAGCACATATGATACTTTTTAACCGCGGGTGAAATCGCGGGGCGCAGCTTGTTATCAATATCTGTTAAAAAACTGCACAGCAAAGGTAATCTACGTGCAAATTAAACAATAATATATGTACTTAATAAATACAAAAATTTAAACCCCCGACACCGATTTCCGTAAACCGATTCTCATAGAACATAGCTAATAACACTATTAGAGCTAAAATTGGAAAAGAAAGATAAAGATAAAAGCAAGCAAGTTCGTATAGGCCGAGTGACTAGCTCTGATGTCATAGTTTCTAGGCCGCCCGAAGGCCTCTGACATGGCCTGACGATTGTTGTCATTGAACATTCAACCGGGGCCTACAATTTAACGTGTTATCCGAGCCACGGTAGTGCTCAGTTGTAAATGTTACTCGCGGTCACCCATCCTAGGACTGACCGTGTCGTCCGTTGCTCAGCATTGGACAAAAGATAAAACACCTTAGTAACAATTCTGAGGCTTTTCAATTTTTGTTAGTAAGAGGGTGTATGTTGTACCTACGTGTGCAATATTGACTCTATTTATTTATTGACTATATTTATTTTAATTGTAATTTTGTAATTATGTGTAAACTATTTCTGAAATGTGTAAAATATTTCAAAGCAACCTTAATGTAAATGTAAACAACTAATACTTCTATTAATCGAAACCATGTACAATATGTGGGTAATTTCAGTATGAATAGAATGGACACCAAGAAAAATACGACAGAAAGACGCCAAAGAAAAACAATACGAGATCCGTCCTCTTCCGTGCTTCAGCGAAAATTGCCGGTTGGGAAGGGCGGGCGACTCAGGCGCTACTCCACTGACATTCTTTTGACAGTACGCTCGGAAAACGTCACACAGCAGAGCTTAAACTGCATTTTTTGAATGTGTTGCTAACATATTATGTGACTGCAAGAATTGATAAAACATTAAATTTTAAACGTGAGCGTTAATGTTTATTATATACATCTCGGAAGGTGCCTAACTACATATCCCAAAATACACGAAAACAAATTCCTTTAATTTCCACCCTCAAACAATGCATATAAAATCCACCGACCACGCCTGCCTAATAGGAAATGAGAAAATTAATTAAGCGGAGACAAACAGACGGACTTGTTTATTTAGGGCCGGGATCGTAACCCCGTGTTTTTGTAAGATTCCCTATTGATGTTTGTTGTGTATATACCTAATTTAATTAAGGGGTTTGTTCAGTGTAGGTGCAGCTGTTGGGGGCATAGGGACATAGGCTGTGGGAGTAAGTTAATAGACTTCGAAAAATTAAAAGGATTCGTGTGAGGCGTGATAATGTTTCTAGGGGATGATTTCGTATGATTCATTTTGAAAGTGAATGTAAAAATAGTAGTAGGTATCGGTGGTTATTGAGGCTGACCCTGCGAACTTCACAACACTGTCTTTTCAAGTATTAAAAAAGATCTATGCGTAAGAACCATACTCGTACTTTAAGGAATATTCTAAAAAGGAATTAACGTTCAGCTGTTTTCGAGTTTTTTTTAATGTAGAATAGGTCGGCGTTTGACCACCAACTCGCCTGATGTTAAGCGACGTTGTGGTCTAAGATGGAGCACGACGACCTATGAGGTACTTATTCACTCTAGCCTTGAAGTTTTGTAGAGTGAAGAAGTACAAAGACGGCAGTTGAGTGAGGCGCTACAAGTGCACTACTGCTCAGACCCTTCTTCGGAACGGTTACACCGGACTACATCCCGAAACACGACTAGGTCGTTTCACGGCCTGTCTTGGTCCGGTGGGTGGTAACTAGCCATGGCCGAAGCCTCCCACCAGAGCTTGCTACCCGGTTAGCACTACCCGGGGACCACGTGTAGGGATACAGAGTAGAGTACAGCCCCCAAAAATTTGCGCTTAGCGACACATTCAGCGATTCATTTTTATAAAATTGATGATAGATAGTACAAAATAAAGTGAGATGAAAATGGACGTACAAATTCAGGAAAGTATCTGATGTTATTGATAACATCTCATGTCTAATTACAACTCTATTCAACTCTACTCTATATTGGCAAACAATGCTCTTGCAGTCTACTAATATGTTACAGGTTTTATGTTAACATGGGTGAGTTGAGAAATATTTAAAGGAGGATGAGTTTTTGAAGGATGAGCAACCAACCAACCCATACCTATGAATGAATATGATATAGGTATGGGTTGTTGATGAACAACCCATACCTATTTGTATTTAGGTATCTACCTAACTGTAGGGACCTACCTACCTATATTACCTAGGACCATTTTGTCCTAGGTAATAGGTGTATATAGATAAAAAGAAGCGTATTACTGTACCTCCTACCTACCTACCTATATTACAAGGACAAATGGTCCTAGGTAATATAGGTAGGTACCTACAGTAATACCAAAGCTTTTTCAAATAAGTACCAAAAAATACTTTTTGCAATGAAAATCCCAAAGCGAATCGTTTCACAAAAGTAAAGGGCCGATCATCCCTCCAGCGCGACCCTGTATAACCGCAACATAACTCTTCGTAAGCCCGAAACAAAACCTCCACAGACAACGCACCAATTACAAAAGGCATACCCGAAAGCTTAAAAAAAAAACGCAAAACAAAAAAGTTATTTAAATAAAACCCCGCGCCAGCGTTCTGTGTCGCATAAATTGCCTTCATTAATTTCCGGACCCTGCAAAATATTGTCTTGAAAGGATAATCAAATACAAAAACGGGGAAATGGCGGTGCGTCATTTCCATAACATTTCCCGGCCCCTTTTTGGCCACCTTTGGGCCCCCTTTTGGCCCCTTTTCCGGTCCCTCTGTCCCCTTTATGAGGCCTCCAATTACAGTCCGTGTGAGCTTAAGGCCAGCATTAGAGAGAGCCGTAATGGTAGCAATTATGCGCAGGACTTGGCTATTAAAATTTATATAAGGGCAATTATTTGCAAAGTGGGTTGAGCACTTTCTGAGAGAAAAGGTTGGCTTTTATTTTATTTTTCAGTTGAAATATTCTTGGGAAAAATAATTGCTGGTAGCTTAGTGCAGAGGGACAAGCAATTACCCTAATATTCATGCACTTAGCCTAGGCATTACTTGTCGTTTATAATTACAAGTATCTTGTAATTACAATTCGAAATTACTTGATAGGCGAAGTACTGGATTTTATTTTCTCGGTTACATTGCTATTTACTGGTATAATCTACTAACTATTGGTTCAAACGATTTCTCTACGCTAATTAGTATATTGTGCGAACTCAAGTACACATTGTAACGAAACTGTCCTGAAAAGGGTTATGTTTTTCGAGTATGTTTAATTACGTACGTTTGTATATGGAGTTCTTTACGTAAGTGATCTCATGTCGCGTAAATGACTTGATTTAGAGAGCAAGTGCCGGTGGATTTGTCTTTGTATCCTATATCTTTGTATTTTTATAAGGGTTATGATTTTCGAGAGTGTTTAATTACGTAAGTATGTAGGTATATATGTATGTATGTATGTATGCTACGTAAATATGGAATTCTTTACATTAGTGATCTCATAACGCGTAAACGACTTGATTTCTAGAGCGAGTCTCATTAGATTAGTATAAGCTTAAGCTTGACATATGTAATATATAAAATATATATTTTACGGTCGGGTATTTGTTGTTCTTTTAACTAACTAAAAAGGTAACAATTTATGACAAAGTTATTCAATAGATGCTCCTATGCGTACTGAATTAATTAACTGACTTAGTTTTACAATTGATCTCATAACTTTTTACGATGACGAAAGGCGTTGCGAGACTTACAATTTTTCACAATTTTCAAAATTTTTTACATGTTGTTTTTAATGCGATGCTAGTCTAGTTAAAGAAGGCTCGAGTCTCAAGCAAGAAGGAGCGGGTTCGATTCCAGTCGAAGACACGCACCAATTTGTTCATTTTGCAAACCTATGTGCTTATTTAATGTCACCCGCTACCTGAAGCCCGATGAATGGCGACAGGCTCGCCTCTTATCACATTTGGAACTGAATACCGTCCGGTGAAGTGTAGGTGTTGTAATACATTTCTGCTAGCCACTTCAGGGGAAAGGTGTGACGGTGAGGGTGTGTATATACGGTTTTGATGGTATAATACTTGTTAGCAATCTAGTAGTCTCTAGAAACTAGATAGAGATGTAAGCTAGAATATCTCCAGCATACTTTAACGCTTTGCAGGTACAGCTAGTATAAAAGGTAATTGTAGAAAGGCAGCAAAAGCTACGCCCGGCTGGCGACCAAATCCCTCTGCTTAACATTTGCACCATACTTTTTATATAAACCTCGCCTTCACCCCTTCATTACACATTCTGTAATACACTCTAAAATCTGACTTAGAAAGCTCAATATACGCTGGCAAATTTGTGTTTATAGTTACTAAAAACCCGCTAGCCAATTTCAATCTTGTTACCAAGACGATAAGGTTCGTTTGAAAGCGTTGGCTCCCAAAATAAGACTGAGAAAATTCGCATTATGTAATAAAAACATTTATTTTGTCCGTTTCCGAGTAAATAGGACTCCTCTTCCCCTTATATACCAGTGATTTAGTGCGCGCGAGATCGTTTTGATAACTCCTTTCATATTTCGCTCGGCGGAGCGTTATCTTAGCAGGAAATGTGAATATTACGTTTTTAAAAATGTTGTCTACGGGTTTTTTGCTCTTAATTTTTTTCATTTCCTTTTCTTGACAGCTGGAGCTTGAAACAACGCGGGCGCGATCTAGACACATCTAGATTTTTAAAGTAAAGCGTTCCATGCTTGTTAAAAATGCTAATTTTAATTTTACAAATGGAACTCCAAATTCAAAGTCTGGCGACTTTTGTTTTATTTCTAAACAACGAAATGTAAGTGGCCAGTAACTTTGAAACATTTTTTTATTGTCATTGAACAAGCAAGAGATTTTCAAAAGCCCGACTTCTTTTGAAATTTAAATAAAAAGTGTTGTCAAGAACTAACAATGCGTTTATTAAAAACGCGTTCTGAAACCTGTTTCCCGATTTGCAGCCCGGGGTTAGCATTCCGCATACCTGTGTTGCTGCAAAACCCCTTTCAAATACTACTTTTAATGACAACAAGTTGTAAAAATGTTGCTGAATCAAACAGGTTTAGCAGATATTGCAGCTAGTGAGTTTTGCACGGAGCTCTATCAAATTTGACTTATTATTTTTAAACATGAACATGGGGTTGAAATACCAATTCGTATGTCATGTTTTTGTATGACAAGTAAAAGAGAAAAATTCAATAAGCCCTATTTATATTTGTTACAATTTTGTGTGACATTAAAATTTATGATTTCGTAATTTATGATTTTCGTTCAAGTCTCAAGAGAATCGGTATATTCTAGGCAAACGTGTCGCTCAATCGCAGGCTGTGTGTGATCAAATGCAAGCCAACCCAATAAAAGTACCTTCTACTACGTACGTCTAAGTAGAACCATAGACTACCTACTTACTAAGTTTAATTTCATACATATAACCTTTTACTAATAAACATTGTATAGCCTTGAAATAGCTATATAGTAGTTTGTCTCTCTCTTCCTTTTTAAAAATGTAAAATTCTGAATAACTTTCCCTTTTAAGAGCTTTAGGTAACGTTAGGTGAAGTATAGACTGAATGCCCATAATTTCTAGGCAACATCGTTAGTTCTAGCTAAAGGCAAAAATGTCTAACACAATACAACAACTGTTTATTATAACTTTACTGTAATAAAACAACTGCAAGTCATAATCTCTAAAAACAAAACTCATTACATTCACCTCTTTTCTCCGTTTTGCTTTTACTTTTTTTTAAATGCTGAAAATGGCCGCGAGCAGATGCGCTTATACAAAAGAAGGATAAACCAATGAGGTTCAATTTAGTCCCGGTAATACGAATGCTTCATTTGCATTTAGATTAGCAATGTTCCGTTTGGAATTTTGTGTTTGCGAATACTATAATGTTGGAATAATTTTGTCTGGTGACGATCTTAAGGATGCCAAATGCCGAACAAGGAAAAGAACATAAATGTGTTTTCAATACCTTCGATTTGATTGGTTTATCTTAAAAAACGGGTCTGAGCACTAGCGCACTTGTAGCGCCTCACTCAACTGCCGTCTTTGTACTTCTTCACTCTACAAAACTTCAAGGCTAGAGTGAATAAGTACCTTACAGGTCGTCGTGCTCCATCTTAGACCACAACGTCGCTTAACATTAGGCGAGTTGGTGATCAAACGCTGACCTATTTTTCATAAAAAAAAAAATACATTTGTGTACCTAATGTGATATGTGCGTATGCGTATTGTATGTCATTTGCTACATGAATAAAGCTCGGCGTATGGCGACTGGCTTGCCTCCCGTCATATTTAGGACTGAATATCGTCCGGTGAAGTATATGTGTTGTATTAACCTCTGCCAGCCCCTTCAGGGGAACGGCGTGACGATATGTTAATGTCATCTGATAAATAACTGGAGCCCGATGTATAGCGACAGGCTCGCCCCCTGTCACATTTGAGACTGAATATCGTCCGACGAAGTATGGGTGTTAAACACACCTTTGCCAGCCCCTTCGGGGGAAATGCGTGACTACATGTTTTATGTTAAAAAAATCTATTAAAATTGACGAATATTAATTCAATCCTTTACTAAACATAAATTGAGAATCTTTTTTGGATTTATTGTGTCTATTGCTATAGTGTGGAAAGCTCTGTCCGAGTATTTTCTTCCCTGACCCTTATAATCCTTATATCATCAAGTCTCAAGAGAATCGGTATATCCTTGGCAAACGTGCTCTATCGCAGGCCTTGTGCGACCAAACGTAAGCCAACTAAATAAAAGTAGGTACCTTCTATTACGTACGTCTAAGTAGAACCATAGACTAATGATACATTAGTCACTAAAAATTACTTACATTAATTACTAAAATTAATGTAAGTAATTTTTAATTAATTACATTAGTTACTAAAAAGTTTATTAACGTACGTGACGTACGGACGCAATAAACGTTTTATTTTTATGTTTCTAGCCCGATGAAACTATGTGCGGACTACATTGTCTTCTGAGAGATATTATTGGACTAGATATTTTTAAGGTCAGATTGGGTGAGTGAGTGAGTGTACTTCCATCAGCGTGCTTAATCTTCGGTAATTTTCTCCTACCAAAACTATGCACGTGCAGTTGGTATCCTATCGATAATAAAAAGATCGGAGAGTTTTTGGGGTTTCAATGATTGCATCAATAGCTAATAGAAATAATAATTGTTTTGATTCACACCACTTTTGCCTGTGACTGTACATTGATATATGAGTTGAGTACTATCACTCTACTAATATTGACGACTTGCCTGCGTGGTGGAGCTCTTCATGGCCGAGTTGACTAACGACTCCAAAAGAACTTGTTAAGAACCGTATCAGTTCTAACTTAAAGAATTAAAAAGTCTTAATAACTTCCTAGAATCCCAAGATTGCCCCAAAACCCAAAGAGGCAGTAGCCAAGTTTAAAAAAAAACTACTTAGAATTAAATATTCTCATTAAAATTTAAAAAAGTAGGTGCTCAGGTACTTACAGTCAGCCACTCGTACATTACAAAACAGAAACAACAAAGCACTTTAAAAGCTACATTCCCCCACTTTCCTATAACAAACTAATCAATTTCGACCTCCAATCGAACTTAACCACCCAAACTACCGCAACAAACTAGCTACATAACCTCAGCTCCCCAAAGATCTACCTCACGATGTACAAACGAATTTATATAGAGTAGGTACATGGAGCTCGGAAAGGGTTGCACCCTTCGCGCCGAGCTCGATTCTGCAGACACTGTTGCAGATATTTACCTAAACTTATATAAAACCCGCTTGCATTTAGCCTCGTTTGCAAAAAACCTGTTTTCTACAGTCTACAGTCTTTGAACAAAAAGTTCTTAATAACGCTGCGTCGGGCGCTCGAGTAAAAGTGGTCCTTACAGCAAAAGGCATAAGTTTGAGTTTAGAGGTTTGTTCTTTTTTTGAGTTGGGCGGTAAAATGTTTTCTTAATAAAACGTTGCTGGTTTTATAGTGTGGTCGGTTTTTGTGAAGGTTAGTCGGTTGGGTGTACTTAACCTGTAGTTTGCAATGTTCGGTGTGAAAAAATTTTACATGAATATTTAATTTATTGATTTGACGTGAGATTTAAAACATTCATTACTTTTTTTTTGTAATAAATTGTAGTGTGATTGTAATGCTCATCGTATTCCAGTTGCCATCCACTACTGAGTAGGTATACCTAGGTATTTTCAGCATTTTTTAGATTTATCCTACTAATATTATAAACGCGAAAGTTTGTTTGTATGGATGGATGGATGGATGGATGTTTGTTACTCTTTCACGCTAGAACGGCTGAACAGATCTGGATGAAATTTGGCACAGAGATAGATTATAGTCTAGAATAGCACATAGGATACTTTTTAACCGCGGGTGAAACCGCAGGGCGCAGCTAGTTATGATATAATTTGCTACCAAATAGCTGAAACATTCCACGGTTAAACTGTAAGTAAGCGATCATAGTAACCACAGCTTATCATAAATTATAGTACCTGGATGTCCGAGCTTTGCTCGGTATTTTTTTTTTTTATTGTGTTTTTTGGAAAATAAACAATTGATTTTAGTCTAACCTCAAAGCAAACACTCATTGACTTCGTGTTACTTAACAACGCCATCATCTGCTGTTGTGTCATTAAAGCAATTAGTTGCTCACAAAAAATAGTATTATTATTCGCCAATAGATGTCAGGAAGAGTCATATTTTTGTTATTTTTCTTCCAAGTTTATGTTTAAGTTGATTATCGATAAAACACGAATAAAATGACATTTTCTAAAAATGATTCCTAGCTAGATCGATTTATCGCCTCCGAAACCCCTTATATACTAAATTGTATGAAAATCGTTGGAGCCGATTCCGAGATTCCAATTATATATACATATATATATATATACAAGAATTGCTCATTTAAAGATATAAGATAATTAGATTATCTGGCTTAGCGCGTTTTGCGGATTAATCCAGCTATAATTACTTTTTCACAGCACCGCAAGAAGGTTATATTGACTGAAAACTGTACAAACACAAAACCCGCAATGTAAAGTTGTTTATATTTGCTCTCGGCCAGACGCACGCCATATGCTGTATACGAGACGTACGCAAAATGACGACAATCGTCATCGGACATTGTTGATGATATTTTTTGTTGTCGCTAACAATTGTTGTGTACTCAGGCCGGGGGCTCACTTTTTGTGTTTGTGCGACGGTGCGACTCGCCGCTCGTTCATTTATTTATAGATTTGCTTAGTGTCTTTTGTTTGGAAAGGCTGTACAGGAGTTGGAGGTGACAGCTGAATTCCTGATTAGTAAGGGCTCAGTAGACAGTTTTGCTTTCTAAAAGTTATACTATTTAAATTAATAGGCAACTCTCGATTAACTATTGAAACGATCGCTCACTACGACTAAAAATGTACATCAACCGTGGTTCCTCTAATTTAATTGTTAAAAGTACTTTTTTAATCGGAAAATTACTATTAAAAATGTAAATGTAGGTAACTTTAAAATTCAATGTCGCTTAACATCAGGCGAGTTGGTGGTCAAACGTCGACCTATTCTAGATAAAAAAAAAAAAAAAAATTATAAAATTTAATGTATAGAATCTATAGTAGGTATTACTTACCTACACAACATTTGTTTATTCAATTCAATTCAATTCAATTCATTTATTCGGGTCATAGGTATATAACTACTATACACTTGACAACGTCATTTACAGATTACATAATATTATTAATTTAAAATTTAATGAAACAGTACAATATAGGATACCGGCTGTAAAAATGCGTTGTCAAATTTGCAGCTGTAAAGAGGCTTTGTCAGATTAATAATAAAAATAAAAAATAAAAACCTTAGGTCGAATTAATAAATTATCATAATATTAATTACATTCAAAACGAAGTCTGTAATGATTTTAATACTGACTTTTTCCATCTTTATACGTCTATGTTTGTGACTTGACTGTGTCTAGCTACACACTAGCACGCCACACTTGCAACGCCCTGTGCACTGAGTATATTACGTAAAGTAAATTACTAGTTTAAGTGAAGAATATGTAATATCAGCAATAAATAAATAAAAAATGGTCACGTGGACATCACTACGTGTTGCCCACGTGACCATTTTTGACCTGGAATGCTCGCGTAGTATATTATTATACCATGTAAGCGCTTAAATAAAAACAATGTTTACGCAAATTTACAAAAACACGCCTCTTTTAACTCGATCGGCCTCAAGCGCCGCTAATAAAAAACGACGATTAATATTCAACCCTGGTTCCTCTAAAAAAGTGAGTGATCGATTCAATAGTTAATCTTTCAAACATCGAACACCAACTCGACGCCACACGCGAAATGTCAGAACAACACTGGCATTACACGATTAAAAAGATAAAAACATTGGCGCGAATTTCAAAAATGGAACAGTCACCTCTAACTCGGCCACGGACGCCGATCCGAAAAAAGAGAACCAATATTTACTCTCGATCGGGCCAACACTTCGGCCGAAATCCTTTTATCGATGCCAGTGAGATATCGAATAATCGAGATTTTGTTGGTCTACTTTTATTTTTATTCCATGAAAATGTTATTAGGAAATAATGCTGAGTAGCTTTTACTGTTTGGTTTGTGTTTAGTAGGTTTTTGTGAAGTTTCTTCATAAATTTTCTTGACTATTTGTGTAGGTAATATAAAAAAATCAGATTATTTTTACTGTCTTTCACCTACCTACTTTACTACCTACTTTCACCGTCGTCTGATCCCAAACTAAGCAAAGCTGTACCAAGGCTGCCAGAAGCTTTTAGGCATGCATACTTAATAAGCAACAAAAATTCGCAGAGATGTGTTACTTTCTCATAATTATTATAAATTGTTAACTAAGTGAACGTTACCGTGCGAAGCGTCTTTGCTTCAGCTTAGGCAAAAATGCTTTCGTATGTATGTCGTTTCGTGTGTCTTTTCGGCGTCTGTCCGGCGTCTGTCTATTCAGCCGACACACGCCAACCGGACGCACATATACGAAAGCATTTTCGCGAGGTCTTCAGCTGACAATTATATCATATTAGCTGCGCCCCGCGGTTTCACTCGCAGTTAAAAAGTATTGTATGTGCTATTCTAGACTATAATCTATCTCTGTGCCAAATTTCATCCAGATCTGTTCAGCCGTTCTGGCGTGAAAGAGTAACAAACATCCATCCATCCATACACACAAACTTTCGCGTTTATAATATTAGTAGGATACATAACATACAGGGTGTTACAAAAACCCTATTGTATCCGCGACGTGCGCATTTGGTACCGACTGGAGGATGCAATTACGCTAGTTTAAATTAAATATTGACTCTCCAATTTTTTAACACACATCGCGCTTCACCTTGCTAAAAGCGTGACCGCAGCTACTAATTGCGTCGGTTTGATTTGTAAACTATTCGCGTCGTACCGCTACTTTCTTAGAATAAAATCCGCCAACACAATTATTATGATACAGATCGGTTAACAAGATTTGATTCAAGATTCAAGATATTTTATTTGCAACCATTACAGTACAAGATGTTAAAAATATGAGTACATAGACCAATGGACCAATGGTCAATGGTAGACCTGTCGGGCTCTGCAAGATTTGGTAGAGAGGAGGAGGCTATTTTATTTAAAAAAATATTATGTCCAAAATAGAAAACTTTAATTATAAATCGTCAAAAAAACCTACTACTTTGTAAAATTTCCTTCTTTTCTTGCGTTCTTAAACTGGTCATAACTCTTGCTGTTTTTAATGTGCGTTCTTTTTTGGTATTTTTGCATGAATACTTGTAAGTGTATAACTGTATACATGCCCCTCAATAATACAACAGGGTTTTTGTAACATGCTGTATACATAAAATATTGTATTTAATAATACCGATAACAAAGTACTCAAAAGACGTAAACAGAATACATTTCCGTGAGAAAGTTAAATGAAAGAAAATAAACAAGTGACAGCTGCGCAAATGACATATCGATTGTCCACAATATCGGTTACAGAATCGATACAAATTCAATAGATGGTCAGTTTATTGACTTATTGATTGAGTGCAGAGACAGCTGTGTGGGTAATGTTTAAATTTTTACCCGACTGCGCAAGAAATAGGGTTATGTTTTTCAAGTGTAAGTATGTACGTTTGAATGAGATTTATCTGGCTCTACCTACCAAACAGTTTGATGGATATTGACATGTGAGGTATCATTTGAATCGTCTTGATAGTGGTAGTGACTTAGGGTACAACATTTAGCAGCCGCGTTTTTTTTTTAGTAAGTAATGTTATTTGTTTTAGAAGACAGTGGCAAACAGACAGGCGTGGTCCTTCTGCTCGGAAGGTAAAAGGCAACATTCAAAATTCAAATTCTAAATTATGTATTTATGAAAAGTTCCAAAAGTAACAATTTTACCAATCAACATTCAAAGCATTTTATCCGCATAAAATGTCTGCAAATAAACATTTTTGTCTTTTTCCCCCTCAAGCCCTTTCAACACAACATCAAAGCAAACCAGAAAACAATCAAGCTCTAATTCTGCATCATTTCATTCAAAAAAGCAAACCTATTTTTGCACGAAGCAAATAATTACACGCAAAAAATACGAGAGAACATCGCCGCCATCTTGGATCGCAGCGTCACATTCTGTTTTTGCAAAAAGGCCTAAGTACCGTCGTATCTAAGCATACATATTATGTTGGAGACAGTGGTGATTAAGTACTAATAACAACGCAGATGAAACTCTACCTTCTTTCAGTCGAAATAAAGTTTAAAATGATTTGACGGTACTTTTTTTTTGTTTTAGCGCGTAGGGTCCGAGGTACATTTAGCCACCCTCGCTGTATGTGAGATTTCTTACAGAGTGATATATTATTAATATCCCCGGGGTAGCGTGGAGAAAAATGGCGCATTTTGGAAGGGAAATCGTGTACTTTTTGAGGAGGGTTGGTGGCGTAACGACAGGGTTTAGGTACCCTGAGAGAACGGAAGGGAAAAAGAGGGTAGATTGAATTATGCTTGAAATGAAATAGGTAGACCGTGATTTTAATGTTTGTCTTTCCTATTTGAAATAGGAAAGAGTTGACGTAGATGTGACACGCCGGAAACTAAAAAACTGACCAAAAACCAATTTAAAGAATGTTCTCGAAACAAGACGAATCGAGTAAAATGAAGAAGCTCTACCCTATTCGGAGATTTGAGATTTTCATCTCACTTTTTCTCGTCCTTTTTGCTCTCGTTTGAAACGTCATAGGTGTGAGAGTGACCAAGATAAAATCTCATCTCATCTCACGCGCAGGAATAGCCCCCCTGATACTATGTTGTCAAGGAGACTAAACAAAAATTAACAGTGACTTAAATTTTTCATTAGTAATTTGGGCAATTTTTAAGGACATTGTCGCTTTAGCAAACTAGACGTTCTAGGACACTGGTCGTTATCAACCTGAACCTTTTTAAAGGTGGTAGAGGGCATGATCCAAAAAAACAAGGTCTAGCATTTCAGGAGCAAACACTTAATGAAGTCACTCGTCATCGTCGTTCGTCTCTTTCGAACTATTTGTTAATGACTTATTTCGGTCTCGCTTTAAGCATTGCTTGATGTCACTATGTGTTGCCCTGTGATCGGAATGCTTTACCTGGCGGAGTTTATTATTATATCATGGTAGAGGGTGTCGATATAATACTTACCTTTTTTGCAGGTTGCCTTGCGAGTCTTAAGGATACTGACTTGAGCTCTTTTTTAAATCTGATTTTAGTTGTTTTGTAGGTTGATGCTGTTGTGAAATAAATGCATTTTATACGGTTTTAGTCACAGGTTGATCACATTATTTTTGTTAATTTTTTTGGTCTATTTTTATATTAACTTTCAGAGACAGTCTACCGCAGATGACGCTTCTTTATTACTAATCAAATAATCTTTAAAAAACCGGCCAAGTGCGAGTTGGACTCGCGCACGAAGGGTTCCGTCCATTTTCTGTAATAGGGCCAAAATCACGTTTGTTGTATTGGGGCCCTCTTAATTATTTATTTTATTCTGTTTTTAGTATTTCTTGTTATAGCGGCAACAGAAATACATCATCTGTGATAATTTTAACTGTCTTAACTATAACGGATCATGAGATACAGCCAGGTGACAGACGGACAGGCAGACGGACGGACAGCGGAGTCTTAGTAATAGGGTCCCGTTTAACCCTTTGGGTACGGAACCCTATAAATAACTCCTCATCATCCGAACTGGATTTTATAAAAATAATAAATTCGAGACACTTCCACACACGGTCGCCTGACCCCAAACTAAGCAAAGCTTGTACTATGGCTGCCATAGACTGATATACATCCTTAAACATTTTTAAATACACTCTTAAATAGGTCCAAACAGTAAGCGAATCCTTTCAAATAAAAAAAACAAGTTTTTATTTAGAAGGCGGAATTATGTTATAAGCATTTACAGAAATACAATCGAATTGGGAATCACCTTCGTCTTAAAGTCGTTTTAAAACGTAATTTTATTTCGAGCCTAATTTTTCTACAAAATTTAATAAAACAAAATACAAAGTATACTTATAGGTAGTGTAATAACTACTTAATATAAAAAATCACCAATCACGACACAGAATTTTTAAAATTTACATAATAAATAATTATTTATGCATTATGTGGCAGTTAATTCCCCTTTCTACAATAGTTACCCTATTTTGTCTATGAATAGATGAGGGTTTATGAGAATAGTGCATTAGGATATTGAAGTTTAATACAATGAAATAGAATTGATTTTTGATTACGACGTACTATTTATATGTTTGCCAAAATGGTTGGTACATAATTTTGTTGGTGGTTAGATGTATACCAATATGATTGGCCTATTTTTACTCACATTTATGTACATAATACTAGGGCTTTGTGAGCTGTAGATATCGCGGCTGACGTTTGTATTCCTGTACAAGTGACATTTCTCATTGATATGATTTGCTTTGGAAAAAATAAATTATATCTTGAATTATACAGTTATTAAGTTGTTACACTGTATAATAAGTTTTATTTTAATTTTTCTGTTGTTGTTTTGTTATTTGTGGTGTGAACAATTAAGAGTTTATCTATCTATCTATCAACTTTGAAAAATTTCCAAAACCTGACTCAAAAAATAATCCTACTAATATTATAAACGCGAAAGTTTGTATGTATGTATGGATGGATGGATGGATGTTTGTTACTCTTTCACGCCAGAACGGCTGAGCAGATCTGGATGAAATTTGGCACAGAGATAGATTGTAGTCTAGAATAGCACATAGGATACTTTTTAACCGCGGGTGAAACCGCGTGGCGCAGCTAGTTCTGTCTAATTATCGAACTTACTCACAAAATGCCAAGAGAATCGGTTAAGAAATGCGACATGTAGAGGAAGACAAACATCCAGATGGAGATCCGGATAGAAATCCAGACAAAATTCGGACACACGAAAGCATTTTTGTCGAAGCTGAAGCATAAAGTCAAAGTCAAAGTCAAAATGTTTTTATTGAATTTAGGTATCAAAGATACACTTATGAACGTTAAAGTTATTTATTTAGACTCGACCGCCTTGTTCGGAAAAAGAGCCACTACTCAGAAGAACAGGCAAGAAACTGAGGGCATTATTTTTTTTCAAAAAAAAAAAATGTTTTAAAAACCTAGCTTACGACTAGGTAATCTCATTTATGATATTTATGTAATATGTACTAGTAACTATTTGGCGGAAGTGAAAGGCTCCAAAGGCTTCTTTGTTTTCTAAATAATTGGTATCCTTATAGTCTCAGATCAACTAGAATATCAGATGGCGCACGGCGTATGATGTAGGTGAAGCCACTTCTTGTTATATGTGTGCTGTGGAAGTGTTGCCATGAAAAAAAAATTACCCTGAGTATTGTAGTTTTCCAACGTATGTATCCGCATTCCACTGAATTCATGTAATAGTTCCCAGGTTAATTAATCAAATGTTTGCCAAATATCAATTGCCAAAAAATCATCATCATACCTTAATCATAATACCTAAACTGGACGACAGTTTTGAAATAAAGATTTTTTTTAATTATTCAACGGAAGGCAATATAGTAGACTTAGTATTAGGATTCTGGTAGCACCCCTTGAGTATGGAACCATAAGGAAGTTTTGGCGGGAACCGAAAAGATGGTGTCGTGTTTTTGTATTATTTTCTAAAACTTGTGATTCTTCGAGTGTTAAAGTGTAATAATGGTGGATTATTAACGTTTACCGGTTCGTCAACGTGCACGAGTGTGGGCAAATGATACAAACATCGCGAAATGCGATTTTTCGTGTTCTCTACAAAACTTCACTTAAAGTTTCAGTAAAGTATCCATAACTTTACTGGAATGGGAAAAGGGGAGGGATTCATCGTCTTCATCATCACCTCATCATCATCATCCCATCATCTGTTACTGAAGGAAAAATTATTACTAAGAATCCGACTGAAGGACGAGTATCCATGGTCATGAATAAATTATTAAAAAAAATGGAACCATAATACGTAATCAGAAAAAAAAAATTATACGCGTTGAATTGAAAACAACTTTTCGTTGGTAAAAATTAAAACTTACCCTGATGGGATACGCAGTCCTTTTCAGACGGCGAAGGCCAAGCTTGGTCAGGTAAAAGTCTCTTTCATTAAAATGGTCTGAAAAGACAACATCTCTTTTTGATGATTGCCATTTTTGATCATTTTGACTTTTTTGTATGGCAACCACCCATTCTTTTAATGTCGCTTTTTCAATCTTAATTGGGAACATAAAAAAGTCTTAGGATTTAAAATAATATTTTGGAGAAAAAAATGCGATTATGACAACACTGCACGACATTCCACAAATTCATGTAATGTCATTGTCAAGTCCGAAAATGGCATTAAGGACTTTGTATCCAGTTGCCAATAAAATAAAAAAAAGCACTATGTAAATAAAGGTATCCGAAATTATAACCTAAAACAATGCTGTTTACTACAATAATAAGATGTTATTAACAATACTTACACATGGAAAATTATTCCATCGGATTTCACAGCACATGACGGCATCGTTCCAGATTTTTTTTGTATGTTCTCAGCGTGACGTCCAGGTTAGTACTGACGAAGCGAGTAGCGTAGTTTTTTTGCGTCAATGTGTGAGTGTTGTGTACATATACGACAGTAGCGTAGTTTTTGGATGGTTCTTGGCTTCACCTAAATCAAACGCCGTGCGCCATCTGATATTCTAGTTGATCTGAGCCTTATAGTATCCTGTTTTCATTAATGTAGTTTTTATATCTGATTTAAATATTTTTCAGTAAGCCCTGTTATATTTTTGGGGATTTTAATAATTACATATTTGACTTAGTCAGTCTAAATCTAGGTACAGCTATCCTATTTCTATATCTTATTTCTAGTGTCATTGTTATGATAGCCACAGTTCAATTTAAATTTATGTAGATTTTAAAGAACGTAACACAATGTTTTCAAAGATAAATAAAGAAGGTAAAGTTAAAACATTTATTTCTTTAAATAAATCTCTCAATCATTCGTGGGGACCCATCTCGTGGATAGCGCGGACCGCTCGCTTTTGCAAAATAAAAATGACCTCTACATTAGCAGCTGAACCCCACAGCAAAAAGCCATTATGCTGTGGAAGTAAGCAAAGGAAACCACCTGAGCTGTAGCTATATCTGTCAGTTTCCTAATCTTACGAACCGCATAAGCAGCAGAACTGAGTCTCCCAGATAGAGCACTAATATGAGGACCCCATTGCGTTTTGGAATCAATTGCATATTCCCAGGAACACCGTCGCCTTGTCTGTGTTATGTTTATGGTCCTCAAGTATTACGTTTGGCTCTATAAATGTATCTAACATTAGGCATAGAAAACTTTTAAGACTTGTTTTTTTTTGCATTAAGTAACAAATTGTCCTCAGCGAACTATATCGAAATAATAGTCACTACCTTGTTCATATGCACAAGCTCACTATCCTATCTGTTCTAAAATAGGAGATGTATCATTAGCGAATAGAACTATGTACTCGTATGTCTGTAAGCCCCATACCATTGACAGAAAATCTTTTATAAACGTTAAAAATAAGAACGGGCCTAAGATAGAACCATGTGGTACCCCCATTGTAACTAAAGATCCGGAAGATGTGACGCTAATAATTATATAAATTACATAGATAAAGTAGATAATTACTTTAAGTTCGTTTAAATTTTTTTTTATATCTTTAGCTAGACGTTATAATAAACTAGCTGCGTTAAAAAATAGCCTATGTGTCCAGGTATTATATGCTACTCCCATACCAAATTCATCAAATTCCATTTATTTGTTTTAAGCCTTTATAATATACTAGCTGCGCCCCGCGGTTTCACCCGCGGTTTAAAAGTACGCTATGTGCTATTCTAGACTATAATCTATCTCTGTGCCAAATTTCATCCAGATCTGTTCAGCCGTTCTGGCGTGAAAGAGTAACAAACATCCATCCATTCTTACAAACTTTCGCGTTTATAATATTATGGCGCTAAAGTGACAAAATGTTGATATTTGTTGACAATTTTTTTTTTTAAATAAAAAGTGCCTTATGTTACTTCTAGTGCTTCCCAGAATATGTGTACAAAGTTTCATGATGATTCGTCAAGTAGTTTTTGCGTGAAAGCGTAACAAACATCCACGCTTTCACATTTATAATATTAGTAAAGATAATAATAAGTAGGAAGTAGAACTAGTAGCTGCATCCTGTGGTGCTACCTGCAGATAAAGGTGCCCTACATTTTGTTTATCCTTAATAATTGTATACGTATGTTTCGTTTAAAAAATCTCAACGCTTTTTTAATCATAATCCTTGTAATATCTGTAACTCTATAACAAATTTTATCATCATCCGTTCAGCCATTTAGCTGTGCGAAGCCTACAAACAGACGACAGGATGGCATATTCACCCTTTTTACAAGTTTTGATTTATCTTCTTTTTTTTAAATCTTACTTATCGTCAAAAGGAAAAAAACTGCTTTTTCGAACCAACTTCAAAATTCATTTTTGATCTTCACTTTTATAATCGAAAATTTAAAAACTTTGTTTTTATTCTGTTCTTAATCGATCACATTCGAAGCCACAGAGATTTTAATTTCTCCCAAGTAAGTTGATAATATAAGCAGGATCCCTTTTCACCTTAGACCTTTAGACGGTCTAAGCTTTTTACCCTTTTTTCTGACACACTTTTGCTGTAAAAATATTAGTGAGTATGAGTGTTGTACATATACATAAGTGTGTACATATAATGAACATATAAGTGTTGAGTAGTACTTTAATACCTTAGGTAGTATTTTACTTATTATAACTTTGCTAAGTAGTTTAACCTTAGAGCAAGATGATGTAAGAGTTTAACTTACCAAATATAGCACGCCCGACATGGGTCCACTGTTGGGACTTTACACTATATTTAAGATCTTTATGTATACAGTGTTACATAAACGTTACTGATTTCTGATTTCTGAATAGTGGATATTAGTGCAATAGTGGTTTATAAAAAAACTGGGGATCATCGAAATAATATGAGGAAGAAGCAGCACGAGTCTATTTTCTAGTACACAGCACGTGGACTCAATATAATTACAAGCAAACGGACACAGCTCCTTTGACGGTATTGTGTTACGTGTTTCAATAACAAAGATAGAGAGACGTACAAAAGGCTATAGCGAGTATGAGACAACAATAATTATCACCGTAGCGACTGGTTGCGTTTGTTTGTGACTACAGTGAATTGTGTGCAGCACCTAATTTATGCGGTCCATTTTAAGGTTTTCGTATTAATTCTCCCTTATATTTGATCGAAGCTGGGCCTACATTGTATGCCTATGAGGTCAAGCAATTTATGCTGTAGGGTATATGTCAAAGAAACTACATACATACCTACATTTGAAAAACCTAGCCCTTGTTTTTGCACAGTCGGGTAAAAAATCATGTTATACTCTAGAATTTTGTAGTCGCGAAATATGCTTTTTTTTGTTTGCTCCCCATCCAAGAAAATTTGGCGTCGCACGTCTTGTGCATTTGCCAGTGTCAAGATATTATAGTATTTTACAGATGATGAAAAGGTGATAATGACGATGATGAATCTATCCCCTTACCCCATTACAGTAAAGTGAGGGATATTTTACTGAAACTTTAAGTGGAGTTTTGTAGAGAAGACGAAACGTTTCGCAATGTTTGTATCATTTTCCCACACTTGTGCACCTTAACGAACCAATAAAGGTTAATAATCCACCATTATCATACTTTAACACCTAAAGAATCACAAGATTTAGAAAATAACACAAAATGACAACAGCACCTTTTTTCGCTTCCCGCCAAAATCCCCGAAAGATGCTTCCTAATACTTGGCTTTAGTTAGTGCTTACGCTACTCACTGGTAGATGGCGCTTTGAGCCATTTTTAATTATCATGGTTTTGTACGGTTTTTCTTCAGAAGAATAAAATAATCATGTATAAAAAAAGAAACATCATTAAAATTAGTAATTTGTATTTCATTATCATTATCTTTAATTTATTAAAAAACTTAAAAGTACATTTTGTATAGTTCTTAAATATGTCGCCAGATGGCGCTGTCCCAAACGCGCAAAATGCTACGTATTGTCGTAGGCGTTCATAAACTATCTACGAACGGCTACAATGAATACGTAGCGTAGTCTTAGAGGTTTGGTTATTGTAAATTAGAATACGATTATATTAAATTTTTATTTAGACTAAAATTTAAGGCATAATCAGCCCTTAATTTTGCTGAACGTATTGCTGGCCGTAGACCTTCCTCTGAGGGGGACTGGTGCGTTCCTATGGAGATCCCAGTGCTATCTGATATGGACAAAGGATGGCCACAAAGGGAACTTTCGTGGGTTAACCCCCACATAACCTGAATGCACACCAATGCAGACATCTTTCAAATCAGGGCATCTTTTGAAGACTTCCACTCCGGTCACCAAAAAGACCTTCCTTTAATTATGAAGCAATTAACCTTTGTCACTTGTCAGTGGTTTTTAAATACATTCTATTGTAAGTTTGGCGTTCTTTTGTTAATGTTTCTGTCTCCATGTTCAACATGAGTGTGATGTCTGCCTTCTCTATTATTTGGCATAGAAATACTCTTCTCGAAATTCCTCGTCCTATAATTACTTCTTCTTTTAAACCCCAGGTTGCTCCTAGGGTGATTCTAGACCGGCCATATTTTACTGCTTAGTTGGTCAAAGCCAAAAATGAAGATCATTGTCTTAATAGATAGATTTCTTCAGGATACGGACCCAGCCGAAGGCACGCACCAAATATGTGCGTATTTAACGTCATTTGCTACGTAATTGGAGCCCGGTGCATGGCGACAGGCTCGCCATCGGTCACATTCGGGACTGAATATCGTCCGGCGAAGTGTGGGTGTTGTACACCTCTGTACAGCCCCTTCGGGGAAAAAGCGTGACGATATGTTAAAATCAGTTTAAAATCGAGATTCATGACTGAGTGTCGTTTTTGCATGCGGCCCTAAGTGTAAGATTGTATGTTAAGTAGTCAGTAATGAGAGCTCAGTGAGAACTTGCGTCGTTGCTTCGTGTGTGACTTACTTGCTCTTGCGCAGGAGCCCTATTCGGAGATTTGAGATTTTCATCTCACCTTTTTTCATCCTTGTTGCTCTTGTTTGAATAGTCATAGGTGAGAGAGTGACCAAAATAAAATCTTATCTCATCTCACGAGCAGGAATAGCCCCCCAGGTTTCTGAGTTCACGCTCAAAAGTTTAGCAAAATGATGAAAAAAAAAAGTATCACTAAGTATTTTACCATAGGTATAATAATAAGTCCTACTAATATTATAAACGCGAAAGTTTGTATGAATGGATGGATGGATGGATGTTTGTTACTCTTTCACGCCAGAATGGCTGAACAGATCTGGATGAAATTTGGCACAGAGATAGATTATAGTCTAGAATAGCACAGATACTTTTTAACTGCGGGTGAAACCGCGGGGCGCAGCTTGTATACTATAAACTTCGAAGAAAGTAGGTATGTATACTTACTTATTTCAACTTTTACTATAATGTCTTGGAAAATGTTCATCGTCTTTTCTGACTCAACTTGTATACTACTTTGCTTTGTGGCTTTTCTTGCTATGGTTTGGTTTCATCGCATTTTATTAGATTAAGAAGTATTTTTAGTTAGTATTTTGGAGACGGACCGCCTCTTAAGCCAGAGGGAGCGGGTTCGAATCCAGCCGACGGCACGCACCAATTTGTTCATTGTGTGAACACATGTGCGTATTGTATGTCATCTGCTACATGCCTGGAGCCCGGCGTATGGCGACACGCTCGCCACCTGTCACGTTTGGGACTGAATATCGTCCGGCGAAGTGTGGGTGTTGTACACCTCTGCCAGCCCCCTCGGGGGAAAGGCGTGACGATATGTGTGTGTTGCTCATTTTTAACCAAATCGATAAATTACTATTCTGGTTTGGTTTAGTTACTGCGTATAAAAGTCACCATCAGACAATACACTACATCAAAGAGTTTTCAATTCTCCGTTTATGTCATGTTGGTACTTAAACTAAGTATGTACCAACTAAAGCGCAATTTCAATAGCATTCAAAACCTATCAAACGAGCCCAAATTCGAAAACATAGAGGCAGCAAACAAAATAGCTTTCCCATCTAGTTAAAAGTTATAACAGTATTGTAGGCTGAACGCGAGCGGAATTATGAAAGACCCATGATTAATCAGCGTCAACACACGTATATACGGTCCTCTATTTACCAGAGCTGTGACACTCATTATGTACCACGCATACATACAAACTATCTAGGAGTAGGAAAACACAAAAATCTAGCGCTAGGTGCTTCCCCCGACGGCGCCACGCACACAAGCAAAGGTCCCCCTGTCCACACACGGCCGTCAAGGAGCGAGAACGCACGCTAGAAAAAGACAGCCATAAAAATCACCCACGGGTGTGAGGCGATGCCCCCAAAAAAAGCACCAAAAACGCAATCTGCGCAACTTTCCGGCGCAGAATCGTTAACGACTCCCGCTCTCTTTATCGTACACGCTGTGCCTCCTATATTTCTATTTTTTCTCCGCCCGCCATTAGACGTAAGACTATTAACGGAACAAACCAAAACGACCCGAATCACGTGAGCATAGAATCGAGATTTGCAGCACAATTTTGGCGCATATCTTACACAGAGCCGCTAGACGCACACAGGCAAGCCGGAACAGAAATAACGATCGCATTTTTGTCCGAAAAGGACGGACAGATGGCTGAAAAGAGAAGAAAAAAATGACGACCATTTTGCTTGGCGGGCGCACCTACGGCGAGGTGAGTGGGTATGTATGAGATCTTTTTTCAGAAAAAAGCCAACCAAAACAAATGCACGTGGTCGAGTGTTATGACCGGAGGTTGGAAAAATTCTGGCGGCGGCTAAGAGATGACGTTACTGGCGCGTTTTTTTTCCGCGCGCAATTTAGTTGCGGAAAAATGGCGCGGTGGCGCCTCTGTCGACGATAAGGAAGATTGAGAGCTTTGGTATTGATGCCGTTTAAACTTTGAAATGAGATGTTGATTTATTTGTTGTTATTGTGACATGGTTCCGCATGATTCAATAATGTAATTTTACAATATCAAAACTAGAAAACTATCTTTGTTGAAATATCTTTGTGATATTTTTCACTATCCTAACGCAATTAGGAATTACGTGAATTTAATCTAATCCTAATTCATTTTGACAAAGTTTCTTACAACATACATACATACTTTGCTAACCCTTTGAAGTAGAAAAAAAGTAGAAGCATGATGATGACATTTTATTTCAAGCAATCAGTACATTGTTATACACTTTCTTCTTATTCGTAGTAATCATACAGACAATCTATAAGAAAGCTTGCCAAAGCATTCGTAAGCTAGCGTTGTCAGTAGCGTTGAAATGTCTATTTCAGGAGAGTTTAATGAAACACTTGATCTTTCAAAAAATGTTTATTTCATAGTAAGTATGTATCTCTAATAGTAGATATTTAATTCTTTGACTAAGAGCCGCACTCAAAAACGTTAATGATTAGGTACTACATAAACTATCATGAAGGACTATAATTTCCTTAGCAAATCTTTATTTAGCTTAGATCGCTCTTAGTGATAAGGCGACCAGTTATTACACTACAGTTTAAGTGTTTTCTGTTCTTTTGTTTCGTTATTTTCTGGTGTGAACAATAAAGTGTTCATCTATCTATTTAATGATAGTTTAAAGTTAATTATTAATATCTCCGAGTACGGCTGTTGGTATGTTAATTAATAGTACAGGAATCAATTAGCAAAAAATGTTTTAACTAGTCTAGTAGGCAGTGTTTGTGTCAACCCAGAATTTGCATTTTTTAAACTTGTTTCTCTGTGAGCTAAAGACCTGGCGGCCAGCGTTGGTATTCCTCTACAGGTTGCATTTCTCAACCGATTCTAGTAAAATTTTGTGAGTTTTGATAGGTTCGATTGATTTGATACTTCGGCCAAGTAGCCACTAGTATGTATAGATATTACCTAGTTGTAAGCCAAAATTTGTGAGACTGTAATTTATTTATTCTTTAAAAAAATAATGCCCCTCAGTTTCTTGCCTGTTCTTCTGAGTAGAGGCTCTTTATTCGAACAAGGCGGTCGAGTCTATTTAATAAACTTTGACGTTCATAAGTGTATCTTTGATACCTAAATTAAAAGAAAATATTTTGACTTTGACTTTGACTTTGATAATCACAGAAAATTTTTTGTCGAGTCATTTTTTATATATATAGTATTTTAAATATATAGTATGATATACTTAGCAAAGATATAAGTTTTTTGGACCTGTAGAGGAAGACAGCCGAACAGAAATCCAGACATATTAAAGCATTTTTGCCGAAACTGAAGCATAGACGCTTCGCTCACTTACACTGGCTCGAAAACAAAAAAGGTGTTAAATTACTTCGTCAAGAGTTTTAAGATTAATCTAGATTTTAATTACTTGGTCATGTAAACTTTACCATAGGCAAAATACTGTCGTTTTAAATTTATTTTCTCTCTATCTGATCAAGAGCCATTTATATTTGTAGTATTTACAAAGACTTACTTGGTACTTGTTTGTTACAAAAATTTAACGTTTAGAGGGTTCCGTAGTAAATTATTTATTGTAACTTATTAATCGACTATCAAGTGCTTTTGACTCGAAGTTAAAAAAAAAATAATTAATGACTGTTGTTATCCTAATACGTACATAATAATATGCTAGTCAGGTATTCTAGCGCAAGCATTGGCAAAGCGTTGCTAAGCGCTGGCGAAGAAATCAACTGAGAATGCTTACTAAGTCTCTATAGAAGTTCCGTTGCTGATGCTGCATAGCTGCTCTTTGCTGCTTGCAGGAGGTCCTGGAACTGCAAAAATATTTAATTAGTCTAAAAAAATAGTAAAAACTGTAACATACAAAGGGATAAACAAATATACAGATGGACGTTGCGGAACTATAAGTGTTCCCTAGTTTACTTTGGAACCCTAAAAAAATAAAGAAAATAAAACTTTGCAAATAATTTTTTTTTTGTTGAAAATAAACAATTCCATGTAGATTGTGTAAACGAATAAATGAAAAATTGTATGGAAATAAAACTAGTGGAGTTTTTTTTAAACAACAATTGTCATACAATAAAATTATTTGTATAACAATTACACAGTTCAACACAAAAACTTTTTTTTTTGTTGCCCTGAAAATTTCTGCGAATTTACATGTTTTCAAGTGGCCAATGTTCGAATATTTACGAAAGTACTGGTTTGGCTCAATAAAATGTATACTACTGCTCTCTCTCTCACTCTGCTTTGGATCATTGTACTATTATTTTAGTACAATGTGGAAATGAAGATTAAAAAAAACTAGAGCTAATATTCCAAAACCACCCATATTTTCTTAAATTATTGATGTAGAAGTATTCGTAACCACTCTTACATCAAGAACAACAAAATTACTGTTGAACAGTGTTATAAACTCGAAAGCTTGGATGGATGTATGGCTGCATGATTGTTACTCAATCGCGCCAGAACGGTTGAACGGAACTGGATGAAATTTGGCACAGAGATAGACTATAGTCCGGAATAGCATATATGATACTTTTTAATCGCGGGTATAAAATTTAAAATAATAAATATACATATTACAATATTTGGTAAAAGCATTCCTATTTATTCAATAATATCAATAGCAAGATAAAGTTTGATGAATTCAAATATTAATTTATTCGTGATTGAATGTAAAACTTTCGTAGTTTTTTGTTAAACTAAGGATGCTTCTAGACAGGTCATATTTTACTGCAAACTGGCAACACTGCCGACTGTAGCCCGGCCATGAGAGTTTTTTTGGCGGGAACCGAAAAGAAGGTGTCGTGATTTTGTATTATTTTTTAAAAACTTGTGATTCTTCGAGTGTTAAAGTGTAATAATTGTGGATTAACCTTTGCTGATTCGTTAACGTGCACGAGTGTGGGCAAATCATACAAACATTAGGAAATGCTACTTTTAGTGTTCTCTACAAAACTCGACTTAAAGTTTTTTTTTTTTTTTTATAGAATAGATCGGCGTTTTACCACCAACTCGCCTGATGTTAAGCGACGTTGTGGTCTAAGATGGAGCACGACGACCTATAAGATACTTATTCACTCTAGCCTTGGAGTTTTGTAGAGTGAAGAAGTACAAAGACGGCAGTTGAGTGAGGCGCTACAAGTGCGCTACTGCTCAGACCCGTCTTCGGAACGGTTACACCGGACTACATCCCGAAACACGACTAGGTCATTTCACGGCATGGCTTGGTCCGGTGGGTGGTAACTAGCCACGGCCGAAGCCTCCCACCAGAGTTTGCTACCCAGTTAGCACTACCCGGGGACCACGTGTAGGGAATCAGAATAGAGTACACTCCTACGGACGTGGGTAGCTCAGCCCCCAATCTAATCTAATCCAATAATTTCTATCTCTAATTTTTTGAACAATAAAGTTATTTGTATTTGTATACATACACTCGAAAAACATAACCCTCCTTCTTGCGCAGTCGGGTAAAAAGACTAAACACTGTATAATTATACTGAGGCTGTACAACGTTTATCGCTATGATGTACATATTTTACGAGAGTATATAATAGAGATTTGGTAGTTCTTTCTGGATTTTCAAATAGGTAGAGTAACACCAACAGATCTACAAACACTATTAACTCTACTTAGGATTTAAAAGGTTAAAATAGGGCCAGAGTATATGTAATCTACATCAATTAATTATATCTATATTGATTGATTTATATTTCTTTAATATACTGTTTTGCCTGCCACAGCCTGGCCGTTATTAAAATGTGGAAATTCAGGTATACTCGTATATAATTTTGTTTGTATATAGGTAGATAATTAATTAATTCTTAATAAACCAGAGAACTACAAGAAACACGAACACTTGGGTAGAAATACTATTTTAAATTAATTAAGCTATTCCTCATCTGCGCGTTTGCGCTTGTAAAATAACTAATAACAATACTAATTCGGGACAATTGCCCACACGGTCGTCTGACCCAAAACTAAGCAAAGCTTGTACTATGGCGGCCAGAGACTGATTTACATAAACACATTTTTGAATACATACTCAAATAGATAATTAACACCCAGATATAGAACAAACACAAATGTTTGCCTCAGGTGGGAATCGAACCTACGCCCCCAAATTTAGAAAGCAGGTCCACTAATCGGAGTAATAGAGATTACGATGGAACACGCACATACATCCTTTTTGTTGCACCCCCTAGCCCCAAGTCGAAGCCTGGAGCTTAGTTTGGGGCTCACCGTCATAGCCGTGTCTTACACAAAATTCTTCGTCATATCCGAAAAATACTTTTAAGCCTGATCCAAGAAATAAGATCTAGCAAACACGTAATGACGTCACTCGTCATCGTCACCCGTCTCCTTCAAACTATTTGTAAAAGACTTATATCGGTCTTGCTTAAGCATCTATTGACGTCATTACGTGTTGCTCACGTGACCCGAATCCTATGCCTGGCGTAGTAAATTATTTTATCATGGTTTAAGCAACTGTAATTCGAGTGTAAATTTCTTTTCGTTTAATAAAATTATCTTTATCTTTATATACGAGTATATGTAAGAACTAGGGGCATAATGAGCAAAAAACAATATTTAAAACTAAGTAATTGAATTAACTAATGATGTTAGTTACGAGTAGTATCTAAATATTAAATGTAATTATTTTTGTTTTCTACCTGTATCATTATCCATTCAATTTTAAAACGTTTTATTTAGCTTGCCCAGTTTTTTCAATGCTCCTGACGACCCAGTCTCTCTCGCTTGTTCAATGTTCATCTTTTTGCTTGCACGCCTGGAAAAAGAAAAGTTAATTTTTCTTTATTACCTTTGTATGACAAGATTTTTATTGCAACTTGACGTATAAAGTATAAATTAGAAGTAAAAAAAACTCGCAGCAATTACAGCTGAGAATACTCTTGATGAAGTAACCTATACAAAGAAATAAACAAAATTTATGAACGGACAGACTGATTTTTTTTACCCGACTGCGCAAGAAAGAGGGTTATGTTTTTCGAGTGTGTGTATGTATGTATGTATGTGTGTATATATGTCTGTGGGTATGTGTGTAAGAGGTTTATTTAGCACGCCCTACAACAGTTTGATGGATTTCGGCATGTGAGGTGTCATTTGAATCGACTTTATAGTGGAAGTGACATAGGGTACAACATTTTGCAGCCGGATTTTAATGTTTTTTTTTTTTAAATATTACTTGTTTATCTTTAAGTATATCACGTTTATCTATTGTGTATGATCAAATTTACACATAAGCACGTTAACACATGAGCACGTTAACACATAAGCACGTTAACACATGAGCACGTTAACATTATAACATCCATCTTTTGCATCGAAGGTATCCTAATTCTAACTAAAATTATAAATGCAAAAGTGAGTTTGTTTGTTTGTTTGTGACTCTTTCACGTCTCAACTACTCAACCAATCATCTTGAAATTTTGCATACATGCTGTCTGGGGTACAGAAAAGGACATAGGGTACTTTTTATCCCGAAAAATAACGGTCCCTGTGCAACCGCGGGTGAAACCGCGGAGCGCAGCTAGTATTCAATAAATATCAATAAATTACCTTGTTTGCTGTGTATAATCATGTGTTAAGTGTAGACCAAAACGCCAACGGGTCATGTTGCTTTTTGTCGATCTTTTGTTCAACTATCTGCGTCACATACGAGTATGATAACGCTTCCATAAACATGGGTAGTCTCTCGGTTATCTGAAAAAATAAAAACAATTTAATGAACACATCTGGGTGTCTTCAAGTCTCGAGTGAATCGGTTTGTTCTAAGCAAGCGTGCTGCATCGTAGGCCGCATCACTGCTTATCATCAAGCATGTTGGCGGCCAAACGCTAGCTTATTACGCAATAAAAAAAAAAGAACATTTAAAGAAACATATTTAGAAAACACAATAAAGTGTCTACATCGTTGAGATAGTATATTTGTATAAAATCAATACCCTTAAAATTGCACAAAAGAACTAAAAATATTTAACGCCTATCTCTTAGCTTGATACGCTCTAATTGATTGGATTCAATTATTCATAGACAGCTAAAAGTGAGACAAAAATACACAAGTCCATTTTCAGGTGACTAGATAGGTACCTACAGAATACTGGCATCGCCATACATGAGCCCACTTGCAGAAAATACGAGGTTACATTTTTAAACGCTGAGTTAATTAACTCAGTGTTTAAAAATTTATAAATGTCACTACACCAAAGCTTGGCTAGCTTTTAACTCTTGGTGTTACAAAACGATCAATTAGCACTCTACCCTCTGATGAGCAGTTAACTTCAAGTTTAAAAGATAACCAGAGGTTCTGCAAAAGACTCATAACGGACCTACTCGTACTATCATCAAAGTCAAAGTCAAAGTCAAAATGTTTTTATTCAATTTAGGTATCAAAGATACACTTATGAACGTCAAAGTTATTAAAATAGACTCGACCGCCTTGTTCGGACAAAAAGCCTCTACTCAGAAGAACAGGCAAGAAACTGAGGGGCATTATTTTTTCAAATAATAAATAAATTACAGTCTCACAAATTTTGGCTTACAACTAGGTAATATCTATAAATACTAGTGGCTACTTGGCGGAAGTGGAAGGCTTCAGACATCTTTATCTTGTAAATAATTCTTAATTTTATAATATCCTCTTTTCATTAATGTAGTTTTTACATGTGATTTGAATTTTCCCTCGGTGAGCCCTGTTATATTTTTCGGGATTTTATTGTAAATGATATTATGAACTATATACCTTAAATACACGTAACATCCATGTTTTACTATAAATTAAAATTTACCTTTTTGTTATTAAATGACTTAAATAGGGGAGTTTAGCCTAATAGTTAATTTATATAGCCATTACTATCTACATTAATAGACTGTGTCTGTATTGTAAGTATTTAATTGTTAAGTTAATGAAGAACTTTTAAAAATCAAAATCAGAGGTTCTGCAAATGGTCTCCAACCAATATAGTTCAAACAAGTAACATTATTAAGAGAAAAACAAAAAACTCGGCTGCAAAATGTACTCTAGTCACTTCCACTATCAAGAAGACGATTCAAATTACAACTCATATGTCGAAATACATAAAGTTGTTCAGGCTGTAGGGCATGCCAAAGAAACCTCATACACACATACATACCCACAAACACACATACATACACTCCAAAACATAACCCTCCTTCTTGCGCAGTCGGGTAAAAAGCTTAGTTTGTAGCCCCATCTCATAGAGTACATACTGAAGACAGTTCCAATGGAAGATAAATGTGGTAAAAAGTTCCTATATAACGAAAAGTTACTTTAAAAAACATGGATTAAAGGTCGAAAGCCAAGCCTGTCTAGATAGCAATTTTATTTCATTTATTAAAATCACATTTCTAGTATTTAGTGAAAGTGAATAACATACATGTTATTTACTGATTATTCAGTAATTAATTTAAACTCTGTCAACTTTCGTAGCAGTTTGTAGACAGAAATCGAGTCTCATTATAAAATGACATTATCTACAAGTTAGTAGGAACACAACATTTTAGATTAACAACATTATTGTAACGTTGCAAGATTTCAACGCAACGTTTTGTGACGTTGAATTAAACATTACATAGACGTAACAGAAACACTAAAAAGCTAAAATTTTCAGTAAATCACATCACCCTTAATAATATGAATGCTTAAGTTTGGATGGATAGATGTTTGATACTTAATCACACCAGAACAGCTAAACGGATCTGAATGAAAGACACAGAGATAGATAATCCTAACAAAACGACAGAATGTTAAGTCTGTAATAGCACCATCGAAATAATAGTACATATGGTTTTTAAGATTTCGGCGAACACCACCAGTTTAGACTAACTTCGCATTGGCTTAAGGTATTCTATAGCCATTTCGTCTAGAAAAAGACTACGAGTAAAGAGAGCAAGTAATGATACTGACGAGCCTCTAAAGTTACCTACAGAGTGACAAAGTGCAATTTCAGTTTTTTTAATGACTTTTGCACTTCTGTTGTCATTCTTAAATAACTAAGAATTGCCCTTGTATTATGGATTTATTTAAAGGTAATGATTTATACAAGCTCTTTATGTAAAGCGATTTTTGATTTGGTTTGTCTATCTATTGAATAAATCAGTCAAAAGTGACCCTTTAAAAAATGCGGATTTTTTCATAGCTCTATTTACTCTTGAGGACGTTTTTTTTAAAAAACCAAGAACGTAAGGGTGGAGTTCATGTAATTATACACGCTAAATGTCATCATAATCTGACAAATGGTTTCCAATAAATTTGACAAGCGCGTTTGTATGGAAATTTCAGAGCGTCGCGGGACTCTTAACAGCGGGCAACACTGCTAGGCCCATCTAAAAATCTAAAAAATAAAAATGAAAAATTATAATAACAAAAATGATGATCCTCCTCTGAGTCTGGGATCTAATCCCAAAACACAACAATACTAATGATTTCAATTCCAAGCAAAACTATGCAGTAAAATAGATAATTAAGAACTTCTAAACACTAATTAGTGATCGCATAAAAGCCAAAACACTGAAAACATTAGTCACGAAGCGAAGTTTTAATGATAAGTTCGCCTGTCAGATATAAACATATTAATTGCCCTCTAGTGGATTTTAATTGCAGCAACTTTTAGAATATTATCCGTTTTGTTTGAAAATTGTTGATAAACGTAGAAATATAGGGTTGATAATAAAATATAAATTAGCTAGCTTGCATTGGTACGACTGAGAGACTGCCGGGATTTGTGTTTCTGCACTATACGACCGACGTATATGGCATTCGTATCTTTATTTATAGACGTATTATAATTATTATTGTTTCTTAAATCTAATTATGATATTTATGGGTAAAAGCCACAAATAAAGAAATTTGAATTTAGCGACAGAATATAGGCTCTGCAAACGTTAGCACATGTACTTGTACAATCGTGAAGAAAATTGTTATTGCCAGATAAACACACCCTGCATAGTGCGTGAAAACACACCAGTTGCATTAGCAAGTCTTGAATAAACTTTGAACAACTTCAAACTTTAAAAAAGTTACAGCGCAATCTTTCAGAGTTCAGACTCGCCAAGACACGACGTATTGTAAACAAACATGAAGTGTTTTCAATGTAGCATAGTAAACAGCTTTGTACGGTTTTGATAGGTCTCAGTTCAGAACAGACTACTAATTATAAGCCCATTAACATCTAATTGATGTTTTTTTATATGTTATTCTGGGTTAAATACTGGCCATGTAGTAAAACAACACGTTTTTTTTCCTATTTTTAGCACATTAAACCATTGATGCGGCCTACGACGTAGCACGCTTGCCTTGATGAAACAGTTTCCTAGGTAGTCAGGAAGCACATCGTTTTGTCATATCTTACTGTTATGCTATATTTATTTAACTGTACCAGTAAAAAAAATCGGTCTATCGTACAAATAAATGTAAATATTCAAATATTGATAAAGTTAATCAATGATTAGAAATTGATAAAACAATTTATCAGTTTATCAGTTAATAAATTATTAAAAACTGATAAATTGTTTAATCAGTTTCTAATAATTTGTTAACTTAATCAATATTTTGTCCATTTCTAAGATTAATAAAATTAGGTCAGGTAAATATTTTTTCAAAATTTAATTTTTTTCAAATCTACTACCTAACTTTTAATTTAAACCATTTTCGTCTATTTTCTAACTGGTTCTCACGCCGTAAATCAGTAACCATGAGGTCACAAATTCGCAATAAGTAGGTGTCCCTAACTTTGACATGTCATCGTCTAGACGAGGGTAGGTAATAAAATTAGGTACCCTAACGTCATCGTGTCAACCGATACACCCCAATTTAATTGGCGTATAACAGAGATTGGTCTGGAAAAATCCGGTTTACGCCGCCCTTAACCGATTCGATTACGTAAAAGGATTTGTAGTTATTTTCAAACAATGTAGGTAAAGTTTTTGTTTTAAGACATTTATAATTCGCTATAATTATGCTGACTGCGTTTTTTCTACGGAGCAAGCTAGTGATCAAACGAAACATTTTTCTAAATAATTATAAGCGATCGAACCTCATCTCCTTTTTTTTATCTTGACAACACTTTTATCCTAAAACAAACACGAATGTTAATTACATGATCGTTTGCCATTTGTCGTTGTCTTATTTGGGAATCAAACCCATGCCCCCAAGCTCAGAAGGCAGATTCACTACCACCTAAGCCACCGAGGCATCAAAATAAAATAATATGAAAAATTCAACAGCAAAATTTCGCAAGACCGCCAAACTTTACATCTATCCAGGGTAGCAAGGGAGAAGTGCGGACATCTTACATAGAGGGTGTAGCAGTGGTGTAGAAGGGGTAGAAGCCGACTGCAGGGCGACAAGTTGGATAAAGCGTAAATATTGGGGTGTCGTCCGAGCGAAATCGCGCGAGAATGTGGGCGGGGGCGCAGTATATGTGAAACTTTACAAGTAATCCGAAAACAAATTATTTTGCGTAGTTTATTTACTTACTTTAAAAAAAAGTGGATACACTACATGATTTTGATTTCAAACTTAAGGATTTTACAAGCAGGTAGGTAAATTTATAATTACTTACTGTGATTGTTTGTCTATAATTATTTAATTTTTATTTTATTCCTACGTAATTTTGACTGTACTGACTATTTGTTAAAATATTTAAATGTATTAAAAAAAAAAAAATTACTAGTATCCAGTTTAGGTGTCGTAACTATAGTACAACAGATACTGCTAAGTTATTTTTTTAAATACTTGATTAATTTAATTAAAATAGATCATTTCACCAACTAACTAGATACTGTATGTACTCACTTTTTGAAACAATCACATCTTTCTTACACACACATTTCCGTCAACATAAACCTTAAATATATTCGCAGTCAAGACACATCCAAATTTAACATTTTACTTGACCATAACTTTTATAAGACACACCTGAACGAAACCACTTGCGCGACTGAACACAACAAAACCAAAATACACCCCACTCAATCCGTGAGAAACTCCACGAATAAACGTGATATCAAACAAAGCATCTCCGTTAGTTTCCACGTATTAATAAAATTTTAATGAAAAAAGAATAAATTAATGCCAACATTTGAACTGTAACCGGTCACCGGTCACCGTGAGATGGTCAGAGATCATCTTTAAGAGGGTTCCCACAATTACGCATGCGTCGACCTTGGGTCACAGGGGCCGCGCGAGATTGACCGTTGATCTCTAAAACTAGTTTATAGCATAAAAGAAGGATTTTATACAAATCGGAGTCTGGAGAAGCATCATGTTGTTAAAGAAAAACAGTTGATAAATAATTGATGTAAAATAGATTTATTATAAACAATTCGAAGGGTTTAGTTTGGTTTTGGTTTTGTACTTTGGTGGTTGTCTTGGAGCAGATAGTTGTATCTTGTGTGTGTTTAAAGTTATTTGGGAGAGCGAAGTGACGTCACATATTAAACCTACTAGAAAAAGCTACAGTTGTAGGTATGTATGATTGTATTGTTGATTATAAAATCAGCGGAACTTTTGTAAGATTTTTTTCTATATAAACGTTACACAGTGAATAATTAGACAGTGGCAAGCAAACATTCAAGTTTGTATAGGCCGAGTGGCTAGCCCTGATGTCAGAGTTAATAGGCCGCTCGAAGGCCGCTAACATGGCTTGATGATTTTTTTATGGAATAAACAACCAGGGCCTACAATTGTACACGTCATTCGAGCCAAAGTATAAAACCACCCGCGGTCACCCATCTTAGGACTGACCGTGTCGTCCGTTGCTTAACATAGTTGATCGGTTACGAACACTTAGTTGAGCTACGCTGTGAGCGCAGTTTTCGATGATTTGTCGTTTTCTATCGAGCGAAAAATAAAAATTAAAAAAATAATAAAACACTGTAAATGTATTCTGAGGCTGTATAACGTTTATTAATAAGGTAATCGGTGATGCGAGGTTTTATATAGTTAGGGGCAAACTGCAAGCTATTTTACCTTTTTAATTTAATTGAAACTAGCTGTTCTGCCCGCGGCTTCGCTCACGTTTTATACTTTAAGTCAATAAGGAATAATGTAGCTTTTTAATGGTGAAAGAATTTTTGAAATCGGACCTGTAGTTTTTGAGTTAATTCGTCACAAACATGCTTACGTACGAATCTTTCATCTTTATAATATTAGTATAGACTGATAAAATATATAAATTGGCAAATAAGTAAATTTTAATATAATTATCATATTTTGATTAAATTCAAATTTTTGCATATACTGCGAAACATTGCTTGAATTCACATCATGGTGGCAGTGAAGGCGGACCACTTGAGGACGTGTGTATGTGTGCCACACTCACACTCGCACGGATTAGATCGGACATTTTGATAACATTAGGAACTCAAGTACGAATTACTTTGAAGATTATGAGAAGAATGAGCTATTTTGGTGGTCGTTTTTGTTGTGTATATTTTGTTTGTTGTACATAACTTCGTATGGGCCCTACCACCTTACTAAATAAACGTTGCCTCGAAACGTCTCGGAATAGTTAGTCGGTTATTTGTCTTTTTTTTTTCTTTTAACTATTAACTCGATTGAAGAAGACAAAACACTGTTAATTTATTCCGAGGTTAAACTACGTTTATTAGTAAGTGTTAGTGTAAGAGTTTTGTTTATTGGCTCAATGGTCTATGTTAAAGATAATTGAAAATAAAAGTTTGAATTTTGAAGGAAATAATCGGAAAACCTTATCTTACTTTATTAGTTTCATTTTCGAAACCTTTTTCATATAATGTAATAAAAAAAATACATATTGCTCAATAGACACATGTATACATAGTTTAGTATAAAACACAACGTATTTCTATAGAACATTTGATAAATGAAAATACTAGATGGACTGAATAAACATTGCACTCGTTGAAAAACATAGCGGTGATTTGTTAATCCTCAGGGGCATAAGAGTTATGTCTTACATTAGCGTTGTGTCATACTTTTGTTCATTTAGATGAACCCATGGTATAATAATATACACCGCCAGGCATAGCATTCAGCAACACGTAGTGACGTCAATCGATGCTTAAACAAGACCGAAATAAGTCATTTACAACAAGTTCGAAAGAGACGGATGACAATGACGTCATTACGTCTTTGCTGAATGCTAGACCTTGTTGTTTTGGATCATGGATGAACCAAATGTATGACGCAACGCTATTGTAAGACATATCTGTCACGCACACTAGTAGAATGAAATTGGGTTGCCACTTTTCGTTCATAATCAGTACGAAATTCTCTCTAGACTCAAAGCGTAGAATCATTGTTACTATTCCTGCCTCTTTAAAAAATCCGTAAGTGTTTTAAAATTACAAGAAAATGCAATTTCCATTTACGACCGATAAGACTGTCACATTTTTCATACTTTACCGTACTGTAGAGCACGAATAGTAACAGTACATTATTCAATAGAATTCTAACTTGTAATCAAAACAAAGCTATCCAACTGCAGCTTTACCTATACGCTTCCAAACTAACATTCTCAATTATCAGGTAACCGCATTAATGCACAAATTCCTTTATAACAAAATACTCTGTAGAGACCGAATTTATCTAAAACTACAAAACTAATACCGAAAATATCTGCACGAACCCCAACTTTGAATCTAGTCGACACTGTTTCTCTGTGCTTTGTGTAAAGCTAGGGTCACATCGCAAATAAAAGTTTCTCAGTACAATAAACAGTGTCAAACGGACCGGTTTCTTTTAGGCAAACGTGCTTCATCGTAGCCCGCATCATTGCTTAACTGAGATGGCTGTCAAATGAAAGCCTAAAAAAAATCTAGCTAGAAAAATCTAGATGAATCGTAAAGCACTTTATACTCGTAAAACAAAGTAAACGTGACAATATCGCTCTGTAATTAGCACAAGGCACGTTTAATTCGAATCGTACTTACGTATCTTAAAGGTAAAAGCAGCAGTGTACTTCGTCCTTAGACACAGTGTAGGGGCTGGAAAGCAGTGTGGCAACTTAACGAATCTAATCCCGGGTGAGGGCGACGTAGCGCCCGCGGCGTCACACTGACGTTACATTATGTGTGGTGTACGTGTGGGGTGTGTGTGTGTGCAAGGCGAAGTTAGATCGTCCACACTTTACCGCGGACCTCGATAGGAGGAGTAGAGGCGCAGGGGATACTGGCACGAAAGGTTTTCTTCTTATAATACAGGTGAAGTACTTGGCCACTTGCACTAAATATGAGAATCGCTTGCTTAACTAGTTTTAAACTACTCCTAGCGAAATATTCACTTATCAGGCACATAAAGTTAAGATTCTCACAAGGAATGTAAAAAATGTAGGTAGGAGCTAACTAGGAGTAGATTGAACTAGTTATGGAATGAGTGAATGAGTGTGGAGAGTTTGAACCAAAGCTATCCGTGGCATGCAAAATGCCACACCTGTTTCATGCAATGACTGTTTCTCGATTGAAAAAAAAAAAACATTAGAAAAATAAAGAAAAAAAATATTATAAAAACAAAGAAGAATAAGTAGGTAACTCATTACTTGCAATGAGAGTTCGGCTCAGATAGATTGAGGAAATAGTTTATTGACCTTTGTTCCATTCCGCCTGATTGGGATCAATTTGGGGCCTAATTATAAGTTGAGATAAAAGTTCATTGACAATCGTTCAACTTACGACCGTCTGATCTGGTTTTGTAAAGATTTATCACACATTAGGGTCAACTGGTATAAATGCGTCTGTGGAGCGATTGTGTCTTTCGAAAATTACTGACAAACCCTTCACAAAAAAAAATAGTATTGTAATATTTTTAGAAAAAAATTAGTTAAATAGCGTTAGTTGCCTAATTTGTGACGGGTTTGTCAGTAATTCTCGAAAGACGCAATTGCCCCAAAGACGCATTTGTACCAGTTGACCCTATATATTTTTACTCTACTTATTCATTTCAGAAATGGTAATTTTTGTTTCAATCCTTTTGAACCGAACTAAAATTACTTGCAATCACAAAATGGCATATCGTAAAAATCCACCCTCTCCTGCACCCTTACGCTGGCCAGCTTCTAACATCATTAATCTAACTTTCGTTCTACCCTTTATAATAGTTCGGCCACCCCCAGGGTGCAAGACCGGGGGTGGGGGAACATTAACATACGAATTTGGACCCGTCCGCCTCGAGTTTCTTGGGGGGATGAAATTTAAGTTTCGTGCCATATATTGATCCAACGTTTTCGGTAGTGGAAATGATGCGTTCGTGAATTCGTGTTTTACTATTTTGGTAGAGATATGTGTGTGTTTTAGTAAATAGTAGTAGTAGTTTTTTTTGTAAAAAGTAGCAATTTGAAAGATATTAGTGTTGATGTGTATCAGCTTATCAGGATTTTAAACAAATGTTAATGCATTTTTTTTAATACTTTTGACTACTTTCCTATACTTTTCTATATTCCTATCTTACTTATTTGGTTACTACTTACTATACTTATTTGGTAACAAAAATCATTCACGTCATCATCACCTCTTTGATTTATTACCAAGTTATATAATTATGCTATGTACTAAGTATATTAATTAATTTCTTAAGACTTGACAAGGGTACCCCAAAACATCAAACGCTGTAATTGCATAAACCACATAAATATTCATTCGTACGGAACCCTAGCACGTTAGATGAAACTGATTGGATCTCAGCGAAGAGGAAATGATGCAAAAGGACAGAAGCAATATGGAATCAATTAGTATTCCGCTGAGAGGCTGGGCCGGCGTAGGCGTTTCTGTAGCTAGTTCGTTTGCATCTATTTAATCTTTGCTTCGTGTTTTCTTCTAAAATGTCTCAATAGTATACCCGTTAAGAACGAAAACTAAATTATTTTACACATTAATTAAACAGATAATAAATACCTACTCCCTTACTAGTATTATTGGTTGTGTTTTGTCTTTATCTATAAAAAACAAGCTGTACACTTATTTCTAGGCTTTACAACGTTTATTAGTAAAAAGGCTACTATTTTTTTACAAAAATCTGTGCCGAGATCCATGCCTTATCCCAATCTTAGACTCATCAATCTTATCCCCTTAGCAATAAACGTTGTATAGCCTCAGAATAGTTAGATACATACAGTTTTGTCTTTTTCTTTCTTTAAAATTCTTAAACTCGATCGAAAAAGACTAAAGACTGTGAAGCTATTTCGCGGCTATACAACGTTTATTGCTAGGGGGCGAGAGTGTAAAAATTGTCTTAGAGTGTAGTGAACCATATAATGCTAAGAATAGTGCTGACTAACATGATGTATGTGAACAGATCTTGCAGTAAACTGTGCAGACTAATAATGACGATAATTTAGTGTGTAACAAACAGTGTATACTGTATAACCCTCCAACAGCTACCCTTTTAGTTTATTTGCATTTATCTTGTCCACGTCCAATACAGATAACAAATAAGGAAACACGTTCGAATGTTCATCCGTAGAGCCGTTCCCGCAGGCGACAAAATGTGCATCTTTTGATCTCAGATCAACGCGGCTCAGTGGTTCATCTCCAATGAACCGAGCTGTGAGACTGATCTCGTCTCTGTGTTCGTCACTATCAATCACTGCTGGCTATTTTTAGCATTACAATACAGTATTAAACGCTTTGGTTCTATTTTTTGGGGTGTTTCAGTTTCAAGAGTAAGTAGCTAACTATATTTGGA
Organism: Peribatodes rhomboidaria; assembly: GCA_911728515.1. Taxonomy (NCBI): domain Eukaryota; kingdom Metazoa; phylum Arthropoda; class Insecta; order Lepidoptera; family Geometridae; genus Peribatodes; species Peribatodes rhomboidaria. The sequence goes on along the minus strand of OU452186.1, from coordinate 11,194,913 downwards.
TGTGTATCAGTCTCTGGCAGCCATAGTACAAGCTTTGCTTAGTTTGGCGTCGGAAGACCGTGTGTGCAAGGCAAGTGTCCCAAATATTTATTAACTAGCTGCACCCCGCGGTTTCACCCGCGATTCTACAGGAACAATTAATTATTTCGGGATGAAAAGTACAATATGTCCTTTTTTGTACCCCTGACAACGTGTATACAAAATTTCATGATGATCGGTTGAGTAATTAAGGCGTGAAAGTGTAACAAACAAACAAACGAAGAAATGCACTTTCACATTTATAATTTTAGTTAGGATAGGATTTGCAAAAATAAAGCTTGAAAGTTGAATTTAACAAACTTTTAATGCACGTATCGATTTAAAACATTGGAAGTACTCGTTTACAATATCGATTACAATAAGTACTACAATAATTTGGTTCTATTGAGCTGATTTGATAATGAAACCAGGAGTTAGAAACGGTTTGATATCACTTTTATTGTACGAAAACTGGTAGAGTGTGGAATACTCTGCTTGAGTGAGTGTTCCCCGTTAGCTAACTGTAAACTGTGTAACTTCACGTGTCGAGTGAATCGGTTTCTACTAAGTAAGCGTGTTCCAAAAGACAGGCTTCGTCCTTACTAAGCACACTGTAGCCGACTACGTGTTCGTCTCCATTTCGCAACCCTATATATTTAATCCTACTAATAAAGGGACCGCCACATAACTTTTTTTTTTGATAATGCTATAAAAAAACTACTGAATATTTTCTCAAATTTTTTTTTTATTTGCATGGCCAGCAGAGGCAGCCGTTTGAATGAAATTATTTTTCATTATTAACCGGAAGGATTGTACTTTCAAATAAAAAAAGAAATTTGAGAAAAAAATCAGTAGTTTTTTTATAGCATTTTCAAAAAAAAAAAATTATGTGGCGGACCCTATATTATAATCGCGAAAGTTTGTAAGAATGGATGGATGGATGTTTGTTACTCTTTCACGCCAGAACGGATGAACAGATCTGGATGAAATTTGGCACAGAGATAGATTTTAGTCTAGAATAGCACATAGGATACTTTTAAACCGTGGGTGAAACCGCGGAGCGCAGCTAGTATTTTATATAGAGCGTGAACTAAAAGCCCGCGCACTTAGTTAGTGGCGTATCGCTTGCTGATGAGCCTGATTCGCATGTTGTTTGCTGCAGTTCGCCGCTTGTTCAAAGTCAAAGTCAAAGTCAAAGTCAAAATGTTTTTATTCAATTTAGGTATCAAAGATACACTTATGAACGTCAAAGTTATTTAAATAGACTCGACCGCCTTGTTCGGATAAAAAGCCTCTACTCAGAAGAACAGGCAATTCAATGTAAATGTTGAGTTTGCCTAATTTAAGAATGTGAACACTTATAATCCTGACACTTATGATCTGGAGGGCTATTCCTGCGCATGAGATGAGATGAGATTTTATCTTGGTCACTCTCACACCTACGACGTTTCAAACGAGAGCAATAAGGACGAAAAAAAGTGAGATGAAAATCTCAAATCTCCGAATAGGGTCTCTGGGTGTCTTCAAGTCTCGAGTGAATCGGTTTCTTCTAGGCAAGCGTGCTCCATCGTAGGCCGCATCACTGCTTATCATCAGGCATGTTGGCGGGCAAACGCAAGCCTATTAAGTAATAAAAAAAAATTAACTTATATGATGATGACTTATGGGATGTAGTCCGGTGTAACCGTTCCGAAGACGGGTCTGAGCAGTAGCGCACTTGTAGCGCCTTACTCAACTACCGTCTTTGTACTTCTTCACTCTACAAAACTTCAAGGCTAGAGTGAATAAGTACCTTATAGGTCGTCGTGCTCCATCTTAGACCACACCGTCGCTTAACATCAGGCGAGTTGGTGGTCAAACGCCGACCTATTCTACATTAAAAAGAAAAAAATACACAGTTGATAACAAAATATATTAAACAGATAAAAATTTTTGGCAATAAGAGTAAGCTCAGCGTTGTATTGTGCAAACAAGTTTGCACAGAGCTGGTTTTCAGCTTACTCCATTGCTCGAGCTTAGGTGTTGGTCGAGCGGAAAAATGAGTAATAAGCGGCATAATACATTTAATTACAATAAAATGGTATGGAGTAAATCGATAGAAAGAAGAAGAAAGGAAAAGAAAAAAGACTTTATCATCAGACTTATTGTGAAAGTAAATGTGTGAGTGAGTGTGTGCCAGCGGATGGTCAGTAGCTTACAGTTTGCTTAATCAGAACGAAGCTTTACTAAATTTCGCACGAGTAGAAAGATTCTAGAAAGAACTAGGATCCTTCCAAGAGAGTGAGAATCGTGCGTACAATCTGTTCAATATTCTTTTCACGATATTTCTCTCTGTAGGACGATTTAGCGTAATAAGGTTCTTTATAAGCTATACTAATATTAGGTTATATGTATGCGAGCGGACATTTGTTGAAAACATTAGACAAGCCCGCTCAACGCAACATCATTACGCCTTAAAACCCCGATACCCTAAATCCTCAACAGAAAGGGACGGAACACTAACCCTTGCAAACGCCGAAATTAATTCGCGAAAACAAGACAAGGGAGGCTACCCTCAACTTGAAAATCCCGGGCCATTCAAGAAATTGCCATCCTCCGGGGTGGTATAACGCTTTATCTAGCTGGCAACCCCTTCGATGTGGCCACCCTGGGGTGCTTACACATTTAGATACACTTTTTTTTGTCTGAAAAAAAAAGTGATTTTGTATCTAAGTAGCATTATGATGGTTTCATTGGGTAAGTACAATTTTATAACGCATAGTTGATTGAATCAGCCGTTACTTTGCGGAAGTTCATCTTTAAAATTGTACACCAGAAAACAATAACAATACTTGATGTCTGTTAAACATTTTGTATGATACTATCGTGATTATTGTATTTGAAATTGTGTTTAGAGATCATTATTGAGAAACAGTTGGTTTACACAAGTCGTTAGCCGACTCGTCCGTGCGGTCGAGAGGCCACCTCTACCAGGGCAGCACATCATAAAATTAGAAAAGTACTCTACATAGAAATGTAAATCATAAATTTTAAGTAGATTTTGCAGCAATTTTATAAAAATGATTTTCAATTACCAAGTCTTATTTAACCGTAAATAAGTAATATTATATAACAAATTGTCACGCCTTTCTCCCGGAGGGGCTGGCAGAGGCGTACAACACCCACACTTCGCCGGACGATATTCAGTCCCAAATGTAACAGGGGGCGAGCGTGTCGCCATATACCGGTCTCCAGTTACCTAGCAAATTACATTAAATACGCACATATGTTCACACAATGAACAAATAGGTGCGTACTTACGGCTGAGTCTGCACCCGCTCCCTCTGTCTTGAAAGGCGATTCTTCTCCATCCCATTTTTTTATAAGTTATGTATCCGGGGTAAATTTCATCTAAAGCCTTTAGGATGCTGAGCAATAATTTTTCAAAAGCACTATCAAGAATTTTCGTCTTTTGTTCAAGCTTCCAAGCTTGAATCATCATTCATCATTATCATTTCAGCCGATAGATGTCCACTGCAGGAGCTCGATTCTACTAAGCAATTGTTTTTAAATTGTTAATCAATATCCAGTTTTGACACTTCTGTTATACAAAAACTATCAATTTGAGGCAATTCGTAAACATTTGGTTAGCAAAATTAGGGAGCTGGACAACGACCTCATCCAATGATCTCCATAACGATTAAAAAGTTACTACGAAGATGACAATTTTTTTATATCAGATTGAAATCTACCGTCAAAAATAAACAAAGCCTCCTTAGTGTGTACGTTCACTAAACCGGCCCCAAATAGGTCCAAGATCGTCCCCCGCTATAATTGTGACGGCTCTCATTATGGAGCCTTTCGCGACCCGCTTCGGGCTTATCTTTGCGCGTTATATCTCTGTTATACGACATCTGAAGGTACGTAGTGTTGTATATCTGTGTTATATGACATCTGAAGGTACAAAGGGCGGTATGTATCAGCTATACGGCAATTGTACGTGGGTATAGGTATACCTGTTAAGGTGTACCTGTCACGGGGAACATTCGCGTATTACAAACCGAGATTCAATTTTGAGTATTTTGTTACAACTAGCCGTGCCCCGGTTTCACCCGCGGTTCCACAGGAACCGTTAATTTTTTCGGGATTAAAAGTACCATAAGTCCTTTTCTGTATCCCAGACAACGTGTATCCAAAATTTCATGATGATCTATTGAGTAGTTAGGGTGTGAAAGCGTTACAAACTAACAAACAAACTTAATTTCTCACATTTATAATATTATTAGTTAGGACTGTAACACATACTATCTCACTAATTGATGATTATCACTATTGATTGCACTCTGTAGTTTTAATAAATAAATAAAATAAATAAATATCAGGACACACACACAGTCGTCTGACCCCAAACTAAGCAAAGCTTGTACTATGGCTGCCGGAGACTGATATAAATACATATATATTTTTAAATACATACTTAAATAGATATTTACACCCAGACATAAAACAAACACAAATGTACATCGCATATATGTATTTAATTTTGTATTCAAGATTCTATTTTGCTCTCGGATCTTCTCACTTCACTGTAATGTTACACGATGTATACAAGTATACCGTTGTTGTACGGTGTGTTGTGTTACAGGTTACGATAATACGCTTTGTAATACGCGGTTCTCCTTCCTCAATGCTGTAATGCTCGAATGGACTGTTACATTACATAAGAATGCTGCTCCTGGTGAGGAAGCACCTTCAGTCTGAAGGTACGACGTTTATTTCTTTGTTATTGTTATATCTGAAGCTGTTACCTTTGTTATAACTTTGTGTGGAATAGAAGCTTTTATTGTGGGACACACTCAACGAAGTAATTGTTTGGTACAGAACAAATTTTGATGCTGAAATTTTGTAAGAGCTATTTGGACCAAATCATTAAGTTTAACGTTAAGTTCATAACATCACAGACATAATTTAGGTTATTTTTATTTTGATCTAAAATTAGTCCAAATATCGCAAAATGTGTATCTCTGTTTCATTTTATTCTATTTGCGACTGATATTTACATTTATGAAACAGAAACTTTGAACTAAAATGTTTTATGCTAAAGAAAGTTTGTCGTAGATGGATGCCTCGTTGATGTCTTTTGTATTGGAACCTTGTCTTGAGAAAGTTTGAGATTTACTATGTGTATTTTTAAAGTGAAACTTCTAATCCAACTTCCAAGAAGGTTGCGTTAAACGATTAACGCTACCATGGAGGGGGTATTAAGTTTGTTTTTTATCAAAGGTTGTCTTAAAGAAACAATGTGATTTCACAAAAAATCTACTTCTACCCCTTCCTATTTTCATGTCCACGTTACGATGTTTCACTTCTTCCGCACGGAGGGCTCCACGTACTGTTTTTTTCTCTCTTCTTTTGATTACAAAACCCTTTGATAAATTACATGTCTATATGGGCTGAAACAACAACAACAACAACAACAACTCTTTATTAAAAACATAAAATAATTACAATAATACTTAAATAAGGCTTAACTAAGTTTTTAATGGGCGGCCTTATCGCTCAAAGCGATCTCTATCAGGCAACCTGAATGGACAGGAACATTTATATAATAGAGGCCTTGAACAACATTGAAGGCATCGAAAAAAAATTGGCAAGAAGTTAGCCTTTAAACGAACGAAATATATGACGCAACGCTAGTGTATGACGTACCTGTCTCACAGTATAATAAAATAATAATTGGTCTGCCACTTTACGTTCATAAGCAGTGCAAAACTCTCTCTAGACATAATTATGGCCTAGCCAAAAACAAACTTTCTAAATTGTTTGTTATTCTGTGACTAAATTTCTCTTTACTTCGTAGTTCCGCGCTACGATATACTCCGCGCGTAGCAATTGCTACTAGCCAATTTCAAATGCAACTATTTTTTGTGGGCGAGAATTGTCAATCTATACTGTTGGTAAAAATACGTTTTACATTCATTGTTGTTATAATATAGCATATCACACTTCGCACATCTAGTTATGTCTTTTTGTTCTCTTTTTGCGACATGACAGCCACACCGATATTGAAGAAAATTAATACAAGTGAAAATTAGAAATTTTTAAACCCCTGACACTGACTTTCGTCAAAACCGATTTTTACCAAACATAGCTACAAGCAATCCCGAATAATGCACCTATCACACAAAAAAAAAAATCGGTTCATTTGTTCCATTATCTGGCATTTATGCCACCCAAACTTGCCCAACTTGCAACACCCCGTCGTTTTTACGTCGGGGGTTAAAACTGGACCTAAAATGTGAGGAAAAATTCACTTGGCATAAACTTTGAACTAGTACTTTGTACATATCGAGGGGTGAGTGATAAAACCCGATAAATTCATAAAAGTGAGTTGCGAGATATTCCATGTTAAAGTTTCTTGCCAATAAAAAAATGATTTTCTGTGAAAACCATGTGTAAATTCTTAACTATTTATGAAGATTACATATTGTATTTTATTATTATTCATGATTACCAAAAGTAGTAATGTAGCTTTTATAAAAAAACAGACTTAAGTAAATTAAAGGATGAGCTTATTGGATTACATCACAAAATAAAATAGACAATTTTACAATTGCACGGTTTATTAGTATGAAAATCAAACTTAAAATCTACTTTATTGCTTAAAATTAACCGACCAAGTGCAAGTCAGACTCGTGCACTGAGGGTTCCGTACGTACTAAGAATATTTAGGTGAATATGAATGATTAAAATTGGTAAAAGTTAGTTAGTTTGGAAAACAATTTCAATTTTTCAGCCGAAAAGTAGTGGCCATCTATAGATTCCAACTGCATCTTTGTATTCGTTTTTTTCGTCAAATATTTAGATATTCTCAATTTTTGGAATATCCCTTTTGATTCAAAGTCAAAGTCAAAGTGTTTTTATTCAATTTAGGAATCAAAGATACACTTATGAACGTCAAAGTTATTTAAATAGACTCGACCGCCTTGTTTGGATAAAGAGCCTGTACTCAGAAGAACAGGCAAGAAACTGAGGGGCATTATTTTTTCAAATAATAAATAAATTACAGTCTCACAAATTTTGGCTTACAACTAGGTAATATCTATAAATACTAGTAGCTACTTGGCGGAAGTGGAAGGCTCCAGACATCTTTATCTTCTAAATAATTCTTAACCTTATAATACCCTCTTTTCATTAATGTAGTTTTTACATGTGATTTGAATTTTCCCTCAGTGAGCCCTGTTATATTTTTCGGATAATATTGTAAAAACGAACGCAGTCTAAAACTAAATCTCGGTACAGCTATCCTATCCTTATTTCTAGTGTTATTATTGTGACAGTCACAGTTCAATTTAAATTTATGTAGATTTTTGCGAACGTACATAATATTTTCAAAGATATACAAAGAAGGTAAAGTTAATATTTTATTTCTTTAAATAAATCTCTCAATGATTCGCGGGGACCCATTCCGTAGATAGCGCGGACCGCTCGCTTTAGACGGTTGCCGTGGTGTGCCGGCAGAGTAGAATAGCACCCCCCTCTAGTACCAGGCGTCGTAAGAGCCGACTGAGGTTCAGCGGAACCGACAAATGGCGGTATAACCATTCGAAATAAAACGTAGCTAAAATGGCACAGGGCAGGGATGGGCAGCAGCATCCTTGTCGCGAAGCTACGTTTTTCTGCGATCGCCACCACGCCTGCTCAGCGTGGCGATTACGGGCAAACTCCCCCCTAAATGACGAGCACAAATACGACCAGGCCCCCAGTCCCCAGCAGCGATGCTATTCCGGGCTACGACAGCGGCCCCGGTAACGGCGGAGCAGGGGGTGCTAAGAATCGCTGGCAGATGCACGGCTGTCACACCAAACGACGACTGGCCCTGGTAACGCACAACGTGCGCACAATGAGGACTGACGAGAAGGTTGCTGAGCTGGAGGAAGAGTTGAGTAGGTTGCGCTGGGATATTGTGGGGTTATCCGAAGTCCGTAGAGAGGGTGAGGACACGATTACCTTAAAATCCGGCAACCTGCTTCACTATCGGGAAGGTGTTCCTGAGTATAAGCATTGATTCCAAACTGCAATGGGGTCCACATATTAATGCTCTGTCTGGGAGACTTAGTTCTGCTGCTTATGCGGTTCGTAAAATTAGGCAACTGACGGATATAGCTGTAGTGAATCTTTAAATCTCCTTTTACATATCGAATTCTTTTGATTTTAAGCCAGTTTACGGTTTCGTTTTTATTGTCATTGTTTTTATTCTTAATCAGGAGAGCACTTAACTTCTTCAGGTCCATCATCTCACTGTATTTAAATTCTTTCACGTCGAAGCTATTTACTTCGATTTTTTTCTATGTACTTACTTTTAAATTTCAACTCTGACTGGCACATGCGTCATACTCGTGATCGGATGCTGCTTGCGGGTCGCTGGTCTGCTCGTGGTGTACTCACAATGCAATAAGTAAATCTGATAACGTTTAACCTAACCTTATATTAAGACTTAATAACTAACCCCCCTTTACCTGTATTCCCCTCAAATAATAATTAAAGATTTATGTTAACAAAAGTCCCGGTCCCCGGAGTCCGTGCAGGTAAATTTTAAATAAAAAAAATCAACTCCTTGCTTAAAATACTAGCAGAGAAAACCACGGGGCGCGTAATCATGGCGCGTGTTATCATGCAACTGCGGCAGCCGACCGCCCCGCACGCGAAATCTAGCGCATTATCGCGCGCGACGCTCGGCTGCGATTGGCGGGAGACACTCCACTTCGCATGACGTCACGGGCGCAAAGCTCAAAGACACCTTACTGGGTTTTGTATAGCAAGAGTTTGAGTAAAGCGCTTGATTCCGGATAGTGCGAATACCCACTAAGTAAATATAATATGATTCTTTACGATATTTTTCAGTTATTTAATACATTAAATATACTTATTGGATTTAGATTTTTAAAACACGTTGCATTAAAAAAAAATCACATAGAGCTATATCCCGAAAATTATATTTGATAGGTTTTAACTTTAGCTTAATTTCGATTTTTTGGAAATTTACCTCAGTGTTAAACTCCGATAAACCAAATTAGCCATTTTGACCATAAGCATTACCTTCATATATGGTGATTATAAGTAGGGTATTGTGGTTGTTTCACAAAACAAATCTTTTTTTTCTTCGTATAACTTGTTTTACAGTATTGTAACCTAAAATAAAATAAAAAAATAGCACTTATTGGATTATTTGGAATGAATATTTTTGTATTGAGCCTTAAAATGACCTATTGGATTTTATAGCTAAAAAGAGCGTAGGATTTTGGGTACAGCAGACTTTTAAACTAAAATTAGTTTTTTTTCGATTTATCGGGTTCTATCACTCACCCCTCGATATACCAGTATCGGATTCCAAAAAGTATATGCAAAGATACATTGCAATTGCAAATTAAATCTTCACCATCTCATCCAAAGAGAAATCCCCGAAGTGGGGAAACTTAACCACTACTTGGCCATTTCCGAAATTAACAAATTCCCTTTATAATGCCGAACGCGAAACAATGTGCCGAAATACTTGCTCTGGTATGTCAAATCGACTTAAAATTATTATTTTTACACACTCGAAAAGCTACTCTCTCTTATAACGTTTAGAGTATACTTTAGCAGTTAAAAGGGTGACTTTTGAACGAAGATTAGGACAAAGTAACACGTATTAGGGAGCTAATGAATACCACAAGTCAGTTCGTTCGTATGGAATAGAAATGAGGGTCGCGATGAATGTATGTAGTTTGAACGTGAATAGAATGTATGAAGATCATCAAAATGTATTTTTGAGAATTAAATGTACTGTTAGAAAGGTGAAGTACAATTTTAATGTTAATTTCAATTCGTTAATAAAAATATAAGTAAGTACTTACATATCATTACGCCTTTTCTCCGTGAGGCTAGCAGAAGTGCATTGCAACAGCTACACTTTGCCGGATAAAATTCAGTCCCAAATTTGACAGGGGGCGAGCCTGTCGCCATACACCGGGCACGAGCTATACAGCAGATGATGACTTAAACACTTATATAAGACGTTCCATAATGAACAAACTGAAGTATCTTTTCAGCTTGGATCGAATTCGCAATCTTTAGCTTGAGAAGCGAGCTATATTCCAACTAGGCTATCATCCCTTCAAAAACCGATTCGATTTGGTTAGTAAAAGAAGTTCTAACAAAAAGTTTGATGGAGTTCCCTTTGAGCAATATTTGATCTGACTTCTAACAAACCCAGCGTTAATTTTTTTTATGTTCTAAGGTAGGTATACAAACAGATGATATAATATTTAGTGATAAGTAGTAATGGTTACCGTCACTTACTAGATAGCTGGTTTTACCTTCAATGTTGGAGAAATTACTAACATATAATACTAGCTGCGCTCTGCGGTTTCACCCGCGGTTAAAAAGTATCCTATGTGCTATTCTAGACTATAATCTATCTCTGTGCCAAATTTCATCCACATCTGTTCAGCCGTTCTGGCGTGAAAGAGTATCAAACATCCATCCATCCATCCACTCTTACAAACTTTTGCGTTTATAATATTAGTAGGAGGAAGTAGGATAGTAGGATTACTAATAAACAATGGTATTTTTTTTAAGAATCATTTTAATGTCCCTTTAGGAAAACCCCTTATTGCTTGCTTTCTTTTTGGAAATATGGCAGGCTTGCTGTTACCCGCGATTTCGTTCGCGTTTATTCGGAAACTAGTATCTGATAACCTTCCTCATAAAACACTGTAACTAGTCATCAAATTTCATCAACATCCGTTCAGCCGCGTAGCCGTGAAATGCCTACAAACAGACCGAGCTGCTTTTGATTTGAACAAAATTAGTATAGAGGTATTCCATATTTTTCAGAAGAGAGGCATAAAAATCATAACATCGCACGGTAAAACTTTTTTTCCGTAAACTTACCTACCTTGTTTGGGACCTGTAATTAAATAATTAGGTTGGTAGTGAACCTGCCTTGTGAGCTTGGGGGCGTGGTTTCGATTCCCACCTAGGGCAAACATTTATGTGATGAATATTTGTGTTTGTTCTATGTCTGGATGTTAATATCTATTTAAGTATGTATTTAAAAATATCTAAGTATGTATATCAGTCTCTGGCAGCCATAGTACAAGCTTTGCTTATAGTTTGGGGTCAGGCGACCGTGTGTGGAAGTGTCCCGAATTTATTAATTTATTTATAACTAGCAGCTCCCCGCGATTTCACCCGTGGTCCCTCAAGAACTGTTATTTTTATCGGCATGAAAGGACTCTATGTCTTTTTAACTTTTAACTTTTTAACTGTAACGTGTATCAAACATTTATTTATTTATTTGTTTGTAAATGCCTTATATGTAACTATTACTAGATACATATACCCTGTAAGGGTATCGCATTATAAAACTAAATTAGACATTAACTCTTAACTAAAAAATAAAAAGAATAACAATTTCTAGGTTATAACAATAATTTACGCGAGATTGAAATGCTTATCCTCTAAATAATATTCAACTTTGTAATAACATTTTTGTATTAATATCTCTTTTAATTTTCTGTAGAATGTTGTTTCTTTAGTCTCTTGTCTTAAATTAATAGGTAATTTGTTGTAGATTTTGATTAGCATGTATTCCGAACTCCTTTTTACAATTTCTAATTTTGGTTCTGGTGCTATAATTTTGTCATGTTGTCGATGATTTGTACTGACTGAAAACTGTTTTAAAAGTTTCTTAACGAATATTGCTGCTTCAAGAATGTACAAACTAGGAAATGTTAGTATTTTTTGTTCTATAAAGTGCGGTGTACAATGGGCGCGTGGGCGTATATTCATCATAATGCGTATGCATTTCTTCTGCATAATAAATAAGTCATCAATATCTGTACTATTGCCCCATATTATTATTCCGTATTTTAACCATTTCACATTTCATGACTGTCGTTTAATAGTTATGGCGTGAAAGTGTAACAAACGTACAATTAACATAAATATCGTGACATCTTTCCCGCGAAGGGGCTGGCTGAAGTGTATTGCTACGCCCACACTTAGCGAAGTGTGGGTGCTGTAATACACCTATTCAGTCCCAAATATGACAAGCCGTGAGCCTGTTGCTGCACAAACATGTAAACAAACGAACGTACAAACTCACTTTTTTATAATATTATTTATAACTTAAATATTATGTGTCAGTCTATCGCAGCCATAGTACAAGCTTTGCTTAGTTTGGGGTCAGATGACCATGTGTGCAAAAATGCCCCAAATATTTATTTATTTAATAGGATAAAAAAAAAGACTCATAAAATGCTATAATACCTACATCAAAAACAGACCGTTAGCAGACATTTTACTAAACGTCACTTCACTAGATTTTTCATTAATCTTTCTTCAATTATTTCAAAACTCAATTGTTAGGGCACGTCTACACTAGTGAATAATTGTCGCAAGAGTCTAACGCTGCAACATTAGGTGAGCGCCATTAAAACTGTCGCACACACTATGTTTTCAATTACGGAAGGCTCGCGAGATATTTGCAAGCTTTAGGGCTGTCACCGCCGTGTAAAACTAGTAACTAGCTTTAGGATCCTGTAACAAAGGAAATAGACCTTGCTTGACGTAAAGACACGGATCGTATTGTCTATAATCAAACTACCCAGCCTGCTACTATACCTAGAGCCTACTAGAGAAATACTGGTTTATCCTCAGAAACATTAGCAAAACTGTATGTAGTTTTGTAATTTTTTCACAACCACTCAGTGAGATCTATCGATATCAAAAACTGGACTTACGTAAATTAATGCAGTTAAACTCGCCTTATTAAACATTGTAAAACCTCAATATAATTTTATTAAGTGATTTGTTTTCTTCCTTCATTAAAATTTGTAACTCAATCTAAAAGACATAACACTGACTATTTCCAGCTATATTATATAATGTTAGTAAAGAGAAAAAATAATTTTTATTTCACATTAGATATGTAAAAAGTCTAATCAATGTGTAAAATAAAAATACTTTTAATCTGGTCACTTATTTTTGAAAGGGTAGAGAGTTTTCGGATGTTCAGTGACAGCCCTACGCGGGCTCGCATGCCTGTGCCCGCCATTCCGACTTCGCACCATTCGTGCGATCCGCCATTCGCCGCATTTCCCACCTTTGGTGTCTGCGCAAGATGACCGATAGATAGTCGGCTTTATTTAATTTCTATATTGTCCTTTAATTGCCGTTAGGGTATTTGAGATTTCACATTAAAGTTATGTGTGTAACATGTGTCAAGGTAGTATTTGGCGGGAACCGAAAAAGTGTTGTTGTAATTTTGTATCATTTGCCCACACTGGTGCACAATACAATACAATACAAAAACTCTTTATTGACACCAAATACAAATAAATCTAAACTAAACACTCAAAAATAAAGGCGCAATGGGCGGTCTTATCGCTTAAGAGCGATCTCTTCCAGACAACCTTTGGATGGAATAAAAACATTATGATTAATGCATGGACGGTGGTGTGTGCTAAAGAAAAATAAAAATAATTAAGGTTAAATAAACTTACTAATTTGAAAATTGCCTCAACTTCTTCAGCGTTCTTAGGCATCGACTGTGTGACATTCTTGGCATGCAGGCCGTGTGTTTATGTAAACTATTTCAAATTGTACGCAACTATTTTTTCTTCTACTATATTTAGTGAAATAGCAAGTATCAGGTTGCCTGGAAGAGATCGCTTTGAGCGATAAGGCCGCCCATTAAAAACTTAGTTAAGCCTTATTTAAGTACTATTGTAATTATTTTATGTTTTTAATAAAGTGTTGTTGTTGTTGTTGTTTGACAGTTCTTCAGAATCAAAGAAGCTGGCGCTGAGTTTTATCACAAACTAATCTCCTAGCTCACCTAGCTGTCATCTCCTATCAGCTACAACCGCACAACTAATTCTAACAACTAACAGCTGCTAAACTACAAAACATAATTCAAACAATATACTGAGTTCCAAAGCGTACTCGTAACTGGCAACTTTGCGCTGCTTAGGTAATTGTTCAACCTACCGAGAGCGCTTTTTGCCGCAACATTACGCCAACTTTATAAAGTTGCCAGTTTATTCGAAAGTTGCAGGCTGTGGCAGGCGGAACTGCCTCTGCGGAAGAGGAACTTTCTAGACTACGTGGAACCCACAAAGGTAGCGTATCAGCGAATCAACACTATCTGCTTTCAATGCAAATGAGTTGGAAAACTCTGGTGGTATAAGAAAACTAGTGGGTGCCGGTGCGCCGGTAAAATGCTGCACGAGGAGCAGAAAATAAGAGTGGTGTTGATCTGGCACACTGACTCTGTGATCGTAGAGATTGTTTGTTTTGAATATTGTAACCATTTTAAAAGCGATGGTAGCCTAGCTTGAGAAAGCCCGCCTCTCAAGCCAGAGGGAGCGGGTTCGAACCCAACCAATTTGTTCATTGTGTGAACATATAGACGTGTCGTATGTCATCTGCCACATGACTGCAGCCCAGTGTATGGCGACAGGCTCGCCCCTGTCGCATTTAGGACTGAATATCGTCTGGCGAAGTGTGGGTGTTGTATTACACTTCTGTCAGCCCCTTCGGGGGCAAGGCGTGACTATTTGTATGTTTAAAAGCCTTCATTCAATCTTATATCCACACTAGGCCAAGACGTGGCATGTCTACTCGAACTGACTGAAGGAGTCCGTCTATTTGCAAGCTTAGCGCCTGATCGGAACCTGACGAGCACCTGATCAGCTTCCGAGCAACACCACCTCGCGGTCAACGCGGGGCCCGTGCGCGGCCAACAAGGAGTTAACCTTTTGAGTCAAGGACTAAAATACCAGTACACTGGATACGGGTATTTTACCGATCAAATCAATGATGTCAGTCAAGATTGTAGAACGTGAACTGTACAGTCTCTCTTTGTTTGATCTTTTGTTTGTAAGAATGGATGGATGGATGTTTGTTACTCTTTCACGCCAGAACGGCTGAACAGATCTGGATGAAATTTGGCACAGAGTTAGATTATAGTCTAGAATAGCACATAGGATACTTTAACCGCGAGTGAAACCGTGGGGCGCAGCTTGTGTATGAAATAAAATAAAAGGGATTTGGATTTACATTACAAAATATTTTTCATGAACTGGCTAAAGTCAAAGACAATAAGAAAAGGCGTTTCCATAATTTATCATCCGAAAGAATCTTACAAATGCTTGTTCAATTTTTTTAATTGTCAAAGATACCATCAATTGTAACTTTATAGACCACATTTTTATTTTATTTTATTTTATTAGGAAGCAGTATATTACGGTGCCAAGGCGAGTTGAGAGGCGGGTGGTACGGGGCGGTAAAGTTTCCGCGGTAGTTCGACTTTACCTTTGTGGTGCCGCCCACGAGCACACTTCTACAGTGGTCATCATTTCAGTAGGTATCATTTATTAAAAAAAAATACTAAAAAAAAACACAACAGGTTCTTGTTTGATGCATTTCTCTTTTGATCAGCGTTCACAGAAATCGGAGAAGGTGATTGATTACAATTTAACTGTTTTGACAACTGTAAGTTAAATTTCAAAAACGGACGGTTAAAATTTATTCACTGTTCAATTTTAGTGAACTTGTGATAGGCATGAAAAAAAAAGAATTGATTCGCCTTGTAAAGCAGAAGTTTATTACTACGCAAAGTTAAAACTTTGGGCCGATCAACTTGCATTTTATCGAAGTTTACAGTGTTATCACTGATTGAACTGCCGAAAGAGAGTTTTATATTATCATTTATTTAAAAAAAAATTACAATTTTAATTAAAAATATTTGTTACCAATTAGGTTTTGTTGAACCCTCGGAGCGCGAGGCTGACTCGCACTTGGCTGCTTTTTTTTTAAATAGCAACACTTTTAAATACAGCAACCTACTTCTGGGCCCACTATAGAGTGTGCAGCACTATCTCAGAAAGTAATTTATAAAGTTGGATGCGATAACGGTGTGCATTATTTATCTTGTGCGTGATATATTACATTATATTATACTCACTTATATTATCAGAGACAAGTAATCTAAAATAATACGGCAAAAAGAATAAATAAATAATAATAAATAAATAAATTCGGGACACTTGCACACACGGTCGCCTGACCCCAAACTAAGCAAAGCTTGTACTATGGCTGCCAGGGACTGATATACATACTTAGATATTTTTAAATACATACTTAAATAGATATTAACACCCAGACATAGAACAAACACAAATGTTCATCACATAAATGTTTGCCCTAGGTGGGAATCGAACCCACGCCCCCAAGCTCAGAAGGTAGGTTCACTACCAACTGAGCCACCGAGGCTATAATAACTTTTCATCACGTTTTCCGCTACATGGCCCGTAAAGTATGCTGATATTAAAATATAATGTATGTAGATATAGTTTTAAATATTCAATCTAATGTTTTATAGTAAAAGATTTTCAATATTATTCGATCAATGTTTGATGTTTGAAGATGATGGAAGGTGTTATTTGGATTATTTTTACCCGACTGCGCAAGAAGGAGGGTTAGTTTTTCGAGTGTACATACATATGTATGTGTACATGTGTACATATGTATGTTTGAGGTTTCTTTGGCACGCCCTACAGCCTAAACAGCTTGATGGATTTCGACATGTGAGGTGTCATTTGAATCGTCTTGATAGTGGAAGTGATATAGGGTACAATATTCTGCAGCCAGGTTTTTTGTTTGTCTTTTAATAACGTTAATGTTACTTGTTAAGAGAGTTGTTGAAATGATCATAGTAATGTACGAATAGTATTATTATGGTGGTGTATGTTTGGGAATGTATTAGTGGATAGTATGACCAAGACAGTTTTTCACCAAACTCTTATTTTTGGATTTTAATTGTAGCGTTGTTGATGTAGCGATGATAGCCTAGTTGGAGAAGGCCCGCCTCTCAAGCCAGAGGAAGCGGGTTCAAACCAAGCCGACGGCACACACCAATTTGTTCATTGTGTGAATAGATGTGCGTATTGTATGTCATCTGCTATATGACTGGAGCCTGGAGTATGGCGATAGGCTCGCCCCCTTTCACGTTTGGGACTGAATGTCGTTCGGCAAAGTGTGGGTGTTGGATTACATCTCTGCCAGCCCCCTCGGGGGAAAGGCGTGACGATATGGATGTTAATCTTGTAAGGCTCATAAGACGACTGTTTTTTTTTTTCCTTTTTTGAAATTTTTTAACTTGAAATTGTTCGGTGTCTTCTAATTCGTAAAATTGTATTTCGTTCCAACTGCCAGGAAAGCCCGGCAAAGATCGGCTGACCCTTCTTCCCGTCTTAATTCGATGTCAGTGACCCCGGCCCCTTCAGATTAATGTCGAAGGGGCTCTGAAGGGATCCAACGGCGAAATTAAGACGACCCCTAGCTACCATCTGTGACCCTCTCGATAGGGTGGTATTTTGCAAATGGTCGAAAGTTCGCCTATTGTTATTTTAATTAGGGCGTATATAAAGGTCATTTTTGAATGTACTTCCTGAAGTTGCAACTCGGATAGTTTTCTTGGACAAGCATTTCTTAGCATAAACATTTGTAAACATACTAAGCCCAATTTTGATTGCTCGAATTATTAATGACATAATAATATACTCCGCTTGGAGTAGCATTCCGGTCACGTGGGCAACACGTAGTGACGTCAATCGATGCTTAAGCAAGACCGAAATAAGTCATTTACAAATAGTTCGAAAGAGACAGCTGACGATGACGAGTGACGTCATTACGTGTTTGCTGCCGGAATGCTAGACCTTGGTTTTTTTGGATCATGGGATTATTGATTTCCTTGCCTATTAGGCAAAAAAACATAGACAACTATATTTTAGTTAGTATGGACCTTCATCATCGTCTTTTAGATTTAGCGGAAATGTTTAGTTAGAGCTAAATACGTAACTAATATCAACTACCAGTAAAAAGGGTAAACACCTAAAGTGGTGAAGCATGCATATGCTATTCAATATATTAGGTCCTTACGTATGAAATTAGCGTTTTGTCGTACTGATCAATTTGATCTGAAATATCTCCTCTTTGGTTAAGAATTCGAAATTCAAATTAATAAATTCATTTAGCTGGGTTTTTTTTCTTTGGAATACAGTCATTCATTTGTTATTTTCCTCATTATTTTTTCTTTGGCGTCGCTTATTACCGCGCGCCGGAAAACATGAAATATCGGTATATTTACGAGTACGAGTTCTACCGTGGCACCAGTGCTGCAGAAACAGCTCGAAGAATTAATGATGTTGATGATGACGCTGGTGTCGCTAAAGACAGCATGGTACGTTTTTGGTTTCAACGTTTTCGTTCTGGAAATTTCGACCTTAAGAACCAACCCCGTGGACGGCCGGAGTTCAAAGTGAAAAACGAAGAATTAAAGGCTATTGTGGAAGCGGATCCATCACAAAGCACTTCAGAGATAGCAGCAGGCTTCGGGGTAAGTGACAAAACTGTATTAATCCACTTGAAGCAAATCGGGAAAGTAAAAAAACTCGAACGATGGGTACCTCATGAATTGAGTGAATCGAACTTGCAAACACGGGTCGCCTGCTGTGTTACTTTGCTCAACCGACACAATAATGAAGGGATTTTAAATCGAATCATTACTTGTGATGAAAAGTGGATATTGTACGATAATCGAAAGCGCTCATCGCAATGGCTGAACCCTGGAGACCCAGCCAAATCCTACCCTAAACGAAAATTGACTCAGAAAAAGTTACTTGTAAGTGTTTGGTGGACTAGCGCCGGTGTCGTTCACTACAGCTTTCTTAAATCTAGCCAAACGATTACGGCAGATATCTATTGTCAGCAACTGCAAACCATGAAGGAAGAACTAGCTGTTAAACAACCGAGATTGGTCAATCGCTCTAGGCCACTGCTGCTTCACGACAACGCAAGACCACACACTGCACAACAAACAACCACTAAGTTAGCTGAGCTACAATTGGAATGTCTGCGACATCCACCGTACTCCCCGGACCTTGCTCCAACAGATTACCATTTCTTCCGGAATTTGGACAACTTCTTACAAGGAAAAAAATTCCACTCCGATGCAGCAGTCCAAACCGCCTTCAAAGAGTTTATTGATTCTCGCCCCCATGGTTTTTATAGTAAAGGGATCAATGAACTACCCATAAGATGGCAAAATTTCATAGATAACAACGGTGCATACTTTGATTAATTAAATATATTTTACAAAAAAAAAACGACTTTTTATTCCTCCCGTACAAAACGCCAATTTCATACGTAAGGACCTAATATTTAAAAATACTAATTTCGGTACATTTTTAAACACACGCTCGTCTAACCCGAAACTAAGCAAAGCTTGTGCTAAAGCTGCCAGAGACTGACACAAATATCCAACACATGCATGCTTGCCTTAGGCGGGAATCGAACCCACGCCCCAGGCTCAGAAGGCAGGTTCACTACCAACTAAGCCACCGAGGCAGTCAAATCTTACATCCTTTTCTATCTAACTACATTTCTTGTATACCTACTCTTTCTTTGCCCAAAAGTCAAAGTCCAAATCTTTATTTGCATGTTAGTGATACATGGTCTTAAGTATTACGTTCATCCATTAACAGCGGTCAGGCGTGCAAATTAATACATACATATCCATCCTGAGAATCGTATTATACACTAGCTGCGCCCCGCGGTTTCACCCGCGGTTAAAAAGTATCCTATGTGCTATTCTAGCCTATAATCTATCTCTGTGCCAAATTTCATCCAGATCTGTTCTGGCGTGAAAGAGTAACAAATATCCATCCATCCATCCATACATACAATCTTTCGCGTTTATAATATTAGTAGGATTGTCCGTGTGAATTATTATTTAAGAAATTAGAATTGTATTAGACATTTTATATAATATTATAAATGTTTGTTATATTATAAAATAATAGTAAAAATGTATTTCAAAACCAATCTTTAACTTATCTTTTGTTAAGCCTCCAGTCCCCGACCGACCTAGCCTCGAAGATCCAAAAGAGCCGTCATTCAAACGACACAAGTAACCTTCATCAAGGCTCTGCCCGTCCGCAGGGAAAGTTTTCCAATTATGCTGAGTCAAGTGACCTACCCCTCCTCCTCCCCTCTCTTTCCCACAACCCCCCTCCCCTAGGGAGAGACCGCACAAAGAAGTTTTAATTGCTTGCTTTGAACTTAGTAATCAACTGCACTATTTGAAGTTATTCCAATAGTGCTGTCAAATGATCGAGTTTTGGACGTGGATTAGACAATTGTTGCTTATGTACTGTGCTTAACAGCTTATGTACTTACTAGGTATAACTTGGATGTTTGCATGAATCTAGTATGTTGATACTGTTTAGGTATGTATGCATGGTTTTGGACTAATAAAGACTTCGAAATTTCTCTACTGTTTAAACCTTCAATTTTAACGTGTTAAATCCTACTAATATTATAAACGCGAAAGTCTGTAAGAATGGATGGATGGATAGATGTTTGTTACTCTTTCACGCCAGAATGGCTGAACAGATCTGGATGAAATTAGGCACAGAGATAGATTATAGGCTAGAATAGCACATAGGATACTTTTGAACCGCGGGTGAAACCGCGGGGCGCAGCTAGTACAATAAAAGCATACAAAAACCGAATAAAAGCACATACCAACACTCTAGCCGTTTCTAATTCAAAGTAATTTTTTTTTTCAATTGGCTATCAAAGATTCACTTATGAACGTCAAAGTTTATTAAAAGACTTGACCGCCGTGTTCGTAAAAAGAGCCACTACTCAGAAGAACAGGCAATAAACAATAAGGGGCAATTTTTTTCTTCATTATGTGACAGAGGGTTCAAAAGACAACACATATGGGATCTTGCTCGCTAACAAATCCTAATTTAATAAGAGAATCTTGCTCATTGGAGGAACAATTCTCGCAAACCATATAATCAGACAACAAATCTGTTAAGGGCTTTTTAAGTCAACCGCAAGATAAAGATTAAATACACAAAAAAAGTATTTAAAAAACCGGCCAAGATGAGTCGAATTCGCGCACGAAGGTTTCTGTATAATTATCTATAAAAACGGCAAAAAATCATTTTGTTGTATGGGACCCCCTCAAAATGTTTATTTTATTCTATTTTTTAGTATTTGTTGTTATAGCGGCAACAGAAATATCTACAGCATCTGCGAAAATTTCAACTGTCTAACCATCACGGTTCATGATATACTCGTACAACCTGGGGACAGACGGACAGACGGACGAATAGCAGAGTCTTAGTAATAGGGTCTCATGTGACTCGTTGGGTACTAATATCCAAAAAGTATTATATTTAGTATTTCGTAAAAAACGCCAAAATAGAAAGAATTAAGTCAAAAGTCAAAATGTTTTTATTTAATTTCGGTATCAAAGATACACTCAAAGTTTTTATAAATAGACTCGACCGCCTGGTTCGGATAAATAGCCTCTACTCAGAAGAACAGGCAAGGAGAACAGGCAAGGAAAAGCAAGCCAACGAATAGACACATGCAAAAATCATACACATCATCAACTCACCATTCAACATTTTCAGTTTTGATTCATTACGCAGATGTTTTGTTGTGTTTTGGTAACAATAAATAAAATTGGTATTCTCTCGGCTCTCACGTACTTGACTTTTGATCAAATAAATACACAAATATAATTGTTGATAAAAATGCAGATAGACTTACTAACAGCATAAATTAAACAAATATCTTAAACACTCGCTCCTTACTAATAAACGTTGTATAACCTCGGAATAGTTAAAAAGTGTTTTGTCTTTTTAATCTGGTTAAAAATATACATACATAAACAAGTAACATTCTTAAAGGTAAAACAAAAAAACAGACTATGGCTGCAAAATATTGTACCTTATGTCATTTCCGCACTATCAAAATCTATCAAGCTGTTTAGGCAGTAGGACGTGCCAAAGAAACCTCATCCACACATACATACATACATACATACATACACCCGAAAAACATAACTTTTCTTGCGCAGTCGGGTAAAAAAGACAAAGCACTGTATTTATAACTATTCTACTACTACTACTGCCGCTGGCATTGCACTACTGCACGGAAAAAAATGGTTTAGTTGTGGCAACTAAATCTATTTTGCTGCCTATGTGTTAGCTGCTGCACCAAATATCTTCGAAACACTGGCAAAGTTTTGTTGACTACGACGAAGACTGCTTAGCTACTATTCAAAATAAAATTTTGCTAGGAGAATCACACTCAAGTTGCAGTAACTGCAAATTACTTAACTGAGTTTACTAAATTTGGTACATAAATAAACAAAACAAATTCGAATGTTTCAATTAGCTATCAGAGCAAAATATTTTAACTACTTTAGGATACAATATTTACCTGCTATTGCTAATTGTTAAGATTGTTAGCAACTACTGCTAAGTATTGTTAAGATTGTTAGCTGCAACAGCTAAATTCGATCAGCAAAAAACAATTTGCTCCGCTAACCAAAAACTTAGCTGTCCCTATATTTTGAAAGGATTTTTGCTACTACAACTAAAATTTAGTAACAGCAGCTAATTTTTTTTTCCGTGTGGCACTACTGGTTGCTACTGTACTGGAAAGGGACACAGCCAGGAAATCCCGGCCAAAATATTTTAATTTATTTGTCATTGTAATGTAATTGTTATGTTAGTCTGTAAGGTATTTATGAAATGGACCCGTGTTATTTTGTAATAACCAGTGCCTGATACGAGTATAAACGATGATTATTTTTATTGATTATTTATTCCGAGGCTTTAAACAACGTTTATTAATAAGGGTGGTAGTTATAATAAATTACTTTACGAGTCCTTACGGTAAGCATTTACCTACCTATAAATGCAAGTTTTAATAATAAAATGGACCCTTTCGCAAACACGGGTACCAGGGGAGATCTAATTGCATTGCGGAGGGTCGAAACTAATTTTAGTTACAAGCAAACATCCCAATAGTTGGTTTTCCTACCGTCTAGCTTTTATGTACGAACACTTTATGGCACCATGTCGAAATAAGAAAGCTGCTTACTTTTCTGTGTAACAAACTGTGGAGGTATTTTTTGTTGTGACAAGGATCTAAAATAGTATTTTTGCGATGGTGGCTAGGAGTCAGGTACGGGAAGGGATGAAAATTTGCAATTTCACTATTGTAGTTTTGATTGCAGAGAAGCGTAGGTGGTTTGATTAAGAAATTACCACGTAAAAGCATTAGCTTTTACGTAGCGTTTTCATTATCTATTACCACTTGAATCTTTTGATTCAAATAGTAATAGATTGAAAGATAACATAATATGTATATGATGTACTTAAATTTTCCAGCATTTTCCAAACGCTTCTACTACTTCAAAGACTCGTTCCCTGATCATACTTTTATAAGCACCAGACGAATTTACAGATTACAATTACCTCGAGCCGATTCACTGCTAGCTAGACGTAGTCCTACCTCCTCTCTGCCATGTGTGTACAATAACGTTTGCAAGAGATCTGCCCAATGCATTGTACGGGGCAAAGCCTGCAGGAAAAAGCTTAGAGAATGGCTTCTAAAACTGTCTCGTGTAGAGACCGAGGACCTTATCCATAGTATATACCGCGATTAGCATTGCAAGCAATCAAGTCACGCACGCACACACACTCACACTCACACACACACATTCACTCCCTCACACTCACATATTACACACCATAACTTTTCACACTCACACACACATTTTTCTTATTAGTGTTAACGACGGAACACGCATAGAAACCCATTTTGCCTCGCACCCGAGCCCCAAGTCACAAGCCTCAAGCTTAGTTTGGGGCTCACCGTACAGCAGTTCCGTGTCTTACACAGTCACTATAGTTTTGTTGTCCCATGTACTTGTACATTGTACTTTTTGTATTTAAGTTCCTGTGTAAGTGTCTCTCGTTAATTAAATTATCTTTATCTTTATCTTTACACCAGTAAATAGACAGCACAATCAGCCTATTGCCACTATCACGTTTTACATGTGAAAGACGAAAAATCTCATGTTGGCTTTCTTGCCTGCAACAATCATAGCTAACGGAGTCGAACACATCGAATTCCAACGGCCCGGCGCCATGACGTGTGCGGCTTGATATCTTCTGTAATATTATAGTCACCGATGTCAAGAATCATAGCCACCGACATCATGTCGGCGGGTGTCGGCGACTTTGGTGTGATGGCTCCCTAAGAAATCGATATCGGTGCACCCGTTTGCAAACTAGGATGGTATAGACAGAATAGATTCACAGATACACATAAACTTAATATAACCTCTTTGTTTGCGTTGAACGTTAAAAATCGACATAGTTTGAACTAAAATGTACGTTTTTGAAGAAATATAATTAAAGTGAAACGTCTAATGCAACTTTCAACAAGGTTGCGTTAAACGTTTAACGCTCCTGGGAAGGGGGAATAGAAAGAGTCAGAGCGAGAGTGAATGCGAGGCACTCGAACGCATGCGCGTAGTAAGAAAGAGACACAGAAGTGTCACTTCTTCCGCGCGGAGGGACTCCACGCACAATTTTTTTGGATCATGATTTTCGCTTTTTTTCCTATTATCTACCTATGCCTACCTGCCAATAGATAATAGACCAATCCACGTAGCACAGCTAATCCTATTCCAATACCTTACGGCGTTAACAGTAGAAAACAATATAATTTTTTATTGTTCCAAAAAAACAAATAAAAAGTAAAAATACAACTGTGTAACACTTTAACATGAGACCTCTTAAAAAAATAAAAATAAAAAGTTGGCTTAAATTTTGAGACTACATTGATGTGAAGTAAGTCTTTTTTTATAAAAGGCTGCGTGAATTATGCGACATCCATCTGCGACAGCTCGACGACCAGACGCAACGACAGGCTGCGACCGATAATTCTCATACATTTTCTTCAAAGCCCCGCACACTTGGCGTTCAAGTTGCGACTTTGCTTTCTTTTGGGAGCTTTAAACAAAATGTATGAAAATGAATCAGAAAATAATCTTGTCGTAGACGCATGTCGCAATGTGCGTAGCAACTTAATAATTACAAGAACTAACTCAAATATAACAATAGGTACGTAAAGATAACGACTATTTCGAACCATTCGCGACCAAGCCAAACAATAACCTTTGTTTATCTAATATAACACAATGCCTTGCAGATAGTAGGAGTGGCATTCATACATTAAAAGCAAACTAAGTCTGTCTCATACTTGGACCTACTTACTTGGTGACCAGAGGCGATGGTCTTGAATGATGGTCACTGAGATATGTAGGTACTTGAGAATGTATGTATGGCACTCGAAATAGTGCGGTCTCTTTCCATAAAGAAATCATTTTTTTTTTCTTTTTATATTTTTCATTTGCTTTGGGCATGACTTGACATTTTTTGTCCTAAAATGGTCGCCTAAATAAAACACAGGTGCTCGTAACTTATCTTTAAAAACACGGTATCATTTATGTTACTCGATATTAAAGAAACCTACTAAAATGTTACTCAATTGTTTTTGCCTCAAGGTGTACGTGTATGTGTAAGTATGTATATTATATGTTATGTTTAGTCTATATTATATGTAAATACATAAATGTTTTAACAACACAATATTGCTGGTGCACTAATAGTAAAGATCTTTTGATTCAGGCACAGTTTGTTATGAAATAAGGACATTGTCCGTATACATTTAAATACCTTACAAACATATATGTACATACATATTACAAAATTGAAACTATTTTAAGTGGAATTTCTTGGCAGCGTCGCTTCCCAATAGTGTAAACATCTCTGACCGAGCATAACTAGTCACGTCTATTCTCAATGTGAAAGCACCTTTACGTGCATTTGAGCGCGCCGCTTCAAGTTGGCGTTAGGCCAGTGTTCTCCTAAGACAATAGTGCTCCAATGGCTGCTCAGTCCAGACAAGGGAGGTGGTATGAATGGTAGCTGTAATTAAAATACTCGTTATGTAGTCTTTATGCCTTTGGTGGTCTTTCCTAAAACTGTTAGGGGAAAACGGAAAGACTAAGATGAAACGGAAGTGGGACATTACACTTTAGACTTCAGAAGTTCACACTAATTTTATGTGTGTGAAAGGTTGTGTGTGTGTGTGTGTTTTTTTGGATACGTATATTACGCGATCATTCCTCCGATTTTTGTAGAGCAAACATCATAGATGATGTTTTTCTAAGAAAACTTAGTTCTTTAGAAAAATCACTCTCAGCAGTAAAACCGCCAACGTCATTACCGTTTTGTTAAGTAGTTTCTAGTGTTAACACTAAAGAGTTTCTTTATATATTTTAACCAAAAATACCACAGCATAACAGAAATCTTTCACCCATGAAACTAGCAGGTACGCCAGTTAGAAATGTGGAGCATTAAATTATTCCTGGACAAACAGGAGCTAGGACAAACAACTTATTAACACATTATTTACACAAAACCTGGCTTTAATTTTAACTTGTTTACTGAAATGTTATATGTACTCGACTAATCATATTTGGGAAATTTTCCCTCGGCGCTGTGCGATGTACAATTAAATAGAGTTTAGATAAAGCAAGAATTTACGTTAGAACTAAAATTGCAGATATGACCGATACTTAAGACCCGGTATTACACGAAATCAACGAAAACAAGTATTTTGCTCCGAGTTTGATATGAAGAATTGAGATGATCAGATGTAATAAAAATACAGCTGGTAGAAAAACAACCAAAACAGTTATAACCGAAGAAGGATTTTGAAAAACATTCTGATTTTGGAAAAATAACAATCAAAAAAATTTCAGCAATATTAAAACACAATTTTCTAAGATTATTGAATAGCCAGATTAGTTCAGTAAAGTTTCACCAGGTAGCATATTCTTATTTGTGTTTTTATTTTTCTTATTTAAAAAAAAATTATTAGTAATATTTTACCTGATCAAAAATTGGTAGGTAGCCTTAAATTAGCATTATTGGCATATGACTGTCTAGGTATATAAGTAGGTAAACTTTCTTAATCTATTATCATTGATGAAAATTAGAAACTCTTTATTGTTTTCATAGCCTTCCTTTATTTACACTCTAAATCACAAACAAAGAAAACTTAGGCTTAAAAAAGAGTGCTCTGGTGGTTTTATTACACACCCAGGCACAACATGTAATCACATAACTAAAACTCTTCAATCTAGTTCCCCTCGTTCTCCGAATCATTTTCCTAGCCATATGCCCGGCTACCCGTAAACACTACCCGTGTTACATAAACGCGGACGGACTGAAAATTAATTTCATCTACCCTCATTTAACTACGGTTTGAAACTAGCAAATTAATTATAAAACACGTCAAAACAACGCCCAAAGTTCGGGCGACCCATCTGAGGAACACAAAGGGCCTCTAATTCGGGTTTTCACCCTTCCACCCTTATCGCAAAGTCTAATCTGGCACCCCCACCATCGATCTTAAGCAGGGTGACTTGACCCATCCAGGGTAGGGATGAAAGAAAATCGCGGGGGTGGAAAGGGATTAGGGGTGGTAAGGGTTGTAAGCTAAGGTTGTAAGGGTTAGTTTTGTCGCGTCACGCTTTCAATCCTTTTGGGGTAAGAGGATTTTCGAGAATCGAACGTGTTTCGGAGGAGGTTCTTTGTAAAAGAGGTTTTAAATGCTCTAGTTAGGAGAAGACTAGCACAGGACAGAAAAAGATGATGCGCTAAAGAGAGCTCTATACTTGGCAATGGGTGAAAAGTTATTGGTAATTATGGGTGCAGCATCATTTACAGTCAATCATATTTGTGGAATTCAATACTAGCTGCCCAGTCAAATTCCCATGGTTGACCGTAAAATCTTTTCTAAAAGTTGTGATTCATCTTAATTTCATTCATAATTCATCTATATTTCTTTTGGAGTGAACGCCTGAGGTCATTGTTATTCTAATAAGATTTCGTGGGAACCAAAAGGGTCAAATATTGTCAATGCGAGGAATAAATGTATTCTGTTTTATTAACATACTAGCTTCGTCCTGTGGTATTATGCCGAGATTTTTCCGTTTTACTCGTCATATTAAATGTGAGCCTGTGCACACTATATTATAATATGAAATGGTGTAAATCGATTCATCTGTTTTTTCGTGAGAGGAAATAAACTGTAAGACTCAGGGTTAGGGAGATTGAGTTAATTCGCATTTATTTATTTTTACGATTTCGACCAGTTTTTTTGAAAACTCAAACCAAATTCTTCAAGAGTTTCCTTCTTCTCAAAGCAACAGAAAAAAAACAGAAATAGAAACAATGTGTTCTTTCTTTTAGTCAAATAAATAATACCGCCATAAATATCAAAATTAGCAAGCAAGTCACGAGCTCTGTCCGCACGAGAATTTGTTCAATATACTCACGTCATCTTAGTGTGGGTTGCCACCCTGGGGGTGGAAGGAGGGTTTTATTATCGGGTGCCGGGGGAGGGCGCTTCTTACAGCGATTGACGACAGGGCTGCCATTTTGGGGACTACTTTGTTTTACGAGAAGTCAGAATGAAATCGGAAAAACTTGTTAGAAGTGTCATGGACAAGGCAGTGGTATAATGTGCTGTACTGTATACCTTATGGTCCTAAATTATAGCACTACAAATGTAATGATAATAATACACTCCGTTATCATTGACATCATTCGTTCTTCATTCGTTCTTTATCCGCACACTTATTAATTTCAACCGGAACTATTCAGCAAACTTCGACTTACTTATGACGAGGCATATTACTTTTAACAATTTCATTTCTAAACAGTTCTTTGACTCAACAAAAGTGAAATATGGTTCTACAAAAAATAAAATGGCAAATAAACGTTTAAATAATAAAAAATAATTTTGTAAATATAAGTATTTGTATGAGGTACTTAATTAATTTATGTATTTTTAGAGGGTTTTTTTACTTGTAACTGTTTAAGTGTTTATAAGTGAAAACTACTTTGGCTTTTGTGTTAACACTTATCGTTTATCTACTGTGTAAAATTAGCAGCCGTCTGTTTTCCCTGTACAATAAAATAAAATAAAATAAAAATAAAATCATTGTCAGCCTATGTGATGATGTGTAGATGGCTAATTGGCCATATTTTTCTTGCGCCAGCGCTGTGTCCTGCAATAATTTCATTCGCGTAAGACCCGCGATGGGTCTGATGTCGTCGAACCAGCGATCTAATTATCTGTCGATGAATAGTATGGTACCTACAGAGTACTATCCATCGACTAGTACATTGTAAGTGAAATAAACGTTAGACTCTATTTAATTTCGATCGTAACCAGTGGAGAGACGTGGTCTCTTCCTACCTCTATGGGAAATAGGTGTGATTATATTATGTATGTTTGTATGTATGTACGTAGCAGGTTGCTAAAGTTTTTTACTAATCTAAATCGTTCTTCGAGTCGTCCTACTTCCAGAAGAGAAATCTTTAACTGCCTCGATGGCCCAGTTGGTAGTGAACCGGCCTTCTGAGCTTGGAGGCGAGAATCGATTTTCACTTAGGGCAAACATTCATCTGATAACAACACAATATGTACACTACTTAAATTATTTATTAAAAATATATATCTATGTATATCAGTCTCTGTCAGCTATAGTACAAGCTTTGCTTGGGGTCAGACGACCATGCATACAAAAATGTCACGAATATTATTATTTAAAAAAAAACACGTGCAAAACCAAATTTCGTCTACGTCGTAGACGAGACATTCTGGTTTTGTCGTTCGTTGTTTTGTAGACTCTACGACATCGTAGAGCGGCCTCGAGTTGCTCGCAGCCCTATCGCTCCCACACCATAAAACTCGTCTAAATTCGGGCCAGAAGAAATTACATACTTTAGTCTTATCGCCGGAATAAAATAGAATATTAAATTGTCCACCCGACGAGTGGTGACCGTACTAAACAACGGCTTTATGTGGCGCCGCTCGTATGTATGTAGCCTAGCTAGAAGAAGTTACGTAGATGTTTAATTTGATGACAAAATAAACAAATTTTGAATTAGTGACATTGAAAGCATCTTTTAACATCAATGCGTGACATTTTTGTATTATATTTAAAATGATCTGTATCAACAATTGATTTTAAGATATTCGGTCATGTTTATGTCATCTGCTACATGGCTGGAGCTCGGTGTATGGCGACAGGCTGGACTCCTGTCATAATATTTGGGCCTGAATATTGATCGGCGAAGTGTGGGTATTATAGACCTCTGCCAGCACCTTCGGAGGAAAAGCGTGACGATGTATAGAACATTCATTATCCAAAAAAAGACTACTAAAAAACTAGGTCGTAAACCAGTCTAAACAATGTATATAACCTGTCACTGGATGTAAATATAATATGACAACACCTTACGGTTCAAATTCTGTCAAGCCGTTTAAGCGTTAGAATGTCACATAGAAACATGCAAACATTAATAATTAAGTATAATACACCCAAAAAACATCACCTCCGTTTAGTTCAGTCGGGTAAAATGGATAAATTTTGTAAGCGGACTGACACCCAGACAAGCCAGACCCACACTAAGGCCGCCCGCATGCTAAGTCGACGCTTAGTCATGAATCTCGATTTAAAACTTGTTTTACCAAACATAAAAACAGCTTTAAGTCTCTGTCTTTCCAAGATTACATACGTTTACGTAACCCGCTTTATTTAGAGTTGAAAATCGTAAATCATATTTGATAGTAAAATGAGATCGACGTCTTAAAATAATTTTTTTGCCGTTTTTATTGGTGTTAATCGTAATAAGAACACAATTAAGAATAAATTGGCTGATAGTCAAAAGAGAGGAGAAAAGAGGATTAAAAGTAACGTAAAATGTTACAAAAGTAACATTCTGGCAACGCTAAAGTCTATGGAAACAAAATTAACGTGAAACGTTACAAAATAGCGGGAAATTTAATTTCCAAACTGTTATTTTGTTTTTGGCGCTAGACCGGATAACTAAATTAATTAATGATATAATTTGAGCCAATCATAGATCATTCGTTATGATATTTATAAGAAATAGTAAACAGTAATGCACTAGATTGCTCTATTATGCGTGCGATCCTCAAGGTGTCAACTTTCCGTCCCTTCCTATTTCCTACTAACCTTCTCTACAAATCTTGTGAAGTATTAACCGTTCGCCAGCTTTTCATAATGAACATAGTGCTAAAGCAGCACGCAGCTACTCCTTACAACGCTGACATTACTAACAAAAGACGGAAAGATATTGTGTGCCCTCAAAAAGCAACAAAGCATGCTTTTACAAGAAAATTTTTCATGTTTTTAGGACCGCTTCTTTACAATAGACTCAATTCTCTCGGGCAATTATTTTCCCTTACTTATACAAAATGTAAGCAAACTGTTAAAGAAGCACTCCAAAATATGTCCTACGAAGATACAGAGAAGTTGTTATTTGTTTGTGTTTAATTTTAAATTTACAGTAAGTTTATTTTATAGTTTAAAATTAATTAGAATTTTAGTGAATTACTCACATAGAGTATGCAATGATTATATTAAGTTAATTTTTTGCCGTATTTATCGCCTGACAAACAGGACTACCTAGTTCAGGCAAAATTATTTTATTGTTTCTAAAAAATGTTTGCATCTGATAGTTTTTATCTTTATCATGTACTTTTTGAAATAAAAATTTATTATTATTTATTATTATTATTATTATTATATCATTTAGCCTATAAAGTGACGATTGAAGTGTTTAATGACTGTTTTGAGTAATGAGGTGCGGATTTTTCAAATATGTCTGTAGAATTACGAGAGAAATAGTTTAAGATAATCGCAAATTCTATATCATACACAATAGTTACCCGATCTAGCTACAAACACAAAAAAAAAACTGTTTGAAATTTCACTTGCGCGCCATGAGTGAAACGTTGACCAAATTTTCACTTGTGGCGCACTTATAACTTAAGGATTCAGTACAGTGGCGCCCTCAAATCCCACGACTTATTTTTCCTATGGTAATTATACCATACGTATATTATTAAATATACTCCGCCAGGTATAGCATTCAGCAACACGTAGTGACGTCAATCGATGCTTGAGCAAGACCGACATAAGTCTTAAACAACAAGTTCGAAAGAGACGGGTGACGATGACGTCATTACGTGTTTGTTAAATGCTAGATGTTTTTTTGGATCATGCTTTTTCCGAACAGACAATGCTTACGCACTGGGCATTGTACACTGATATTCATAATAATTACACAGCTGTTAAATTTTAAAGACGCAATTAACCATATTGTTTATAATTTTTGTCTTATAATTCTCAATATACCTACGCATGTTCTTATATAATAGCAAAAATATATATTTTTACACGTAAATAACTGTAAGTTGACATGAAAAATTATCGGCCATGTCATACAGACAGACATCGAAATCTCCGTACCGTCGCGTCGTCCGTTTCACTGTTTTGGTACGGAACCCTGAAAGAAAACTTGTGTTAATAGAATCACAATTTTATTTTAATGCAGGTTTTTGGAAACTACATTTACGGTCTACATTTACATCAAGTTAATTGGCGATTCACTACCACAAGCTATGTAAGTTACTACTAGCCGTTGTCCGCGACTTCGTTTGCGTTTATTCAGAAAATAGTATCCAATTTACCTTCCTCGTGACACTGTTACTAATTATCAAATTTCATCAAGCTCCGTTCAGCCGTTTAGCCGTGACAAGCCTACAAACAGACAGACAGACAGATAGAGTTACTTTTTCGATTTTATAATATTACTAGCTATTGCCCGCAACTTCGTTCGCATTAGTGGTAGTGAACCTGCCTTCTGAGCTTGGGGGCATGAATTCGATTCCCATCTAGGGCAAACATTTATGTGATATACATTTGTGTTTGTTCTATGTCTGGGTGTTAATATGTATTTAAGTGTGTATTTAAAAATATCTAAATATATCAGTTTCTGGCACCCATAGTACAAGCTTTGCTTAGTTTGGGGTCAGGCGACCGTGTGTGGAAGTGTCCCGAATTTATTTATTTATTTACTTAATTAGCTCCATAAATATTCTTATTTGTAACAACTGGTTTGTATCTTACGTTTAGTTAACTAAGTTTTGTTACCGTTAAAAAAAAAACAATAGTAAAATTAGGTCCAACAAATCTCATCTCAAAACCCGACCAAATTAAGTAACCTCATAAATTAATTCCCAAATAAATTGCACCCGAAGTCCAAATAACGTTATCTTAACAAATTGACGCCGCCCGGCTAGAGCGAGACAGAAACGGGCTACTCTAAATTAGAGGGAGACAAAAACGACTAAATTTTACAATTTTGCGCGCCAGTGTTTAGCGCTGTTTATGAGGAGGGCCGCAGGAGGCGAGGGGGTTATAGTGCCGACAGGGGGACAGGATAAGGAGAAACTGACCGAAACCCCCGAACACGGATTATCTGCTGTAGATTCCAGATTCTGATTCTTTTTTTTTTCTTTTTTATGTAGAATAGGTCGGCGTTTGACCACCAACTCGCCTGATGTTAAGCGACGATGTGTAAGGTACTAATTCGAAACGCAAACCACGCAACTGTCAAAATACGCATAAGTTTAGCTTAACATATCGTCTTAATTCATACCTCCGAAGCTGGAAGTAATGTTTAATAACACCCACACTTTGCTGGACAACATAAAACATATCGTCACGCCTTTCCCCCGAGGGGGCTGGCAGAGGTGTAATACAACACCCACACTTCGCTGGACAATGTTCAGTCCCAAATGTGACAGGGGGCGAGCCTGTCGCTATAAACCGGGCTCCAGTCATGTAGCAGATGACAAACAATACGCATATATGCTCCCACAATGAACAAATTGGTGCGTGCCGTCGGCTGGGTTCGAACCCGCTCCCCTGGTTTGAGAGGCGGGCCTTCTCCCAACTAGGCTGCCATCGCTCATATTGCTGGACAATATTCAGTATAAATATGATAGGGGGCGAGCTTTTCACCAAATATGTTACCGGGCCTAAGTTATGTAGCAGATGACAATAAATACGCACCTATATTGACACAATGAACAAATTGGTGCGTACCTTTAGTTGGAATCGAACCCGTTCCCTCTGGCTTGAGAGGGAACGCCTTTTCCAACTGGACTATCATTGCTTCCCATAAGTATAGGAATGATAAAAAAGCAAAATGGGTTAATCATTAATTATCTATACCCCGTGGTTTTACCCACGGTTAAATGTTGCCTATGTATTAATACTGGCTATCAGCTACCTACACACCAAATTTCATCAAAATCCCTCTACCCGTTTGTGCATGAAGAAGTAACAAACATATACACTTATAAACTTACACCCTCACAAACGTTTGACTTTATAATATTAGTGTGAAGTGTGATAGTACGAGTATGATTTACCAACAACTCGAATGTCTCGCTCTCGACTGTCTTAATTCTGTGAACTGCTAAGTGTGGCCAATCCTCAGCCTAACTGGGTGTTCCCAGTTAGTTATCATCTGGGTGTCTTCAACTTCCGAGCGAATCAGTTTCCGCTAGCCAATTGTGCGTGCTCCATTGTAGGCCACTTCAGGTGAGATGGAGGAAACATGTAAGCCTATTATTAAAAAAAAAAAACTTTCGCTGGCAGGTACTTATATTTGTAAGGCGTGGGCAGTGTGTACGCGTAACCAATGACCAATAGGAACGCTTGCTCTCAGCCACAACCACTTATCCCAATTAGCACATTTTTGTCGGCACACAGATCTGGCAAGCGACATCTATACGGAGTAATCTGTCCCCAACACTTAGATATACAACCAGATACGGATCACTACGAATGTGTGCGAATGTGAAATGAAAGGCGAACTCTCTGGTGACGCTTAGAAAGCGCTGCGAAATAATAAGGGATGCTTAGTTCGGGCGTAGTTGGGGGCGAGGGTGAATTCTAATTGGGCATCCAAATTAATGCATATATCTTCAGCTAAGAATGTTATCTAACGCTTCAAAAGATATTGGAGTTGGCATTTAGAGTCAATTTTGTTTGAAAAGTGTTTTGGTACAATAGTCATAGAGTTTCGTTCTTTCGTTGTCCCTTTTTTGCCCATGGATAGTCATAGTCATGGTCTACTACGAGATTCTCCCTATGTTAGAGAATAATAATATTATTTTAACAGTTTCAAGTGCTTAGATTTATTTTACTTTGTAGATAGTTCCCGTTGTGTTATTTTAAGTTAAAATACACTCTATGTACTCCTGACAATGTATACCTATGCATTTCATGGTGATCGGAATAATCGGACAAGCAGTACCTAAAAGCGTAACAAACAAACTCCTTTTCCCATTTATTATTTACTAGCTGCGCCCCGCGGCTTCGCCCGCAGTCAAAAAGTGTCTTATGTGTGCTATTTTAGACTATAATCTATCTCTGTGCCAAATTTCATCCAGATCTGTTCAGCCGTGGACGAGCCGTTTGTAAGACTGGATGGATGGATGTTTGTTACTCTTTCACGTCAGAACGTGAAAGAGTATCAAACATCCATCCATCCAGTCTTACAAACTTTCACGTTTATTATTTTATTATAGATGGCGCTAAGTGGCAAAATGTTGAAATTTGTTGTCAATTTTTTTTTTTGTAAAAAATATATGCACCTATTTTTTTTTTAATAAAAAGTACCCTATGTTACTTCTAGTACCTCCCAGAATATGTGTACACAGTTTCATAATGATTCGTCAAGTAGTTTTTGCGTGAAAGCGTAACAAACATCCACGCTGTCACATTTATAATATTACTAGTTTCGCCCCGCGGTTTCACCCGCGATTAAAAAGTATCCTATGTGCTATTCTAAACTATAATCTATCTCTGTGCCAAATTTCATCCAGATCTGTTCAGCTGTTCTGGCGTGGAAGAGTACCAAACATCCATCCATCCATCCATCCTTTCTTACAAACTTTCGCGTTTATAATATTAGTAGGATTGGAAAACATACAGTGTTATACATACTGTAATAGTAAATTAGCAAAATAGATTGTCTAATTTACTATCCCAGAGGAAGCGGGTTCGAACCCAGCCGACGGCACGCACCAATTTGTTCATTGTCTAAACCTAAGTGCGTATTTCATGTCATCTGCTACAAGACTGGAGCCCGCCCGATGTATAGCGACAGGTTCGCCCCCTTTCACATTTGGGACTGAATATCGTCCGGCGAAGTGGGTGTTGTATTACACCTCTGCCAGCCCCCTCGGGGGAAAGGCGTGACGATGTATGTATGCATTACTATAACAGAACGCACCATTAATTGGTTTTCATATAGGTATTACCTAACCTACAGATCCTCCTGGCCACCATTTCAATAGTCAGTTTAAATAACCACGTCAGTAGTTACAGGTCAATGCTTTGCCTAGTATTAAACCCGCTCCAACGTAAAAAATCAATGAGTCAAAAACATTCAATTAAGTATGAACATTAATATTCCAACGTCGCGGTCGTCAAGAGCCGCCGGGGGATAGTTCGCCCCTCCCCACCCCTAGTCCCCAATGGGGGCGGAATGGGGCTGCAACCAAAATCCACCTTTTTAGGCCTAACCAAGCTTTTTAGTATTCACATAAGCTTTTGTGGTAGTTTCAATGGGTAGGTATTTTATGTTACACTCTGGAAATTTTATTATAGATTGCTAATTGGGTAATAATCATTTTGGGTATAAATGTGCAAGTAATTATTTTAATGGGAAATAGTTTTTAACTAAGTTGCGAAATATTATAAAAAATATTTAATTAAAACTGGTTAGGTTCTACACAAATAGCGTCTGGATTGCATTGTTCATATTTATAAATGTCAGGGAAAGTAGGGTAGGCCGAGGTACTCGTATCTCATCCCAATTCTGATGACGGAGAAAAGAGAGAAGGAGCCGAGACGTCACATCTCACTTCTGATGTCGGGGAAAGTCGGGTAGGCTGAATTGTCGTGTCTGATTTCTGACCCGTGAACTCGTCATCACGGGTATCTATGGCTAGCGTTAGACTTCAGTAACGTTGAAATAAGGGGACAGCAGTGTAGACTTTTCAATATTTTAATTATACAGTCACTTAGACTACTTAATGAGTTGAATGATCACAAAGATAATTGGCGATTTAGAGTAATGGGTTTGCAAATGACCATGGCGTGCGACTGCTTTCAGCCCAGTCAAGTCAACCACTGACTGATAGATATGAAGTTCGCCCAGTTTCCCAAACGCAACTCTATTCGGTGTTAAACCGCTCTTTTTTTTTATTCGGGACACTTTCACACACGGTCGCCTGATCCCAAACTAAGCAAAGCTTGTACTATGGCTGCCAGAGACTGATATACATACTTAGATATTTTTAAATACATACTTAAATAGACATTAACACCAAACACAGAACAAACAGTTTTATTCATCACATGAATGTTTGCCGTAGGTGGGAATCGAACCCACGCCCCCACGCTCAGAAGGCAGGTTCACTACCAACTGAGCCACCGAGGCAGTTTTCAAATAACCATAAACAAATCGATTAATCGTTAAAAATACATACATATCGTCACGCCTTTCCCCCGAGGGGGCTGGCAGAGGTGTACAACACCCACACTTCGCCGCACATATTCAGTCCCCAATGTGACAGGGGGCGAGCCTGTCGCCATACACCGGGCTCCAATCATGTAGCAGATGACATCTAGTACGCACATATGTTCATACAATGAACAAATTGTTGCGAGCCTTCGGCTGGGTCCGAACCCGCTCCCTCTGGCTTGAGAGGCGGGCCTTTTCCGGCTAGGCTATCATCGCTGTAAATTAATTTATTATATTATTTTTATTATGTTATTTTTGACGATATATACTCGTAGATATATCGTAATCACATAAAAAAAAAAATAATATAATCGATTAACATCTCTCAAATTAAACTGATTTTCTTTATCTAATGATGTCACGCGCCGTCATATATCTTTTTTCGTATTGGAAATGTTGTTCGGGTTACCTACTTCTTACGATTTTTTGTTCGAACTGGAATTGTTAAATTATTAGTCAGTTTTCTTTTGGTATCTTGTAGTAATTATCTTATTCGTTTTTTAATTCCAATTTGTTATTAGACTGATAAAATAAAAGGGTTATTTGATGACTCATAAGCTCAATTTTTTTCATGACGTAGGTTAGATGGGTTACAAGAAAGATGCTTGTAATCTTTTTGCAAATAAATAATTTATTATATTGTTATTTTATTATATTATATGTATATTTTAAGATCTCTTTTATTTTGAGAATTGAATTTTTCTGCTAAGTATGTACTTACTAACACTTAAAAATTTATTCATTTTGTGAACATAATTATGTGCGTATTGAAAGTTATCTGCTACATAACTAGAGCCCGGTGTATGGGGACGCAGGCTCGCCCCTGTCACATTTGGGATTGAATACTGTCCGCCGAATTGTGGGTGTTATACAACTCTACCAGCCCCTTCAGGAAAAAACGCGTGACGATATGATATATTATGTACTATAAACTTTCTAGAGTCAGAAAAATGTCAACTGTAGGACAGGCTACTTATCAGGTACCACAGAACATAGAATAGAACCAGTGGCCCTATTCGGAGATTTGAGATTTTCTCCTTTCTCACCTTTTTTCGTCCTTGTTGCTGTAGGTGTGAGAGTAATAATAATAATAATAAAGTTTATTTTATTCCAAGTTTCAAAATACAGAATGATACATATTTCTGGGGACTCTTTTTAAGTTAATAAAGCTTGTGCTAAGAGCCCCGCTCTTTCTTATTATAGTACATCATTTATTTACAGGGCGTGAATGCGTGAGTATGTGTGTGTGTGTGTGTGAGAGAGAGAGAAAGCGAATTTAAATTAGAGTGACCAAGATAAAATCTCATCTCATCTCACGCGCAGGAATAGCCCCCCAGTACCTATTCAAACACTCATACTTACACTCTGAACTCGTTACAAACAGGCAGTCGGCACTAGGTATTAATCATAGGAAATGACGGGCTGCATTGTGGGGCCCGACTCAAAATTGTGAAAACCTATCCTGCCTCCCCGCGGCCCGCAGCGAACTAATAACGCACCCGGCCCACACCGAGAAAACGCTCGCCGGGTGGTACCAACAGCACATACGAAAAACAATCACATAATATTTAGTTTAAAAAAACAACTATTCAACCTTCTGGTTCCATCGTCAAATCAGCCCAGAAATACCGAAATACAGTTTTGTCATCCGAACTATATAGGTGCACACACCTACATAGAAATATTCATTTCTGTACGACAATAAAATTAGAAACAGGTTAAATTGACTTTTAAGATTTTACCTTATTTGAATTCATAACATTGAATTGAAATGTATCAAAAGTTACGTGTCATTTGTCTGCTATTTGCTTGCATTTCTTAGCCTATGGCACTTAAAAATGTTTAACTTTAAATTGACCCAATTTTTAAAATGAGACCAGTAGTTCCGCAGACGAATAAATAATAATAATAATAAATATGCGGGACACTTGCGCATATGGTTACCTGACCTCAAACAGAAGCCACTAGCAGAAGCACGTGTAATCTTTTTAACTCGGAATTAAAGCTCATCAGAGATTAAGCTGATGAATCGTCTTGCGCTACCAAAAGTTAGAAGCTAACGTTTTTTTTTTTTTTCACCTTGTGAAAATCCTTTATGGATACCACCAACAGCCCCGGGTGCGGGCACAGAGTAGTTATGTGGGAATCCCGCCACTGACAGCCTACCCACTAAAACCCAAGAGTGTTCCACCTCGGCGCAAAATGTCGGGGCTGCGGGGACGCTTCCGGACAATTTTTTATTTGCTATTTTTATAGACTCGATTTCCCAGACCCTTACTTCTTCCTACCACCTTTATGCAGACGATCTTCAAATTTACTGTCAAGCCCCACTAGTTAATCTGGCTACAGCCATTGCTGCCATGAACGCCGATTTGCGCCAAATTATCAAGTGGAGTAATTCCTATGGCCTAAAAGTAAATCCCACTAAATCGCAGGCTATTATCATTGGTAGGCCTTACTTCATTTCAAGATTAAACTGGGCTGATATTCCGCATATAGTCTTTGATGGGGTTGCATTACCATATAGCGAATCAGTGAAAAATCTGGGCGTGTTGTTTGATCGTACCCTTAGCTGGGACTCTCATATTAAGTCGATCAGCCGCAAATTGTTTGCATCTGGTGGTTCTCTTAGACGGCTTCGTAACTTTTTACCCACTGCCACTAAAGTCACGCTTGCCCAGTCTCTTCTTCTTCCCATTCTAGATTATGCTGATGCATGTTATCTAGATCTGACAGAGTTACAGCTTGATAAACTAGAACGTCTTCAAAATTACTGCATCCGATTCATTTTTGGCTTACGTAAATATGATCACGTTTCTGTTTTCCGGACTAAACTAAAGTGGCTCCCTATTCGACTTCGACGGAATGCTCACATCCTTTCCCTTCTCTATAGTACTCTTTTTAATCCTGCCACCCCACGCTATTTAAAAGATCTCTTTTCTTATCTGCAATCCTTCCATCCCCATCCTCTTTGATCTAAATATACACTTTCGCTTAAAACTCCCACTGCTCATTGTAAAATGTTCTATGGTAAGTCGTTTGCATTTCAGGCAGTCCAACTGTGGAACAAGCTGCCCGTCGCTATTAGACATGCTCCTTCACTTGCTATTTTTAAGGACGCCGTAAAAAAGCTGTATTTATCAAAATTGCCTTCATTGTTTTATTTATCAGTGTTGTATGTATGTAATAATTGTATGTATTTAGTGATATATGTATGTAATAATTAGTATATTTTATTAACTATAGGTATTTTAAGTACTAGAATGTAATATATTAGTATGATGTACTTTTATGTCAGTTTTATTTAAATAGTTTATGTAGGTGTATAGGTATAATACTCGATGTTTTGTTGTTTCTTTGTATCAATCTTATGTTTATTTTTGTTATTTTTTGCACACCCTGTCCCATACTCATTTGTCGTATCCTCTCCATCCTAAGGTTGCCTGGAAGAGATCGCTTTTAGTGATAAGGCCGCCAGTTGTTCCACTATTTAATAAGTTTTATCAATTATTTTTCTCTTGTTGTTTTGTTATCTGTGGTGTGAACAATAAAGAGTTTATCTATCTATCTATCTATCTTCCGCAGCCCCGACAGCGCCAGCCCCTTCAGGCACCTCCTCGAGGTAGCGTTCTCTCCCTCTCGATGACGATGTGTCGAACACCAGACACATCGTCATCATCCACCTCCTCGGGGGCCAATTTTGCCCGTGGGTGCCAGCCAGCACCCGTGCCTAGGCGCCCATGGTCAGCTGGAAGCCAGGAAGATAACCTTGAGCTAATACAATAATAAAATGACACTTCTAACATGTTTACTCTGAGTTGATTAAACCTGTGTTTAATTGTGTGAGGCGAAATTAACTCCGTTTCTTCTGCAAGTGGGCCTTTATCCAAAAGTAATAGCGACTGAATAAATAACGTGTAGAATAGTAAAAATATTCTTCATTTACAGGATAAACAAGATAATACTTATCTGAAACAACTGCGTTCGTTTTTACAATGAAATCCCGAAAAATATAACAGGGCTCACTAAGGAAAAAACCAAGTCACATGTAAGAACTACATTAATGAAAAGAGGGTATTATAAAGTTAAGAATTATTTAGAAGACAGAGGTGTCTGAAGCCTTCCAGTTCCGCCAAGTAGCCACTAGTATTTATAGATATTACGTAGTTGTAAGCCAAAATTTGTGAGACTGTCTTTTATTTAATCTTCTGAGTAGAGGTTTTTTATCCAAACAAGGCGATCGAGTCTATTTAAGAAAACTTTGACGTTCATTAGTGTATCTTTGCTACCCAAATTGAATAAAAGCATTTTGACTTTGACTTTGAACGAAATGATATTAGGATAAAATAGACAATACAGACCTGCATATTATTGAACACAATGTCGTATTATCGAACCTACTCACAAAAAATCACGAGAATTGTTTGAAAAATGCTACCTGTACCTACCTATAGAGGTACACAAACGTTTGCCGCGAGGTCTACGAGTACAGCTCACAGAGTCACTAGTGAACTCTGAGTCGCGTATTGGGCAAACTCAACATTGAGCAAGCGTAAGCGGTGCACTTTTTTAATGCACTATGTATAATTATACACACGAAATGATACCTTAAATCAATACATATAATGTCGAGGTAAGAATGATCAAGCGAGTAGTGTAGTTATTTGCGTCAATGTGTGCGTGTTGTGTACATATACAACAGTAGCGTAGTTTTTGGATGGTTTTTGGCTTCAACTAAATCATACGTACAGATACGCAAGATGGCGCACGATCTTATTCTCTAGGTTGATCTGAGTTAAAAATATGTAGGGTGGCGAACTGAAGGCAAACAGTCTACCGCTCTCAGTTTGCTTAGTTGGGATGAAGTTTTATAGTTTTGAACATGCATTTAAACAGGACAACCGGTCCCACCTTAAGCCTGTCCAATTTTCACCTGAAAAGACATGTCCTGCACCCCTAACATGCGCGCGCGACAAAATTCTACTCGTCACTTTTTGTCGTGTGAGAACGTGATAAGACTA
This sequence comes from Peribatodes rhomboidaria, assembly GCA_911728515.1. Lineage (NCBI taxonomy): Eukaryota > Metazoa > Arthropoda > Insecta > Lepidoptera > Geometridae > Peribatodes > Peribatodes rhomboidaria. The sequence goes on along the minus strand of OU452186.1, from coordinate 11,152,405 downwards.
TGTGTAAACATACGTCTGTCTCGATAAAAATAGTCGAAATACCGTTATCGCGTTGCGCATGTTACATTTGCAGAACAACACAGCTACACAGACATAATAATTAAGATAGGACAGTCCATCTTATCTTATGCCGGTAAAGTATCCAGCTTTTAAATTAAAATCTTTCTCAAGATAATACAGCTAGCGCACGTTTTTTTTTCTACAATGACTTTTTTCTTTTTTCTTCCAACCCTACCCCCACAGCCACACAAAGCTGACGATGACGCGTCACACTTGTGTGCGTGTTGATTTTTACACATGTGTGCGTTCCGCGGCATTGCAGCAGGCTTGATATTTATTGAGACCAAAAAATCTGATACGAAACCAAGTTGCGTTTTTAAAAAATTTCGTCGTCACGCTAAAACTAGGTACATAAGTCCAATCCAAAAAACTGGTGTCAGCAGTAGAGTAGGTAACACCACTGAGGTTTATTAGTAGTAAAAGTAGTTAGTAGTAGTGATCGTGGTATTACTAATTGTAGTACATACCCGGAGGTTCTTAGTGTCTATCTACACTGGCGTTTTGATCGGCGATGTCTCAGCGGGGCGAGACCACGGCATGCACGCTACCTGGGGCCCTATTCCTACAACTAGAGATATTGTCTGGTCTTTGTCTCTCTCGTTTAAAAGGTCATATGACTGAAAGTGACCAGAACTCATCTCGAGCGTCAAGAATAGACGGCCTGCATCTATCTGCACGCAGGGAGTTGTCTCATTTCGAGATACCTTTTACGTTTTATAAGATCGTACACCTTTTACGTTGGGCACAGTGTACATATTTCTAAACGATGGACATATTCTAAGAATAGGTTTTCTAAGACTTCTAAATCTGCGTGCTTTATCTTCGATCAAATCGTCGCTTACCAACAGCCGAGTTGGTGGTCCAACGCCGACTTATTTGCGGTAAAATAAATAATAAAGGATCTCATTGTGCCTAACATCATAAGTAATTAAGTAGGGTGTATCCAACGGACATATTGTAGGATATCATTGTACTCATTAAATTGACCAACTCTGAATATAGTGCCAACCTTGAAATCGAGAAAAAAAATCTGTTCAATACATTCTGACAAAATATAACACGTATCTAAATGTAAGTAGTATATACTCGTATATGTATGTATAGTCCAAATATTGTGTTCGATGAATTTTTTGCATGGAATAGCAGATTTTTTTTTCGCGAGTTCAGTGTTGGCCGATGGTAAAAGTTGGTCATGATAATAAGTACAATGATTTGCTAGAATATGTCGGTCGGATACACCCTTTAAAATTACTTAGGACAAAATTTGAACTTGATGAAAAAACAAACCTACAAATATCTACACTTTCGAATTTTATGCCTACCGCGTACGAACGCGTAATCGTGCATCTGTGAGAGTATAGTTGGTAGTTTTTGCCAGCATGTTTGCGCCCAGTATTGAAAGACCAGTCAGCGCACATATACTGCCTTTCATGGTCGGTCAGTTGATGTTGGTTTTGAAGAATGTGTGAGTTGTAGTTGAGGGATAGTTACGGTCGACCCGCCCCTGTGTAGTCAACTCGCTGCGTCTGAGTTAGGGGAACATTTTTAAATGTTTCCCACCCCTTTACGATCACTGGCAGCCATTTTCTTTTATACTTTTTGAAAATTATTAAAAAAGAGGCGTCAAATACTTATTAGACATGTTGTATCAGTAGAAGCCACAATTTTTGCTCTTCCGTACAGTATTTTCATCTTTGTCAGCAATGTGAAGGCCTCAGTCCACTAGGATAACCCGGTTTTTGTACCCTGATCCTAACCAATTAACAAAGCGAGTATTAGTAAGTAAAGCATCTCTGCTTCATATTGGCTATATTTTTTTCAAATTGGCGGAGACGTATTTTTTTACGTTAAAAAATCCTCAGATCAACCTAGAGAATAAGAAAGCGCACGGCGTATGATTTAGGTGAAGCCAAATACCATCCAAAACCTACGCTACTGTCGTATATGTACACAACACGCACACATTGACGCCTAAAAACTACGCTAATCGCTAGGTCATTCTTATCTCGACATTATGTGCATTGGTTTATAGTATAATTTCGTGTACATAAATATCCATAGTGCTTTTTTTTTTTTTTTTTAATTATTCATGACCATGGATACTCGTCCTTCAGTCGGATTCTTAGTAATAATTTTTCCTTCAGTAACAGATGATCGGATGATGATGATGAGGTGATGATGAAGACGATGAATCCCTCCCCTTTCCCCATTCCAGTAAAGTTATGGATACTTTACTGAAACTTTAAGTGAAGTTTTGTAGAGAACACGAAAAATCGAGTTCCGCGATGTTTGTATCATTTGCCCACACTCGTGCACGTTGACGAACCGGTAAACGTTAATAATCCACCATTATTACACTTTAACACTCGAAGAATCACAAGTTTTAGAAAATAATACAAAAACACGACACCATCTTTTCGGTTCCCGCCAAAACTCCATATCCATAGTGCATTATAAAAGTGTGGCCAGGACTACATTTTGAGGTTCTTTTTAAAAACTGTGTAGTTTTTTTCCAAGTCAATTTTGAAAAAGCAGTAACATTCAATTCTTACAAATATATATAAGTTTTGGACTATTAAATCTACTAAGGTTGTTTAATATTAGTTTTCGATTTCGAATAAATATTAGTTTTCGTGCAATGGTAAATGTTTTTCATGGCAATATTACCACGCACACAAGTTTAATAAAGAAGTGGCTTCAGCGAGATATAACGCAGTGTTCTATCTTTTCCTCTAGGCTGA